>CM075064.1:71830573-73134651 GCA_037428765.1 Rubia yunnanensis
ATTATTTCGTCAGATTTTATGCGGTTGAAATTATCATGTTCATAACTCTCATTGTAAGGGTAGTAATGGAATACTAACACGATTGACACACGGTTACCTCGGATTGCGGATGGGACACTTGCAATACCAAATCAAACTCTTTATCACGGTAACTTATAAAGTAACTGGAATGATCTCACAAAGAGGTCCACAATTCATTCACGAATGACCCTCGTATTCTTATGAGTAATCATCTACAAAGTAGTCTGGAATTTGTACTCGAGCTATTTAAAATTTGATGGATGGACTTTTATTTCCCTTAAATTTCATTAAAAAACAAAGAATATATTATTTCATCAGATTTTATGCGGTTGAAATTATCGTGTTCATAACTCTCATTGTAAAGGTAATAATGGAATACTAACATGATTGACACACAGTTACCTGGGATTGCGGATGGGACACTTGCAACGCCAAATCAAACTCTTCATCACAGTAACTTAAAAAGAAATTCGAATGATCTCACAAAGAGGTCCACAATTCATTCACGAATGACCCTCGTATACTTATGAGTAATCATCTACAATGTACTCCGGACTATGTACTCGCGCTATTTAAAATTTGATGGATGGACTTTTATTTCCCTTAAATTTATTAAAAACATAGAATTTATTTTTTCGTCAGATTTTATGCGGTTGAAATTATCGTGTTCATAACTCTCATTGTAAGGGTAGTAATGGAATACTAGCACGATTGACACACGGTTACCTCGGATTGCGGATGGGACACTTGCAATACCAAATCAAACTCTTTATCACGGTAACTTATAATGAAACTGAATGATCTCACAAAGAGGTCCACAATTCATTCACCAATGACCCTAGTATACTTATGAGTAATCATCTACAATGTACTCTGGACTATGTACTAGCGCTTTTTAAAATTTGATGGATGGACTTTTATTTCCCTTAAATTTCATTAAAAACATAGAATTTATTATTTCGTCAGATTTTATGCGGTTGAAATTATCATGTTCATAACTCTCATTGTAAGGGTAGTAATGGAATACTAACACGATTGACACACGGTTACCTCGGATTACGGATGGGACACTTGCAATACCAAATCAAACTCTTTATCACGGTAACTTATAAAGTAACTGGAATGATCTCACAAAGAGGTCCACAATTCATTCACGAATGACCCTTGTATTCTTATGAGTAATCATCTACAAAGTACTCTGGAATTTGTACTCCCGCTATTTAAAATTTGATGGATGGACTTTTATTTCCCTTAAATTTCATTAAAAACAAAGAATTTATTATTTCATCAGATTTTATGCGGTTGAAATTATCGTGTTCATAACTCTCATTGTAAGGGTGGTAATGGAATACTAACACGATCGACACACGGTTACCTCGGATTGCGGATGGGACACTTGCAATATCAAATCAAACTCTTTATCACGGTAACTTATAATGAAACTGAATGATCTCACAAAGAGGTCCACAATTCATTCACCAATGACCCTAGTATACTTATGAGTAATCATCTACAATGTACTCTGGACTATGTACTCGCGCTTTTTAAATTTTGATGGATGAACTTTTATTTCCTTTAAGTTTCATTAAGAACATAGAATTTATTATTTCGTCAGATTTTATGCGGTTGAAAATATCATGTTCATAACTCTCATTGTAAAGGTTATAATGGAATACTAACATGATTGACACACGGTTACCTCGGATTGCGGATGGGACACTTGCAATACCAAATCAAACTCTTTATCACGGTAACTTATAAAGAAACTGGAATGATCTCCCAAAGAGGTCCACAATTCATTCACGAATGACCCTCATATACTTATGAGTAATCATCTACAAAGTACTCTGGAATTTGTACTCGCGCTATTTAAAATTTGATGGATGGACTTTTATTTCCCTTAAATTTCATTAAAAACATAGAATTTATTATTTCGTCAGATTTTATGTGGTTGAAATTATCGTGTTGATAACTCTCATTGTAAGGGTAATAATGGAATACTAACACGATTGACACACGGTTACCTAAGATTGCGGATGGGACACTTGCAATACCAAATCAAACTCTTTATCACAGTAACTTATAAACAATATGGAATGATCTCACAAAGAGGTCCACAATTCATTCACGAATGACCCTCGTATACTTATGAGTAAACATCTACAAAGTAATCTGGACTATGTACTCGCGCTTTTAAAAATTTGATGGATGGACTTTCATTTCCCTTAAATTTCATTAAAAACATAGAATTTGTTATTTCGTCAGATTTTATGCGGTTGAAATTATCGTGTTCATAACTCTCATTGTAACGGTAATAATGGAATACTAACATGATTGACACACGGTTACCTAGGATTGCGGATGGAACACTTGCAACGCCAAATCAAACTCTTCATCACAGTAACTTATAAAGAAATTGGAATGATCTCACAAAGAGGTCCACAATTCATTCACGAATGACCCTCGTATACTTATGAGTAATCATCTACAATGTACTCCGGACTATGTACTCGCGCTATTTAAAATTTGATGGATGGACTTTTATTTCCCTTAAATTTCATTAAAAACATAGAATTTATTTTTTCGTCAGATTTTATGCGGTTGAAATTATCATGTTCATAACTCTCATTGTAAGGGTAATAATGGAATACTAACATGATTGACACACGGTTACCTAGGACTGTGGATGGGACACTTGCAACGCCAAATCAAACTCTTCATCACAGTAACCTATAAAGAAATTGGAATGATCTCACAAAGAGGTCCACAATTCATTCACGAATGACCCTCGTATACTTATGAGTAAACATCTACAAAGTAATCTGGACTATGTACTCGAGCTATTAAAAATTTGATGGATGGACTTTCATTTCCCTTAAATTTCATTAAAAACATAGAATTTGTTATTTCGTCAGATTTTATGCGGTTGAAATTATCGTGTTCATAACTCTCATTGTAAGGGTAATAATGGAATACTAACATGATTGACACACGGTTACCTAGGATTGTGGATGGGACACTTGCAACGCCAAATCAAACTCTTCATCACAGTAACTTATAAAGAAATTGGAATGATCTCACAAAGAGGTCCACAATTCATTCACGAATGACCCTCGTATACTTATGAGTAATCATCTACAATGTACTCCGGACTATGTACTCGCGCTATTTAAAATTTGATGGATGGTCTTTTATTTCCCTTAAATTTATTAAAAACATAGAATTTATTTTTTCGTCAGATTTTATGCGGTTGAAATTATCGTGTTCATAACTCTCATCGTAAGGGTAGTAATGGAATACTAGCACGATTGACACACGGTTACCTCGGATTGCGGATGGGACACTTGCAATACCAAATCAAACTCTTTATCACGGTAACTTATAATGACACTGAATGATCTCACAAAGAGGTCCACAATTCATTCACCAATGACCCTAGTATACTTATGAGTAATCATCTACAATGTACTCTGGACTATGTACTAGCGCTTTTTAAAATTTGGTGGATGGACTTTTATTTCCCTTAAATTTCATTAAAAACATAGAATTTATTATTTCGTCAGATTTTATGCGGTTGAAATTATCATGTTCATAACTCTCATTGTAAGGGTAGTAATGGAATACTAACACGATTGACACACGGTTACCTCGGATTACGGATGGGACACTTGCAATACCAAATCAAACTCTTTATCACGGTAACTTATAAAGTAACTGGAATGATCTCACAAAGAGGTCCACAATTCATTCACGAATGACCCTTGTATTCTTATGAGTAATCATCTACAAAGTACTCTGGAATTTGTACTCCCGCTATTTAAAATTTGATGGATGGACTTTTATTTCCCTTAAATTTCATTAAAAACAAAGAATTTATTATTTCATCAGATTTTATGCGGTTGAAATTATCGTGTTCATAACTCTCATTGTAAGGGTGGTAATGGAATACTAACACGATCGACACACGGTTACCTCGGATTGCGGATGGGACACTTGCAATACCAAATCAAACTCTTTATCACGGTAACTTATAATGAAACTGAATGATCTCACAAAGAGGTCCACAATTCATTCACCAATGACCCTAGTATACTTATGAGTAATCATCTACAATGTACTCTGGACTATGTACTAGCGCTTTTTAAAATTTGATGGATGGACTTTTATTTCCCTTAAATTTCATTAAAAACATAGAATTTATTATTTCGTCAGATTTTATGCGGTTGAAATTATCATGTTCATAACTCTCATTGTAAGGGTAGTAATGGAATACTAACACGATTGACACACGGTTACCTCGGATTGCGGATGGGACACTTGCAATACCAAATCAAACTCTTTATCACGGTAACTTATAAAGTAACTGGAATGATCTCACAAAGAGGTCCACAATTCATTCACGAATGACCCTTGTATTCTTATGAGTAATCATCTACAAAGTACTCTGGAATTTGTACTCGCGCTATTTAAAATTTGATGGATGGACTTTTATTTCCCTTAAATTTCATTAAAAACAAAGAATTTATTATTTCATCAGATTTTATGCGGTTGAAATTATCGTGTTCATAACTCTCATTGTAAGGGTGGTAATGGAATACTAACACGATCGACACACGGTTACCTCGGATTGCGGATGGGACACTTGCAATATCAAATCAAACTCTTTATCACGGTAACTTATAATGAAACTGAATGATCTCACAAAGAGGTCCACAATTCATTCACCAATGACCCTAGTATACTTATGAGTAATCATCTACAATGTACTCTGGACTATGTACTCGCGCTTTTTAAATTTTGATGGATGAACATTTATTTCCTTTAAGTTTCATTAAGAACATAGAATTTATTATTTCGTCAGATTTTATGCGGTTGAAAATATCATGTTCATAACTCTCATTGTAAAGGTTATAATGGAATACTAACATGATTGACACACGGTTACCTCGGATTGCGGATGGGACACTTGCAATACCAAATCAAACTCTTTATCACGGTAACTTATAAAGAAACTGGAATGATCTCCCAAAGAGGTCCACAATTCATTCACGAATGACCCTCATATACTTATGAGTAATCATCTACAAAGTACTCTGGAATTTGTACTCGCGCTATTTAAAATTTGATGGATGGACTTTTATTTCCCTTAAATTTCATTAAAAACAAAGAATTTATTATTTCATCAGATTTTATGCGGTTGAAATTATCGTGTTCATAACTCTCATTGTAAGGGTAATAATGGAATACGAACATGATTGACACACGGTTACCTAGGATTACGGATGGGACACTTGCAACGACAAATCAAACTCTTCATCACAGTAACTTATAAAGAAATTGGAATGATCTCACAAAGAGGTCCATAATTCATTCACGAATGACCCTCGTATACTTATGAGTAATCATCTACAATGTACTCCGGACTATGTACTCGCGCTATTTAAAATTTGATGGATGGACTTTTATTTCCCTTAAATTTATTAAAAACATAGAATTTATTTTTTCGTCAGATTTTATGCGGTTGAAATTATCGTGTTCATAACTCTCATTGTAAGGGTAGTAATGGAATACTAGCACGATTGACACACGGTTACCTCGGATTGCGGATGGGACACTTGCAATACCAAATCAAACTCTTTATCACGGTAACTTATAATGAAACTGAATGATCTCACAAAGAGGTCCACAATTCATTCACCAATGACCCTAGTATACTTATGAGTAATCATCTACAATGTACTCTGGACTATGTACTAGCGCTTTTTAAAATTTGATGGATGGACTTTTATTTCCCTTAAATTTCATTAAAAACATAGAATTTATTATTTCGTCAGATTTTATGCGGTTGAAATTATCATGTTCATAACTCTCATTGTAAGGGTAGTAATGGAATACTAACACGATTGACACACGGTTACCTCGGATTACGGATGGGACACTTGCAATACCAAATCAAACTCTTTATCACGGTAACTTATAAAGTAACTGGAATGATCTCACAAAGAGGTCCACAATTCATTCACGAATGACCCTTGTATTCTTATGAGTAATCATCTACAAAGTACTCTGGAATTTGTACTCCCGCTATTTAAAATTTGATGGATGGACTTTTATTTCCCTTAAATTTCATTAAAAACAAAGAATTTATTATTTCATCAGATTTTATGCGGTTGAAATTATCGTGTTCATAACTCTCATTGTAAGGGTGGTAATGGAATACTAACACGATCGACACACGGTTACCTCGGATTGCGGATGGGACACTTGCAATATCAAATCAAACTCTTTATCACGGTAACTTATAATGAAACTGAATGATCTCACAAAGAGGTCCACAATTCATTCACCAATGACCCTAGTATACTTATGAGTAATCATCTACAATGTACTCTGGACTATGTACTCGCGCTTTTTAAATTTTGATGGATGAACTTTTATTTCCTTTAAGTTTCATTAAGAACATAGAATTTATTATTTCGTCAGATTTTATGCGGTTGAAAATATCATGTTCATAACTCTCATTGTAAAGGTTATAATGGAATACTAACATGATTGACACACGGTTACCTCGGATTGCGGATGGGACACTTGCAATACCAAATCAAACTCTTTATCACGGTAACTTATAAAGAAACTGGAATGATCTCCCAAAGAGGTCCACAATTCATTCACGAATGACCCTCATATACTTATGAGTAATCATCTACAAAGTACTCTGGAATTTGTACTCGCGCTATTTAAAATTTGATGGATGGACTTTTATTTCCCTTAAATTTCATTAAAAACATAGAATTTATTATTTCATCAGATTTTATGTGGTTGAAATTATCGTGTTGATAACTCTCATTGTAAGGGTAATAATGGAATACTAACACGATTGACACACGGTTACCTAAGATTGCGGATGGGACACTTGCAATACCAAATCAAACTCTTTATCACAGTAACTTATAAACAATATGGAATGATCTCACAAAGAGGTCCACAATTCATTCACGAATGACCCTCGTATACTTATGAGTAAACATCTACAAAGTAATCTGGACTATGTACTCGCGCTTTTAAAAATTTGATGGATGGACTTTCATTTCCCTTAAATTTCATTAAAAACATAGAATTTGTTATTTCGTCAGATTTTATGCGGTTGAAATTATCGTGTTCATAACTCTCATTGTAACGGTAATAATGGAATACTAACATGATTGACACACGGTTACCTAGGATTGCGGATGGAACACTTGCAACGCCAAATCAAACTCTTCATCACAGTAACTTATAAAGAAATTGGAATGATCTCACAAAGAGGTCCACAATTCATTCACGAATGACCCTCGTATACTTATGAGTAATCATCTACAATGTACTCCGGACTATGTACTCGCGCTATTTAAAATTTGATGGATGGACTTTTATTTCCCTTAAATTTCATTAAAAACATAGAATTTATTTTTTCGTCAGATTTTATGCGGTTGAAATTATCATGTTCATAACTCTCATTGTAAGGGTAATAATGGAATACTAACATGATTGACACACGGTTACCTAGGACTGTGGATGGGACACTTGCAACGCCAAATCAAACTCTTCATCACAGTAACCTATAAAGAAATTGGAATGATCTCACAAAGAGGTCCACAATTCATTCACGAATGACCCTCGTATACTTATGAGTAAACATCTACAAAGTAATCTGGACTATGTACTCGAGCTATTAAAAATTTGATGGATGGACTTTCATTTCCCTTAAATTTCATTAAAAACATAGAATTTGTTATTTCGTCAGATTTTATGCGGTTGAAATTATCGTGTTCATAACTCTCATTGTAAGGGTAATAATGGAATACTAACATGATTGACACACGGTTACCTAGGATTGTGGATGGGACACTTGCAACGCCAAATCAAACTCTTCATCACAGTAACTTATAAAGAAATTGGAATGATCTCACAAAGAGGTCCACAATTCATTCACGAATGACCCTCGTATACTTATGAGTAATCATCTACAATGTACTCCGGACTATGTACTCGCGCTATTTAAAATTTGATGGATGGTCTTTTATTTCCCTTAAATTTATTAAAAACATAGAATTTATTTTTTCGTCAGATTTTATGCGGTTGAAATTATCGTGTTCATAACTCTCATCGTAAGGGTAGTAATGGAATACTAGCACGATTGACACACGGTTACCTCGGATTGCGGATGGGACACTTGCAATACCAAATCAAACTCTTTATCACGGTAACTTATAATGACACTGAATGATCTCACAAAGAGGTCCACAATTCATTCACCAATGACCCTAGTATACTTATGAGTAATCATCTACAATGTACTCTGGACTATGTACTAGCGCTTTTTAAAATTTGGTGGATGGACTTTTATTTCCCTTAAATTTCATTAAAAACATAGAATTTATTATTTCGTCAGATTTTATGCGGTTGAAATTATCATGTTCATAACTCTCATTGTAAGGGTAGTAATGGAATACTAACACGATTGACACACGGTTACCTCGGATTACGGATGGGACACTTGCAATACCAAATCAAACTCTTTATCACGGTAACTTATAAAGTAACTGGAATGATCTCACAAAGAGGTCCACAATTCATTCACGAATGACCCTTGTATTCTTATGAGTAATCATCTACAAAGTACTCTGGAATTTGTACTCCCGCTATTTAAAATTTGATGGATGGACTTTTATTTCCCTTAAATTTCATTAAAAACAAAGAATTTATTATTTCATCAGATTTTATGCGGTTGAAATTATCGTGTTCATAACTCTCATTGTAAGGGTGGTAATGGAATACTAACACGATCGACACACGGTTACCTCGGATTGCGGATGGGACACTTGCAATACCAAATCAAACTCTTTATCACGGTAACTTATAATGAAACTGAATGATCTCACAAAGAGGTCCACAATTCATTCACCAATGACCCTAGTATACTTATGAGTAATCATCTACAATGTACTCTGGACTATGTACTAGCGCTTTTTAAAATTTGATGGATGGACTTTTATTTCCCCTAAATTTCATTAAAAACATAGAATTTATTATTTCGTCAGATTTTATGCGGTTGAAATTATCATGTTCATAACTCTCATTGTAAGGGTAGTAATGGAATACTAACACGATTGACACACGGTTACCTCGGATTGCGGATGGCACACTTGCAATACCAAATCAAACTCTTTATCACGGTAACTTATAAAGTAACTGGAATGATCTCACAAAGAGGTCCACAATTCATTCACGAATGACCCTTGTATTCTTATGAGTAATCATCTACAAAGTACTCTGGAATTTGTACTCGCGCTATTTAAAATTTGATGGATGGACTTTTATTTCCCTTAAATTTCATTAAAAACAAAGAATTTATTATTTCATCAGATTTTATGCGGTTGAAATTATCGTGTTCATAACTCTCATTGTAAGGGTGGTAATGGAATACTAACACGATCGACACACGGTTACCTCGGATTGCGGATGGGACACTGCAATATCAAATCAAACTCTTTATCACGGTAACTTATAATGAAACTGAATGATCTCACAAAGAGGTCCACAATTCATTCACCAATGACCCTAGTATACTTATGAGTAATCATCTACAATGTACTCTGGACTATGTACTCGCGCTTTTTAAATTTTGATGGATGAACTTTTATTTCCTTTAAGTTTCATTAAGAACATAGAATTTATTATTTCGTCAGATTTTATGCGGTTGAAAATATCATGTTCATAACTCTCATTGTAAAGGTTATAATGGAATACTAACATGATTGACACACGGTTACCTCGGATTGCGGATGGGACACTTGCAATACCAAATCAAACTCTTTATCACGGTAACTTATAAAGAAACTGGAATGATCTCCCAAAGAGGTCCACAATTCATTCACGAATGACCCTCATATACTTATGAGTAATCATCTACAAAGTACTCTGGAATTTGTACTCGCGCTATTTAAAATTTGATGGATGGACTTTTATTTCCCTTAAATTTCATTAAAAACATAGAATTTATTATTTCATCAGATTTTATGTGGTTGAAATTATCGTGTTGATAACTCTCATTGTAAGGGTAATAATGGAATACTAACACGATTGACACACGGTTACCTAAGATTGCGGATGGGACACTTGCAATACCAAATCAAACTCTTTATCACAGTAACTTATAAACAATATGGAATGATCTCACAAAGAGGTCCACAATTCATTCACGAATGACCCTCGTATACTTATGAGTAAACATCTACAAAGTAATCTGGACTATGTACTCGCGCTTTTAAAAATTTGATGGATGGACTTTCATTTCCCTTAAATTTCATTAAAAACATAGAATTTGTTATTTCGTCAGATTTTATGCGGTTGAAATTATCGTGTTCATAACTCTCATTGTAACGGTAATAATGGAATACTAACATGATTGACACACGGTTACCTAGGATTGCGGATGGAACACTTGCAACGCCAAATCAAACTCTTCATCACAGTAACTTATAAAGAAATTGGAATGATCTCACAAAGAGGTCCACAATTCATTCACGAATGACCCTCGTATACTTATGAGTAATCATCTACAATGTACTCCGGACTATGTACTCGCGCTATTTAAAATTTGATGGATGGTCTTTTATTTCCCTTAAATTTATTAAAAACATAGAATTTATTTTTTCGTCAGATTTTATGCGGTTGAAATTATCGTGTTCATAACTCTCATCGTAAGGGTAGTAATGGAATACTAGCACGATTGACACACGGTTACCTCGGATTGCGGATGGGACACTTGCAATACCAAATCAAACTCTTTATCATGGTAACTTATAATGAAACTGAATGATCTCACAAAGAGGTCCACAATTCATTCACCAATGACCCTAGTATACTTATGAGTAATCATCTACAATGTACTCTGGACTATGTACTAGCGCTTTTTAAAATTTGATGGATGGACTTTTATTTCCCTTAAATTTCATTAAAAACATAGAATTTATTATTTCGTCAGATTTTATGCGGTTGAAATTATCATGTTCATAACTCTCAATGTAAGGGTAGTAATGGAATACTAACACGATTGACACACGGTTACCTCGGATTGCGGATGGGACACTTGCAATACCAAATCAAACTCTTTATCACGGTAACTTATAAAGTAACTGGAATGATCTCACAAAGAGGTCCACAATTCATTCACGAATGACCCTTGTATTCTTATGAGTAATCATCTACAAAGTACTCTGGAATTTGTACTCCCGCTATTTAAAATTTGATGGATGGACTTTTATTTCCCTTAAATTTCATTAAAAACAAAGAATTTATTATTTCATCAGATTTTATGCGGTTGAAATTATCGTGTTCATAACTCTCATTGTAAGGGTGGTAATGGAATACTAACACGATCGACACACGGTTACCTCGGATTGCGGATGGGACACTTGCAATACCAAATCAAACTCTTTATCACGGTAACTTATAATGAAACTGAATGATCTCACAAAGAGGTCCACAATTCATTCACCAATGACCCTAGTATACTTATGAGTAATCATCTACAATGTACTCTGGACTATGTACTAGCGCTTTTTAAAATTTGATGGATGGACTTTTATTTCCCTTAAATTTCATTAAAAACATAGAATTTATTATTTCGTCAGATTTTATGCGGTTGAAATTATCATGTTCATAACTCTCATTGTAAGGGTAGTAATGGAATACTAACACGATTGACACACGGTTACCTCGGATTGCGGATGGGACACTTGCAATACCAAATCAAACTCTTTATCACGGTAACTTATAAAGTAACTGGAATGATCTCACAAAGAGGTCCACAATTCATTCACGAATGACCCTTGTATTCTTATGAGTAATCATCTACAAAGTACTCTGGAATTTGTACTCGCGCTATTTAAAATTTGATGGATGGACTTTTATTTCCCTTAAATTTCATTAAAAACATAGAATTTATTATTTCATCAGATTTTATGTGGTTGAAATTATCGTGTTGATAACTCTCATTGTAAGGGTAATAATGGAATACTAACACGATTGACACACGGTTACCTAAGATTGCGGATGGGACACTTGCAATACCAAATCAAACTCTTTATCACAGTAACTTATAAACAATATGGAATGATCTCACAAAGAGGTCCACAATTCATTCACGAATGACCCTCGTATACTTATGAGTAAACATCTACAAAGTAATCTGGACTATGTACTCGCGCTTTTAAAAATTTGATGGATGGACTTTCATTTCCCTTAAATTTCATTAAAAACATAGAATTTGTTATTTCGTCAGATTTTATGCGGTTGAAATTATCGTGTTCATAACTCTCATTGTAACGGTAATAATGGAATACTAACATGATTGACACACGGTTACCTAGGATTGCGGATGGAACACTTGCAACGCCAAATCAAACTCTTCATCACAGTAACTTATAAAGAAATTGGAATGATCTCACAAAGAGGTCCACAATTCATTCACGAATGACCCTCGTATACTTATGAGTAATCATCTACAATTTACTCCGGACTATGTACTCGCGCTATTTAAAATTTGATGGATGGTCTTTTATTTCCCTTAAATTTATTAAAAACATAGAATTTATTTTTTCGTCAGATTTTATGCGGTTGAAATTATCGTGTTCATAACTCTCATCGTAAGGGTAGTAATGGAATACTAGCACGATTGACACACGGTTACCTCGGATTGCGGATGGGACACTTGCAATACCAAATCAAACTCTTTATCATGGTAACTTATAATGAAACTGAATGATCTCACAAAGAGGTCCACAATTCATTCACCAATGACCCTAGTATACTTATGAGTAATCATCTACAATGTACTCTGGACTATGTACTAGCGCTTCTTAAAATTTGATGGATGGACTTTTATTTCCCTTAAATTTCATTAAAAACATAGAATTTATTATTTCGTCAGATTTTATGCGGTTGAAATTATCATGTTCATAACTCTCAATGTAAGGGTAGTAATGGAATACTAACACGATTGACACACGGTTACCTCGGATTGCGGATGGGACACTTGCAATACCAAATCAAACTCTTTATCACGGTAACTTATAAAGTAACTGGAATGATCTCACAAAGAGGTCCACAATTCATTCACGAATGACCCTTGTATTCTTATGAGTAATCATCTACAAAGTACTCTGGAATTTGTACTCCCGCTATTTAAAATTTGATGGATGGACTTTTATTTCCCTTAAATTTCATTAAAAACAAAGAATTTATTATTTCATCAGATTTTATGCGGTTGAAATTATCGTGTTCATAACTCTCATTGTAAGGGTGGTAATGGAATACTAACACGATCGACACACGGTTACCTCGGATTGCGGATGGGACACTTGCAATACCAAATCAAACTCTTTATCACGGTAACTTATAATGAAACTGAATGATCTCACAAAGAGGTCCACAATTCATTCACCAATGACCCTAGTATACTTATGAGTAATCATCTACAATGTACTCTGGACTATGTACTAGCGCTTTTTAAAATTTGATGGATGGACTTTTATTTCCCTTAAATTTCATTAAAAACATAGAATTTATTATTTCGTCAGATTTTATGCGGTTGAAATTATCATGTTCATAACTCTCATTGTAAGGGTAGTAATGGAATACTAACACGATTGACACACGGTTACCTCGGATTGCGGATGGGACACTTGCAATACCAAATCAAACTCTTTATCACGGTAACTTATAAAGTAACTGGAATGATCTCACAAAGAGGTCCACAATTCATTCACGAATGACCCTTGTATTCTTATGAGTAATCATCTACAAAGTACTCTGGAATTTGTACTCCCGCTATTTAAAATTTGATGGATGGACTTTTATTTCCCTTAAATTTCATTAAAAACAAAGAATTTATTATTTCATCAGATTTTATGCGGTTGAAATTATCGTGTTCATAACTCTCATTGTAAGGGTGGTAATGGAATACTAACACGATCGACACACGGTTACCTCGGATTGCGGATGGGACACTTGCAATACCAAATCAAACTCTTTATCACGGTAACTTATAATGAAACTGAATGATCTCACAAAGAGGTCCACAATTCATTCACCAATGACCCTAGTATACTTATGAGTAATCATCTACAATGTACTCTGGACTATGTACTCGCGCTTTTTAAATTTTGATGGATGAACTTTTATTTCCTTTAAATTTCATTAAGAACATAGAATTTATTATTTCGTCAGATTTTATGCGGTTGAAAATATCATGTTCATAACTCTCATTGTAAAGGTTATAATGGAATTCTAACATGATTGACACACGGTTACCTCGGATTGCGGATGGGACACTTGCAATACCAAATCAAACTCTTTATCACGGTAACTTATAAAGAAACTGGAATGATCTCCCAAAGAGGTCCACAATTCATTCACGAATGACCCTCATATACTTATGAGTAATCATCTACAAAGTACTCTGGAATTTGTACTCGCGCTATTTAAAATTTGATGGATGGACTTTTATTTCCCTTAAATTTCATTAAAATCATAGAATTTATTATTTCATCAGATTTTATGTGGTTGAAATTATCGTGTTGATAACTCTCATTGTAAGGGTAATAATGGAATACTAACACGATTGACACACGGTTACCTAAGATTGCGGATGGGACACTTGCAATACCAAATCAAACTCTTTATCACAGTAACTTATAAACAATATGGAATGATCTCACAAAGAGGTCCACAATTCATTCACGAATGACCCTCGTATACTTATGAGTAAACATCTACAAAGTAATCTGGACTATGTACTCGCGCTATTAAAAATTTGATGGATGGACTTTCATTTCCCTTAAATTTCATTAAAAACATAGAATTTGTTATTTCGTCAGATTTTATGCGGTTGAAATTATCGTGTTCATAACTCTCATTGTAACGGTAATAATGGAATACTAACATGATTGACACACGGTTACCTAGGATTGCGGATGGAACACTTGCAACGCCAAATCAAACTCTTCATCACAGTAACTTATAAAGAAATTGGAATGATCTCACAAAGAGGTCCACAATTCATTCACGAATGACCCTCGTATACTTATGAGTAATCATCTACAATGTACTCCGGACTATGTACTCGCGCTATTTAAAATTTGATGGATGGACTTTTATTTCCCTTAAATTTCATTAAAAACATAGAATTTATTTTTTCGTCAGATTTTATGCGGTTGAAATTATCATGTTCATAACTCTCATTGTAAGGGTAATAATGGAATACTAACATGATTGACACACGGTTACCTAGGACTGTGGATGGGACACTTGCAACGCCAAATCAAACTCTTCATCACAGTAACCTATAAAGAAATTGGAATGATCTCACGAGGAGGTCCACAATTCATTCACGAATGACCCTCGTATACTTATGAGTAAACATCTACAAAGTAATCTGGACTATGTACTCGCGCTATTAAAAATTTGATGGATGGACTTTCATTTCCCTTAAATTTCATTAAAAACATAGAATTTGTTATTTCGTCAGATTTTATGCGGTTGAAATTATCGTGTTCATAACTCTCATTGTAAGGGTAATAATGGAATACTAACATGATTGACACACGGTTACCTAGGATTGTGGATGGGACACTTGCAACGCCAAATCAAACTCTTCATCACAGTAACTTATAAAGAAATTGGAATGATCTCACAAAGAGGTCCACAATTCATTCACGAATGACCCTCGTATACTTATGAGTAATCATCTACAATGTACTCCGGACTATGTACTCGCGCTATTTAAAATTTGATGGATGGTCTTTTATTTCCCTTAAATTTATTAAAAACATAGAATTTATTTTTTCGTCAGATTTTATGCGGTTGAAATTATCGTGTTCATAACTCTCATCGTAAGGGTAGTAATGGAATACTAGCACGATTGACACACGGTTACCTCGGATTGCGGATGGGACACTTGCAATACCAAATCAAACTCTTTATCACGGTAACTTATAATGAAACTGAATGATCTCACAAAGAGGTCCACAATTCATTCACCAATGACCCTAGTATACTTATGAGTAATCATCTACAATGTACTCTGGACTATGTTCTAGCGATTTTTAAAATTTGATGGATGGACTTTTATTTCCCTTAAATTTCATTAAAAACATAGAATTTATTATTTCGTCAGATTTTATGCGGTTGAAATTATCATGTTCATAACTCCCATTGTAAGGGTAGTAATGGAATACTAACACGATTGACACACGGTTACCTCGGATTGCGGATGGGACACTTGCAATACCAAATCAAACTCTTTATCACGGTAACTTATAAAGTAACTGGAATGATCTCACAAAGAGGTCCACAATTCATTCACGAATGACCCTTGTATTCTTATGAGTAATCATCTACAAAGTACTCTGGAATTTGTACTCCCGCTATTTAAAATTTGATGGATGGACTTTTATTTCCCTTAAATTTCATTAAAAACAAAGAATTTATTATTTCATCAGATTTTATGCGGTTGAAATTATCGTGTTCATAACTCTCATTGTAAGGGTAATAATGGAATACTAACACGATTGACACACGGTTACCTAAGATTGCGGATGGGACACTTGCAATACCAAATCAAACTCTTTATCACAGTAACTTATAAACAATATGGAATGATCTCACAAAGAGGTCCACAATTCATTCACGAATGACCCTCGTATACTTATGAGTAAACATCGACAAAGTAATCTGGACTATGTACTCGCGCTATTAAAAATTTGATGGATGGACTTTCATTTCCTTTAAATTTCATTAAAAACATAGAATTTGTTATTTCGTCAGATTTTATGCGGTTGAAATTATCGTGTTCATAACTCTCATTGTAACGGTAATAATGGAATACTAACATGATTGACACACGGTTACCTAGGATTGCGGATGGAACACTTGCAACGCCAAATCAAACTCTTCATCACAGTAACTTATAAAGAAATTGGAATGATCTCACAAAGAGGTCCACAATTCATTCACGAATGACCCTCGTATACTTATGAGTAATCATCTACAATGTACTCCGGACTATGTACTCGCGCTATTTAAAATTTGATGGATGGACTTTTATTTCCCTTAAATTTCATTAAAAACATAGAATTTATTTTTTCGTCAGATTTTATGTGGTTGAAATTATCGTGTTGATAACTCTCATTGTAAGGGTAATAATGGAATACTAACATGATTGACACACGGTTACCTAGGACTGTGGATGGGACACTTGCAACGCCAAATCAAACTCTTCATCACAGTAACCTATAAAGAAATTGGAATGATCTCACGAAGAGGTCCACAATTCATTCACGAATGACCCTCGTATACTTATGAGTAAACATCTACAAAGTAATCTGGACTATGTACTCGCGCTATTAAAAATTTGATGAATGGACTTTCATTTCCCTTAAATTTCATTAAAAACATAGAATTTGTTATTTCGTCAGATTTTATGCGGTTGAAATTATCGTGTTCATAACTCTCATTGTAAGGGTAATAATGGAATACTAACATGATTGACACACGGTTACCTAGGATTGTGGATGGGACACTTGCAACGCCAAATCAAACTCTTCATCACAGTAACTTATAAAGAAATTGGAATGATCTCACAAAGAGGTCCACAATTCATTCACGAATGACCCTCGTATACTTATGAGTAATCATCTACAATGTACTCCGGACTATGTACTCGCGCTATTTAAAATTTGATGGATGGTCTTTTATTTCCCTTAAATTTATTAAAAACATAGAATTTATTTTTTCGTCAGATTTTATGCGGTTGAAATTATCGTGTTCATAACTCTCATCGTAAGGGTAGTAATGGAATACTAGCACGATTGACACACGGTTACCTCGGATTGCGGATGGGACACTTGCAATACCAAATCAAACTCTTTATCATGGTAACTTATAATGAAACTGAATGATCTCACAAAGAGGTCCACAATTCATTCACCAATGACCCTAGTATACTTATGAGTAATCATCTACAATGTACTCTGGACTATGTTCTAGCGCTTTTTAAAATTTGATGGATGGACTTTTATTTCCCTTAAATTTCATTAAAACATAGAATTTATTATTTCGTCAGATTTTATGCGGTTGAAATTATCATGTTCATAACTCTCATTGTAAGGGTAGTAATGGAATACTAACACGATTGACACACGGTTACCTCGGATTGCGGATGGGACACTTGCAATACCAAATCAAACTCTTTATCACGGTAACTTATAAAGTAACTGGAATGATCTCACAAAGAGGTCCACAATTCATTCACGAATGACCCTTGTATTCTTATGAGTAATCATCTACAAAGTACTCTGGAATTTGTACTCCCGCTATTTAAAATTTGATGGATGGACTTTTATTTCCTCTAAATTTCATTAAAAACAAAGAATTTATTATTTCATCAGATTTTATGCGGTTGAAATTATCGTGTTCATAACTCTCATTGTAAGGGTGGTAATGGAATACTAACACGATCGACACACGGTTACCTCGGATTGCGGATGGGACACTTGCAATACCAAATCAAACTCTTTATCACGGTAACTTATAATGAAACTGAATGATCTCACAAAGAGGTCCACAATTCATTCACCAATGACCCTAGTATACTTATGAGTAATCATCTACAATGTACTCTGGACTATGTACTCGCGCTTTTTAAATTTTGATGGATGAACTTTTATTTCCTTTAAATTTCATTAAGAACATAGAATTTATTATTTCGTCAGATTTTATGCGGTTGAAAATATCATGTTCATAACTCTCATTGTAAAGGTTATAATGGAATACTAACATGATTGACACACGGTTACCTCGGATTGCGGATGGGACACTTGAAATACCAAATCAAACACTTTATCACGGTAACTTATAAAGAAACTGGAATGATCTCCCAAAGAGGTCCACAATTCATTCACGAATGACCCTCGTAAACTTATGAGTAATCATCTACAAAGTGCTCTGGAATTTGTACTCGCGCTATTTAAAATTTGATGGATGGACTTTTATTTCCCTTAAATTTCGTTAAAATCATAGAATTTATTATTTCATCAGATTTTATGTGGTTGAAATTATTGTGTTTATAACTCTCATTGTAAGGGTAATAATGGAATACTAACACGATTGACACACGGTTACCTAAGATTGCGGATGGGACACTTGCAATACCAAATCAAACTCTTTATCACAGTAACTTATAAACAATATGGAATGATCTCACAAAGAGGTCCACAATTCATTCACGAATGACCCTCGTATACTTATGAGTAAACATCTACAAAGTAATCTGGACTATGTACTCGCGCTATTAAAAATTTGATGGATGGACTTTCATTTCCCTTAAATTTCATTAAAAACATAGAATTTGTTATTTCGTCAGATTTTATACGGTTGAAATTATCGTGTTCATAACTCTCATTGTAAGGGTAATAATGGAATACTAACATGATTGACACACGGTTACCTAGGATTGCGGACGGAACACTTGCAACGCCAAATCAAACTCTTCATCACAGTAACTTATAAAGAAATTGGAATGATCTCACAAAGAGATCCACAATTCATTCCCAAATGACCCTCGTATACTTATGAGTAATCATCTACAATGTACTCCGGACTATGTACTCGCGCTATTTAAAATTTGATGGATGGACTTTTATTTCCCTCAAATTTCATTAAAAACATAGAATTTATTTTTTCGTCAGATTTTATGCGGTTGAAATTATCATGTTCATAACTCTCATTGTAAGGGTAATAATGGAATACTAACATGATTGACACACGGTTACCTAGGACTGTGGATGGGACACTTGCAACGCCAAATCAAACTCTTCATCACAGTAATCTATAAAGAAATTGGAATGATCTCACAAAGAGGTCCACAATTCATTCACGAATGACCCTCGTATACTTATGAGTAATCATCTACAATGTACTCCGGACTATGTACTCGCGCTATTTAAAATTTGATGGATGGACTTTTATTTCCCTTAAATTTCATTAAAAACATTGAATTTATTTTTTCGTCAGATTTTATGCGGTTGAAATTATCATGTTCATAACTCTCATTGTAAGGGTAATAATGGAATACTAACATGATTGACACACGGTTACCTAGGATTGTGGATGGGACACTTGCAACGCCAAATCAAACTCTTCATCACAGTAACTTATAAAGAAATTGGAATGATCTCACAAAGAGGTCCACAATTCATTCACGAATGACCCTCGTATACTTATGAGTAATCATCTACAATGTACTCCGGACTATGTACTCGCGCTATTTAAAATTTGATGGATGGACTTTTATTTCCCTTAAATTTCATTAAAAACATAGAATTTATTTTTTCGTCAGATCTTATGCGGTTGAAATTATCATGTTCATAACTCTCATTGTAAGGGTAATAATGGAATACTAACATGATTGACACACGGTTACCTAGGATTGTGGATGGGACACTTGCAACGCCAAATCAAACTCTTCATCACAGTAACTTATAAAGAAATTGGAATGATCTCACAAAGAGGTCCACAATTCATTCACGAATGACCCTCGTATACTTATGAGTAATCATCTACAATGTACTCTGGACTATGTACTCGCACTATTTAAAATTTGATGGATGGACTTTTATTTCCCTTAAATTTCATTAAAAACATAGAATTTATTATTTCGTCAGATTTTATGCGGTTGAAATTATCATGTTCATAACTCTCAATGTAAGTGTAGTAATGGAATACTAACACGATTGACACACGGTTACCTCGGATTGCGGATGGGACACTTGCAATACCAAATCAAACTCTTTATCACGGTAACTTATAAACTAACTGGAATGATCTCACAAAGAGGTCCACAATTCATTCACGAATGACCCTCGTATTATTATGAGTAAACATCTACAAAGTACTCTGGAATTTAAACTCGCGCTATTTAAAATTTGATGGATTGACTTTTATTTCCCTTAAATTTCATTAAATCAAAGAATTTATTATTTCATCAGATTTTATGCGGTTGAAATTATCGTGTTCATAACTCTCATTGTAAGGGTAATAATGGAATACTAACATGATTGACACACGGTTACCTAGGATTGTGGATGGGACACTTGCAACGCCAAATCAAACTCTTCATCACAGTAACTTATAAAGAAATTGGAATGATCTCACAAAGAGGTCCACAATTCATTCACGAATGACCCTCGTATACTTATGAGTAATCATCTACAATGTACTTCGGACTATGTACTCGCGCTATTTAAAATTTGATGGATGGACTTTTATTTCCCTTAAATTTATTAAAAACATAGAATTTATTTTTTCGTCAGATTTTGTGCGGTTGAAATTATCGTGTTCATAACTCTCATTGTAAGGGTAGTAATGGAATACTAGCACGATTGACACACGGTTACCTCGGATTGCGGATGGGACACTTGCAATACCAAATCAAACTCTTTATCACTGTAACTTATAATGAAACTGAATGATCTCACAAAGAGGTCCACAATTCATTCACCAATGACCCTAGTATACTTATGAGTAATCATCTACAAAGTACTCTGGACTATGTACTAGCGCTTTTTAAAATTTGATGGATGGACTTTTATTTCCCTTAAATTTCATTAAAAACATAGAATTTATTATTTCGTCAGATTTTATGCGGTTGAAATTATCATGTTCATAACTCTCATTGTAATGGTAGTAATGGTAGTAATAGGTGGCTTTCAATGGGAGGGAAACTTACTCTAATACAGGCCTGTATATACTCAGTTCCTCAGCACATATGGTCAGTGATTAAACCTACCAAACAGGTTATATTGGACATAGAAAGATTATTGAGCAAGTTTTTTTGGGGTTCTGATGGTACAAATCCAAAAAGGGTATGGAGAAAGTGGGATGCTCTTTGCTATCCAACCATTCAAAATGGACTCGGATTTAGATCATTACATACTATTATTAAAACTTGTTCTGTCAAACTTTGGTGGAAATATCAAAAGGGTGAGGCTCTCTGGACTCATTTGATTGCATCTCTTCCATCTTCTTCCAGATCTTCACAAAATTGGAAAAGGATTTGCTATATCAATAATTGGGCAGAATCTCAATCTAGAGTCATTATTGGTAATGAAGAGTGTAATTTTTGGACCTCTAATTGGTTGGATATAGGACCACTGCAGGATATTTGTGATCAATTACATGTGAATATTCCTCTTAACTGTAGTGTTTCAGATTTTATTGCCAATAAATCTGCCTTGATTGTTAAAATCATTCCATTTCTTCCTGATCATGCTATAACTCTTTTATGTGATTCTAAGTTGTTTCCTCATAGAAAAGACAGGCTAATATGGAAACCGGGAATCAATGGTGAGTTCTCTTTCAAATCTACATATCTACAATTAAGTGACCATAGAGGTTTTGTGGCTTCCTTCAAACATCTTTGGAATTACAGAATTGAAAAAAAGGTTTCTGTCTTCATGTGGAAAATGATGAACTCCTTCCTTCCTTTTGACAATGTTTTGCATTCTTTGAGAATTTCACTGGCCTCTAAATGCTGTATGTGCCATAATCATGAGGATTCCCTTGATCATTTTTTTAATTCCTGTACATTTACAATGCATATATGGAAACAGATTCATTCTTTTATGGGGATCAGAGATCAGGTTTTCCCAACCATTTGGGATAGACTATCCTTCTATTTCTCATATAATGGTTTCAGTAGTGTACAAGTTGAGATGATTCATTCTGCAGCATTAATAACCTGCTGGAACCTGTGGAAAACTAGAAATGAGTGTTTGTATGATTCAGTTAATCCTGTGATTAGTGTTGTGCTCAATCATATTAGGACACACATCTTTTATCTGTTTACTGCTAAGCCATTCTTCGTCGACTCTGGGATTGATAGGTTAATTGCTGAACATTCTTTCCTACCTTTGAGCAAAAAACCTCCTAAGCCAAAGATATTTAAAATAGCTTGGACAAAGCCAGACATAGGATATAAAATCAATGTCGATGCTGCATGGTGCTGTCAAACGAAAATGTGTGGCATTAGTATGATTGTAAGGGATTGTAGGGGAGGATTTATTGTTGCTCATACTAAGATCTCCCCTGCCTACTCACCTTTAGAGGCAGAACTGAAAGCAATAAGGTTTGCATTAAGAGCAGGTTCAGAATTTAATCTCTCTTACTATTTAGAATCTGACTGTCTAAATGCCATCGGGTATGTACTAGATCCTTATAAGTCACCATGGAAAGTTTTCAGTCTGGCTGATGAGATCAATAAACTCCTGGGAGGGATTCCTCTCAAGCATGTTCATAGACAAGGCAACTTAGTGGCAGATAAACTAGCGAAGGATTGTTTAAATAATCTGTCATCCTCATCGTTCCTTCATTTTAAAAGTTTAACTAATTTTGTGCAAGGTTTGATAAGGTTGGACCAGATGGGTACTCCTTCTATTCGGATTGATATCTGAAACAGATGCTACTGACCCTATTTCATATTTCAGGAGGATGGATTACTTCCACTCAGAGAGCAGAACCAATTATGGCGGGTATTCGGATTCATCTCCAATTAGTCATCTTCTTCTGCTGACATAAGTGATCTACTATTATGTCAATTTTGCTGGAAGCTACAGAGATCATACTGGGCACAGTGATGGCTGATCTCCTTCACTGTTTTGAAGATATCAATCATGGTCAGAGCTTAGTTGCCCTTCACTGATGCTAACCACAAATACAGTTGGAAAGGTTTTACATTTTGCTATCTCCTACACTATTAGCTTAGAGGATAGGCTTATGATTTAGGTAAAGATTTTCTCTGACTGACTTGTGTTTCGTTCATTCGATTCACTAAGAAGTTCGAGATCCGATTACCTAGTCATTAGTATTTTTAATCCTCCGGTTTCTACACTTCTCTATTCTCATTCTTTTGGAAGCAACAAAGGTTGCTTCAAGAGCAATAAGCTCTGAATGTATAACTTACCTAAGCTACGGCTTCTTTTAATCTGTTTATTATTTTAAAAAAAAAAAGTAGTAATGGAATACTAACACGATTGACACACGGTTACCTCGGATTGCGGATGGGACACTTGCAATACCAAATCAAACTCTTTATCACGGTAACTTCTAAAGTAACTGGAATGATCTCACAAAGAGGTCCACAATTCATTCACGAATGACCCTTGTATTCTTATGAGTAATCATCTACAAAGTACTATGGAATTTGTACTCCCGCTATTTAAAATTTGATGGATGGACTTTTATTTCCCTTAAATTTCATTAAAAACAAAGAATTTATTATTTCATCAGATTTTATGCGGTTGAAATTATCGTGTTCATAACTCTCATTGTAAGGGTGGTAATGGAATACTAACACGATCGACACACGGTTACCTCGGATTGCGGATGGGACACTTGCAATACCAAATCAAACTCTTTATCACAGTAACTTATAATGAAACTGAATGATCTCACAAAGAGGTCCACAATTCATTCACCAATGACCCTAGTATACTTATGAGTAATCATCTACAATGTACTCTGGACTATGTACTCGCGCTTTTTAAATTTTGATGGATGAACTTTTATTTCCTTTAAATTTCATTAAGAACATAGAATTTATTATTTCGTCAGATTTTATGCGGTTGAAATTATCATGTTCATAACTCTCATTGTAAGGGTAATAATGGAATACTAACATGATTGACACACGGTTACCTAGGATTGTGGATGGGACACTTGCAAAGCCAAATCCAACTCTTCATCACAGTAACTTATAAAGAAATTGGAATGATCTCACAAAGAGGTCCACAATTCATTCACGAATGACCCTCGTATACTTATGAGTAATCATCTACAATGTACTCTGGACTATGTACTCGCGCTATTTAAAATTTGATGGATGGACTTTTATTTCCCTTAAATTTCATTAAAAACATAGAATTTATTATTTCGTCAGATTTTATGCGGTTGAAATTATCATGTTCATAACTCTCAATGTAAGGGTAGTAATGGAATACTAACACGATTGACACACGGTTACCTCGGATTACGGATGGGACACTTGCAATACCAAATCAAACTCTTTATCACGGTAACTTATAAAGTAACTGGAATGATCTCACAAAGAGGTCCACAATTCATTCACGAATGACCCTCGTATTATTATGAGTAATCATCTACAAAGTACTCTGGAATTTGTACTCGCGCTATTTAAAATTTGATGGATGGACTTTTATTTCCCTTAAATTTCATTAAAAACAAAGAATTTTTTATTTCATCAGATTTTATGCGGTTGAAATTATCGTGTTCATAACTCTCATTGTAAGGGTAATAATGGAATACTAACATGATTGACACACGGTTACCTAGGATTGCGGATGGGACACTTGCAACGCCAAATCAAACTTTTCATCACAGTAACTTATAAAGAAATTCGAATGATCTCACAAAGAGGTCCACAATTCATTCACGAATGACCCTCGTATACTTATGAGTAATCATCTACAATGTACTCCGGACTATGTACTCGCGCTATTTAAAATTTGATGGATGGACTTTTATTTCCCTTAAATTTATTAAAAACATAGAATTTATTTTTTCGTCAGATTTTATGCGGTTGAAATTATCGTGTTCATAACTCTCATTGTAAGGGTAGTAATGGAATACTAGCACGATTGACACACGTTTACCTTGGATTGCGGATGGGACACTTGCAATACCAAATCAAACTCTTTATCACGGTAACTTATAATGAAACTGAATGATCTCACAAAGAGGTCCACAATTCATTCACCAATGACCCAAGTATACTTATGAGTAATCATCTACAAAGTACTCTGGACTATGTACTAGCGCTTTTTAAAATTTGATGGATGGACTTTTATTTCCCTTAAATTTCATTAAAAACAAAGAATTTATTATTTCATCAGATTTTATGCGGTTGAAATTATCGTGTTCATAACTCTCATTGTAAGGGTGGTAATGGAATACTAACACGATCGACACTCGGTTACCTCGGATTGCGGATGGGACACTTGCAATACCAAATCAAACTCTGTATCACGGTAACTTATAATGAAACTGAATGATCTCACAAAGAGGTCCACAATTCATTCACCAATGACCCTAGTATACTTATGAGTAATCATCTACAATGTACTCTGGACTATGTACTCGCGCTTTTTAAATTTTGATGGATGAACTTTTATTTCCTTTAAATTTCATTAAGAACATAGAATTTATTATTTCGTCAGATTTTATGCGGTTGAAATTATCATGTTCATAACTCTCATTGTAAGGGTAATAATGGAATACTAACACGATTGACACACGGTTACCTCGTATTGCGGATGGGACACTTGCAATACCAAATCAAACTCTTTATCACGGTAACTTATAAAGTAACTGGAATGATCTCACAAAGAGGTCCACAATTCATTCACGAATGACCCTCGTATTATTATGAGTAATCATCTACAAAGTACTCTGGAATTTGTACTCGCGCTATTTAAAATTTGATGGATGGACTTTTATTTCCCTTAAATTTCATTAAAAACAAAGAATTTATTATTTCATCAGATTTTATGCGGTTGAAATTATCGTGTTCATAACTCTCATTGTAAGGGTAATAATGGAATACTAACATGATTGACACACGGTTACCTAGGATTGCGGATGGGACACTTGCAACGCCAAATCAAACTCTTCATCATAGTAACTTATAAAGAAATTCGAATGATCTCACAAAGAGGTCCACAATTCATTCACGAATGACCCTCGTATACTTATGAGTAATCATCTACAATGTACTCCGGACTATGTACTCGCGCTATTTAAAATTTGATGGATGGACTTTTATTTCCCTTAAATTTATTAAAAACATAGAATTTATTTTTTCGTCAGATTTTATGCGGTTGAAATTATCGTGTTCATAACTCTCATTGTCTGGGTAGTAATGGAATACTAGCACGATTGACACACGGTAACCACGGATTGCGGATGGGACACTTGCAATACCAAATCAAACTCTTTATCACGGTAACTTATAATGAAACTGAATGATCTCACAAAGAGGTCCACAATTCATTCACCAATGACCCTAGTATACTTATGAGTTATCATCTACAAAGTACTCTGGACTATGTACTAGCGCTTTTTAAAATTTGATGGATGGACTTTTATTTCCCTTAAATTTGATTAAAAACATAGAATTTATTATTTCGTCAGATTTGATGCGGTTGAAATTATCATTTCATAACTCTCATTGTAAGGGTAGTAATGGAATACTAACACGATTGACACACGGTTACCTCGGATTGCGGATGGGACACTTGCAATACAAATCAAACTCTTTATCACGGTAACTTATAAAGTAACTGGAATGATCTCACAAAGAGGTCCACAATTCATTCACGAATGACCCTCGTATTCTTATGAGTAATCATCTACAAAGTACTCTGGAATTTGTACTCCCGCTATTTAAAATTTGATGGATGGACTTTTATTTCCCTTAAATTTCATTAAAAACAAATAATTTATTATTTCATCAGATTTTATGCGGTTGAAATTATCATGTTCATAACTCTCATTGTAAGGGTAGTAATGGAATACTAACACGATTGACACACGGTTACCTCGGATTGCGGATGGGACACTTGCAATACCAAATCAAACTCTTTATCACGGTAACTTATAAAGTAACTGGAATGATCTCACAAAGAGATCCACAATTCATTCACGAATGACCCTCGTATTCTTATGAGTAATCATCTACAAAGTACTCTGGAATTTGTACTCCCGCTATTTAAAATTTGATGGATGGACTTTTATTTCCCTTAAATTTCATTAAAAACAAAGAATTTATTATTTCATCAGATTTTATGCGGTTGAAATTATCGTGTTCATAACTCTCATTGTAAGGGAAGTAATGGAATACTAGCACGATTGACACACGGTTACCTCGGATTGCGGATGGGACACTTGCAATACCAAATCAAACTCTTTATCACGGTAACTTATAAAGTAACTGGAATGATCTCACAAAGAGGTCCACAATTCATTCACGAATGACCCTCGTATTATTATGAGTAATCATCTACAAAGTACGCTGGAATTTGTACTCGCGCTATTTAAAATTTGATGGACGGACTTTTATTTCCCTTAAATTTCATTAAAAACAAAGAATTTATTATTTCATCAGATTTTATGCGGTTGAAATTATCGTGTTCATAACTCTCATTGTAAGGGATAATGGAATACTAACATGATTGACACACGGTTACCTAGGATTGCGGATGGGACACTTGCAACGCCAAATCAAACTCTTCATCATAGTAACTTATAAAGAAATTCGAATGATCTCACAAAGAGGTCCACAATTCATTCACGAATGACCCTCGTATACTTATGAGTAATCATCTACAATGTACTCCGGACTATGTACTCGCGCTATTTAAAATTTGATGGATGGACTTTTATTTCCCTTAAATTTATTAAAAACATAGAATTTATTTTTTCGTCAGATTTTATGCGGTTGAAATTATCGTGTTCATAACTCTCATTGTCAGGGTAGTAATGGAATACTAGCACGATTGACACACGGTTACCTCGGATTGCGGATGGGACACTTGCAATACCAAATCAAACTATTTATCACGGTAACTTATAATGAAACTGAATGATCTCACAAAGAGGTCCACAATTCATTCACCAATGACCCTAGTATACTTATGAGTAATCATCTACAAAGTACTCTGGACTATGTACTAGCGCTATTTAAAATTTGATGGATGGACTTTTATTTCCCTTAAATTTCATTAAAAACAAAGAATTTATTATTTCATCAGATTTTATGCGGTTGAAATTATCATGTTCATAACTCTCATTGTAAGGGTAGTAATGGAATACTAACACGATTGACACACGGTTACCTCGGATTGCGGATGGGACACTTGCAATACCAAATCAAACTCTTTATCACGGTAACTTATAAAGTAACTGGAATGATCTCACAAAGAGGTCCACAATTCATTCACGAATGACCCTCGTATTCTTATGAATAATCATCTACAAAGTACTCTGGAATTTGTACTCCCGCTATTGAAAATTTGATGGATGGACTTTTATTTCCCTTAAATTTCATTAAAAACAAAGAATTTATTATTTCATCAGATTTTATGCGGTTGAAATTATCGTGTTCATAACTCTCATTGTAAGGGTAGTAATGGAATACTAGCACGATTGACACACGGTTACCTCGGATTGCAGATGGGACACTTGCAATACCAAATCAAACTCTTTATCACGGTAACTTATAAAGTAACTGGAATGATCTCACAAAGAGGACCACAATTCATTCACCAATGACCCTAGTATACTTATGAGTAATCATCTACAAAGTACTCTGGACTATGTTCTCGCGCTTTTTAAAATTTGATGGATGGACTTTTATTTCCCTTAAATTTCATTAAAAACATAGAATTTATTATTTCGTCTGATTTTATGCGGTTGAAATTATCGTGTTCATAACTCTCATTGTAAGGGTAGTAATGGAATACTAACATGATTGATACATGGTTACCTCGGATTGCGGATGGGACACTTGCAATACCAAATCAAACTCTTTATCACGGTAACTTATAATGAAACTGAATGATCTCACAAAGAGGTCCACAATTCATTCACCAATGACCCTAGTATACTTATGAGTAATCATCTACAATGTACTCTGGACATGTACTCGCGCTTTTTAAATTTTGATGGATGAACTTTTATTTCCTTTAAATTTCAATAAGAACATAGAATTTATTATTTCGTCAGATTTTATGCGGTTGAAATTATCATGTTCATAACTCTCATTGTAAAGGTTATAATGGAATAGTAACATGATTGACACACAGTTACCTCAGATTGCGGATGGGACACTTGCAATACCAAATCAAACTCTTTATCACTGTAACTTATAAAGAAACTGGAATGATCTCCCAAAGAGGTCCACAATTCATTCACGAATGACCCTCGTATACTTATGAGTAATCATCTACAAAGTACTCTGGAATTTGTATTCGCGCTATTTAAAATTTAATGGATGGACTTTTGTTTCCCTTAAATTTCATTAAAAACATAGAATTTATTATTTCATCAGATTTTATGTGGTTGAAATTATCGTGTTGATAACTCTCATTGTAAGGGTAATAATGGAATACTAACACGATTGACACACGGTTACCTAAGATTGCGGATGGGACACTTGCAATACCAAATCAAACTCTTTATCACAGTAACTTATAAATAATATGGAATGATCTCACAAAGAGGTCCACAATTCATTCACGAATGACCCTCGTATACTTATGAGTAATCATCTACAAAGTAATCTGGACTATGTACACGCGCTATTTAAAATTTGATGGATGGACTTTTATTTCCCTTAAATTTCATTAAAAACATAGAATTTGTTATTTCGTTAGATTTTATGCGGTTGAAATTATCGTGTTCATAACTCTCATTGTAAGGGTGGTAATGGAATACTAACACGATCGACACACGGTTACCTCGGATTGCGGATGGGACACTTGCAATACCAAATCAAACTCTTTTCCACGGTAACTTATAATGAAACTGAATGATCTCACAAAGAGGTCCACAATTCATTCACGAATGACCCTAGTATACTTATGAGTAATCATCTACAATGTACTCTGAACTATGTACTCGCGCTTTTTAAATTTTGATGGATGGACTTTTCTTTCCCTTAAATTTCATTAAGAACATAGAATTTATTATTTCGTCAGATTTTATGCGGTTGAAATTATCAAGTTCATAACTCTCATTGTAAAGGTTATAATGGAATACTAACATGATTGACACATGGTTACCTTGGATTGCGGATGGAACACTTGCAATACCAAATCAAACTCTTTATCACGGTAACTTATAAAGTAACTTGAATGATCTCACAAAGAGGTCCACAATTCATTCACGAATGACCCTCGTATGCTTATGAGTAATCATGTACAAAGTACTCTGGAATTTGTACTCGCGCTATTTAAAATTTGATGGATGGACTTTTATTTCCCTTAAATTTCATTAAAAACAAAGAATTTATTATTTCATCAGATTTTATGCGGTTGAAATTATCTTGTTCATAACACTCATTGTAAGGGTAATAATGGAATACTAACACGATTGACACACGGTTACCTAAGATTGCGGATGGGGCACTTGCAATACCAAATCAAACTCTTTATCACAGTAACTTATAAAGAATATGGAATGATCTCACAAAGAGGTCCACAATTCATTCACGAATGACCCTCATATACTTATGAGTAATCATCTACAAAGTAATCTGGACTATGTACTCACGCTATTTAAAATTTGATGGATGGACTTTTATTTCCCTTAAATTTCATTAAAAACAAAGAATTTATTATTTCATCAGATTTTATGCGGTTGAAATTATCGTGTTCATAACTCTCATTGTAAGGGAAGTAATGGAATACTAGCACGATTGACACACGGTTACCTCGGATTGCGGATGGGACACTTGCAATACCAAATCAAACTCTTTATCACGGTAACTTATAAAGTAACTGGAATGATCTCACAAAGAGGTCCACAATTCATTCACGAATGACCCTCGTATTATTATGAGTAATCATCTACAAAGTACGCTGGAATTTGTACTCGCGCTATTTAAAATTTGATGGACGGACTTTTATTTCCCTTAAATTTCATTAAAAACAAAGAATTTATTATTTCATCAGATTTTATGCGGTTGAAATTATCGTGTTCATAACTCTCATTGTAAGGGTAATAATGGAATACTAACATGATTGACACACGGTTACCTAGGATTGCGGATGGGACACTTGCAACGCCAAATCAAACTCTTCATCATAGTAACTTATAAAGAAATTCGAATGATCTCACAAAGAGGTCCACAATTCATTCACGAATGACCCTCGTATACTTATGAGTAATCATCTACAAAGTACTCTGGAATTTGTATTCGCGCTATTTAAAATTTAATGGATGGACTTTTGTTTCCCTTAAATTTCATTAAAAACATAGAATTTATTATTTCATCAGATTTTATGTGGTTGAAATTATCGTGTTGATAACTCTCATTGTAAGGGTAATAATGGAATACTAACACGATTGACACACGGTTACCTAAGATTGCGGATGGGACACTTGCAATACCAAATCAAACTCTTTATCACAGTAACTTATAAATAATATGGAATGATCTCACAAAGAGGTCCACAATTCATTCACGAATGACCCTCGTATACTTATGAGTAATCATCTACAAAGTAATCTGGACTATGTACACGCGCTATTTAAAATTTGATGGATGGACTTTTATTTCCCTTAAATTTCATTAAAAACATAGAATTTGTTATTTCGTTAGATTTTATGCGGTTGAAATTATCGTGTTCATAACTCTCATTGTAAGGGTGGTAATGGAATACTAACACGATCGACACACGGTTACCTCGGATTGCGGATGGGACACTTGCAATACCAAATCAAACTCTTTTCCACGGTAACTTATAATGAAACTGAATGATCTCACAAAGAGGTCCACAATTCATTCACGAATGACCCTAGTATACTTATGAGTAATCATCTACAATGTACTCTGAACTATGTACTCGCGCTTTTTAAATTTTGATGGATGGACTTTTCTTTCCCTTAAATTTCATTAAGAACATAGAATTTATTATTTCGTCAGATTTTATGCGGTTGAAATTATCAAGTTCATAACTCTCATTGTAAAGGTTATAATGGAATACTAACATGATTGACACATGGTTACCTTGGATTGCGGATGGAACACTTGCAATACCAAATCAAACTCTTTATCACGGTAACTTATAAAGTAACTTGAATGATCTCACAAAGAGGTCCACAATTCATTCACGAATGACCCTCGTATGCTTATGAGTAATCATGTACAAAGTACTCTGGAATTTGTACTCGCGCTATTTAAAATTTGATGGATGGACTTTTATTTCCCTTAAATTTCATTAAAAACAAAGAATTTATTATTTCATCAGATTTTATGCGGTTGAAATTATCTTGTTCATAACACTCATTGTAAGGGTAATAATGGAATACTAACACGATTGACACACGGTTACCTAAGATTGCGGATGGGGCACTTGCAATACCAAATCAAACTCTTTATCACAGTAACTTATAAAGAATATGGAATGATCTCACAAAGAGGTCCACAATTCATTCACGAATGACCCTCATATACTTATGAGTAATCATCTACAAAGTAATCTGGACTATGTACTCACGCTATTTAAAATTTGATGGATGGACTTTTATTTCCCTTAAATTTCATTAAAAACAAAGAATTTATTATTTCATCAGATTTTATGCGGTTGAAATTATCGTGTTCATAACTCTCATTGTAAGGGAAGTAATGGAATACTAGCACGATTGACACACGGTTACCTCGGATTGCGGATGGGACACTTGCAATACCAAATCAAACTCTTTATCACGGTAACTTATAAAGTAACTGGAATGATCTCACAAAGAGGTCCACAATTCATTCACGAATGACCCTCGTATTATTATGAGTAATCATCTACAAAGTACGCTGGAATTTGTACTCGCGCTATTTAAAATTTGATGGACGGACTTTTATTTCCCTTAAATTTCATTAAAAACAAAGAATTTATTATTTCATCAGATTTTATGCGGTTGAAATTATCGTGTTCATAACTCTCATTGTAAGGGTAATAATGGAATACTAACATGATTGACACACGGTTACCTAGGATTGCGGATGGGACACTTGCAACGCCAAATCAAACTCTTCATCATAGTAACTTATAAAGAAATTCGAATGATCTCACAAAGAGGTCCACAATTCATTCACGAATGACCCTCGTATACTTATGAGTAATCATCTACAAAGTACTCTGGAATTTGTATTCGCGCTATTTAAAATTTAATGGATGGACTTTTGTTTCCCTTAAATTTCATTAAAAACATAGAATTTATTATTTCATCAGATTTTATGTGGTTGAAATTATCGTGTTGATAACTCTCATTGTAAGGGTAATAATGGAATACTAACACGATTGACACACGGTTACCTAAGATTGCGGATGGGACACTTGCAATACCAAATCAAACTCTTTATCACAGTAACTTATAAATAATATGGAATGATCTCACAAAGAGGTCCACAATTCATTCACGAATGACCCTCGTATACTTATGAGTAATCATCTACAAAGTAATCTGGACTATGTACACGCGCTATTTAAAATTTGATGGATGGACTTTTATTTCCCTTAAATTTCATTAAAAACATAGAATTTGTTATTTCGTTAGATTTTATGCGGTTGAAATTATCGTGTTCATAACTCTCATTGTAAGGGTGGTAATGGAATACTAACACGATCGACACACGGTTACCTCGGATTGCGGATGGGACACTTGCAATACCAAATCAAACTCTTTTCCACGGTAACTTATAATGAAACTGAATGATCTCACAAAGAGGTCCACAATTCATTCACGAATGACCCTAGTATACTTATGAGTAATCATCTACAATGTACTCTGAACTATGTACTCGCGCTTTTTAAATTTTGATGGATGGACTTTTCTTTCCCTTAAATTTCATTAAGAACATAGAATTTATTATTTCGTCAGATTTTATGCGGTTGAAATTATCAAGTTCATAACTCTCATTGTAAAGGTTATAATGGAATACTAACATGATTGACACATGGTTACCTTGGATTGCGGATGGAACACTTGCAATACCAAATCAAACTCTTTATCACGGTAACTTATAAAGTAACTTGAATGATCTCACAAAGAGGTCCACAATTCATTCACGAATGACCCTCGTATGCTTATGAGTAATCATGTACAAAGTACTCTGGAATTTGTACTCGCGCTATTTAAAATTTGATGGATGGACTTTTATTTCCCTTAAATTTCATTAAAAACAAAGAATTTATTATTTCATCAGATTTTATGCGGTTGAAATTATCTTGTTCATAACACTCATTGTAAGGGTAATAATGGAATACTAACACGATTGACACACGGTTACCTAAGATTGCGGATGGGGCACTTGCAATACCAAATCAAACTCTTTATCACAGTAACTTATAAAGAATATGGAATGATCTCACAAAGAGGTCCACAATTCATTCACGAATGACCCTCATATACTTATGAGTAATCATCTACAAAGTAATCTGGACTATGTACTCACGCTATTTAAAATTTGATGGATGGACTTTTATTTCCCTTAAATTTCATTAAAAACAAAGAATTTATTATTTCATCAGATTTTATGCGGTTGAAATTATCGTGTTCATAACTCTCATTGTAAGGGAAGTAATGGAATACTAGCACGATTGACACACGGTTACCTCGGATTGCGGATGGGACACTTGCAATACCAAATCAAACTCTTTATCACGGTAACTTATAAAGTAACTGGAATGATCTCACAAAGAGGTCCACAATTCATTCACGAATGACCCTCGTATTATTATGAGTAATCATCTACAAAGTACGCTGGAATTTGTACTCGCGCTATTTAAAATTTGATGGACGGACTTTTATTTCCCTTAAATTTCATTAAAAACAAAGAATTTATTATTTCATCAGATTTTATGCGGTTGAAATTATCGTGTTCATAACTCTCATTGTAAGGGTAATAATGGAATACTAACATGATTGACACACGGTTACCTAGGATTGCGGATGGGACACTTGCAACGCCAAATCAAACTCTTCATCATAGTAACTTATAAAGAAATTCGAATGATCTCACAAAGAGGTCCACAATTCATTCACGAATGACCCTCGTATACTTATGAGTAATCATCTACAATGTACTCCGGACTATGTACTCGCGCTATTTAAAATTTGATGGATGGACTTTTATTTCCCTTAAATTTATTAAAAACATAGAATTTATTTTTTCGTCAGATTTTATGCGGTTGAAATTATCGTGTTCATAACTCTCATTGTCAGGGTAGTAATGGAATACTAGCACGATTGACACACGGTTACCTCGGATTGCGGATGGGACACTTGCAATACCAAATCAAACTATTTATCACGGTAACTTATAATGAAACTGAATGATCTCACAAAGAGGTCCACAATTCATTCACCAATGACCCTAGTATACTTATGAGTAATCATCTACAAAGTACTCTGGACTATGTACTAGCGCTATTTAAAATTTGATGGATGGACTTTTATTTCCCTTAAATTTCATTAAAAACAAAGAATTTATTATTTCATCAGATTTTATGCGGTTGAAATTATCATGTTCATAACTCTCATTGTAAGGGTAGTAATGGAATACTAACACGATTGACACACGGTTACCTCGGATTGCGGATGGGACACTTGCAATACCAAATCAAACTCTTTATCACGGTAACTTATAAAGTAACTGGAATGATCTCACAAAGAGGTCCACAATTCATTCACGAATGACCCTCGTATTCTTATGAGTAATCATCTACAAAGTACTCTGGAATTTGTACTCCCGCTATTGAAAATTTGATGGATGGACTTTTATTTCCCTTAAATTTCATTAAAAACAAAGAATTTATTATTTCATCAGATTTTATGCGGTTGAAATTATCGTGTTCATAACTCTCATTGTAAGGGTAGTAATGGAATACTAGCACGATTGACACACGGTTACCTCGGATTGCAGATGGGACACTTGCAATACCAAATCAAACTCTTTATCACGGTAACTTATAAAGTAACTGGAATGATCTCACAAAGAGGACCACAATTCATTCACCAATGACCCTAGTATACTTATGAGTAATCATCTACAAAGTACTCTGGACTATGTTCTCGCGCTTTTTAAAATTTGATGGATGGACTTTTATTTCCCTTAAATTTCATTAAAAACATAGAATTTATTATTTCGTCTGATTTTATGCGGTTGAAATTATCGTGTTCATAACTCTCATTGTAAGGGTAGTAATGGAATACTAACATGATTGATACATGGTTACCTCGGATTGCGGATGGGACACTTGCAATACCAAATCAAACTCTTTATCACGGTAACTTATAATGAAACTGAATGATCTCACAAAGAGGTCCACAATTCATTCACCAATGACCCTAGTATACTTATGAGTAATCATCTACAATGTACTCTGGACATGTACTCGCGCTTTTTAAATTTTGATGGATGAACTTTTATTTCCTTTAAATTTCAATAAGAACATAGAATTTATTATTTCGTCAGATTTTATGCGGTTGAAATTATCATGTTCATAACTCTCATTGTAAAGGTTATAATGGAATAGTAACATGATTGACACACAGTTACCTCAGATTGCGGATGGGACACTTGCAATACCAAATCAAACTCTTTATCACTGTAACTTATAAAGAAACTGGAATGATCTCCCAAAGAGGTCCACAATTCATTCACGAATGACCCTCGTATACTTATGAGTAATCATCTACAAAGTACTCTGGAATTTGTATTCGCGCTATTTAAAATTTAATGGATGGACTTTTGTTTCCCTTAAATTTCATTAAAAACATAAAATTTATTATTTCATCAGATTTTATGTGGTTGAAATTATCGTGTTGATAACTCTCATTGTAAGGGTAATAATGGAATACTAACACGATTGACACACGGTTACCTAAGATTGCGGATGGGACACTTGCAATACCAAATCAAACTCTTTATCACAGTAACTTATAAATAATATGGAATGATCTCACAAAGAGGTCCACAATTCATTCACGAATGACCCTCGTATACTTATGAGTAATCATCTACAAAGTAATCTGGACTATGTACACGCGCTATTTAAAATTTGATGGATGGACTTTTATTTCCCTTAAATTTCATTAAAAACATAGAATTTGTTATTTCGTTAGATTTTATGCGGTTGAAATTATCGTGTTCATAACTCTCATTGTAAGGGTGGTAATGGAATACTAACACGATCGACACACGGTTACCTCGGATTGCGGATGGGACACTTGCAATACCAAATCAAACTCTTTTCCACGGTAACTTATAATGAAACTGAATGATCTCACAAAGAGGTCCACAATTCATTCACGAATGACCCTAGTATACTTATGAGTAATCATCTACAATGTACTCTGAACTATGTACTCGCGCTTTTTAAATTTTGATGGATGGACTTTTCTTTCCCTTAAATTTCATTAAGAACATAGAATTTATTATTTCGTCAGATTTTATGCGGTTGAAATTATCAAGTTCATAACTCTCATTGTAAAGGTTATAATGGAATACTAACATGATTGACACATGGTTACCTTGGATTGCGGATGGAACACTTGCAATACCAAATCAAACTCTTTATCACGGTAACTTATAAAGTAACTTGAATGATCTCACAAAGAGGTCCACAATTCATTCACGAATGACCCTCGTATGCTTATGAGTAATCATGTACAAAGTACTCTGGAATTTGTACTCGCGCTATTTAAAATTTGATGGATGGACTTTTATTTCCCTTAAATTTCATTAAAAACAAAGAATTTATTATTTCATCAGATTTTATGCGGTTGAAATTATCTTGTTCATAACACTCATTGTAAGGGTAATAATGGAATACTAACACGATTGACACACGGTTACCTAAGATTGCGGATGGGGCACTTGCAATACCAAATCAAACTCTTTATCACAGTAACTTATAAACAATATGGAATGATCTCACAAAGAGGTCCACAATTCATTCACGAATGACCCTCATATACTTATGAGTAATCATCTACAAAGTAATCTGGACTATGTACTCACGCTATTTAAAATTTGATGGATGGACTTTTATTTCCCTTAAATTTCATTAAAAACATAGAATTTATTATTTCGTCAGATTTTATGCGGTTGAAATTATCGTGTTCATAACTCTCATTGTAAGGGTAGTAATGGAATACTAACACGATCGACACACGGTTACCTAGGATTGCGGATGGGACACTTGCAAAACCAAATCAAACTCTTTTTCACGGTAACTTATAATGAAACTGAATGATCTCACAAAGAGGTCCACAATTCATTCACCAATGGCCCTAGTATACTTATGAGTAATCATCTACAATGTACTCTGGACTATGTACTCGCGCTTTTTAAATTTTGATGGATGGACTTTTCTTTCCCTCAAATTTCATTAAGAACATAGAATTTATTATTTCGTCAGATTTTATGCGGTTGAAATTTTCATGTTCATAACTCTCATTGTAAAGGTTATAATGGAATACTAACACGATTGACACATGGTTACCTCGGATTGCGGATGGGACACTTGCAATACCAAATCAAACTCTTTATCACAGTAACTTATAAAGTAACTGGAATGATCTCACAAAGAGGTTCACAATTCATTTACGAATGACCCTCGTATGCTTATGAGTAATCATCTACAAAGTACTCTGGAATTTGTACACGCGCTATTTAAAATTTGATGGATGGACTTTTTGTTTCCCTTATATTTCATTAAAAACAAAGAATTTATTATTTCATCAGATTTTATGCGGTTGAAATTATCGTGTTCATAACTCTCACTGTAAGGGTAATAATGGAATACTAACATGATTGCCACACGGTTACCTCGGATTGCGGATGGGACACTTGCAATACCAAATCAAACTCTTTATCACGGTAACTTATAAAGAAACTGGAATGATCTCCCAAAGAGGTCCACAATTCATTCACGAATGGCCCTCGTATACTTATGAGTAATCATCTACAAAGTACTCTGGAATTTGTACTCGCGCTATTTAGAATTTGATGGATGGACTTTTATTTCCCTTAAATTTCATTAAAAACATAGAATTTATTATTTCATCAGATTTTATGTGGTTGAAATTATCGTGTCGATAACTCTCATTGTAAGGGTAATAATGGAATATTAACACGATTGACACACGGTTACCTAAGATTGCGGATGGGGCACTTGCAATACCAAATCAAACTCTTTATCACAGTAACTTATAAAGAATATGGAATGATCTCACAAAGAGGTCCACAATTCATTCACGAATGACCCTCGTATACTTATGAGTAATCATCTACAAAGTAATCTGGACTATGTACTAGCGCTATTTAAAATTTGATGGATGGACTTTTATTTCCCTTAAATTTCATTAAAAACATAGATTTTGTTATTTCGTCAGGTTTTATGCGGTTGAAATTATCGTGTTCATAACTCTCATTGTAAGGGTAGTAATGGAATACTAACCCGATCGACACACGGTTACCTCGGATTGCGGATGGGACACTTGCAATACCAAATCAAACTCTTTTTCACGGTAACTTATAATGAAACTGAATGATCTCACAAAGAGGTCCACAATTCATTCACGAATGACCCTAGTATACTTATGAGTAATCATCTACAATGTACTCTGGACTATGTACTCGCGCTTTTTAAATTTTGATGGATGGACTTTTCTTTCCCTTAAATTTCATTAAGAACATAGAATTTATTATTTCTTCAGATTTTATGCGGTTGAAATTATCATGTTCATAACTCTCATTGTAAAGGTTATAATGGAACACTAACACGATTGACACATGGTTACCTCGGATTGCGGATGGGACACTTGCAATACCAAATCAAACTCTTTATCATGGTAACTTATAAAGTAACTGGAATGATCTCACAAAGAGGTGCACAATTCATTTACGAATGACCGTCGTATGCTTATGAGTAATCATCTACAAAGTACTCTGGAATTTGTACTCGCGCTATTTAAAATTTGATGGATGGACTTTTATTTCCCTTAAATTTCATTAAAAACAAAGAATTTATTATTTCATCAGATTTTATGCGGTTGAAATTATCATGTTCATAACTCTCATTGTAAGGGTAGTAATGGAATACTAACACGATTGACACACGGTTACCTCGGATTGCGGATGGGACACTTGCAATACCAAATCAAACTCTTTATCACGGTAACTTATAAAGTAACTGGAATGATCTCACAAAGAGGTCCACAATTCATTCACGAATGACCCTCGTATTCTTATGAGTAATCATCTACAAAGTACTCTGGAATTTGTACTCCCGCTATTGAAAATTTGATGGATGGACTTTTATTTCCCTTAAATTACATTAAAAACAAAGAATTTATTATTTCATCAGATTTTATGCGGTTGAAATTATCGTGTTCATAACTCTCATTGTAAGGGTAGTAATGGAATACTAGCATGATTGACACACGGTTACCTCGGATTGCAGATGGGACACTTGCAATACCAAATCAAACTCTTTATCACGGTAACTTATAAAGTAACTGGAATGATCTCACAAAGAGGACCACAATTCATTCACCAATGACCCTAGTATACTTATGAGTAATCATCTACAAAGTACCCTGGACTATGTTCTCGCGCTTTTTAAAATTTGATGGATGGACTTTTATTTCCCTTAAATTTCTTTAAAAGAATAGAATTTATTATTTCGTCTGATTTTATGCGGTTGAAATTATCGTGTTCATAACTCTCATTGTAAGGGTAGTAATGGAATACTAACACGATTGACACACGGTTACCTTGGATTGCGGATGGGACACTTGCAATACCAAATCAAACTCTTTATCACGGTAACTTATAATGAAAGTGAATGATCTCACAAAGAGGTCCACAATTCATTCACCAATGACCCTAGTATACTTATGAGTAATCATCTACAATGTACTCTGGACATGTACTCGCGCTTTTTAAATTTTGATGGATGATCTTTTATTTCCTTTAAATTTCAATAAGAACATAGAATTTATTATTTCGTCAGATTTTATGCGGTTGAAATTATCATGTTCATAACTCTCATTGTAAAGGTTATAATGGAATAGTAACATGATTGACACACAGTTACCTCAGATTGCGGATGGGACACTTGCAATACCAAATCAAACTCTTTATCACTGTAACTTATAAAGAAACTGGAATGATCTCCCAAAGAGGTCCACAATTGATTCACGAATGACCCTCGTATACTTATGAGTAATCATCTACAAAGTACTCTGGAATTTGTATTCGCGCTATTTAAAATTTAATGGATGGACTTTTGTTTCCCTTAAATTTCATTAAAAACATAGAATTTATTATTTCATCAGATTTTATGTGGTTGAAATTATCGTGTTGATAACTCTCATTGTAAGGGTAATAATGGAATACTAACACGATTGACACACGGTTACCTAAGATTGCGAATGGGACACTTGCAATACCAAATCAAACTCTTTATCACAGTAACTTATAAATAATATGGAATGATCTCACAAAGATGTCCACAATTCATTCACGAATGACCCTCGTATACTTATGAGTAATCATCTACAAAGTAATCTGGACTATGTACACGCGCTATTTAAAATTTGATGGATGGACTTTTATTTCCCTTAAATTTCATTAAAAACATAGAATTTGTTATTTCGTTAGATTTTATGCGGTTGAAATTATCGTGTTCATAACTCTCATTGTAAGGGTGGTAATGGAATACTAACACGATCGACACACGGTTACCTCGGATTGCGGATGGGACACTTGCAATACCAAATCAAACTCTTTTCCACGGTAACTTATAATGAAACTGAATGATCTCACAAAGAGGTCCACAATTCATTCACGAATGACCCTAGTATACTTATGAGTAATCATCTACAATGTACTCTGAACTATGTACTCGCGCTTTTTAAATTTTGATGGATGGACTTTTCTTTCCCTTAAATTTCATTAAGAACATAGAATTTATTATTTCGTCAGATTTTATGCGGTTGAAATTATCATGTTCATAACTCTCATTGTAAAGGTTATAATGGAATACTAACATGATTGACACATGGTTACCTTGGATTGCGGATGGAACACTTGCAATACCAAATCAAACTCTTTATCACGGTAACTTATAAAGTAACTTGAATGATCTCACAAAGAGGTCCACAATTCATTCACGAATGACCCTCGTATGCTTATGAGTAATCATGTACAAAGTACTCTGGAATTTGTACTCGCGCTATTTAAAATTTGATGGATGGACTTTTATTTCCCTTAAATTTCATTAAAAACAAAGAATTTATTATTTCATCAGATTTTATGCGGTTGAAATTATCGTGTTCATAACTCTCATTGTAAGGGTAATAATGGAATACTAACACGATTGACACACGGTTACCTAAGATTACGGATGGGGCACTTGCAATACCAAATCAAACTCTTTATCACAGTAACTTATAAAGAATATGGAATGATCTCACAAAGAGGTCCACAATTCATTCACGAATGACCCTCGTATACTTATGAGTAATCATCTACAAAGTAATCTGGACTATGTACTCGCGCTATTTAAAATTTGATGGATGGACTTTTATTTCCCTTAAATTTCATTAAAAACATAGAATTTGTTATTTCGTCAGATTTTATGCGGTTGAAATTATCGTGTTCATAACTCTCATTGTAAGGGTAGTAATGGAATACTAACACGATCGACACACGGTTACCTAGGATTGCGGATGGGACACTTGCAGTACCAAATCAAACTCTTTTTCACGGTAACTTATAATGAAACTGAATGATCTCACAAAGAGGTCCACAATTCATTCACGAATGGCCCTAGTATACTTATGAGTAATCATCTACAATGTACTCTGGACTATGTACTCGCGCTTTTTAAATTTTGATGGATGGACTTTTCTTTCCCTCAAATTTCATTAAGAACATAGAATTTATTATTTCGTCAGATTTTATGCGGTTGAAATTATCATGTTCATAACTCTCATTGTAAAGGTTATAATGGAATACTAACACGATTGACACATGGTTACCTCGGATTGCGGATGGGACACTTGCAATACCAAATCAAACTCTTTATCACAGTAACTTATAAAGTAACTGGAATGATCTCACAAAGAGGTCCACAATTCATTTACGAATGACCCTCGTATGCTTATGAGTAATCATCTACAAAGTACTCTGGAATTTGTACACGCGCTATTTAAAATTTGATGGATGGACTTTTTCTTTCCCTTAAATTTCATTAATAACAAAGAATTTATTATTTCATCAGATTTTATGCGGTTGAAATTATCGTGTTCATAACTCTCACTGTAAGGGTAATAATGGAATACTAACATGATTGCCACACGGTTACCTCGGATTGCGGATGGGACACTTGCAATACCAAATCAAACTCTTTATCACGGTAACTTATAAAGAAACTGGAATGATCTCCCAAAGAGGTCCACAATTCATTCACGAATGGCCCTCGTATACTTATGAGTAATCATCTACAAAGTACTCTGGAATTTGTACTCGCGCTATTTAGAATTTGATGGATGGACTTTTATTTCCCTTAAATTTCATTAAAAACATAGAATTTATTTTTTCATCAGATTTTATGTGGTTGAAATTATCGTGTCGATAACTCTCATTGTAAGGGTAATAATGGAATACTAACACGATTGACACACGGTTACCTAAGATTGCGGATGGGGCACTTGCAATACCAAATCAAACTCTTTATAACAGTAACTTATAAAGAATATGGAATGATCTCACAAAGAGGTCCACAATTCATTCACGAATGACCCTCGTATACTTATGAGTAATCATCTACAAAGTAATCTGGACTATGTACTCGCGCTATTTAAAATTTGATGGATGGACTTTTATTTCCCTTAAATTTCATTAAAAACATAGATTTTGTTATTTCGTCAGATTTTATGCGGTTGAAATTATCGTGTTCATAACTCTCATTGTAAGGGTAGTAATGGAATACCAACACGATCGACACACGGTTACCTCGGATTGCGGATGGGACACTTGCAATACCAAATCAAACTCTTTTTCACGGTAACTTATAATGAAACTGAATGATCTCACAAAGAGGTCCACAATTCATTCACGAATGGCCCTAGTATACTTATGAGTAATCATCTACAATGTACTCTGGACTATGTACTCGCGCTTTTTAAATTTTGATGGATGGACTTTTCTTTCCCTTAAATTTCATTAAGAACATAGAATTTATTATTTCTTCAGATTTTATGCGGTTGAAATTATCATGTTCATAACTCTCATTGTAAAGGTTATAATGGAACACTAACACGATTGACACATGGTTACCTCGGATTGCGGATGGGACACTTGCAATACCAAATCAAACTCTTTATCATGGTAACTTATAAAGTAACTTGAATGATCTCACAAAGAGGTCCACAATTCATTTACGAATGACCGTCGTATGCTTATGAGTAATCATCTACAAAGTACTCTGGAATTTGTACTCGCGCTATTTAAAATTTGATGCATGGACTTTTATTTCCCTTAAATTTCATTAAAAACAAAGAATTTATTATTTCATCAGATTTTATGCGGTTGAAATTATCGTGTTCATAACTCTCATTGTAAGGGTAGTAATGGAATACTAGCACGATTGACACAAGGTTACCTCGGATTGCGGATGGGACACTTGCAATACCAAATCAAACTCTTTATCACGGTAACTTATAAAGTAACTGGAATGATCTCACAAAGAGGTCCACAATTCATTCACGAATGACCCTCGTATTATTATGAGTAATCATCTACAAAGTACTCTGGAATTTGTACTCGCGCTATTTAAAATTTGATGGATGGACTTTTATTTCCCTTAAATTTCATTAAAAACAAAGAATTTATTATTTCATCAGATTTTACGCGGATGAAATTATCGTGTTCATAACTCTCACTGTAAGGGTAATAATGGAATACTAACATGATTGACACACGGTTACCTAGGATTGCGGATGGGACACTTGCAACGCCAAAACAAACTCTTCATCACAGTAACTTATAAAGAAATTGGAATGATCTCACAAAGAGGTCCACAATTCATTCACGAATGACCCTCGTTTACTTATGAGTAATCATCTACAATGTACTCCGGACTATGTACTCGCGCTATTTAAAATTTGATGGATGGACTTTTGTTTCCCTTAAATTTCATTAAAAGCAAAGAATTTGTTATTTCGTCAGATTTTATGCGGTTGAAATTATCGTGTTCATAACTCTCATTGTAAGGGTAATAATGGAATACTAACAAGATTGACACATGGTTACCTAGGATTGCGGATGGGAAACTTGCAACGCCAAATCAAACTCTTCATCACAGTAACTTATAAAGAAATTGGAATGATCTCACAAAGAGGTCCACAATTCATTAACGAATGACCCTCGTATACTTATGAGTAATCATCTACAATGTACTCCGGACTATGTACTCGCGCTTTTTAAAATTTGATGGATGGACTTTTATTTCCCTTAAATTTCATTAAAAACATAGAATTTATTTTTTCGTCAGATTTTGTACGGTTGAAATTATCGTGTTCATAACTGTCATTGTAAGGGTAGTAACGGAATACAAACACGATTGACACACGGTTACCTTGGATTGCGGATGGGACACTTGCAATACCAAATCAAACTCTTTATCACGGTAACTTATAATGAAACTGAATGATCTCACAAAGAGGTCCACAATTCATTCACCAATGACCCTAGTATACTTATGAGTAATCATCTACAATGTACTCTGGACTATGTACTCGCGCTTTTTAAATTTTGATGGATGAACTTTATTTCCTTTAAATTTCATTAAGAACATAGAATTTATTATTTCGTCAGATTTTATGCGGTTGAAAATATCATGTTCATAACTCTCATTGTAAAGGTTATAATGGAATACTAACACGATTGACACATGGTTACCTCGGATTGCGGATGGGACACTTGCAATACCAAATCAAACTCTTTATCACAGTAACTTATAAAGAATATGGAATGATCTCACAAAGAGGTCCACAATTCATTTACGAATGACCCTCGTATGCTTATGAGTCATCATCTACAAAGTACTCTGGAATTTGTACTCGCGCTATTTAAAATTTTATGGATGGACTTTTATTTCCCTTAAATTTCATTAAAAACAAAGAATTTATTATTTCATCAGATTTTATGCGGTTGAAATTATCGTGTTCATAACTCTCACTGTAAGGGTAATAATGGAATACTAACATGATTGACACACGGTTACCTAGGATTGCGGATGGGACACTTGCAACGCCAAAACAAACTCTTCATCACAGTAACTTATAAAGAAATTGGAATGATCTCACAAAGAGGTCCACAATTCATTCACGAATGACCCTCGTTTACTTATGAGTAATCATCTACAATGTACTCCGGACTATGTACTCGCGCTATTTAAAATTTGATGGATGGACTTTTGTTTCCCTTAAATTTCATTAAAAGCAAAGAATTTGTTATTTCGTCAGATTTTATGCGGTTGAAATTATCGTGTTCATAACTCTCACTGTAAGGGTAATAATGGAATACTAACATGATTGACACATGGTTACCTAGGATTGCGGATGGGACACTTACAACGCCAAAACAAACTCTTCATCACAGTAACTTATAAAGAAATTGGAATGATCTCACAAAGAGGTCCACAATTCATTCACGAATGACCCCCGTATACTTATGAGTAATCATCTACAATGTACTCCGGACTATGTACTCGCGCTATTTAAAATTTGATGGATGGACTTTTATTTCCCTTAAATTTCATTAAAAACATAGAATTTATTTTTTCGTCAGATTTTATGCGGTTGAAATTATCGTGTTCATAACTGTCATTGTAAGGGTAGTAACGGAATACTAACACGATTGACACACGGTTACCTTGGATTGCGGATGGGACACTTGCAATACCAAATCAAACTCTTTATCACGGTAACTTATAATGAAAGTGAATGATCTCACAAAGAGGTCCACAATTCATTCACCAATGACCCTAGTATACTTATGAGTAATCATCTACAATGTACTCTGGACTATGTACTCGCGCTTTTTAAATTTTGATGGATGAACTTTTATTTCCTTTAAATTTCAATAAGAACATAGAATTTATTATTTCGTCAGATTTTATGCGGTTGAAATTATCATGTTCATAACTCTCATTGTAATGGTTATAATGGAATACTAACACGATTGACACATGGTTACCTCGAATTGCGGATGGGACACTTGCAATACCAAATCAAACTCTTTATCACAGTAACTTATAAAGAATATGGAATGATCTCACAAAGAGGTCCACAATTCATTTACGAATGACCCTCGTATGCTTATGAGTAATCATCTACAAAGTACTCTGGAATTTGTACTCGCGCTATTTAAAATTTTATGGATGGACTTTTATTTCCCTTAAATTTCATTAAAAACAAAGAATTTATTATTTCAACAGATTTTATGCGGTTGAAATTATCGTGTTCATAACTCTCACTGTAAGGGTAATAATGGAATACTAACATGATTGACACACGGTTACCTAGGATTGCGGATGGGACACTTGCAACGCCAAAACAAACTCTTCATCACAGTAACTTATAAAGAAATTGGAATGATCTCTCAAAGAGGTCCACAATTCATTCACGAATGACCCTCGTTTACTTATGAGTAATCATCTACAATGTACTCCGGACTATGTACTCGCGCTATTTAAAATTTGATGGATGGACTTTTGTTTCCCTTAAATTTCATTAAAAGCAAAGAATTTGTTATTTCGTCAGATTTTATGCGGTTGAAATTATCGTGTTCATAACTCTCATTGTAAGGGTAATAATGGAATACTAACATGATTGACACACGGTTACCTAGGATTGCGGATGGGACACTTGCAACGCCAAAACAAACTCTTCATCACAGTAACTTATAAAGAAATTGGAATGATCTCACAAAGAGGTCCATAATTCATTCACGAATGACCCTCGTTTACTTATGAGTAATCATCTACAATGTACTCCGGACTATGTACTCGCGCTATTTAAAATTTGATGGATGGACTTTTGTTTCCCTTAAATTTCATTAAAAGCAAAGAATTTGTTATTTCGTCAGATTTTATGCGGTTGAAATTATCGTGTTCATAACTCTCACTGTAAGGGTAATAATGGAATACTAACATGATTGACACACGGTTACCTAGGATTGCGGATGGGACACTTGCAACGCCAAAACAAACTCTTCATCACAGTAACTTATAAAGAAATTGGAATGATCTCACAAAGAGGTCCACAATTCATTCACGAATGACCCTCGTATACTTATGAGTAATCATCTACAATGTACTCCGGACTATGTACTCGCGCTATTTAAAATTTGATGGATGGACTTTTATTTCCCTTAAATTTCATTAAAAACATAGAATTTATTTTTTCATCAGATTTTATGCGGTTGAAATTATCGTGTTCATAACTGTCATTGTAAGGGTAGTAACGGAATACTAACACGATTGACACACGGTTACCTTGGATTGCGGATGGGACACTTGCAATACCAAATCAAACTCTTTATCACGATAACTTATAATGAAAGTGAATGATCTCACAAAGAGGTCCACAATTCATTCACCAATGACCCTAGTATACTTATGAGTAATCATCTACAATGTACTCTGGACTATGTACTCGCGCTTTTTAAATTTTGATGGATGAACTTTTATTTCCTTTAAATTTCAATAAGAACATAGAATTTATTATTTCGTCAGATTTTATGCGGTTGAAATTATCATGTTCATAACTCTCATTGTAATGGTTATAATGGAATACTAACACGATTGACACATGGTTACCTCGGATTGCGGATGGGACACTTGCAATACCAAATCAAACTCTTTATCACAGTAACTTATAAAGAATATGGAATGATCTCACAAAGAGGTCCACAATTCATTTACGAATGACCCTCGTATGCTTATGAGTAATCATCTACAAAGTACTCTGGAATTTGTACTCGCGCTATTTAAAATTTGATGGATGGACTTTTATTTCCCTTAAATTTCATTAAAAACAAAGAATTTATTATTTCATCAGATTTTACGCGGTTGAAATTATCGTGTTCATAACTCTCACTGTAAGGGTAATAATGGAATACTAACATGATTGACACACGGTTACCTAGGATTGCGGATGGGACACTTGCAACGCCAAAACAAACTCTTCATCACAGTAACTTATAAAGAAATTGGAATGATCTCACAAAGAGGTCCACAATTCATTCACGAATGACCCTCGTTTACTTATGAGTAATCATCTACAATGTACTCCGGACTATGTACTCGCGCTATTTAAAATTTGATGGATGGACTTTTGTTTCCCTTAAATTTCATTAAAAGCAAAGAATTTGTTATTTCGTCAGATTTTATGCGGTTGAAATTATCGTGTTCATAACTCTCATTGTAAGGGTAATAATGGAATACTAACAAGATTGACACATGGTTACCTAGGATTGCGGATGGGAAACTTGCAACGCCAAATCAAACTCTTCATCACAGTAACTTATAAAGAAATTGGAATGATCTCACAAAGAGGTCCACAATTCATTCACGAATGACCCTCGTTTACTTATGAGTAATCATCTACAATGTACTCCGGACTATGTACTCGCGCTATTTAAAATTTGATGGATGGACTTTTGTTTCCCTTAAATTTCATTAAAAGCAAAGAATTTGTTATTTCGTCAGATTTTATGCGGTTGAAATTATCGTGTTCATAACTCTCATTGTAAGGGTAATAATGGAATACTAACATGATTGACACACGGTTACCTAGGATTGCGGATGGGACACTTGCAACGCCAAAACAAACTCTTCATCACAGTAACTTATAAAGAAATTGGAATGATCTCACAAAGAGGTCCATAATTCATTCACGAATGACCCTCGTTTACTTATGAGTAATCATCTACAATGTACTCCGGACTATGTACTCGCGCTATTTAAAATTTGATGGATGGACTTTTGTTTCCCTTAAATTTCATTAAAAGCAAAGAATTTGTTATTTCGTCAGATTTTATGCGGTTGAAATTATCGTGTTCATAACTCTCACTGTAAGGGTAATAATGGAATACTAACATGATTGACACACGGTTACCTAGGATTGCGGATGGGACACTTGCAACGCCAAAACAAACTCTTCATCACAGTAACTTATAAAGAAATTGGAATGATCTCACAAAGAGGTCCACAATTCATTCACGAATGACCCTCGTATACTTATGAGTAATCATCTACAATGTACTCCGGACTATGTACTCGCGCTATTTAAAATTTGATGGATGGACTTTTATTTCCCTTAAATTTCATTAAAAACATAGAATTTATTTTTTCATCAGATTTTATGCGGTTGAAATTATCGTGTTCATAACTGTCATTGTAAGGGTAGTAACGGAATACTAACACGATTGACACACGGTTACCTTGGATTGCGGATGGGACACTTGCAATACCAAATCAAACTCTTTATCACGATAACTTATAATGAAAGTGAATGATCTCACAAAGAGGTCCACAATTCATTCACCAATGACCCTAGTATACTTATGAGTAATCATCTACAATGTACTCTGGACTATGTACTCGCGCTTTTTAAATTTTGATGGATGAACTTTTATTTCCTTTAAATTTCAATAAGAACATAGAATTTATTATTTCGTCAGATTTTATGCGGTTGAAATTATCATGTTCATAACTCTCATTGTAATGGTTATAATGGAATACTAACACGATTGACACATGGTTACCTCGGATTGCGGATGGGACACTTGCAATACCAAATCAAACTCTTTATCACAGTAACTTATAAAGAATATGGAATGATCTCACAAAGAGGTCCACAATTCATTTACGAATGACCCTCGTATGCTTATGAGTAATCATCTACAAAGTACTCTGGAATTTGTACTCGCGCTATTTAAAATTTGATGGATGGACTTTTATTTCCCTTAAATTTCATTAAAAACAAAGAATTTATTATTTCATCAGATTTTACGCGGTTGAAATTATCGTGTTCATAACTCTCACTGTAAGGGTAATAATGGAATACTAACATGATTGACACACGGTTACCTAGGATTGCGGATGGGACACTTGCAACGCCAAAACAAACTCTTCATCACAGTAACTTATAAAGAAATTGGAATGATCTCACAAAGAGGTCCACAATTCATTCACGAATGACCCTCGTTTACTTATGAGTAATCATCTACAATGTACTCCGGACTATGTACTCGCGCTATTTAAAATTTGATGGATGGACTTTTGTTTCCCTTAAATTTCATTAAAAGCAAAGAATTTGTTATTTCGTCAGATTTTATGCGGTTGAAATTATCGTGTTCATAACTCTCATTGTAAGGGTAATAATGGAATACTAACAAGATTGACACATGGTTACCTAGGATTGCGGATGGGAAACTTGCAACGCCAAATCAAACTCTTCATCACAGTAACTTATAAAGAAATTGGAATGATCTCACAAAGAGGTCCACAATTCATTAACGAATGACCCTCGTATACTTATGAGTAATCATCTACAATGTACTCCGGACTATGTACTCGCGCTTTTTAAAATTTGATGGATGGACTTTTATTTCCCTTAAATTTCATTAAAAACATAGAATTTATTTTTTCGTCAGATTTTGTACGGTTGAAATTATCGTGTTCATAACTGTCATTGTAAGGGTAGTAACGGAATACAAACACGATTGACACACGGTTACCTTGGATTGCGGATGGGACACTTGCAATACCAAATCAAACTCTTTATCACGGTAACTTATAATGAAACTGAATGATCTCACAAAGAGGTCCACAATTCATTCACCAATGACCCTAGTATACTTATGAGTAATCATCTACAATGTACTCTGGACTATGTACTCGCGCTTTTTAAATTTTGATGGATGAACTTTATTTCCTTTAAATTTCATTAAGAACATAGAATTTATTATTTCGTCAGATTTTATGCGGTTGAAAATATCATGTTCATAACTCTCATTGTAAAGGTTATAATGGAATACTAACAAGATTGACACATGGTTACCTCGGATTGCGGATGGGACACTTGCAATACCAAATCAAACTCTTTATCACAGTAACTTATAAAGAATATGGAATGATCTCACAAAGAGGTCCACAATTCATTTACGAATGACCCTCGTATGCTTATGAGTCATCATCTACAAAGTACTCTGGAATTTGTACTCGCGCTATTTAAAATTTTATGGATGGACTTTTATTTCCCTTAAATTTCATTAAAAACAAAGAATTTATTATTTCATCAGATTTTATGCGGTTGAAATTATCGTGTTCATAACTCTCACTGTAAGGGTAATAATGGAATACTAACATGATTGACACACGGTTACCTAGGATTGCGGATGGGACACTTGCAACGCCAAAACAAACTCTTCATCACAGTAACTTATAAAGAAATTGGAATGATCTCACAAAGAGGTCCACAATTCATTCACGAATGACCCTCGTTTACTCATGAGTAATCATCTACAATGTACTCCGGACTATGTACTCGCGCTATTTAAAATTTGATGGATGGACTTTTGTTTCCCTTAAATTTCATTAAAAGCAAAGAATTTGTTATTTCGTCAGATTTTATGCGGTTGAAATTATCGTGTTCATAACTCTCACTGTAAGGGTAATAATGGAATACTAACATGATTGACACATGGTTACCTAGGATTGCGGATGGGACACTTACAACGCCAAAACAAACTCTTCATCACAGTAACTTATAAAGAAATTGGAATGATCTCACAAAGAGGTCCACAATTCATTCACGAATGACCCCCGTATACTTATGAGTAATCATCTACAATGTACTCCGGACTATGTACTCGCGCTATTTAAAATTTGATGGATGGACTTTTATTTCCCTTAAATTTCATTAAAAACATAGAATTTATTTTTTCGTCAGATTTTATGCGGTTGAAATTATCGTGTTCATAACTGTCATTGTAAGGGTAGTAACGGAATACTAACACGATTGACACACGGTTACCTTGGATTGCGGATGGGACACTTGCAATACCAAATCAAACTCTTTATCACGGTAACTTATAATGAAAGTGAATGATCTCACAAAGTGGTCCACAATTCATTCACCAATGACCCTAGTATACTTATGAGTAATCATCTACAATGTACTCTGGACTATGTACTCGCGCTTTTTAAATTTTGATGGATGAACTTTTATTTCCTTTAAATTTCAATAAGAACATAGAATTTATTATTTCGTCAGATTTTATGCGGTTGAAATTATCATGTTCATAACTCTCATTGTAATGGTTATAATGGAATACTAACACGATTGACACATGGTTACCTCGGATTGCGGATGGGACACTTGCAATACCAAATCAAACTCTTTATCACAGTAACTTATAAAGAATATGGAATGATCTCACAAAGAGGTCCACAATTCATTTACGAATGACCCTCGTATGCTTATGAGTAATCATCTACAAAGTACTCTGGAATTTGTACTCGCGCTATTTAAAATTTTATGGATGGACTTTTATTTCCCTTAAATTTCATTAAAAACAAAGAATTTATTATTTCATCAGATTTTATGCGGTTGAAATTATCGTGTTCATAACTCTCACTGTAAGGGTAATAATGGAATACTAACATGATTGACACACGGTTACCTAGGATTGCGGATGGGACACTTGCAACGCCAAAACAAACTCTTCATCACAGTAACTTATAAAGAAATTGGAATGATCTCTCAAAGAGGTCCACAATTCATTCACGAATGACCCTCGTTTACTTATGAGTAATCATCTACAATGTACTCCGGACTATGTACTCGCGCTATTTAAAATTTGATGGATGGACTTTTGTTTCCCTTAAATTTCATTAAAAGCAAAGAATTTGTTATTTCGTCAGATTTTATGCGGTTGAAATTATCGTGTTCATAACTCTCATTGTAAGGGTAATAATGGAATACTAACATGATTGACACACGGTTACCTAGGATTGCGGATGGGACACTTGCAACGCCAAAACAAACTCTTCATCACAGTAACTTATAAAGAAATTGGAATGATCTCACAAAGAGGTCCATAATTCATTCACGAATGACCCTCGTTTACTTATGAGTAATCATCTACAATGTACTCCGGACTATGTACTCGCGCTATTTAAAATTTGATGGATGGACTTTTGTTTCCCTTAAATTTCATTAAAAGCAAAGAATTTGTTATTTCGTCAGATTTTATGCGGTTGAAATTATCGTGTTCATAACTCTCACTGTAAGGGTAATAATGGAATACTAACATGATTGACACACGGTTACCTAGGATTGCGGATGGGACACTTGCAACGCCAAAACAAACTCTTCATCACAGTAACTTATAAAGAAATTGGAATGATCTCACAAAGAGGTCCACAATTCATTCACGAATGACCCTCGTATACTTATGAGTAATCATCTACAATGTACTCCGGACTATGTACTCGCGCTATTTAAAATTTGATGGATGGACTTTTATTTCCCTTAAATTTCATTAAAAACATAGAATTTATTTTTTCATCAGATTTTATGCGGTTGAAATTATCGTGTTCATAACTGTCATTGTAAGGGTAGTAACGGAATACTAACACGATTGACACACGGTTACCTTGGATTGCGGATGGGACACTTGCAATACCAAATCAAACTCTTTATCACGATAACTTATAATGAAAGTGAATGATCTCACAAAGAGGTCCACAATTCATTCACCAATGACCCTAGTATACTTATGAGTAATCATCTACAATGTACTCTGGACTATGTACTCGCGCTTTTTAAATTTTGATGGATGAACTTTTATTTCCTTTAAATTTCAATAAGAACATAGAATTTATTATTTCGTCAGATTTTATGCGGTTGAAATTATCATGTTCATAACTCTCATTGTAATGGTTATAATGGAATACTAACACGATTGACACATGGTTACCTCGGATTGCGGATGGGACACTTGCAATACCAAATCAAACTCTTTATCACAGTAACTTATAAAGAATATGGAATGATCTCACAAAGAGGTCCACAATTCATTTACGAATGACCCTCGTATGCTTATGAGTAATCATCTACAAAGTACTCTGGAATTTGTACTCGCGCTATTTAAAATTTTATGGATGGACTTTTATTTCCCTTAAATTTCATTAAAAACAAAGAATTTATTATTTCATCAGATTTTATGCGGTTGAAATTATCGTGTTCATAACTCTCACTGTAAGGGTAATAATGGAATACTAACATGATTGACACACGGTTACCTAGGATTGCGGATGGGACACTTGCAACGCCAAAACAAACTCTCCATCACAGTAACTTATAAAGAAATTGGAATGATCTCACAAAGAGGTCCTCAATTCATTCATGAATGACCCTCGTTTACTTATGAGTAATCATCTACAATGTACTCCGGACTATGTACTCGCGCTATTTAAAATTCGATGGATGGACTTTTGTTTCCCTTAAATTTCATTAAAAGCAAAGAATTTGTTATTTCGTCAGATTTTATGCGGTTGAAATTATCTTGTTCATAACTCTCATTGTAAGGGTAATAATGGAATACTAACATGATTGACACATGGTTACCTAGGATTGCGGATGGGACACTTGCAACGCCAAAACAAACTCTTCATCACAGTAACTTATAAAGAAATTGGAATGATCTCACAAAGAGGTCCACAATTCATTCACGAATGGCCCTCGTATACTTATGAGTAATCATCTACAATGTACTCCGGACTATGTACTCGCGCTATTTAAAATTTGATGGATGGACTTTTATTTCCCTTAAATTTCATTAAAAACATAGAATTTATTTTTTTTGTCGGATTTTATGCGGTTGAAATTATCGTGTTCATAACTCTCATTCTAAGGGTAGTAACGGAATACTAACACGATTGACACACGGTTACCTCGGATTGCGGATGGGACACTTGCAATACCAAATCAAACTCTTTATCACGGTAACTTATAAAGAAACTGGAATGATCTCCCAAAGAGGTCCACAATTCATTCCCGAATGACCCTCGTATAGTTATGAGTAATCATCTACAAAGTACTCTGGAATTTGTACTCGCGCTATTTAAAATTTGATGGATGGACTTTTATTTCCCTTAAATTTCATTAAAAACATAGAATTTATTATTTCAAAAGATTTTATGTGGTTGAAATTATCGTATTGATAACTCTCATTGTAAGGGTAATAATGGAATACTAACATGATTGACACACGGTTACCTAAGATTGGGGATGGGATACTTGCAATACCAAATCAAACTCTTAATCACAGTAACTTATAAAGAATATGGAATGATCTCACAAAGAGGTCCACAATTCATTCACGAATGACCCTCGTATACTTATGAGTAATCATCTACAAAGTAATTTGGACTATGTACTCGCGCTATTTAAAATTTGATGGATAGACTTTTATTTCCCTTAAATTTCATTAAAAACATAGATTTTGTTATGTCGTCAGGTTTTATGCGGTTGAAATTATCGTGTTCATAACTCTCATTGTAAGGGTAGTAATGGAATACTAACACGATTGACACACGGTTACTTCGGATTGCGGATGGGACACTTACAATACCAAATCAAACTCTTTATCATGGTAACTTATAATGAAACTGAATGATCTCACAAAGAGGTCCACAATTCATTCACGAATGACCCTAGTATACTTATGAGTAATCATCTACAATGTACTCCGGACTATGTACTCGCGCTTTTTAAATTTTGATGGATGAACTTTTATTTCCTTCAAATTTCATTAAGAACATAGAATTTATTATTTCGTCAGATTTTATGCGGTTGAAATTATCATGTTCATAACTCTCATTGCAAAGGTTATAATGGAATACTAATACGATTGACATACGGTTACCTCGGATTGCGGATGGGACACTTGCAATACCAAATCAAACTCTTTATCACGGTAACTTATAAAGTAACTGGAATGATCTCCCAAAGAGGTCCACAATTCATTCACGAATGACCCTCTTATACTTATGAGTAATCATCTACAAAGTACTCTGGAATTTATACTCGCGCTATTTAAAATTTGATGGATGGACTTTTATTTCCCTTAAATTTCATTAGAAACATAGAATTTATTATTTCATCAAATTTTATGCGGTTGAAATTATCGTGTTGATAACTCTCATTGTAAGGGTAGTAATGGAATACTAACACAATTGACACACGGTAACCTCGGATTGCGGATAGGACACTTGCAATACCAAATCAAACTCTTTATCACGGTAACTTATAAAGAAACTGGAATGATCTCCCAAAGAGGTCCACAATTCATTCACGAATGACCCTCGTATACTTATGAGTAATCATCTACAAAGTAATCTGGACTATGTACTCGCGCTATTTAAAATTTGATGGATGGACTTTTATTTCCCTTAAATTTCATTAAAAACATAGAATTTATTATTTCGTCAGATTTTATGCGGTTGAAATTATCGTGTTCATAACTCTCATTGTAAGGGTAGTAATGGAATACTAACACGATTGACACACGGTTACCTCGGATTGCGGATGGGACACTTGCAATACCAAATCAAACTCTTTATCACGGTAACTTATAATGAAACTGAATGATCTCACAAAGAGGTCCACAATTCATTCACGAATGACCCTAGTATATTTATGAGTAATCATCTACAATGTACTCTGGACTATGTACTCGCGCTTTTTAAATTTGATGGATGAACTTTTATTTCCTTTAAATTTCATTAAGAACATAGATTTTATTATTTCGTCGGATTTTATTCGATTGAAATTATCATGTTCATAACTCTCATTGTAAAGGTTATAATGGAATACTAACACGATTGACACACGGTTACCTCAGATTGCGGATGGGACACTTGCAATACCAAATCAAACTCTTTATCACGGTAACTTATAAAGAAACTGGAATGATCTCCCAAAGAGGTCCACAATTCATTCACGAATGACCCTCGTATACTTATGAGTAATCATCTACAATGTACTCCGGACTATGTACTCGCGCTATGTAAAATTTGATGGATGGACTTTTATTTCCCTTAAATTTCATTAAAAACATAGAATTTATTTTTTCGTCAGATTTTATGGGGTTGAAATGATCGTGTTCATAACTCTCATTGTAAGGGTAGTAAAGGAATACTAGCACGATTGACACACGGTTACCTCGGATTGCGGATGGGACAGTTGCAATACCAAATCAAACTCTTTATCACGGTAACTTATAATGAAACTGATTGATCTCACAAAGAGGTCCACAATTCATTCACCAATGACCCTAGTAAACTTATGAGTAATCATCTACAATGTACTCTGGACTATGTACTCGCGCTTTTTAAATTTTGATGGATGAACTTTTATTTCCCTTAAATTTCATTAGAAACATAGAATTTATTATTTCATCAGATTTTATGCGGTTGAAATTATCGTGTTGATAACTCTCATTGTAAGGGTAGGAATGGAATACTAACACAATTGACACACGGTAACCTCGGATTGCGGATAGGACACTTGCAATACCAAATCAAACTCTTTATCACGGTAACTTATAAAGAAACTGAATGATCTCACAAAGAGGTCCACAATTCATTCACGAATGACCCTAGTATACTTATGAGTAATCATCTACAAAGTAATCTGGACTATGTACTCGCTCTATTTAAAATCTGATGGATGGACTTTTATTTCCCTTAAATTTCATTAAAAACTTAGAATTTATTATTTCGTCAGATTTTATGCGGTTGAAATTATCGTGTTCATAACTCTCATTGTAAGGGTAGTAATGGAATACTAACACGATCGACACACGGTTACCTCGGATTGCGGATGGGACACTTGCAATACCAAATCAAACTCTTTATCACGGTAACTTATAATGAAACTGAATGATCTCACAAAGAGGTCCACAATTCATTCACGAATGACCCTAGTATACTTATGAGTAATCATCTACAATGTACTCCGGACTATGTACTCGCGCTATTTAAAATTTGATGGATGGACTTTTGTTTCCCTTAAATTTCATTAAAAGCAAAGAATTTGTTATTTCGTCAGATTTTATGCGGTTGAAATTATCGTGTTCATAACTCTCATTGTAAGGGTAATAATGGAATACTAACATGATTGACACACGGTTACCTAGGATTGCGGATGGGACACTTGCAACGCCAAAACAAACTCTTCATCACAGTAACTTATAAAGAAATTGGAATGATCTCACAAAGAGGTCCACAATTCATTCACGAATGACCCTCGTTTACTTATGAGTAATCATCTACAATGTACTCCGGACTATGTACTCGCGCTATTTAAAATTTGATGGATGGACTTTTGTTTCCCTTAAATTTCATTAAAAGCAAAGAATTTGTTATTTCGTCAGATTTTATGCGGTTGAAATTATCGTGTTCATAACTCTCATTGTAAGGGTAATAATGGAATACTAACAAGATTGACACATGGTTACCTAGGATTGCGAATGGGAAACTTGCAATGCCAAATCAAACTCTTCATCACAGTAACTTATAAAGAAATTGGAATGATCTCACAAAGAGGTCCACAATTAATTAACGAATGACCCTCGTATACTTATGAGTAATCATCTACAATGTACTCCGGACTATGTACTCGCGCTATTTAAAATTTGATGGATGGACTTTTATTTCCCTTAAATTTCATTAAAAACATAGAATTTATTTTTTCGTCAGATTTTGTACGGTTGAAATTATCGTGTTCATAACTGTCATTGTAAGGGTAGTAACGGAATACAAACACGATTGACACACGGTTACCTTGGATTGCGGATGGGACACTTGCAATACCAAATCAAACTCTTTATCACGGTAACTTATAATGAAACTGAATGATCTCACAAAGAGGTCCACAATTCATTCACCAATGACCCTAGTATACTTATGAGTAATCATCTACAATGTACTCTGGACTATGTACTCGCGCTTTTTAAATTTTGATGGATGAACTTTTATTTCCTTTAAATTTCAATAAGAACATAGAATTTATTATTTCGTAAGATTTTATGCGGTTGAAATTATCATGTTCATAACTCTCATTGTAAAGGTTATAATGGAATACTAACACGATTGACACATGGTTACCTCGGATTGCGGATGGGACACTTGCAATACCAAATCAAACTCTTTATCACAGTAACTTATAAAGAATATGGAATGATCTCACAAAGAGGTCCACAATTCATTTACGAATGACCCTCGTATGCTTATGAGTAATCATCTACAAAGTACTCTGGAATTTGTACTCGCGCTATTTAAAATTTTATGGATGGAGTTTTATTTCCCTTAAATTTCATTAAAAACAAAGAATTTATTATTTCATCAGATTTTATGCGGTTGAAATTATCGTGTTCATAACTCTCACTGTAAGGGTAATAATGGAATACTAACATGATTGACACACGGTTACCTAGGATTGCGGATGGGACACTTGCAACGCCAAAACAAACTCTTCATCACAGTAACTTATAAAGAAATTGGAATGATCTCACAAAGAGGTCCACAATTCATTCACGAATGACCCTCGTTTACTTATGAGTAATCATCTACAATGTCCTCCGGACTATGTACTCGCGCTATTTAAAATTTGATGGATGGACTTTTGTTTCCCTTAAATTTCATTAAAAGCAAAGAATTTGTTATTTCGTCAGATTTTATGCGGTTGAAATTATCGTGTTCATAACTCTCACTGTAAGGGTAATAATGGAATACTAACATGATTGACACACGGTTACCTAGGATTGCGGATGGGACACTTGCAACGCCAAAACAAACTCTTCATCACAGTAACTTATAAAGAAATTGGAATGATCTCACAAAGAGGTCCACAATTCATTCACGAATGACCCTCGTTTACTTATGAGTAATCATGTACAATGTCCTCCGGACTATGTACTCGCGCTATTTAAAATTTGATGGATGGACTTTTGTTTCCCTTAAATTTCATTAAAAGCAAAGAATTTGTTATTTCGTCAGATTTTATGCGGTTGAAATTATCGTGTTCATAACTCTCACTGTAAGGGTAATAATGGAATACTAACATGATTGACACATGGTTACCTAGGATTGCGGATGGGACACTTACAATGCCAAAACAAACTCTTCATCACAGTAACTTATAAAGAAATTGGAATGATCTCACAAAGAGGTCCACAATTCATTCACGAATGACCCTCGTATACTTATGAGTAATCATCTACAATGTACTCCGGACTATGTACTCGCGCTATTTAAAATTTGATGGATGGACTTTTATATCCCTTAAATTTCATTAAAAACATAGAATTTATTTTTTCGTCAGATTTTATGCGGTTGAAATTATCGTGTTCATAACTGTCATTGTAAGGGTAGTAACGGAATACTAACACGATTGACACACGGTTACCTTGGATTGCGGATGGGACACTTGCAATACCAAATCAAACTCTTTATCACGGTAACTTATAATGAAACTGAATGATCTCACAAAGAGGTCCACAATTCATTCACCAATGACCCTAGTATACTTATGAGTAATCATCTACAATGTACTCTGGACTATGTACTCGCGCTTTTTAAATTTTGATGGATGAACTTTTATTTCCTTTAAATTTCAATAAGAACATAGAATTTATTATTTCGTCAGATTTTATGCGGTTGAAATTATCATGTTCATAACTCTCGTTGTAATGGTTATAATGGAATACTAACACGATTGACACATGGTTACCTCGGATTGCGGATGGGACACTTGCAATACCAAATCAAACTCTTTATCACAGTAACTTATAAAGAATATGGAATGATCTCACAAAGAGGTCCACAATTCATTTACGAATGACCCTCGTATGCTTATGAGTAATCATCTACAAAGTACTCTGGAATTTGTACTCGCGCTATTTAAAATTTTATGGATGGACTTTTATTTCCCTTAAATTTCATTAAAAACAAAGAATTTATTATTTCATCAGATTTTATGCGGTTGAAATTATCGTGTTCATAACTCTCACTGTAAGGGTAATAATGGAATACTAACATGATTGACACACGGTTACCTAGGATTGCGGATGGGACACTTGCAACTCCAAAACAAACTCTCCATCACAGTAACTTATAAAGAAATTGGAATGATCTCACAAAGAGGTCCTCAATTCATTCATGAATGACCCTCGTTTACTTATGAGTAATCATCTACAATGTACTCCGGACTATGTACTCGCGCTATTTAAAATTTGATGGATGGACTTTTGTTTCCCTTAAATTTCATTAAAAGCAAAGAATTTGTTATTTCGTCAGATTTTATGCGGTTGAAATTATCTTGTTCATAACTCTCATTGTAAGGGTAATAATGGAATACTAACATGATTGACACATGGTTACCTAGGATTGCGGATGGGACACTTGCAACGCCAAAACAAACTCTTCATCACAGTAACTTATAAAGAAATTGGAATGATCTCACAAAGAGGTCCACAATTCATTCACGAATGGCCCTCGTATACTTATGAGTAATCATCTACAATGTACTCCGGACTATGAACTCGCGCTATTTAAAATTTGATGGATGGACTTTTATTTCCCTTAAATTTCATTAAAAACATAGAATTTATTTTTTTGTCGGATTTTATGCGGTTGAAATTATCGTGTTCATAACTCTCATTCTAAGGGTAGTAACGGAATACTAACACGATTGACACACGGTTACCTCGGATTGCGGATGGGACACTTGCAATACCAAATCAAACTCTTTATCACGGTAACTTATAAAGAAACTGGAATGATCTCCCAAAGAGGTCCACAATTCATTCCCGAATGACCCTCGTATAGTTATGAGTAATCATCTACAAAGTACTCTGGAATTTGTACTCACGCTATTTAAAATTTGATGGATGGACTTTTATTTCCCTTAAATTTCATTAAAAACAAAGAATTTATTATTTCATCAGATTTTATGTGGTTGAAATTATCGTATTGATAACTCTCATTGTAAGGGTAATAATGGAATACTAACATGATTGAAACACGGTTACCTAAGATTGCGGATGGGACACTTGCAATACCAAATCAAACTCTTTATCACAGTAACTTATAAAGAATATGGAATGATCTCACAAAGAGGTCCACAATTCATTCACGAATGACCCTCGTATACTTATGAGTAATCATCTACAAAGTAATTTGGACTATGTACTCGCGCTATTTAAAATTTGATGGATAGACTTTTATTTCCCTTAAATTTCATTAAAAACATAGATTTTGTTATGTCGTCAGATTTTATGCGGTTGAAATTATCGTGTTCATAACTCTCATTGTAAGGGTAGTAATGGAATACTAACACGATTGACACACGGTTACTTCGGATTGCGGATGGGACACTTACAATACCAAATCAAACTCTTTATCATGGTAACTTATAATGAAACTGAATGATCTCACAAAGAGGTCCACAATTCATTCACGAATGACCCTAGTATACTTATGAGTAATCATCTACAATGTACTCCGGACTATGTACTCGCGCTTTTTAAATTTTGATGGATGAACTTTTATTTCCTTCAAATTTCATTAAGAACATAGAATTTATTATTTCGTCAGATTTTATGCGGTTGAAATTATCATGTTCATAACTCTCATTGCAAAGGTTATAATGGAATACTAATACGATTGACATACGGTTACCTCGGATTGCGGATGGGACACTTGCAATACCAAATCAAACTCTTTATCACGGTAACTTATAAAGTAACTGGAATGATCTCCCAAAGAGGTCCACAATTCATTCACGAATGACCCTCGTATACTTATGAGTAATCATCTACAAAGTACTCTGGAATTTATACTCGCGCAATTTAAAATTTGATGGATGGACTTTTATTTCCCTTAAATTTCATTAGAAACATAGAATTTATTATTTCATCAAATTTTATGCGGTTGAAATTATCGTGTTGATAACTCTCATTGTAAGGGTAGTAATGGAATACTAACACAATTGACACACGGTAACCTCGGATTGCGGATAGGACACTTGCAATACCAAATCAAACTCTTTATCACGGTAACTTATAAAGAAACTGAATGATCTCACAAAGAGGTCCACAATTCATTCACGAATGACCCTAGTATACTTATGAGTAATCATCTACAAAGTAATCTGGACTATGTACTCGCGCTTTTTAAAATTTGATGGATGGACTTTTATTTCCCTTAAATTTCATTAAAAACATAGAATTTATTATTTCGTCAGATTTTATGCGGTTGAAATTATCGTGTTCATAACTCTCATTGTAAGGGTAGTAATGGAATACTAACACGATTGACACACGGTTACCTCGGATTGCGGATGGGACACTTGCAATACCAAATCAAACTCTTTATCACGGTAACTTATAATGAAACTGAATGATCTCACAAAGAGGTCCACAATTCATTCACGAATGACCCTAGTATATTTATGAGTAATCATCTACAATGTACTCTGGACTATGTACTCGCGCTTTTTAAATTTGATGGATAAACTTTTATTTCCTTTAAATTTCATTATGAACATAGATTTTATTATTTCGTCGGATTTTATGCGGTTGAAATTATCATGTTCATAACTCTCATTGTAAAGGTTATAATGGAATACTAACACGATTGACACACGGTTACCTCAGATTACGGATGGGACACTTGCAATACCAAATCAAACTCTTTATCACGGTAACTTATAAAGAAACTGGAATGATCTCCCAAAGAGGTCCACAATTCATTCACGAATGACCCTCGTATACTTATGAGTAATCATCTACAATGTACTCCGGACTATGTACTCGCGCTATGTAAAATTTGATGGAAGGACTTTTATTTCCCTTAAATTTCATTAAAAACATAGAATTTATTTTTTCGTCAGATTTTATGGGGTTGAAATGATCGTGTTCATAACTCTCATTGTAAGGGTAGTAAAGGAATACTAGCACTATTGACACACGGTTACCTCGGATTGCGGATGGGACACTTGCAATACCAAATCAAACTCTTTATCACGGTAACTTATAATGAAACTGAATGATCTCACAAAAAGGTCCACAATTCATTCACGAATGACCCTAGTATACTTATGAGTAATCATCTACAATTTACTCTGGACTATGTACTCGCGCTTTTTAAATTTTGATGGATGAACTTTTATTTCCCTTAAATTTCATTAGAAACATAGAATTTATTATTTCATCAGATTTTATGCGGTTGAAATTATCATGTTGATAACTCTCATTGTAAGGGTAGTAATGGAATACTAACACAATTGACACACGGTAACCTCGGATTGCGGATAGGACACTTGCAATACCAAATCAAACTCTTTATCACGGTAACTTATAAAGAAACTGAATGATCTCACAAAGAGGTCCACAATTCATTCACGAATGACCCTAGTATACTTATGAGTAATCATCTACAAAGTAATCTGGACTATGTACTCGCTCTATTTAAAATTTGATGGATGGACTTTTATTTCCCTTAAATTTCATTAAAAACTTAGAATTTATTATTTCGTCATATTTTATGCGGTTGAAATTATCGTGTTCATAACTCTCATTGTAAGGGTAGTAATGGAATACTAACACGATCGACACACGGTTACCTCGGATTGCAGATGGGACACTTGCAATACCAAATCAAACTCTTTATCACGGTAACTTATAATGAAACTGAATGATCTCACAAAGAGGTCCACAATTCATTCACGAATGACCCTAGTATACTTATGAGTAATCATCTACAATGGACTCTGGACTATGTACTCGCGCTTTTTAAATTTGATGGATGAACTTTTATTTCCTTTAAATTTCATTAAGAACATAGAATTTATTATTTCGTCGGATTTTATGCGGTTGAAATTATCATGTTCATAACTCTCATTGTAAAGGTTATAATGGAATACTAACACGATTGACACACGGTTACCTCAGATTGCGGATGGGACACTTGCAATACCAAATCAAACTCTTTATCACGGTAACTTATAAAGAAACTGGAATGATCTCCCAAAGAGGTCCACAATTCATTCACGAATGACCCTCGTATACTTATGAGTAATCATCTACAATGTACTCCGGACTATGTACTCGCGCTATTTAAAATTTGATGGATGGGCTTTTATTTCCCTTAAATTTCATTAAAAACATAGAATTTATTTTTTCGTCAGATTTTATGCGGTTCAAATTGTCGTGTTGATAACTCTCATTGTAAGGGTAGTAATGAAATACTAACACAATTGACACACGGTAACCTCGGATTGCGGATAGGACACTTGCAATACCAAATCAAACTCTTTATCACGGTAACTTATAAAGAAACTGAATGATCTCACAAAGAGGTCCACAATTCATTCACGAATGACCCTAGTATATTTATGAGTAATCATCTACAAAGTAATCTAGACTATGTACTCGCTCTATTTAAAATTTGATGGATGGACTTTTATTTCCCTTGAATTTCATTAAAAACATTGAATTTATTATTTCGTCAGATTTTATGCGGTTGAAATTATCGTGTTCATAACTCTCACTGTAAGGGTAATAATGGAATACTAACATGATTGACACACGGTTACCTAGGATTGCGGATGGGACACTTGCAACGCCAAAACAAACTCTTCATCACAGTAACTTATAAAGAAATTGGAATGATCTCACAAAGAGGTCCACAATTCATTCACGAATTACCCTCGTTTACTTATGAGTAATCATGTACAATGTCCTCCGGACTATGTACTCGCACTATTTAAAATTTGATGGATGGACTTTTGTTTCCCTTAAATTTCATTAAAAGCAAAGAATTTGTTATTTCGTCAGATTTTATGCGGTTGAAATTATCGTGTTCATAACTCTCACTGTAAGGGTAATAATGGAATACTAACATGATTGACACATGGTTACCTAGGATTGCGGATGGGACACTTACAACGCCAAAACAAACTCTTCATCACAGTAACTTATAAAGAAATTGGAATGATCTCACAAAGAGGTCCACAATTCATTCACGAATGACCCTCGTATACTTATGAGTAATCATCTACAATGTACTCCGGACTATGTACTCGCGCTATTTAAAATTTGATGGATGGACTTTTATATCCCTTAAATTTCATTAAAAACATAGAATTTATTTTTTCGTCAGATTTTATGCGGTTGAAATTATCGTGTTCATAACTGTCATTGTAAGGGTAGTAACGGAATACTAACACGATTGACACACGGTTACCTTGGATTGCGGATGGGACACTTGCAATACCAAATCAAACTCTTTATCACGGTAACTTATAATGAAACTGAATGATCTCACAAAGAGGTCCACAATTCATTCACCAATGACCCTAGTATACTTATGAGTAATCATCTACAATGTACTCTGGACTATGTACTCGCGCTTTTTAAATTTTGATGGATGAACTTTTATTTCCTTTAAATTTCAATAAGAACATAGAATTTATTATTTCGTCAGATTTTATGCGGTTTAAATTATCATGTTCATAACTCTCATTGTAATGGTTATAATGGAATACTAACACGATTGACACATGGTTACCTCGGATTGCGGATGGGACACTTGCAATACCAAATCAAACTCTTTATCACAGTAACTTATAAAGAATATGGAATGATCTCACAAAGAGGTCCACAATTCATTTACGAATGACCCTCGTATGCTTATGAGTAATCATCTACAAAGTACTCTGGAATTTGTACTCGCGCTATTTAAAATTTTATGGATGGACTTTTATTTCCCTTAAATTTCATTAAAAACAAAGAATTTATTATTTCATCAGATTTTATGCGGTTGAAATTATCGTGTTCATAACTCTCACTGTAAGGGTAATAATGGAATACTAACATGATTGACACACGGTTACCTAGGATTGCGGATGGGACACTTGCAACGCCAAAACAAACTCTCCATCACAGTAACTTATAAAGAAATTGGAATGATCTCACAAAGAGGTCCTCAATTCATTCATGAATGACCCTCGTTTACTTATGAGTAATCATCTACAATGTACTCCGGACTATGTACTCGCGCTATTTAAAATTTGATGGATGGACTTTTGTTTCCCTTAAATTTCATTAAAAGCAAAGAATTTGTTATTTCGTCAGATTTTATGCGGTTGAAATTATCTTGTTCATAACTCTCATTGTAAGGGTAATAATGGAATACTAACATGATTGACACATGGTTACCTAGGATTGCGGATGGGACACTTGCAACGCCAAAACAAACTCTTCATCACAGTAACTTATAAAGAAATTGGAATGATCTCACAAAGAGGTCCACAATTCATTCACGAATGGCCCTCGTATACTTATGAGTAATCATCTACAATGTACTCCGGACTATGAACTCGCGCTATTTAAAATTTGATGGATGGACTTTTATTTCCCTTAAATTTCATTAAAAACATAGAATTTATTTTTTTGTCGGATTTTATGCGGTTGAAATTATCGTGTTCATAACTCTCATTCTAAGGGTAGTAACGGAATACTAACACGATTGACACACGGTTACCTCGGATTGCGGATGGGACACTTGCAATACCAAATCAAACTCTTTATCACGGTAACTTATAAAGAAACTGGAATGATCTCCCAAAGAGGTCCACAATTCATTCCCGAATGACCCTCGTATAGTTATGAGTAATCATCTACAAAGTACTCTGGAATTTGTACTCGCGCTATTTAAAATTTGATGGATGGACTTTTATTTCCCTTAAATTTCATTACAAACATAGAATTTATTATTTCATCAGATTTTATGTGGTTGAAATTATCGTATTGATAACTCTCATTGTAAGGGTAATAATGGAATACTAACATGATTGACACACGGTTACCTAAGATTGCGGATGGGACACTTGCAATACCAAATCAAACTCTTTATCACAGTAACTTATAAAGAATATGGAATGATCTCACAAAGAGGTCCACAATTCATTCACGAATGACCCTCGTATACTTATGAGTAATCATCTACAAAGTAATTTGGACTATGTACTCGCGCTAATTAAAATTTGATGGATAGACTTTTATTTCCCTTAAATTTCATTAAAAACATAGATTTTGTTATGTCGTCAGATTTTATGCGGTTGAAATTATCGTGTTCATAACTCTCATTGTAAGGGTAGTAATGGAATACTAACACGATTGACACACGGTTACTTCGGATTGCGGATGGGACACTTACAATACCAAATCAAACTCTTTATCATGGTAACTTATAATGAAACTGAATGATCTCACAAAGAGGTCCACAATTCATTCACGAATGACCCTAGTATACTTATGAGTAATCATCTACAATGTACTCCGGACTATGTACTCGCGCTTTTTAAATTTTGATGGATGAACTTTTATTTCCTTCAAATTTCATTAAGAACATAGAATTTATTATTTCGTCAGATTTTATGATGTTGAAATTATCATGTTCATAACTCTCATTGCAAAGGTTATAATGGAATACTAATACGATTGACATACGGTTACCTCGGATTGCGGATGGGACACTTGCAATACCAAATCAAACTCTTTATCACGGTAACTTATAAAGTAACTGGAATGATCTCCCAAAGAGGTCCACAATTCATTCACGAATGACCCTCGTATAATTATGAGTAATCATCTACAAAGTACTCTGGAATTTATACTCGCGCAATTTAAAATTTGATGGATGGACTTTTATTTCCCTTAAATTTCATTAGAAACATAGAATTTATTATTTCATCAAATTTTATGCGGTTGAAATTATCGTGTTGATAACTCTCATTCTAAGGGTAGTAATGGAATACTAACACAATTGACACACGGTAACCTCGGATTGCGGATAGGACACTTGCAATACCAAATCAAACTCTTTATCACGGTAACTTATAAAGAAACTGAATGATCTCACAAAGAGGTCCACAATTCATTCACGAATGACCCTAGTATACTTATGAGTAATCATCTACAAAGTAATCTGGACTATGTACTCGCGCTTTTTAAAATTTGATGGATGGACTTTTATTTCCCTTAAATTTCATTAAAAACATAGAATTTATTATTTCGTCAGATTTTATGCGGTTGAAATTATCGTGTTCATAACTCTCATTGTAAGGGTAGTAATGGAATACTAACACGATTGACACACGGTTACCTCGGATTGCGGATGGGACACTTGCAATACCAAATCAAACTCTTTATCACGGTAACTTATAATGAAACTGAATGATCTCACAAAGAGGTCCACAATTCATTCACGAATGACCCTAGTATATTTATGAGTAATCATCTACAATGTACTCTGGACTATGTACTCGCGCTTTTTAAATTTGATGGATGAACTTTTATTTCCTTTAAATTTCATTATGAACATAGATTTTAGTATTTCGTCGGATTTTATGCGGTTGAAATTATCATGTTCATAACTCTCATTGTAAAGGTTATAATGGAATACTAACACGATTGACACACGGTTACCTCAGATTACGGATGGGACACTTGCAATACCAAATCAAACTCTTTATCACGGTAACTTATAAAGAAACTGGAATGATCTCCCAAAGAGGTCCACAATTCATTCACGAATGACCCTCGTATACTTATGAGTAATCATCTACAATGTACTCCGGACTATGTACTCGCGCTATGTAAAATTTGATGGAAGGACTTTTATTTCCCTTAAATTTCATTAAAAACATAGAATTTATTTTTTCGTCAGATTTTATGGGGTTGAAATGATCGTGTTCATAACTCTCATTGTAAGGGTAGTAAAGGAATACTAGCACTATTGACACACGGTTACCTCGGATTGCGGATGGGACACTTGCAATACCAAATCAAACTCTTTATCACGGTAACTTATAATGAAACTGAATGATCTCACAAAAAGGTCCACAATTCATTCACGAATGACCCTAGTATACTTATGAGTAATCATCTACAATTTACTCTGGACTATGTACTCGCGCTTTTTAAATTTTGATGGATGAACTTTTATTTCCCTTAAATTTCATTAGAAACATAGAATTTATTATTTCATCAGATTTTATGCGGTTGAAATTATCATGTTGATAACTCTCATTGTAAGGGTAGTAATGGAATACTAACACAATTGACACACGGTAACCTCGGATTGCGGATAGGACACGTGCAATACCAAATCAAACTCTTTATCACGGTAACTTATAAAGAAACTGAATGATCTCACAAAGAGGTCCACAATTCATTCACGAATGACCCTAGTATACTTATGAGTAATCATCTACAAAGTAATCTGGACTATGTACTCGCTCTATTTAAAATTTGATGGATGGACTTTTATTTCCCTTAAATTTCATTAAAAACTTAGAATTTATTATTTCGTCAGATTTTATGCGGTTGAAATTATCGTGTTCATAACTCTCATTGTAAGGGTAGTAATGGAATACTAACACGATCGACACACGGTTACCTCGGATTGCGGATGGGACACTTGCAATACCAAATCAAACTCTTTATCACGGTAACTTATAATGAAACTGAATGATCTCACAAAGAGGTCCACAATTCATTCACGAATGACCCTAGTATACTTATGAGTAATCATCTACAATGTACTCTGGACTATGTACTCGCGCTTTTTAAATTTGATGGATGAACTTTTATTTCCTTTAAATTTCATTAAGAACATAGAATTTATTATTTCGTCGGATTTTATGCGGTTGAAATTATCATGTTCATAACTCTCATTGTAAAGGTTATAATGGAATACTAACACGATTGACATACGGTTACCTCAGATTGCGGATGGGACACTTGCAATACCAAATCAAACTCTTTATCACGGTAACTTATAAAGAAACTGGAATGATCTCCCAAAGAGGTCCACAATTCATTCACGAATGACCCTCGTATACTTATGAGTAATCATCTACAATGTACTCCGGAGTATGTACTCGCGCTATTTAAAATTTGATGGATGGACTTCTATTTCCCTTAAATTTCATTAAAAACATAGAATTTATTTTTTCGTCAGATTTTATGCGGTTCAAATTGTCGTGTTGATAACTCTCATTGTAAGGGTAGTAATGAAATACTAACACAATTGACACACGGTAACCTCGGATTGCGGATAGGACACTTGCAATACCAAATCAAACTCTTTATCACGGTAACTTATAAACAAACTGAATGATCTCACAAAGAGGTCCACAATTCATTCACGAATGACCCTAGTATATTTATGAGTAATCATCTACAAAGTAATCTAGACTATGTACTCGCTCTATTTAAAATTTGATGGATGGACTTTTATTTCCCTTGAATTTCATTAAAAACATAGAATTTATTATTTCGTCAGATTTTATGCGGTTGAAATTATCGTGTTCATAACTCTCATTGTAAGGGTAGTAATGGAATACTAACACGATCGACACACGGTTACCTCGGATTGCGGATGGGACACTTGCAATACCAAATCAAACTCTTTATCACGGTAACTTATAATGAAACTGAATGAATTCACAAAGAGGTCCACAATTCATTCACGAATGACCCTAGTATACTTATGAGTAATCATCTACAATGTACTCTGGACTATGTACTCGCGCTTTTTAAATTTGATGGATGAACTTTTATTTCCTTTAAATTTCATTAAAAACATAGAATTTATTATTTCGTCAGATTTTATGCGGTTGAAATTATCGTGTTCATAACTCTCATTGTAAGGGTAGTAATGGAATACTAGCACGATTGACACACGGTTACCTCGGATTGCGGATGGGACACTTGCAATACCAAATCAAACTCTTTATCACGGTAACTTATAATCAAACTGAATGATCTCACAAAGAGGTCCACAATTCATTCACCAATGACCCTAGTATACTTATGAGTAATAATCAACAAAGTACTTTGGACTATGTACTCGCGCTTTTTAAAATTTGATGGATGAACTTTTATTTCCCTTAAATTTCATTAAAAACGTAGAATTTATTATTTCGTCAGATTTTATGCGGTTGAAATTATCGTGTTCATAACTCTCATTGTAAGGGTAGTAATGGAATACTAACACGATTGACACACGGTTACCTCGGATTGCGGATGGGACACTTGCAATACCAAATCAAACTCTTTATCACGGTAACTTATAATGAAACTGAATGATCTCACAAAGAGGTCCACAATTCATTCACGAATGACCCTAGTATATTTATGAGTAATCATCTACAATGTACTCTGGACTATGTACTCGCGCTTTTTAAATTTGATGGATGAACTTTTATTTCCTTTAAATTTCATTATGAACATAGATTTTAGTATTTCGTCGGATTTTATGCGGTTGAAATTATCATGTTCATAACTCTCATTGTAAAGGTTATAATGGAATACTAACACGATTGACACACGGTTACCTCAGATTACGGATGGGACACTTGCAATACCAAATCAAACTCTTTATCACGGTAACTTATAAAGAAACTGGAATGATCTCCCAAAGAGGTCCACAATTCATTCACGAATGACCCTCGTATACTTATGAGTAATCATCTACAATGTACTCCGGACTATGTACTCGCGCTATGTAAAATTTGATGGAAGGACTTTTATTTCCCTTAAATTTCATTAAAAACATAGAATTTATTTTTTGGTCAGATTTTATGGGGTTGAAATGATCGTGTTCATAACTCTCATTGTAAGGGTAGTAAAGGAATACTAGCACTATTGACACACGGTGCGGATGGGACACTTGCAATACCAAATCAAACTCTTTATCACGGTAACTTATAATGAAACTGAATGATCTCACAAAAAGGTCCACAATTCATTCACGAATGACCCTAGTATACTTATGAGTAATCATCTACAATTTACTCTGGACTATGTACTCGCGCTTTTTAAATTTTGATGGATGAACTTTTATTTCCCTTAAATTTCATTAGAAACATAGAATTTATTATTTCATCAGATTTTATGCGGTTGAAATTATCATGTTGATAACTCTCATTGTAAGGGTAGTAATGGAATACTAACACAATTGACACACGGTAACCTCGGATTACGGATAGGACACGTGCAATACCAAATCAAACTCTTTATCACGGTAACTTATAAAGAAACTGAATGATCTCACAAAGAGGTCCACAATTCATTCACGAATGACCCTAGTATACTTATGAGTAATCATCTACAAAGTAATCTGGACTATGTACTCGCTCTATTTAAAATTTGATGGATGGACTTTTATTTCCCTTAAATTTCATTAAAAACTTAGAATTTATTATTTCGTCAGATTTTATGCGGTTGAAATTATCGTGTTCATAACTCTCATTGTAAGGGTAGTAATGGAATACTAACACGATCGACACACGGTTACCTCGGATTGCGGATGGGACACTTGCAATACCAAATCAAACTCTTTATCACGGTAACTTATAATGAAACTGAATGATCTCACAAAGAGGTCCACAATTCATTCACGAATGACCCTAGTATACTTATGAGTAATCATCTACAATGTACTCTGGACTATGTACTCGCGCTTTTTAAATTTGATGGATGAACTTTTATTTCCTTTAAATTTCATTAAGAACATAGAATTTATTATTTCGTCGGATTTTATGCGGTTGAAATTATCATGTTCATAACTCTCATTGTAAAGGTTATAATGGAATACTAACACGATTGACACACGGTTACCTCAGATTGCGGATGGGACACTTGCAATACCAAATCAAACTCTTTATCACGGTAACTTATAAAGAAACTGGAATGATCTCCCAAAGAGGTCCACAATTCATTCACGAATGACCCTCGTATACTTATGAGTAATCATCTACAATGTACTCCGGACTATGTACTCGCGCTATTTAAAATTTGATGGATGGACTTTTATTTCCCTTAAATTTCATTAAAAACATAGAATTTATTTTTTCGTCAGATTTTATGCGGTTCAAATTGTCGTGTTGATAACTCTCATTGTAAGGGTAGTAATGAAATACTAACACAATTGACACACGGTAACCTCGGATTGCGGATAGGACACTTGCAATACCAAATCAAACTCTTTATCACGGTAACTTATAAACAAACTGAATGATCTCACAAAGAGGTCCACAATTCATTCACGAATGACCCTAGTATATTTATGAGTAATCATCTACAAAGTAATCTAGACTATGTACTCGCTCTATTTAAAATTTGATGGATGGACTTTTATTTCCCTTGAATTTCATTAAAAACATAGAATTTATTATTTCGTCAGATTTTATGCGGTTGAAATTATCGTGTTCATAACTCTCATTGTAAGGGTAGTAATGGAATACTAACACGATCGACACACGGTTACCTCGGATTGCGGATGGGACACTTGCAATACCAAATCAAACTCTTTATCACGGTAACTTATAATGAAACTGAATGAATTCACAAAGAGGTCCACAATTCATTCACGAATGACCCTAGTATACTTATGAGTAATCATCTACAATGTACTCTGGACTATGTACTCGCGCTTTTTAAATTTGATGGATGAACTTTTATTTCCTTTAAATTTCATTAAAAACATAGAATTTATTATTTCGTCAGATTTTATGCGGTTGAAATTATCGTGTTCATAACTCTCATTGTAAGGGTAGTAATGGAATACTAGCACGATTGACACACGGTTACCTCGGATTGCGGATGGGACACTTGCAATACCAAATCAAACTCTTTATCACGGTAACTTATAATCAAACTGAATGATCTCACAAAGAGGTCCACAATTCATTCACCAATGACCCTAGTATACTTATGAGTAATAATCAACAAAGTACTTTGGACTATGTACTCGCGCTTTTTAAAATTTGATGGATGAACTTTTATTTCCCTTAAATTTCATTAAAAACGTAGAATTTATTATTTCGTCAGATTTTATGCGGTTGAAATTATCGTGTTCATAACTCTCATTGTAAGGGTAGTAATGGAATACTAACACGATTGACACAATGTTTCCTCGGATTGCGGATGGGACACTTGCAATACCAAATCAAACTCTTTATCACGGTAACTTATAATGAAACTGAATGATCTCACAAAGAGGTCCACAATTCATTCACGAATGACCCTAGTATACTTATGAGTAATCATCTACAATTTACTCTGGACTATGTACTCGCGCTTTTTAAATTTTGATGGATGAACTTTTATTTCCCTTAAATTTCATTCGAATCATAGAATTTATTATTTCATCAGATTTTATGCGGTTCAAATTATCGTGTTGATAACTCTCATTGTAAGGGTAGTAATGGAATACTAACACAATTGACACACGGTAACCTCGGATTGCGGATAGGACACTTGCAATACCAAATCAAACTCTTTATCACGGTAACTTATAAAGAAACTGAATGATCTCACAAAGAGGTCCACAATTCATTCAAGAATGACCCTAGTATACTTATGAGTAGTCATCTACAATGTAATCTGGACTATGTACTCGCGCTATTTAAAATTTGATGGATGGACTTTTATTTCCCTTAAATTTCATTAAAAACATAGAATTTATTATTTCATCAGATTTTATGCGGTTGAAATTATCGTGTTCATAACTCTCATTGTAAGGGTAGTAATGGAATACTAACACAATCGACACACGGTTACCTCGGATTGCGGATGGGACACTTGCAATACCAAATCAAACTCTTTATCACGGTAACTTATAATGAAACTGAATGATCTCACAAAGAGGTCCACAATTCATTCACGAATGACCCTAGTATACTTATGAGTAATCATCTACAATGTACTCTGGACTATGTACTCGCGCTTTTTAAATTTGATGGATGAACTTTTATTTCCTTTAAATTTCATTAAGAACATAGAATTTATTATTTCGTCGGATTTTATGCGGTTGAAATTATCATGTTCATAACTCTCATTGTAAAGGTTATAATGGAATACTAACACGATTGACACACGGTTACCTCAGATTGCGGATGGGACACTTGCAATACCAAATCAAACTCTTTATCACGGTAACTTATAAAGAAACTGGAATGATCTCCCAAAGAGGTCCACAATTCATTCACGAATGACCCTCGTATACTTATGAGTAATCATCTACAATGTACTCCGGACTATGTACTCGCGCTATTTAAAATTTGATGGATGGACTTTTATTTCCCTTAAATTTCATTAAAAACATAGAATTTATTTTTTCGTCAGATTTTATGCGGTTCAAATTGTCGTGTTGATAACTCTCATTGTAAGGGTAGTAATGAAATACTAACACAATTGACACACGGTAACCTCGGATTGCGGATAGGACACTTGCAATACCAAATCAAACTCTTTATCACGGTAACTTATAAACAAACTGAATGATCTCACAAAGAGGTCCACAATTCATTCACGAATGACCCTAGTATATTTATGAGTAATCATCTACAAAGTAATCTAGACTATGTACTCGCTCTATTTAAAATTTGATGGATGGACTTTTATTTCCCTTGAATTTCATTAAAAACATAGAATTTATTATTTCGTCAGATTTTATGCGGTTGAAATTATCGTGTTCATAACTCTCATTGTAAGGGTAGTAATGGAATACTAACACGATCGACACACGGTTACCTCGGATTGCGGATGGGACACTTGCAATACCAAATCAAACTCTTTATCACGGTAACTTATAATGAAACTGAATGAATTCACAAAGAGGTCCACAATTCATTCACGAATGACCCTAGTATACTTATGAGTAATCATCTACAATGTACTCTGGACTATGTACTCGCGCTTTTTAAATTTGATGGATGAACTTTTATTTCCTTTAAATTTCATTAAAAACATAGAATTTATTATTTCGTCAGATTTTATGCGGTTGAAATTATCGTGTTCATAACTCTCATTGTAAGGGTAGTAATGGAATACTAGCACGATTGACACACGGTTACCTCGGATTGCGGATGGGACACTTGCAATACCAAATCAAACTCTTTATCACGGTAACTTATAATCAAACTGAATGATCTCACAAAGAGGTCCACAATTCATTCACCAATGACCCTAGTATACTTATGAGTAATAATCAACAAAGTACTTTGGACTATGTACTCGCGCTTTTTAAAATTTGATGGATGAACTTTTATTTCCCTTAAATTTCATTAAAAACGTAGAATTTATTATTTCGTCAGATTTTATGCGGTTGAAATTATCGTGTTCATAACTCTCATTGTAAGGGTAGTAATGGAATACTAACACGATTGACACAATGTTTCCTCGGATTGCGGATGGGACACTTGCAATACCAAATCAAACTCTTTATCACGGTAACTTATAATGAAACTGAATGATCTCACAAAGAGGTCCACAATTCATTCACGAATGACCCTAGTATACTTATGAGTAATCATCTACAATTTACTCTGGACTATGTACTCGCGCTTTTTAAATTTTGATGGATGAACTTTTATTTCCCTTAAATTTCATTCGAAACATAGAATTTATTATTTCATCAGATTTTATGCGGTTCAAATTATCGTGTTGATAACTCTCATTGTAAGGGTAGTAATGGAATACTAACACAATTGACACACGGTAACCTCGGATTGCGGATAGGACACTTGCAATACCAAATCAAACTCTTTATCACGGTAACTTATAAAGAAACTGAATGATCTCACAAAGAGGTCCACAATTCATTCAAGAATGACCCTAGTATACTTATGAGTAGTCATCTACAATGTAATCTGGACTATGTACTCGCGCTATTTAAAATTTGATGGATGGACTTTTATTTCCCTTAAATTTCATTAAAAACATATAATTTATTATTTCATCAGATTTTATGCGGTTGAAATTATCGTGTTCATAACTCTCATTGTAAGGGTAGTAATGGAATACTAACACAATCGACACACGGTTACCTCGGATTGCGGATGGGACACTTGCAATACCAAATCAAACTCTTTATCACGGTAACTTATAATGAAACTGAATGATCTCACAAAGAGGTCCACAATTCATTCACGAATGACCCTAGTATACTTATGAGTAATCATCTACAATGTACTCTGGACTATGTACTCGCGCTTTTTAAATTTGATGGATGAACTTTTATTTCCTTTAAATTTCATTAAGAACATAGAATTTATTATTTCGTCAGATTTTATGCGGTTGAAATTATCATGTTCATAACTCTCATTGTAAAGGTTATAATGGAATACTAACACGATTGACACACGGTTACCTCAGATTGCGGATGGGACACTTGCAATACCAAATCAAACTCTTTATCACGGTAACTTATAAAGAAACTGGAATGATCTCCCAAAGAGGTCCACAATTCATTCACGAATGACCCTCGTATACTTATGAGTAATCATCTACAATGTACTCCGGACTATGTACTCGCGCTATTTAAAATTTGATGGATGGACTTCTATTTCCCTTAAATTTCATTAAAAACATAGAATTTATTTTTTCGTCAGATTTTATGCGGTTCAAATTGTCGTGTTGATAACTCTCATTGTAAGGGTAGTAATGAAATACTAACACAATTGACACACGGTAACCTCGGATTGCGGATAGGACACTTGCAATACCAAATCAAACTCTTTATCACGGTAACTTATAAACAAACTGAATGATCTCACAAAGAGGTCCACAATTCATTCACGAATGACCCTAGTATATTTATGAGTAATCATCTACAAAGTAATCTAGACTATGTACTCGCTCTATTTAAAATTTGATGGATGGACTTTTATTTCCCTTGAATTTCATTAAAAACATAGAATTTATTATTTCGTCAGATTTTATGCGGTTGAAATTATCGTGTTCATAACTCTCATTGTAAGGGTAGTAATGGAATACTAACACGATCGACACACGGTTACCTCGGATTGCGGATGGGACACTTGCAATACCAAATCAAACTCTTTATCACGGTAACTTATAATGAAACTGAATGAATTCACAAAGAGGTCCACAATTCATTCACGAATGACCCTAGTATACTTATGAGTAATCATCTACAATGTACTCTGGACTATGTACTCGCGCTTTTTAAATTTGATGGATGAACTTTTATTTCCTTTAAATTTCATTAAAAACATAGAATTTATTATTTCGTCAGATTTTATGCGGTTGAAATTATCGTGTTCATAACTCTCATTGTAAGGGTAGTAATGGAATACTAGCACGATTGACACACGGTTACCTCGGATTGCGGATGGGACACTTGCAATACCAAATCAAACTCTTTATCATGGTAACTTATAATCAAACTGAATGATCTCACAAAGAGGTCCACAATTCATTCACCAATGACCCTAGTATACTTATGAGTAATAATCAACAAAGTACTTTGGACTATGTACTCGCGCTTTTTAAAATTTGATGGATGAACTTTTATTTCCCTTAAATTTCATTAAAAACGTAAAATTTATTATTTCGTCAGATTTTATGCGGTTGAAATTATCGTGTTCATAACTCTCATTGTAAGGGTAGTAATGGAATACTAACACGATTGACACAATGTTTCCTCGGATTGCGGATGGGACACTTGCAATACCAAATCAAACTCTTTATCACGGTAACTTATAATGAAACTGAATGATCTCACAAAGAGGTCCACAATTCATTCACGAATGACCCTAGTATACTTATGAGTAATCATCTACAATTTACTCTGGACTATGTACTCGCGCTTTTTAAATTTTGATGGATGAACTTTTATTTCCCTTAAATTTCATTCGAAACATAGAATTTATTATTTCATCAGATTTTATGCGGTTCAAATTATCGTGTTGATAACTCTCATTGTAAGGGTAGTAATGGAATACTAACACAATTGACACACGGTAACCTCGGATTGCGGATAGGACACTTGCAATACCAAATCAAACTCTTTATCACGGTAACTTATAAAGAAACTGAATGATCTCACAAAGAGGTCCACAATTCATTCAAGAATGACCCTAGTATACTTATGAGTAGTCATCTACAATGTAATCTGGACTATGTACTCGCGCTATTTAAAATTTGATGGATGGACTTTTATTTCCCTTAAATTTCATTAAAAACATAGAATTTATTATTTCATCAGATTTTATGCGGTTGAAATTATCGTGTTCATAACTCTCATTGTAAGGGTAGTAATGGAATACAAACACAATCGACACACGGTTACCTCGGATTGCGGATGGGACACTTGCAATACCAAATCAAACTCTTTATCACGGTAACTTATAATGAAACTGAATGATCTCACAAAGAGGTCCACAATTCATTCACGAATGACCCTAGTATACTTATGAGTAATCATCTACAATGTACTCTGGACTATGTACTCGCGCTTTTTAAATTTGATGGATGAACTTTTATTTCCTTTAAATTTCATTAAGAACATAGAATTTATTATTTCGTCAGATTTTATGCGGTTGAAATTATCGTGTTCATAACTCTCATTGTAAGGGTATTAATGGAATACTAACACGATTGACACAATGTTACCTCGGATTGCGGATGGGACACTTGCAATACCAAATCAAACTCTTTATCACGGTAACTTATAATGAAACTGAATGATCTCACAAAGAGGTCCACAATTCATTCACGAATGACCCTAGTATACTTATGAGTAATCATCTACAATGTACTCTGGACTATGTACTCGCGCTTTTTAAATTTGATGGATGAACTTTTATTTCCTTTAAATTTCATTAAAAACATAGAATTTATTATTTCGTCAGATTTTATGCGGTTGAAATTATCGTGTTCATAACTCTCATTGTAAGGGTAGTAATGGAATACTAGCACGATTGACACACGGTTACCTCGGATTGCGGATGGGACACTTGCAATACCAAATCAAACTCTTTATCACGGTAACTTATAATCAAACTGAATGATCTCACAAAGAGGTCCACAATTCATTCACCAATGACCCTAGTATACTTATGAGTAATAATCAACAAAGTACTTTGGACTATGTACTCGCGCTTTTTAAAATTTGATGGATGAACTTTTATTTCCCTTAAATTTCATTAAAAACGTAGAATTTATTATTTCGTCAGATTTTATGCGGTTGAAATTATCGTGTTCATAACTCTCATTGTAAGGGTAGTAATGGAATACTAACACGATTGACACAATGTTTCCTCGGATTGCGGATGGGACACTTGCAATACCAAATCAAACTCTTTATCACGGTAACTTATAATGAAACTGAATGATCTCACAAAGAGGTCCACAATTCATTCACGAATGACCCTAGTATACTTATGAGTAATCATCTACAATTTACTCTGGACTATGTACTCGCGCTTTTTAAATTTTGATGGATGAACTTTTATTTCCCTTAAATTTCATTCGAAACATAGAATTTATTATTTCATCAGATTTTATGCGGTTCAAATTATCGTGTTGATAACTCTCATTGTAAGGGTAGTAATGGAATACTAACACAATTGACACACGGTAACCTCGGATTGCGGATAGGACACTTGCAATACCAAATCAAACTCTTTATCACGGTAACTTATAAAGAAACTGAATGATCTCACAAAGAGGTCCACAATTCATTCAAGAATGACCCTAGTATACTTATGAGTAGTCATCTACAATGTAATCTGGACTATGTACTCGCGCTATTTAAAATTTGATGGATGGACTTTTATTTCCCTTAAATTTCATTAAAAACATAGAATTTATTATTTCATCAGATTTTATGCGGTTGAAATTATCGTGTTCATAACTCTCATTGTAAGGGTAGTAATGGAATACTAACACAATCGACACACGGTTACCTCGGATTGCGGATGGGACACTTGCAATACCAAATCAAACTCTTTATCACGGTAACTTATAAACAAACTAAATGATCTCACAAAGAGGTCCACAATTCATTCACGAATGACCCTAGTATATTTATGAGTAATCATCTACAAAGTAATCTAGACTATGTACTCGCTCTATTTAAAATTTGATGGATGGACTTTTATTTCCCTTGAATTTCATTAAAAACATAGAATTTATTATTTCGTCAGATTTTATGCGGTTGAAATTATCGTGTTCATAACTCTCATTGTAAGGGTAGTAATGGAATACTAACACGATCGACACACGGTTACCTCAGATTGCGGATGGGACACTTGCAATACCAAATCAAACTCTTTATCACGGTAACTTATAATGAAACTGAATGAATTCACAAAGAGGTCCACAATTCATTCACGAATGACCCTAGTATACTTATGAGTAATCATCTACAATGTACTCTGGACTATGTACTCGCGCTTTTTAAATTTGATGGATGAACTTTTATTTCCTTTAAATTTCATTAAAAACATAGAATTTATTATTTCGTCAGATTTTATGCGGTTGAAATTATCGTGTTCATAACTCTCATTGTAAGGGTAGTAATGGAATACTAGCACGATTGACACACGGTTACCTCGGATTGCGGATGGGACACTTGCAATACCAAATCAAACTCTTTATCACGGTAACTTATAATCAAACTGAATGATCTCACAAAGAGGTCCACAATTCATTCACCAATGACCCTAGTATACTTATGAGTAATAATCAACAAAGTACTTTGGACTATGTACTCGCGCTTTTTAAAATTTGATGGATGAACTTTTATTTCCCTTAAATTTCATTAAAAACGTAGAATTTATTATTTCGTCAGATTTTATGCGGTTGAAATTATCGTGTTCATAACTCTCATTGTAAGGGTAGTAATTGAATACTAACACGATTGACACAATGTTTCCTCGGATTGCGGATGGGACACTTGCAATACCAAATCAAACTCTTTATCACGGTAACTTATAATGAAACTGAATGATCTCACAAAGAGGTCCACAATTCATTCACGAATGACCCTAGTATACTTATGAGTAATCATCTACAATTTACTCTGGACTATGTACTCGCGCTTTTTAAATTTTGATGGATGAACTTTTATTTCCCTTAAATTTCATTCGAAACATAGAATTTATTATTTCATCAGATTTTATGCGGTTCAAATTATCGTGTTGATAACTCTCATTGTAAGGGTAGTAATGGAATACTAACACAATTGACACACGGTAACCTCGGATTGCGGATAGGACACTTGCAATACCAAATCAAACTCTTTATCACGGTAACTTATAAAGAAACTGAATGATCTCACAAAGAGGTCCACAATTCATTCCAGAATGACCCTAGTATACTTATGAGTAGTCATCTACAATGTAATCTGGACTATGTACTCGCGCTATTTAAAATTTGATGGATGGACTTTTATTTCCCTTAAATTTCATTAAAAACATAGAATTTATTATTTCATCAGATTTTATGCGGTTGAAATTATCGTGTTCATAACTCTCATTGTAAGGGTAGTAATGGAATACTAACACAATCGACACACGGTTACCTCGGATTGCGGATGGGACACTTGCAATACCAAATCAAACTCTTTATCACGGTAACTTATAATGAAACTGAATGATCTCACAAAGAGGTCCACAATTCATTCACGAATGACCCTAGTATACTTATGAGTAATCATCTACAATGTACTCTGGACTATGTACTCGCGCTTTTTAAATTTGATGGATGAACTTTTATTTCCTTTAAATTTCATTAAGAACATAGAATTTATTATTTCGTCAGATTTTATGCGGTTGAAATTATCGTGTTCATAACTCTCATTGTAAGGGTATTAATGGAATACTAACACGATTGACACAATGTTACCTCGGATTGCGGATGGGACACTTGCAATACCAAATCCAACTCTTTATCACGGTAACTTATAATGAAACTGAATGATCTCACAAAGAGGTCCACAATTCATTCACGAATGACCCTAGTATACTTATGAGTAATCATCTACAATGTATTCTGGACTATGTACTCGCGCTTTTTAAATTTGATGGATGAACTTTTATTTCCTTTAAATTTCATTAAGAACATAGAATTTATTATTTCGTCAGATTTTATGCGGTTGAAATTATCGTGTTCATACCTCTCATTGTAAGGGTATTAATGGAATACTAACACGATTGACACAATGTTACCTCGGATTGCGGATGGGACACTTGCAATACCAAATCAAACTCTTTATCACGGTAACTTATAATGAAACTGAATGATCTCACAAAGAGGTCCACAATTCATTCACGAATGACCCTAGTATACTTATGAGTAATCATCTACAATTTACTCTGGACTATGTACTTGCGCTTTTTAAATTTTGATGGATGAACTTTTATTTTCCTTAAATTTCATTCGAAACATAGAATTTATTATTTCATCAGATTTTATGCGGTTCAAATTATCGTGTTGATAACTCTCATTGTAAGGGTAGTAATGGAATACTAACACAATTGACACACGGTAACCTCGGATTGCGGATAGGACACTTGCAATACCAAATCAAACTCTTTATCACGGTAACTTATAATGAAACTGAATGATCTCACAAAGAGGTCCACAATTCATTCACGAATGACCCTAGTATACTTATGAGTAATCATCTACAATGTACTCTGGACTATGTACTCGCGCTTTTTAAATTTGATGGATGAACTTTTATTTCCTTTAAATTTCATTAAGAACATAGAATTTATTATTTCGTCAGATTTTATGCGGTTGAAATTATCGTGTTCATAACTCTCATTGTAGGGGTATTAATGGAATACTAACACGATTGACACAATGTTACCTCGGATTGCGGATGGGGCACTTGCAATACCAAATCAAACTCTTTATCACGGTAACTTATAATGAAACTGAATGATCTCACAAAGAGGTCCACAATTCATTCACGAATTACCCTAGTATACTTATGAGTAATCATCTACAATTTACTCTGGACTATGTACTCGCGCTTTTTAAATTTTGATGGATGAACTTTTATTTTCCTTAAATTTCATTCGAAACATAGAATTTATTATTTCATCAGATTTTATGCGGTTCAAATTATCGTGTTGATAACTCTCATTGTAAGGGTAGTAATGGAATACTAACACAATTGACACACGGTAACCTCGGATTGCGGATAGGACACTTGCAATACCAAATCAAACTCTTTATCACGGTAACTTATAAAGAAACTGAATGATCTCACAAATAGGTCCACAATTCATTCACGAATGACCCTAGTATACTTATGAGTAATCATCTACAAAGTAATCTGGACTATGTACTCGCGCTATTTAAAATTTGATGGATAGACTTTTATTTCCCTTAAATTTCATTAAAAACATAGAATTTATTATTTCGTCAGATTTTATGCGGTTGAAATTATCGTGTTCATAACTCTCATTGTAAGGGTAGTAATGGAATACTAACACGATCGACACACGGTTACCTCGGATTGCGGATGGGACACTTGCAACACCAAATCAAACTCTTTATCACGGTAACTTATAATGAAACTGAATGATCTAACAAAGAGGTCCACAATTCATTCACGAATGACCCTAGTATACTTATGAGTAATCATCTACAATGTACTCTGGACTATGTACTCGCGCTTTTTAAATTTGATGGATGAACTTTTATTTCCTTTAAATTTCATTAAGAACATAGAATTTATTATTTCGTCAGATTTTATGCGGTTGAAATTATCGTGTTCATAACTCTCATTGTAAGGGTAGTAATGGAATACTAACATGATTGACACACGGTAACCTCGGATTGCGGATGAGACACTTACAATACCAAATCAAAATCTTCATCACAGTAACGTATAAAGAAACTGGAATCATCTCACAAAGAGGTCCACAATTCAATCAAGATTGACCTTCGTATACTTACGTGTAATCATCTACAAAGTACTCCGGACTATGTACTCGCGCTATTTAAAATTTGATGGATGGACTTTTTTTTCCTTTAAATTTCATTTAGAACATAGAATTTATTATTTCATCAGATTTTATGCGGTTGAAATTATCTTGTTCATAACTCACATTGTAAGGGTAATAATGGAATACTAACACGACTAACACACGGTAACCTCGGATTGCGGATGAGACACTTACAATACCAATTCAAACTCTTTATCACATTAACTTATAAAGAAAATGGAATGATCTCCCAAAGAGGTCCACAATTCATTCACGAATGACACTCGTATGCTTATGAGTAATCATCTACAAAGTAATTTGGACTATGTACTCGCGCTATTTAAAATTTGATGGATGGACTTTTATTTCCCTTAAATTTCATTAAGAACATAGAATTTATTATTTCGTCAGATTTTATGCGGCTGAAATCATCATGTTCATAACTCTCATTGTAAAGGTTATAATGGAATACTAACACGATTGACACACGGTTACCTCGGATTACGGATGGGACACTTGCAATACCAAATCAAACTCTTTATCATGGTAACATATAAAGAAACTGGAATGGTCTCCCAAAGAGATCCACAATTCATTCACGAATGACCCTCGTATACTTATGAGTAATCATCTACAAAGTACTCTGGAATTTATACTCGCGCTATTTAAAATTTGAGGGATGGACTTTTATTTCCCTTAAATTTCATTAAAAACATAGAATTTATTATTTCATCATATTTTATGTGGTTGAAATTATCGTGTTGATAACTCTCATTGTAAGGGTAATAATGGAATACTAACACGATTGACATACGGTTACCTAAGATTGCGGATGGGACACTTGCAATACCAAATCAAACTCTTTATCACAGTAACTTATAAAGAATCTGGAATGATCTCACAAAGAGGTCCACAATTCATTCACGAATGACCCTCGTATACTTATGAGTAATCATCTACAATGTACTCTGGACTATGTACTCGCGCTATTTAAAATTTGATGGATGGACTTTTATTTCCCTTAAAATTCATTAAAAACATAGAATTTATTTTTTCGTCAGATTTTATGCGGTTGAAATTATCGTGTTCATAACTCTCATTGTAAGGGTAGTAATGGAATACTAACACGATTGACACACGGTTACACCGGATTGCGGATGGGACACTTGCAATACCAAATCAAACTCTTTATCACGGTAACTTATAAAGAAATTGGAATGATCTCACAAAGAGGTCCACAATTCATTCACGAATGACACTAGTATACTTATGAGAAATCATCTTCGAAGTACTACGGACTATGTACTCGCGCATTTTAAAATTTGATGGATGGACTTTTATTTCCCTTTAATTTCATTAAAAACATAGAATTTATTATTTTGTCAGATTTTATGCGGTTGAAATTATCGTGTTCATAACTCTCATTGTATGGGTAATAATGGAATACTAACACAATTGACATACGGTTACCTAAGATTGCGGATGGGACACATGCAATACCAAATCAAACTCTTTATCACGGTAACTTATAAAGAAACTGGAATGATCTCACAAAGAGGTCCACAATTCATTCACGAATGACCCTCGTATACTTATGAGTAATCATCTACAAAGTACTCCGGACTATGTACTCGCGTTATTTAAAATTTGATGGATGGACTTTTATTTCCTTCAAATTTCATTAAGAGCATAGAATTTGTTATTTCGTCAGATTTTATGCGGTTGAAATTATCATGTTCAAAACTCACATTGTAAGGGTAATAATGGAATACTAACACGATTGACACACGATAACCTCGGATTGCGGATGGGACACTTACAATACCAAATCAAACTCTTTATCACATTAACTTATAAAGAAACTAGAATGATCACACAAAGAGGTCCACAATTCATTCACGAATGACCCTAGTATACTTATGAGTAATCATCTACAAAGTACTCTGGACTATGTACTCGCGCTTTTAAAATTTGATGGATGGACTTTTATTTTCCTTAAATTTCATTAAAAACTTAGAATTTATTATTTCATCAGATTTTATGCGGTTGAAATTATCGTGTTCATAACTCTCATTGTAAGAGTAGTAATGGATTACTAACACAATTGACACACGGTTACCTCGGATTGCGGATGGGACACTCGCAATACCAAATCAAACTCTTTATCACGATAACTTATAAAGAAACTGGAATGATCTCACAAAGAGGTCCACAATTCATTCACGAATGACCCTCGTATACTTATGAGTAATTATTTACAAAGTACTCCGGACTATGTACTCGCGCTATTTAAAATTTGATGGATGGACTTTTATTTCCTTTAAATTTCATTAAGAGCATAGAATTTATTATTTCGTCAGATTTTATGTGGTTGAAATTATCTTGTTCATAACTCACATTGTAAGGGTAATAATGGAATACTAACGCGACTGACACACGGTAACCTCGGATTGCGGATTAGACACTTACAATACCAAATCAAAATCTTCATCACAGTAACATATAAAGAAACTGGAATCATCTCACAAAGAGGTCCACAATTCAATCAAGATTGACCTTCGTATACTTACGTGTAATCATCTGCAAAGTACTCCGGACTATGTACTCGCGCCATTTAAAATTTGATGGATGGACTTTTATTTCCTTTAAATTTCATTTAGAACATAGAATTTGATATTTCGTCAGATTTTATGCGGTTGAAATTATCTTGTTCATAACTCACATTGTAAGGGTAATAATGAAATACTAACACGACTGACACACAGTAACCTCGGATTGTGGATGAGACACTTACAATACCAATTCAAACTCTTTATAACATTAACTTATAAAGAAACTGGAATGATCTCACAAAGAGGTCCACAATTCATTCACGAATGACCCTAGTATACTTATGAGTAATCATCTACTAAGTACTATGGACTACGTACTCGCGCTTTTTAAAATTTGATGGATGGACTTTTATTTCACTTAAATTTCATTAAAAACATAGAATTCATTATTTCGTCAGATTTTATGCGGTTCAAATTATCGTGTTCATAACTCTCATTGGAAGGGTTGTAATGGAATACTAACACGATTGACACACGGTTACCTCGGATTGCGGATTGGACACTTGCAATACCATATCAAACTCTTTATCACAGTAACTTATAAAGAAACTGGAATGATCTCACAAAGAGGTCTACAATTCATTCACGAATGACCCTAGTATACTTATGAGTAATCATCTACAAAGTACTCTGGAATTTGTACTCGCGCTATTTAAAATTTGATGGATGGACTTTTATTTCCCTTAAATTTCATTAAAAACATAGAATTTATTATAGAGTCAGATTTTATGCAGTTGAAATTATCGTGTTCATAACTCTCATTGTAAGGGTTGTAATGGAATACTAACACAATTGACACACGGTAACCTCGTATTGCGGATAGGACACTTGCAATACCAAATCAAACTCTTTATCACGGTAACTTATAAAGAAACTGAATGATCTCACAAAGAGGTCCACAATTCATTCACGAATGACCCTAGTATACTTATGAGAAATCATCTACACAGTACTCTGGACTATGCACTCGCGCTTTTTAAAATTTGATGGATGGACTTTTATTTCCTTAAATTTCATTAAAAACATAGAATTTATTATTTCGTCAGATTTTATGCGGTTGAAATTATCGTGTTCATAACTCTCATTGTAAGGGTAGTAATGGAATACTAACACGATTGACAAACGGTAACCTCGGTTTACGGATGGGACACTTGCAATACCAAATCAAACTCTTTATCACGGTAACTTATAAAGAAACTGGAATGATCTCACAAAGAGGTCCACAATTCATTCACGAATGACCCTCGTATACTTATGAGTAATCATCTACAAAGTACTCTGGACTATGTACTAGCGCTTTCTAAAATTTGAAGGATGGACTTTTATTTCCCTTAAATTTCAATAAAAACATAGAATTTATTATTTCGTCAGATTTTATGCGGTAGAAATTATCGTGTTCATAACTCTTATTGTAAGGGTAGTAATGGAATACTAACACGATTGACACACGGTAGCCTCGGATTGCGGATGGGACACTTGCAATACCAAATCAAACTCTTTATCACGGTAACTTATAAAGAAACTGGAATGATCTCACAAAGAGGTCCACAATTCATTCACGAATGAGCCTCGTATACTTATGAGTAATAATCTACAAAGTACTCCGGACTATGTACTCGCGTTATTTAAAATTTGATGGATGAACTTTTATTTCCTTCAAATTTCATTAAGAGCATAGAATTTGTTATTTCGTCAGATTTTATGCGGTTGAAATTATCATGTTCAAAACTCACATTGTAAGGGTAATAATGGAATACTAACACGATTGACACACGGTAACCTTGGATTGCGGATGGGACACTTACAATACCAAATCAAACTCTTTATCACATTAACTTATAAAGAAACTAGAATGATCTCACAAAGAGGTCCACACTTCATTCACGAATGACCCTAGTATACTTATGAGTAATCATCTACAAAGTACTCTGGACTATGTACTCGCGCTTTTAAAATTTGATGGATGGACTTTTATTTTCCTTAAATTTCATTAAAAACTTAGAATTTATTATTTCATCAGATTTTATGCGGTTGAAATTATCGTGTTCATAACTCTCATTGTAAGAGTAGTAATGGATTACTAACACGATTGACACACGGTTACCTCGGATTGCGGATGGGACACTTGCAATACCAAATCAAACTCTTTATCACGGTAACATATAAGGAAACTGGAATGATCTCACAAAGAGGTCCACAATTCATTCACGAATGACCCTCGTATACGTATGAGTAATCATCTACAAAGTACTCCGGACTATGTACTCGCGCTATTTAAAATTTGATGGATGGACTTTTATTTCCTTTAAATTTCATTAAGAGCATAGAATTTATTATTTCGTCAGATTTTATGTGGTTGAAATTATCTTGTTCATAACTCACATTGTAAGGGTAATAATGGAATACTAACACGACTGACACACGGTAACCTCGGATTACGGATGAGACACTTACAATACCAAATCAAAATCTTCATCACAGTAACGTATAAAGAAACTGGAATCATCTCACAAAGAGGTCCACAATTCAATCAAGATTGACCTTCGTATACTTACGTGTAATCATCTACAAAGTACTCTGGACTATGTACTCGCACTATTTAAAATTTGATGGATGGACTTTTATTTCCTTTAAATTTCATTTAGAACATAGAATTTATTATTTCGTCAGATTTTATGCGGTTGAAATTATCTTGTTCATAACACACTTTGTATGGGTAATAATGGAATACTAACACGACTGACACACGGTAACAACGGATTGCGGATGGGACACTTACAATACCAATTCAAACTCTTTATCACATTAACTTATAAAGAAACTGGAATGATCTCACAAAGAGGTCCACAATTCATTCACGAATGACCCTAGTATACTTATGAGTAATCATCTACTAAGTACTCTGGACTACGTACTCGCGCTTTTTAAAATTTGATGGATGGACTTCTATTTCCCTTAAATTTCATTAAAAACATAGAATTTATTATTTCGTCAGATTTTATGCGGTTCAAATTATCGTGTTCATAACTCTCATTGGAAGGGTTGTAATGGAATACTAACACGATTGACACACGGTTACCTCGGATTGCGGATTGGACACTTGCAATACCATATCAAACTCTTTATCACAGTAACTTATAAAGAAACTGGAATGATCTCACAAAGAGGTCTACAATTCATTCACGAATTAGCCTAGTATACTTATGAGTAATCATCTACAAAGTACTCTGGAATTTGTACTCGCGCTATTTCAAATTTGATGGATGGACTTTTATTTCCCTCAAATTTCATTAAAAACATAGAATTTATTATTTAGTCAGATTTTATGCAGTTGAAATTATCGTGTTCATACCTCTCATTGTAAGGGTTGTAATGCAATACTAACACAATTGACCCACGGTAACCTCGTATTGCGGATAGGACACTTGCAATACCAAATCAAACTCTTTATCACGGTAACTTATAAAGAAACAGAATGATCTCACAAAGAGGTCCACAATTCATTCACGAATGACCCTAGTATACTTATGAGAAATCATCAACAAAGTACTCCGGACTATGTACTTGCGCTTTTTAAAATTTGATGGATGGACTTTTATTTCCCTTAAATTTCATTAAAAACATAGAATTTATTATTTCGTCAGATTTTGTGCGGTTGAAATTATCGTGTTCATAACTCTCACTGTAAGGGTAATAATGGAATACTAACATGATTGACACACGGTTACCTCGGATTGGGGATGCGACACTTGCAATACCAAATTAAACTCTTTATCACGGTAACTTATAAAGAAACTGGAATGATCTCACAAAGAGGTCCACAGTTCATTCTCGAATGACCCTCGTATACTTATGAGTAATCATCTACAAAGTACTCTGGAATTTATACTCGCGCTATTTAAAATTTGATGGATGGACTATTATTTCCCTTAAATTTCATTAAAAACATAGAATTTATTATTTCCTCAGATTTTATGTGGTTGAAATTATCGTGTTGATAACTCTCATTGTAAGGGTAATAATGGAATACTAACACGATTGACACACGGTTACCTCGGATTGCGGATGGGACACTTACAATACCAAATCAAACTCTTTATCATGGTAACTTATAATGAAACTGAATGATCTCACAAAGAGGCCCACAATTCATTCACGAATGACCCTAGTATACTTATGAGTAATCATCTACAATGTACTCAGGACTATGTACTCGCGCTTTTTAAATTTTGATGGATGAACTTTTATTTCCTTCAAATTTCATTAAGAACATAGAATTTATTATTTCGTCAGATTTTGTGCGGTTGAAATTATCGTGTTCATAACTCTCATCGTAAAGGTTATAATGGAATACTAACACGATTGACACACGGTTATCTCAGATTGCGGATGGGACACTTGCAATACCAAATCAAACTCTTTATCACGGTAACTTATAAAGAAACTGGAATGATCTCCCAAAGAGGTCCACAATTCATTCACGAATGACCCTCCTATACTTATGAGTAATCATCTACAGTGTACACCGGACTATGTACTCGCGCTATTTAAAATTTGATGGATGGACTTTTGTTTCCCTTAATTTTCAATAAAAACATAGAATTTATTTTTTCGTCAGATTTTATGCGGTTGAAATTATCGTGTTCATAACTCTCATTGTAAGGGTAGTAATGGAATACTAGCACGATTGAAACACGGTTACCTCGGATTGCGGATGGGACACTTGCAATACCAAATCAAACTCTTTATCACGGTAACTTATAATGAAACTGAATGATCTCACAAAGAGGTCCACAATTCATTCACGAATGACCCTAGTATACTTATGAGTAATCATCTACAATTTACTCTGGACTATGTACTCGCGCTTTTTTAATTTTGATGGATGAACTTTTATTTCCTTTAAATTTCATTAAGAACATAGAATTTATTATTTCGTCATATTTTATGCGGTTGAAATTATCATGTTCATAACTCTCATTGTAAAGGTTATAATGTAATACTAACACGATTGACACACGGTTACCTCGGATTGCGGATGGGACACTTGCAATACCAAATGAAACTCTTTATCACGGTAACTTATAAAGAAACTGGAATGATCTCCCAAAGAGGTCCACAATTCATTCACGAATGACCCTCGTATACTTATGAGTAATCATCTACAATGTACTCCGGACTATGTACTCGCGCTATTTAAAATTTGATGGATGGACTTTTATTTTCCTTAAATTTCATTAAAAACTTAGAATTTATTATTTCATCAGATTTTATGCGGTTGAAATTATCGTGTTCATAACTCTCATTGTAAGAGTAGTAATGGATTACTAACACGATTGACACACGGTTACCTCGGATTGCGGATGGGACACTTGCAATACCAAATCAAACTCTTTATCACATTAACTTATAAAGAAACTAGAATGATCTCACAAAGAGGTCCACAATTCATTCATGAATGACCCTAGTATACTTATGAGTAATCATCTACAAAGTACTCTGGACTATGTACTCGCGCTTTTAAAATTTGATGGATGGACTTTTATTTTCCTTAAATTTCATTAAAAACTTAGAATTTATTATTTCATCATATTTTATGCGGTTGAAATTATCGTGTTCATAACTCTCATTGTAAGAGTAGTAATGGATTACTAACACGATTGACACACGGTTACCTCGTATTGCGGATGGGACACTTGCAATACCAAATCAAACTCTTTATCACGATAACTTATAAAGAAACTGGAATGATCTCACAAAGAGGTCCACAATTCATTCACGAATGTCCCTCGTATACTTATGAGTAATTATCTACAAAGTACTCCGGACTATGTACTCGCGCTATTTAAAATTTGATGGATGGACTTTTATTTCCTTTAAATTTCATTAAGAGAATAGAATTTATTATTTCGTCAGATTTTATGTGGTTGAAATTATCTTGTCCATAACTCACATTGTAAGGGTAATAATGGAATACTAACACGACTGACACACGGTAACCTCGGATTGTGGATGAAACACTTACAATACCAAATCAAAATCTTCATCACAGTAATGTATAAAGAAACTGGAATCATCTCACAAAGAGTTCCACAATTCAATCAAGATTGACTTTCGTATACTTACGTGTAATCATCTACAAAGTACTCCGGACTATGTACTCGTGCTATTTAAAATTGGATGGATGGACTTTTATTTCCTTTAAATTTCATTTAGAACATAGAATTTATTATTTCGTCAGATTTTATGCGGTTGAAATTATCTTGTTCATAACTCACATTGTAAGGGTAATAATGGAATTCTAACACGACTGACACACGGTAACCTCGGATTGCGGATGAGACACTTACAATACCAATTCAAACTCTTTATCACATTAACTTATAAAGAAACTGGAATGATCTCACAAAGAGGTCCACAATTCATTCAATAATGACCCTAGTATACTTATGAGTAATCATCTACTAAGTACTCTGGACTACGTACTCGCACTTTTTAAAATTTGATGGATGGACTTTTATTTCCCTTAAATTTCATTAAAAACATAGAATTTATTATTTCGTCAGATTTTATGCGGTTCAAATTATCGTGTTCATAACTCTCATTGTAAGGGTTGTAATGGAATACTAACACAATTGACACACGGTAACCTTGTATTGCGGATAGGACACTTGCAATACCAAATCAAACTCTTTATCACGGTAACTTATAAAGAAACTGAATGATCTCACAAAGAGGTCCACAATTCATTCACGAATGACCCTAGTATACTTATGAGAAATCATCTAAAAAGTACTCTGGACTATGCACTCGCGCTTTTTAAAATTTGATGGATGGACTTTTATTTCCCTTAAATTTCATTAAAAACATTGAATTTATTATTTCGTCAGATTTTGTGCGGTTGAAATTATCGTGTTCATAACTCTCATTGTAAGGGTAATAATGGAATACCAACACGATTGACACACGGTTACCTCGGATTGGGGATGCGACACTTGCAATACCAAATCAAACTCTCTATCACGGTAACTTATAAAGAAACTGGAATGATATCACAAAGAGGTCCACAGTTCATTCACGAATGACACTCGTATACTTATGAGTAATCATCTACAAAGTACTTCGGACTATGTACTCGCGCTATTTAAAATTTGATGGATGGACTTTTATTTCCTTCAAATTTCATTAAGAGCATAGAATTTGTTATTTCGTCAGATTTTATGCGGTTGAAATTATCATATTCAAAACTCACATTGTATGGGTAATAATGGAATACTAACACGATTGACACACGGTAACATCGGATTGTGGATGGGACACTTACAATACCAAATCAAACTCTTTATCACATTAACTTATAAAGAAACTGGAATGATCTCACAAAGAGGTCCACAATTCATTCATGAATGACCCTAGTATACTTATGAGTAATCATCTACAAAGTACTCTGGACTATGTACTCGCGCTTTTAAAATTTGATGGATGGACTTTTATTTTCCTTAAATTTCATTAAAAACTTAGAATTTATTATTTCATCAGATTTTATGCGGTTGAAATTATCGTGTTCATAACTCTCACTGTAAGAGTAGTAATGGATTACTAACACGATTGACACACGGTTACCTCGGATTGCGGATGGGACACTCGCAATACCAAATCAAACTCTTTATCACGGTAACTTATAATGAAACTTAATGATCTCACAAAGAGGTCCACAATTCATTCACGAATGACCCTAGTATACTTATGAGTAATCATCTACAATGTACTCTGGACTATGTACTCGCGCTTTTAAAATTTGATGGATGGACTTTTATTTTCCTTAAATTTCATTAAAAACTTAGAATTTATTATTTCATCAGATTTTATGCGGTTGAAATTATCGTGTTCATAACTCTCATTGTAAGAGTAGTAATGGATTACTAACATGATTGACACACGGTTACCTCGGATTGCGGATGGGACACTTGCAATACCAAATCAAACTCTTTATCACGGTAACTTATAAAGAAATTGGAATGATCTCACAAAGAGGTCCACAATTCATTCACGAATGACCCTCGTATACTTATGAGAAATCATCTACAAAGTACTCTGGACTATGCACTCGCGCTTTTTAAAATTTGATGGATGGACTTTTATTTCCTAAAATTTCATTAAAAACATTGAATTTATTATTTCGTCAGATTTTATGCGGTAGAAATTATCGTGTTCATAACTCTAATTGTTAGGGTTGTAATGGAATACTAACACGATTGACACACGGTAGCCTCGGATTGCAGATGGGAACTCTCAATACCAAATCAAACTCTTTATCACGGTAACTTATAAAGAAACTGAATGATCTCACAAAGAGGTCCACAATTCATTCATGAATGACCCTAGTATACTTATGAGAAATCATCTACAAAGTACTCCGGACTGTGTACTCGCGCTTTTTAAAATTTGATGGATGGACTTTTATTTCCCTTAAATTTCATTAAAAACATAGAATTTATTATTTCGTCAGATTTTGTGCGGTTGAAATTATCGTGTTCATAACTCTCATTGTAAGGGGAATAATGGAATACTAACACGATTGACACACGGTTACCTCGAATACTAACACAATTCAAACTCTTTATCACAGTAACTTATAAACAAACTGGAATGATCTCACAAATAGGTCCACAATTCATGCACGAATGACCCTCGTATACTTATAAGTAATCATCTACAAAGTACTCCGGACTATGTACTCGCGCTATTTAAAATTTGATGGATGGACTTTTATTTCCTTCAAATTTCATTAAGAGCATAGAATTTGTTATTTCGTCAGATTTTATGCGGTTGAAATTATCATGTTCAAAACTCACATTGTAAGGGTAATAATGGAATACTAACACGATTGACACACGGTAACATCGGATTGCGGATGGGACACTTACAATACCAAATCAAACTCTTTATCACATTAACTTATAAAGAAACTGGAATGATCTCACAAAGAGGTCCACAATTCATTCACGAATGACCCTAGTATACTTATGAGTAATCATCTACAAAGTACTCTGGACTATGTACTCGCGCTTTTAAAATTTGATGGATGGACTTTTATTTTCCTTAAATTTCGTTAAAAACATAGAATTTATTATTTCGTCAGATTTTATGGTGTTGAAATTATCGTGTTCATAACTCTCATTGTAAGGGTTGTATTTGAATACTAACACAATTGACACACGGTAACCTCGTATTGCGGATAGGACACTTGCAATACCAAATCAAACTCTTTATCACGGTAACTTATAAAGAAACTGAATGATCTCACAAAGAGGTCCACAATTCATTCATGAATGACCCTAGTATACTTATGAGAAATCATCTACAAAGTACTCTGGACTATGCACTCGCGCTTTTTAAAATTTGATGGATGGACTTTTATTTCCTAAAATTTCATTAAAAACATAGAATTTATTATTTCGTCAGATTTTATGCGGTTGAAATTATCGTGTTCATAACTCTAATTGTTAGGGTAGTAATGGAATACTAACACGATTGACACACGGTAGCCTCGGATTGCGGATGGGACACTCTCAATACCAAATCAAACTCTTTATCACGGTAACTTATAAAGAAACTGAATGATCTCACAAAGAGGTCCACAATTCATTCACCAATGACCCTAGTATACTTATGAGAAATCATCTACAAAGTACTTCGGACTATGTACTCGCGCTTTTTAAAATTTGATGGATGAACTTTTATTTCCCTTAAATTTCATTAAAAACATAGAATTTATTATTTCGTCAGATTTTGTGCGGTTTAAATTATCGTGTTCATAACTCTCATTGTAAGAGTAATAATGGAATACTAACACGATTGACACACGGTTACCTCAGATTGGGGATGGGACACTTGCAATACCAAATCAAACTCTTTGTCACGGTAACTTATAAGGAAACTGGAATGATCTCACAAAGAGGACTACAATTCATTCAAGAATGACCCTCGTATACTTATGAGTAATCATCTACAAACTACTCTGGACTATGTACTCGCGCTTTTAAAATTTGATGGATGAACTTTTATTTTCCTTAAATTTCATTAAAAACATAGAATTTATTATTTCGTCAGATTTTATGCTGTTGAAATTATCGTGTTCATAACTCTCATTGTAAGGGTTGTAATGGAATACTAACACAATTGACACACGGTAACTTCGTATTGCGGATAGGACACTTGCAATACCAAATCAAACTCTTTATCACGGTAACTTATAAAGAAACTGAATGATCTCACAAAGAGGTCCACAATTCATTCACGAATGACCCTAGTATACTTATGAGAAATCATCTACAAAGTACTCTGGAATATGTACTCGCGCTATTTAAAATTTGATGGATGGACTTTTATTTCCCTTAAATTTCATTAAAAACATAGAATTTATTATTTCATCAGATTTTATGCGGTTGAAATTATCGGGTTCATAACTCTCATTGTAAGAGTAGTAATGGAATACCAACACGATTGAGACACGGTTACCTCGGATTACGGATGGGACACTTGCAATACCAAATCAAACTCTTTATCACAGTAACTTATAAACAAACTGGAATGATCTCACAAATAGGTCCACAATTCAAGCACGAATGACCCTCGTATACTTATAAGTAATCATCTACAAAGTACTCCAGACTATGTACTCGCGCTATTTAAAATTTGATGGATGGACTTTTATTTCGTCAGATTTTATACTGTTGAAATTATTATGTTCATAACTCACATTGTAAGGGTAATAATGGAATACTAACACAATTGACACACGGTGACCTCGGATTGCGGATGGGACACTTACAATACCAAATCAAACTCTTTACCACAGTAACTTATAAAGAAACTGGAATGATCTCACAAAGAGGTCCACAATTCATTCACGAATGACCCTAGTATACTTATGAGTAATCATCTACAAAGTACTCTGGACTATGTACTCGCGCTTTTGAAATTTGATGGATGGACTTTTATTTTCCTTAAATTTCATTAAAAACATATAATTTATTATTTCGTCAGATTTTATGCTGTTGATATTATCGTGTTCATAACTCTCATTGTAAGGGTTGTAACGGAATACTAACACAATTGACACACGGTAACCTCGTATTGCGGATAGGACACTTGCAGTACCAAATCAAACTCTTTGTCACGGTAACTTATAAAGAAACTGAATGATCTCACAAAGGGGTCCACAATTCAATCACGAATAACCCTAGTATACTTATGAGAAATCATCTACAAAGTACTCTGGACTATGCACTCGCACTTTTTAAAATTTGATGGATGGACTTTTATTTCCTAAAATTTCATTAAAAACATAGAATTTATTACTTCGTCAGATTTTATGCGGTTGAAATTATCGTGTTCATAACTCTAATTGTTAGGGCAGTAATGGAATACTAACACGATTGACACACGGTAGCCTCGGATTACGGATGGGAAACTCTCAATACCAAATCAAACTCTTTATCACGGTAACTTATAAAGAAACTGAATGATCTCACAAAGAGGTCCACAATTCATTCATGAATGACCCTAGTATACTTATGAGAAATCATCTACAAAGTACTCCGGACTATGTACTCGCGCTTTTTAAAATTTGATGGATGGACTTTTATTTCCCTTAAATTTCACTAAAAACATAGAATTTATTATTTCGTCAGATTTTGTGCGGTTGAAATTATCGTGTTCATAACTCTCATTGTAAGGGTAGAAATTGAATACTAACACGATTGACACACGGTTACCTCGGATTGCGGATGGGACACTTGCAATACCATATCAAATTCTTTATCACAGTAACTTATAAAGAAACTGGAATGATCTCACAAAGAGGTCCACAATTCATTCACGAATGACCCTAGTATACTTATGAGTAATCATCTACAAAGTACTCTGGGCTATGTACTCGCGCTTTTGAAATTTGATGGATGGACTTTTATTTTCCTTAAATTTCATTAAAAACATAGAATTTATTATTTCGTCAGATTTTATGCTGTTGAAATTATCGTGTTCATAACTCTCATTGTAAGGGTTGTAACGGAATACTAACAAAATTGACACACGGTAACCTCGTATTGGGGATAGGACACTTGCAGTACCAAATCAAACTCTTTGTCACGGTAACTTATAAAGAAACTGAATGATCTCACAAAGAGGTCCTCAATTCAATCACGAATGACCCTAGTATACTTACGAGAAATCATCTACAAAGTACTCTGGACTATGCACTCGCGCTTTTTAAAATTTGATGGATGTACTTTTATTTCCTGAAATTTCATTAAAAACATAGAATTTATTACTTCTTCAGCTTTTATGCGGTTGAAATTATCGTGTTCATAACTCTAATTGTTTGGGTAGTAATGGAATACTAACACGATTGACACACGGTAGCCTCGGATTGCGGATGGGAAACTCTCAATACCAAATCAAACTCTTTATCACGGTAACTTATAAAGAAACTGAATGATCTCACAAAGAGGTCCACAATTCATTCATGAATGACCCTAGTATACTTATGAGAAATCATCTATAAAGTACTCCGGACTATGTACTCGCGCTTTTTAAAATTTGATGGATGGACTTTTATTTCCCTTAAATTTCACTAAAAACATAGAATTTATTATTTCGTCAGATTTTGTGCCGTTGAAATTATCGTGTTCATAACTCTCATTGTAAGGGTAGAAATGGAATACTAACACGATTGACACACGGTTACCTCGGATTGCGGATGGGACACTTGCAATACCATATCAAATTCTTTATCACAGTAACTTATAAAGAAACTGGAATGATCTCACAAAGAGGTCCACAATTCATTCACGAATGGCCCTAGTATACTTATGAGTAATCATCTACAAAGTACTCTGGGCTATGTACTCGCGCTTTTGAAATTTGATGGATGGACTTTTATTTTCCTTAAATTTCATTAAAAACACAGAATTTATTATTTCGTCAGATTTTATGCTGTTGAAATTATCGTGTTCATAACTCTCATTGTAAGGGTTGTAACGGAATACTAACACAATTGACACACGGTAACCTCGTATTGCGGATAGGACACTTGCAATACCAAATCAAACTCTTTATCACGGTAACTTATAAAGAAACTGAATGATCTCACAAAGAGGTCCACAATTCAATCACGAATGACCCTAGTATACTTATGAGAAATCATCTACAAAGTACTATGGACTATGCACTCGCGCTTTTTAAAATTTGATGGATGTACTTTTATTTCCTAAAATTTCATTAAAAACATAGAATTTATTACTTCTTCAGATTTTATGCGGTTGAAATTATCGTGTTCATAACTCTAATTGTTAGGGTAGTAATGGAATACTAACACGATTGACACACGGTAGCCTCGGATTGCGGATGGGAAACTCTCAATACCAAATCAAACTCTTTATCACGGTAACTTTTAAAGAAACTGAATGATCTCACAAAGAGGTCCACAATTCATTCATGAATGACCCTAGTATACTTATGAGAAATCATCTATAAAGTACTCCGGACTATGTACTCGCGCTTTTTAAAATTTGATGGATGGACTTTTATTTCCCTTAAATTTCACTAAAAACATAGAATTTATTATTTCGTCAGATTTTGTGTGGTTGAAATTATCGTGTTCATAACTCTCATTGTAAGGGTAGAAATGGAATACTAACACGATTGACACACGGTTACCTCGGATTGCGGATGGGACACTTGCAATACCATATCAAATTCTTTATCACAGTAAATTATAAAGAAACTGGAATGATCTCACAAAGAGGTCCACAATTCATTCACGAATGACCCTCGTATACTTATGAGTAATCATCTACAAAGTACTCTGGACTATGTACTCGCGCTTTTAAAATTTGATAGATGGACTTTTATTTCCCTTAAATTTCAATAAAAGCATAGAATTTATTATTTCGTGAGATTTTATGAGGTTGAAATTATCGTGTTCATAACTCTCATTGTAAGGGTAGAAATGGAATACTAACACGATTGACACACGGTTAGCTCGGATTGCGGATGGGACACTTGCAATACCATATCAAATTCTATATCACAGTAACTTATAAAGAAACTGGAACGACATCATAAAAAGTCAACAATTTGTTCACGAATGACCCAAGTATACTTATGAGTAATCATCTACAAAGTACTCTGGAATATGTACTCGCGCTATTTAAAATTTGATGGATGGACTTTTATTTCCCTTAAATTTCATTAAAAACATAGAATTTATTTTTTCGTCAGATTTTATGCGGTTGAAATTATCGGGTTCATAACTCTCATTGTAAGAGTAGTAATGGAATACCAACACGATTGAGACACGGTTACGTCGGATTACGGATGGGACACTTGCAATACCAAATCAAACTCTTTATCACAGTAACTTATAAACAAACTGGAATGATCTAACAAATAGGTCCACAATTCATGCACGAATGACCCTCGTATACTTATAAGTAATCATCTACAAAGTACTCCAGACTATGTACTCGCGCTATTTAAAATTTGATGGATGGACTTTTATTTCCCTTAAATTTGATTAAAAATATAGAATTTATTATTTCGTCAGATTTTATACTGTTGAAATTATTATGTTCATAACTCACATTGTAAGGGTAATAATGGAATACTAACACAATTGACACACGGTGACCTCGGATTGCGGATGGGACACTTACAGTACCAAATCAAACTCTTTACCACAGTAACTTATAAAGAAAATGGAATGATCTCACAAAGAGGTCCACAATTCATTCACGAATGACCCTAGTATACTTATGAGTAATCATCTACAAAGTACTCTGGACTATGTACTCGCGCTTTTGAAATTTAATGGATGGACTTTTATTTTCCTTAAATTTCATTAAAAACATAGAATTTATTATTTCGTCAGATTTTATGCTGTTGAAATTATCGTGTTCATAACTCTCATTGTAAGGGTTGTAACGGAATACTAACACAATTGACACACGGTAACCTCGTATTGCGGATAGGACACTTGCAGTACCAAATCAAACTCTTTGTCACGGTAACTTATAAAGAAACTGGATGATCTCACAAAGAGGTCCACAATTCAATCACGAATGACCCTAGTATACTTATGAGAAATCATCTACAAAGTACTCTGGACTATACACTCGTGCTTTTTAAAATTTGATGGATGGACTTTTATTTCCTAAAATTTCATTAAAAACATAGAATTTATTACTTCGTCAGATTTTATGCGGTTGAAATTATCGTGTTCATAACTCTAATTGTTAGGGTAGTAATGGAATACTAACACGATTGACACACGGTTACCTCGGATTGGGGATGCGACACTTGCAATACCAATTCAAACTCTCTATCACGGTAACTTATAAAGAAACTGGAATGATATCACTAAGAGGTCCACAGTTCATTCACGAATGACACTCATATACTTATGAGTAATCGTCTACAAAGTACTCCGGACTATGTACTCGCGCTATTTAAAATTTGATGGATGGACTTTTATTTCCTTCAATTTTCATTAAGAGTATAGAATTTGTTATTTCGTCAGATTTTATGCGGTTGAAATTATCGTGTTCATAACTCTCATTGTAAGGGGAATAATGGAATACTAACACGATTGACACACGGTTACCTCGAATACTAACACAATTCAAACTCTTTATCACAGTAACTTATAAACAAACTGGAATGATCTCACAAATAGGTCCACAATTCATGCACGAATGACCCTCGTATACTTATAAGTAATCATCTACAAAGTACTCCGGACTATGTACTCGCGCTATTTAAAATTTGATGGATGGACTTTTATTTCCTTCAAATTTCATTAAGAGCATAGAATTTGTTATTTCGTCAGATTTTATGCGGTTGAAATTATCATGTTCAAAACTCACATTGTAAGGGTAATAATGGAATACTAACACGATTGACACACGGTAACATCGGATTGCGGATGGGACACTTACAATACCAAATCAAACTCTTTATCACATTAACTTATAAAGAAACTGGAATGATCTCACAAAGAGGTCCACAATTCATTCACGAATGACCCTAGTATACTTATGAGTAATCATCTACAAAGTACTCTGGACTATGTACTCGCGCTTCTAAAATTTGATGGATGGACTTTTATTTTCCTTAAATTTCATTAAAAACATAGAATTTATTATTTCGTCAGATTTTATGCTGTTGAAATTATCGTGTTCATAACTCTCATTGTAAGGGTTGTAATGGAATACTAACACAATTGACACACGGTAACCTCGTATTGCGGATAGGACACTTGCAATACCAAATCAAACTCTTTATCACGGTAACTTATAAAGAAACTGAATGATCTCACAAAGAGGTCCACAATTCATTCATGAATGACCCTAGTATACTTATGAGAAATCATCTACAAAGTACTCTGGACTATGCACTCGCGCTTTTTAAAATTTGATGGATGGACTTTTATTTCCTAAAATTTCATTAAAAACATAGAATTTATTATTTCGTCAGATTTTATGCGGTTGAAATTATCTTGTTCATAACTCTAATTGTTAGGGTAGTAATGGAATACTAACACGATTGACACACGGTAGCATCGGATTGCGGATGGGACACTCTCAATACCAAATAAAACTTTTTATCACGGTAACTTATAAAGAAACTGAATGATCTCACAAAGAGGTCCACAATTCATTCACCAAAGACCCTAGTATACTTATGAGAAATCAGCCACAAAGTACTCCGGACTATATACTCGCGCTTTTTAAAATTTGATGGATGGACTTTTATTTCCCTTAAATTTCATTAAAAACATAGAATTTATTATTTCGTCAGATTTTGTGCGGTTGAAATTATCGTGTTTATAACTCTCATTGTAAGCGTAATAATGGAACACTAACACGATTGACAGACTGTTACCTCAGATTGGGGATGGGACACTTGCAATACAAAATCAAACTCTTTATCACGGTAACTTATAGGGAAACTGGAATGATCTCACAAAGAGGTCCACAATTCATTCACGAATGACCCTCGTATACTTATGAGTAATCATCTACAAAGTACTCCGGAATATGTACTCGCGCTATTTAAAATTTGATGGATTGACTTTTATTTCCTTCAAATTTCATTAAGAGCATAGAATTTGTTATTTCGTCAGATTTTATGCGGTTGAAATTATAATGTTCAGAACTCACATTGTAAGGGTAATAATGGAATACTAACACGATTGACACATGGTAACATCTGATTGCGGATGGGACACTTACAATACCAAATCAAACTCTTTATCACAATAACTTATAAAGAAACTGGAATGATCTCACAAAGAGGTCCACAATTCATTCACGAATGACCCTAGTATACTTATGAGTAATCATCTACAAAGTACTCTGGACTATGTACTCGCGCTTTTAAAATTTGATGGATGGACTTTTATTTTCCTTAAATTTCATTAAAAACATAGAATTTATTATTTCGTCAGATTTTGTGCGGTTGAAATTATCGTGTTCATAACTCTCATTGTAAGGGTAATAATGGAATACTAACACGATTGACACACGGTTACCTCGTATTGGGGATGCGACACTTGCAATACCAAATCAAACTCCCTATCACGGTAACTTATAAAGAAACTGGAATGATATCACAAAGAGGTCCACAGTTCATTGACGAATGACACTCGTATACTTATGAGTAATCATCTACAAAGTACTCCGGACTTTGTACTCGCGCTATTTAAAATTTGATGGATGGACTTTTATTTCCATCAAATTTCATTAAGAGCATAGAATTTGTTATTTCGTTAGATTTTATGCGGTTGAAATTATCATGTTCAAAACTCACATTGTAAGGGTAATAATGGAATACTAACACAATTGACACACGGTAACATCGGATTGCGGATGGGACACTTACAATACCAAATCAAACTCTTTATCACATTAACTTATAAAGAAACTGGAATGATCTCACAAAGAGGTCCACAATTCATTCACGAATGACCCTAGTATACTTATGAGTAATAATCTACAAAGTACTCTGGACTATGTACTCGCGCTTTTAAAATTTGATGGATGGACTTTTATTTTCCTTAAATTTCATTAAAAACATAGAATTTATTATTTCGTCAGATTTTATGCTGTTGAAATTATCGTGTTCATAACTCTCATTGTAAGGGTTGTAATGGAATACTAACACAATTGACACACGGTAACCTCGTATTGCGGATAGGACACTTGCAATACCAAATCAAACTCTTTATCACGGTAACTTATAAAGAAACTGAATGATCTCACAAAGAGGTCCACAATTCAATCACGAATGACCCTAGTATACTTATGAGAAATCATCTACAAAGTACTATGGACTATGCACTCGCGCTTTTTAAAATTTGATGGATGGACTTTTATTTCCTAAAATTTTATTAAAAACATAGAATTTTTTATTTCGTCAGATTTTATGCGGTTGAAATTATCGTGTTCATAACTCTAATTGTTAGCGTAGTAATGGAATACAAACACATTGACACACGGTAGCCTCGGATTGCAGATGGGACACTCTCAATACCAAATCAAACTCTTTATCACGGTAACTTATAAAGAAACTGAATGATCTCACAAAGAGGTCCACAATTCATTCACCAATGACCCTAGTATACTTATGAGAAATCATCTACAAAGTACTCCGGACTATGTACTCGCGCTTTTTAAAATTTGATGGATGGACTTTTATTTCCCTTAAATTTCATTAAAAACATAGAATTTATTATTTCGTTTGATTTTGTGCGGTTGAAATTATCGTGTTCATAACTCTCATTGTAAGAGTAATAATGGAATACTAACACGATTGACACATGGTTACCTCAGATTGGGGATGGGACACTTGCAATACCAAATCAAACTCTTTATCACGGTAACTTATAAGGAAACTGGAATGATCTCACAAAGAGGTGCACAATTCATTCACGAATGACCCTCGTATACTTATGAATAATCATCTACAAAGTACTCTAGACTATGTACTCGCGATTTTAAAATTTGATGGATGAACTTTTATTTTCCTTAAATTTCATTAAAAACATAGAATTTATTATTTCGTCATATTTTATGCTGTTGAAATTATCGTGTTCATAACTCTCATTGTAAGGGTTGTAATGGAATACTAACACAATTGACACACGGTAACTTCGTATTGCGGATAGGACACTTGCAATACCAAATCAAACTCTTTATCACGGTAACTTATAAAGAAACTGAATGATCTCACAAAGAGGTCCACAATTCATTCACGAATGACCCTAGTATACTTATGAGAAATCATCTACAAAGTACTCTGGACTATGCACTCGCGCTTTTTAAAATTTGATGGATGGACTTTTATTTCCCTTAAATTTCAATAAAAGCATAGAATTTATTATTTCGTGAGATTTTATGAGGTTGAAATTATCGTGTTCATAACTCTCATTGTAAGGGTAGAAATGGAATACTAACACGATTGACACACGGTTACCTCGGATTGCGGATGGGACACTTGCAATACCATATCAAATTCTTTACCACAGTAACTTATAAAGAAACTGGAATGACATCATAAAGAAGTCCACAATTTATTCACGAATGACCCTAGTATACTTATGAGTAATCATCTACAAAGTACTCTGGAATATGCACTCGCGCTATTTAAAATTTGATGGATGGACTTTTATATCCCTTAAATTTCATTAAAAACATAGAATTTATTATTTCGTCAGATTTTATGCGGTTGAAATTATCGGGTTCATAACTCTCATTGTAAGAGTAGTAATGGAATACCAACACGATTGAGACATGGTTACCTCAGATTACGGATGGGACACTTGCAATACAAAATCAAACTCTTTATCACAGTAACTTATAAACAAACTGGAATGATCTCACAAATAGGTCCACAATTCATGCACGAATGACCCTCGTATACTTATAAGTAATCATCTACAAAGTACTCCAGACTATGTACTCGCGCTATTTAAAATTTGATGGATGGACTTTTATTTCCCTTAAATTTCATTAAAAATATAGAATTTATTATTTCGTCAGATTTTATACTGTTGAAATTATTATGTTCATAACTCACATTCTAAGGGTAATAATGGAATACTAACACAATTGACACACGGTGACCTCGGATTGCGGATGGGACACTTACAATACCAAATCAAACACTTTACCACAGTAACTTATAAAGAAACTGGAATGATCTCACAAAGAGGTCCACAATTCATTCACGAATGACCCTCGTATACTTATGAGTAATCATCTACAAAGTACTCCAGACTATGTACTCACGCTATTTAAAATTTGATGGATGGACTTTTATTTCCTTTAAATTTCATTAAGAGCATAGAATTTATTATTTCGTCAGATTTTATGCGGTTGAAATTATCGTGTTCATAACTCACATTGTAAGGGTAATAATGGAATACTAACACGATTGACACACGGTAACCTAGGATTACGGATAGGACACTTACAATGCCAAATCAAACTCTTTATCACTGTAACTTATAAAGAAACTGGAATGATCTCACAAAGAGGTCCACAATTCATTCACGAATGACTCTAGTATACTTATGAGTAATCATCTACAAAGTACTCTGGACTATATACTCGCGCTTTTTAAAATTTTATTGATGGACTTTTATTTCCCTTAAATTTCATTAAAAATATGGAATTTATTATTTCGTCAGATTTTATGCGGTTGAAATTATCGTGTTCATAACTCTCATTGTAAGGTTAGTAATTGAATACTAACACGATTGACACATGGTTACCTCGGATTGTGGATGGGACACTTGCAATACCAAATCAAACTCTTTATCACGGTAACTTATAAAGAAACTGGAATGATCTCACAAAGAGGTCCACAATTCATTCACGAAAGACCCTCGTATACTTATGAGTGATCATCTACAAAGTACTCTGGACTATGTACTCGCGCTTTTAAAATTTGATGGATGGACTTTTATTTTCCTTAAATTTCATTAAAAACATAGAATTTATTATTTCGTCAGATTTTATACGGTTGAAATTATCGTGTTCATAACTCTCATTGTAAGAGTAGTAATGGAATACTAACACGATTGACACACGGTTACCTCGGATTGCGGATGGGACACTTGCAATACCAAATCAAACTCTTTATCACGGTAACTTATAAAGAAACTGGAATGATCTCACAAAGAGGTCCACAATTCATTCAAGAATGACCCTCGTATACTTATGAGTACTCATCTACAAAGTACTCCGGACTATGTACTCGCGTTATTTAAAATTTAATGGATGGACTTTTATTTCCTTTAAATTTCATTAAGAGCATAGAAATTATTATTTCGTCAGATTTTATACGGTTGAAATTATCGTGTTCATAACCCTCATTGTAAGAGTAGTAATGGAATACTAACACGATTGACACACGGTTACCTCGGATTGCGGATGGGACACATGCAATACCAAATCAAACTCTTTATCACGGTAACTTATACAGAAACTGGAATGATCTCACGAAGAGGTCTACAATTCATTCACGAATGACCCTAGTATATTTACGAGTAATCATCTACAAAGTACTCTGGAATTTGTACTCGCGCTATTTAAAATTTGATGGATGGACTTTTATTTCCCTTAAATTTCATTAAAAACATAGAATTTATTATTTCGTCAGATTTAATGCGGTTGAAATTATCGTGTTCATAACTCTCATTGTAAGGGTTGTAATGGAATACTAACACAATTGACACACGGTAACCTCGGATTGCGGATAGGACACTTGCAATACCAAATCAAACTCTTTATCACAGTAACTTATAAACAAACTGGAATGATCTCACAAATAGTTCCACAATTCATGCACGAATGACCCTCGTATACTTATAAGTAATCATCTACAAAGTACTCCAGACTATGTACTCGCGCTATTTAAAATTTGATGGATGGACTTTTATTTCCCTTAAATTTCATTAAAAATATAGAATTTATTATTTCGTCAGATTTTATACTGTTGAAATTATTATGTTCATAACTCACATTGTAAGGGTAATAATGGAATACTAACACAATTGACACACGGTGACCTCGGATTGCGGATGGGACACTTACAATACCAAATCAAACTCTTTACCACAGTAACTTATAAAGAAACTGGAATGATCTCACAAAGAGGTCCACAATTCATTCACGAATGACCCTCGTATACTTATGAGTAATCATCTACAAAGTACTCCAGACTATGTACTCACGCTATTTAAAATTTGATGGATGGACTTTTATTTCCTTTAAATTTCATTAAGAGCATAGAATTTATTATTTCGTCAGATTTTATGCGGTTGAAATTATCGTGTTCATAACTCACATTGTAAGGGTAATAATGGAATACTAACACGATTGACACACGGTAACCTAGGATTGCGGATAGGACACTTACAATGCCAAATCAAACTCTTTATCACTGTAACTTATAAAGAAACTGGAATGATCTCACAAAGAGGTCCACAATTCATTCACGAATGACTCTAGTATACTTATGAGTAATCATCTACAAAGTACTCGGGACTATATACTCGCGCTTTTTAAAATTTTATTGATGGACTTTTATTTCCCTTAAATTTCATTAAAAATATGGAATTTATTATTTCGTCAGATTTTATGCGGTTGAAATTATCGTGTTCATAACTCTCATTGTAAGGTTAGTAATTGAATACTAACACGATTGACACATGGTTACCTCGGATTGCGGATGGGACACTTGCAATACCAAATCAAACTCTTTATCACGGTAACTTATAAAGAAACTGGAATGATCTCACAAAAAGGTCCACAATTCATTCACGAATGACCCTCGTATACTTATGAGTGATCATCTACAAAGTACTCTGGACTATGTACTCGCGCTTTTAAAATTTGATGGATGGACTTTTATTTTCCTTAAATTTCATTAAAAACATAGAATTTATTATTTTGTCAGATTTTATACGGTTGAAATTATCGTGTTCATAACTCTCATTGTAAGAGTAGTAATGGAATACTAACACGATTGACACACGATTACCTCGGATTGCGGATGGGACACTTGCAATACCAAATCAAACTCTTTATCACGGTAACTTATAAAGAAACTGGAATGATCTCACAAAGAGGTCTACAATTCATTCACGAATGACCCTAGTATATTTATGAGTAATCATCTACAAAGTACTCTGGATTTTGTACTAGCGCTATTTAAAATTTGATGGATGGACTTTTATTTCCCTTAAATTTCATTAAAAACATAGAATTTATTATTTCGTCAGATTTTATGCGGTTGAAATTATCGTGTTCATAACTCTCATTGTAAGGGTTGTAATGGAATACTAACACAATTGCTACACGGTAACCTCGGATTGCGGATAGGACACTTGCAATACCAAATCAAACTCTTTTTCACGGTAACGTATAAAGAAATTGAATGATCTTACAAAGAGGTCCACAATTCATTCACAAATGACCCTAGTATACTTATGAGAAATCATCTACAAAGTACTCCGGACTATGTACTCGCGCTTTTTAAAATTTGATGGATCGACTTTTATTTCCCTTAAATTTCATTAAAAACATAGAATTTATTATTTCGTCAGATTTTGTGCGGTTGAAATTATCGTGTTCATAACTCTCCTTGTAAGGGTAGTAATGGAATACTTACACGATTGACACACGGTTACCTCGGATTGCGGATGGGACACTTGCAATACCAAATCAAACTCTTTATCACGGTAACTTATAAAGAAACTGGAATGATCTCACAAAGAGGTCCACAATTCATTCACGAATGACCCTCGTATACTTATGAGTAATCATCTACAAAGTACTCCGGACTATGTACTTGCGCTTTCTAAAATTTGAAGGATGGACTTTTATTTCCCTTAAATTTCAATAAAAACATAGAATTTATTATTTTGTCAGATTTTATACGGTAGAAATTATCGTGTTCATAACTCTTATTGTAAGGGTAGTAATGGAATACTAACACGATTGACACACGGTTACCTCGGATTGCGGATGAGACAACTACAATACCAAATCAAACTCTTTATCACAGTAACTTATAAAGAAACTGGAATGATCTCAAAAAGAGGTCCACAATTCATTCACGAATGACCCTCGTATACTTATGAGTAATCATCTACAAAGTACTCCGGACTATGTACTCGTGCTATTTAAAATTTGATGGATGGACTTTTGTTTCCTTTAAATTTCATTAAGAGCATAGAATTTATTATTTCGTAAGATTTTATGCGGTAGAAATTATCTTGTTCATAACTCACATTGTAAGGGTAATAATGGAATACTAACACGACTGACACACGGTAACCTCAGATTGCGGATGAGACACTTACAATACCAAATCAAACTCTTTATCACATTAACTTATAAAGAAACTGGAATGATATCACAAAGAGGTCCACAATTCATTCACGAATAACCCTAGTATACTTATGAGTAATCATCTACAAAGTACTCTGGAGTACGTACTTGCGCTTTTTAAAATCTGATGGATTGACTTTTATTTCCCCTAAATTTCAATAAAAACATAGAATTTATTATTTCATCAGATTTTATTTGGTTCAAATTATCGTGTTCATAACTCTCATTGTAAGGGTTGTAATGGAATACTAACACAATTGCTACACGGTAACCTCGGATTGCGGATAGGACACTTGCAATACCAAATCAAACTCTTTTTCACGGTAACGTATAAAGAAATTGAATGATCTTACAAAGAGGTCCACAATTCATTCACAAATGACCCTAGTATACTTATGAGAAATCATCTACAAAGTACTCCGGACTATGTACTCGCGCTTTTTAAAATTTGATGGATCGACTTTTATTTCCCTTAAATTTCATTAAAAACATAGAATTTATTATTTCGTCAGATTTTGTGCGGTTGAAATTATCGTGTTCATAACTCTCCTTGTAAGGGTAGTAATGGAATACTAACACGATTGACACACGGTTACCTCGGATTGCGGATGGGACACTTGCAATACCAAATCAAACTCTTTATCACGGTAACTTATAAAGAAACTGGAATGATCTCACAAAGAGGTCCACAATTCATTCACGAATGACCCTCGTATACTTATGAGTAATCATCTACAAAGTACTCCGGACTATGTACTTGCGCTTTCTAAAATTTGAAGGATGGACTTTTATTTCCCTTAAATTTCAATAAAAACATAGAATTTATTATTTTGTCAGATTTTATACGGTAGAAATTATCGTGTTCATAACTCTTATTGTAAGGGTAGTAATGGAATACTAACACGATTGACACACGGTTACCTCGGATTGCGGATGAGACAACTACAATACCAAATCAAACTCTTTATCACAGTAACTTATAAAGAAACTGGAATGATCTCAAAAAGAGGTCCACAATTCATTCACGAATGACCCTCGTATACTTATGAGTAATCATCTACAAAGTACTCCGGACTATGTACTCGTGCTATTTAAAATTTGATGGATGGACTTTTGTTTCATTTAAATTTCATTAAGAGCATAGAATTTATTATTTCGTAAGATTTTATGCGGTAGAAATTATCTTGTTCATAACTCACATTGTAAGGGTAATAATGGAATACTAACACGACTGACACACGGTAACCTCAGATTGCGGATGAGACACTTACAATACCAAATCAAACTCTTTATCACATTAACTTATAAAGAAACTGGAATGATATCACAAAGAGGTCCACAATTCATTCACGAATAACCCTAGTATACTTATGAGTAATCATCTACAAAGTACTCTGGAGTACGTACTTGCGCTTTTTAAAATCTGATGGATTGACTTTTATTTCCCCTAAATTTCAATAAAAACATAGAATTTATTATTTCGTCAGATTTTATTTGGTTCAAATTATCGTGTTCATAACTCTCATTGTAAGGGTAGTAATGAAATACTAACACGATTGACACACGGTTACCTCGGATTGCGGATGCGACACTTGCAATACCATATCAAACTCTTTATCAGAGTAACTTATAAAGAAACTGGAATGATCTCACAAAGAGGTCTACAATTCATTCACGAATGACCCTAGTATATTTACGAGTAATCATCTACAAAGTACTCTGGAATTTGTACTCGCGCTATTTAAAATTTGATGGATGGACTTTTATTTCCCTTAAATTTCATTAAAAACATAGAATTTATTATTTCGTCAGATTTAATGCGGTTGAAATTATCGTGTTCATAACTCTCATTGTAAGGGTTGTAATGGAATACTAACACAATTGACACACGGTAACCTCGGATTGCGGATAGGACACTTGCAATACCAAATCAAACTCTTTATCACAGTAACTTATAAACAAACTGGAATGATCTCACAAATAGGTCCACAATTCATGCACGAATGACCCTCGTATACTTATAAGTAATCATCTACAAAGTACTCCAGACTATGTACTCTCGCTATTTAAAATTTGATGGATGGACTTTTATTTCCCTTAAATTTCATTAAAAATATAGAATTTATTATTTCGTCAGATTTTATACTGTTGAAATTATTATGTTCATAACTCACATTGTAATAATGGAATACTAACACAATTGACACACGGTGACCTCGGATTTCGGATGGGACACTTACAATACCAAATCAAACTCTTTACCACAGTAACTTATAAAGAAACTGGAATGATCTCACAAAGAGGTCCACAATTCATTCACGAATGACGCTCGTATACTTATGAGTAATCATCTACAAAGTACTCCAGACTATGTACTCACGCTATTTAAAATTTGATGGATGGACTTTTATTTCCTTTAAATTTCATTAAGAGCATAGAATTTATTATTTCGTCAGATTTTATGCGGTTGAAATTATCGTGTTTATAACTCACATTGTAAGGGTAATAATGGAATACTAACACGATTGACACACGGTAACCTAGGATTGCGGATAGGACACTTACAATGCCAAATCAAACTCTTTATCACTGTAACTTATAAAGAAACTGGAATGATCTCACAAAGAGGTCCACAATTCATTCACGAATGACTCTAGTATACTTATGAGTAATCATCTACAAAGTACTCCGGACTATATACTCGCGCTTTTTAAAATTTTATTGATGGACTTTTATTTCCCTTAAATTTCATTAAAAATATAGAATTTATTATTTCGTCAGATTTTATGCGGTTGAAATTATCGTGTTCATAACTCTCATTGTAAGGTTAGTAATTGAATACTAACACGATTGACACATGGTTACCTCGGATTGCGGATGGGACACTTGCAATACCAAATCAAACTCTTTATCACGGTAACTTATAAAGAAACTGGAATGATCTCACAAAGAGGTCCACAATTCATTCACGAATGACCCTCGTATACTTATGAGTGATCATCTACAAAATACTCTGGACTATGTACTCGCGCTTTTAAAATTTGATGGATGGACTTTTATTTTCCTTAAATTTCATTAAAAACATAGAATTTATTATTTCGTCAGATTTTATACGGTTGAAATTATCGTGTTCATAACTCTCATTGTAAGAGTAGTAATGGAATACTAACACGATTGACACACGGTTACCTCGGATTGCGGATGGGACACTTGCAATACCAAATCAAACTCTTTATCACGGTAACTTATAAAGAAACTGGAATGATCTCACAAAGAGGTCCACAATTCATTCATGAATGACCCTCGTATACTTATGAGTACTCATCTACAAAGTACTCCGGACTATGTACTCGCGTTATTTAAAATTTGATGGATGGACTTTTATTTCCTTTAAATTTCATTAAGAGCATAGAAATTATTGTTTCGTCAGATTTTATACGGTTGAAATTATCGTGTTCATAACCCTCATTGTAAGAGTAGTAATGGAATACTAACACGATTGACACACGGTTACCTCGGATTGCGGATGGGACACTTGCAATACCAAATCAAACTCTTTATCACGGTAACTTATAAAGAAACTGGAATGATCTCACAAAGAGGTCTACAATTCATTCACGAATGACCCTAGTATATTTATGAGTAATCATCTACAAAGTACTCTGGAATTTGTACTTGCGCTATTTAAAATTTGATGGATGAACTTTTATTTCCCTTAAATTTCATTAAAAACATAGAATTTATTATTTCGTCAGATTTTATGCGGTTGAAATTATCGTGTTCATAACTCTCATTGTAAGGGTTGTAATGGAATACTAACACAATTGCTACACGGTAACCTCGGATTGCGGATAGGACACTTGCAATACCAAATCAAACTCTTTTTCACGGTAACGTATAAAGAAATTGAATGATCTTGCAAAGAGGTCCACAATTCATTCACAAATGACCCTAGTATACTTATGAGAAATCATGTACAAAGTACTCCGGACAATGTACTCGCGCTTTTTAAAATTTGATGGATGGACTTTTATTTCCCTTAAATTTCATTAAAAACATAGAATTTATTATTTCGTCAGATTTTGTGCGGTTGAAATTATCGTGTTCATAACTCTCATTGTAAGGGTAGTAATGGAATACTAACACGATTGACACACGGTTACCTCGGATTGCGGATGGGACACTTGCAATACCAAATCAAACTCTTTATCACGGTAACTTATAAAGAAACTGGAATGATCTCACAAAGAGGTCCACAATTCATTCACGAATGACCCTCGTATACTTATGAGTAATCATCTACAAAGTACTCCGGACTATGTACTTGCGCTTTCTAAAATTTGAAGGATGGACTTTTATTTCCCTTAAATTTCAATAAAAACATAGAATTTATTATTTTGTCAGATTTTATACGGTAGAAATTATCGTGTTCATAACTCTTATTGTAAGGGTAGTAATGGAATACTAACACGATTGACACACGGTTACCTCGGATTGCGGATGAGACAACTACAATACCAAATCAAACTCTTTATCACAGTAACTTATAAAGAAACTGGAGTGATCTCAAAAAGAGGTCCACAATTCATTCACGAATGACCCTCGTATACTTATGAGTAATTATCTACAAAGTACTCCGGACTATGTACTCGTGCTATTTAAAATTTGATGGATGGACTTTTGTTTCCTTTAAATTTCACTAAGAGCATAGAATTTATTATTTCGCAAGATTTTATGCAGTAGAAATTATCTTGTTCATAACTCACATTGTAAGGGTAATAATGGAATACTAACACGACTGACACACGGTAACCTCGGATTGCGGATGAGACACTTACAATACCGAATCAAACTCTTTATCACATTAACTTATAAAGAAACTGGAATGATATCACAAAGAGGTCCACAATTCATTCACGAATAACCCTAGTATACTTATGAGTAATCATCTACAAAGTACTATGGAGTACGTACTTGCGCTTTTTAAAATCTGATGGATTGACTTTTATTTCCCTTAAATTTCAATAAAAACATAGAATTTATTATTTCGTCAGATTTTATTTGGTTCAAATTATCGTGTTCATAACTCTCATTGTAAGGGTAGTAATGAAATACTAACACGATTGACACACGGTTACCTCGGATTGCGGATGGGACACTTGCAATACCATATCAAACTCTTTATCACAGTAACTTATAAAGAAACTGGAATGATCTCACAAAGAGGTCTACAATTCATTCACGAATGACCCTAGTATATTTACGAGTAATCATCTACAAAGTACTCTGGAATTTGTACTCGCGCTATTTAAAATTTGATGGATGGACTTTTATTTCCCTTAAATTTCATTAAAAACATAGAATTTATTATTTCGTCAGATTTTATGCGGTTGAAATTATCGTGTTCATAACTCTCATTGTAAGGGTTGTAATGGAATACTAACACAATTGACACACGGTAACCTCGGATTGTGGATAGGACACTTGCAATACCAAATCAAACTCTTTATCACGGTAACTTATAAAGGAACTGAATAATCTCACAAAGAGGTCCACAATTCATTCACGAATGACCCTAGTATACTTATGAGAAATCATCTACAAAGTACTCTGGACTATGCACTCGCGCTTTTTAAAATTTGATGGATGGACTTTTATTTCCTAAAATTTCATTAAAAACATAGAATTTATTATTTCGTCAGATTTTATGCGGTTGAAATTATCGTGTTCATAACTCTCATTGTAAGGGTTGTAATTGAATACTAACACAATTGCTACACGGTAACCTCGGATTGCGGATAGGACACTTGCAATACCAAATCAAACTCTTTTTCACAGTAACGTATAAAGAAATTGAATGATCTTGCTAAGAGGTCCACAATTCATTCACAAATGACCCTAGTATACTTATGAGAAATCATCTACAAAGTACTCCGGACTATGTACTCGCGCTTTTTAAAATTTGATGGTTGGACTTTTATTTCCCTTAAATTTCATTAAAAACATAGAATTTATTATTTCGTCAGATTTTATACGGTTGAAATTATCGTGTTCATAACTCTCATTGTAAGAGTAGTAATGGAATACTAACACGATTGACACACGGTTACCTCGGATTGCGGATGGGACACTTGCAATACCAAATCAAACTCTTTATCACGGTAACTTATAAAGAAACTGGAATGATCTCACAAAGAAGTCCACAATTCATTCACGAATGACCCTCGTATACTTATGAGTACTCATCTACAAAGTACTCCGGACTATGTTCTCGCGTTATTTAAAATTTGATGGATGGACTTTTATTTCCTTTAAATTTCTTTAAGAGCATAGAAATTATTATTTCGTCAGATTTTATACGGTTGAAATTATCGTGTTCATAACCCTCATTGTAAGAGTAGTAATGGAATACTAACACGATTGACACACGGTTACCTCGGATTGCGGATGGGACACTTGCAATACCAAATCAAACTCTTTATCACGGTAACTTATAAAGAAACTGGAATGATCTCACAAAGAGGTCTACAATTCATTCACGAATGACCCTAGTATATTTATGAGTAATTATCTACAAAGTACCCTGGAATTTGTACTTGCGCTATTTAAAATTTGATGGATGGACTTTTATTCCCCTTAAATTTCATTAAAAACATAGAATTTATTATTTCGTCAGATTTTATGCGGTTGAAATTATCGTGTTCATAACTCTCATTGTAAGGGTTGTAATGGAATACTAACACAATTGCTACACGGTAACCTCGGATTGCGGATAGGACACTTGCAATACCAAATCAAACTCTTTTTCACGGTAACGTATAAAGAAATTGAATGATCTTGCAAAGAGGTCCACAATTCATTCACAAATGACCCTAGTATACTTATGAGTAATCATCTACAAAGTACTCCGGACTATGTACTCGCGCTTTTTAAAATTTGATGGATGGACTTTTATTTCCCTTAAATTTCATTAAAAACATAGAATTTATTATTTCGTCAGATTTTGTGCGGTTGAAATTATCGTGTTCATAACTCTCATTGTAAGGGTAGTAATGGAATACTAACACGATTGACACACGGTTACTTCGGATTGCGGATGGGACACTTGCAATACCAAATCAAACTCTTTATCATGGTAACTTATAAAGAAACTGGAATGATCTCACAAGGAGGTCCACAATTCATTCACGAATGACCCTCGTATACTTATGAGTAATCATCTACAAAGTACTCCGGACTATGTACTTGCGCTTTCTAAAATTTGAAGGATGGACTTTTATTTCCCATAAATTTCAATAAAAACATAGAATTTATTATTTTGTCAGATTTTATACGGTAGAAATTATCGTGTTCATAACTCTTATTGTAAGGGTAGTAATGGAATACTAACACGATTGACACACGGTTACCTCGGATTGCGGATGAGACAACTACAATACCAAATCAAACTCTTTATCACAGTAACTTATAAAGAAACTGGAGTGATCTCAAAAAGAGGTCCACAATTCATTCACGAATGACTCTCGTATACTTATGAGTAATCATCTACAAAGTACTCCGGACTATGTACTCGTGCTATTTAAAATTTGATGGATGGACTTTTGTTTCCTTTAAATTTCATTAAGAGCATAGAATTTATTATTTCGTAAGATTTTATGCGGTAGAAATTATCTTGTTCATAACTCACATTGTAAGGGTAATAATGGAATACTAACACGATTGACACGCGGTTACCTCGGATTGCGGATGGGACACTTACAATACCAAATCAAACTCTTTATCACGGTAACTTATAAAGAAACTGGAATGATCTCACAAAGAAGTCCACAATTCATTCACGAATGACCCTCGTATACTTATGAGTACTCATCTACAAAGTACTCCGGACTATGTACTCGCGTTATTTAAAATTTGATGGATGGACTTTTATTTCCTTTAAATTTCATTAAGAGCATAGAAATTATTATTTCGTCAGATTTTATACGGTTGAAATTATCGTGTTCATAACCCTCATTGTAAGAGTAGTAATGGAATACTAACACGATTGACACACGGTTACCTTGGATTGCGGATGGGACACTTGCAATACCAAATCAAACTCTTTATCACGGTAACTTATAAAGAAACTGGAATGATCTCACAAAGAAGTCCACAATTCATTCACGAATGACCCTCGTATACTTATGAGTACTCATCTACAAAGTACTCCGGACTATGTTCTCGCGTTATTTAAAATTTGATGGATGGACTTTTATTTCCTTTAAATTTCTTTAAGAGCATAGAAATTATTATTTCGTCAGATTTTATACGGTTGAAATTATCATGTTCATAACCCTCATTGTAAGAGTAGTAATGGAATACTAACACGATTGACACACGGTTACCTCGGATTGCGGATGGGACACTTGCAATACCAAATCAAACTCTTTATCACGGTAACTTATAAAGAAACTGGAATGATCTCACAAAGAGGTCTACAATTCATTCACGAATGACCCTAGTATATTTATGAGTAATTATCTACAAAGTACCCTGGAATTTGTACTTGCGCTATTTAAAATTTGATGGATGGACTTTTATTCCCCTTAAATTTCATTAAAAACATAGAATTTATTATTTCGTCAGATTTTATGCGGTTGAAATTATCGTGTTCATAACTCTCATTGTAAGGGTTGTAATGGAATACTAACACAATTGCTACACGGTAACCTCGGATTGCGGATAGGACACTTGCAATACCAAATCAAACTCTTTTTCACGGTAACGTATAAAGAAATTGAATGATCTTGCAAAGAGGTCCACAATTCATTCACAAATGACCCTAGTATACTTATGAGTAATCATCTACAAAGTACTCCGGACTATGTACTCGCGCTTTTTAAAATTTGATGGATGGACTTTTATTTCCCTTAAATTTCATTAAAAACATAGAATTTATTATTTCGTCAGATTTTGTGCGGTTGAAATTATCGTGTTCATAACTCTCATTGTAAGGGTAGTAATGGAATACTAACACGATTGACACACGGTTACTTCGGATTGCGGATGGGACACTTGCAATACCAAATCAAACTCTTTATCATGGTAACTTATAAAGAAACTGGAATGATCTCACAAGGAGGTCCACAATTCATTCACGAATGACCCTCGTATACTTATGAGTAATCATCTACAAAGTACTCCGGACTATGTACTTGCGCTTTCTAAAATTTGAAGGATGGACTTTTATTTCCCATAAATTTCAATAAAAACATAGAATTTATTATTTTGTCAGATTTTATACGGTAGAAATTATCGTGTTCATAACTCTTATTGTAAGGGTAGTAATGGAATACTAACACGATTGACACACGGTTACCTCGGATTGCGGATGAGACAACTACAATACCAAATCAAACTCTTTATCACAGTAACTTATAAAGAAACTGGAGTGATCTCAAAAAGAGGTCCACAATTCATTCACGAATGACTCTCGTATACTTATGAGTAATCATCTACAAAGTACTCCGGACTATGTACTCGTGCTATTTAAAATTTGATGGATGGACTTTTGTTTCCTTTAAATTTCATTAAGAGCATAGAATTTATTATTTCGTAAGATTTTATGCGGTAGAAATTATCTTGTTCATAACTCACATTGTAAGGGTAATAATGGAATACTAACACGATTGACACGCGGTTACCTCGGATTGCGGATGGGACACTTACAATACCAAATCAAACTCTTTATCACGGTAACTTATAAAGAAACTGGAATGATCTCACAAAGAAGTCCACAATTCATTCACGAATGACCCTCGTATACTTATGAGTACTCATCTACAAAGTACTCCGGACTATGTACTCGCGTTATTTAAAATTTGATGGATGGACTTTTATTTCCTTTAAATTTCATTAAGAGCATAGAAATTATTATTTCGTCAGATTTTATACGGTTGAAATTATCGTGTTCATAACCCTCATTGTAAGAGTAGTAATGGAATACTAACACAATTGACACACAGTTACCTCGGATTCCGGATGGGACACTTGCAATACCAAATCAAACTCTTTGTCACGGTAACTTATAAAGAAACTGGAATGATCTCACAAAGAGGTCTACAATTCATTCACGAATGACCCTAGTATATTTATGAGTAATCATCTACAAAGTACTCTGGAATTTGTACTTGCGCTATTTAAAATTTGATGGATGGACTTTTATTTCCCTTAAATTTCATTAAAAACATAGAATTTATTATTTCGTCAGATTTTATGCTGTTGAAATTATCGTGTTCATAACTCTCATTGTAAGGGTTGCAATGGAATACTAACACAATTGCTACACGGTAACCTCGGATTGCGGATAGGACACTTGCAATACCAAATCAAACTCTTTATTACGGTAACTTATAAAGAAATTGGAATGATCTCACAAAGAGGTCCACAATTCATTCAAGAATGACCATCGTATACTTATGAATAATCATCAACAAAGTACTCAGGACTATGTACTCGTGCAATTTAAAATTTGATGGATGGACTTTTATTTCCCTTAAATTTCATTAAAAACATAAAATTTATTATTTCGTCAGATTTTATGCGGTTTAAATTATCGTGTTCATAACTCTCATTGTAAGGGTAGTAATGAAATACTAACACGATTGACACACGGTTACCTCGGATTACGGATGGAACACTTGCAATACCAAATCAAACTCTTTATCACAGTAACTTATAAAGAAACTGGAATGATCTCACAAAGAGGTCCACAATTCATTCACGGATGACCCTCGTATACTTATGAGTAATCATCAACAAAGTACTCCGGACTATGTACTCGCGCTATTTAAAATTTGATGGATGGACTTTTATTTCCCTTAAATTTCATTAAAAACATAGAATTTATTATTTCGTCAGATTTTATGCGGTTGAAATTATCGTGTTCATAACTCTCATTGTAAGGGTTGTAATGGAATACTAACACAATTGACACACGGTAACCTCGGATTGCGGATAGGACACTTGCAATACCAAATCAAACTCTTTATCACGATAACTTATAAAGGAACTGAATATTCTCACAAAGAGGTCCACAATTCATTCACGAATGACCCTAGTATACTTATGAGAAATCATCTACAAAGTACTCTGGACCATGCACTCGCGCTTTTTAAAATTTGATGGATGGACTTTTATTTCCTAAAATTTCATTAAAAACATAGAATTTATTATTTCGTCAGATTTTATGCGGTTGAAATTATCTTGTTCATAACCCTAATTGTTAGGGTAGTAATGGAATACTAACACGATTGACACACGGTAACCTCGGATTGCGGCTAGGACACTTGCAATACCAAATCAAACTCTTTATCACGGTAACTTATAAAGAAACTGAATGATCTCACAAAGAGGACCACAATTCATTCACGAATGACCCTAGTATACTTATGAGAAATCATCTACAAAGTACTCCGGACTATGTACTCGCGCTTTTTAAAATTTGATGGATGGACTTTTATTTCCCTTAAATTTCATTAAAAATGTAGAATTTATTATTTCGTCAGATTTTATGCAGTTGAAATTATTATGTTCATAACTCACATTGTAAGGTAATAATGGAATACTAACACAATTGACACACGGTAACCTCGGATTGCGGATGGGACACTTACAATACCAAATCAAACTCTTTATCACAGTAACTTATAAAGAAACTGGAATGATCTCAGAAAGAGGTCCACAATTCATTCACGGATGACCCTCGTATACTTATGAGTAATCATCAACAAAGTACTCCGGACTATGTACTCGCGCTATTTAAAATTTGATGGATGAACTTTTATTTCCCTTAAATTTCATTAAAAACATAGAATTTATTATTTCGTCAAATTTTATGCGGTTGAAATTATCGTGTTCATAACTCTCATTGTAAGGGTTGTAATGGAATACTAACACGATTGACACACGGAAACCTCGGATTGCGGATGGGACACTTGCAATACCAAATCAAACTCCTTATCACGGTAATTTATAAAGAAACTGAATGATCTGACAAAGAGGTCCACAATTCATTCACAAATGACCCTAGTATACTTATGAGAAATCATCTACAAAGTACTCCGGACTATGTACTCACGCTTTTCAAAATTTGAAGGATGGACTTTTATTTCCTTTAAATTTCAATAAGAACATAGAATTTATTATTTCGTCAGATTTTATGCGGTTGAAATTATCATGTTCACTCACATTGTAATGGTAATAATGGAAAACTAACACAATTGACACACGGTAACCTCGGATTGCGGATGAGACACTTACAATACCAAATCAAACTCTTTATCACAGTAACTTATAAAGAAACTGGAATGATCTCAAAAAGAGGTCCACAATTCATTCACGAATGACCCTCGTATACTTATGAGTAATCATCTACAATGTTCTCCGGACTATGTACTCGCGCTATTTAAAATTTGATGAATGGGCTTTTATGTCCTTTAAATTTCATTAAGAGCATAGAATTTATTATTTCGTCAGATTTTATGCGGTTGAAATTATCATGTTCATAACTCACATTGTAAGGGTAATGATGGAATACTAACACAATTGACACACGGTAACCTCGGATTGCGGATGGGACACTCACAATACAAAATCAAACTCTTTATCACGGAAACTTATAAAGAAACTGAATGATACAATTCATTCACGAATGACCCTAGTATACGTATGAGAAATCATCTACAAAGTACTCTGGACTATGCACTCGCGCTTTTTAAAATTTGATGGATGGACTTTTATTTCCTTTTTTTTTTTTTTTTTTTAATTGAAAACACCCGTGAGGTGAGGGAGTTATGTATTGGGTTCCCCATGCCCTATAGCAAAAACCAGAATATACATGAGTTGTCTAGATAGTTAGACTTAATAGAAGAGCGTAGCCCCCGTTAACCTAGTAAAGACTAAAAAAGTGTATATGTAAAGATGAAGTAACGATCCGTAGGAGCGAATCTCCACCCCAAGTGTTAATTCACTCCCACGGCCAGGTTACTAACATCTGTTTTAGTAACAATCAAAATCCCCATGTTAGGGGAGGAGTAAACAAAAATAAACTCCAAAGGTGATGAGGCATCAGCAGAGCAGAGCAGTGCAGCAAAACCTCCAAAGGAGGCATATCTCCTTGTTCAGTAGATCAGAAGTACAGCAGCGCAGCCAGAAGTACAGCAGCACAGCCAGAGGTGGCATATCACCTTGTTCATCAGCAACAGAAGTACAGATTCATGAAGAAAACCTGGCAAAAATAACAAACAAAAACTCAGCAGTATCCATTCCAGAACTGAGTTCTAAACTTGAGAACTGGGTTCAATGAATACGAACAGATGGGACAGATTGTTGATCCAGTGTAATAAGCCCTTTGATGTGTCTCGGAATGTTAGTCATTGAGATTATGGGATCAGAGTTAAAATGACATTTAGCCAGGGCATCAGCGACTAGGTTAGCCTCCCTGAGGACATGGGTCAGTTTAGCCCCTCCAAGAGCAGCTTTCCCCTTATAGACTTTATCAAAGAGTTCCCACTTAGCAGAGTAGGGGTCATTTAACATAGAGACAGCAAGTTTAGAATCAGATTCTATTATAAATGTGTGGTCCATATGAGAGAAAATCTGACAAACAAGCATAATGGCATCAATTTCAGCTAAGAGAGGAGTCCTAGCTGTGGAGGAAGAGGTGCAGATGTATGTAGGGTTGCCTAGAGAATCTCTAGCAATCAGACCTATCGAGGCTAAGTTTGGGGTCCAAGAGGCATCAACATTGATTTTGGAAAATCCTAAGTTAGGTCTAGTCCAAGAGATCTTTGCTAAATTAGGCTTAGGGGGAGGTCTGAATTTAGGAGATAGATGTGTGAGTCCAGGAGGAATAGGACTGGAATTGATTAGTTTTGGGGGACACAGTTGAAGTGATAGTAGGATCTGATCTTGAATCTCTCTACAGATGGAAGGTAAAGAGAAGGGCTTATTGTCCATGAGGAAACCATTCCTGGCTTTCCAAAGTCCCCAGCAGATGAGTGAAGGCAATAATTTACAATACATGCTGTCAAACTTAGGCAAATCATCAGTATCCCAGAAAAGGGCAAATCTTTGAGGAATGGTATGGCAAAAATCCAGGTTAAAATGAATCATGGATGCAAAGTTTGTCCATACTGCATGTGCTAAATGGCAGTTAATAAAGAAGTGCTGTATCGAATCTGAGTGTTCACATACAGGGCATTTTGATGCCAAACTAAAACCACAGGTAATAAGCACCTCATCAAAAGGTAGAAAGGCATGCAATAATTTCCAAATAAAAATAGTTACCTTTTTTTGGTGGGGGATTTTCCAGAGAACAGAACTAGCTAAAGAAGTACCTGATTCAGCTGTCAAGGCTTTATAACAAGATTTAAAATTGAAATTACCTGAACTCTCAAGTTTCCAAATCATTCTATCTTGTCTATCCTCCAGGATTTGAGCCCCCTATAAAAAAATGAAGGTATCATGCTCCAAGAAGGGGGAAATCTGGGCTAAAATTTGGGACTTGTTATTAACAAACTCAGCCACTGAGATATCCATCATATTTGATGTGATATTATCAGGAATGCAGTTTATTAGAGGGCCACTGGGACACCAGTTAGCCTCTAAAAAGCTGCAGTTCCCTTTGCCATGTATGATCAGTGAGTTAACTTCTGCAAAGGAGTTTACCAAACAAATCCTTCTCCATGTACCAGATCTTCTGTATGAGGGTGGCAATGCCCAGATAAATTTAGACCATAGAGAGGAGCCATTTTGACATTTCCACCAGAGTTTAACAGAACTGGCCTTAACTATAGCCTTGATAGATCTAAATCCTAATCCATTGAATTTGGTTGGCTTGGCAATATCAACCCATTTTTTCCACACTTTCCTGTTTTTGTCCTGTGTTTTTCCCCAAAAAAATTGTGCTAGTCTTTTTTCAATAGCTTTAATTATACCTTTAGGGGGATTAGTAACTGACCAAATGTGTTGTGGAATTGAGTAGAGACAAGACTTTATCAAGACCAGTTTACCTCCACTACTAAGCCATTTGTTTTTCCAATTTTGCAGCTTTTGGTCAATATTAGCTAATAGAGGATGATAATATCTCATTAAAGTTCTCCCTCTAAAAACTGGACATCCTAAGTACTTAAAAGGAAAAGTTCCCTTTTTCATTCTTAGCATAGTTCTGACTTGATTTTGCTTGGCTAAAGTTGCTGTTTTACTGAGGTAAAACTCAGATTTCTCAAAATTGAATTTCTGGCCAGATGTATTCTCAAATATCTCAAGGAAAGCTTTGATTTTGATAAGGTTCGATCTTGAGGCTTGCATAAAAATCATAGTGTCATCTGCATACATGAGATGGGAGATCACAGGAATAGAAGCAGATGTTTGAAAGCTAGCCATTTTGTTATTATTGAAAATGAAAGCTAAACTTCTGGAGAAAGCTTCAGAAAATAGATTAAAGAGGAAAGGAGATAGTGGATCACCTTGTTTTATACCCCGGGAAGCCTGAAAGAAACCTACAGGATTGCCATTTACCAAAACAGAAAAATATGCTTGTGACAGGTTATTCATTACAGCCTCTAAAAACTTTCCATTAAAACCAAATTTGAGCAAAATATTTCTGAGAAAGTTCCAATTAATCCTATCAAAAGCTTTTTTCAGATCTAATTTCAACATACAATTAGGAGTTCTGTATTTCTTATCAAGGAATCTAATTATCTCCTGCAAGTATAAAACATTATCAGATATATCCCTATGTTTCATAAAAGATGTTTGGTTCGGGGAGATCAGGATTTCCATAAAAGGTTTTAGCCTTTCCATTAATACCTTGGAAAAGATTTTATTAATCACATTGGAGAGGCTAATCGGCCTAAAGTCTTCAAAAGAACAAGGGGTAGGTTTTTTTGGGATCATAGTGATCCATGTGCTAGAGATACCCCTAGGTATTGTTGTACCAGCAATAAAATCATTCACAGCACAGATTAGGTCAAATTTGATAATAGGCCAGCATTTAGAGAAAAATTTAGGGGAGAAACCATCAGGGCCAGGGCTGCTCCTCTTATTTAAACCTGTTACAACCATTTCTAGTTCAGATTCAGTGACAGGGCTTGCAAGTAATTGGTTATCCCTTTCCTGGATAATATTTGGAATCTGACTCAGGAAATGGGGGTAATAGGTCTCATCAAATTGTTGAGCAGGTTCAGAAAGTAGCTCAGAAAAATATTGGACTGCTGAACTTTGAATTTCAGTTTGTGAATCAATCCACTGCCCTCTTTCATTTTTTATCTTTGTGATCTGCAGTTTGCAATTTCTCTCCTGAACAGTCTTATGAAAGAAATTAGTATTATTATCACCAAGTTTTTGCCACTTAAGCCTAGATTTCTGCTTCCAAAATTTTTCTTTTTCTTTTAGGCTCCTTAGAAGCAGGGCATTTTTCTCATTTAACTTAACCTTTTCAGCAGTAGTGGGATTACTGTCAAAAATTATTTCCTGTAACCTCAGGGCTTCTTCGGCTTGTTTAACATTCTGATCAATATTACCAAATGTAACTCTGTTCCATCTCTTAAGAGTTTTCTTAAGTCTAATCATTTTTAAATAAAATCTCATCATTCCTGATTCATGTAAGGGCAAATTCCAGCAGTCTTTAATTACATCAGTAAATTCTATCCTCTGGAACCATGCATCAATAAATCTAAATGGTCTAGGAGAGACAGTAACCTGAGAGGATATGTGGAGAAGAAGTGGTGAATGATCTGAGGTCTGCCTATTCAGTATTTGGATAGAGGAAGAGGAGAATTTAGTTAACCAGGACATGGTACTGAGACCTCTGTCTAATCTTTTAGATGTAGGATTTCTAAGTCTAGCATTACACCAAGTAAAGAGATTACCAACTGTTGGGATTTCCTGAATACCATTCGAGTTAATCCAACCATTAAAATCTCTAATACTCCCCAAAGCTGGGGAGCTTGGACCCCTATATTCAGACAAGGAAGTAATAGAATTGAAGTCTCCAATAAAAATTGTGTCTCTCCTAGAAAGAGGTTGTAAATCAGTCCACAGTCTTTTTCTGCCCTCCCTATTCCTAAGTCCATATATAAACACAGCCTCCATATTCCAATTAAACATGTGATGCAGAAAAGAGACATGCAAGAATTGTTCATGATGTGAGATCAGAGAGATAGATAGGGAATTAGTCCACATTAACCATATTTTCCCATTCTGTGATGTTAAATTTTGATCAAAAGGGAGTTTCTGCATATAAACCTGACAAAGACTATTATCATGCATTGGCTCAATAATACAAAGAAGCTGAGTTTTCTTAATTTTACACAGATTAGAGAGCCTAAGCATTGATGTGTTCATCCCTCTGAGATTCCACACTAAAATATTTATATGAGGCTTAACTATCATAGTTCAACAGATTTGTTACTTCTTGTTGCTGATCTAAGCATCATCTTATTTAATTGGCTTAGATAGGTAGCCTTCTTTGGTTTTACCTTACCTTGTTGCTTACCTGTAGAGGCCGAAGAATTCAGATTTAGGTCTTGATTGGCAGGTTCAGATTCAGTAGGGTTCTCAGCCTCCAGATTAAGTCTGAGATTGTTGGAGCAATCTACAAGATCCTGTAAAACAGAAAATCTATTCCCCAAAATACTGGGCTGGGAGAGAGATTTATTGCAATGTGGACTATTCATAGGGATAGAAAAATTCCCAACCTGTATATCATCTTTAGCATATAATTGTATCTTTGGTTTGGATAAAGCAGTGGCATGTAGCAGTCTAGAGATGGAGTTATCTGGACTTGACTGAATATGCAAATTAGTGGGAGAGGAAGTACCAGAGATAAACTGGGAAGGAGAGCTGTGTAATGGATCTGGATGGGTTCTATTGGAAGTTTCTACCAGGTTAACCATCAGGGGGGGTGGAGTTTCCTCAATTGATTCAGTAATCAGAGGAGCCTTTTCAAATTTTTTCCCTGTGGGATGCCACTGTGGTTGAGGAGGGGTTGGGTCCAGATTCGTATCATGAGCTAATTCATCATTAGTTGAAGTCTTAGCTTTACAATTAGACTGGGAGTGACCTAGTTTTAGGCAGTGATCACAATAAAGTGGCACATCTTCATATTCAACCTTATATTTTCTGTTGTTGCTTACAGAACCCAACCTAATAAACTGATTTAGGGGTTTCAATAGGTCTATTTCAACACAGAATTTTATAGCTGAAGGCCTAGTTAGCGAGTCAGTAGCTAGATCATTTTTTATAAAACTGCCAATACTGTTCCCAATAGCTTCAATCGACGCAGTGTTATAGTAATACAAAGGAACCTCTCGAATTGTACACCAAATAGGGACTATTGGGGATTCAATATGGGTAGAGAAATCAGGTGTCCATTTTAAAATCTTTAGGGAGATTCCATTGAAATTCCACACACATTTCATCCAACATCTTTGATAGTCATTAACCAGTTCGAACCTAATTAGGACATGTTTGAAATCGAGAGAACCGAGTTGATACTTACCTTCGAACCCAATCGTTTTGAAAGCCTGCTCGAGAAGTTCCATCGATATCCTCCCTTTCGTGAACTTTCCAACCAATGCATTAGCGTAGTGAGCGGAAAGGGTGGCAATCTGGTCCTCCGAATACAGGCATGATGGGTCACCCAAATGATTAGTCTTAGGAATAATTTCAGGGTTATTGGGGAGGGATTTGGAAAGAGGCGGGGATTTGTTTTGTAGGACATAAGCAAAGGATTTAGGGGGATCTCCTTCAATAGTGGTTGCGGCCATATTGGCCGGCAACAGAGGCAGGTCGCCTTGTGCCAGAGGATGGCCAATTCCGGCGAAAAGCCGTTATCGGCGGTGGCAGATGATGAAGCAGAAAGCCGTTAGAAGCACAGTGATTAAGAGAGAAGGGGGAGCAATGAGAGAGAAAAAATCTTATTTCCTTAAATTTCATTAAAAACATAGAATTTATTATTTCGTCAGATTTTATGCGGTTGAAATTATCGTGTTCATAACTCTCATTGTAAGGGTAGTAATGGAATACTAACACGATTGACAAACGGTAACCTCGGTTTACGGATGGGACACTTGCAATACCAAATCAAACTCTTTATCACGGTAACTTATAAAGAAATTGGAATGATCAAAGAGGTCCACAATTCATTCACGAATGACCCTCGTATACTTATGAGTAATCATCTACAAAGTACTCTGGACTATGTACTAGCGCTTTCCAAAATTTGAAGGATGGACTTTTATTTCCCTTAAATTTCAATAAAAACATAGAATTTATTATTTCGTCAGATTTTATGCGGTAGAAATTATCGTGTTCATAACTCTTATTGTAAGGGTAGTAATGGAATACTAACACGATTGACACACGGTAACCTCGGTTTAGGGATGGGACACTTGCAATACCAAATCAAACTCTTTATCACGGTAACTTATAAAGAAACTGAATGATCTCACAAAGAGGTCCACAATTCATTCACAAATGACCCTAGTATACTTATGAGAAATCATCTTCAAAGTACTCCGGACTATGTACTCACGCTTTTTAAAATTTGATGGATGGACTTTTATTTCCTTTAAATTTCAATAAGAACATAGAATTTATTATTTCGTCAGATTTTATGCGGTTGAAATTATCATGTTCACTCACATTGTAATGGTAATAATGGAAAACTAACACAATTGACACACGGTAACCTCGGATTGCGGATGAGACACTTACAATACCAAATCAAACTCTTTATCACAGTAACTTATAAAGAAACTGGAATAATCTCAAAAAGAGGTCCACAATTCATTCACGAATGACCCTCGTATACTTATGAGTAATCATCTACAATGTTCTCCGGACTATGTACTCGCGCTATTTAAAATTTGATGGATGGGCTTTTATTTCCTTTAAAATTCATTAAGAGCATAGAATTTATTATTTCGTCAGATTTTATGCGGTTGAAATTATCATGTTCATAACTCTCACTGTAAGGTTAGTAATGGAATACTAACACGATTGACACACGGTTACCTCGGATTGCGGATGGGACACTTGCAATACCAAATCAAACTCTTTATCACGGTAACTTATAAAGAAACTGGAATGATCTCACAAAGAGGTCCACAATTCATTCACGAATGACCCTCGTATACTTATGAGTAATCATCTACAAAGTACTCTGGACTATGTACTCGCGCTTTCTAAAATTTGAAGGATGGACTTTTATTTCCCTTAAATTTGAATAAAAACATAGAATTTATTATTTCGTCAGATTTTATGCTGTAGAAATTATCGTGTTCATAACTCTCATTGTAAGGGTAGTAATGGAATACTAACACGATTGACACACGGTTACCTCGGATTGCGGATGGGACACTTGTAATACCATATCAAACTCTTTATCACTGTATCTTATAAAGAAACTTGAATGATCTCACAAAGAAGTCTACAATTCATTCACGAATGACCCTAGTATACTTATGAGTAATCATCTAAAATGTACTCTGGAATTTGTACTCGCACTATTTAAAATTTAATGGATGGACTTTTATTTCCCTTAAATTTCTTTAAAAACATAGAATTTATTATTTCGTCAGATTTTATGCGGTTGAAATTATCGGGTTGATAACTCTCATTATAAGGGTAGTAATGGAATACTAACACGATTGACACACGGTTACCTCGGTTGCGGATGGGACACTTGCAATACCAAATCAAACTCTTTATCACGGTAACTTATAAAGAAACTGGAATGATCTCACAAAGAGGTCCACAATTCATTCACAAATGACCCTAGTATACTTATGAGAAATCATCTACAAAGTACTCCGGACTATGTACTCGTGCTTTTTAAAATTTGATGGATGGACTTTTATTTCCTTAAATTTCATTAAAAACATAGAATTTATTATTTCGTCAGATTTTATGCGGTTGAAATTATCGTGTTCATAACTCTCATTGTAAGGGTAGTAATGGAATACTAACACGATTGACAAACGGTTACCTCGGTTTAGGGATGGGACACTTGCAATACCAAATCAAACTCTTTATCACGGTAACTTATAAAGAAACTGAATGATCTCACAAAGAGGTCCACAATTCATTCACAAATGACCCTAGTATACTTATGAGAAATCATCTTCAAAGTACTCCGGACTATGTACTCACGCTTTTTAAAATTTGATGGATGGACTTTTATTTCCTTTAAATTTCAATAAGAACATAGAATTTATTATTTCGTCAGATTTTATGCGGTTGAAATTATCATGTTCACTCACATTGTAATGGTAATAATGGAAAACTAACACAATTGACACACGGTAACCTCGGATTGCGGATGAGACACTTACAATACCAAATCAAACTCTTTATCACAGTAACTTATAAAGAAACTGGAATGATCTCAAAAAGAGGTCCACAATTCATTCACGAATGACCCTCGTATACTTATGAGTACTCATCTACAATGTTCTCCGGACTATGTACTCGCGCTATTTAAAATTTGATGGATGGGCTTTTATTTCCTTTAAATTTCATTAAGAGCATAGAATTTATTATTTCGTCAGATTTTATGCGGTTGAAATTATCATGTTCATAACTCTCACTGTAAGGTTAGTAATGGAATACTAACACGATTGACACACGGTTACCTCGGATTGCGGATGGGACACTTGCAATACCAAATCAAACTCTTTATCACGGTAACTTATAAAGAAACTGGAATGATCTCACAAAGAGGTCCACAATTCATTCACGAATGACCCTCGTATACTTATGAGTAATCATCTACAAAGTACTCTGGACTATGTACTCGCGCTTTCTAAAATTTGAAGGATGGACTTTTATTTCCCTTAAATTTCAATAAAAACATAGAATTTATTATTTCGTCAGATTTTATGCTGTAGAAATTATCGTGTTCATAACTCTCATTGTAAGGGTAGTAATGGAATACTAACACGATTGACACACGGTAACCTCGGATTGCGGATGGGACACTTGTAATACCATATCAAACTCTTCTCACAAAGAAGTCTACAATTCATTCACGAATGACCCTAGTATACTTATGAGTAATCATCTAAAAAGTACTCTGGAATTTGTACTCGCACTATTTAAAATTTGATGGATGGACTTTTATTTCCCTTAAATTTCATTAAAAACATAGAATTTATTATTTCGTCAGATTTTATGCGGTTGAAATTATCGGGTTCATAACTCTCATTATAAGGGTAGTAATGGAATACTAACACGATTGACACACGGTTACCTCGGATTGCGGATGGGACACTTGCAATACCAAATCAAACTCTTTATTACGGTAACTTATAAAGAAATTGGATTACTAACACGATTGACACACGGTTACCTCGGATTGCGGATTGGACACTTGCAATACCAAATCAAACTCTTTATCACGGTAACTTATAAAGAAACTGGAATGATCTCCCAAAGAGGTCCACAATTCATTCACGAATGACCCTAGTATACTTATGAGAAATCATCTACAAAGTACTCCGGACTATGTACTCGTGCTTTTTAAAATTTGATGGATGGACTTTTATTTCCTTAAATTTCATTTAAAACATAGAATTTATTATTTCGTCAGATTTTATGCGGTTGAAATTACCGTGTTCATAACTCTCATTGTAAGGGTAGTAATGGAATACTAACACGATTGACAAACGGTAACCTCGGTTTACGGATGGGACACTTGCAATACCAAATCAAACTCTTTATCACGGTAACTTATAAAGAAACTGAATGATCTCACAAAGAGGTCCACAATTCATTCACGAATGACCCTAGTATACTTATGTGAAATCATCTACAAAGTACTCCGGACTATGTACTCACGCTTTATAAAATTTGATGGATGGACTTTTATTTCCTTTAAATTTCAATAAGAACATAGAATTTATTATTTCGTCAGATTTTATGCGGTTGAAATTATCATGTTCACTCACATTGTAATGGTAATAATGGAAAACTAACACAATTGACACACGGTAACCTCGGATTGCGGATGAGACACTTACAATGACCAAATCAAACTCTTTATCACAGTAACTTATAAAGAAACTGGAATGATCTCAAAAAGAGGTCCACAATTCATTCACGAATGACCCTCGTATACTTATGAGTAATCATCTACAATGTTCTCCGGACTATGTACTCGCGCTATTTAAAATTTGATGGATGGGCTTTTATTTCCTTTAAATTTCATTAAGAGCATAGAATTTATTATTTCGTCAGATTTTATGCGGTTGAAATTATCATGTTCATAACTCTCATTGTAAGGTTAGTAATGGAATACTAACACGATTGACAAACGGTTACCTCGGATTGCGGATGGGACACTTGCAATACCAAATCAAACTCTTTATCACGGTAACTTATAAAGAATCTGGAATGATCTCACAAAGAGGTCCACAATTCATTCACGAATGACCCTCGTATACTTATGAGTAATCATCTACAAAGTACTCTGGACTATGTACTCGCGCTTTCTAAAATTTGAAGGATGGACTTTTATTTCCCTTAAATTTCAATAAGAACATAGAATGTATTATTTCGGCAGATTTTATGCAGTTGAAATTATCATGTTCACTCACATTGTAATGGTAATAATGGAAAACTAACACAATTGACACACGGTAACCTCGCATTGCGGATGACACACTTACAATACCAAATCAAACTCTTTATCACAGTAACTTATAAAGAAACTGGAATGATCTCAAAAAGAGGTCGACAATTCATTCACGAATGACCCTCGTATACTTATGAGTAATCATCTACAATGTTCTCCAGACTATGTACTCGCGCTATTTAAAATTTGATGAATGGGCTTTTATTTCCTTTAAATTTCATTAAGAGCATAGAATTTATTATTTCGTCAGATTTTATGCGGTTGAAATTATCATGTTCATAACTCACATTGTAAGGGTAATGATGGAATACTAACACAATTGACACACGGTAACCTCGGATTGCGGATGGGACACTCACAATACAAAATCAAACTCTTTATCACGGAAACTTATAAAGAAACTGAATGATCTCACAAAGAGGTCCACAATTCATTCACGAATGACCCTAGTATACGTATGAGAAATCATCTACAAAGTACTTTGGACTATGCACTCGCGCTTTTTAAAATTTGATGGATGGACTTTTATTTCCTTAAATTTCATTAAAAACATAGAATTTATTATTTCGTCAGATTTTATGCGGTTGAAATTATCATGTTCATAACTCTCATTGTAAGGGTAGTAATGGAATACTAACACGCTTGACAAACGGTAACCTCGGTTTACGGATGGGACACTTGCAATACCAAATCAAACTCTTTATAACGGTAACTTATAAAGAAACTGGAATGATCTCACAAAGAGGTCCACAATTCATTCACGAATGACCCTCGTATACTTATGAGTAATCATCTACAAAGTACTCTGGACTATGTACTAGCGCTTTCTAAAATTTGAAGGATGGACTTTTATTTCCCTTAAATTTCAATAAAAACATAGAATTTATTATTTCGTCAGATTTTATGTGGTAGAAATTATCGTGTTCATAACTCTTATTGTAAGGGTAGTAATGGAATACTAACACGATTGACACACGGTTACCTCGGATTGCGGATGGAACACTTGTAATGCCATATCAAACTCTTTATCACTGTATCTTATAAAGAAACTGGAATGATCTCACAAAGAAGTCTACAATTCATTCACGAATGACCCTAGTATACTTATGAGTAATCATCTAAAATGTACTCTGGAATTTGTACTCGCACTATTTAAAATTTGATGGATGGACTTTTATTTCCTTAAATTTCATTAAAAACATAGAATTTATTATTTCGTCAGATTTTATGCGGTTGAAATTATCGTGTTCATAACTCTCATTGTAAGGGTAGTAATGGAATACTAACACGATTGACAAACGGTAACCTCGGTTTATGGATAGGACACTTGCAATACCAAATCAAACTCTTTATCACGGTAACTTATAAAGAAACTGAATGATCTCACAAAGAGGTCCACAATTCATTCACGAATGACCCTAGTATACTTATGAGAAATCATCTACAAAGTACTCCGGACTATGTACTCACGCTTTTTAAAATTTGATGGATGGACTTTTATTTCCTTTAAATTTCAATAAGAACATAGAATTTATTATTTCGTCAGATTTTATGCGGTTGAAATTATCATGTTCACTCACATTGTAATGGTAATAATGGAAAACTAACATAATTGACACATGGTAACCTCGGATTGCGGATGAGACACTTACAATACCAAATCAAACTCTTTATCACAGTAACTTATAAAGAAACTGGAATGATCTCAAAAAGAGGTCCACAATTCATTCACGAATGACCCTCGTATACTTATGAGTAATCATCTACAATGTTCTCCGGACTATGTACTCGCGCTATTTAAAATTTGATGGATGGGCTTTTATTTCCTTTAAATTTCATTAAGAGCATAGAATTTATTATTTCGTCAGATTTTATGCGGTTAAAATTATCATGTTCATAACTCACATTGTAAGGGTAATGATGGAATACTAACACAATTGACACACGGTAACCTCGGATTGCGGATGGGACACTCACAATACAAAATCAAACTCTTCATCACGGAAACTTATAAAGAAACTGAATGATCTCACAAATAGGTCCACAATTCATTCACGAATGACCCTAGTATACGTATGAGAAATCATCTACAAAGTACTTTGGACTATGCACTCGCGCTTTTTAAAATTTGATGGATGGACTTTTATTTCCTTAAATTTCATTAAAAACATAGAATTTATTATTTCGTCAGATTTTATGCGGTTGAAATTATCGTGTTCATAACTCTCATTGTAAGGGTAGTAATGGAATACTAACACGATTGACAAACGGTAACCTCGGTTTACGGATGGGACACTTGCAATACCAAATCAAACTCTTTATGACGGTAACTTATAAAGAAACTGGAATGATCTCACAAAGAGGTCCACAATTCATTCACGAATGACCCTCGTATACTTATGAGTAATCATCTACAAAGTACTCTGGACTATGTACTAGCGCTTTCTAAAATTTGAAGGATGGACTTTTATTTCCCTTAAATTTCAATAAAAACATAGAATTTATTATTTCGTCAGATTTTATGCGGTAGAAATTATCGTGTTCATAACTCTTATTGTAAGGGTAGTAATGGAATACTAACACGATTGACACACGGTTACCTCGGATTGCGGATGGGACACTTGTAATGCCATATCAAACTCTTTATCACTGTATCTTATAAAGAAACTGGAATGATCTCACAAAGAAGTCTACAATTCATTCACGAATGACCCTAGTATACTTATGAGTAATCATCTAAAATGTACTCTGGAATTTGTACTCGCACTATTTAAAATTTGATGGATGGACTTTTATTTCCCTTAAATTTCATTAAAAACATAGAATTTATTATTTCGTCAGATTTTATGCGGTTGAAATTATCGGGTTGATAACTCTCATTATAAGGGTAGTAATGGAATACTAACACGATTGACACACGGATACCTCAGTTGCGGATGGGACACTTGCAATACCAAATCAAACTCTTTATCACGGTAACTTATAAAGAAACTGGAATGATCTCACAAAGAGGTCCACAATTCATTCACGAATGACCCTAGTATACTTATTAGAAATCATCTACAAAGTACTCCGGACTATGTACTCGTGCTTTTTAAAATTTGATGGATGGACTTTTATTTCCTTAAATTTCATTAAAAACATAGAATTTATTATTTCGTCAGATTTTATGCGGTTGAAATTATCGTGTTCATAACTCTCATTGTAAGGGTAGTAATGGAATACTAACACGATTGACAAACGGTAACCTCGGTTTATGGATGGGACACTTGCAATACCAAATCAAACTCTTTATCACGGTAACTTATAAAGAAAATGAATGATCTCACAAAGAGGTCCACAATTCATTCACGAATGACCCTAGTATACTTATGAGAAATCATCTACAAAGTACTCCGGACTATGTACTCACGCTTTTTAAAATTTGATGGATGGACTTTTATTTCCTTTAAATTTCAATAAGAACATAGAATTTATTATTTCGTCAGATTTTATGCGGTTGAAATTATCATGTTCACTCACATTGTAATGGTAATAATGGAAAACTAACACAATTGACACACGGTAACCTCGGATTGCGGATGAGACACTTACAATACCAAATCAAACTCTTTATCACAGTAACTTATAAAGAAACTGGAATGATCTCAAAAAGAGGTCCACAATTCATTCACGAATGACCCTCGTATACTTATGAGTAATCATCTACAATGTTCTCCGGACTATGTACTCGCGCTATTTAAAATTTGATGGATGGGCTTTTATTTCCTTTAAATTTCATTAAGAGCGTAGAATTTATTATTTCGTCAGATTTTATGCGGTTGAAATTATCATGTTCATAACTCTCACTGTAAGGTTAGTAATGGAATACTAACACGATTGACACACGGTTACCTCGGATTGCGGATGGGACACTTGAAATACCAAATCAAACTCTTTATCACGGTAACTTATAAAGAAACTGGAATGATCTCACAAAGAGGTCCACAATTCATTCACGAATGAACCTCGTATACTTATGAGTAATCATCTACAAAGTACTCTGGACTATGTACTCGCGCTTTCTAAAATTTGAAGGATGGACTTTTATTTCCGTTAAATTTCAATAAAAACATAGAATTTATTATTTCGTCAGATTTTATGCTGTAGAAATTATCGTGTTCATAACTCTCATTGTAAGGGTAGTAATGGAATACTAACACGATTGACACACGGTTACCTCGGATTGCGGATGGGACACTTGTAATACCATATCAAACTCTTCTCACAAAGAAGTCTACAATTCATTCACGAATGACCCTAGTATACTTATGAGTAATCATCTAAAAAGTACTCTGGAATTTGTACTCGCACTATTTAAAATTTGATGGATGGACTTTTATTTCCCTTAAATTTCATTACAAACATAGAATTTATTATTTCGTCAGATTTTATGCGGTTGAAATTATCGGGTTCATAACTCTCATTATAAGGGTAGTAATGGAATACTAACACGATTGACACACGGTTACCTCGGATTGCGGATGGGACACTTGCAATACCAAATCAAACTCTTTATTACGGTAACTTATAAAGAAATTGGATTACTAACACGATTGACACACGGTTACCTCGGATTGCGGACGGGACACTTGCAATACCAAATCAAACTCTTTATCACGGTAACTTATAAAGAAACTGGAATGATCTCCCAAAGAGGTCCACAATTCATTCACGAATGACCCTAGTATACTTATGAGAAATCATCTACAAAGTACTCCGGACTATGTACTCGTGCTTTTTAAAATTTGATGGATGGACTTTTATTTCCTTAAATTTCATTAAAAACATAGAATTTATTATTTCGTCAGATTTTATGCGGTTGAAATTATCGTGTTCATAACTCTCATTGTAAGGGTAGAAATAGAATACTAACACGATTGACACACGGATACCTCGGATTGCGGATGGGACACTTGCAATACCATATCAAACTCTTTATCACGGTAACTTATAAAGAAACTGAATGATCTCACAAAGAGGTCCACAATTCATTCACGAATGACCCTAGTATACTTATGTGAAATCATCTACAAAGTACTCCGGACTATGTACTCACGCTTTTTAAAATTTGATGGATGGACTTTTATTTCCTTTAAATTTCAATAAGAACATAGAATTTATTATTTCGTCAGATTTTATGCGGTTGAAATTATCATGTTCACTCACATTGTAACGGTAATAATGGAAAACTAACACAATTGACACACGGTAACCTCGGATTGCGGATGAGACACTTACAATACCAAATCAAACTCTTTATCACAGTAACTTATAAAGAAACTGGAATGATCTCAAAAAGAGGTCCACAATTCATTCACGAATGACCCTCGTATACTTATGAGTAATCATCTACAATGTTCTCCGGACTATGTACTCGCGCTATTTAAAATTTGATGGATGGGCTTTTATTTCCTTTAAATTTCATTAAGAGCATAGAATTTATTATTTCGTCAGATTTTATGCGGTTGAAATTATCATGTTCATAACTCTCATTGCAAGGTTAGTAATGGAATACTAACACGATTGACAAACGGTTACCTCGGATTGCGGATGGGACACTTGCAATACCAAATCAAACTCTTTATCACGGTAACTTATAAAGAAACTGGAATGATCTCACAAAGAGGTCCACAATTCATTCACGAATGACCCTCGTATACTTATGAGTAATCATCTACAAAGTACTGTGGACTATGTACTCGCGCTTTCTAAAATTTGAAGGATGGACTTTTATTTCCCTTAAATTTCAATAAAAACATAGAATTTATTATTTCATCAGATTTTATGCGGTAGAAATTATCGTGTTCATAACTCTCATTGTAAGGGTAGTAATGGAATACTAACACGATTGACACACGGTTACCTCGGATTGCGGATGGGACACTTGTAATACCATATCAAACTCTTTATCACAGTATCTTATAAAGAAACTGGAATGATCTCACAAGGAAGTCTACAATTCATTCACGAATGACCCTAGTATACTTATGAGTAATCATCTAAAAAGTACTCTGGAATTTGTACTCGCACTATTTAAAATTTGATGGATGGACTTTTATTTCCCTTAAATTTCATTAAAAACATAGAATTTATTATTTCGTCAGATTTTATGCGGTTGAAATTATCGGGTTCATAACTCTCATTATAAGGGTAGTAATGGAATACTAACACGATTGACACACGGTTACCTCGGATTGCGGATGGGACACTTACAATACCAAATCAAACTCTTTATTACGGTACCTTATAAAGAAATTGAATTACTAACACGATTGACACACGGTTACCTCGGATTGCGGATGGGACACTTGCGATACCAAATCAAACTCTTTATCATGGTAACTTATAAAGAAACTGGAATGATCTCACAAAGAGGTCCACAATTGATTCACGAATGACCCTAGTATACTTATGAGAAATCATCTACAAAGTACTCCGGACTATGTACTCGTTCTTTTTAAAATTTGATGGATGGACTTTTGTTTCCTTAAATTTCATTAAAAACATAGAATTTATTATTTCGTCAGATTTTATGCGGTTGAAATTATCGTGTTCATAACTCTCATTGAAAGGGTAGTAATGGAATACTAACACGATTGACAAACGGTAACCTCGATTTACGGATGGGACACTTGCAATACCAAATCAAACTCTTTATCACGGTAACTTATAAAGAAACTGAATGATCTCACAAAGAGGTCCACAATTCATTCACGAATGACCCTAGTATACTTATGTGAAATCATCTACAATGTTCTCCGGACTATGTACTCACGCTTTTTAAAATTTGATGGATGGACTTTTATTTCCTTTAAATTTCAATAAGAACATAGAATTTATTATTTCGTCAGATTTTATGCGGTTGAAATTATCATGTTCACTCACATTGTAATGGTAATAATGGAAAACTAACACAATTGACACACGGTAACCTCGGATTGCGGATGAGACACTTACAATACCAAATCAAACTCTTTATCACAGTAACTTATAAAGAAACTGGAATGATCTCAAAAAGAGGTCCACAATTCATTCACGAATGACCCTCGTATACTTATGAGTAATCATCTACAATGTTCTCCGGACTATGTACTCGCGCTATTTAAAATTTGATGGATGGGCTTTTATTTCCTTTAAATTTCATTAAGAGCATAGAATTTATTATTTCGTCAGATTTTATGCGGTTGAAATTATCATGTTCATAACTCTCATTGTAAGGTTAGTAATGGAATACTAACACGATTGACAAACGGTTACCTTGGATTGCGGATGGGACACTTGCAATACCAAATCAAACTCTTTATCACGGTACCTTATAAAGAAACTGGAATGATCTCACAAAGAGGTCCACAATTCATCCACGAATGACCCACGTAAAATTATGAGTAATCATCTACAAAGTACTCTGGACTATGTACTCGCGCTTTCTAAAATTTGAAGGATGGACTTTTATTTCCCTTAAATTTCAATAAAAACATAGAATTTATTATTTCGTCAGATTTTATGCGGTAGAAATTATCGTGTTCATAACTCTCATTGTAAGGGTAGTAATGGAATACTAACACGATTGACACATGGTTACCTCGGATTGCGGATGGGACACTTGTAATACCATATCAAACTCTTTATCACAGTATCTTATAAAGAAACTGGAATGATCTCACAAGGAAGTCTACAATTCATTCACGAATGACCCTAGTATACTTATGAGTAATCATCTAAAAAGTACTCTGGAATTTGTACTCGCACTATTTAAAATTTGATGGATGGACTTTTATTTCCCTTAAATTTCATTAAAAACATAGAATTTGTTATTTCGTCAGATTTTATGCGGTTGAAATTATCGTGTTCATAACTCTCATTGAAAGGGTAGTAATGGAATACTAACACGATTGACAAACGGTAACCTCGATTTACGGATGGGACACTTGCAATACCAAATCAAACTCTTTATCACAGTAACTTATAAAGAAACTGGAATGATCTCAAAAAGAGGTCCACAATTCATTCACGAATGACCCTCGTATACTTATGAGTAATCATCTACAATGTTCTCCGGACTATGTACTCGCGCTATTTAAAATTTGATGGATGGGCTTTTATTTCCTTTAAATTTCATTAAGAGCATAGAATTTATTATTTCGTCAGATTTTATGCGGTTGAAATTATCATGTTCATAACTCTCATTGTAAGGTTAGTAATGGAATACTAACACGATTGACAAACGGTTACCTCGGATTGCGGATGGGACACTTGCAATACCAAATCAAACTCTTTATCACGGTAACTTATAAAGAAACTGGAATGATCTCACAAAGAGGTCCACAATTCATCCACGAATGACCCACGTAAAATTATGAGTAATCATCTACAAAGTACTCTGGACTATGTACTCGCGCTTTCTAAAATTTGAAGGATGGACTTTTATTTCCCTTAAATTTCAATAAAAACATAGAATTTATTATTTCGTCAGATTTTATGCGGTAGAAATTATCGTGTTCATAACTCTCATTGTAAGGGTAGTAATGGAATACTAACACGATTGACACACGGTTACCTCGGATTGCGGATGGGACACTTGTAATACCATATCAAACTCTTTATCACAGTATCTTATAAAGAAACTGGAATGATCTCACAAAGAAGTCTACAATTCATTCACGAATGACCCTAGTATACTTATGAGTAATCATCTAAAAAGTACTCTGGAATTTGTACTCGCACTATTTAAAATTTGATGGATGGACTTTTATTTCCCTTAAATTTCATTAAAAACATAGAATTTATTATTTCGTCAGATTTTATGCGGTTGAAATTATCGGGTTCATAACTCTCATTATAAGGGTAGTAATGGAATACTAACACGATTGACACACGGTTACCACGGATTGCGGATGGGACACTTGCAATACCAAATCAAACTCTTTATTACGGTACCTTATAAAGAAATTGAATTACTAACACGATTGACACACGGTTACCTCGGATTGCGCATGGGACACTTGCAATACCAAATCAAACTCTTTATCACGGTAACTTATAAAGAAACTGGAATGATCTCACAAAGAGGTCCACAATTGATTCACGAATGACCCTAGTATACTTATGAGAAATCATCTACAAAGTACTCCGGACTATGTACTCGTTCTTTTTCAAATTTGATGGATGGACTTTTGTTTCCTTAAATTTCATTAAAAACATAGAATTTATTATTTCGTCAGATTTTATGCGGTTGAAATTATCGTGTTCATAACTCTCATTGAAAGGGTAGTAATGGAATACTAACACGATTGACAAACGGTAACCTCGATTTACGGATGGGACACTTGCAATACCAAATCAAACTCTTTATCACGGTAACTTATAAAGAAACTGAATGATCTCACAAAGAGGTCCACAATTCATTCACGAATGACCCTAGTATACTTATGTGAAATCATCTACAAAGTACTCCGGACTATGTACTCACGCTTTTTAAAATTTGATGGATGGACTTTTATTTCCTTTAAATTTCAATAAGAACATAGAATTTATTATTTCGTCAGATTTTATGCGGTTGAAATTATCATGTTCACTCACATTGTAATGGTAATAATGGAAAACTAACACAATTGACACACGGTAACCTCGGATTGGGGATGAGACACTTACAATACCAAATCAAACTCTTTATCACAGTAACTTATAAAGAAACTGGAATGATCTCACAAAGAGGTCCACAATTCATTCACGAATGACCCTCGTATACTTATGAGTAATCATCTACAATGTTCTCCGGACTATGTACTCGCGCTATTTAAAATTTGATGGATGGGCTTTTATTTCCTTTAAATTTCATTAAGAGCATAGAATTTATTATTTCGTCAGATTTTATGCGGTTGAAATTATCATGTTCATAACTCTCATTGTAAGGTTAGTAATGGAATACTAACACGATTGACACACGGTTACCTCGGATTGCGGATGGGACACTTGCAATAACAAATCAAACTTTTATCACGGTAACTTATAAAGAAACTGGAATGATCTCACAAAGAGGTCCACAATTCATTCACGAATGACCCTCGTATACTTATGAGTAATCATCTACAAAGTACTCTGGACTATGTACTCGCGCTTTCTAAAATTTGAAGGATGGACTTTTATTTCCCTTAAATTTCAATAAAAACATAGAATTTATTATTTCGTCAGATTTTATGCGGTAGAAATTATCGTGTTCATAACTCTCATTGTAAGGGTAGTAATGGAATACTAACACGATTGACACACGGTTACCTCGGATTGCGGATGGGACACTTGTAATACCATATCAAACTCTTTATCACAGTATCTTATAAAGAAACTGGAATGATCTCACAAAGAAGTCTACAATTCATTCACAAATGACCCTAGTATACTTATGAGTAATCATCTAAAAAGTACTCTGGAATTTGTACTCGCACTATTTAAAATTTGATGGATGGACTTTTATTTCCCTTAAATTTCATTAAAAACATAGAATTTATTATTTCGTCAGATTTTATGCGGTTGAAATTATCGGGTTCATAACTCTCATTATAAGGGTAGTAATGGAATACTAACACGATTGACACACGGTTACCTCGGATTGCGGATGGGACACTTGCAATACCAAATCAAACTCTTTATCACGGTAACTTATAAAGAAACTGGAATGATCTCACAAAGAGGTCCACAATTCATTCACGAATGACCCTAGTATACTTATGAGAAATCATCTTCAAAGTACTCCGGACTATGTACTCGCGCCTTTTAAAATTTGATGGATGGACTTTTATTTCCCTTAAATTTCATTAAAAACATAGAATTTATTATTTCGTCAGATTTTGTGCGCTTGAAATTATCGTGTTCATAACTCTCATTGTAAGGGTAATAATGGAATACTAACACGATTGACACACGGTTACCTCGGATTGGGGATGGGACACTTGCAATACCAAATCAAACTCTTCATCACGGTAACTTATAAAGAAACTGGAATGATCTCACAAAGAGGTCCAAAATTCATTCACGAATGACCCTCGTATACTTATGAGTAATCATCTACAAAGTACTCCGGACTATGTACTCGCGCTATTTAAAATTTTATGGATGGACTTTTATTTCCTTCAAATTTCATTAAGAGCATAGAATTTGTTATTTCGTCAGATTTTATGCGGTTGAAATTATCATGTTCAAAACTCACATTGTAAGGGTATTAATGGAATACTAACACGATTGACACACGGTAACCTCGGATTGTGGATGGAACACTTACAATACCAAATCAAACTCTTTATCACATTAACTTATAAAGAAACTGGAATGATCTCACAAAGAGGTCCACAATTCATTCACGAATGACTCTAGTATACTTATGAGTAATCATCTACAAAGTACTCTGGACTATGTACTCGCGCTTTTAAAATTTGATGGATGGACTTTTATTTTCCTTAAATTTCATTAAAAACATAGAATTTATTATTTCGCCAGATTTTATTCGGTTGAAATTATCGTGTTCATAACTCTCATTGTAAGGGTAGTAATGGAATACTAACACGATTGACACACGGTTACCTCGGATTACGGATGGGACACTTGCAATGCCAAATCAAACTCTTTATCACGGTAACTTATAAAGAAACTGGAATGATCTCACAAAGAGGTCCACAATTCATTCACGAATGACCCTCGTATACTTATGAGTAATCATCTACAAAGTACTCTGGACTATGTACTCGCGCTATTTAAAATTTGAAGGACGGACTTTTATTTCCCTTAAATTTCAATAAAAACATAGAATTTATTATTTCGTGAGATTTTATGCGGTTGAAATTATCGTGTTCATAACTCTCATTGTAAGGGTAGAAATAGAATACTAACACGATTGACACACGGATACCTCGGATTGCAGATGGGACACTTGCAATACCATATCAAACTCTTTATCACAGTAACTTATAAAGAAACTGGAATGATCTCAAAAAGAGGTCCACAATTCATTCACGAATGACCCTCGTATACTTATGAGTAATCATCTACAATGTTCTCCGGACTATGTACTCGCGCTATTTAAAATTTGATGGATGGGCTTTTATTTCCTTTAAATTTCATTAAGAGCATAGAATTTATTATTTCGTCAGATTTTATGCGGTTGAAATTATCATGTTCATAACTCTCATTGTAAGGTTAGTAATGGAATACTAACACGATTGACAAACGGTTACCTCGGATTGCGGATGGGACACTTGCAATACCAAATCAAACTCTTTATCACGGTAACTTATAAAGAAACTGGAATGATCTCACAAAGAGGTCCACAATTCATCCACGAATGACCCACGTAAAATTATGAGTAATCATCTACAAAGTACTCTGGACTATGTACTCGCGCTTTCTAAAATTTGAAGGATGGACTTTTATTTCCCTTAAATTTCAATAAAAACATAGAATTTATTATTTCGTCAGATTTTATGCGGTAGAAATTATCGTGTTCATAACTCTCATTGTAAGGGTAGTAATGGAATACTAACACGATTGACACACGGTTACCTCGGATTGCGGATGGGACACTTGTAATACCATATCAAACTCTTTATCACAGTATCTTATAAAGAAACTGGAATGATCTCACAAAGAAGTCTACAATTCATTCACGAATGACCCTAGTATACTTATGAGTAATCATCTAAAAAGTACTCTGGAATTTGTACTCGCACTATTTAAAATTTGATGGATGGACTTTTATTTCCCTTAAATTTCATTAAAAACATAGAATTTATTATTTCGTCAGATTTTATGCGGTTGAAATTATCGGGTTCATAACTCTCATTATAAGGGTAGTAATGGAATACTAACACGATTGACACACGGTTACCACGGATTGCGGATGGGACACTTGCAATACCAAATCAAACTCTTTATTACGGTACCTTATAAAGAAATTGAATTACTAACACGATTGACACACGGTTACCTCGGATTGCGGATGGGACACTTGCAATACCAAATCAAACTCTTTATCACGGTAACTTATAAAGAAACTGGAATGATCTCACAAAGAGGTCCACAATTGATTCACGAATGACCCTAGTATACTTATGAGAAATCATCTACAAAGTACTCCGGACTATGTACTCGTTCTTTTTCAAATTTGATGGATGGACTTTTGTTTCCTTAAATTTCATTAAAAACATAGAATTTATTATTTCGTCAGATTTTATGCGGTTGAAATTATCGTGTTCATAACTCTCATTGAAAGGGTAGTAATGGAATACTAACACGATTGACAAACGGTAACCTCGATTTACGGATGGGACACTTGCAATACCAAATCAAACTCTTTATCACGGTAACTTATAAAGAAACTGAATGATCTCACAAAGAGGTCCACAATTCATTCACGAATGACCCTAGTATACTTATGTGAAATCATCTACAAAGTACTCCGGACTATGTACTCACGCTTTTTAAAATTTGATGGATGGACTTTTATTTCCTTTAAATTTCAATAAGAACATAGAATTTATTATTTCGTCAGATTTTATGCGGTTGAAATTATCATGTTCACTCACATTGTAATGGTAATAATGGAAAACTAACACAATTGACACACGGTAACCTCGGATTGGGGATGAGACACTTACAATACCAAATCAAACTCTTTATCACAGTAACTTATAAAGAAACTGGAATGATCTCACAAAGAGGTCCACAATTCATTCACGAATGACCCTCGTATACTTATGAGTAATCATCTACAATGTTCTCCGGACTATGTACTCGCGCTATTTAAAATTTGATGGATGGGCTTTTATTTCCTTTAAATTTCATTAAGAGCATAGAATTTATTATTTCGTCAGATTTTATGCGGTTGAAATTATCATGTTCATAACTCTCATTGTAAGGTTAGTAATGGAATACTAACACGATTGACACACGGTTACCTCGGATTGCGGATGGGACACTTGCAATAACAAATCAAACTTTTATCACGGTAACTTATAAAGAAACTGGAATGATCTCACAAAGAGGTCCACAATTCATTCACGAATGACCCTCGTATACTTATGAGTAATCATCTACAAAGTACTCTGGACTATGTACTCGCGCTTTCTAAAATTTGAAGGATGGACTTTTATTTCCCTTAAATTTCAATAAAAACATAGAATTTATTATTTCGTCAGATTTTATGCGGTAGAAATTATCGTGTTCATAACTCTCATTGTAAGGGTAGTAATGGAATACTAACACGATTGACACACGGTTACCTCGGATTGCGGATGGGATACTTGTAATACCATATCAAACTCTTTATCACAGTATCTTATAAAGAAACTGGAATGATCTCACAAAGAAGTCTACAATTCATTCACAAATGACCCTAGTATACTTATGAGTAATCATCTAAAAAGTACTCTGGAATTTGTACTCGCACTATTTAAAATTTGATGGATGGACTTTTATTTCCCTTAAATTTCATTAAAAACATAGAATTTATTATTTCGTCAGATTTTATGCGGTTGAAATTATCGGGTTCATAACTCTCATTATAAGGGTAGTAATGGAATACTAACACGATTGACACACGGTTACCTCGGATTGCGGATGGGACACTTGCAATACCAAATCAAACTCTTTATCACGGTAACTTATAAAGAAACTGGAATGATCTCACAAAGAGGTCCACAATTCATTCACGAATGACCCTAGTATACTTATGAGAAATCATCTTCAAAGTACTCCGGACTATGTACTCGCGCCTTTTAAAATTTGATGGATGGACTTTTATTTCCCTTAAATTTCATTAAAAACATAGAATTTATTATTTCGTCAGATTTTGTGCGCTTGAAATTATCGTGTTCATAACTCTCATTGTAAGGGTAATAATGGAATACTAACACGATTGACACACGGTTACCTCGGATTGGGGATGGGACACTTGCAATACCAAATCAAACTCTTCATCACGGTAACTTATAAAGAAACTGGAATGATCTCACAAAGAGGTCCAAAATTCATTCACGAATGACCCTCGTATACTTATGAGTAATCATCTACAAAGTACTCCGGACTATGTACTCGCGCTATTTAAAATTTTATGGATGGACTTTTATTTCCTTCAAATTTCATTAAGAGCATAGAATTTGTTATTTCGTCAGATTTTATGCGGTTGAAATTATCATGTTCAAAACTCACATTGTAAGGGTATTAATGGAATACTAACACGATTGACACACGGTAACCTCGGATTGCGGATGGAACACTTACAATACCAAATCAAACTCTTTATCACATTAACTTATAAAGAAACTGGAATGATCTCACAAAGAGGTCCACAATTCATTCACGAATGACTCTAGTATACTTATGAGTAATCATCTACAAAGTACTCTGGACTATGTACTCGCGCTTTTAAAATTTGATGGATGGACTTTTATTTTCCTTAAATTTCATTAAAAACATAGAATTTATTATTTCGCCAGATTTTATTCGGTTGAAATTATCGTGTTCATAACTCTCATTGTAAGGGTAGTAATGGAATACTAACACGATTGACACACGGTTACCTCGGATTACGGATGGGACACTTGCAATGCCAAATCAAACTCTTTATCACGGTAACTTATAAAGAAACTGGAATGATCTCACAAAGAGGTCCACAATTCATTCACGAATGACCCTCGTATACTTATGAGTAATCATCTACAAAGTACTCTGGACTATGTACTCGCGCTATTTAAAATTTGAAGGACGGACTTTTATTTCCCTTAAATTTCAATAAAAACATAGAATTTATTATTTCGTGAGATTTTATGCGGTTGAAATTATCGTGTTCATAACTCTCATTGTAAGGGTAGAAATAGAATACTAACACGATTGACACACGGATACCTCGGATTGCAGATGGGACACTTGCAATACCATATCAAACTCTTTATCACAGTAACTTATAAAGAAACTGGAATGATATCATAAAGAAGTCCACAATTTATTCACGAATGACCCTAGTATACTTATGAGTAATCATCTACAAAGTACTCTGGAATTTGTACTCGCGTTATTTAAAATTTGATGGATGGAATATTATTTCCCTTAAATTTCATTAAAAACATAGAATTTATTATTTCGTCAGATTTTATGTGGTTGAAATTATCGGGTTCATAACTCTCATTGTAAGAGTAGTAATGGAATACTAACACGATTGAGACACGGTTACCTAGGATTGCGGATGGGACACTTGCAATACCATATCAAACTCTTTATTACGGTAACTTATAAAGAAATTGGAATGATCTCACAAAGAGGTCCACAATTCATTCACGAATGACCCTCGTATACTTATGAGTAATCATCTACAAAGTACTCCGGACTATGTACTCGCGCTATTTAAAATTTGATGGATGGACTTTTATTTCCCTTAAATTTCATTAAAAACATAAAATTTATTATTTCATCAGATTTTATGCGGTTTAAATTATCGTGTTCATAACTCTCATTGTAAGGGTAGTAATGAAATACTAACACGATTAACACACGGTTACCTCAGATTACGGATGGGACACTTGCAATACCAAATCAAACTCTTTAACACAGTAACTTATAAACAAACTGGAATGATCTCACAAATAGGTCCACAATTCATGCACGAATGAACCTCGTATACTTATGAGTAATCATCTACAAAGTACTCCAGACTATGTACTCGCGCTATTTAAAATTTGAAGGATGGACTTTTATTTCCCTTAAATTTCAATAAAAACATAGAATTTATTATTTCGTGAGATTTTATGCGGTTGAAATTATCGTGTTCATAACTCTCATTGTATGGGTAGAAATGGAATACTAACACGATTGACACACGGATACCTCGGATTGCGGATGGGACACTTGCAATACCATATCAAACTCTTTATCACAGTAACTTATAAAGAAACTGGAATGATATCATAAAGAAGTCCACAATTTATTCACGAATGACCCTAGTATACTTATGAGTAATCATCTACAAAGTACTCTGGACTATGCACTCGCGCTTTTTAAAATTTGATGGATGGACTTTTATTTCCCTTAAATTTCATTAAAAACACAGAATTTATTATTTCGTCAGATTTTATGTGGTTGAAATTATCGGGTTCATAACTCTCATTGTAAGAGTAGTAATGGAATACTAACACGATTGAGACACGGTTACCTCGGATTGCGGATGGGACACTTGCAATACCATATCAAACTCTTTATTACGGTAACTTATAAAGAAATTGGAATGATCTCACAAAGAGGTCCACAATTCATTCACGAATGACCCTCGTATACTTATGAGTAATCATCAACAATGTACTCCGGACTATGTACTCGCGCTATTTAAAATTCGATGGATGGACTTTTATTTCCCTTAAATTTCATTAAAAACATAAAATTTATTATTTCATCAGATTTTATGCGGTTTAAATTATCGTGTTCATAACTCTCATTGTAAGGGTAGTAATGAAATACTAACACGATTAACACACGGTTACCTCAGATTACGGATGGGACACTTGCAATACCAAATCAAACTCTTTAACACAGTAACTTATAAACAAACTGGAATGATCTCACAAATAGGTCCACAATTCATGCACGAATGAACCTCGTATACTTATGAGTAATCATCTACAAAGTACTCCAGACTATGTACTCGCGCTATTTAAAATTTGATGGATGGACTTTTATTTCCCTTAAATTTCATTAAAAATGTAGAATTTATTATTTTGTCACATTTTATGCAGTTCAAATTATTATGTTCATAACCCACATTGTAAGGTAATAATGGAATACTAGCACAATTGACACACGGTAACCTCGGATGGCGGATGGGACACTTACAATACCAAATCAAACTCTTTATCACAGTAACTTATAAAGAAACGGGAATGATCTCACAAAGAGGTCCACAATTCATTCACGGATGACCCTCGTATACTTATGAGTAATCATCTACAAAGTACTCAGGACTATGTACTCGCGCTATTTAAAATTTGATGGATGGACTTTTATTTCCTTAAATTTCATTAAAAACATAGAATTTATAATTTCGTCAAATTTTATGCGGTTGAAATTATCGTGTTCATAACTCTCATTGTAATGGTAGTAATGGAATACTAACACGATTATCACACGGAAACCTCGGATTGCGGATCGGACACTTGCAATACCAAATCAAACTCATTATCACGGTAACTTATAAAGAAACTGAATGATCTGACAAAGAGGTCCACAATTAATTCACGAATGACCCTAGTATACTTATGAGTAATCATCTAAAAAGTACTCTGGAATTTGTACTCGCACTATTTAAAATTTGATGGATGAACTTTTATTTCCCTTAAATTTCATTAAAAACATAGAATTTATTATTTCGTCAGATTTTATGCGATTGAAATTATCGGGTTCATAACTCTCATTGTAAGGGTAGTAATGGAATACTAACACGATTGACACACGGTTACCTCGGATTGCGGATGGGACACTTGCAATACCAAATCAAACTCTTCATTATGGTAACTTATAAAGAAATTGGATTACTAACAAGATTGACACATGGTTACCTCGGATTGCGGATGGGACACTTGCAATACCAAATCAAACTCTTTATCACGGTAACTTATAAAGAAACTGGAATGATCTCACAAAGAGGTCCACAATTCATTCACGAATGACCCTAGTATACTTATGAGAAATCATCTACAAAGTACTCCAGACTATGTACTCGCGCCTTTTAAAATTTGATGGATCGACTTTTATTTCCCTTAAATTTCATTAAAAACATAGAATTTATTATTTCGTCAGATTTTGTGCGGTTGAAATTATCGTGTTCATAACTCTCATTGTAAGGGTAATAATGGAATACTAACACGATTGACACACGGTTACCTCGGATTGGGGATGGGACACTTGCAATACCAAATCAAACTCTTTATCACGGTAACTTATAAAGAAACTGGAATGATCTCACAAAGAGGTCCACAATTCATTCACGAATGACCCTCGTATACTTATGAGTAATCATCTACAAAGTACTCCGGACTACGTACTCGGGCTATTTAAAATTTGATGGATGGACTTTTATTTCCTTCGAATTTCATTAAGAGCATAGAATTTGTTATTTCGTCAGATTTTATGCGGTTGAAATTATCATGTTCAAAACTCACATTGTAAGGGTAATAATGGAATACTAACACGATTGACACACGGTAACCTTGGATTGCGGATGGGACACTTACAATACCAAATCAAACTCTTTATCACATTAACTTATAAAGAAACTGGAATGATCTCACAAAGAGGTCCACAATTCATTCACGAATGACTCTAGTATACTTATGAGTAATCATCTACAAAGTACTCTGGACTATGTACTCGTGCTTTTAAAATTTGATGGATGGACTTTTATTTTACTTAAATTTCATTAAAAACATAGAATTTATTATTTCGTCAGATTTTATTCGGTTGAAATTATCGTGTTCATAACTCTCATTGTAAGGTTAGTAATGGAATACTAACACGATTGACACACGGTTACCTCGGATTGCAGATGGGACACTTGCAATACCAAATCAAACTCTTTATCACGGTAACTTATAAAGAAACTGGAATGATCTCACAAAGAGGTCCACAATTCATTCACGAATGACCCTCGTATACTTATGAGTAATCATCTAGAAAGTACTCTGGACTATGTGCTCGCGCTATTTAAAATTTGAAGGATGGACTTTTATTTCCCTTAAATTTCAATAAAAACATAGAATTTATTATTTTGTGAGATTTTATGCGGTTGAAATTATCGTGTTCATAACTCTCATCGTAAGGGTAGAAATGGAATACTAACACGATTGACACACGGTTACCTCGGATTCCGGATGGGACACTTGCAATACCATATCAAACTCTTTATCACAGTAACTTATAAAGAAACTGGAATGACATCACAAAGAAGTCCACAATTTATTCACGAATGACCCTAGTATACTTATGAGTAAACATCTACAAAGTACTCTGGAATTTGTACTCGCGCTATTTAAAATTTGATGGATGGACTTTTATTTCCCTTAAATTTCATTAAAAACATAGAATTTATTATTTCGTCAGATTTTATGTGGTTGCAATTATCGGGTTCATAACTCTCATTGTAAGAGTAGTAATGGAATACTAACACGATTGAGACACGGTTACCTCGGATTGCGGATGGGACACTTGCAATACCAAATCAAACTCTTTATTACGGTAACTTATAAAGAAATTTGAATGATCTCACAAAGAGGTCCACAATTCATTCACGAATGACACTCGTGTACTTATTAGTAATCATCAACAAAGTACTCCGGACTATGTACTCGCGCTATTTAAAATTTGATGGATGGACTTTTATTTCCCTTAAATTTCATTAAAAACATAAAATTTATTATTTCATCAGATTTTATGCGGTTTAAATTATCGTGTTCATAACTCTCATTGTAAGGGTAGTAATGAAATACTAACACGATTAACACACGGTTACCTCAGATTACGGATGGGACACTTGCAATACCAAATCAAACTCTTTAACACAGTAACTTATAAACAAACTGGAATGATCTCACAAATAGGTCCACAATTCATGCACGAATGAACCTCGTATACTTATGTGTAACCATCTACAAAGTACTCTGGACTATGTACTCGCGCTATTTAAAATTTGAAGGATGGACTTTTATTTCCCTTAAATTTCAATAAAAACATAGAATTTATTATTTCGTGAGATTTTATGCGGTTGAAATTATCGTGTTCATAACTCTCATTGTAAGGGTAGAAATGGAATACTAACACGATTGACACACGGATACCTCGGATTGCGGATGGGACACTTGCAATACCATATCAAACTCTTTATCACAGTAACTTATAAAGAAACTGGAATGATATCATAAAGAAGTCCACAATTTATTCACGAATGACCCTAGTATACTTATGAGTAATCATCTACAAAGTACTCTGGACAATGCACTCGCGCTTTTTAAAATTTGATGGATGGACTTTTATTTCCCTTCAATTTCATTAAAAACATAGAATTTATTACTTCGTCAGATTTTATGTGGTTGAAATTATTGGGTTCATAACTCTCATTGTAAGAGTAGTAATGGAATACTAACAAGATTGAGACATGGTTACCTCGGATTGCGGATGGGACACTTGCAATACCATATCAAACTCTTTATTACGGTAACTTATAAAGAAATTGGAATGATCTCACAAAGAGGTCCACAATTCATTCACGAATGACCCTCGTATACTTATGAGTAATCATCAACAAAGTACTCCGGACTATGTACTCGCGCTATTTAAAATTCGATGGATGGACTTTTATTTCCCTTAAATTTCATTAAAAACATAAAATTTATTATTTCATCAGATTTTATGCGGTTTAAATTATCGTGTTCATAACTCTCATTGTAAGGGTAGTAATGAAATACTAACACGATTAACACACGGTTACCTCAGATTACGGATGGGACACTTGCAATACCAAATCAAACTCTTTAACACAGTAACTTATAAACAAACTGGAATGATCTCACAAATAGGTCCACAATTCATGCACGAATGAACCTCTTATACTTATGAGTAATCATCTACAAAGTACTCCAGACTATGTACTCGCGCTATTTAAAATTTGAAGGATGGACTTTTATTTTCCTTAAATTTCAATAAAAACATAGAATTTATTATTTCGTGAGATTTTATGCGGTTGAAATTATCGTGTTCATAACTCTCATTGTATGGGTAGAAATGGAATACTAACACAATTGACACACGGATACCTCGGATTGCGGATGGGACACTTGCAATACCATATCAAACTCTTTATCACAGTAACTTATAAAGAAACTGGAATGATATCATAAAGAAGTCCACAATTTATTCACGAATGACCCTAGTATACTTATGAGTAATCATCTACAAAGTACTCTGGACTATGCACTCGCGCTTTTTAAAATTTGATGGATGGACTTTTATTTCCCTTAAATTTCATTAAAAACACAGAATTTATTATTTCGTCAGATTTTATGTGGTTGAAATTATCGGGTTCATAACTCTCATTGTAAGAGTAGTAATGGAATACTAACACGATTGAGACACGGTTACCTCGGATTGCGGATGAGACACTTGCAATACCATATCAAACTCTTTATTACGGTAACTTATAAAGAAATTGGAATGATCTCACAAAGAGGTCCACAATTCATTCACGAATGACCCTCGTATACTTATGAGTAATCATCAACAAAGTACTCCGGACTATGTACTCGCGCTATTTAAAATTCGATGGATGGACTTTTATTTCCCTTAAATTTCATTAAAAACATAAAATTTATTATTTCATCAGATTTTATGCGGTTTAAATTATCGTGTTCATAACTCTCATTGTAAGGGTAGTAATGAAATACTAACACGATTAACACACGGTTACCTCAGATTACGGATGGGACACTTGCAATACCAAATCAAACTCTTTAACACAGTAACTTATAAACAAACTGGAATGATCTCACAAATAGGTCCACAATTCATGCACGAATGAACCTCGTATACTTATGAGTAATCATCTACAAAGTACTCTGGACTATGTACTCGCGCTATTAAAATTTGATGGATGGACTTTTATTTCCCTTAAATTTCATTAAAAATGTAGAATTTATTATTTTGTCACATTTTATGCAGTTCAAATTATTATGTTCATAACCCACATTGTAAGGTAATAATGGAATACTAGCACAATTGACACACGGTAACCTCGGATGGCGGATGGGACACTTACAATACCAAATCAAACTCTTTATCACAGTAACTTACAAAGAAACGGGAATGATCTCACAAAGAGGTCCACAATTCATTCACGGATGACCCTCGTATACTTATGAGTAATCATCTACAAAGTACTCAGGACTATGTACTCGCGCTATTTAAAATTTGATGGATGGACTTTTATTTCCTTAAATTTCATTAAAAACATAGAATTTATAATTTCGTCAAATTTTATGCGGTTGAAATTATCGTGTTCATAACTCTCATTGTAATGGTAGTAATGGAATACTAACACGATTGTCACACGGAAACCTCGGATTGCGGATCGGACACTTGCAATACCAAATCAAACTCATTATCACGGTAACTTATAAAGAAACTGAATGATCTGACAAAGAGGTCCACAATTAATTCACGAATGACCCTAGTATACTTATGAGTAATCATCTAAAAAGTACTCTGGAATTTGTACTCGCACTATTTAAAATTTGATGGATGAACTTTTATTTCCCTTAAATTTCATTAAAAACATAGAATTTATTATTTCGTCAGATTTTATGCGGTTGAAATTATCGGGTTCATAACTCTCATTGTAAGGGTAGTAATGGAATACTAACATGATTGACACACGGTTACCTCGGATTGCGGATGGGACACTTGCAATACCAAATCAAACTCTTCATTACGGTAACTTATAAAGAAATTGGATTACTAACAAGATTGACACACGGTTACCTCGGATTGCGGATGGGACACTTGCAATACCAAATCAAACTCTTTATCACGGTAACTTATAAAGAAACTGGAATGATCTCACAAAGAGGTCCACAATTCATTCACGAATGACCCTAGTATACTTATGAGAAATCATCTACAAAGTGCTCCAGACTATGTACTCGCGCCTTTTAAAATTTGATGGATCGACTTTTATTTCCCTTAAATTTCATTAAAAACATAGAATTTATTATTTCGTCAGATTTTGTGCGGTTGAAATTATCGTGTTCAGAACTCTCATTGTAAGGGTAATAATGGAATACTAACACGATTGACACACGGTTACCTCGGATTGGGGATGGGACACTTGCAATACCAAATCAAACTCTTTATCACGGTAACTTATAAAGAAACTGGAATGATCTCACAAAGAGGTCAACAATTCATTCACGAATGACCCTCGTATACTTATGAGTAATCATCTACAAAGTACTCCGGACTATGTACTCGGGCTATTTAAAATTTGATGGATGAACTTTTATTTCCTTCGAATTTCATTAAGAGCATAGAATTTGTTATTTCGTCAGATTTTATGCGGTTGAAATTATCATGTTCAAAACTCACATTGTAAGGGTAATAATGGAATACTAACACGATTGACACACGGTAACCTTGGATTGCGGATGGGACACTTACAATACCAAATCAAACTCTTTATCACATTAACTTATAAAGAAACTGGAATGATCTCACAAAGAGGTCCACAATTCATTCACGAATGACTCTAGTATACTTATGAGTAATCATCTACAAAGTACTCTGGACTATGTACTCGCGCTTTTAAAATTTGATGGATGGACTTTTATTTTACTTAAATTTCATTAAAAACATAGAATTTATTATTTCGTCAGATTTTATTCGGTTGAAATTATCGTGTTCATAACTCTCATTGTAAGGTTAGTAATGGAATACTAACACGATTGACACACGGTTACCTCGGATTGCGGATGGGACACTTGCAATACCAAATCAAACTCTTTATCACGGTAACTTATAAAGAAACTGGAATGATCTCACAAAGAGGTCCACAATTCATTCACGAATGACCCTCGTATACTTATGAGTAATCATCTAGAAAGTACTCTGGACTATGTACTCGCGCTATTTAAAATTTGAAGGATGGACTTTTATTTCCCTTAAATTTCAATAAAAACATAGAATTTATTATTTTGTGAGATTTTATGTGGTTGAAATTATCGTGTTCATAACTCTCATCGTAAGGGTAGAAATGGAATACTAACACGATTGACACACGGTTACCTCGGATTCCGGATGGGACACTTGCAATACCATATCAAACTCTTTATCACAGTAACTTATAAAGAAACTGGAATGACATCACAAAGAAGTCCACAATTTATTCACGAATGACCCTAGTATACTTATGAGTAAACATCTACAAAGTACTCTGGAATTTGTACTCGCGCTATTTAAAATTTGATGGATGGACTTTTATTTCCCTTAAATTTCATTAAAAACATAGAATTTATTATTTCGTCAGATTTTATGTGGTTGCAATTATCGGGTTCATAACTCTCATTGTAAGAGTAGTAATGGAATACTAACACGATTGAGACACGGTTACCTCGGATTGCGGATGGGACACTTGCAATACCAAATCAAACTCTTTATTACGGTAACTTATAAAGAAATTTGAATGATCTCACAAAGAGGTCCACAATTCATTCACGAATGACACTCGTATACTTATTAGTAATCATCAACAAAGTACTCCGGACTATGTACTCGCGCTATTTAAAATTTGATGGATGGACTTTTATTTCCCTTAAATTTCATTAAAAACATAAAATTTATTATTTCATCAGATTTTATACAGTTTAAATTATCGTGTTCATAACTCTCATTGTAAGGGTAGTAATGAAATACTAACACGATTAACACACGGTTAACTCGGATTACGGATGGGACACTTGCAATACCAAATCACACTCTTTATCACAGTAACTTATAAACAAACTGGAATGACCTCACAAATAGGTCCACAATTCATGAACGAATGAACCTCGTATACTTATGAGTAATCATCTACAAAGTACTCCAGAATATGTACTCGCGCTATTTAAAATTTGATGGATGGACTTTTATTTCCCTTAAATTTCATAAAAAATGTAGAATTTATTATTTCGTCAGATTTTATGCGGTTCAAATTATTATGTTCATAACTCACATTGTAAGGTAATAATGGAATACTAACACAATTGACACACGGTAACCTCGGATGGCGGATGGGACACTTACAATACCAAATCAAACTCTTTATCACAGTAACTTATAAAGAAACTGGAATGATCTCACAAAGAGGTCCACAATTCATTCACGGATGACCCTCGTATACTTATGAGTAATCATCTACAAAGTACTCCGGACTATGTACTCGCGCTATTTAAAATTTGATGGATGGACTTTTATTTTCTTAAATTTCATTAAAAACATTGAATTTATTTTTTCGTCAAATTTTATGCGGTTGAAATTATCGTGTTCATAACTCTCATTGTAAGGGTAGTAATGGAATACTAACACGATTGACACACGGAAACCTCGGATTGCGGATGGGACACTTGCAATACCAAATCAAACTCTTTATCACGGTAACTTATAAAGAAACTAAATGATCTGACAAAGAGGTCCACAATTCATTCACGAATGACCCTAGTATACTTATGAGAAATCATCTGCAAAGTACTCCGGACTATGTACTCACGCTTTTTAAAATTTGATGCATGGAATTTTATTTCCCTTAAATTTCATTAAAAACATAAAATTTATTATTTCGTCAGATTTTATGCTGTTAAAATTATCGTGTTCATAACTCTCATTGTAAGGGTAGTAATGGAAACCTAACACGATTGACACATGGTTACCTCGGATTTTAGATGGGACAGTTGCAATATCAAATCAAAATCTTTATCACGGTAACTTATAAAGAAACTGAAATGATATCACAAAGAGGTCCACAATTCATTCACGAATGACCCTCGTATACTTATGAATAATCATCTTCAAAGTATTCCGGACTATGTACTTGCTCTATTTAAAATTTGATGGATGGACTTTTATTTCCTTTAAATTTCAATAAGAACATAGAATTTATTATTTCGTCAGATTTTATGCGGTTGAAATTATCATGTTCACTTACATTGTAATGGTAGTAATGGAAAACTAACACAATTGACACACGGTAACCTCGGATTGCAGATAAGACACTTACAATACCAAATCAAACTCTTTATCACAGTAACTTATAAAGAAACTGGAATGATCTCAAAAAGAGGTCCACAATTCATTCACGAATGACCCCAGTATACTTATGAGTAATCATCTACAATGTTCTCCGGACAATGTACTCGCGCTATTTAAAATTTGATGGATGGGCTTTTATTTCCTTTAAATTTCATTAAGAGCATAGAATTTATTATTTCGTCGGATTTTATGCGGTTGAAATTATCATGTTCATAACTCTCATTGTAAGGTTAGTAATGGAATACTAACACGATTGACACACGGTTACCTCGGATTGTGGATGGGACACTTGCAATACCAAATTAAACTCTTTATCACGGTAACTTATAAAGAAACAGGAATGATCTCACAAAGAGGTCCACAATTCATTCACGAATGACCCTCGTATACTTATGAGTAATCATCTACAAAGTACTCTGGACTATGTACTCGCGCTTTCTAAAAGCTGAAGGATGGACTCTAATTTCTCTTAAATTTCAATAAAAACATAGAATTTATTATTTCGTCAGATTTTATGCGGTAGAAATTATCGTGTTCATAACTCTCATTGTAAGGGTAGTAATGGAATACTAACACGATTGACACACGGTTAACTCGGATTGCGGATGGGACACTTGTAATACCATATCAAACTCTTTATCACAGTATCTTATAAAGAAACTAGAATGATCTCACAAAGAAGTCCACAATTCATTCACGAATGACCCTAGTATACGAATGGCGGATGGGACACTTGCAATACCAAATCAAACTCTTTATTACGGTAACTTATAAAAAAATTGGATTACTAACACGATTGACACACGGTTACCTCGGATTGCGGATGGGACACTTGCAATACCAAATCAAACTCTTTATTACGGTAAATTATAAAGAAACTGAATGATCTCACAAAGAGGTCCACAATTCATTAACGAATGACCCTAGTATACTTATGAGAAATCATCTACAAAGTACTCCGGAATTTGTACTCGCGCAATTTAAAATTTGATGGATGGACTTTTATTTCCTTAAATTTCATTAAAAACATAGAATTTATTATTTCGTCATATTTTATGCGGTAGAAATTATCGTGTTCATAACTCTCATTGTAAGGGTAGTAATGGAATACTAACACGATTGACACACGGAAACCTCGGATTGCGGATGGGACACTTACAATACCAAATCAAACTCTTTATCACGGTAACTTACAAAGAAACTGAATGATCTCACAAAGAGGTCCACAATTCATTCACGAATGACCCTAGTATACTTATGAGAAATCATCTACAAAGTACTCGGGACTATGCACTCACGCTTTTTAAAATTTGATGGATGGACTTTTATTTCCCTTAGATTTCATTAAAAACATAGAATTTATTATTTCGTCAGATTTTATGCGGTTGAAATTATCGTGTTCATAACTCTCATTGTAAGGGTAGTAATGGAATACTAACACGATTAACACACGGTTACCTCAGATTGCGGATGAGACAACTACAATACCAAATCAAACTCTTTGTCACAGTAACTTATAAAGAAACTGGAATGATCTCAAAAAGAGGTCCACAATTCATTCACGAATGACCCTCGTATACTTATGAGTAATCATCTACAATGTTCTCTAGACTATGTACTCGCGCTATTTAAAATTTGATGGATGGACTTTTATTTCCTTTAAATTTCATTAAGAGCATAGAATTTATTATTTCGTTAGATTTTATGTGGTTGAAATTATCATGTTCATAACTCACACTGTAAGGTTAATAATGGAATACTAACATGATTGACACACGGTAACCTCGGATTGCGGATGGGACACTTACAATACCAAATCAAATTCTTTATCACGGTAACTTATAAAGAAATTGGAATGATCTCCCAAAGAGGTCCACAATTCATTCACGAATGACCCTCGTATACTTATGAGTAATCATCAACAAAGTACTCCGGACTATGTACTCGCGCTATTTAAAATTTGATGGATGGACTTTTATTTCCCTTAAATTTCATTAAAAACATAAAATTTATTATTTCATCAGATTTTATGCGGTTTAAATTATCGTGTTCATAACTCTCATTGTAAGGGTAGTAATGAAATACTAACACGATTAACACACGGTTACCTCAGATTACGGATGGGACACTTGCAATACCAAATCAAACTCTTTAACACAGTAACTTATAAACAAACTGGAATGATCTCACAAATAGGTCCACAATTCATGCACGAATGAACCTCGTATACTTATGAGTAACCATCTACAAAGTACTCTGGACTATGTACTCGCGCTATTTAAAATTTGAAGGATGGACTTTTATTTCCCTTAAATTTCAATAAAAACAAAGAATTTATTATTTCGTGAGATTTTATGCGGTTGAAATTATCGTGTTCATAACTCTCATTGTAAGGGTAGAAATGGAATACTAACACGATTGACACACGGATACCTCGGATTGCGGATGGGACACTTGCAATACCATATCAAACTCTTTATCACAGTAACTTATAAAGAAACTGGAATGATATCATAAAGAAGTCCACAATTTATTCACGAATGACCCTAGTATACTTATGAGTAATCATCTACAAAGTACTCTGGACTATGCACTCGCGCTTTTTAAAATTTGATGGATGGACTTTTATTTCCCTTCAATTTCATTAAAAACATAGAATTTATTATTTCGTCAGATTTTATGTGGTTGAAATTATCGGGTTCATAACTCTCATTGTAAGAGTAGTAATGGAATACTAACACGATTGAGACACGGTTACCTCGGATTGCGGATGGGACACTTGCAATACCATATCAAACTCTTTATTACGGTAACTTATAAAGAAATTGGAATGATCTCACAAAGAGGTCCACAATTCATTCACGAATGACCCTCGTATTATTATGAGTAATCATCAACAAAGTACTCCGGACTATGTACTCGCGCTATTTAAAATTTGATGGATGGACTTTTATTTCCCCTAAATTTCATTAAAAACATAAAATTTATTATTTCATCAGATTTTATGCGGTTTAAATTATCGTGTTCATAACTCTCATTGTAAGGGTAGTAATGAAATACTAACACGATTAACACACGGTTACCTCAGATTACGGATGGGACACTTGCAATACCAAATCAAACTCTTTAACACAGTAACTTATAAACAAACTGGAATGATCTCACAAATAGGTCCACAATTCATGCACGAATGAACCTCGTATACTTATGAGTAATCATCTACAAAGTACTCCAGACTATGTACTCGCGCTATTTAAAATTTGAAGGATGGACTTTTATTTCCCTTAAATTTCAATAAAAACATAGAATTTATTATTTCGTGAGATTTTATGCGGTTGAAATTATCGTGTTCATAACTCTCATTGTAAGGGTAGAAATGGAATACTAACACGATTGACACACGGATACCTCGGATTGCGGATGGGACACTTGCAATACCATATCAAACTCTTTATCACAGTAAATTATAAAGAAACTGGAATGATATCATAAAGAAGTCCACAATTTATTCACGAATGACCCTAGTATACTTATGAGTAATCATCTACAAAGTACTCTGGACTATGCACTCGCGCTTTTCAAAATTTGATGGATGGACTTTTATTTCCCTTAAATTTCATTAAAAACACAGAATTTATTATTTCGTCAGATTTTATGTGGTTGAAATTATCGGGTTCATAACTCTCATTGTAAGAGTAGTAATGGAATACTAACACGATTAAGACACGGTTACCTCGGATTGCGGATGGGACACTTGCAATACCATATCAAACTCTTTATTACGGTAACTTATAAAGAAATTGGAATGATCTCACAAAGAGATCCACAATTCATTCACGAATGACCCTCGTATACTTATGAGTAATCATCAACAAAGTACTCCGGACTATGTACTCGCGCTATTTAAAATTCGATGGATGGACTTTTATTTCCCTTAAATTTCATTAAAAACATAAAATTTATTATTTCATCAGATTTTATGCGGTTTAAATTATCGTGTTCATAACTCTCATTGTAAGGGTAGTAATGAAATACTAACACGATTAACACACGGTTACCTCAGATTACGGATGGGACACTTGCAATACCAAACCAAACTCTTTAACACAGTAACTTATAAACAAACTGGAATGATCTCACAAATAGGTCCACAATTCATGCACGAATGAACCTCGTATACTTATGAGTAATCATCTACAAAGTACTCCAGACTATGTACTCGCGCTATTTAAAATTTGATGGATGGACTTTTATTTCCCTTAAATTTCATTAAAAATGTAGAATTTATTATTTTGTCACATTTTATGCAGTTCAAATTATTATGTTCATAACCCACATTGTAAGGTAATAATGGAATACTAGCACGATTGACACACGGTAACCTCGGATGGCGGATGGGACACTTACAATACCAAATCAAACTCTTTATCACTGTAACTTATAAAGAAACGGGAATGATCTCACAAAGAGGTCCACAATTCATTCACGGATGACCCTCGTATACTTATGAGTAATCATCTACAAAGTACTCAGGACTATGTACTCGCGCTATTTAAAATTTGATGGATGGACTTTTATTTCCTTAAATTTCATTAAAAACATAGAATTTATAATTTCGTCAAATTTTATGCGGTTGAAATTATCGTGTTCATAACTCTCATTGTAATGGTAGTAATGGAATACTAACACGATTGTCACACGGAAACCTCGGATTGCGGATCGGACACTTGCAATACCAAATCTAACTCATTATCACGGTAACTTATAAAGAAACTGAATGATCTGACAAAGAGGTCCACAATTAATTCACGAATGACCCTAGTATACTTATGAGTAATCATCTAAAAAGTACTCTGGAATTTGTACTCGCACTATTTAAAATTTGATGGATGAACTTTTATTTCCCTTAAATTTCATTAAAAACATAGAATTTATTATTTCGTCAGATTTTATGCGGTTGAAATTATCGGGTTCATAACTCTCATTGTAAGGGTAGTAATGGAATACTAACACGATTGACACACGGTTACCTCGGATTGCGGATGGGACACTTGCAATACCAAATCAAACTCTTCATTACGGTAACTTATAAAGAAATTGGATTACTAACAAGATTGACACACGGTTACCTCGGATTGCGGATGGGACACTTGCAATACCAAATCAAACTCTTTATCACGGTAACTTATAAAGAAACTGGAATGATCTCACAAAGAGGTCCACAATTCATTCACGAATGACCCTAGTATACTTATGAGAAATCATCTACAAAGTACTCCAGACTATGTACTCGCGCCTTTTAAAATTTGATGGATCGACTTTTATTTCCCTTAAATTTCATTAAAAACATAGAATTTATTATTTCGTCAGATTTTGTGCGGTTGAAATTATCGTGTTCAGAACTCTCATTGTAAGGGTAATAATGGAATACTAACACGATTGACACACGGTTACCTCGGATTGGGGATGGGACACTTGCAATACCAAATCAAACTCTTTATCACGGTAACTTATAAAGAAACTGGAATGATCTCACAAAGAGGTCAACAATTCATTCACGAATGACCCTCGTATACTTATGAGTAATCATCTACAAAGTACTCCGGACTATGTACTCGGGCTATTTAAAATTTGATGGATGGACTTTTATTTCCTTCGAATTTCATTAAGAGCATAGAATTTGTTATTTCGTCAGATTTTATGCGGTTGAAATTATCATGTTCAAAACTCACATTGTAAGGGTAATAATGGAATACTAACACGATTGACACACGGTAACCTTGGATTGCGGATGGGACACTTACAATACCAAATCAAACTCTTTATCACATTAACTTATAAAGAAACTGGAATTATCTCACAAAGAGGTCCACAATTCATTCACGAATGACTCTAGTATACTTATGAGTAATCATCTACAAAGTACTCTGGACTATGTACTCGCGCTTTTAAAATTTGATGGATGGACTTTTATTTTACTTAAATTTCATTAAAAACATAGAATTTATTATTTCGTCAGATTTTATTCGGTTGAAATTATCGTGTTCATAACTCTCATTGTAAGGTTAGTAATGGAATACTAACACGATTGACACACGGTTACCTCGGATTGCGGATGGGACACTTGCAATACCAAATCAAACTCTTTATCACGGTAACTTATAAAGAAACTGGAATGATCTCACAAAGAGGTTCACAATTCATTCACGAATGACCCTCGTATACTTATGAGTAATCATCTAGAAAGTACTCTGGACTATGTACTCGCGCTATTTAAAATTTGAAGGATGGACTTTTATTTCCCTTAAATTTCAATAAAAACCTAGAATTTATTATTTTGTGAGATTTTATGCGGTTGAAATTATCGTGTTCATAACTCTCATCGTAAGGGTAGAAATGGAATACTAACACGATTGACACACGGTTACCTCGGATTCCGGATGGGACACTTGCAATACCATATCAAACTCTTTATCACAGTAACTTATAAAGAAACTGGAATGACATCACAAAGAAGTCCACAATTTATTCACGAATGACCCTAGTATACTTATGAGTAAACATCTACAAAGTACTCTGGAATTTGTACTCGCGCTATTTAAAATTTGATGGATGGACTTTTATTTCCCTTAAATTTCATTAAAAACATAGAATTTATTATTTCGTCAGATTTTATGTGGTTGCAATTATCGGGTTCATAACTCTCATTGTAAGAGTAGTAATGGAATACTAACACGATTGAGACACGGTTACCTCGGATTGCGGATGGGACACTTGCAATACCAAATCAAACTCTTTATTACGGTAACTTATAAAGAAATTTGAATGATCTCACAAAGAGGTCCACAATTCATTCACGAATGACACTCGTATACTTATTAGTAATCATCAACAAAGTACTCCGGACTATGTACTCGCGCTATTTAAAATTTGATGGATGGACTTTTATTTCCCTTAAATTTCATTAAAAACATAAAATTTATTATTTCATCAGATTTTATACAGTTTAAATTATCGTGTTCATAACTCTCATTGTAAGGGTAGTAATGAAATACTAACACGATTAACCCACGGTTAACTCGGATTACGGATGGGACACTTGCAATACCAAATCAAACTCTTTATCACAGTAACTTATAAACAAACTGGAATGATCTCACAAATAGGTCCACAATTCATGCACGAATGAACCTCGTATACTTATGAGTAATCATCTACAAAGTACTCCAGAATATGTACTCGCGCTATTTAAAATTTGATGGATGGACTTTTATTTCCCTTAAATTTCATTAAAAATGTAGAATTTATTATTTCGTCAGATTTTATGCGGTTCAAATTATTATGTTCATAACTCACATTGTAAGGTAATAATGGAATACTAACACAATTGACACACGGTAACCTCGGATGGCGGATGGGACACTTACAATACCAAATCAAACTCTTTATCACAGTAACTTATAAAGAAACTGGAATGATCTCACAAAGAGGTCCACAATTCATTCACGGATGACCCTCGTATACTTATGAGTAATCATCTACAAAGTACTCCGGACTATGTACTCGCGCTATTTAAAATTTGATGGATGGACTTTTATTTTCTTAAATTTCATTAAAAACATTGAATTTATTTTTTCGTCAAATTTTATGCGGTTGAAATTATCGTGTTCATAACTCTCATTGTAAGGGTAGTAATGGAATACTAACACGATTGACACACGGAAACCTCGGATTGCGGATGGGACACTTGCAATACCAAATCAAACTCTTTATCACGGTAACTTATAAAGAAACTAAATGATCTGACAAAGAGGTCCACAATTCATTCACGAATGACCCTAGTATACTTATGAGAAATCATCTACAAAGTACTCCGGACTATGTACTCACGCTTTTTAAAATTTGATGCATGGAATTTTATTTCCCTTAAATTTCATTAAAAACATAAAATTTATTATTTCGTCAGATTTTATGCTGTTAAAATTATCGTGTTCATAACTCTCATTGTAAGGGTAGTAATGGAATACTAACACGATTGACACATGGTTACCTCGGATTTCAGATGGGACAATTGCAATATCAAATCAAACTCTTTATCACGGTAACTTATAAAGAAACTGAAATGATATCACAAAGAGGTCCACAATTCATTCACGAATGACCCTCGTATACTTATGAATAATCATCTTCAAAGTATTCCGGACTATGTACTTGCTCTATTTAAAATTTGATGGATGGACTTTTATTTCCTTTAAATTTCAATAAGAACATAGAATTTATTATTTCGTCAGATTTTATGCGGTTGAAATTATCATGTTCACTTACATTGTAATGGTAGTAATGGAAAACTAACACAATTGACACACGGTAACCTCGGATTGCAGATAAGACACTTACAATACCAAATCAAACTCTTTGTCACAGTAACTTATAAAGAAACTGGAATGATCTCAAAAAGAGGTCCACAATTCATTCACGAATGACCCCAGTATACTTATGAGTAATCATCTACAATGTTCTCCGGACAATGTACTCGCGCTATTTAAAATTTGATGGATGGGCTTTTATTTCCTTTAAATTTCATTAAGAGCATAGAATTTATTATTTCGTCAGATTTTATGCGGTTGAAATTATCATGTTCATAACTCTCATTGTAAGGTTAGTAATGGAATACTAACACGATTGACACACGGTTACCTCGGATTGTGGATGGGACACTTGCAATACCAAATTAAACTCTTTATCACGGTAACTTATAAAGAAACTGGAATGATCTCACAAAGAGGTCCACAATTCATTCACGAATGACCCTCGTATACTTATGAGTAATCATCTACAAAGTACTCTGGACTATGTACTCGCGCTTTCTAAAAGTTGAAGGATGGACTCTAATTTCCCTTAAATTTCAATAAAAACATAGAATTTATTATTTCGTCAGATTTTATGCGGTAGAAATTATCGTGTTCATAACTCTCATTGTAAGGGTAGTAATGGAATACTAACACGATTGACACACGGTTAACTCGGATTGCGGATGGGACACTTGTAATACCATATCAAACTCTTTATCACAGTATCTTATAAAGAAACTAGAATGATCTCACAAAGAAGTCCACAATTCATTCACGAATGACCCTAGTATACGAATGGCGGATGGGACACTTGCAATACCAAATCAAACTCTTTATTACGGTAACTTATAAAGAAATTGGATTACTAACACGATTGACACACGGTTACCTCGGATTGCGGATGGGACACTTGCAATACCAAATCAAACTCTTTATTACGGTAAATTATAAAGAAACTGAATGATCTCACAAAGAGGTCCACAATTCATTAACGAATGACCCTAGTATACTTATGAGAAATCATCTACAAAGTACTCTGGAATTTGTACTCGCGCAATTTAAAATTTGATGGATGGACTTTTATTTCCTTAAATTTCATTAAAAACATAGAATTTATTATTTCATCATATTTTATGCGGTAGAAATTATCGTGTTCATAACTCTCATTGTAAGGGTAGTAATGGAATACTAACACGATTGACACACGGAAACCTCGGATTGCGGATGGGACACTTACAATACCAAATCAAACTCTTTATCACGGTAACTTACAAAGAAACTGAATGATCTCACAAAGAGGTCCACAATTCATTCACGAATGACCCTAGTATACTTATGAGAAATCATCTACAAAGTACTCGGGACTATGCACTCACGCTTTTTAAAATTTGATGGATGGACTTTTATTTCCCTTAGATTTCATTAAAAACATAGAATTTATTATTTCGTCAGATTTTATGCGGTTGAAATTATCGTGTTCATAACTCTCATTGTAAGGGTAGTAATGGAATACTAACACGATTAACACACGGTTACCTCAGATTGCGGATGAGACAACTACAATACCAAATCAAACTCTTTGTCACAGTAACTTATAAAGAAACTGGAATGATCTCAAAAAGAGGTCCACAATTCATTCACGAATGACCCCGTATACTTATGAGTAATCATCTACAATGTTCTCCGGACTATGTACTCGCGCAACTTAAAATTTGATGGATGGACTTTTATTTCCTTTAAATTTCATTAAGAGCATAGAATTTATTATTTCGTTAGATTTTATGCGGTTGAAATTATCATGTTCATAACTCACACTGTAAGGGTAATAATGGAATACTAACATGATTGACACACGGTAACCTCGGATTGCGGATGGGACACTTACAATACCAAATCAAACTCTTTATCACAGTAACTTAAAAAGAAACTGGAATGATCTCACAAAGAGGTCCACAATTCATTCACGAATGACCCTAGTATACTTATGAGTAATCATCTACAAAGTACTCTAGACTATATACTCGCGCTTTTTAAAATTTGATGGATGGACTTTTATTTCCATTAAATTTCATTAAAAACATAGAATTTATTATTTCGACAGATTTTATGCGGTTGAAATTATCATGTTCATAACTCTCATTGTAAGGGTATTAATGAAATACTAACACGATTGACACACGGTTACCTCGGATTGCGGATGGGACACTTGCAATACCAAATCAAACTCTTTATCACGGTAACTTATAAAGAAACTGGAATGATATCACAAAGAGATCCACAATTCATTCACGAATGACCCTCGTATACTTATGAGTAATCATCTACAAAGTAATCTGGACTATGTACTCGCGCTATTTAAAATTTGATGGATGGACTTTTGTTTCCCTTAAATTTCATTAAAAACGTAGAATTTATTATTTCGTCAGATTTTATGCGGTTGAAATTATCGTGTTCATAACCCTCATTGTAAGGGTAGTAATGGAATACTAACACGATTGACACATGGTAACCTCGAATTGCGGATGGGACACTTGCAATACCAAATCAAACTCTTTATCACGGTAACTTATAAAGAAACTAGAATGATCTCACAAAGAGGTCCACAATTCATTCACGAATGACCCTAGTATACTTATGAGAAATCTTCTACAATGTACTCTGGAATTTGTACTCGCGCTATTTAAAATTTGATGGATGGACTTTTATTTCCTTAAATTTCATTAAAAACATAGAATTTATTATTTCGTCAAATTTTATGCGGTTGAAATTATCGTGTTCATAACTCTCATTGTAAGGGTAGTAATAAAATACTAACACGATTGACACACGGTAACCTCGTATTGCGGATGGGACACTTGCAATACCAAATCAAACTCTTTATCACGGTAACTTATAAAGAAACTGAATGATCTCACAAAGAGGTCCACAATTCATTCACGAATGACCCTAGTATACTTATGAGTAATCATCTAGAAAGTACTCTAGACTATATACTCGCGCATTTTAAAATTTGATGGATGGACTTTTATTTCCCTTAAATTTCATTAAAAACATAGAATTTATTATTTCGTCAGATTTTATGCGGTTGAAATGATCATGTTCATAACTCTCAATGTAAGGGTATTAATGCAATACTAACACGATTGACACACGGTTACCTCGGAGTGCGGATGGGACACTTGCAATACCAAATCAAACACTTTATCACGGTAACTTATAAAGAAACTGGAATGATATCACAAAGAGGTCCACAATTCATTCACGAATGACCCTCGTATACTTATGAGTAATCATCTACAAAGTATTCCGGACTATGTACTCGCTCTATTTAAAATTTGATGGATGGACTTTTATTTCCTTTAAATATCAATAAGAACATAGAATTTATTATTTCATCAGATTTTATGCGGTTGGAATTATCATGTTCATAACTCACATTGTAAGGGTAATAATGGAAAACTAACACAATTGACACACGGTAACCTCGGATTGCGGATGAGACACTTACAATACAAAATCAAACTCTTTATCACAGTAACTTATAAAGAAACTGGAATGATCTTAAAAAGAGGTCCACAATTCATTCACGAATGACCCTCGTATACTTATGAGTAATCATCTACAATGTTCTCCGGACTATGTACTCGTGCTATTTAAAATTGGAAGGATGGACTTTTATTTCCTTTAAATTTCATTAAGAGCATAGAATTTATTATTTCGTCAGATTTTATGCGGTTGAAATTATCATGTTCATAACTCACATTGTAAGGGTAATAATGGAATACTAACACGATTGACACACGGTAACCTCGGATTGCGGATGGGACACTTACAATACCAAATCAAACTCTTTATCACAGTAACTTATGAAGAAACTGGAATGATCTCACAAAGAGGTCCACAATTCATTCACGAATGACCCCAGTATACTTATGAGTAATCATCTACAAAGTACTCTAGACTATATACTCGCGCTTTTTAAAATTTGATGGATGGACTTTTATTTCCCTTAAATTTCATTAAAAACATAGAATTTATTATTTCGTCAGATTTTATGCGGTTGAAATTATCATGTTCATAACTCACATTGTAAGGGTAATAATGGAAAACTAACACAATTGACACACGATAACCTCGTATTGCGGATGAGACAACTACAATACCAAATCAAACTCTTTATCACAGTAACTTATAATGAAACTGGAATGACCTCAAAAGGAGGTCCACAATTCATTCACGAATTACCCTCGTATACTTATGAGTAATTATCTATAATGTTCTCCAGACTATGTACTCGCGCTATTTAAAATTTGATGGATGGACTTTTATTTCCTTTAAATTTCATTAAGAGCATAGAATTTATTATTTCGTCAGATTTTATGCGGTTGAAATTATCATGTTCATAACTCACATTCTAAGGGTAATAATGGAATACTAACACGATTGACACACGGTAACCTCGTATTGCGGATGAGACAACTACAATACCAAATCAAACTCTTTATCACAGTAACTTATAAAGAAACTGGAATGATCTAAAAAAGAGGTCCACAATTCATTCACGAATGACCCTCGTATACTTATGAGTAATCATCTACAATGTTCTCCGAACTATGTACTCGCGCTATTTAAAATTTGATGGATGGGCTTTTATTTCCTTTAAATTTCATTAAGAGCATAGAATTTATTATTTCGTCGGATTTTATGCGGTTGAAATTATCATGTTCATAACTCTCATTGTAAGGTTAGTAATGGAATACTAACACGATTGACACACGGTTACCTCGGATTGTGGATGGGACACTTGCAATACCAAATTAAACTCTTTATCACGGTAACTTAGAAAGAAACTGGAATGATCTCACAAAGAGGTCCACAATTCATTCACGAATGACCCTCGTATACTTATGAGTAATCATCTACAAAGTACTCTGGACTATGTACTCGCGCTTTCTAAAAGTTGAAGGATGGACTCTAATTTCCCTTAAATTTCAATAAAAACATAGAATTTATTATTTCGTCAGATTTTATGCGGTAGAAATTATCGTGTTCATAACTCTCATTGTAAGGGTAGTAATGGAATACTAACACGATTGAGACACGGTTAACTCGGATTGCGGATGGGACACTTGTAATACCATATCAAACTCTTTATCACAGTATCTTATAAAGAAACTAGAATGATCTCACAAAGAAGTCCACAATTCATTCACGAATGACCCGAGTACACTTATGAGTAATCATATAAAAAGTACCCTGGAATTTGTACTCGCACTATTTAAAATTTGATGGATGGACTTTTATTTCCCTTAAATTTCATTAAAAACATAGAATTTATTATTTCGTCAGATTTCATGCGGTTGAAATTATCGGGTTCATACCTCTCATTGTAAGGGTAGTAATGGAATACTAACACAATTGACACACTGTTACCTCGGATTGCGGATGGGACACTTGCAATACCAAATCAAACTCTTTATTACGGTAACTTATAAAGAAATTGGATTACTAACACGATTGACACACGGTTACCTCGGATTGCGGATGGGACACTTGCAATACCAAATCAAACTCTTTATTACGGTAAATTATAAAGAAACTGAATGATCTCACAAAGAGGTCCACAATTCATTCACGAATGACCCTAGTATACTTATGAGAAATCATCTACAAAGTACTCTGGAATTTGTACTCGCGCAATTCAAAATTTGATGGATGGAATTTTATTTCCCTTAAATTTCATTAAAAACACAGAATTTATTATTTCGTCATATTTTATGCGGTAGAAATTATCGTGTTCATAACTCTCATTGTAAGGGTAGTAATGGAATACTAACACGATTGACACACGGAAACCTCGGATTGCGGATGGGACACTTACAATACCAAATCAAACTCTTTATCACGGTAACTTATAAAGAAACTGGAATGATATCACAAAGAGATCCACAATTCATTCACGAATGACCCTCGTATACTTTTTTTTTTTTTAATGAGAACACCCGAGGGTGAGGGTTATTTTATTATAGGTACCCCAAGCCTTGATTTCCAAATGATCGAATATACAATTAGAGTTTGGAATGTGAAACAACATGGTTGTTTCCAAAAGACCTAACAGTGTTTGCTAATAGTGAAATAAAACTATCCTAAGTGAAAGGATAGGAGTCGAAGTTGCGATCCAAAACAAGAGGATCTCCACCCCTCGTGTTAATCCTCTGTAATGGCCAGGCAACTTCAATCGCAAAATAAAATCATCACATGTATGTTGAGCTTTGTAGCTTTGTAGTGGAGCCTATATGGGAAGGATTCCCGCTCCTTGATGTGTGCAGAAATCTCTTGCAGCTTCCATAGCTGCTCCCGCAGTAGAGAAGCTACTCCAGCAGCAAAGAAAAGCAAGGGAGTATCCAGGTTAAGAACTAGTATCAGCAATATGAGCTTGTGCATTCTCCTGCTTATAGTATTGTAAAGTTCCTTGTTCTGCAAAGACAAGACAAGAAAGGTATTCAGCAGCATCACATTCTATAGCCTAGGAGTTTTAGCAACTCGAATATGAGGAAAACAGCCTCTATCCATATCAATAAGCCTTCGAATTCGAGGTGTAACATTAGTCATATCTAGCCCTTGGTTGAAATCAAAATGATGTTTAGCTATGGCATGAGCTACCGTGTTGCCCTCCCTAAACGTGTGAATCAGTTGAGCACTACCAAGCAAAGATTTCACTTTGTATACCTTATCAAAAAGTTGCCATTGTGCCTCATATGGATTCCGAATCATATCAACCGCAAGCTTACAATCAGATTCCACCATAATGTTACCATTCAGATGGGGAAATAATTCAGTAGCAAATAATATTGCTTCAATTTCGGCATGTAGGGGGGATGAGGATGTTATTTTTGCCGAACTAATTCTAACCGGAAAGCCTAGACAATTCCTAGCTATAAGACCTACAGTAGCTATGTTAGAACTCCAGGCTGCATCTACATTTATTTTTATAGAGCCATGTTTAGGTCTTCCCCAGCAAATAATCCTTAAATTTGGCTTAGGGGGAGGCCTTAGCAGTGGAGTGAGATGATGAAAATATTGTGGTACTGAGATTTTAGATAACAGTGAGGGAGGACACCCACTAAAACTCAATTTAATCAGATTCTCTACCTCAGTACAGATAACATTCATGGATAGAGGCTTGTGGTCATATAGATAGTTGTTTCTAGCTTTCCATAAACTCCAGCATATCACAGATGGGAGCAACATGCAATATATTTGGTAAAACTTGGATAAATCTTGACAATCCCAAAACAGATAGAATCTTTGAGGAATGGAATGTGATGCATTAAGGTTAAAAGGTAGTGACTGAGTCAGATTCAACCAAACTGAGTGTGCCAAAGGACATGAGATAAAGTAATGTTGGATAGAATCAGCCTGACAACAAGCAGGGCACTTTGAAGCTAGGCTGTAACCACATGTAATAAGAACATCATCAAAGGGCAGAAAGGCATGTAGGAGTTTCCAGATAAAGATTGAGATCTTTTTTAGTACCATTGGATTCCATAAGAACTTAGAGACCAGAGAGGTACCTGTTGGTAGAATTAGAGCTCTATATGCCGACTTAAATGTAAATTTACCCGATGTTTCTGGCTCCCAGATGATTCTATCCTCCCTATCCTCAGTGAGAGCAGCCTCCTGAAGAAAAAGCACAGTATCATGTTCAAGAAAAGATGCAATTTGGTTCAGAATTGCATTTCTGTTGCTAATGAAATCAGCCACAGATATGTCATCCATTGAAGAGGTAATGTACTCAGGGATTTTAGAACTGAGAGGTCCATGCGGACACCATTTAGCATTAAGAAAATTACATCTCCCATTCCCATGAATAATTGAGGAATTGTTAACAGCAAATTCATTAATGTGACAAATTCTCCTCCAAGTAATAGATTTCCTGTAAGATGGTGGTAGAGACCAAAGAAGTTTAGACCACAATGAAGTTCCCAGTTGGCTCTTCCACCATAGTTTGACCGAACAAGAATCAATAATAGCTTGAACTGATCTAAAGCCCAAACCATCTCTATTAGTGGGTATGGCAATGTTAGTCCATTTCCTCCAAATCTTATTTTGTTTACCTTGAGTCTTACCCCAGAAAAATTGAGCCAGTTTTCTTTGAAAAGATTTAATTACAGCTTTTGGGGGATTTGAGACCATCCAAGTGTGCTGGGGAATAGAATACAAAACTGATTTGATGAGGATCATTTTCCCACCAGAGCTTAACCAGCAGTTTTTCCAATTTTGTAATTTAGCATCAACACTGGCCATAAGTGGGAAAAAATATCTGATCAGAGTTCTTCCTTTAAAAATAGGGCAACCTAAGTATTTGAATGGAAAAGACCCTTCTTTCATTTTTAAGATTGCTTTAACCTGAACCTTTCTAGCAGCAGTAGCCCTTTTACTTAAATAAAAGTCTGATTTCTGGAAATTAAACTTTTGACCTGAGCAGTGTTCAAAGACTTCAAGAAAGGCCTTTATCTTAATTAAGTTAGATTTAGAGGCTTGCATAAATATGATGGTATCATCCGCATACATCAAATGAGAAACCACAGGAATAGAACCAGGAATCTGATATGAGGACAGACATTTATTCATAAAGATAAAGGTCAAACTCCTAGAGAAAGCCTCTGAGAATATATTAAAAAGAGAAGGGGATAGAGGGTCACCTTGTTTGATTCCTCTTGTTGCACTGAAAAATCCAACTGGATTACCATTGATAATGACTGAAAAGTAGGCTTGAGACAAATTGTTCATTAAAGCTGTTAAAAAATTCCCTTTAAAACCAAACTTAGATAAAATCTGTTTGAGAAAACTCCATCTAACTCTATCAAAAGCTTTCCTCAGATCAAGCTTAAGGATGCAGTTAGGAATTCTTTGTTTCTTATCCAAAAATCTAATCATCTCTTGTAAATATAGAATGTTATCAGATATATCTCTATGCTTCATGAATGCTGTTTGGTTCAAGGATATCAGATTCTCCATATGTGGCTTCAATCTCTCTAGAAGAACTTTGGAACAAATCTTATTCAGCACATTTGATAGACTAATTGGTCTAAAGTCATCAAAAGAAGTTGGGGTTGGTTTTTTTGGAATTAGAGTAATCCATGTGCTAGCTATCCCCCTTGGTATCTCAGCACCAGAGATAAATTCATTTACCACTTCTAACAAATCTAGTTTAATAATCTGCCAGCATTTGGTGTAAAATTTTGGAGAGTATCCATCTGGCCCAGGGCTGCTGTTCTTGTTTAAGCCTTTAATTACATTTTCCAGTTCATCCTCAGTCACAGGCTTTGCTAAGTCAATATTATCACTATCAGTTATGATACCAGGAATCTGATTCAAAAAATGAGTGTCAAAAGTATCATCCAAAATTAAATCGGGTTCAGACAATAATTCAGTAAAATATTCAACTGCTTCCTTTTGTATATCTAGCTGAGAATTAATCCATTGACCTGATCTAGTTTTTAGTTTGGTGATGTGTAGTTTACAGTTTCTTTCTTGCACAACCTTGTGGAAAAAGGAAGTGTTATTATCACCCAACTTATGCCACTTTAATCTAGCTTTTTGCTTCCAATATTTCTCTTTTTCTTTTAAGACCTTTAGCAGCAAAGCATTTTTCTCATTAAGTTTAATTCTCTCAGCAGTTGAAGGATTTAGATCATATATAGCTTCCTGAGTTCTTAGATCATCTTCAGCTTTTGTAACATTAAGGTCAATGTTTCCAAATTTATCCCTATTCCATGATTTTAGAACTCTTTTAAGTCTGACAAGCTTAAGGTAAAACTTCAGCATTCCAGTTTCTGATGATGGTGAATCCCAGCTATCCCTTATCACAGTCATAAAATCCTCTCTAAGAAACCAAGAGTCTATGAATCTAAATGGCTTAGGGTTAGAATAGATAAGATTTGAAACTTGCAGAAGCAAAGGTGCATGATCCGAAGTTTGTCTATTTAAAATCTGAATTGAGGAAGATGGAAACTTAGTGATCCAAGAGATTGAGCATAGTCCTCTATCTAGTCTTTTCGAAGTAGGGTTCCGAAGCCTAGAGTTACACCAAGTGAACATGTTACCTACCGTATTAATTTCTTGGATTCCATTGGAAGAGATCCAGGTATTAAAGTCTCTTATACTACCTAAGGCAGGAGAGCAGGGCCCTCTATATTCATCTAATGAAGTTATTGAGTTAAAATCACCTATGAAGATGGTGTCACCATTTGGAATAGATTGAAGGTCAGACCACAGATCCTTCCTACCATCTCTAGTTCTTGAAGCATATATGAAAACTGCCTCCATATTCAGATTAACAGAGTGATGCAAAATATTTACATGCATAAATTGATCATGAAAGGAGTTTAGAGAGATAGTTAAGAGATTAGACCACATAATCCAGATCTTCCCATTAGGCAGTGTCAAGTTATGATTAAATGACAGTTTTTTCATGTAATCTTCACATTGGGAATTATCATGCATAGGTTCAATAATACACAGCAAATGAATTTTTTTGATCCTGCACAAATTAATTAACCTAAGCATAGAAGTGTCCATTCCTCTTAGATTCCACACTAAAAAATTGATATTAAGGTGTGTCATCATTGTTCACTTGACTTAGAGCTTTTCGAAGATGATCTAAGCATCATCTTATTTAGTTGACTAAGATAATTATTTTTCTTAGCTTTAGTCTTACCTTGGGTATTACCTGGTAGAGCAGAATTGGAGCTATCTAGTTGTGTAGAAGTGGTATCCTCTGTCAGCTCTGATGTATCCGCTTGCAATTCCTTTTCTTTGAAGCTGTCAGCAATCTGCAATACTGAAAATCTGTTCTCCATTTTCCCAGGTTGGGAGAAAGAGTTCTTGTGGAAAGGACTGTACATAGATAATGAGGCAGAACCAACTTGTATATCATCGTTAGCATAAGCAGAGATTATTGGCTTAACAGTTGAAGTGTCCTCAATCAACCTTAAAATAGAGTTATCAGAAGTATCAAGAGGTTGATTGTTTTTAGTAGAGGAATCCAATTTTTCCTGATTTACCATCACAGGACTATTGTTCAGATTTTTTCCAGATTCCACCATAATCTCACACTCATTGTCAGGAAGATCTTGGTCTTCAATTAGTGGGGCTTTATCAAATTTCTTACCTGTTGCCTTCCATAGGTACTGAGGCAGATTATGTTTCAAACTAGGATCCTGAGTGACATTCTCATTCTGTGAGTTAGCTTTACACTGGATCAAGGAATGGCCTAGTTTAGAACAGTGACCACAGTAAAGAGGGATATCTTCATATTCAATCGGGTATTTCTTATTGTTCGACACAGAGCCCAACCTTATGAAGCTACTCAGAGGTTTTTGGAGATCGATTTCGACACAAAATTTAATAGCAGATGGTCTTGTTAGCATCTCAGTAGCTTGATCATTTTTTATGAAGCTGCCTATGCTATTCCCCATGGCTTCAATCGAAGCAGTGTTATAGTAGTAAAGAGGGGGCTCCTTGATAGTACACCAAATAGGAACTATTGGTGATTCTTTATGAGTCGAGAACTCAGGTGTCCATTTTAGGATTTTCAGAGAAATTCCATTGAAATTCCAAACACATTTCATCCAACATCTTTGATAGTCATTTATATGATCAAAGCGAATCAAAACATGTTTGTAATCAAGGGATCCAAGTTGATACTTACCTTCGAATCCCACAGTTTTGAATGCCAATTCCAATTGCTCCATTGTGAGCCTACCTCTTGTGAACTTCCCAACCAGTGCATTCGCATAATGGGCAGAGAGTGTAGCTATCTGATCATCAGAGTACAAGCAGGAGGGTTCTCCCAGGTGCTGTGATTTGGGGACGATTTCTGGATTGTTAGGTAGGGATTTCGAGAGCGGAGGGGCTTTGGCTTGAAGAACTGTGGCAAACGTTTTGATGGGGAATTGAGTGGCCGGTGGAAGCGCCATCTCAATTGGTGTTACCAATTGGTATTCCGTAGCTGTACCCAAGCAGTTGGCGTTGGCGGCAAAGGAGCCGTTACCGGCAAAGTGCCGTTACCGGCGGAGTAGGAAAGAGAAGAAATCAGTTATTAGTTACTGTTCACTGGGAAATCGCTTTCAGAAAGGAGAGAGTTTGCTGGTAGTTGACCCTCGTATACTTATGAGTAATCATCTACAAAGTAATCTGGACTATGTACTCGCGCTATTTAAAATTTGATGGATGGACTTTTATTTCCCTTAAATTTCATTAAAAACGTAGAATTTATTATTTCGTCAGATTTTATGCGGTTGAAATTATCGTGTTCATAACTCTCATTGTAAGGGTAGTAATGGAATACTAACACGATTGACACATGGTAACCTCGAATTGCGGACGGGACACTTGCAATACCAAATCAAACTCTTTACCACGGTAACTTATAAAGAAACTAGAATGATCTCACAAAGAGGTCCACAATTCATTCACAAATGACCCTAGTATACTTATGAGAAATCTTCTACAATGTACTCTGGAATTTGTACTCGCGCTATTTAAAATTTGATGGATGGACTTTTATTTCCTTAAATCTCATTAAAAACATAGAATTTATTATTTCGTCAAATTTTATGCGGTTGAAATTATCGTGTTCATAACTATCATTGTATGGGTAGTAATGGAATACTAACACGATTGACACACGGTAACCGCGGATTGCGGATGGGACACTTGCAATACCAAATCAAACTCTTTATCACGGTAACTTATAAAGAAACTGGAATGATATCACAAAGAGATCCACAATTCATTCACGAATGACCCTCGTATACTTATGAGTAATCATCTACAAAGTAATCTGGACTATGTACTCGCGCTATTTAAAATTTGATGGATGGACTTTTATTTCCCTTAAATTTCATTAAAAACGTAGAATTTATTATTTCGTCAGATTTTATGCGGTTGAAATTATCGTGTTCATAACTCTCATTGTAAGGGTAGTAATGGAATACTAACACGATTGACACATGGTAACCTCGAATTGCGAATGGGACACTTGCAATACCAAATCAAACTCTTTATCACGGTAACTTATAAAGAAACTAGAATGATCTCACAAAGAGGTCCACAATTCATTCACGAATGACCCTAGTATACTTATGAGAAATGTTCTACAATGTACTCTGGAATTTGTACTCGCGCTATTTAAAATTTGATGGATGGACTTTTATTTCCTTAAATTTCATTAAAAACATAGAATTTATTATTTCGTCAAATTTTATGCGGTTGAAATTATCGTGTTCATAACTCTCATTGTAAGGGTAGTAATGGAATACTAACACGATTGACACACGGTAACCTCGGATTGCGGATGGGACACTTGCAATACCAAATCAAACTCTTTATCACCGTAACTTATAAAGAAACTGAATGATCTCACAAAGAGGTCCACAATTCATTCACGAATGACCCCCGTATACTTATGAGTAATCTTCTACAAAGTATTCCGGACTATGTACTCGCGCTATTTAAAATTTGATGGATGGACTTTTATTACCTTCAAATATCAATAAGAACATAGAATTTATTATTTCGTCAGATTTTATGCGGTTGGAATTGTCATGTTCATAACTCACATTGTAAGGGTAATATTGGAAAACTAACACAATTGACACACGGTAACCTCGGATTGCGGATGAGACACTTACAATACCAAATCAAACTCTTTATCACAGTAACTTATAAAGAAACTGGAATGATCTTAAAAAGAGGTCCACAATTCATTCACGAATGACCCTCGTATACTTATGAGTAATCATCTACAATGTTCTCCAGACTATGTACTCGTGCTATTTAAAATTGGAAGGATGGACTTTTATTTCCTTTAAATTTCATTAAGAGCATAGAATTTATTATTTCGTCAGATTTTATGCGGTTGAAATTATCATGTTCATAACTCACATTGTAAGGGTAATAATGGAATACTAACACGATTGACACACGGTAACCTCGGATTGCGGATGGGACACTTACAATACCAAATCAAACTCTTTATCACAGTAACTTATAAAGAAACTGGAATGATCTCACAAAGAGGTCCACAATTCATTCACGAATGACCCCAGTATACTTATGAGTAATCATCTACAAAGTACTCTAGACTATATACTCGCGCTTTTTAAAATTTGATGGATGGACTTTTATTTCCCTTAAATTTCATTAAAAACATAGAATTTATTATTTCGTCAGATTTTATGCGGTTGAAAATATCATGTTCATAACTCACATTGTAAGGGTAATAATGGAAAACTAACACGATTGACACACGGTAACCTCAGATTGCGGATGAGACAACTACAATACCAAATCAAACTCTTTATCACAGTAACTTATAAAGAAACTGGAATGATCTCAAAAAGAGGTCCACAGTTCATTCACGAATGACCCTCGTATACTTATGAGTAATCATCTACAATGTTCTCCGGACTATGTACTCGCGCTATTTAAAATTTGATGGATGGACTTTTATTTCCTTTAAATTTCATTTAGAGCATAGAATTTATTATTTCGTTAGATTTTATGCGGTTGAAATTATCATGTTCATAACTCACATTGTAAGGGTAATAATGGAATACTACACGATTGACACACGGTAACCTCGGATTGTGGATTAGACACTTACAATACCAAATCAAACTCTTTATCACAGTAACTTATAAAGAAACTGGAATGATCTCACAAAGAGGTCCACAATTCATTCACGAATGACCCCAGTATACTTATGAGTAATCATCTACAAAGTACTCTGGACTATATACTCGCGCATTTTAAAATTTGATGGATGGACTTTTATTTCCTTAAATATCATTAAAAACATAGAATTTATTATTTCGTCAGATTTTATGCGGTTGAAATTATCGTGTTCATAACTCTCATTGTAAGGGTAGTAATGGAATATTAACACGATTGACACACGGTAACCTCCGATTGCGGATGGGACACTTACAATACCAAATCAAACTCTTTATCACAGTAACTTATAAAGAAACTAGAATGATCTTACAAAGAGGTCCACAATTCATTCACGAATGACCCTAGTATACTTATGAGAAATCTTCTACAATGCACTCTAGACTATATACTCGCGCTTTTTAAAATTTGATGGATGGACTTTTATTTCCTTAAATTTCATTAAAAACATAGAATTTATTATTTCGTCAGATTTTATGCGGTTGAAATTATCGTGTTCATAACTCTCATTGTAAGGGTAGTAATGGAATACTAACACGATTGACACACGGTTACCTCGGATTGCGGATGGGACACTTGCAATACCAAATCAAACTCTTTATCAAGGTAACTTATAAAGAAACTGGAATGATATCACAAAGAGGTCCACAATTCATTCAAGAATGACCCTCGTATACTTATGAGTAATAATCTACAAATTATTCTGGACTATACTCGTGCTATTTAAAATTTGATGGATGGACTTTTATTTACTTTAAATTTCGATTAGAACATAGAATTTATTATTTCGTCAGATTTTATGCGGTTGACACTATCATGTTCATAACTCACATTGTAAGGGTAATAATGGAAAACTAACACAATTGACACACGGTAACCTCGGATTGCGGATGAGAAAACTACAATACCAAATCAAACTCTTTATCACCATAACTTATAATGAAACTGGAATGATCTCAAAAAGAGGTCCACAATTCATTCACGAATGACCCTCGTATACTTATGAGTAATCATCTACAATGTTCTCCGGACTATGTACTCGCGCTATTTAAAATTTGATGGATGAACTTTTACTTCCTTTAAATTTCATTAAGAGCATAGAATTTATTATTTCTTCAGATTTTATGCGGTTGAAATTATCATGTTCATAACTCACGTTGTAAGGGTAATAATGGAATACTAACACGATTGACACACGGAAACCTCGGATTGTGGATGAGACACTTACAATACCAAATCAAACTCTTTATCACAGTAACTTATAAAGAAACTGGAATGATCTCACAAAGAGGTCCACAATTCATTCACGAATGACCCCAGTATACTTATGAGTAATCATCTACAAAGTACTCTGGACTATATACTCGCGCTTTTTAAAATTTGATGGATGGACTTTTATTTCCCTTAAATTTCATTAAAAACATAGAATTTATTATTTCGTCAGATTTTATGCGTTTGAAATTATCATGTTCATAACTCTCATTGTAAGGGTATTAATGGAATACTAACACGATTGACACACGGTTACCTCGGATTGCGGAAGGAACACTTGCAATACCAAATCAAACTCTTTACCAGGTAACTTATAAAGAAACAAGAATGATCTCACAAAGAGCTCCACAATTCATTCACGAATGACCCTCGTATACTTATGAGTAATCATTTACAAAGTACTCTGGACTATGTACTCGCGCTTTCTAAAATTTGAAGGATGGACTTTTATTTCCCTTAAATTTCAATAAAAACATAGAATTTATTATTTCGTCAGATTTTATGCGGTTGAAATTATCGTGTTCATAACTCTCATTGTTAGGGTAGTAATGGAATACTAACACGATTGACACACGGTTACCTCGGATTGTGGATGGGACACTTGTAATACCATATCGAACTCTTTATCACAGTATCTTATAAAGAAACTGGAATGATCTCACAAAGAAGTCCACAATTCATTCAAGAATGACCCTCGTATACTTATGAGTAATCATCTATAAAGTATTCTGGACTATGTACTCGTGCTATTTAAAATTTGATGGATGGACTTTTATTTACTTTAAATTTCAATAAGAACATAGAATTTATTATTTCGTCAGATTTTATGCGGTTGAAACTATTATGTTCATAACTCACATTGTAAGGGTAATAATGGAAAACTAACACAATTGACACACGGTAACCTCGGATTGTGGATGAGACAACTACAATACCAAATCAAACTCTTTATCACAATAACTTATAATGAAATTGGAATGATCTCAAAAAGAGGTCCACAATTCATTCACGAATGACCCTCGTATACTTATGAGTAATCATCTACAATGTTCTCCGGACTATGTACTCGCGCTATTTAAAATTTGATGGATGAACTTTTATTTCCTTTAAATTTCATTAAGAGCATATAATTTATTATTTCTTCAGATTTTATGCGGTAGAAATTATCATGTTCATAACTCACATTGTAAGGGTAATAATGGAATACTAACACGATTGACACACGGTAACCTCGGATTGTGGATGAGACACTTACAATACCAAATCAAACTCTTTATCACAGTAACTTATAAAGAAACTGGAATGATCTCACAAAGAGGTCCACAATTCATTCACGAATGACCCCAGTATACTTATGAGTAATCATCTACAAAGTACTCTGACTATATACTCGCGCTTTTTAAAATTTGATGGATGGACTTTTATTTCCCTTAAATTTCATTAAAAACTTAGAATTTATTATTTTGTCAGATTTTATGCATTTGAAATTATCATGTTCATAACTCTCATTGTAAGGGTATTAATGGAATACTAACACGATTGACACACGGTTACCTCGGATTGCGGAAGGAACACTTGCAATACCAAATCAAACTCTTTACCAGGTAACTTATAAAGAAACTAGAATGATCTCACAAAGAGCTCCACAATTCATTCACGAATGACCCTCGTATACTTATGAGTAATCATTTACAAAGTACTCTGGACTATGTACTCGCGCTTTCTAAAATTTGAAGGATGGACTTTTATTTCCCTTAAATTTCAATAAAAACATAGAATTTATTATTTCGTCAGATTTTATGCGGTTGAAATTATCGTGTTCATAACTCTCATTGTTAGGGTAGTAATGGAATACTAACACGATTGACACACGGTTACCTCGGATTGTGGATGGGACACTTGTAATACCATATCGAACTCTTTATCACAGTATCTTATAAAGAAACTGGAATGATCTCACAAAGAAGTCCACAATTCATTCAAGAATGACCCTCGTATACTTATGAGTAATCATCTATAAAGTATTCTGGACTATGTACTCGTGCTATTTAAAATTTGATGGATGGACTTTTATTTACTTTAAATTTCAATAAGAACATAGAATTTATTATTTCGTCAGATTTTATGCGGTTGAAACTATTATGTTCATAACTCACATTGTAAGGGTAATAATGGAAAACTAACACAATTGACACACGGTAACCTCGGATTGTGGATGAGACAACTACAATACCAAATCAAACTCTTTATCACAATAACTTATAATGAAATTGGAATGATCTCAAAAAGAGGTCCACAATTCATTCACGAATGACCCTCGTATACTTATGAGTAATCATCTACAATGTTCTCCGGACTATGTACTCGCGCTATTTAAAATTTGATGGATGAACTTTTATTTCCTTTAAATTTCATTAAGAGCATATAATTTATTATTTCTTCAGATTTTATGCGGTAGAAATTATCATGTTCATAACTCACATTGTAAGGGTAATAATGGAATACTAACACGATTGACACACGGTAACCTCGGATTGTGGATGAGACACTTACAATACCAAATCAAACTCTTTATCACAGTAACTTATAAAGAAACTGGAATGATCTCACAAAGAGGTCCACAATTCATTCACGAATGACCCCAGTATACTTATGAGTAATCATCTACAAAGTACTCTGACTATATACTCGCGCTTTTTAAAATTTGATGGATGGACTTTTATTTCCCTTAAATTTCATTAAAAACTTAGAATTTATTATTTTGTCAGATTTTATGCATTTGAAATTATCATGTTCATAACTCTCATTGTAAGGGTATTAATGGAATACTAACACGATTGACACACGGTTACCTCGGATTGCGGAAGGAACACTTGCAATACCAAATCAAACTCTTTACCAGGTAACTTATAAAGAAACAAGAATGATCTCACAAAGAGCTCCACAATTCATTCACGAATGACCCTCGTATACTTATGAGTAATCATTTACAAAGTACTCTGGACTATGTACTCGCGCTTTCTAAAATTTGAAGGATGGACTTTTATTTCCCTTAAATTTCAATAAAAACATAGAATTTATTATTTCGTCAGATTTTATGCGGTTGAAATTATCGTGTTCATAACTCTCATTGTTAGGGTAGTAATGGAATACTAACACGATTGACACACGGTTACCTCGGATTGTGGATGGGACACTTGTAATACCATATCGAACTCTTTATCACAGTATCTTATAAAGAAACTGGAATGATCTCACAAAGAAGTCCACAATTCATTCAAGAATGACCCTCGTATACTTATGAGTAATCATCTATAAAGTATTCTGGACTATGTACTCGTGCTATTTAAAATTTGATGGATGGACTTTTATTTACTTTAAATTTCAATAAGAACATAGAATTTATTATTTCGTCAGATTTTATGCGGTTGAAACTATTATGTTCATAACTCACATTGTAAGGGTAATAATGGAAAACTAACACAATTGACACACGGTAACCTCGGATTGTGGATGAGACAACTACAATACCAAATCAAACTCTTTATCACAATAACTTATAATGAAATTGGAATGATCTCAAAAAGAGGTCCACAATTCATTCACGAATGACCCTCGTATACTTATGAGTAATCATCTACAATGTTCTCCGGACTATGTACTCGCGCTATTTAAAATTTGATGGATGAACTTTTATTTCCTTTAAATTTCATTAAGAGCATATAATTTATTATTTCTTCAGATTTTATGCGGTAGAAATTATCATGTTCATAACTCACATTGTAAGGGTAATAATGGAATACTAACACGATTGACACACGGTAACCTCGGATTGTGGATGAGACACTTACAATACCAAATCAAACTCTTTATCACAGTAACTTATAAAGAAACTGGAATGATCTCACAAAGAGGTCCACAATTCATTCACGAATGACCCCAGTATACTTATGAGTAATCATCTACAAAGTACTCTGACTATATACTCGCGCTTTTTAAAATTTGATGGATGGACTTTTATTTCCCTTAAATTTCATTAAAAACTTAGAATTTATTATTTTGTCAGATTTTATGCATTTGAAATTATCATGTTCATTACTCTCATTGTAAGGGTATTAATGGAATACTAACACGATTGACACACGGTTACCTCGGATTGCGGATGGGACACTTGCAATACCAAATCAAACTCTTTATCAGGTAACTTATAAAGAAACTAGAATGATCTCACAAAGAGGTCCACAATTCATTCACGAATGACCCTCGTATACTTATGAGTAATCATCTACAAAGTACTCTGGACTATGTACTCGCGCTTTCTAAAATTTGAAGGATGGACTTTTATTTCCCTTAAATTTCAATAAAAACATAGAATTTATTATTTCGTCAGATTTTATGCGATTGAAATTATCGTGTTCATAACTCTCATTGTTAGGGTAGTAATGGAATACTAACACGATTGACACACGGTTACCTTGGATTGTGGATGGGACACTTGTAATACCATATCGAACTCTTTATCACAGTATCTTATAAAGAAACTGGAATGATCTCACAAAGAAGTCCACAATTCATTCAAGAATGACCCTCGTATACTTATGAGTAATCATCTATAAAGTATTCTGGACTATGTACTCGTGCTATTTAAAATTTGATGGATGGACTTTTATTTACTTTAAATTTCAATAAGAACATAGAATTTATTATTTCGTCAGATTTTATGCGGTTGAAACTATTATGTTCATAACTCACATTGTAAGGGTAATAATGGAAAACTAACACAATTGACACACGGTAACCTCGGATTGTGGATGAGACAACTACAATACCAAATCAAACTCTTTATCACAATAACTTATAATGAAATTGGAATGATCTCAAAAAGAGGTCCACAATTCATTCACGAATGACCCTCGTATACTTATGAGTAATCATCTACAATGTTCTCCGGACTATGTACTCGCGCTATTTAAAATTTGATGGATGAACTTTTATTTCCTTTAAATTTCATTAAGAGCATATAATTTATTATTTCTTCAGATTTTATGCGGTAGAAATTATCATGTTCATAACTCACATTGTAAGGGTAATAATGGAATACTAACACGATTGACACACGGTAACCTCGGATTGTGGATGAGACACTTACAATACCAAATCAAACTCTTTATCACAGTAACTTATAAAGAAACTGGAATTATCTCACAAAGAGGTCCACAATTCATTCACGAATGACCCCAGTATACTTATGAGTAATCATCTACAAAGTACTCTGGACTATATACTCGCGCTTTTTAAAATTTGATGGATGGACTTTTATTTCCATTAAATTTCATTAAAAACTTAGAATTTATTATTTTGTCAGATTTTATGCATTTGAAATTATCATGTTCATTACTCTCATTGTAAGGGTATTAATGGAATACTAACACGATTGACACACGGTTACCTCGGATTGCGGATGGGACACTTGCAATACCAAATCAAACTCTTTATCAGGTAACTTATAAAGAAACTAGAATGATCTCACAAAGAGGTCCACAATTCATTCACGAATGACCCTCGTATACTTATGAGTAATCATCTACAAAGTACTCTGGACTATGTACTCGCGCTTTCTAAAATTTGAAGGATGGACTTTTATTTCCCTTAAATTTCAATAAAAACATAGAATTTATTATTTCATCAGATTTTATGCGGTTGAAATTATCGTGTTCATAACTCTCATTGTTAGGGTAGTAATGGAATACTAACACGATTGACACACGGTTCTCGGATTGTGGATGGGACACTTGTAATACCATATCGAACTCTTTATCACAGTATCTTATAAAGAAACTGGAATGATCTCACAAAGAAGTCCACAATTCATTCAAGAATGACCCTCGTATACTTATGAGTAATCATCTATAAAGTATTCTGGACTATGTACTCGTGCTATTTAAAATTTGATGGATGGACTTTTATTTACTTTAAATTTCAATAAGAACATAGAATTTATTTTTTCGTCAGATTTTATGCGGTTGAAACTATTATGTTCATAACTCACATTGTAAGGGTAATAATGGAAAACTAACACAATTGACACACGGTAACCTTGGATTGTGGATGAGACAACTACAATACCAAATCAAACTCTTTATCACAATAACTTATAATGAAATTGGAATGATCTCAAAAAGAGGTCCACAATTCATTCACGAATGACCCTCGTATACTTATGAGTAATCATCTACAATGTTCTCCGGACTATGTACTCGCGCTATTTAAAATTTGATGGATGAACTTTTATTTCCTTTAAATTTCATTAAGAGCATATAATTTATTATTTCTTCAGATTTTATGCGGTAGAAATTATCATGTTCATAACTCACATTGTAAGGGTAATACTGGAATACTAACACGATTAACACACGGTAACCTCGGATTGTGGATGAGACACTTACAATACCAAATCAAACTCTTTATCACAGTAACTTATAAAGAAACTGGAATGATCTCACAAAGAGGTCCACAATTCATTCACGAATGACCCCAGTATACATATGAGTAATCATCTACAAAGTACTCTGGACTATATACTCGCGCTTTTTAAAATTTGATGGATGGACTTTTATTTCCATTAAATTTCATTAAAAACTTAGAATTTATTATTTTGTCAGATTTTATGCATTTGAAATTATCATGTTCATTACTCTCATTGTAAGGGTATTAATGGAATACTAACACGATTGACACACGGTTTCCTCGGATTGCGGATGGGACACTTGCAATACCAAATCAAACTCTTTATCAGGTAACTTATAAATAAACTAGAATGATCTCACAAAGAGGTCCACAATTCATTCACGAATGACCCTCGTATACTTATGAGTAATCATCTACAAAGTACTCTGGACTATGTACTCGCGCTTTCTAAAATTTGAAGGATGGACTTTTATTTCCCTTAAATTTCAATAAAAACATAGAATTTATTATTTCGTCAGATTTTATGCGGTTGAAATTATCGTGTTCATAACTCTCATTGTAAGGGTAGTAATGGAATACTAACACGATTGACACACGGTTACCTCGGATTGTGGATGGGACACTTGTAATACCATATCAAACTCTTTATCTCAGTATCTTATAAAGAAACTGGAATGATCTCACAAAGAAGTCCACAATTCATTCACGAATGACCCTAGTATACCTGTGAGTAATCATCTACAAAGTACTCTGGAATTTGTACTCGCACTATTTAAAATTTGTGGATAGACTTTTATTTCCCTTAAATTTCATTAAAAACATAGAATTTATTATTTCGTCAGATTTTATGCGGTTGAAATTATCGGGTTCATAACTCTCATTGTAAGGGTAGTAATGGAATACTAACAAGATTGACAAACGGTTACCTCGGATTGCGGATGTGGCACTTGCAATACCAAATCAAACTCTTTATTACGGTAACTTATAAAGAAATTGGAATACTAACACGATTGACACACGGTTACCTCGGATTGCGGATGGGACACTTGCAATACCAAATCAAACTCTTTATTACGGTAACTTATAAAGAAACTGAATGATCTCACAAAGAGGTCCACAATTCATTCACGAATGACCCTAGTATACTTATGAGAAATCTTCTACAATGTACTCTGGAATTTGTACTCGCGCTATTTAAGATTTGATGGATGGACTTTTATTTCCTTAAATTTCATTAAAAACATAGATTTTATTATTTCGTCAGATTTTATGCGGTTGAAATTATCGTGTTCATAACTCTCATTGTAAGGGTAGTAATGGAATATTAACACGATTGACACACGGTAACCTCCGATTGCGGATGGGACACTTACAATACCAAATCAAACTCTTTATCACAGTAACTTATAAAGAAACTGGAATGATCTCACAAAGAGGTCCACAATTCATTCACGAATGACCCCAGTATACTTATGAGTAATCATCTACAAAGTACTCTGGACTATATACTCGCGCCTTTTAAAATTTGATGGATGGACTTTTATTTCCCTTAAATTTCATTAAAAACATAGAATTTATTATTTCGTCATATTTTATGCGGTTGAAACTATCATGTTCATAACTCACATTGTAAGGGTAATAATGGAAAACTAACACAATTGACACACGGTAACCTCGGATTGCGGATGAGACAACTACAATACCAAATCAAACTCTTTATCACAGTAACTTATAATGAAACTGGAATGATCTCAAAAAGAGGTCCACAATTCATTCACGAATGACCCTCGTATACTTATGAGTAATCATCTAAAATGTTCTCCGGACTATGTACTCGCGCTATTTAAAATTTGATGGATGAACTTTTATTTCCTTTAAATTTCATTAAGAGCATAGAATTTATTATTTCGTCAGATTTTATGCGGTTAAAATTATCATGTTCATAACTCACATTGTAAGGGTAATAATGGAATACTAACACGATTAACACACGATAACCTCGGATTATGGATGAGACACTTACAATACCAAATCAAACTCTTTATCACAGTAACTTATAAAGAAACTGGAATGATCTCACAAAGAGGTCCACAATTCATTCACGAATGACCCCAGTATACTTATGAGTAATCATCTACAAAGTACTCTAGACAATATACTCGCGCTTTTTAAAATTTGATGGATGGACTTTTATTTCCCTTAAATTTCATTAAAAACATAGAATTTATTATTTCGTCAGATTTTATGCGGTTGAATTTATCATGTTCATAACTCTCATTGTAAGGGTATTAATGGAATACTAACACGATTGACACACGGTTACCTCGGATTACGGATGGGACACTTGCAATACCAAATCAAACTCTTTGTCACGGTAACTTATAAAGAAACTAGAATGATCTCACAAAGAGGTCCACAATTCATTCACGAATGACCCCCGTATACTTATGAGTAATCATCTACAAAGTACTCTGGACTATGTACTCGCGCTTTCTAAAATTTGAAGGATGGACTTTTATTTCCCTTAAATTTCAATAAAAACATAGAATTTATTATTTCGTCAGATTTTATGCGGTTGAAATTATCGTGTTCATAACTCTCATTGTAAGGGTAGTAATGGAATACTAACACGATTGACACACGGTTACCTCGGATTGTGGATGGGACACTTGTAATACCATATCAAACTCTTTATCACAGTATCTTATAAAGAAACTGGAATGATCTCACAAAGAAGTCCACAATTCATTCACGAATGACCCTAGTATACCTGTGAGTAATCATCTACAAAGTACTCTGGAATTTGTACTCGCACTATTTAAAATTTGATGGATAGACTTTTATTTCCCTTAAATTTCATTAAAAACATAGAATTTATTATTTCGTCAGATTTTATGCGGTTGAAATTATCGGGTTCATAACTCTCATTGTAAGGGTAGTAATGGAATACTAACACGATTGACACACGGTTATCTCGGATTGCGGATGGGGCACTTGCAATACCAAATCAAACTCTTTATTACGGTAACTTATAAAGAAATTGGAATACTAACACGATTGACACACGGTTACCTCGGATTGCGGAAGGGACACTTGCAATACCAAATCAAACTCTTTATTACGGTAACTTATAAAGAAACTGAATGATCTCACAAAGAGGTCCACAATTCATTCACGAATGACCCTAGCATACTTATGAGAAATCTTCTACAATGTACTCTGGAATTTGTACTCGCGCTATTTAAAATTTGATGGATGGACTTTTATTTCCTTAAATTTCATTAAAAACGTAGAATTTATTATTTCGTCAGATTTTATGCGGTTGACACCATCATGTTCATAACTCACATTGTAAGGGTAATAATGGAAAACTAACACAATTGACACACGGTAACCTCGGATTGCGGATGAGACAACTACAATACCAAATCAAACTCTTTATCACAGTAACTTATAATGAAACTGGAATGATCTCAAAAAGAGGTCCACAATTCATTCACGAATGACCCTCTTATACTTATGAGTAATCATCTGCAATGTTCTCCGGACTATGTACTCGTGCTATTTAACATTTGATGGATGAACTTTTATTTCCTTTAAATTTCATTAAGAGCATAGAATTTATTATTTTGTCAGATTTTATGCGGTTGAAATTATCATGTTCATAACTCACATTGTAAGGGTAATAATGGAATACTAACACGATTGACACACGGTAACCTCGGATTGTGGATGAGACACTTACAATACCAAATCAAACTCTTTATCACAGTAACTTATAAAGAAACTGGAATGATCTCACAAAGAGGTCCACAATTCATTCACGAATGACCTCAGTATACTTATGAGTAATCATCCACAAAGTACTCTAGACTATATACTCGCGCTTTTTAAAATTTGATGGATGGACTTTTATTTCCCTTAAATTTCATTAAAAACATAGAATTTATTATTTCGTCAGATTTTATGCGGTTGAAATTATCATGTTCATAACTCTCATTGTAAGGGTATTAATGGAATACTAACACGATTGACACACGGTTACCTCGGATTGCGGATGGGACACTTGCAATACCAAATCAAACTCTTTATCACGGTAACTTATAAAGAAACTAGAATGATCTAACAAAGAGGTCCACAATTCATTCACGAATGACCCTCGTATACTTATAAGTAATCATCTACAAAGTACTCTGGACTATGTACTCGCGCTTTCTAAAATTTGAAGGATGGACTTTTATTTCCCTTAAATTTCAATAAAAACATAGAATTTATTATTTCGTCAGAATTTATGCGGTTGAAATTATCGTGTTCATAACTCTCATTGTAAGGGTAGTAATGGAATACTAACACGATTGACACACGGTAACCTTGGATTGCGGATGGGACACTTGCAATACCAAATCAAACTCTTTATCAAGGTAACTTATAAAGAAACTAGAATGATCTCACAAAGAGGTCCACAATTCATTCACGAATGACCCTCGTATACTTATAAGTAATCATCTACAAAGTACTCTGGACTATGTACTCGCGCTTTCTAAAATTTGAAGGATGGACTTTTATTTCCCTTAAATTTCAATAAAAACATAGAATTTATTATTTCGTCAGATTTTATGCGGTTGAAATTATCGTGTTCATAACTCTCATTGTAAGGGTAGTAATGGAATACTAACACGATTCACACACGGTTACCTCGGATTGTGGATGGGACACTTGTAATACCATATCAAACTCTTTATCACAGTATCTTATAAAGAAACTGGAATGATCTCACAAAGAAGTCCACAATTCATTCACGAATGACCCTAGTATACCTATGAGTAATCATCTACAAAGTACTCTGGAATTTGTACTCGCACTATTTAAAATTTGATGGGTAGACTTTTATTTCCCTTAAATTTCATTAAAAACATAGAATTTATTATTTCGTCAGATTTTATGCGGTTGAAATTATTGGGTTCATAACTCTCATTGTAAGGGTAGTAATGGAATACTAACACGATTAACACACGGTTACCTCGGATTGCGGACGGGGCACTTGCAATATCAAATCAAACTCTTTATCACGGTAACTTATAAACAAATTGGAATACTAACACGATTGACCCACGGTTACCTCGGATTGCGGATGGGACACTTGCAATACCAAATCAAACTCTGTATTACGGTAACTTATAAAGAAACTGAATAATCTCACAAAGAGGTCCACAATTCATTCACGAATGACCCTAGTATACTTATAAGAAATCTTCTACAATGTACTCTGGAATTTTTACTCGCGCTATTTAAAATTTGATGGATGGACTTTTATTTCCTTAAATTTCATTAAAAACATAGAATTTATTATTTCGTCAGATTTTATGCGGTTGAAATTATCGTGTTCATAACTCTCATTGTAGGGCAGTAATGGAATATTAACACGATTGACACACGGTAACCTCCGATTGCGGATGGGACACTTACAATACCAAATCAAACTCTTTATCACAGTAACTTATAAAGAAACTAGAATGATCTCACAAAGAGGTCCACAATTCATTCACGAATGACCCTAGTATACTTATGAGAAATCTTCTACAATGTACTCTGAAATTTGTACTCGCGCTATTTAAAATTTGATGGATGGACTTTTATTTCCTTAAATTTCATTAAAAACATAGAATTTATTATTTCGTCAGATTTTATGCGGTTGAAATTATCGTGTTCGTAACTCTCATTGTAAGGGTAGTAATGGAATATTAACACGATTGACACACGGTAACCTCCGATTGCGGATGGGACACTTACAATACCAAATCAAACTCTTTATCACAGTAACTTATAAAGAAACTAGAATGATCTCACAAAGAGGTCCACAATTCATTCACGAATGACCCTAGTATACTTATGAGAAATCTTCTACAATGTACTCTGGAATTTGTACTCGCGCTATTTAAAATTTGATGGATGGACTTTTATTTCCATAAATTTCATTAAAAACATAGAATTTATTATTTCGTCAGATTTTATGTGGTTGAAATTATCGTGTTCATAACTCTCATTGTAAGGGTAGTAATGGAATACTAACACGATTGACACACGGTTATCTCGGATTGCAGATGGGACACTTGCAATACCAAATCAAACTCTTTATCAAGGTAACTTATAAAGAAACTGGAATGATATCACAAAGAGGTCCACAATTCATTCAAGAATGACCCTCGTATACTTATGAGTAATCTTCTACAAAGTATTCTTGACTATGTACTCGTGCTATTTAAAACTTGATGGATGGACTTTTATTTACTTTAAATTTCAATAAGAACATAGAATTTATTATTTCGTCAGATTTTATGCGGTTGAAACTATCATGTTCATAACTCATATTGTAAGGGTAATAATGGAAAACTAACACAATTGACACACGGTAACCTCGGATTGCGGATGAGACAACTACAATACCAAATCAAACTCTTTATCACAGTAACTTATAATGAAACTGGAATGATCTCAAAAAGATGTCCACAATTCATTCACGAATGACCCTCGTATACTTATGAGTAATCATCTACAATGTTCTCCGGACTATGTACTCGCGCTATTTAAAATTTGATGGATGAACTTTTATTTCCTTTAAATTTCATTAAGAGCATAGAATTTATTATTTCGTCAGATTTTATACGGTTGAAATTATCATGTTCATAACTCACATTGTAAGGGTAATAATGGAATACTAACACGATTGACACACGGTAACCTCGGATTGTGGATGAGACACTTACAATACCAAATCAAACTCTTTATCACAGTAACTTATAAAGAAACTGGAATGATCTCACAAAGAGGTCCACAATTCATTCACGAATGACCCAAGTATACTTATGAGTAATCATCCACAAAGTACTCTAGACTATATACTCGCGCTTTTTAAAATTTGATGGATGGACTTTTATTTCCCTTAAATTTCATTAAAAACATAGAATTTATTATTTCGTCAGATTTTATGCGGTTGAAATTATCATGTTCATAACTCTCATTGTAAGGGTATTAATGGAATACTAACACGATTGACACACGGTTACCTCGGATTGCGGATGGGTCACTTGCAATACCAAATCAAACTCTTTATCACGGTAACTTATAAAGAAACTAGAATGATCTCACAAAGAGGTCCACAATTCATTCACGAATGACCCTCGTATACTTATAAGTATTCATCTACAAAGTACTCTGGACTATGTACTCGCGCTTTCTAAAATTTGAAGGATGGACTTTTATTTCCCTTAAATTTCAATAAAAACATAGAATTTATTATTTCGTCAGATTTTATGCGGTTGAAATTATCGTGTTCATAACTCTCATTGTAAGGGTAGTAATGGAATACTAACACGATTGACACACGGTAACCTCGAATTGTGGATGGGACACTTGTCATACCATATCAAACTCTTTATCACAGTATCTTATAAAGAAACTGGAATGATCTCACAAAGAAGTCCACAATTCATTCACGAATGACCCTAGTATACCTGTGAGTAATCATCTACAAAGTACTCTGGAATTTGTACTCGCACTATTTAAAATTTGATGGATAGACTTTTATTTCCCTTAAATTTCATTAAAAACATAGAATTTATTATTTCGTCAGATTTTATACGGTTGAAATTATCGGGTTCATAACTCTCATTGTAAGGGTAGTAATGGAATACTAACACGATTGACACACGGTTACCTCGGATTGCGGATGGGGCACTTGCAATACCAAATCAAACTCTTTATTACGGTAACTTATAAAGAAATTGGAATACTAACACGATTGACACATGGTTACCTCGGATTGCGGATGGGACACTTGCAATACCAAATCAAACTCTTTATTACGGTAACTTATAAAGAAACTGAATGATCTCACAAAGAAGTCCACAATTCATTCACGAATGACCCTAGTATACTTATGAGAAATCTTCTACAATGTACTCTGGAATTTGTACTCGCGCTATTTAAAATTTGATGGATGGACTTTTATTTCCTTAAATTTCATTAAAAACGTAGAATTTATTATTTCGTCAGATTTTATGCGGTTGAAATTATCATGTTCATAACTCACATTGTAAGGGTAATAATGGAAAACTAACACAATTGACACACGGTAACCTCGGATTGCGGATGAGACAACTACAATACCAAATCAAACTCTTTATCACAGTAACTTATAATGAAACTGGAATGATCTCAAAAAGAGGTCCACAATTCATTCACGAATGACCCTCGTATACTTATGAGTAATCATCTACAATGTTCTCCGGACTATGTACTCGCGCTATTTAACCATCAATAAGTGTCCAAGGAATGGAGTAGCTAGGTTAAAATTTATTGAGGTACTTTTCCATCTTTTACATGTTCCTTAAGCAAATTTATTACCATCTATACCTTCCATATGTTTTTTCTATCATTCCTGGAAGATCAAAGAATTTCATGAAGGGTGAATCATTTTGTCACATGTTATATACTGTATGTTGTGCTGGTTACAATTAAGTTGACATGTTTGTAAATAATGAGAAAAATGGCTTAGCTTCGGATGAACACAATATGAATGTGAGATGTCGATCATTACTCGCTCTGTGCTATACAATACCAAGTTAGAAGCGACATCACAGAGGTGGGAATTGTTCATTTTAACATTAATAACCATGAGCATCCAAATTTGGTTTTAAATCAGTCTCTGCGACCTTGGTATTTATAAATTTGGCATCACTTTGATACTGGTCTGTTACTATTACCATATTGCGAATAATGTCGTCTACATATGAATATATTACGTGTATTTTTGGGTACTTCCCAATTGTAACATAATTTTTGTTTCTTGTGTATTGGTTGTAATAGGATCAAATGGAGTTATCATTAGATTCTAGCATATGAAATGGACGTAGTTGGCTTCTCACCGGTCGCCCTAGAAATATGAATGTCGTACAACGTAGAAAATGGAGGTTAAATACAATTATTGTTTCAATTTTATAACAACCTTATGAATTTTAATATATTGTTACATTTATTTGTAATATACTAGTATGTCATAATTTTGTTGGTTTAAATGAATATTTCAGTTAATGATTCCCACAATAATTGAACAACAATTGAGTGTTGTATGATGTTCAACCATTACTCGGCTTATCACATTGTTTATAACATGTAACAACTATTAAAGACTGATTGTTTACATCATCAAATATTTTTTATTATAATATTTTACGAGAAATGAGAGCTGACGACTGAACCGCGACGTCGCTGTAACTAGCTCTGAAATGACATATTGGCAACGTCACATAGACCGGCATAATTATTATTTTTTTGCGATATCGGACAAACAAAATGATGTCATTTTTTCAGCAATCCACGGCATAAGGGACACAACGTGCATTCCTCACTATGTGCAATATCACTTCTCAGTGACTCCAACATCGCTCGTATTATGAATGACATCATCTGGTGCGAAGTCGATGCACTTCCTCTGTCATCGGCTGCTATATTCCTTTCATCAATGTCACAAGCTTAATGATATCAATTTCGTAGCCAACGAAGTCGTAGTCGGGGTATCATAACATCGACCTTCTGCATAGTGCGACGTTGGTCTCAATTCATGCTGATGTCGGTCCCAAAACCAAAGTAAAAGGGACTATTTACCTCGGTTTTGAACCAAAGTAAAAGGTATGCTTTTTACTACACCCATATTTACCTCAGTTTTTCAGGGGCTAAAAATTGAGGTAAAAATCATGGAAAAATCGAGGTAATGGGTGTTGTCTCTTATAGTGCCAAGGTAGGAAACCCTATTGTGAAGGAAATCAAGGGTATAATTGGGCACTATAACAAAGCTGCCAAAAGGATGAGGGCTTATCTAATCCCCAAGAAGAAAGATCAAGGTTGGAGAATGAGGAGCCCATGCATGCAATAACTAATATGGTCATAAACTTGGAAGACCATACCTCAGCTAGATTCAAGAACTTGGAAACCTAAGTTAGCCAAATCGCATCTCTAGTGGGCCATTGGAAAGCTGGAGATTCCGGAAAGCTCCCCTCAGAACCGAAATTAAACTCGAGGTGAAATGTAAGCTCAATTACTTTGAGAAATAGAAGGGAAACAAGGGAGCTCAAGAAGGTTGTTGGGGTTGAAAAAAGGCTCAATGAGGAAGTCATGGTGAGAATCCAAAATAAGAAAGATGACATCACTCAACAACTGGATAAACGGGAGATTGAGAAAATCTTTCCACCTCCACCTTTTCTGGCAGATTTGAAGGACAAGAATCACAAGGTTAAAACAAGGCCCCTTTTGAAGTCTTTTGCAAATGTGAGGTAAACATCCCCCTCTTCGATGCTATAAATCAAGTGCCTAGGTTTGATAAATTCTTAAAGAGTTATGCACCCCAAGAACTAAGGGATTGTAGAATGTTGAGAAAATTAAAATTGGTGGACAAGTCTCGGCTCTTTTTCAAAATAAACTACCTCCTAAATGCAATGATCCCGGCATGTTCACTATCCCTTGTGTCATAGGTGGTAAATTGTTTGCAAAATCAATGAAAAACGTAGGAGTCTCTATTAATGTAATTCCCTACTATCATTAAAAGACTCTTAACTTAGGGGCTTTGCATGAAACTATGATGATCATAAAACTAGTAGATCATTCCCAAGCTATTACGAAGGGATTAGTGCGAGATGTGTTGGTTAAAGTGAATAAACTAGTTTTCTCGCTAACATTTATGTTCTTGATATATCGCATGATGAGAGTGCACCCCATATCTTTTTAGGGAGACCATTTTTTAAAATGGCGAGAACAAAGATCAATGTGCATAGCAGTGCATTGACATTAGAGTTTGATGGAGAAAAAGTAGGTTATGAGATCTACAAGGATAAAGAGCCTCCTAAGGGTAAAACGTCTTTCCATGGTGTCACCATAATTGAAATTATGCGTGAACCTCACAGTGAGCTTGAATATTTCCACATTATTAACTTTATTAAAGTTGATAAAGGAATGAGTAAGGAACCTAAGCAAGTTTCTAGTATTTTGAACAAGAACAATGTTGCATATGCGAATGTTTCTAGTACTAACTTACGGTGAGTGAAGAAGGGGTTGAAGGAATCAAAGCCTCTCTTTTACTCTCTCCACTCCCAAAACTTCCCAAAACCACCCGACAAGGGACAAGGCAAGCAAGTTCATTTAGCTCTAGAGATAAGGTTTAAGGCGTGATAATGATGGAGGCCAATGCATGTGGAGGCTTATACGAGTGTAATCACGAATGGTGATTCCGAAGATATTGGGGAAGTTTTAAATTGATCTTGTGTCAAGTAAGAATAATTTTTGCCAATGGTAATAAAAATACATTTGTATTTTTTCTTTGTTAGATAGGAATTTCATAATATGATTCAATTTTAATGCTTTGTTGTTTGATTTAAATATGGTTAATTTTTCTTCTCTTTATTTTTTTCTCGGAACACTATTACTCCTGGATTGCATGATTATTTTGTAGGAAGAATTTTGTTTTGGAGAAAAAATAGCAAAAAAAAGCGAGCAACAGGGGCTAGGAGAAGTTCAACTTACGGACCGTGTAAACGTGCAGGGTCCGCGATGCTCATGCATTCCCCCATCTTCAAATTACCAAATTATTTCCCTACTACCCCTAAATTCAACCCGAACCTGTTCATTCGCGCACCATCCACTTGAAGCACACAATTTGAAACCAAAGAGGTATCTCTCCCCTCCATTGCAATTTCAATGTTCTATTCGATTTGTTGTGCATGATAGTGGTTGTTATTGGAGTTTTATGATAGAGGTTGTGGGCAACGTGTATTGTGGTAGTGGTAGTTTGTCCATTAGATCTTATAGTTGTGCTATGAAGCGTGTTTTTGGTGTTCGTTACTCATCATGAATATTCTCTCATTTTCTCTCATTACCAAGTGTTCTAAAATGTTTATTTTTGCATTGAGGACAATGCAAGATTTAATTGTGGGGGAGGGGAATAAGATGAATCTTATGATTAGTAGTTTAATTTAGTTGTATCAGGTAGCTCTTTTGAGATCATTTTTAATATTAAAAAATTGGAAAAATAAAAAAAGAATAAAAAGAATCCTGTTAAGTTGAAAATCTCAAAGGGAAACTTAGGCAAAATTGGGGGGCCCAGATAGGTCAAAATCCCAAAAGGGCAACCTATGCAAAAGAGAGGCCTAATCTTGAGGTAAAAGGTAAGGTGTGATATCAAAAGAAACGAGAGGCTGGAATGAAAACTTGAGAGAGCTCCTTGATAAAATAAGAGAAGATGAGAGAAACTGAGAGAAATTGAAAGTTTCCCTTTGCCCCTTTTGTGAACTCTTGAACTCTTGGAAATATTAAGTCTCCCACAGTTAAAAGAATTCAAATGTGCTTTGGGAATAGTAGATTAAGAAACCACCTAAGACCTTGATTGTTCACTCGAGGATGAGTAAAAATTTAAGTGGGGGGGGGGATTTGATTTACTCACTTTATACTCGCTTTTAGCACATTTGAAACTCATGTTTGTAATAGATTAGGGGTTTTATGTAAGCTTAGTGGATGTTTTGTTGGTAAGAAGGTTAGAATGATGATTTGGGATTTCGATCTTAACTCTTTATTTTAAGGGGTTTTTGGAATGTCCATTGTGATCATGCTAACGAATTAAAGATTCAAAAATGGAGATTTGCGAGAAGAGCTTAGAAGTGAAGGTCAATATGTGATTTGGTAAAAGAAAAAATCTGGATTTGAAGAACGAAGATCCGCTGACAGACACAAAAACTGGTCAGCCGACCGGGCATGCAGGTCACGCACCTAGCTGCATGGCTCACACACCCAAACAAAGGGAGAAACAGCCCACATATAGCAAATGTGTGGCCCACGCGGGTAGGTGTATGGGTGTACATCTCTCTTCGCCAAACCCCCTCAGCCATGCGTGGCCCACGTATCTCTGCTACACTTTTGACTTTTTTGGCCCATTCTTGACCACATAGATTATAAATAGCCTTCTATCTTATCCTTATCCATAACTCTAGCTTTCCTCCTCTCAAAACCCTATTTTGCATTTATTACTCTTCATTTATTGCTTGTTTACCATGAGATTTCAATCCTTTGTTATGGGTTTAGTTAACCTTGTCCAATTAAAAATATAACTTCAATTTAAGATATTCAATTTTTCTTCTCTCTCTTCAAATTTTCTCTCCTAATTCTCTCTAACCTTTTGACACCACAAAGGCTTTAATTTGCTTTTCGCATAACACCACCCAGTCTTCACCGTGCCTCCGCCAACTGGCAGCGCCTAGCACCGCCGCTATGGAGGCGTCAAACCCTCCCAAATTGTTCTCTCAAGCACTCTAATCTCACAGGCCACCCATCTCTCAGACTCTCCCATCAACAAAAAACCTAACACCGACAACAACTACAAAGGTGAACCATCCGTTTTATTCACTGATATCCAAATCACAGAGCTCTCCTCTCATTATCAGGATATCCTGGAAACTATCCAAAAGGCCAGCCGACAATGGAAAATTTTAAAGTCGATTTCAAAACTAAAGGCTTCGAAGGGAGCTACCAGCTAGGGGTTACCGATTTCTTCAATACCTTAATTAGGTTCCCAAAAAAAGGACTTTCAAAGATACTGGATGAAAGGAGTATGGTCATTTAATAGAATCAACATGAGAGTTCTCCGGTGGACTTCATGTTTCAAACCCAACACAGAGAGCTCTAATGTACCAGTTTGGTTACAATTCGCAATGTCCTGCTTTACTACTACAATATTGTTGCGGTTGTGGCCATTGGGAACCAAGTGGGAACCTACATCAAAATGTATTTGGCAAGTGAAAAGTTAACTAGACCATGTGCCCTAATGCTCTGTGTTGTGGTTAATCTTCAGGCCCAACTCCCAGCCTTTATAAGGTTAGCCTCAATATCTGATAATGACAAGTTTCGCACTGAGTATGATAATCTTCCTTCATATTTTTCCCACTGCAAAAGGATTGGCCATGACAAACAGAAATGTAGAATTTTGAACCCTGATCTCATTCCTAATCCCAAACTAAAACCAGTCTACAAACCAGTTCACAATCTTCCTGTTGTTACCACTGAACACAATTCTAGCATATCCATCTCACAAAAGCAAAGTGAGGGTGAAAAGGCAGACCAATATGCCCTCTTCTAACCATGAAAACCCCACTTCCAAACCTCTGAAAACTGACATCATATGCAATAGTGACAACCTAAGTTCAGCTCATGCTCATTCACTACCCACTGCAGTCTTTTAATATACAAATCAGAGAACCCCATCGACTACAGCTTAGGATGTAAACACTAACCAAAAGGATCACAACCTTGCACCAGTGGAGAATATAATTAGTCTTAAATATTAGTCACAGAACACTATGGTGGAGACAGATACTGTACGCATTAATATAATAACCCCCAAGCTGAACCTCCAGAAGCAACAGTCAAAGGACAATCAGGTATTGTTAAAAGTTAATGATGATTTTAACCTATCTATTGAGTATCCATCCAATGTTTCAAGCCCCTATAGAAAAAACATATTAAGTGTGCTTGATGAGGACTTTGGAACTAAGGAATGGGCTGAATTAATTTCTCAAGAGCATCCGGTGGATAAGGTAAGTGTTCTATCCCCTATAAATGTCATGATTACCAATGCTAAAACAAGAACACTTTTCAATGGGATAAACAAGATGAATCATAGATCATCTTCAAAGAATAAAAAGCAATGATTTTTAATGAGAGATACAAAAATTAATATTAAGTTCTTAATCTAGAACCTGAGAGGATTAGATACTTCACTGACCAGATTGCAAAAACTAATCAAAATGCACAAAATTCAGCTTCTATGTGTTTTGGAACCAAAGCATGCCTTTGACCAGGTTGAAACATATAAGCATAGGCTTGGTTTTAAAAATGTTTTTAGCTCTATCACTAACAATATATGGCTGCTATGGAATAATTGTGTGCAAGTACAAGTTAAATCAGTTAACACTCAATTTACCCATGCTGATATTTTCCTACCGTCATTTCAAAATAAAATGAATGCCATTTTCATACATGTTTCCACCAATAGGAAGGATAGGAAATCACTGTAGTGGAAATTAAATGACCTAAATGAGGATAATAAACTCTTAATTTGTGACTTTAATGCAATCACCACTATCCAAGAATACAAAGAACCATATAGGTATAACCTTAGAAGTATTAGGGACTTTGTTGGTTTCATTAAAATGAAAATTTTGAATCATCTGTTCACTGTAGGTAATACCTTTACATGGATAAATATGAGAGCCAAAACAACCCTTGAAAGATTAGATAGAGGTCTTGCTGATGAACAATGGTTTATGACCTTCCCAAATAGTTCAATTCATATTCTAAACAAGATTTCCTTTTACCATTGCCTACTTCTACTCACAGTAGGTAGCAATCTGACTTCTCAACCCAAACCTTTTAGGTTTTTGGATGTCTAGACAAACGGACCTCATTTCCTCTCAACTATTAAAAAAAACTGGGATCAGCCTTTGATGGAAACAGGAATGATGAAACTCTTCCTGAAACTTAAAAGACTAAAATGGGCTCTAAAAATCTGGAATAAAAACTCTTCTTGTGATATAAATGAAAACATTAAAAAGACTGAGGAAGCTTTCAGAGTTAAGGAAATCTCTTATGAGATCTCTAACTCCACTACTAATCTTGTTGATTTAAAACACGAAAGGCCTTGCTACCTAGAGCACTTCATGAAGAAAAGCTCTTCTGGAAACAGAAGGCTAAACTCAAATGGCTTAAATTTGGAGATGAAAATACTAAGTTATTCCATGCCTCAGTGAGGCAAAGAAAAAGAAGAACTAAGAAAAACATCACCAAAATTTATTTTAAAAAAAGCTTTGGACAGGGGACTGATATCCCACTTCTTTACACACTCATGGGACATTCTCTCCCATAATATTAAAGAAGCCACTCTAGAATTAATGACGGTGATACCATCCCACTGGGTATATCAAGTACCAGGATCTGTCTGATCTCCAAAAAAAGGACATACCAGTCTCATTTTCTGATTATAGGTCCATGTCACTATCAAATTATAGTAACAAAATTTTCTCAAAGCTACTTGTAAATAGATTAAATTTTCTTATGCCTAAATTAATCTCCTTCCAACAGACAGCATTCATCAAAGGCAAAGAGATAGCTGATAATGTCGTTCCTTTGAAGGAAACGGTTAGATTTTTAAATAAAACAAATCAGGCTCTCCTAATTGTATCTTAAAATTGGACCTGGCTAAAGCATTTGATAGAGTTAGATGGTCTTTTTTTAGCACTAATCCTGCAAAGGTTTGGATTCTGTGATCAGTTTATTAAGATTGTTATGTCTAATCTCTCCTCTCCATGGTTTTCCATACTTATTAATGGTAAGGTAGCTGGCTTTTTTCAGCCTTCTACAGGGATAAGAAAGAGAGACCCCCCACCCCCGACTCTTTGATGTATTTTCTGAAGCATTCTCCAGAAGCTTACACTTTTGCTTCCAAAAGGGAAAACTTAGATACTTTAAGCTCCCTCCTACTTCTATATCATCTCTCATCTTAGCTATGCAGATGATACAGTTTTGATCTTAAATGCTACCGAGGTTACACTGATTATACTTAAGGCATTTCTGGACATTTTCGAACTAAGATCATCACAGAAGATAAACTTTGAAAAAAGAAATTTCTTCTTGAGTAGATATGCTAATAAGGCACGGATACATATGGTTATAAAAGTGCTTAACATGATTCCTGGGACTATACCATTTACCAAACTAGGATTCTCAATGTACACAGGTAGAACCAAATCCATACACTTTCAGCCAGTCTTTCAAACTTTTGACAAAAAGCTAAATATTTGAAAAATCAATGGCTTAGTGTGGCTGGGAGATTGGTACTAATTAAGACAGTTATGTTTTCCATACCACAACACCTATGGGCAGTGATGAATCCCCCAAAATCTATACTCAAAACACTAAAAAGGAAAATAACCAAATTCTTTTGGGGGACAACAAATTCAGGAGACAAAAGGGTGTGGATAAGGTTAGATAAAATGGGTTATCCTATAAAGCAAAATGGTCTGGGGCTTAGGAAATTCACTGACATTATTAACACTTTCTCCATCAAACTTTGGTGGAAGTTTCAATTAGGGATCACCCCTTGATCCCAGTTTCTTTGGTATCTCTCTATGAGTCAAAGAAACTCACAAAACTGGAAAAGAATTGTTAAAATAGATCCTATTGCTCAGGAAATCACAAGAGTACTTCATAGAAATGGACTGGATAACTTCATAACTTCTAACTGGACTGGTGTTAGAGTTATAGCAGATCACACACCACCAGTGGATATCTCAAACTAGATCATTATCTTTAACTTTATTAGAGATAAAAACAGGTACTTTCACTCCTTAACGCAGCTACAACCTGATTGCTTATCTTCTTTTTCAGGATGCTCAAATCCATGGGGGAAACAAGATAGGATAATATACACACCACCGGTAAATGGAGAATTCAAATTCAAAAGTGGTCATCATATCATTGCACAACAAAGAAGACAATTGGGTACATTAAGACAAGTTTGGCATGAAAAACTACCAAAAAATACTTCTCTATTTCTATGGAAATTGGTTAATGCTTCTCTACCTTTTGATAACATGTTGATATTCTCTAACATACATCTTGCATTAAAGTACCCCTTTTGTAACCATTCTGATTCATTATCCCACTTCTTTAATAAATGTATCATTGCCTCTAAAATCTGGGAATGGATGAACAACTGCCTAGGAATTAGACCACCCCCTTTTGACTCCATCTTTTAGAGGCTTACACATTCTCTGGAACAACAAAAATCCACATGGTCATCAAACACATCCTACCTTCTCTGATCTATTGGAATTTACGGAAGGATGGAAATTCTTTTTTCTTTGAGGATAAAAAATGCCAACCATTGAACATCATAAATCAGGTTAAGGATGAGTTATTTTTATCCTTCTATAATAAACTTATCTTCAGTATCAAGGTGAAAGACAACCATTGGTATACCTTAGGCCTAATCCCTAAACTTAGACCCCTTCCAAAGCCTAAAATTTGTCCAGTAATTTGGGTTAAACCAAGGAATATAAATATAAATGTGGATGTTTCCTGGAGAAAAAATATTAGTTGTCAAAGCTAGGATAATCAGTATTAAGGCAATTTCCACACGTCATGCAATACTCTTGGCACTTCATGAGGGCTATAACCTTTCTTTGGCACTGAATATCATTGACTTCTCCTTATACTCTGATTGTCTATTAGTAATTGACTCAATTAGAAACCCACTCAAAGCTCTTTGGCCTTGCTTTGACATTGCCTCTAAGCTATGCTCATTACTACATGGTGTAGAAGTGATACATACCTTAAGACAAGGGAATTTAGTGGCAGATAGATTAGCAAAATTAGCTAATAGAAGAATATTATCTTCCCGGACACTTTCCTTTCAAGAACATGATGCAAAAACAAGGGGCTTGATTCAGCTTGACGTAGTTGGAACACTATCTATCAGAATTCAGAACTAACCGCACTTTCAAATTTTAATGGATGCTACTCATTATGTGCTCTTATCTCTACAAGTACTCCCAAGTTGAGATGGTTGATCCTTTGGTGAAAGAGATGGTTGATCCCTCTGTGGACGAGATGGTTGAACTGCTTGGCAATGAAAACAACCCAATGTCTACTGAATTTTTAGGCAACTACATGGTTATTCATGATTTCCAGGACACTGAAGTTCAAATATCCTTTGGTAATCATTGCCAACAAGGAAGGAGAATTTTAACCACCAATGGATATGGAAAATAGACCCCAAATCAGCTCTTTCTAGCATTTCTTAGGAAAATATTGTAGATTTGGCCGATCGCTTTACATTAACATAGAGAATGGAGAGGGTTTAACAAAAACCTTGTGCAGTCTCTGTCTAATCTTGTGGCACTTCTTCTTCAATATTTTTTCCCCGTATTCCTATTAGGGGAGATGGGGAACAATAATTTATTTTAATTTATATTTTTGTTATTCAGACGGTGTGAGATTTTTCTCCACAAATTAGTTTTGTTTTTCAACCTGATTGATTAGATCATTGTGTTCATGATGATAACTCGATTTAGTTGTCCACGTTGATGTATTGTTCTCGATCTGCTTGTTCAGATCATGTGTTGGCAATTTTGTTTGTAGTTTTATTTTTGGTTTTCCATCAATTTGGGTTCGTCATATTTGTATTTTTTAAGGTGATTACAGTTTGTACAACATAGATCGTGGTTGGATCAAGTGGTGTTACAACTGTAGAAAATCCTTATTTAGCGCAGTGATACCGATGCGTGATACGCTCCTCTCTGCTAAGTGGTCATGATTTTTGGGGAAGTGAGTTAATATCCCCAAGGGCGATGTTACCATTTTTTATTGGATCTATGATTTGTAATAGTACAGACGATTAGTCTGGTTGACATGTAATTTGAATATCCTTGTAATAGATTGGTTATTGCTAGAGGCTAGTTAGGTTGGATGTCAATTCTACTTATTGTAATCACCAATGGGCTTTTTTTTCCAGCATCTTGGAATGAATGATTTTTCAAAAAAAAAACACAGGGGGTGGAGATGTAACAATTGGAATCATCTACAATATTTTTCTTTGTAATTGGTTATTTTACATATTGGCAAACACTTGCCTTTTGTACAAAGAAAACATTAATAGGTTCAAGTTCCATCTTGAACTATCTTTTGTAAACCATATGGTATATAGGACTAGGGATCCTAATAAATATCTCTCCCATTAATATGAGTTTTATTATAAAAAAAATAATCTAGGCTAAATATACTCTTGGGAGCAATTGGTAAGTATTTCAACTATAAACTTGTGAGATTTGGCTTATACTATTTTTTGCTTTGATTATCAATTATGTTTTGTGCTTTGTTGTGTGATTAATGCACGATTTAGACTAGGATGATTAACAAGTTAATGATTATAAATTGATTATTTGTTAGGTTTTTGGTCAAACCCGGAATACTTTGTCTGGTTATCGATGTGATTGTCGTTGGTTAACGTTTGGTTATAATCGGGTGTGACAACTAATTATTATTATTGATTGATGAAATCGTTTAAATTTAGAATAAATTTGAATTGGTTTGCCAAATTATCAAATTAGTACACTATAATGCCTAGCATGAAGGCTAATCCTCGTAGTCGTCATTAGGAAACATAATTGTGTGCTACCCCGATGCTTCTTGCTTGTAGGTATTTGTGTTAGTTGTATTAGGTCTCCATGTTTATTGCTACTCTCGAAAAATTCTATGATGCCTATTGTCTAGAGTGACCTGAGCGTAAGGGTTATTGTGCGGCGCCGATCGTTCATTCTAACTATACCCGAGGAGAGGTGAGGAATGTCTTCACTCAAAAGGTATTGACTATTTTTCCACAATATGTGGTTGATGCATAAAATTAGGATAATTAGTCGATGGTCAAAGGATAACTAGAAATGTAAACCAATTGCACCCCAAACTCGTTATAATCTTAGTTACATCTTTCGTACTAGTTGTGATCGTATTTACATCGTTTGTTCTAATTGTTTGTTAATCTAGTTAATTAAAGAGGTCGTGGTGTTTTCAAAAATCAAACCCTCCCAACTTCGCTACCACAGACTTAGAGGGACTTCTTTGTGTGTTTTTAACTATGTTTAACATTTGATAAAACCCTATTTTCCTCGTGGACGAATCCGACTTACCACTAGCTACTATCTAGTGGATACCGTAACTTTTGCCTATAAATACTATTTTTGAAAGGTACGACAACAGTCTTCCAATCTCATATACTAAGGTATTGTTTCGGCATGTTGGAGTCTTTGGAAAGCTAGAAACAACTATCTATATGATCACAAGCCTTTATCCATGAATGCTATCTGTACTGAGGTGGAGAATTTGATTAAATTGACAGTTAGTGGTTGTCCTCCAACAATTTTATCCACAGTATCAGTACCACCATATTTTCAGCATCTCATTCCATTGCTAAGGCCTCCCCCTAAACCAAATTTAAGGACTGTTTGCTGGGAAAGACCTAAACATGGATCCATAAAAATCAATGTAGATGCAGCCTGGTGCCCTAACAAAGCCTCTGTGGGTCTTATAGCTAGGAACAGTCTTGGCTTACCTGTTAGAATTAGTTCGGCAACAATTACATCTTCATCCCCCCTACATGCCGAAATTGAAGCAATATTATATGCTTCAGAATCTTTTCAACATCTGGAGAGTAACATTATTGTGGAATCAGATTGTAAGCTTGCTGTTGATATGATACAGAATCCCTATGAGGCACAGTGGCAAGTTTTTGATAAGGTATACAAAGTGAAATCTTTACTTGGTAATGCTGAACTGATCCACACTTTCAGGGAATGCAACTCTGTAGCTCATGCCATAGCTAAACATCACTTTGATTTGGACCAAGGGCTGGATATGACTAATGTTACACCTCGAATTCAGGGTCTTATAGATATGGATAGAGGCTGTGTTCCTCATATTCGAGTTGCTAAAACTCCCAGGTTTTAGAATATGATGCTGCTGAATGCCTTTTTGTCTTGTCTTTGCAGAACAAGGGAACTCTAGCACTACTATGAGGAGGAGAATGCTCAAGCTTAGATTGCTGTTACTAATCTTAGCCTGGATGCTCCCTTGCTGTTTTTCTGCTTCTGGATGCGGCTATGGAAGCTACAAGGGAATTTTGCACACATCAGGGAGTGGGAATCCCTCCCAGATAGGCTCAACTTCAAAGCTACAAAGCTCAGCATACTTGTGATTATTTTGTCTCGTGATTGAAGTTGCCTGGCCATTACAGAGGATTAACACGAGGGGTGGAGATCCTCTTGTTTTGGATCGCAACTTCGACACCTATCCTTTCACTTAGGATAGTTGTATTTCACTATATTAGCAAACACTGTTAGGTCTTTTGGAAACAACCATGTTGTTTCACAATCCAACTCTAATTGTATATTCGATCATTTGAAAATCAAGGCTTGGGGTACCTATAATAAAATAACCCTCACCCTCGGGTGTTTTCATTAAAAAAAAAAAAGGTATTGTTTTGCTCACGACAAACTCGTGAGATAATGTACACATATACAAGATGGAGTCTTTCTTCACTTGTGATATGAATGTTTCTGACACATTATTAACTGATAATTCTTTCTTTCAAGCATACTGCTGAGCATTTTTATCTCTTCTGTGCAACTTTTTGAAGTGTACCGTGCAAAGTATTCAGTAAAATGTTTGTGTTGTGAATGCAAAGTTTCTCACTTCTGTTTCATAGTGAATGACTAGTTTGTTGTTCCGTATTTCAAAGATTTTCCTCATATAAACTTTATGGGGCTATTTCTCCAGCACCACTGTTACTTGCTGAAGTCAAGAGTTCCATTGATGATTCAAGTGCGCATATGAAACCAACGTGCAACTTGATGGCTCCAAATTACAGAAGTAATTTCATTAGTTCCGTTATAGAAGCAGCAAGAACACTTTGTACAACAACAGCTGCTCAAATTCACAGAAATAACATCAGAAGCTCAAATTACCTTAGCAGTAAACACATAAGCTCAAATTACCTTAGCAGTAAACACATAAGCTCAAATTACCTTAGCAGCAACAGTAGGAAAATGAAAACAACATGAGATAAAAATCAGTAAAGGTTAAAACTCATAAAAAAAAACACATGAAAAGACAAATTCATAATATTAAAAAGAAAACATGTTTTTGAAAATTGCAGAAATTAACCTTCTACATCGTCTTTTCCTTTCCACGAGTGGTTGAAAAGATCACTCTTTAACTGGTGATGGAGATTTGTTCTTTGTGCCTCTTTAAGCTTCCCAATCATTATAGAAACAAGAAACGAGTAATCATGATCTAAAATCACTTGGTTAAGCTTTTCATCCACAAGAGAACCCAATCTCCAGGATTCATTTCTCAATGATGCTCACTTTCGATGATCATGTTGTGCAATATAATATATGGTTTCATAATCTTTCCAAGAGTCTTTTCTTTCAACAAACGTGACAGGCCTTTAACAATGAGCCACCTACTTTCTAAGACTCCACATGCTTGTTCTACACCTTTTCTCACACCTTGAAATTTGGCAAATAGTTTCCCGTTTAAGAGGAATGTGTTGATATTGTATGGATTAAAGTTGATAGGAAGGATAAATACCACCAGATAGGTAATAACCCATATCATATTGGTGACCATTAACCATGAACTTACAGGATGGTGTGGTACCATTTACGATATCATAAAAAATGGGATCTATTAAGAACAATTATATCATTATTTGTACCCGCCATACCAAAGAAAGTATGTCAAATCCACAAGTCCATTGATGCTACAACCTCAAGAATGAGATTTGAAACTTTCTTAAATTCATTTGTATGCGTTCCATGCAAAGTTATAGGGAAATGTTTCCAATGCCAATGCATGCAATCAACACTTGTAAGAATTTTAGGAAAACCAGGTTCCTAATTCATTTGAATCATACCTTTAATTATGGTGTGAATGGATAAGGTGGGTTTGTGGGATTTGGATTGGAGATGGAAATGAGTGTTAGTGGTGATAATTATTGAAATGAAAAATAGGTTTGGGGGGAAATTTTATTCCAAATTTTTGTCTGAAATTTTTGGTTTCCGCTAGAAATTACATAATGATCGATGTCGCTAGATATTCGGTATTTATATCTTGACATGCAACATGTGTGTGACACCGCATATGTGACCATAGTGTAATAATTATAAATTGTTGTAAAAATATCCGTTTAGAGGTTTCTGGCCCTTCTGTCGACCCATTTATGCCCAAATCGGGACAACATTGTCGTCAAAATTTGAATAAAATAATGACATGTCCAATTTTTCATTTTGACATCTCCCAGTTTCTTTGAGAGGCCTAAGTGCAAAAAAAAAAGATAAAGTGTGGTCCCAAACTCGATTCAATTTGTCCCGGAAAGAAACAGTGTCATCCATATATAGTCGAACTTATAATAACCAATAGTAATAAAGAAATAGGTCTTATATTTCCCCATAGACTTCCACAAGAACATACGATCGAAAACCATATACTTTTAAGTAATCATCTACAATTTACTATGGACCACGTACTGGCACTATGTAAAAATTGAAGGAAGGAATTTTACTACCATTATATTTTAAAAAAAACCTATAATATGAAATTTCATGTGCTTCAATATATTTGGCGGAAATGTTTGTTCCCATAACGCTTACCACTATAGTTTTAATGGAATACTTTAAAATTCGAGAGAATGTCTCTTAACACACAGTAACAACCATGGAAGTTTGGAATGTAGTGTAATTTCCCTAGAGTTTCGTATGGCCCTGCGCGTGAATAATTTGGGCCCGTTTCGGTGGCTGGTTCATGGCTAAATTCAAACATGGTGGTTGTGACAATGTTAATTACATAGATGTATATCCAATTTTTCATTTCGACATCTCCCAGTTTTTTTGAGGGACCTAAGTGCAAAAATAAAAGGACAACATGTGGTCTTAAACTCGATTTTGTTTGTCCCGAAAAGAAACAATGTGATCCATATATAGTAAAACTTATAGTAACCAATAGTAATAAAGAAACTGATCTTATATTTTCCCATAGACTTCCACAAGAACATACGATGGAAAATTGTATACTTTTACGTAATCATCTACAATTTACTCTAGGCCATGCACTGGAACTTTGTAAAAATTGAAGGACGGAATTTTATTACCATTATATTTCAAAAAAACCTAGAATATGAAATTTCATGTGGTTCAATAAATTTTCCGGAAATGTTCGTTCCCATAATGCTTATCACTACAGTTTTAATGGAATACTATAAAAAACCTAGATGATTACCCATATTCGCATGTCTGTAAGACAGTACGCATAATTTCCACATGAAACATTTGTTATTTTGTTCAGATGAATGTCTCTTAACTCATAGTAACAACCACGCTGTAGTGTAATTTCCCTAGAGTTTTGTAATTCCCTGCCGTGAATAATTTGGGCCCATTCCGGTGACTGGGTCATGGCCAAATTCGAATATGGTGGTTGAAATTTGATGGACGTATTTCATTACTTTTATATTTCATGAGAAACGTGGAGTATGAAATTTGGGCTATTCGGCTTGTAATTCATTAATATGACGTTGATCTAGTGTCGGTTTGAACTCGGTGGCGAAGCCATTGAAGCGACATCAAGCTTTTGGGATTTTCAATTACCAACAGGGCCATAATTATTTTTGGATTAAATCGCTAAACTAATACGACCCAGTCTTTATTATGTGCGATATCGGATTAAACTCGGTTCTATCTCGTATAGAGCAATTACTATTGCAGTATCGCTGTATATCAATTCGATTACCTATAGTCCAGACCTAATCCAATAATTTTTGGGCCCTTTTCTTGGGCCCAAACCTACAATCCGCGACTTCGCACTACAGTCACTGTCTTATTCTTCTTATGCGACACACATTGTAAAGTTGTACCAAACTGCAGCATTTCCCCATGGGTATATAAACACCCGACCACCCTATCCATTCTCATTCTCAACCAATAACATCACACCAAAACCTCCCACCTGAAAAAAATGGTCGGAAAACATTCAAATTCCAATGAAATTGGTTGGTCACATATCACAGTATCACCAAATCCAATATTCAATTACTTTGGTTGGGTTTCATATACTTCTTTCGTTGCCCATTTCTTGGTTATTCTATCGTGGCATGTTAGTTTTTTTACATTTTGATGTTTTAGTTGAGATTATAGGTGTTTTAGGACCATTCGTGTTCAAGTCGCTAACTGTTTTGGCTTAATCTATTGAACTGCGATATCGCAGATTCAAACACATAAATCTGTGACTTCAAATACCTCACATCGGTCTAGATGAAGTGTTAGCGACATGTATCCGAACTCGGCTAAAACACATTGACATCATTGCATTCTCGACTGTTTCACTGCCTATTCTACATTCCTTTGATTTGCAGATGGCTCAAATGAGGTAGACATCCAGGAGGAAAAGGGAAGACAGCAAGGGGGCATGTTCATCACGCACAAAGAAGGCAAAAAAGGCCACCCCTTCATTGCCAACGTGGGACAAAATATGCTTCTTCAAGGAGGAGGCAGAGAAGCATTTCGAAAAGATCCAGGGATGAAGGATAAAAGAGGTCAGAGTGATGAACCCCAAGGATGTGGAACGACTACACCTTGATCTTTTCCTTAAATCCTTCAAACTGTCAGGAATGGAAGGTTTGATATGCTTGGATAAACCGACATATGATACAAAGGTAAAGGTTTTCCACGCCAATTTCACTAGGGAATCGAATATCACCTACGAGATAAGAGTGAAGGGGATAGATGTGGAGATGACAATATGGTTCATCAATCAGGTGAATAGGTGCACAATCGGTGGGGAGGATCAACTGAAGGTTGAGCCTCTGCAGCTGTACTGCTGGGACAATTGGCCTCGATGGGTCAACGAGAATGACCCATCCGGGGTGCTTAACCCCAAACAAATGGTGGAGAATTACTTTAAAATTAAAGTGAGGAACGGACTCATCCCAATAAAGTATATTAAGCTTGGTGTTCTCAACCTTTAGGAGAGAATGGTGTTCAATATAATTGTACAAGTACTTATCCCGGCTGGACAACCTACGGAGCGCACGATCAACGGGACCTCCATGTTCTTCCACTTTGTGGAGAAGAAGGTAGTCGACCCCAGGTACACCATCATCTAGGAGATGCATCAAGTGGCCCTCCCCACGAAGAGTCTGACATTCCTCTACGACAACGTCATCACTGCCATTTTGGGCTGAAGCATTGGGTTTGGGAGGTGGGGACGTGGATTGATCACAATGTGCATATAGGGGATTTAGATGTGCCTCCCACACCCAGGCCTGAGGCAACTCCATTGGCTTCGACAACTATAGTTGTTTACCCCACCATTGTTCCGGCCCCTCTAACTGGTAACAAAATTTTGAGTTTTTTATTCCATATTATCATTAATTAAAATTTTAACATTTTCAATTAATGTAACTAATTTCTTATCCCACGAGACCTAAACCTTAGGCATGGTCCATCCTCCTAAAGGACTTGACCGAGACCATGGCCATGGCACTGTGCATGGAACACACTATGTGTAATCTTACAGATGAATTGGGGGTGCTGAAGTCTATGATTGCTGATGCGATCAATGAACTTGCGCGGGATGAGAGGCCTGGGATTGACAAGAATTGGGTGGATACCACTGATGATGAAGGAGGGTCAAGCCCCGACGCTAGCGAGTCCTTCACCGAAGATTCGAAGACTAATTCTCAAGAAAATGGAAGCACTTCAATGTTATCCCACCTATGTGAAAGGCCAATTGGTTTCCATGGATCATATGTTTGTTTGTCGTAGAATATGAAGAATGTTTGTTTGGATTTTATTAGGATTCTATGCTTCTATTTCATTTTCATTTTGCTGGGATGTTATATGTGGTACGTAGCATTACGTGTTTTGGATATATATATATATATATACGTACGTACGTACCTAGCTTTAGTCTTACAGATGTAAGTTGATGAAATTTGAGACTGGCTGTGGTGAACTTGGAATGAAACCTTTATATGCTACATTCCAAGTTCTGGCTGTATTGGTTATGTATCCATAATTTATAAGGTATGATGGATATGTGTGACCTCGCCCTCTATTCACATAGTATTATTTAACCTTAACAGACATAACACCAATTTAGGTGCGACATCGCATAGATTAATTTATTTGAAAGGATGTTAAGCACGAGTTTGATCTGACAAGCATGTGTAACTTCATCGAGTTGAAAAATCAACATCGCTGCTTATGTCAGATTAAAGTCGGTCACATCGGTTGATGGTGGGAAGTCAAACTTGTCATCAATGATTATTACTGCTAGGTCGTACCCTTATATCCGATGTCACACTTACGTCGGTGATAACTTTTACTTCAATTTCATATCTTATTTACTCCAGTTATTGTAGAACTGCAAAAAAAAAAAAACCTACTCCCTCTGCCCCACCTCAATTTGCAGAAAGAGAAATTGAGGTGGGAAATATGTACGGTAAAAAAAGTACTGTAAAAGTTGGAAAAAGTTGAAAAAAATACTGTGGACAAGACTGCAAACAGTAAAATTTGAAATTGGTAATCGGATTTTTACATTTCTTTTCCAAGCTAACCTTTCCCTCTAAAATATAAGATTTGGCTTCAAAATTTTATTTTTGGATCCAACAAAGAGAATGGGCACCTAAAAAAAAATATAAAGTACAAATTCAGAATAAACTTTATGTTCTCTATAAAAGCTTTCATTTTATGCATTCACTTCCACCTTTCCAAAATCCTTCACTCCTTTTCCAGCATTAAAAGCCCTCAGATTCCACTTTTTCCACCATTAAAAGCCCTCAAATTCCTTCTCATTAAACACATTCTGGTTCCTCAAAGATCCTCATTGGCCAGCTTGCTCATTGGCCAGATATGATATCATCCCTGCAATTAAAGCTAAGTGGCCAGCTTGGTTAAGCAAACAAATCTCAATACAACAAGACAATGCCCCATCCCATATACTGTCCAATGACCCTGAGTTCATAGCTGCTGCAAATTCAGATGGTTTTACAATTAAAATGGTGTTCCAACCAGCTAGGTCGCCAGATTTAAACGTCCTAGACCTGGGGATTTTTGCCACCATTCAAAGCTTACAGCATGAAACCCCTAGAACAAACTTAGAGGGACTTTTACAGGATGTATACAATGCTTTCGAAAGAGAGGATCCAAAAAAGATTTACTAGATTTTCTTATCTTTGTAAAATGTGATGATTGAAATCAAGAAGGATAAGGGGGGAAGTAACTTTAAAATGCCACATATGGGTAAGCAAAGACTGATTAGGTTGGGTATTTTGCCAAAAAAATTAATTGTGGATCCTGAAATTGTGAGGAAATGTTTGGAAGACCTAATTGCTGTTGGAATGACTGGGCAAGTTCAAGATCTCATGCTGAGCATGGAAATGGGCTGAAAAGGTTTTACATGGAAAATATTTTGTAGGGTTGTACTTGAAAATCTGTATAAACATGCCTTTTGGTTTTCATAGTCATGTTTCAGGTGCAACCTTGTAAAATAGGGATGGTATTTCCCCTGTTTGATTTTGTATGTAAAATCAGTTTGTATGAATGAATGATTGCATTTCCTATTTCAAAAACACCAAGTCTAAGATTGAAATAATCACATGATTGAAGCTACAAATACTGGTTTGGCACACTACATGAACATGCATATTACAAAACCACATCATTACGCCATCCAAAGGGATTTGAATTAACAAAACCAGGTTGCGTTCAGAGATTTTTTTCAATCATTTGTCATCATTATTAATAGGCTACCTGAACTTGAAGTCATTAGAACAATACATCTCAGGCTGTTTTCAAATCATATGAATGCCCCGCCAAGAACAAATCAGTTTCTTAACTGATAGGTATGGCTGCATAACATAACAATCATACATCACAACTTCATCATCGATTATGAACTACTATATCTACTGTGACTCAATTAATATAATTGCAACCCGATCACACTGCCCCACCAAGAATAGCCAAGTCTTTAGACCCAACTGCATGGCTGCAATGTGTCGGTCACAAACTCTAATCTCACAACCTTACCATATCCAACGCTCCATGTTTAACACTTGCCAAAAGGAATGAAACACATAAAAAAAGCATGTAGTCAGATAGAAATGTAGAAAACTATTAGTCCAGACAGTTACACACGACTGTATCAAAGGTAAAAAATATTAGTCCAGACCGTCCCACACTACTGTATAACAAATCAAACAATAGCAGTCCACATAAGAACCTTCCACATAATATATTAGCAGTCCAGGAACAAAAAATTAGATGAAAATGTCAGGTAACACATCAAATGCAGTCCATAATGTTAAAATAAGTCATGAATACAACAGTTAGTAATAATATAAGCCATCATAAGTATTTAACCAATAGCCTGCAAGGTTAATCAGTGGATTTGCTAGTTCTGTCATCCACCACCTGCACAAAAAATTTAATTATTAAAATGAATGCAACTCAAGAGTGCCATATTAACAAAAAAAACACTATAGCTAAAAGGCAAGATGCAACCTTAAGTAGTGCTTTCAAGCTGATTTTGGGAGGGTTTCCCTTTCTCAGCTCGGACGGCACATACCCTTCAGGTTTTGGCATATTCTCCCAGTAGGCTATATCATCAAGAACATCTTGGGGGAAAATTACACAAGGAACACTTCTTCTTGCCTTCAGTCATATTGTTTTAAGGCCAATTACCCTGAAAATGGCATGATCCATATTCATAGAGTCCTGGTTCACCAAACTTGATGCTGCGATAATCAGTAACACCTTCAAGCTTTGGAAACCAATATGTATTTTCCCAACTCTCCTTATCAAGTACAAAACCATCATCAGGGGCATCGCGACAGATATCAGAGGATACTCAACCTCAGAACAATCAACAGGGGTCTCCGACGACCATGGAGTCCAGTCAGCAAAGTTGATTGGAAAGAAATGAGTGGCTATCAGAATATCTGAATCAAACATAGATCCCCAAAATGAATTTGAATCATCACCCTTTTCTGTCCATCAGTACCTTAGAGCTTGAAGCTCCGGCACATGAGTGGGACAAGTGATTTGGCTCATCACTAGGTGTACTCATTAAAAATAGTAGTGGCTGTGATGGTAGACAAGATGTGAGAAAAAAAAAGGGAGTACACATTAGTTAATACCCAGAGAAATGAAATCAGAAACTCAGATATGCATAGGGCCACAAAAACTGAAACGAACTCATCAAATAACAACACCAGCATACAAATCATTTGAAAATGGCATTAAATATACGAGTCAGTCAACACCAGTAAACAGGGGAGTACACATTAGTTAATACCCAGAGAAATGAAATCATAACATCAAATATGCATAGGGCCACAACATACAAATCCAAACGAACTCATCAAATAAAAACACCAGCATACAAATCATTTCAAAAGGTCATCAAATATATGAATTAGACAACACCAGTAAACATGAGAGTACAGAGTAGTTAATACCAAGAGAAATGAAATCAAAAACTCAGATATGCATAGGGCCACAGCATACAAACTCAAACGAACTCATCAAATAAAAACACCAGCATACAAATCGTTTGAAAAAGTCATCAAATATACGATTCAGTCTACACCAGTAAACAAGGAAGTGCACATTAGTTAATACCCAGAGAAATAAAATTAGAAACTCAGATATGCATAGGGCCACAACATACAAACTCAAATGAACTCATCAAATAACAACACCAGCTTACAAATCGTTTGAAAAGGTCATCAAATATACGAGTCAATCAACACCAGTAAACATGGGAATACACATTAGTTAATACCCAGAGAAATGAAATCAGAAATTTAGATATGCATAGGGACACATCATACAAATCCAAACGAACTCATCAAATAACAATACCAACATACAAATAATTTTGAAAGGTCATCAAATATACGAATCAGTCAAGAAGAATAAGATTTATTTGTTCAAAAACTATTTTCGTATATAGATCTACGGAAACCCTAACCCAAAAATTAAGAAAAATGAAAAATAAAGAATGAAAATAGCCAAAAAGGCATGAGCTAGACCTATTCAAACCCTGGCTAACACAATCGATGCTCGGCACGGTTATACAAACCCAAGGGTTTGAAAACCCGGCTAAGAACACATCAAAAGCACAAATAGGTTAAAAAACCCATTTTCTTTATTCGGAAATACATTAATCTTCCAGATCTATGCAACCTCTAACCGGAAAATGAGAAAAGTTGCAAAACATTGAACAAAAAGTAAACAAAAATCCATAACCCATGTTATCAAACCTGAAGTGACACAGTCCGAGCACTGATGGACTTCGGGAAACCAAGGGTTTAACAAACCCGGTTTCAAAATTGAACAAATTTGGGAAAAAAATAGAGCACAAGAAGCTGGATATGAGGACAAAATCAGAATATGTACAAAAATAGGGGGGGGATTCGGACCTGTGATGAGGAGGAGGAAGGGTTTCAGAATATGATTAAAGAGGATTTTTGAGAGAACAGAGATGATAAGATTTGGTTTATTGAGGAGTCAAAGGGAGAGGTAAAGAGGAGAGCCTCTGCGTTAGGATGTTGGATTTTTGAGAGAAAAGAGATGATAAGATTTGGGATTTTTGAGGAATGGAGGGGAGAGGTAGAGACGAGAACAAAGCATGCGTGGAGCAATTACCAATGCAGTTACCAATGCATTAAGGCAAAGGCAAATTCAAAATTTTCCCACTTCAAATTATCACCTAAAACTAACCTTAATAAGCCCATGTCCATTTGTTATTTTAGCTTAAATAAAGGGCCTTTTGGTAATTTTGACTCAAGTCAACTAGGCCATTTTTGGCAAAATCAGAAATTGCAATTTGAGCTGGGACAACCCAATTAGGAAAGTGTGCAACTTGAGCTGGGACGGAGGGAGTATCATTTACCTCAGTTTTTTAAAAACCGATGTCAATAATATTATTTACTTCTAAAAACTGAGGTAAAAGAACTTTTTACCTCAGTGTTTTGAGCTAAACCAAAAAACCGAGGTAAATAGGGTGAAGGAATAGGTTCAGTTTCTTGTAGTGTGGCCACCTTGAAAACCACCTTCAGGATTTTATTGTCCGGCTTACTCATCCGGGCACCAAAAATATGGATGGTCTATATACTCGGAATTATAAGTATTGGGGAATGGATCATACTTCTTCTAATGAACTTGTCTGCTATGGAAACCTTGTCAACCTTGGCCTTGTCTACCATTGTATCCCCCATTTCCTTAGAAACCTTGTCCTGCAGCCCTTTGCTTTTACCTCCTCAAGCTCGTCATCTTGAATTTGAGGGCATGCATTCGTGAGATGATCCAATGAAAAAACCCCAAATTCTTTGACTTGATGTATCACCCCTCCTTCATTGGCTTCTTCATCATGGAACTTAAGGCTTGGACCTGTTCCTCGAGTTTGGGAGTTTTTTAATTTAAAGCTTCTTGCACCCTTGTTCTTGCCCTTGTGCCATATGTTAGGTGTCATTCACCATGTCTTCAAACAATGTCAAGGCATCTTTAGAGATCTTGTTGGCAATCGACCCATTACAAGCTACATTAACTATCCTCACGTCTTCAATGGACATTCCATAGAAGAAATAGTATACAAGATCTCCTTCCTTGTATATGTGGTAGAGACAACTCGCTAGAAACCTCTTGAACCTCTTCCAATATTCATAAAAAGTTTCACCCGACCATTGAGAGATGTTGCTAAGCTCCTTGTTCAAACTCGCCGACTTGGATGCCGAAAGAATTTCTCTAAGAACTTCCTTTTCATGTCCATCCACAATGCTATAATTCCCAGAGGGAGGTAGTATAACCAATATTTGTCCGCATCCTTTAGAGATAAAAGAAACGACCTTAGAATATAATTATCCTTTGAAACTCTAGTAGGTTCATATTTGTGCTCACGAGGTGTAACTTGGACAAGTGTTTGTTGGCACCTTCCCCATTCTTTATGTGGAAAGTCAATAGATAGTGGATCATCCCGAATTTGAGCTCACAAGTGACATTTTTTGGAAGTGGAGGGAAGATTATGAAAATGGTTTGGTTTTGTAGGTTGGGGTCTATGAGCTCCCTGAAGGTTCTATTTTCACCCACCACAGTTGGTGTAGCTATTTCGGGCAATGGTTGAGTACCTTGGTTAGCAAAACGTGCTAGCCTCATTGTTCTTCAGAGTGTACCTAAAAGATTGTGATCGTAGTGCAAGGGTTATTGTCTATTGGTATGAGTATCAGCCATAAACCAAGAACCAAAATAACACAACCTTATTCAAAGTAACAATCACAAAAACAAGCAAACATCAACAACAAACAAGTAAAAACACAAAGCACACAAAGAACTAAACCAATACTTTAGTAAAATACGCCTTTTCCCTAGCAGTGGCATCAAAACTTGGAAGGCTATCGTCATGCCTCTCAAAGATAATATTTATAGGCCAAAATTATGGTTAACTACTAGATAGTAGCTAGTGGTAAGTCAGGATTGTCCACAAGGAAAAAAAGGTTTTATCAATTGTTGAACGTAGTTAAAAACACAAGAAGAATTCACTTTAAGTGTGTGGTAACAAAGTTGGGGGGGGGGGTTGATTTTTAAAAATACTATGACTACTTTAAGAAACTAGATTAAAAAGAAATTGGAACAAAAGAAGTAAATACGATCACAACTAGCACAAAAGATGTAAATAAGATTATAACGAGTCTTGGGCAGAATTGGTTAACATTTATATTTATTCTTTGATTATCGACTAATTATGCTATTTTAATGCATTAACCACATATTGTGGATAACTATTTGATACCTTTTGAGTGAAGACATTCCTCACCTCTCCTCAATTATAGTTAGAATGAGTGATTGGCGCCACACAATATCCCTTACCCTCGGGTCACTCTAGACAATGGGTGTTATAAAATTTTCTGAGAGTAGCAATATACAAGGATATCCAATATAAATAAGACATTTCCCTACAAGAGAGAAGCATCATAGTAGCACAATTATGTTTCCTAATGACAACTACGTGGATCGCCTTCATGCTAGGTGTCATTAGTGTACCATTTCAATAATTAGGTAAACTCATTCAAATTCATCCTAAATCTATGCAATTTCATCAATCAATAATCATAATTAGTTGTCACACCCAATTATAACCTAACATTTACCAACGATAATCGCATCGATAAAGAGATAAAATCTTCTGGGTTTGACCAAAAACCTAGAAATCATCAACTAGTTGATTATCCTAGTCTAAATCATGCATTGATCACACAATAAAGAACAAAACATAATTGATTGTCAAAGCACAAAATAGGATAATCCAAATCTCACAAATTTATACTATAAATGCTTACCAAATGCTCCCAAGAGTATATTTAGCCTAGATTAACTAAACCTATAAAAAAGGATTGAAATCCCATGGTAAACGATCAATAAATGAAGATGAATAAATGCAAACTAGGGTTTTTAGAGGAGGAAAGTCGCAGTTATGGATGAGGATAAGGTAAGAGGCTATTTATTGTCTGTGTGTTCAAGAATGGACCAAAAAAAGTTAAAAGTGTAGCAGAGATGCGTGGGCCATGCGCGGGCGACATGCAACCAAGAGGGCCCAGCAAAGATAGACGCGCAGCCACACACCTAGCCACGTGGGCCACACATTTGTTATTCGTGGGATGTTTTCCCCCATTGTTTGGGTGCGTGGGTCACACAGCTAGGTGCGTGGTCCATGTGCCCAGTTGGATGCACCCGGTCGATCAGTTGACTGATCTCCGTGTCGGTCGGCTGATTTTCGTTCTTCAAATCCAAATCTTTTCTTCCACCAAATCACATATTGACCTTCACTTCTAAGCGCTTGTCGTGAATCTCCATTTTTCAATCATTATTTCATTAGCATGATCACAAAGAACATTCCGAAAACTTCTTAAACTAAAGAGTTAAGATAAAAATCCTAAATCATCATTCTGACCTTCTTACAACAAAACATCCACTAACCTTACATAAAACCCCTAATCTACAACAAATATGAGTTTCAAATATGCTAAAAAGAGAGTATAAAGTGAGCACATTAAAGATGGATAAGCTATTTTATTCACGTTCTTGATAAATAAGAGGAGAAACACATGCATCCCCATTTTTATTAGCTAAACATAAATAATGGTTCAAAGGGTTAGTATATGACTGCTTCACCGTTTGTATGAAGCACAGTGTCATGTAACACTGCCTCTTGACTCTTTTTTTTACAAAAAATCACTCAGATGTTTTTTCTGCGTATTTTAGTTGTTGCTGTTGTACAACGCGTTATTGCTGCAAGAAAACTAATCCTGCTATACATAAAAATGAAAAAAAAGAAGAATAAAGATTTCATGTGAAAAAATGTTTTATGAATATGACATGTTAAAAAATGTTGTATGGATAAAACCAATAGTTTCTCTAAGAGCACCATACTTGTGAGTTTGAGAAAAACAAAACAAATAACCGTCAGTGACCAACATCTACTGATCACAATAGGAAAGCCGATGCACTCATTATTCTTGAGATTGGCAAAATGCGTCGTGCAAACTCCGAACGTTTCACCCCCACGTAGCACACAAGACACACACCGAACTGCTGTGGCAAAATGTGAATTACGACCTTGACCTAAAGAATGGAATTCTACGAAAGAACAGTCATTCTGATATATTTTTTCTTTTGTTTCTTGTAGTTAGAATTTACCTGTAGGACAAGTATCCCATCTTCTGCTAATAAGAGTTGCAACTTCCAAAGAACGTCTCAATGAATTCAAGTCCAACAGCTTCTAACATCTCACTGCAGTTCATCATGAATAGTGGTCACACTGAAGTTCATGTAAGACTAATCTTACCTTAGAACCATCCAAAATCTATGTAATTTTAATAAATAAATCGGAGCACTCTTACAATAAAAGAACTTACCATGATATCATTCTGTCGCATTTAATGGTATCTGGATTCTAGTGGCCGGTAATCACAAAGAAGAAATTTTACGTGATCCTAAAATAAATTTTCAGATCAATGAAAATTACCAAAATAAATAAATGCAACTATATTATATGAGTATTTTTTTTTGTCCTAAGATGAGAATTTAAGATACCACTAAACCATTTTCCTTAAATTTCTCTTCTGCATATTTCAGTTGCTTCGCAGACAATGTGATTCCAGTGTATTTGGAGCATGTTCTCTAAAAAACTTCAACAGCGATGCCTCCCCAACCGAATCCAATTTCCAGAACATGGTGCTCCTTGTTTATTCTGTGGCCTAAATGGAGTATCATCAAAGTCAAAAAAATAAAAATGACTTCAGACACTCAAGAATTATGGTCTTTCTGAAACCTCAATCTCCAGTTAAATCAATCTTAACACTTATGGCTTCTAAAGTCCGGTGAAACTGTAAACTGAAATTAACAGAAACATGGCGCAAAAACCATCAATTCAGTTCACCAGCACTCCAATATTGAAACGAATCATCTATAAGCTTATCAGCAGCTCAAGAAATGTTTTAGGATTAATACATCTGAAAATTTTGAAAGTTACACTAGAATAGTTCCTGTAGTTGACAATCATCGCATGTACAAAGTGCCTTTTACTATTTTAAAATCACAGTTTCACATACGAAACTGATGAGATGTCAGATGCATGTATTTTCCAAAACATTTAACATCTCTTTTATTGTCTTTTAGTTGGTAGATTGCTAGATTTATGTAGGTTTACATCGTAAGGGCTTTAGATGACCGTTTTCGTTTGTCGTATCTAAATCCTTCATTGTATAGCCTACTTTAGGTCTAGTGAATTTTGGTCCTTACAAGCATCTAGATCCTTTTTGTGAGATTTATTTGTAGATCATTCGTAAATACTTCAGACTGCTTTTAGAAGACCATTTGCAAGGATGACAGTACATTGTAGAAGGCTATTCGTAAGGATGGTAGAAGACCGAAGCCCATGAGTCAAAACGTGGTAGTTGATAGTTGCGGCGAAGAAAGAAGCAAGTTTCAAAAAAGTCAAAGAGTGATACGAACCGTGTAACTTGGCACAGATTGTGCCATAGCTCGTGCCGATGGAACGAGGCCATGGATGAGGGATGTGCAAACCAGCATGGCCCGTGCTCAGGGAAACAAAGAAATCACAAGGTCATATGACGGGCCTTGCACTTTGGCATGACCCGTGCCATCAGCATCCAAGGACAGATAACTCTGGACTATGGGTCGTGCACTTTGGCACGAGCTGTGCCATCGTTAAGGCATAGAACGCCCCTCCAGTCCATGCCCCATGCCTCTTTGCACAGACCTTTCCGGTCGATGCGTGCACTACTGCACGTAGCGTGGCATGTATGGCTATTAAAGTTTTCTCCCCCTTTTGGGCCTTCTAAGGCCCAAACTCATCTACTATATATACTAACCTAAGTCTTCTAGAGTTAAACAAGTACGAAGTTTAGTTCTATTATTGTAGTAGGTAGAAAATGTGGGTGCTCTCTTCTCTCTTCATTTATTTCTCTAGTTCTAGTCTAGGTCATCTCTAATGGTACTGTATAATTGCGTTGGAAGAAGAAAACGACAAAATTTTGTACTTTTTCTTCACTCCAATGGAATGGTATATATACCATCTTTGCCTTGCGTTTCTACAGTGCCACGTTAAATTTGGCGTGGACTATAGCAACTGCATACTATAACAACTGCATACATTTCTTTTCTTTTCTTGACTTTCTTTATCCTTTTCTTTTTATTATTTTTTCAATTAAAACTCGCCGAAGTGAGGGGCTGTATATTAGGCTCCCCGAACCCTTTAAAGTAAAAAAAGAGATGATCATATACAAACTATGTGTAGCAAAGTGTGAAAGCGTGGAAAACAAGGCACAATAAGTATTTTACCAAATCCTAAGCCTCCAAACCCCTTGAAGACTAAGGATCTAGCCCTAAACCCATTTCGAGATATGCTATAGCCTACCACTTTTCTGTCTCCACACCCCAGTGTCAACAAAAGAGATGGCCTCTCATAGCAGTCCCCTGCAAACTACTACTCCAGTAGTGATTCACTATAGAATCCCCAGAGATGGAGTAGCAAACTGTATGTGTGCATATTTAGAATGAAACTTTCGATTGTAAAGGACTTCCAGCTGTCATCAGAATCCATATGGAATGCTTCCTCTTATATTGATAGCCTGAGTTGGGATCCAAGATAAGTCCCTCAATACTCCAATTAGCAGAACCTGTAAAAAATAACAAGCAATAGCAGTAACTGGTTCCAGAAGAAATAAAGAAAGTAAACTCCTGTATAACAAAAATCATGAAAACCAGATTTATGGGAAACAAGCAGCATCCAAATGAATGAGACCCTGAATATTCTTAGGTAAATTGTCAAAAGAGAAAGAAGAGCTCACCCTATTAGTACTTGCATCCTTAGCAATGGAGTTAGCAACACTGTTCCCTTCTCTACAGATGTGGGATATTGAAGCACAGAGAAGATCAAAATGGTTATAGATTTCTCTAGCTACTGATGTGTACCTCCATAGGATCTTAAAATCTCTTCCAATCATATTAACCAATAAGAAGGAGTCACATTCTACTTGGATATGGGATAAACCTTCTTGGGAAACCAGTTGTAAACCAAGCTTGAGGCCTTCCATTTCAGCCTGTAAACAGGAGCAGTTTTCCAAAGCTTTTCCATCTGCACTGATAAGGTTGCCCTGAGAATCTCTAATTACAGCCCTGGCACTAGAGCTTCCATCACCAAGAATAGAGTCATCAGTATTAAGTTTATAAGAAAAAAAATGCTTCCACTGAACATTCGTTTCCTTCTTTTTTTCCCCTCTTTCTACTTACATACTTTGAATAGAGAAGAACAGGGATATCTGAATTCAAAGACCATTTGTATTTCAACTTATGATCCTGAAAGATATCCTAAAACTGATCTAGGATCCTTTTCAGCATGAGTTTTGTGTTTGGTTTAATGCTGTCAAAGAAAAACTTATTTCTTGCACACCATATAAACCAGACAACAATGCATGAAATGATTCTAATCAGGCTTAATTTCTCATTTGAGGAGTGTTTAACATTCCAATAAAAGAAAAATCTGCCCAAAAGTGTGTTAAAACCTAATTTTTTAATACCAAAAATCCTATTTATCATGCACCATAACCTTGAAGTGAAAATGCAAGAATTAAAGATATGGTGTAGGTCTTAAGAGTCCATTCTCACAAAAACAGCCTTTTGAGGGGAGATGAAGATTAAAATCTTCTAAACTATCTAGTAATGCTAAAAGCCTATTGGGTAGCTTCTAGTTGAAAATACTAATCTTTTTGGGAAATAGATCAGACCAAAGAAATTTGAAAGATGGAATAACATTTTTTTTTTAATCTTTGAGTAGCTCATAAGATGATTTGACAGAAAAAAGGCCATTTTCAAATGGTTTCCAGATTAGGGTATCAGTATAATCAGGAAAATGAAGCACTTTTTTTCTTCAGAAAGAGCATTACATGAATAGGTAAACCTTGTTCAATACTTTCCAGAAAATCATCTTGATTGTCAGTAAAGTGTTTGAATGAAGCATTTTGCCTTGGATATGGAGAATCATAGTTCTAAAGATATAATAGAGGGCCAAAGTCTGTCTAGTTAGAATCCTGGAAGGACACTTCTCCAGTCCCAACTTGAACCAGGGAGTTTTGAATGGCTAAATCAGAGACCTCTATTATCATTCTCCATGTTTTTAATTTTTTAAAATGATTAGGAAAAGACCACATGAATTGGGAAAATAGTGAATTTTCTTGTTGCAATTTTGACCTGCCTCCACCCGGCTGTCGTTAAAACATGTGCGGAGGACTTATAGGTCAAGAAAATTAAATTTATAGTTCTGCACCCGGATCTCACTGCTATGCCTAGATGGTAGTTAGCAGCAAGCCCTGGGTTTGTCCACAAGGATGCTAGGGCTCAAGTACTAATTAAAACACAACCACGTATAGGTCGTCAATCCGCACGAGTGAAAAGAATAGCTAGTAGAGTAGACATGCAACTGGGGGGTTGGTATTTTCAACTATCAACTACAAAGCATAAAATAGACAAACAAGAAACTATTTATACTAGGAACTTGGGAATCGTTTAGAAACATGGTAGTTCTAATGCTTCAATCCTTGATTCATTCACATAAAGACATACAAAAGACCTATCAATTTGTTCACAACACAAGGTGTGGCCAAGGGCATACACTTCCCCAACCCTATTATGGTGGGTGTGCTCGCAACCCTTCATCGGCACCGCCATCGTAATTAGGGAGTGAAATGAGGTCTGACCATCATTGTAGGCATGTTTCTCCCCCGTGCTATTACGTTCTGGGCTTTCACCACGAATGCAACTCCTCCTCCCGGGTCCTACATATGCTAGGCCCGAGGATCAGAGGCACCTTATCTGTGATACTAGGGTTTCAACACAACACCTAGCTTGCTACAATTAGCTATCTATACTTGCAATCTCTCAGACAACAATTATGAAGTCAGCTAAGACTAGTGCGATGGAAAATAGGTCAGAGCATTTTTGAATCCCCCGTGCACACACCCATGCAGACACATTCTCCCTTACCCATTCTAACATTTAGATTTCACTTCCTAATGGGGCAACAATAATTGCACCATTCATGAATATAGCCCAAAGTGTGTGCTTATATGTGGTGTAGTATTAGTGCGTTTATAACATTCAAGAACAATCACAATAATATCATAAATACAGGGATAGGGTGAATATAATGGATCTCATAAAGCAAATTGAACATACTAAGTGCCAAGATAAATCCCAAGCGAAAAATCTACTCTACAAAAGTTAGATATATGACAAATATTAGATTAGATGCCTAAAGTGTGTGCTTATATGTTGTGTAATATTCATGCATTTATAACATTCAAGAACAATCACAATAATATCATAAATACAAAGATATGATGAATCTAATGAAACTCAATAAAGCACTTGGAACAAACCAAGTGCCAAAATGATCCCAAGCTAATCTAACTACTCCATAGACATGGAATTCAAAAATAGATTTGAATTGCACATATTTGGGACAAAGCAAGATGAAAGGAAAATAAAAGATTAGAAAACCTACAAAAGGAACGCCTTCCTTCTCTCTAAGCTCTCTCCTCTCCAAACGTGTTTCCAAAATATGATCCAATCGCTTTCAAATGAGTAGACTAGGGTCCTATATATGGGAGTAGGAGATTGGGCCTAAAAATAGGCCCAAAATAGGCCAAGAGTGGAAAAATCCTAGGTAAGCCACCAAGGTTTCATGGGCCAGCACAAATGCCACGGTCCGTGAAACATACATAGCCATGGAACACCCGATCTGCCATGGTCCGTGAATGTTCATTTCCACGGCCTGTGGGATCTGGCCAATTCTATGAAGATGGGATCGTTCCATGGTCCGTGAAGGTTTTTATGGATTGCGAGCTATACAAGGTTTTTGTTCAGAGTTTTCCCGCGGTTCGTGAAGGTTTTCACGGACCGCAAACAACTTGTGGTTTCTGCTCATAATTTTGTCATGACCCGTGAAGGTTTTCATGGGCCGCGAGTAGTTTGTGGTATTGATCAAAAGTCTTCTCATGTTCCATGAAGGTTTTCACGAACCGGCTCCATACTTTCAAATTCTTCAACTTTTTATCCCTTTGCTTATAGCCCGATGCTTTTATCACAGCCTAGCGCCTTGCCTCGTGAAGGTCTTGTGCATGTCTTCACAGTACCCCTGGATTCTTGTGTAGTGTGGTCCGTGAAGATTGTCATGGGCTACTGGTGCTTGACCATGCGCGGTTTGTGACCAGCCGCTGGTGCTTCATTGTTTGAACTTCGTTTGCTTGTCACGGGTGAACCGTTAGTCCAAATTGGGAGTTCTAACAGTCGATATTGTAGTACTTGAGAAGAAAAATCCAATAGAACCAGTTATGAAGACTTGTTCTTCCTGGATCATTCTCAAACTAAGGCAACACTCCCCGGACCACAATTCACCATTTTCTCCTTTGACCGTCTTGAACTCCGAAGCCGCCTAACTTTGAATTCAATATTCTTCTACCATGCATTGATGTTCGTGGCCTTCGTCTACTACCATTCAAATGTGAATGGCCTTCAAATCTTCTACCGTTAAAAGTAAATGGCATTCGAAAGAATGTAATGTAACAAATAGAATTCACGGGTGCCTATTAAAGGTACTTATAATTAAGATCAAGGAGTATGTCAACACAATATGTCAATAATTACTAATCACGTATACAAAATGCTAGATTTAAAATAGAAAACCAAACATGGTTGTCTAAATCCCATGTCATGTAAACTCAACTAATATTTCCAAACCGCCAATCCAAAGTAACTAAAAACTATGTCAAATGCATTGGGTAAAACATGCAAAATGGTGCAGATCCGACTCCCCACACTTAAACTTTTACTCATCCTTGAGTAAATAAAATCAAAGAAAAAGGTTAAAATGGAATGAAGCATGCAAAAATAGCCAATGAATTTAACATATTCCCAAGCTACCCTATATCCCCCAAGAAGGTGAAAATATCACAACTCTCACACTCCCAAAGTTCCTGAAGCAACCAAACCACCAAAAGCAAGTAAATGTGTATGAAAAAAGATAAGTGACAAAAGATCGGAATACAACCAAGCTTACTTTTCCCAATAGTAGTCCCAAAATCAATCAAAGAGTAATCCTCAAGCAAAACAATCCACCAAGGAAATCCAAAAACCGTCGACTTGGTTGCAACATAGGGATAACTTAAGATTCTCGAACTAGTTACAACCATGGAGTCTAATGTATCGTCAACCTAATTTCTTGTTTCTTTTTTTTTCTCTCAATTTCTCTCATTTTTCCTAGGAGCCCTTTCGGGGTTTCATCCTAGCTTTATCCCACAAAACATGCTAACCTCTCACCTTTTTCCACGCGGCCTCTCACTTTTACCTAGACTCGTAAAACTAGCTGGGGCAAGACTCTCACTTTTACCTAGGTCTTTCGAATTATCCGGGCTTTTACCCATGTTACCCAAGTTGCCCTTTTGGGTTTTTGACTTGCTAGGTTTTAATTTTTTTTCATTTTTTTGGTGTAGTACAAAATTGCCCCAAAAGTGAACTTCATACTACAAAAGATAAGCAACAACCAATTCACCACCAAATCCTAAACCCACATTCCACATGCAAACTAGAATTATAAAATCCTAGCATCACATGTAAGCCACCAAAATTTTCCGAAAGCATCCCAAGCACAAGTAACCAAAATCTACCAAGAAAAACATACAAAGCATGCATGCACGAAGAAATCCATGAATGAGAATTCCTAAGTACTCACTAATCCTTTCTCCATAATTAAACAATGTATAGTCCCTTATGAATTCTCATGTCAAATCAAAGGTGAAGTAGGGAATCTAGTGATACTTACGCTTCTAGCCTCGAAGGGCTGGCCTCCCCGTGGCTAGTGAAACATCTCTCAATGAATCTCGTTGTTTGGATTGTGGCCTCAAGACAATCCACCCTCGTGTTTAGCTCCTCAATTTGTGCCTTCAATCCTCAAATAGATTAAACTATCTCCTGAAGTGCGTGGGAAGAACTTGAGAGTTTCTCCCCAAGTAGGTGCCGTTTATCCATAATACCCATGGGAAGATGAGATCGGCCTGGAAGTGCTCTTGAAAATGTCTCCCTTTCGGCCTTTTCTAGGTCTATCTCCGGGTTGGCCAATAATCTATAAAAGTCGTTCTCGAATCATGGATCGAGTTCAATGAACAAGTCATCTAGGCTTGTATCAAGGTTGATAGAGGTGCCCTCTGGTTGCAGAAGAACCATGAATTTGAAAGAAGGTACTCAACCGTAAAGCCACACAAATCTATCCTCCAAAGTTGTAGTTCCCACCATGAATGCCCTAGATAACTTCTCAATTGTATAGGTAGATCCCAACCTACCCATTTTGGCCAATGCCCGATGCGAGATAAGATGTCCAAAATGTCGCACCAAAAGGCTAACCATGCCTCCCATAGAAATCTTCCCACTCTTCTGCTCTCCCATAGCTATGCATTCTTGAACAAAAACACTAACCAAGTCCGGGTAGATATTCCCCTCTGGTGTCATCACCCAAAGAAGGTGTACATCGGAGCCGGGATAATGCATCAATTCACTGTGGCATAGAACACTCATAGAAAGGAATTGATCAATATAACATATTTCTGGGTGGACTATAGCTATGCTCTTGCTCAGATTCTTCCTGTCAGTCTCAGTTAGTTATCTCCAAAATTCCCAAGGGAGAATGGCATTCTTTGGCGATGAGTCCGTGGAATGTCCCAGTCGATCTTTCACCCAAAAGCTAATGCCACCTCTCTATAGGTCATTTGGTACTCCATGCCATCCAAGTTGAACTTAATCGTCTTATGACCCTCCTCGTTTGTGACCTTCCAAATAGTTGCTAGAATCTCTAAAGTGCACCTTATGGAGGTTTTTGAGTGCACGTCGAGAAAATCTTCTAGACCTACCCGACCCAAAAAAAGGTCACTGGTTCAAGTAAGCCTAGAGCCATCAAGGTGCTCTTGCAAGCAAGACTAGTCTCTAAAATGTTCCTCTTTGGTTCCCTCAAATTCCTCCATCTTTGGGCTGTAATCCCGGTAATGTTGGTCAAACCTGTAAATTCATTGGCCACAGACTTGGGGTTGCGAGGAATGGGAGTTTCCAGTTTAGGGTTTGCACCCTTTACCGGCTTCTTTCGTTTCTCACCCCATGAAGACAAGTCTTTCTATGAAGTACCCTTTTTCGGAGGCATCCTAACACAATGAAGGAGAAGAATGGTAATGTGATAATAAACAATGCATAGCCTATGATGTCATCAAATAAAGAACATTTCCCAAAAAGACCAAACATTCAAAGCATGGTGGTTTAAGCATAAAGGCCATTTAAAAAAAGAATATTCCTCATCAACCAACAACATCGTGTTTTCATTTCAATAACCCATCAATAGATTCATGCAAACAAGATCCATGCTTTCTCTAATCAACCACAAATGAAGAACACATCATTCAAGATCAATAGCACATTCAAGACTCCCATAAATTCATCATCACAAGATTGGACACACAAGCTCAAACAACATCACATAAACACATGCTCATTGAAAAATCATGCTTTTCATAACAACACCACAATGTCGATCAAGCATATATACAAATAGATCAAAGGTTTACCTAAAATTTGAAGCCAAGAAGTGTAAGATCCACACAAAAAGAAGCAAAAATTGCTAATTTTTGAGAGAAAAACTTCACTTTTTTTCGAGCTCACCAAAGAGCGTGTTTGAGTGAGTGTTTATTGAGAAGAAATAGTGTGTAGATGATGAAATTAGGTGGAGAATTGTACCATGAGAATGAATTTCAGCATAGGTGAAAGAGAGAGAGAGAGAGAGAGAGAGAGAGGTACAATGTAGATAAAGATGGAATTTCAAATTAGGGGACAAGTAGTACAATCAATTAATGTTGGAAGTACTAATTGAATAAAAAATCCTAAGGAAATACGAAATCTCACTTATTGAATCAAAAATGCATTTTAAATTTTGAAATCCAAACTTTCTTTTCGAAAAGTTGCATTTTTGAGACAAGTTGGGGGGTGAAAAATCAAATATCGATAAAAAGAATTTTCTGCCCAGTTTTCCCACCTCCAGAGTCTCATGGACATCATCATGGCACGAGACCTGCCCTTCGTGACAAGCATTGTCATGAAGCAAACCCCCGATTTTTCACCTTTCCTCAGTGTTTCTCAACTTTTGAAAGAAAACTATGTCACCCATCAAAATCCATTAAATCTACACATAAGCACACATTTTCACATCTAAATCTCCAAATCAAGCAAGAATTTCATTCAAAGGATCCTTTATTTCAAGCAAGACATGCAAATTCTACCAAGTCACTGCTTCAAACAAGAAAACAAAAGAATCATGTATACTTATTGTCATCATCACGACTTATTTCCTCTTCACACATTCTAATTTGAAGCACTTACCGGTGGGTCTACGGAATCACCATCGGCGATTCTGCCTACCATGACGTTATTGTGGAGAGGTCTCCACAACGAGCCATCCTTACCTTTGCAGCCCGTATCGGCACCTAAAAATGTCTCTCCTTGCTTTGCCAATCTTGACTCCTTGAATGTCACTTTGGGGTTAGGGGGAGGTCGAGGAGGTATCAAATCCTCGATGCTTCCCTTTTCCCGCTGAAATTTGGTTAGCATAGAAAAACAATCTAGTACGGATATATCATTGATCAAATCATGAAATTCTTCGGGGTCCTCCACAAACTTATCAACAAGAGATTCATGCTCATTGGTAACATGAGAAGGTTCAAGAATATCATACTCATAAAAAAGTGTCACATCTTTGCACATAAGGGAAGGTTTTGTTGAATCATTCCTAGATTTGTAAATGTTGAATTCCACTTTGTCTATGTCATCCTCTAGAGTCAAGATTCCCAAGTGGACATCAATTTTAGTCCTAGAAGTTTTTAGAAAAGGTCTCCCCAAAAGGATTGGGTGTACAATTCCATCATGCTCTACGTCTAGGACGTAAAAGTCTATTGAAGAAACCAACTTGCCTACTCGCACCATCACATCCTTCACTAGACCATGAGGGTTAGCTTAGGATTGATCAGCGAGTTGAACAATCACTCTAGTCTCTTAAAATTCACCAATTTCAAGACATTCAATTAGAATACATGGAATCACATTGATAGAAGCTACCAAATCTATCATGGCATGTTCAACAAGTGTTCCACCTAAAGAAATCGGGATAGAAAACATTTTGGGTTCATCACATTTCTTAGGCAAATTTTTATGATTCAAAATAGCGAATTCCCCAATTTTTAGCTTCCCCAATTTCTTAGGTGGTCTAAGCCTTTTATTAGGACATGAAACCTTACAAAATTTAGCATATGAAGGCACATTGTCAATATATTCCAAGATAGGGAAAGATACCTCCACTTTTTTGAAGACTTTCCGAATGTTGGCCTCATTTGTCTCCACCTTTGGCTTTCCCCTAAAAGCACTTGGAAATGGAGGTAGTATAGTAACTTGTTCCTCAGGTGGTGGGAGCTCCTTGGAGGGTGCTTCCTTGACAACTATCTCTTCTTTTTTGAAATGTGCTATGGGGGCCTCCACTAACTTGTCATCCTCTTGTGGCACCTTCTTCTCAGCTTCGCAAACTTCCTTCCCACTCCTTAGCTTGAGTTCACTCACATATCTTTGATTCACTTCTGGTTGGGAAGGTAGTTTACCGAACTCTTTTTCTTCAAGTCGGCTCACCGAGATGGAGAGTTTTCCAACTTGAATCTCAAGGTTCTTGATACTTGAGAAGGCTCTAGTACCAATGTCTTTAATTTCCCTCCTAGTTCGTTCCATGAAGATCCCATGATTCTTTCCCAATTGACCAATGGCATCCAAGATTTCCTCCCTATCCAACTTGTAAAGTGTGGTATGACTGTTGTATAGACCTTCACCCCTAGGATAATGTTGAGGTGGTGCTTGTCCACCCCTATATCCTTGAGGTTGATTGTCATCCCTCCATTAGAAATTAGGGTGATCTCTATACCTTGGATTGAATGTATTTTCATAGGGGTCTGACCTTGCTTTGCCTTAGTTTCCCCAGAACTGTTGTTGTTGACCACTAGAAAATTGAGGTCCCTCCCAATTTTTGTAGTCCATGGCGTTCACTTCTTGCATATCACCAATGACCTCGGGTATTTTCAGAGTGGTGTTCGAGGTTGTAAACCCCACACATCTTGACTTGGTGCACCTTTCCTCGCAAAAGCTCTTTCATCATAGATGCAAGAGCTTGGACTTGCTCCTCCAACTTTGGTGTGTGTACGGGTTCATCCAAGACCTTAAACCTAGAACTTGTACCAAATTGCCTCATCCCATTGGCCATCTCTTCAAAAAGTGTCATCACATCCTTTGGGCTCTTATTGGCTATAGAACCATTGCATGCTGAATTTACCATCCTCATGTCTTCGTCACAAAAGCCTTTAAAAGGGTAATAGACCAAATATCCTTCCTTGAATGAGTGGTAGAGGCAACTAGCTAGGAGTCTCTTAAACCTCTTCCAATAATCATATAGGATCTCGAATGCTCCTTAAGTAATGTTAGACAATTTCTTCTTCAACCCGGTCGACTTAGATGCTGGAAAGTATTTTTCCAAGAATTGCCGCTTCATATCCATCCACGACCCAATGCAACCCGGTGGTAGATAATACAATCAATATTTTTGTCCATCTTGCAATGAAAAGGAGAATGCTCTCAAGTTGTAATCATCTCCCGACACTCCCGGCAGCTTCATATTCGTGCACACAAAATGGAATTCTGACAAATGTTTGTTCGGATCCTCTCCCGCCATGCCATGAAAAGTAGGAAGGAAATGGATCATCCCACACATTCAGAATCAAAGGTGGGAATGTGATGCATAAGGGATGGTTCTCTAAGTTCGGGGCCATGAGCTCTCTCAAAGTGTAGTTATCTTCTGCCATCTTGTGCGATGCTTCCTCAAAAATTTAACTCCCAAAGGTTGAGCCTCATATCTAGTTCTCTTTCTCCCCCTTCTCCGATTACATGTGCAATTAGTTAGAGAATGCAAAACACCTAGATTTTTGGTACGGGTATGTACCATAAACTAGGGTCACACTATCCTTCCAATGTCACAATAGAAAATGGGATCAAAGTAACAAGAAAACTATAACCAAAGCTCAACTCAAAGAAAACAAAACAAACAAAATAAAAACAATGAAAGACACTATTAACTACTTTACTAACATGTTATGCTCAACTAATACTTGAACTGAAAAGCATCCCCAACAACGGCGCCAAAATTTGACCTACTCCACCCAGGGTCGTTAATTGTAGCTAATTAACCTGTGCGGAGGGCTTATGGATCAAAGATAAATATTTATAATTCTGTAACCATTCTTATTGCTAAGCTACTAAGGGGTAGTAAGAGGTAAGCCCTGGGGTTTTCCACAAGGATGCTAGTGCTCAAGTACTAATTAAAACACAACCTTGTGTGGATCATTAATCTACACAAGTGAAAGGAACAACTATTAGTGTAGACATGCAACTTGGGGGGGGGGGAGGTTGGTGTTTTCAACTAACAACTACAATCATGAAATTGGCACACAATTAAACTATTTATATTAGCCACTTGGGAATCATTTAGAAACATGGTAGTTCTAATGCTTCAATCCTCGATTCATTCAAATATAGACATACAAAAGACTTATCAGTGTGTTTACACTACATGGTGTGGCCGATGTCATACTCTTCTCTAACCCTATCACGGTAGGTGCCCTCACAACCCTCCATCGACACTACCATCATAATTAGGGTAGTACAATGAGGTCCGACCATCGTTGTAGGTCTGTTTCTCCCCCTTGCTATTACATATCGTTCTTCCACCATGAATGAAACTACTCCCCCTGGGTCCTATAGACGCCAGGCCCAAGATTCGTAGGCATCTTATCTGTGATACTTGGGTTTCAACACAGCGCTTAGCTTTCTACTATTAGCTATTTCTACATGCAACCTCTCAGAAAATATCTATGAAGTATTCTAAGAATGGTGCGATAACAAAAAGGTCAGAGCATTCTCGAATCTCCCATGCACACACCCACGCAGACTCATTCTCCTCTACCCATTCTAACATCCAGGTTTCTCTTCCCAAGAGGGCTTCGATAATTGCACCATACATGAGTATAGCCCAAAGTGTGTGCTTATATGTGGTGTAACATTCATGCATTTATAACATTCAAGAAAAATCACATTAATATCATAAACACATAGATGTGATGAATCTAATGAATCTCAATAAAGCATTTAGAATAAACCAAGTACCAAAATGAATCCCAAGCTAATCTAACTACTCCCTAGACGTATGCATAACCACGGGACACCAGATCTACCACGGTTCATGAATAATCATTGCCATTGCCCATGAGATCTAGAAAGGTCAATGGAGATGTGATTGTTGCATGGTTCTTGAAGGTTTGCACAGACTGCGAGCTGCACAAGATTTTTGCTCAAAGTTTTCTAGCGGTCTGTGAAGGTTTTCACGGACCGCAAACAACTTGTAGCTTTTGGTCAGAAATTTTGTCATAGCCCATGCAGGTTTTTACGAACCATGAGAAGTTTTTGGTCTTGCTCAAAAGTCTACTCATGATCTGTGAAGGTTTTCACAGACCGCAAGCTGTACAAGGTTTTCGCTCAGAGTTTTCCCGCGGTCCGTGAGGGTTTTCATTGATCACGAACAACTTGTGGCTTCTGCTCAGAAATTTTGTCACGGCCCGTGAAGGTCTTCACGGACCGCTAGTAGTTTTTGTTCTTGCTCATAATTCTTCTTACATTCCATGAAGGTTTTCAACGACCAACTCCATAGCCAAATTCATCAACTCTTCATCCCCTTGCTTCAGGGCCCGGTGCTTTTGCCACCGCCCAGTGCCTTTTCTCGTGACGGTCTTGTGTTGGTCTCGTGCAGGTTTTCATGGAACCTATGGATTCTTATGTAGTGCAAGCCATGAAGATTGTAACGGACCACTAGTACTTACCATGTGAGGTCCGTGACAGGCCGCTGGTGCTTCATTAGCTGAGCTTGATTTGTTTGTCACAGGTGGACCGTTAGTCTGAATCAAGAGTTCTTGTGGTCAATTTTGTAGTACTCAAGAAGAGGAATCCAAAAAAAACAAGCCTTTAAGGCTAATTCTCCCCTTCTCAATTTTGGATTGAGGAAACACTCCTCGGACCACGATTCGTCATTTTTCATTTGACCGTCTTGAACTCCAAAGCTGCTGGAATTTGGCTCCAATCTCCTGCTACCATGGATGGATGCTTGTAGCCTTCGGCTACTACCATTCAAATGAAAATGGCATTCAAATCTTCTACCGTCAAAATTAAATAGCCTTCGCAAAAATGTAATGTAATAAATAGCATTCTCGAGCGACCTAATTAGGCACTTATAATGAAGACCAAGGATCCCATGAACACATGTCAATAATTACTAATTAAGTATACAAAACGTAAGATTTAGATTAGAAAACCAAATATGGTTGTCTAAACCCCATGTCATGTAAACTCAGCTAATATTATTAAACTGCCAACCAAAAGTAACTAAAAACTATGTCATATGCATTGGTTAAAGCATGCAAAATGGTGCAGATCAGTAACCAAAAATTACCCACGGGCACCCTACTAAAGATGATCACAAGGAAGATCAAGGAGCCCATGGATACAAGATATCCATTAGTACCAATTAAGTCTACAAAAGGCGGGATTTAGATAAGAAAACCAAACATGGTCGTCTAAATCCCTTGTCACGTAAACTCAACTAATACTAGCAATCCACCAACTAAAACCAATTAAAAACTATGTCAAATGCATTGGTTAAAGCATCTGTAATGGTGTAGATCAGACTCCCTACACTTAAACCTTTACTCAAACTCGAGTAAATAAAATCAAAGAAAAAGGTTCAAGCAGAATGAAGCATGCAAAAATAGCCAATGAATTAACTTATTCCCAAGCTACCCTAGTTCCTCAAAAAAGGTGAAAATCCTCAGAACTCTCACATTCCCCAAAGTTTCTAAAGAAACCAAACCACCCAAAGCAAGTAAATGTGTATGGAAAAAAATAACTAATAAAAGATCAAAATAAAGCCAAACTTACTTCCCCCAAAGTAGTCCCAAAAGCAATCAAAGATTAATCCTCAAGCAAAACAATCCACCAGGGAAATCCAAAACCGTCGACTTGGTTGCAACATAAGGATAACTCAAGATTCTCGACCTAGTTGCAACCAAGGAGTCCAATGTATCGTCAACCTAGTTTCTTGTTTTTTTTCTCTCAATTTCTCTCATTTTTCCTAGGAGCCTTTTCAGGTCTTCATCCTAGCTTTATCCACAAAACATGCTTACCTCTCACCTTTTCCACACGACCTTTCACTTTTGCCTAGACTCGTAAGTCTAGCTGGGTTAAGCCTCTCACTTTTACCTAGGTCTTTCGACCTATCAAGACTTTTCCTCATGTTACCCAAGTCACCCTTTTGGGTTTTTGACTTGTCCGGGTTTTTAAATTTTTAAATTTTTTTCAATTTATTTTTCTTCAAAATTTTCAAAATGTTCTTAGAAGAGCTATTAACTACATAGAAACAACTAAAAATTATAAGGGCTATCTAATCCCCTTCCTCACACTTAAAGCTTGCATTGTCCTCAATGCACAGGGAAAGAAATAGGAGAGCACTTATAATGAAAAAGGAACAGTAAAATCTACCCTTGATGGCACAATCATGGAATGTAAAGAACAAACTACCACCACCCTCAATATACTACCCCAAACCACTAATCAAGAAAGTTCAATCTAACCACTATCATGCATCACAAATCAAATAAGTAATTGAATCACAATGGAGAGTTTATTCTTAGGTCTCGATTTGTGTGTCTCAAGGGTTTTGAGGGTAGGTGGGTTTTGGGTGGTATTTTGGGGTTGTGGTAGGGTGGTGGTAGGGAAGAAATGGTGATCAAGTGGTGTAGGAAGATATGTGAGCTTCATGGGTTGTGCACGTCTACACGCCCCATGAACTTAGGGTTTGTATATTTAAGGTCATTGGCATGACCCTAATGTTATCCATAGGGTGCGAGTTTGTACCCCATCACCTTAGACAACCAAAAATGAAGAGCATGGGGTAAGAATCTTCCAAGAGGAAGATATGGTAGAGGATGAGTCAGCCTTAGAGGGAATAGGTGGTTTGGAATCTTAGCATATTCAATTGGCTTCTCTATGGTTTCCTCTAAGGCTTCCAAAAATGTGGGACTAGGTTCTATAGGTGGAGGTAGGGGTGCAAATAAGTAATATGGAAAATTAAGTATAGTGCCCCCTTCCTCGACTTCTTCACTCTCAACAAACCTTTCCCCATCCCCTTTAGATTCATCTATTAAAAATTCACATTCAACTAAGGATGGTTCATTTTTGGAATATTGGGTTTCAAGTTAGCTCACTTTATTCATCAAATTAAGCACTTGCCCTTCAACTTTCTTAATGCTTGAGAATATTTGAGTTCCAAAATCTTTAGTCTTGCTAAGTACTTGTGATTGGAGTAAATCACCACTCTTGGTCACATTAGCTATAGCTTGCAAAATTTCTACACAATTCAATTTGGAAACCAGTCCTAGGGATTGGTTTTGGGGCATATGGTAAGTTGGTGAAATCCAACTATCTAACCCAAAGTGCTTATTTCCTGATGCATTTCCATACCACTAATTTGAGTTACCACTAAACCTTAAATTTGGAGAGTCGTGGTATGGGTAACAATCTTGCATCTATCGGCCGTGGGAACCAAAGACTCATACCTCTCTCTCATTTCACTCATCCAAGAGCAAAACATTGTAGGATGGTTGTAATGACATATCCTACACAATCTCACTCGTTGAGCCATTTTTCTCCTACAGTCACTCAACCTTTGGCAACACTCTTTAGGACGATTGCAATGACACACCCTACAGCAGGCCCTCTGTTGAGTGCTTTCCTTTTTTTTCTTTCTATTAAGCACCAATAAAGAAAACACACCAAATTCGGAATCCAATTGCAAGAGTCTTTAATTTTCACCAAGAACTCAAGGAATACCTACTCCAGAAAAAAATACAATAACTACTCACCAACACGTTATGCTTAACTAATAATCGAACTGAAAAATATCCCCAGTAACGGTGCCAAAATCCTGACATGCCTCTGCCTGGCCATCGCTAAAACACGCGCGGAGGACTTATTGGTCAAGAAGATGAAATTTATAGTTCTGCACCCTGATCTCACTGCTATGCTACATAAAAGGTAGTTAGAGGCAAGCCCTGGGTTTATCCACAAGGATGCTAGGGCCTAAGTACTAATTAAAACACAACCCATATGGATCGTCAATCTGCACGAGTGGAAGGAATAACTGGTCGTGTAGACATGCAACTGAGGGGTTTGGTACTATCAACTATCAACTACAAAGCATAAAATTAATAAATGAGAAAATATATATACTAGGCACTTGGGAATGATTTAGGAACATGGTAGTTCTAATGCTCCAATCCTCGATTCATTCACATGAAGACTTAAAAAAGACATATCAGTGTGTTCACAACACATGGTGTGGCCAAAGGCATACACTTCCCCAACCCTATCATGGTGGGTGTGCTCGCAACCCTCCATCGGCACTGCTATCGTAAGAAGGGGAGTACAACGAGGTCCGATTATCGTTGTAGGTCTGTTTCTGCCCCGTGCTCTTATGTCCAGGGATTCCACCATGAATGCAGCTACTCCTCACAGGTCCTTTATATGCTAGGCTTGAGGATCCTAATCCACTTAATTGTGATACTAGGGTTTCAACACAACACCTAGCTTACTACTATTAGCTATCTCTATCTGTAATTTCTCGAACAACAGTTACGAAGTAATCTAAGACTGGTGCAATGACAAATATGTTAGAGCATTCTCAAATACCCCATGCACACACCCACGCAGATGCATTCTCCCCTACCTATTCTAACATCCAGGTTTCTCTTCCCAATGGAGCATCAATATTTGCACCATACATGAATATAGCCCAAAGTTTGTGCTTTTATGTGGTGTTCTATTCATTCATTTATAACATTCAAGAACAATCACCATAATATCATAAACACAAGGATATGGTGAATCTAATGAATCTCATAAAGCAAATAGAACATACCAAGTGCCAAGATAAATCCCAAGATAAAAATCTACTCTACAAAGGTTAGATCCATTTTAAATATTGGGTTTAATGCCATTGATCTATAAATTAAGATGAAAGGAAAAATAAAAAGAAAAGAAGAAGGAAGGAGAAGAAGAACTCTCCTCTTCCTTCTCTCTAAACTAGAGAGAGAATCTGCTCTACTTTATGCCTAGGTCAGGGTTTAATAGAAAACTAAGACTTCTATGTATAGTAGTAAGAGATTGGAACTAAAAATAGGCTAGATATAGGTAAAAATTAGAAAAACCTTAGGTCAGCCGCCAAGGCTTCACAGACAGGAACGGATGTCATGGTCCGTGAAACATGCAAGCTCGGGGCGTGAGATCTTGCACAGATCCTGAAGCATTGATAGCTGCGGTCCGTGGGATCTGGTGCCGCCTGTGAAACTTCTCTCGTGCCACGATCTGTGAAAGTTTTCACGGACCACGAAATGTACACGGTTTCTTCTCAGAAAATCTCACGATACGTGAAGGTTTCCACAGCCCGGCTCTATACTTAGCCAAATTTTCAATTCTTCATCTCCAAGCTTCTCGGTCTGGGATCTTTGTCATAGCTCGATGCCTTTGCCTCGTGAAGGTCTCGTGCAGGTCTTCACGGATCCCTTAGAACTCTTGTGTAATGAGGACCATGTGCTTTGTCACAGTTCATTGGTTCTTGACCATGGGCAGTCCGTGACCGGCCACTGGTGCTTCATCCGCTGAACTTGTATTTCTTGCTACGGGTGAACTGTTAGTCTGAATAGGGAATTCTAGTAGTCAATTTTATAGTACTCAAGAAGAAGAACCCAATAGAACCATATTTGAAGGCTAATTCTTCCTAGATCGTTCTTGGACTAAAGAAGCATTTCTCAGACAATGATTCACCGTTTTCTCCTTTAGCCGTCTTGAACTTCGAATCGCCAGTCTTTGGATTCAATCTCCTTCTACCACGCATTGATGTTCATGGCCTTCATCTTCTACCATAATAATGTGAATGACCTTCGCCTATTCTACCGTCCTTGAAAATGGCCTTCAATCTTCTACCACTCTTGCAAATGGCCTTCACATAGAATGTAACCAAAAAGTACCAACTGTAAAGATGATCACAAGGAAGATTAAGAAGCCTGTGGATACAAGATGTCAATTAGTACCAATTAAGTCTACAAAATGCTGGATTTAGACAAGAAAACCAAACATGGCCGTCTAAACCCCTTGTCACGTAAACTCAACTAATACTAGCAATCCACCAACTAGAACCAACTAAAAACTATGTCAAATGCATTGGTTAAAACATGCGTAATGGTGAAGATCAAATTTCCACCAAAGTTTTAGAGAAATTATTTTTACAAGTGTACGAAGATTCTTAAGACCAAAGCCATTCTCAGATTTAGGGAAACATAATTTAGGAAAAACCTTCTATACGTTTTTGTTCCCTGATTCAGAATCATTGATATTCGAGAAGAACTTAGCAAGTATGATATAAATTTTATCCAAATCACTGTTTGTGGGCTTGAGAACTGTTAGCAAGTGAATTGGTATCGCAGATAAAATATGTTTGATCAAGATAAGCCTTCCAGCCTGATTCAGTGATCTGTTCTGCCATTCAATTTTTTTGGAAGAGATAGTGTCTACTAAAGCCTAGTAGTGGATGTTTTTTTTTCTACTTAGATTGATAGGACAACCCAAGTATTTGAAGGGGAAAGACCCTTTAATCATCCCAGTTTTAGACAACCCTCAATTTTGCTCATCCAAGAGCAATGCTCCGTATGGTGGTTGCAATGACATATCCTACAAAATCTTGCTCTTTGAGAAATTCTTCTCCCATAGTCACTCAACCTTAGGCAACACTCTATAGGATAATTGCAATGACACAACCTACAAAGGACCCTCTGTTGAGTGCTTTCCCACATGTTTTTCTTTTCTATTAAGCACTAACAAAGAAAACACACAAAATTTGGAATCCTAGTGCAAAATTCCTCGGTTTTCACCAAGAGCTCAAGCAACACCTACTCCGGAAAACATAAATAGGAAAAAGATGAAGGAAATACTAACTACTCACTAATATGTTATGCTCAACTAATACTCAAAATGAAAAGCATCCCCGACAATGGCGCTAAAATTCTTGACCTGCCTCCACCTGGCCATCGTTAAAACACACACGGAGGACTTATGGTTCAAGAAAATGAAATTTATAGTTCTGCACCCTGATCTCACTGCTATGCTACCTAGAGAGTAGGTAGCGGCAAGCCCTGGGTTCGTCCACAATGATGCTAGGGATAAAGTACTAATTAAATTACAATCTTGTGTGGATCGTGAATCCACATGAGTGAAATGAACTGCTAGTAGTGTAGACATGCAACTGGGGGGGGGTGGTATTTTCAACTATCAACTACAAAGCAAAAAATGAACAAACGAGAAAGTATTTATTCTAGGAACTTGGGAATCATTTAGGATCATGGTAGTTATAATGCTTCAATCCTCGATTCATTCACATAAAGACTTAAAAAAGACCTATCAGTGTGTTCACAACACATAGTGTGGCCGATGTCATACATTTCCCTAACCTTGTCACGGTGAGTGTGCTCGCAACCCTCCATCGACACCGTCATCGTAATTAGGGGAGTACAACATGGTCCGACCATCGTTACAAGTCTTTTTCTCCCCCGTGCTATTACTTCTCGGGCTTCCACCATGAATTCAACTACTCATCCTAGGTCCTATATACGCTAGGCCCGAGGATCGTCAGCATTATATCTGTGATACTAGGGTTTCAACACAACACCTAGCTTGCTACTATTATCTAGTTATATGATGAAAATATTGACCAAACATGGGCCCCGTACGTTAATGTTTCTAAGCATTGTTTAATTTCATAAATTTGCATATAGACCCCAAACATTTCGTTCCACCCCTTGAAGCTCTTTTCCGCCGGCCCAAATGGAATTTTAGGATGCTCCAGATTGAATGAGTAATGTTTCAGTACCTCAACAATACCGAGGAACCCGCAAAATTGATTGTATGCTTTTATTGCAATTAGGACCCCCAAATTTTGACATGCGATTATGATGTGTTAGGAAACCATATAAATTACCAAATTTAATATTCCGGGCTTATATCATAATTGCAACATATTTGTGCCTTGGTGGTGATTTGTCCTGAAGCGCTAGTAGGTGTTTAGAGTAAATGCAAGGGTTTACTTCAATATTTCTATGTGTAATCCGAACATCTTCGAAACTAAATACGGAATCCGGACCCGTTTGTTTCCCCACATGTTTTACTTGGAAATACAAAAGGTTTGTTTTATGGACCATTCAGTTTGATCGGATTGCAAATTTGCTTTACGAGTAAACTTTTTTACTTTTTGCAATTTAGTCCCTCCAAGAATCTTAGAAAGGTCGGAATATAAAACTGGCTCCACATATAGGTAATTCAATATACAACAATCGTGTTAATGCATTTGTAGACCCTACTGGTAAACGAAAGGTGATGCGTCCACTTTATATGCCTATTTTAGTACTATTTAGGATCCATTTTGTGCTCTTTCATTACAACAGCTTGAGTTTTACCATGAAATCCTCTTAGAAGGGGTAAGAGCAACTTTGCACTCTTTGACCTCTTTTAAGTAGATGTTTTGTGTAACGAAGTAATGAAGACTGGAGGCCATTGAAGACTACACTTTCGAAGATTTTGAAAACTTGCTTCGAAGACGTGAAGACTGGAGGCCATTGAAGATCACTTTTCAAACCGCTGAAGACTTAGAAGTTGAGAGGAGTGACTATGGAGATGACTACATGCCACAAGGAAAAGAAGAAGAAATAATGCAAAAATTCTGGTTACCGTCGCGAGTCGCGACGGACTCGTCGCGACCAACATGTTCGTCGCGAGTCGCGACGAACTTCGTCGCGAGTCGCGATGACCACTGACCAGAATCCTACTTTCTTTTCCTTCCACTATAAATACCATTTTTTCTCTCCTCTCATTCCAGTTTTCAGAGCTGCGGATTGTGTACTGTTTTAAACCCTATTTCTCCATTTTTTCATCTTTGATTTATCTTGTTGTTTTGATTTGTTGTTTTAGTTAGATTAGTATGAACTCTAGTAGCTAATCCAATCTCTTGGGAGCAATTGACCAAAGTTTCCAAACTCATGTCTTAAGAATAATTTGTAGCTTGTTTATTACTCTTGCTATTGTACATTTATGGAGCATTAAATGTGTTGTTGATATCATTAATGTTATTGAAAGCTTGAGTATAGAAATACTCGTATGAATTGCTTGCTAGGGTTTGGGTGAGTTGGGTTAAACTCCCCCTTGTTCTTGTTAGGAATGTATGAGTATGAATTAGAGCTTTTGATTATGTTGATGGATTGATGATTGCTAGATAGATATGCAATGTTGAACTCTTTGCCATGTCTATCATTTGTAGCAAACGGGAGAAGTCTATGAGCGTTGAACGTTCTTGACTAATCCCGTGTAAATGCATAGATCGGTTAAATGCTTAGTCATGGTGTAGTGGTCATAAGTGTTGCCAAGCTTGTTGATCCTTCGTGCTAATTGCCATCAATGGGATACCTTGAGTCGTGGTCTCGACAACGGGATTCATTGGTGAGGTTTGACAAGAGATGTCGAATTCACTCTTGCAAACTACTATCTAAGAAGGATAGAAGTTTAGTCTTCACAACTAGTAGTGAAAGTAGTAAATAAGTTGCATGTTCAATGATGGATAAGGGGTTTGGAAGTGGAAGTTAATTGCGCCCAAGGCTTCGTAATTGTATTTTCATCACATCTTTATTTGCATCTACATGATTAGCATCATTCTCGTGATTTGCTAATTGTTATATTGTAATTTGCTAATTTAGGAACCATCCAACCACAACTCCCCCTTGTTTACATGCTTTTTTTTATATATCTATGTATGTATGTGTTTAGTACGTTTTCTCATATAGGTGTCTAAGTACTTAGAAAAATCCCTTTTCCTGTGGACGACCCCGTCTTGCCACTATTTACATTATTGTGGATAGGACGCATTAAGGGCCTAAAAGTATTAACTTTGAGAGGTAAGACGACGACCTCCCAAATTTTGGCGCCGCTGCCGGGGAAAAGGCGTTCATTTTTAAGTGCTTTAGTATATTATGTGTGATTATGTGCTACTTGTGAATATTTGTTAGTTTGGTTTTATTTTGATTTCTTAGTTAATTTTCCATTTTCTCTTTGCTTGGAGACGTATTGTCTGAGTTCTTGGTGTATGGTTCGCACGCGATCCTCTTCACAAGAACCCTTACACTACGACCCCGAGTTGGAGTTGAATTTGAGACGGGCTAGGAGGCTTTCTTTGGAAAGTGTGACTAACACCCCTCCTAGTGACCATTTTGTGAATACAGCTTCATCAATGGAACATCAAATCGAGCAAGAAGATGAGAATCCGAGAAGGGAACCACACCATCCTTTGGGACAACCCTTGTTGAGAGAAATTATGACACCCAATATTGAGCAACAATCGATATGCATTGAGTACCCAGTGATTGGGCCAAATGGGCATTTCGAGCTGAAAACCGGGTTCATCAATATGCTACCCGCATTCCTTGGAAGGCAAGGGGGGAATGCCAACAAGCATCTCACTGAATTTCACTTATTGTGTAGCGGTACGGTTCCTCATGGAGTGGATGAAGATTTTTACAAGTTGAAGGCATTCCCTTTCACTCTTAAGGATGGTGCTAGAGATTGGCTCCATTACCTACCGCCAAGGAGCATAAAGAGTTGGCTTGATTTGAAGACAAAATTTCTCGCCAAGTACTTCCCGGCCTCGAGGTCCGCTGCTATGAAGAAAGACATAAGCAACATTCTGCAGTGGCATGAAGAGTCTTTCTTCGAGTATTGGGAGAGATTTAAGATGCTCCTCGCAAGTTGTCCCTACCATGGCTATTCGGAGGGAGATTTGGTGTATTACTTCTATAATAGCCTTCTTGATGAAGACCAAAGGCTGGTTAGAAGTTCTTGTGGTGGCACCCTCGGAAACAAAATGCCCACTGAAACCATGCAACTATATGAAGAGCTAGCGGAAGAGTCGAGGAATTTTAGCTCAAGGGCTGATTTGAGGAGGAGAAACCCAATACCTGCAAGTGACTTTGCTAATAGTGGGAAATTGGAGGATCAAGTCACGGCCCTCACATCCATGGTGAAGACCTTGATGACAAAGCTCGGAGGAAATGCGCCACATGTTAAGTCATGTGAAATTTGCTACTTGGCGCACCCTACTGACACATGCCCCACTCTACAAGAGGATTACGTTGAGGAAGTAAGTGCTATGGGGTATCAGGGAAATCAAGGGTACCAAGGTAACTATGGGTATCAAGGTGGTCAAGGCTACCAAGGTAACCAAGGCTACCAAAGGTACCCAGGGTACCAAAACCGGCCGTATAATTTGGGAAATTGTGATCACCCGAACCTCCGGTATGGAAACCCTCAAGGAGGCCAGAACTCTCAACCGTACAGGCTTCCCCCACAACAATACCGGCCACCTCAACAACAGTTCCAAAGGCTTGAAGACAAACCCCGAGACCGAGGGGAGGGCTCAGGGCTATCCAAGGATGAGGTGTTGCAAGCTATTCACCGATTAGGCATGAGTGCTTTAAAGAGTGAACAATTCCAAGATGAGGCTAAAGAAAGTATCAAAAACTTGGAAACTCAAGTGAGCCAAATAGCCCAAATGGTGAACCGGATGGAAGCCCAGGAAAAGGGTAAACTACTTGCCCAACCAGAGATCAACCCGAGGCAAAATACAAGTGCTATCACTTTGAGAAGTGGTAGAGAGGTTGGTGCTTCACCGGAGGCTGAAAATGTTGAAAAGGAGCCAACGAGAATTGAAGAGTTTGAAAAGGGAGTTGAGGAAGAGGCAGTCCATGAGAAGGAAACCAATGAGCTAGCCAACAAAGGCAAGGAGGAAGAAATCGAGTTGGAGACATTGCCACCAAGACCGAAGTCAACCTCCATCCCGGAACCATCCTCTCCTCCACACAAAAGAACAAAAGTGGTGGATACCCCTCCATATGTTCCGGAACCCCCATTTCCGGAGGCCTTGAAAGACAGGAGGAGGACGGAGGATAACAAAGACATCTACGAAGTCTTTCATAGATGTGAGGTAAACATCCCTCTCTTGAATGCAATTGAACAAATTCCTAGATATGCCAAATTTCTCAAAGAATTATGTGTTGTGAATAGGAAACAAAGGGCCAAAAACAAGTTGAAAAATGGAAAAAGTGAGCATGTTTCCGCATTGTGTCAAAGAGAGCTACCCCCTAAATGTAGCGATCCCGGCATGTTCACAATCCCGTGCATAATAGGAAATACTCGTTTTGAAAAAGCTATGCTTGATTTGGGTGCATCCATAAATGTGATTCCTTACTCTTTGTATGAAAATCTCAACTTGGGAACATTGCATAAAACCGGGGTGGTAATCCAATTGGCCGATCGTTCTAGTGTATACCCTAAGGGTATTGTCGAGGATGTGTTGGTTAAGGTGGATTCCTTAATTTTCCCCGCGGATTTTTATGTCCTTGACATGGAGCATGATAAACATGCCGCCCCAATTTTGTTGGGGAGGCCATTTTTGAAAACGTCTAGGACAATGATTGATGTGCATAAAGGTGCCCTCACCATGGAATTTGATGGAATGAAAGTAGAGTTTAACATAAATGACTCTATGAAGTATCCTAGTGAAGAACAGTCTTGCCATGCCCTAGATATTGTTGAAGAAGTTGTGCAAGATGTTTTTGAACTAAATGGTGAGGATTCTTTGTTGGTTGCTTTGCAATGTCATGTGAATAATGCCCACAATGTATATTCTATGAGCACTAACTTGAAGGGCAGCTTTGAGGATTTGAACTTGCTTGAAGAGATGACACCGAGTGTCTCAACACCTCCTCCTCTACTCTTAGAGGAACCTGAGGAACCGGAATTCCTCCCCTCACTTGTGAAAGCCCTGGTGCTTGACCTTAAACCTTTGCCAGATGATCTCAAGTATGCATTTCTTGGGGCAGGGGAGACGCTTCCGGTTATCATTTCGAGCAAGCTCACCAAGGAGCAAGAAGAAAAGTTGATGGTGGTGTTGCGGGAGAACAAGGAAGCAATTGGATGGACTATTTCCGACATCAAAGGCATAAGTCCATCCACTTGTATGCACAGAATCTTGTTGGAAGGAGGTACGAGACCCTCCGACAACCCCAACGCCGTTTGAACCCACCTATGATGGACGTGGTGAAGGCGGAAATCCTCAAGTTGCTTCAAGTAGGCATGATATATCCAATCTCGGATAGCAAATGGGTGATCCCAACTCAGGTGGTACCCAAGAAGAGTGGAATAACGGTAGTCGAAAATGAGAAGGGTGAAATGGTGCCCACTCGAGTTCAAAACGGGTGGCGAGTTTGCATTGACTACCGGAGATTGAATGCGAAAACACAGAAGGATCACTTCTCATTGCCATTCATTGATCAAATGCTTGAGAGGTTAGAAAGCCACCCCTTTTATTGCTTTTTGGATGGGTACTCGGGGTATTTTCAAGTAGCTATCGCCCCGGAAGACCAAGAGAAGACCACCTTCACGTGCCCCTTTGGTACGTTCGCTTACCGACGCATGCCTTTCGGGTTATGTAACGCCCCAGCAACTTTCCAAAGGTGTATGGTAAGCATTTTCTCAGAATTTGTTGAAAATTTTGTCGAGGTATTTATGGATGACTTCACCATTCATGGTAATTCCTTTGACGATTGTTTAGCAAATTTAGCGCAAGTTCTTAACCGTTGCATTGAAACTAACCTAGTGCTAAATTATGAGAAATGTCACTTTATGGTGGAGAGAGGTATTGTCTTAGGCCATGTTGTCTCCTCTAAGGGTATTGAGGTTGACAAGGCAAAGATAGACACGATTCAAACTTTGCCTTATCCTACTAATGTGCGCGAAGTGCGCTCTTTTCTTAGCCATACAGGATTCTATCGCTGGTTCATCAAGGACTTCTCAAAGATAGCATCTCCTCTATGCAAATTGTTACAAAAGGAGGTGGAATTTGTGATGGATAAGGGGTGTAAAGAGGCGTTCGATGCATTGAAGAGAAGGTTAGTCTCGGTCCCTATCATACAACCCCCGGATTGGGCGTTGCCTTTTGAGATAATGTGCGTTGCGAGTGATTACGCCGTTGGAGCGGTGCTTGGTCAAAGGGTGGGGAGAGCACCTCACGCCATCTACTACGCATCCATGTCCCTAAATGAAGCCCAAAGGAACAACTCCACCACTGAAAAGGAGTTGCTAGCAGTGGTATTCTCTTTAGAAAAATTTTGATCTTACTTGCTTGGTACAAAAATTATTGTGTACACTGACCATGCAGCGCTTCGTCATTTAATGACGAAGAAAGAGGCCAAGCCAAGATTGATTAGATGGATCCTGCTTTTGAGCGAATTTGATTTGGAGGTGCGGAATAAGAAGGGCGCTGAAAACCTTGTGGCGGATCATCTGAGCCGGTTGACTCCGGGGGAAGACATTGAGGTAAGCCCCACAATGAAGGAGCAACTACGGGAGGAATTCCCTGATGAACAATTGTTCACCATTAGGGATCTCCAACCGTGGTATGCCGACATTGTAAACTTTCTTGTCGCTGGTAAATTCCCTCATCATTTTTCTGAGGCCCAAAAGGATAAGTTAAGGAGTGATGCAAAATATTATGTGTGGGATGATCCCTTTTTGTGGAGACATTGTGCGGATCAAGTTGTTAGGAGATGTATCCCTGATAGTGAAATACACTCAATTCTTGAATTTTGTCATTATCATGCATGTGGCGGTCATTTTGGAGGAAAGAGAACCGCTAGGAAAGTTTTAGAGAGTGGGTTTTATTGGCCTACATTGAATAAGCATGCATACACCTTTTGCAAATCTTGTGATGAATGCCAGAGAGTAGGAAATATCTCCACTAGGAATGAAATGCCCCAAAAACCTCTTTTGTACTGTGAAATCTTTGATGTTTGGGGTATTGACTTTATGGGGCCTTTCCCTAGTTCTTGTGGCTTTACGTACATTCTTCTTGCTGTTGATTATGTATCGAAGTGGGTTGAAGCAAAACCCACTAGGACTGACGATTCTAAAGTGGTTGCAGAATTCTTGAAAGATAACATCTTTTCTAGGTTTGGGGTACCCGAGCCTTGATTAGTGACTGTGGCACCCATTTTTGCAATCGGACCATAGCTGCACTCTTGAAGAAGTATGGAGTCACTCACAAGGCATCCACCGCCTATCACCCACAAACCAACGGGCAAGCCGAAGTTTCCAATCGGGAAATCAAGTCCATCCTTCAAAAACGGTTAACCCCCACCGGAAGGATTGGAGTTCTCGGTTGAATGATGCCTTGTGGGCATATAGGACGGCTTACAAGACACCAATCGGTATGTCCCCATACCGGTTAGTGTTTGGTAAGCCCTATCATCTTCCGGTGGAAATTCAGCACAAGGCTTACTGGGCGGTCAAACAGTTTAATCTTGATGTAGATGAAGCCGGTTTGCATAGGAAGTTACAATTGGAGAAACTGGATGAAATCCGGAGGGAGTCCTATGAGAACGCCGAGATCTACAAAGAGAAGACAAAGGCATGGCACGGCAAGATAATCATTAGGAAGGATTTTGACGTTGGTCAGAAGGTCCTCCTATTCCAATCTCGCCTTCGCCTATTCCCAGGTAAGTTAAGGTCCTGATGGATCGGTCCTTTTGAGGTGGTTAAGGTATTCTCGCATGGTGCGGTGGAGATTCTAGATCGAGCTAAGTCCAATACCATTAAGGTTAATGGACAACGGTTGAAACCTTACCACGAGACCTTTGTACCGGAGAAAGGAGAGGACGTTGATCTCCTCGATCCGGTTTGTGAGTAAACTCCAAGGAGGGAAGTGAGTCATGCCGACGACGTTAAATAAACTTGGTTTTGATTATCCAGATCGTCACTCGTGACTTTCTGTTGATGTTGTTTAGTTTTGAGCTTTTATCATTAAGCTTCATTGTTTTGCTTTATGCTTTTCACGTGTTGTTTTCTCCATGATTTTGTAGAAAATTTGAAGCCAAGGCCTTGGATTTTGGAAGGGGAAAATACTTGAATTCGGGAAGGAAGAACTTGGACAAGAGAAAGAAGCAGAAAAATTTTCAGAGTGCCAGGTTAGTTGCCCATCGCGAGTCGCGTGAACTTCGTCGCGAGTCGCTACGTGCTCAGAAATTTTTTGGAAATTCTTGGGCTTCGGATCCCACTTTCCGCGAGTTGCGATGACATCGCGAGGCCTTGTCGCGAGTCACGATGAACACATCGTGAGTCACGATGGGCTCAGAAACTTTTGGGAAATTTTGGCCTTTCGGATCCCACTTTCCGCTAGTCGCGATGACATCGCGAGGCCTCGTCGCGAGTCGCAATGGGCTCAGAGATTTTTGGGAAATTTTGGGCTTTCGGATTCAACTTTCCGCGAGTCGCGACATAACACGTCGCGAGTCACGACAAATACGTCGCGAGTCGCGACGAGCTCAGAAATTTTTGGTTCAAAATCGACCCTCGAACTCAACTTTCCGCGAGTTGCGATGAACACGTCGCGATGAACACGTCGCGAGTCGTGATTACCCATCGCGAGTCACGATGAATCCATCGGGAGTCACGACAGTAGGTTTAAAAGAAAAAATCAGATTTAAGAGCGGGTCGAACAGTATATTCTTCTCACTTCCACCCCTTCCGCTTCCATTCTCCTCCGCCCGCCCACATTCTCCTCTCAACTTCCACACCGCCGCCACTCTTCACCTTGCCGATGCGCTGTTGCCGCTGTACTGCCGCCGTCAACCTCACTGTCAGGAAGATTCGAACCCTAGATTTTGGGGGTTTCGAGTATTTCAGCAATTCCAATTCGAATTGCTCGTGGTCTTTCAATTTTCTTCTTCCTCCGTTCAGTATCGGTACACTTCTTTACCCTATTGAACTTTGATTATGATTGTGCATGTATTCTATACGTGTTCAATATTGTGTGAATTGTTTCGTATTTTGATTCCGATGCCTGTTCTCGGTTCTGGTCTACTGTGGTTACACTGTGGTACTTGCAGAAATTTTATCTCCTGGGTATTGTATACATATTTTTCTTCTTGCCATAGACTATCTATTCACGGATAATTTATATTGTATTTGGCATACTCAGTTTTGGAATGTGTGCAGTTGTGTTGATTTCGCTGATAATAGATGGTAGCTTACACTGTGTATTGCGGCATGCTCGCCCTTTGTTGCACATAGTTGTTATTGGACTAAAGTGTTGCTGTGCTGTGCTGTGTTCTTTTGCTAAGCGTGGGTTAGCCATGGTCATAGATGTTGACATTCTGAATGTACTATTACTGGTTAATCCAACTGGGCATCATTGTGAGTTTAAAATATAGCATGGCATATCTATTTTGACTATGTGAGGACTTCTTGAATTTGATGATATGGGTTTGTTGGGCATAACATACATTGTTTATGCAATTGTGAGTACGACTCGAACTAGTTAAACTGCTTTCATTTTGGCCTTTAATAACAGACTAGTTTGAGATGGGTTATAGATTTATCATATTGCTGGTACATATATCCCTTTGCGTTTGACATGCTTGCTATGGTTGATAGATATGGCCCCCAGAAAGAGGTCCAGGGCGATGCCCCAGGACGATCACACCACCGCTCCACCTCCTCCGGCTTCAGGATCAGGTTCTGCTCCTCCGCCTCCGGATAGGTACATGGGCTTGACCCAGATCACCGGGTCCTATGCGGACAGATGGGAGACCCTAGAGAGGCGCCTGCTTAAGGAAACCAGTTTTGTTGATATGCCTACGTTGGATGCCCTTGGCCTCGTGCAGCCTGTCAGATGCCTCCTCGCCAAAGGGGGAATGGAGGGATTCATGAGCAAGAGCGCGCCCACTTACCGGAGGTACACGCTGGAGTTCCTATCCACTGTCCGTATAAGCAGCATGAGGGGTGACCAACCCTGTGAGAGGTACATGGCTTTTCACCTGGATGACCTATCTTGGCAGATGACCGTCTCACAGGTTGAGGAGGCCTTTGGTTTTGACACTGCTGCGATACGAAACAGACTGGAAACAGAGGCCCAAGAGCGGACAATTGAAGATGACATGCAGTTCTGGAATGTCATTAATATGAGGCAAAAGAACTCCCACGACAAGAGCAGCGCCATCATTCACCCTGCGCTCTGTTATGTGCACAGACTCTTGGCCGGCACAATCTTTTGCTCCGCGGAGCTGACGAATGTGCCAGACAATGATATTCACTTCCTATGGCACTTAACCAGCGAGGGGCAAGGATATGGGCTGTGGGCAGAGCTATGGATGAAGAAAATTGTAGAAGTGGCAGGAAAGGCCAAGGGGAAAATCATGGTCGGAGGGATGATAGGCCTTCTGGCAGAATACTTGGGATTAGTCCCTCCGGCTGACTTCCCACATTTGGGGAGGTGGGCGTCTTATCTGATCACCGTCGAGCGACTTGTTCAATTTGAGATGCTCAGTGTCACCCGGACCACTGGGCTCTTCCATTGGTTATACGGTGCGAGGAAGGTCACATTCATGGCACTTCCTCAACAGAGCAAGACGAAGCTGGAGTTCGACACACCGCTGGAAGATTTGGCGATCTCCCCAGACTCCTCATGTGCAGCTGAGTTCCAGCGCGAGCTTCGTGACCTCGAGCCAGCCCTTGTCCAGCGTGATGATAGCACCCTACCTCCTTCGGAGCCGCAGCAGCAGCAGCAGTACTACTCTCCACAGCCTCCACCACAGACGGATCCCATGCAGGAGGATGAGGCTACACCTCACCACTCCCAGCCTCCGCCAGATTTCTATAAGCGAATGATGCAGACCATGCACGATGGTTTCCACCTCCAGGACAGAATGATTTTGGAGCACAACGTGTTTGTCTCCCAGGCTTTGATCGACATGGATGAGGAGATTGACCACCTGTCAGCTCGCATCCATGAGTTGCAGCCCCAGTCGGGTGGTACATCAGGCCCCGATCAAAGAGCAGAGAGGTGGAGGGCACGGAGGCAGAGCAACACGGAATGGCTAGCACAGTACCAGCAGCGCTACTCCGGCGGTGGCCCTTCATCTTCACAGCATTGATAGTGTGAGCACTACATTTCCCCCCTTACCCATATTTTGCTTTGTATGGCTCTACCTTAGTCTACATTGAGGGCAATGTAGCATTTGAAGTGTGGGGAGGGGTTTCTACTATCGTAGGGTGATACACTTTTGCACAACTCTGTTATTTTCTTTTGGATATTTTGCTTCCGATGTATTTGGGATAATGTTGGTTTTGATACTTTTCTTAACCTTCACATTTGCAAGCAATTTTCTACTTTTCAAATGGACGATCAAAAAAAAAGAAAAACAGGAAAAAGAAAAAGAAAAAGAATCCCGCTAAGTTGAAAACCCGAGAGGGCAACTTAGGCAACATTGGGGCCCGGATAGGTCGAAAACCCAAAAGGGCGGCCTAGGTAAAAATGAGAGGTCAAATGTGTGGAAAAAGGTGAGGTGTGAGCTAAAAGAAAAATGATTGTGTGGCTAGGATGAAAACCTGAAAGGGCTCCTAGGCAAAATGAGAGAAAGCGAGAGAAATTGAAAGACATCAAGTGTTTACTCATTTGCCGGCGATGGAGTCATAAGGTTGCGGTGACCACACAGAGGGATCGGGTAGCTCGACATCTTGAGAATCTTTTGGGGATGGATAATTTAGCGGGGGAAAAGATGGAGTAAGTTATGAAATTCTGGATCATTAATAGACTTCGTTTTTAGGTTGATTGATATAGAATGAAGCATGTGCTCTAAACTTTATGCATACTTTTGGTTTCATCTTTTATCATTGGATTTGGGATTGTCAGTTCTGGATTTGGAGATGTCTTAGGGAAATTAATGAATTGACGGGGTGATATGGTTTAGGTAGATTTAGGAATAGGGGTTGTGGAAAATTCTCATTTGATCTTAATCTTGGGATGTGCGATATTGATAGTTTTGTGAGGTAGTGAATTGGGGGATTAGTAGTAGGATGTGGAGGTATCATTCCCTTCGTATACTTGGATCTTTTCTTACTCAAGGGCGAGTAAGGTTCAAGTGTGGGGAGGTTTGATGCATCCACTTTATATGCTTATTTTAGTACTATTTAGGATCCATTTTGTGCTCTTTCATTACAACAGCTTGAGTTTTACCATGAAATCCTCTTAGGAGGGGTAAGAGCAACTTTGCGCTCTTTTACCTCTTTTAAGTAGATGTTTTGTGTAACGAAGTAATGAAGACCGGAGGCCATTGAAGACTACACTTTCGAAGATTTTGAAGACTTGCTTCGAAGACGTGAAGACCCGAGGCCATTGAAGACCACTTTTGAAACCGTTGAAGACTTAGAAGTTGAGAGGAGTGACTATGGAGATGACTACATGCCACAAGGAGAAGAAGAAGAAACAATGCAAAAATTCTGGTTACCGTCGCGAGTCGCGACGGACTTGTCGCGACCAACATGTTCGTCGCGAGTCGCGACGGCCACTGACCAGAATCCTACTTTCTTTTCCTTCCTCTATAAATACCATTTTTTCTCTCCTCTCATTCCAGTTTTCAGAGCTACGGATTGTGTACTGTTCTAAACCCTATTTCTCCATTTTTTCATCTTTGATTTATCTTGTTGTTTTGATTTGTTGTTTTAGTTAGATTAGCATGAACTCTAATAGCTAATCTAATCTCTTGGGAGCAATTGACCAAAGCTTCCAAACTCATGTCTTAAGAGCAATTTGTAGCTTGTTTATTACTCTTGCTATTGTGCATTTATGGAGCATTGAATGTGTTGTTGATATCATTAATGTTATTGAAAGCTTGAGTATAGGAATACTCGTATGAATTGCTTGCTAGGGTTTGGGTGAGTTGGGTTAAACTCCCCCTTGTTCTTGTTAGGAATGTATGAGTATGAATTAGAGCTTTTGATTATGTTGATGGATTGATGATTGCTAGATAGATATGCAATATCGAACTCTTTGCCATGTCTATCATTTGTAGCAAATGGGAGAAGTCTATGAGCGTTAAACGTTCTTGACTAATCCCGTGTAAATGCATAGATCGGTTAAATGCTTAGTCACGGTGTAATGGTCATAAGTGTTGCCGAGCTTGTTGATCCTTCGTGCTAATTGCCATCAATGGGATACCTTGAGTCGTGGTCTCGAAAATGGGAGTCATTGGTGAGGTTTGACAAGAGATGTCGAATTCACTCTTGCAAACTACTACCTAAGAAGGATAGAAGTTTAGTCTTCACAACAAGTAGTGAAAGTAGTAAATAAGTTGCATGTTCAATGATGGATAAGAGGTTTGGAAGTGGAAGTTAATTGCGCCCAAGGCTTCGTAATTGTATTTTCATCACATCTTTATTTGCATCTACATGATTAGCATCATTCTCGTGATTTGCTAATTGTTGTATTGTAATTTGCTAATTTAGGAACCATCCAACCAAAACCCCCCCTTGTTTACATGCTTTTATATATATATATCTATGTATGTATGTGTTTAGTACGTTTTCTCATATAGGTGTCTAAGTACTTAGAAAAATCCCTTTTCCTGTGGACGACCCCGTCTTGCCACTATTTACATTATTGTGGATAGGACGCATTAAGGGCCTAAAAGTATTAACTTTGAGAGGTACGGCGACGACCTCCCAAAAGGCCATGTAAAACCAACAGTGAATGCTTGCATTATATTTGCAAAAATTATAATATTGCCCACAAATTTACTAGGGGAACCTCCATAACTCCCAATGCTACAAATTTTTGCAATGCTAACCATTGTTGGAATATAATGCACCAAATTTGGCGGTCCTAAACTAACCACTTAGGCCAACTGCGTTCGGCCTATCTTTCTGGTCTTCATGAGTGTATTTGTCCAACAGAATTTCAATAAACGCAGTGTACAATTTTTTTATTCGATTCATCATCGTGCATGTTTGTTTAAAGTAAGAATGTTAAACTGTCTAAGTTCAACACAATCAAAGTTGAGTATATAAGCTACTCTTCCTAACCGCTAATAAAAGTTTCTACGAAAAATAATGAGAAAATGGTTCGACCCCATCAGCTGGTCCTGTTGCATCACCATCACGGGTACTTGTGTCAATGTCCATATCCTCGACATTTCCTTTGCAGAAGGTTGGGAAATTTCTGGCTGCTTCCACGACGTTAGGAAATTGATACGTCATAACCTTGGCCATATGTTCCTACCAGGATCTTTGATATTTGGATTCTTCAAGTAAGCTTGCTACACCGACCTCCAATGCAGTAACTCTGGATTCAATAGTAGGGACAGAAGTGTCAAATTTTTATCTATAGAAAGAGTCCGCGCAAATCTTACCCATTGGTAGGCCATAAACGTCATGTACACGGGCACTAACTCCCGCTCTTGAACAAAGTGCAGAGATGATATTGCAATAGGCATAAGATCCCATCTGGTCCCGTTCCATCTGCAATATAGGAAAAATTTGACGGCCAACATTTCATCGAAGCTCCCTCTTTATTGTACATAAGAAGGTGAGGTGAAGTTTGTGAACTTCTGTGTTCACAGTTGCTGGATAGATTCTAGACGCCACAAAGTGGTACCATCCATTCATTTCCGGAGTTAGAGTTTTCTTAGGTATTTTCTCCAACCTGGTTTAACCAACTAATCTCTGTCCGTACCTGCCCTAGTGACTATCCCAACGATATTTTTCTAAATTGGTAGTTGTAGAATATAGTCTTCACCACCAAGAAAATGGAGTGCAAGAAACTCGTCCTCATCGTTTGGAACATTGGGCAATCGAAATAAGCCATTAATAGATTCTGGTGTGACATGGATAGTTTTACCTCTACAATACATGTGATCGTAGCTCGGCCCACACTTCATGTTTGCATAGAACTCGCTTACAATGGTTAGGTTGAATGGTTACGGAGTCTCGTGGAATTTTTCCCACCCAAGCTTCTAGATAGTTTGTTCGAATGGGGGATATGATTCAATTCCTCTCTCTATGTGATGACGGCGTCCTTTGTAAGATTCATGCACCAACCTAGCCTCCTCGGACACGAAGGTACCATCTGGGTAAGTGTGCAGTGATACTTTCGGCAATGACGGGGACGGTGAATGGCGTATCCTTTTTTAATTGGATTGTGGTGGAATTTCCTAAAAAAAACACATTGAAGCATTTTATCAAACACATTACATGCAAGTCAAGCTATTCATGATGTCACATTATCTATGATTATATTTCATATGCAAGCTAACTAAGCATACCATAGAGACATCGAAGTGGTTTACCTGATTATATGCCAACCTATGTAGGATTCCAACAAAGATGGGTAGTGATGTAGGGAGGTCATCACCATACCTCTCAAAGTTAATACTTTTAAGCCCTAATACTTCCTACCTACAATTAAGTAGATACTGGAAAGTCGGGGTTGTCCACAAGAAGAGGGATCTTTTCAAGTGTTTAAACATATATAGGAGAAGACATACTAAACATGTACATACATAGATGTATATATATATATATATAATCATGTAAACACGGGGAAGGAGGGTTTGGTTGGTTTGTTCCAAAGTTATCAAATTGAAATACAACAGCTAGCAAAGCAAGAGAACGATGCTAATCATGCAATACAACTAAAGATAAGATGAAAAAACAATTGACGAAACCTTGGGCGCAATGACTTCCACTTCCAAACCTCTTATCCATCATTGAAAATGCAACCTATTTACTACTTTCACTACTCGTTGTGAAGGCTAAAATTCTATCCTTCTTAGATAGTAGTTTGCAAGAGTGAATTAGACATCTCTTGTCAAACCGCACCAATGACTCCCGTAGTCGAAACATGACTCAAGGTATCCCATTGATGGCATTTAGCATGAAGAATCAACAAGCTTGACAACACTTATAAACACTACACCGTGTCTAAGAATTTTACCGATTTATGCATTTACACAAGATTAGTCAAGAACGATCGACATTCATAGACTTCTCTCATTTGCTACAAGCAACAAACATGACAAAGAGTTCAATATTATCATATTCACCTAGCAATTATCAATCCATCAACACAATCAAAAGCATTAAATCATACTCTTGGATTCGTATCAAGAAAGGGGGAAATCAACCCATTTCCCCAAACCATAACAAGCATATCATACAAGTACTTCATATACTCAAGCTTTCAATAACATAAATGACATTAACAAACACATTCAAGGCTCCATAAATGCATAATAGTAAGAGTATTAAATAGGCTACAAATTGACATGGGCTTGGAAGCCTTAGTCAATTGTTCCCAAGAAATACATTAGCTATAAGAGTTCATGCTAATCAATGCTAAACAACTAATCATAAAATAAGAGAATTCAAAGATGAAAAATCAAGGAAAAGGGTTCTAAACTGTACCAAAAATGCAGATAATGAAGGAGAAGAATGAGAGGAAAGAGAGTGCTATTTATAGTACAAAAAGGATAAGGTGAAATTCTGGCCACCCGTTGGCCGCGACTCGTGACGGGCTCATTGCGACTCACGATGGTCTCGTGACGAGGCCATCACGACTTGCGATGGGTGCCAGAATTTTTCTTTGTTTCCTTTTATTCTTCTTGTGGTATACAATCACCTTCATTGCAATTCCTCTCATTTTTCAAGTCTTCAATGTCTCCAAAAATGGTGTTCAATGGCTTCCGGTCTTCATGTCTTCGAAGCAAGTCTTCAAAAATGTGATCATTAATGGCCTCCGGTCTTCATTGCCTCCGTGTTCTTTCCTTGTCACGTAAAATCCACATAGAAGAGGTAAAAGAGCGTAAATTTGCTCTTATCCCTCCTAAGACAATTTCTAGGTAAAACACAAGCTCTCGATAATAAAAGAGCACAAAAGTGATCCAAAATAGTACTAAATTATGCACATAAAATGGAGACATCAAGCCTCCCCACACTTAAACCTTACTCGCCCTCGAGTAATGATAGATCCAAGCATACGAGGAAATGCCGTATCCACATCCTAATTATTATTCCCCCAAATCAATAACTCACAAAACTCTCAATATTACACATCCCAATGTTAAGGTCAAATGAGAATTTTCCCACAACCCCTATTCCTAAATCTACCCAAACCATATCAACCCATCAATTCATTGATATCCCTAAAATATCTCCAAATCCCAAATTAATGATCCCAAATCCAATGATAAAAGGTGAACCTAAAGGTATGTATAAGGTTCAAAACACATGCTCCACTTTATATCACAATATCAACCTAAAATAAATGAAGCATATTAACAATCAAGAATTTCATAACTTACTTCGTCTTCTCCCGCTAAATTTATCACTCCCAAAAGGTCCTCAAAATGTCAAGCTACCCAATCCATCCATGTGGTCACCGCAACCTTATGACTCCAACGCCGAAAAATGAGTAAACACTTAACATTTTTCAATTTCTCTCGTTTTCTCTCATTTTTCCTAGGAGCCCTTTCGGGCTTTCATCCTAGCCACACATCATGTTTCTTTGGCTCACATCTCACCTTTTTCCGCACATTTAGCCTCTCATTTTTGGCTAGGTCACCCTTTCGGGTTTTCGACCTATTCGGGCCCCAATGTTACCTAAGTTTCCCTCTTGAGTATTCAACTTAGTGGGATTCTCTTTTTTTCTTTTTTATTTTTTTTCTTTTTTTTTGTTTTTTTTGTTTTTTACGTGTCTCTAATCCAAAAAGTAGAAAATTGCTTTCCAAATGTTAAGGCTAAGATAATTATCAAAAACAACATTATCCATGTACTTCAAAAGAAAAACATCCCAAAACAAAAGGGAGAAAATATCCAAAACAACACAAAAGAGTTATGCAAAAGTGTCTCCAAACCCAATCACCTCAAAGTAATAGATACCCCTCCCTATACTTAGAACACTAAATTTCCCTCAATGTAGACAATAGGGAAAAATTTACAAAGCGATGTATGGAAAGGGTAAAGATGTGGTGCTCACAAAATCAATGATGTAATGAAGAAGGGCCACCGCTAAAGTAGCATTGTTGATACTATGCTAGCCACTCTGTGCTCCTCTGCCTCCTCGCTCTCCGCCTTTCTACTCCTGGATTGGGGCCTGAGACACCACCTGACTGGGACTGCAACTCATGGATGTGAGCTGACAAGTGGTCAATCTCCTAGTCCATATCAATCAAGGTCTGGAGATAAATACATTGTGATCCAATATCATGCTATCCCGTCGGCGGAATCCATCATGCACAATCTGCATCATCCACTTGTAGAAGTTCAGTGGAGGCTGGGAATAATGAGGTGGAGCATCATCCTCATGCATGGGCTCTGTCTCTAGTGGAGGCTGTGTGGAGTGTTGCTGCTGCTGTCGCTCAGAGGGAGGTAGAGTGCTATCATCATGCTGGACAGGAGCTGGGCCAAGGTCGTGGAGCTCAATCTGGAAATCATTTCTACATAAGGAGTCCGGTGAAATTACCAAATCTCCCAGAGGTGTGTCAAATTCTAATTTCGTCTTGCTCTACTGAGGAAGTGCCATGGATGTGACTTTCCTCGCACCATACAACCAATGGAAGAGCCTCATGGTCTATGTGGCTCTGAGCATCTCAAATCTAACTAGCTTCTCAATGGTGATAAAATAGGACGTGCGCCTCCCTAAGCGTGGAAAGTCAGCTGGAGGAACCAATCCCAAGTACTCTACTAAAAGGCCTATCATGCCTCCAACCATGATCTTCCCCTTAGGTTTTCCTGCCACCTCCACGATTCTCTTCATCCACAATTCTGCCCATAGCCCATATCCTGGCCCCTCACTCGTTAAGTGCCATAGAAAGTGAATGTCATTGTCTGGCACATTTGTCCGCTCCGCGGAGCAAAGTACTGTGCCAGCCAAGAGCTTTGCACATAACGGAGTGTAGGGTAGATAATGGTGCTACTCTTATCATGGGAGTTCTTCGGCCTCACATTGATGACATTCCAAAAATGCATGTCATTCTCAATTGATCGCTCCTGGGTCTGTGGGTCCAGCCTGGTCCGTATCTCGGCGGTGTCAAATCCAAATGCCTCCTCAATCTGTGAGATGGTTAATTTCCTAGATATATCATCTAAGTGAAAAGAAATGTACCTTTCGCAGGGTTGATCACCCCTCATGCTGCTCATACGGATCATGGATAAGAACTCCAGTGTGTATCTCCGGTAAGAGGGCGCGCTCCTACTGATAAACCCTTCCATTCCCCCTTTTGCGAGGAGGCATCTCTCAAGCTGAGTGAGGCTGAGGGCATCTAATGTGGGTACATCGACAAAGCTTGTCTCCTTGAGTTGGCGCTTCTCCAAGGCCTCCCACCTTTCTGCATAGGACCCAGTGATCCGTGTCAAACCCATGTACCTATCCGTAGGGGGAGGTACATGGCTTGATTTCTGAACTGGTGGAGAAGGTGGAGGTGGAGCGGAGGTCTCCAGCAGCGGTGGTGGCGACCGATGGCGCTTGTGGAGAAGATGAAAGAGTAGTGGGAGAAGATGAAAGATTGTGGATATATTTGTGGAAAAATGGGTTTAGCCCTTCATCTAAAGTAGTTCGTACGACCATCATGACTCGCGACGTGGTCTTCGGGACTCGGGATGAGTGGTCTTGAGGGGCATCAGGTCTCTCTGGGCTCGAGGATGAAAGATGACACTTTGAAAGCTTGAGGCCACGAGAAGCTAGGCTAGAGAAGGAAAGATGATACTTTGAGGGCTTGCGGATTTGAGGTCTTGAGAAGCTAGGCTTGAGGGTGAAAGATCACACCTCGAGGTCTCGAGGCTTCAAGGTCTCGAGAGGATAGGCTTGAGGATGAAAGATCACACCTCGAGGTTTCGAGGCTTCAAGGTCTCGAGAGGATAGGCTTGAGGATGAAAGATCACACCTCGAGAGCTCGAGACTTTGAGGTCTTGAGGGGCTGGCGGCTTTGAGGATGAAAGAGCATACCTCAAGGGCTCGAGGCTTCAAGGTTTTGAGAAGCTAGGCTCGAGGATAAAAGAGCACACCTCGAGGGCTCAAGGTTTCGAGGTCTCGAGAAGCTAGGCTCGAGGATGAGAGATCACACCTCGAGAGCTCAAGGCTTCGAGGTCTCGAGAGGCTAGTCTTGAGAGCTAGCCTCTAGAGAATGATGGACTTTAGGTTCTACTCAAGTCAAGGGTTCAGGGCTTCGAGGTCTCGAGGGGGTGGTATCTCGAAGGGTTGGCTCGAGTCGAGGCTTTGCTACCTCGAGGTCTCGAGGGGGTGATATCTCAAAGGGCTGGCCTCGAGAGGGTGATGGACTTTATGGTTCTGCTCGAGTTGAGGGTTCAGGGCTTCGAGGTCTTGAGGGGGTGTTGTCTCAAAGGGCTGGCCTCGAGGATGTGATAGTCATTCAAGTTCTGCTCGAGTCAAGGGCTTGCTGCCTCGAGGTCTCGAGGGGGTACACTTCGAGGGCTCATGACGAGGCCCTCGCGAGGCCATCGCAGCTCCTGAAAAGTGGAGGCCGAGACCTCCATTTAAACTTAATATTTCTGAGCCCGTCACAACTCGCGGCAATGTGGTCACGACTCGCGACGAGGCTTTGCGAGGTCATCATGACTCGCGAAAAGTGGCATCCGAGGGGTGAAATTTCATCCAAAATTACTGAGCTCATCGCGACTCACGACGATGTGGTCGTGACTCATGACGAGGCCTCGCGAGGTCATCATAACTCGCGGAAAGTAGCATCCGAGGGCTGAAATTTCACCCAAACTTACTAAGCCCATCGCGACTCGTGACGATGTGGTTGCGACTCGCGATGAGGCCTCGCAAGGTCATTGTGACTCACGGAAAGTGGCATCCGAGGGCTGAAATTTCACCCAAAATTATTGAGCCCATCATGACTCACAACGACGTGGTCACGACTCGCGACTCGCGACGGGCTACTAACCTGATACTTGGAAATTCTTTTCTCATTCCTTCTCTTGTCCAAGTCTTTCCTTCTTGACTCCAAGAATTTCTCCCTTTGAAAGTCCAATGCCTTGGCTTCAAAATTGCTACAAAATCATGGAGAAAACAACCCGTGAAAAGCATAAAGCAAAACAATAAAGCTTAATGATAAAATTAAAAACCAAACAACATCAACAGAAAGTCACGAATGATGATCTAGATGATCAAAATCAAGTTTATTTAATGTTGTTGACACTACTTACTTCCCTTTTCTTGAGTTTTACTCACAAATCAGATCGAGGAGATCAACATCCTCTCCTTTTTCCAGCACAAAATTCTCGTGTTAAGGTTTCAAACGTTGTCCATTAACCTTGAAAGTATTGGACTTAGCTCGATCTCGAATCTCCACCGCACCATGCTGGAATACCTTAACCACCTCAAAAGGACCTATCCATCTGGACCTCAACTTACCTGGAAATAGGTGAATGCAAGAATGGAATAAGAGGACCTTTTGACCAATGTCAAAGTCCTTCCTATTGATCATCTTGTTGTGCCACACCTTTGTCTTCTCTTCATAGATTTTGGAGTTCCCATAGGACTCCCTCCGGATCTCATCCAGTTCATCCAATTGTAACTTCCTAATCAAGTTGGCCTCATTTATATCAAGATTGAATTCTTTGACCGCCCAGTAAGCCTTATGTTGGATTTCAACCGATAGATGACAGAGCTTACAAAACACTAACCAGTATGGTGACATAATGATTGGTGTCTTGAACCATTTGATCAATGAATGGAAATGGGAAGTGATCCTTCTGGGTTTCCACATTTAACCTCCGGTAGTTAATGCAAATGTGCCACCCATTTTGAACTCGGGTGGGCACCATTTCACCCTTCTCATTTTTTACCACCGTCACCCCGCTCTTCTTGGGTACCACCTGAGTTGGACTCACCCACTTGCTATCTGAGATTGGATAGATCATACCCACATGGAGTAACTTGAGGATTTCCGCCTTCACCACATCCATCATAGGTGGGTTCAAACGGCGTTTGGGTTGCTGGATGGGTTTCGCATCTTCTTCCAACAAGATTCTATGCATACAAGTAGATGGACTTATGCCTTTGATATCGGCAATAGTCCATCCAATTGCTTCCTTGTTTTCCTGTAACACCACCATCAAATTCTCTTCTTGCTCTTTGGTGAGCTTGCTTGAAATGATAACTAGAAACGTCTCCCCTTCCCCCAAGAAAAGCGTACTTGAGGTCACTTAGCAATGGTTTAAGTTCAATCACCGGCGCTTTCACAAGTGACGGGAGGAATTATGGTTCCTCGGGCTCCTCTAAGAGTAAAGGAGGAGGTTTTGAAAGACTCGGTTTCATTTCTTCAAGCAGGTTCAAATCCTCAAAGCTTTCCTTCAAGTTAGTGCTCATAGAGTATACATTGTGGGAATCATTACTATCAGATTGCAAAACAACTAACAATGAATCATCACCACTTAGTTCAAAAACATCTTGCACAACTTCTTCAACAACATCTAGGGCATGGCAAGCATGTTCTTCACTAGGATACTTCATAGAGTCATTTATGTTAAACTCTACTTTTATTACATCAAATTCCATGGTGAGGGTACCTCTATGCACATCAATCATTGTCCTAGAGGTTTTAAAAAATGGCCTCCCCAAAAAAATCGGGGCGGCATGTTTATCTTGCTCCATGTCAAGGACTTAAAAATCCATGGAGAAAACTAAGGAATCCACCTTAACCAACATGTCCTCAACAATACCTTTAGGGTATGCAGTAGAATGATCGGCCAATTGGATTACCACCCCGGTTTTGTGCAATGTTCCCAAGTTGAGGTTTTCATATAAGGAATAAGGAATCACATTTATTAATGCACCCAAATTAAGCATAGCTTTTTCAAAATGTATATTTCCTATTATGCAAGGGATTGTGAACATGTTGGGATCGCTACATTTAGGGGGTAGCTCTTTTTGGCACAAGGCAGAAACATGCTCACTTTTTCCATTTCCAACTTATTTTTGGCCCTTTGTTTCCTATTCAAAACACATAATTACTTGAGAAATTTAGCATATCTAGGAATTTGTTCAATGGCATTCAAGAGTGGGATATTTACCTCACATCTACGAAAGACTTCGTAGATGTCCTTGCTGTCCTCCTTCCTCCTTTTGTCTTTCAAGGCTTCCAGGAATGGAGGTTCCGGTACATATGGAGGGATCCTCACCATCTTTTCTCTTTTGTGAGGAGGAGATGAGGGTTCCGGGATGGAGGTTAACTTCGGTCTTGGTGCCAATGTCTCCACCTCGATTTCTTCTTCCTTGCCCTTTTTGGCTAATTCTTTGACCTTCTCCTCATGGGCTTCATCCTTCTCAACCCCTTTTCCAAGCACCTCAATACTCTTAGGCTCCTCTTCAACAATTTCATTATCCGATGAAGTGCCAACCTCTCTACCACTTCTCAAAGCGATAGCACTTGCATTTTTTCGAGGGTTGATCTCCGGTTGAGGGGGTAGCTTACCCTTTTCTCGGGCTTTCATCCGGTTCACCACATGAGCTATTTGGCTCACTTGAGTTTCCAAGTTTTTGATGCTATCCTTGGGTTCATCTTGTAATTTCTCACTTTTTTCCACACACATGCCCAACCAATGAATGGCTTGCATCACCTCATCCTTTGTTAGCTCCGACCTCTCCCCTTGGTCTCGGGGTTTGTCTTGGAGCCTTTGGAGTTGTTGAGGTGGCCTACATTGTTGTTGAGGAGGCCAATATGGTTGAGGGTTTTGGCTTCCTGGAGGGTTTCCATACCGGAGGTTCGGGTTATCATGATTTCCCAAACTATATGCCCAGGTTTGGTATCCTTGATAATCTTGGTAGCCTTACCCATCTTGATATCATTGGTTGCCTTGGTAGCCTTGATAGCCCATGTCACTTACCTCTTCAACATAATCCTCTTGGAAAGTGGGGAAAGTGTCCGTAGGATGTGCCAAGTAACAAATTTCACATGATTTAACATGTGGCGCATTTCCTCCGGGCTTTGTCATCAAATATTTCACCATGGATGCAAGAGCCGAGACTTGATCCTCGAGCTTTCCACTATTTGAAGAGTCACTTGCGGGTATTGGATTTCTCCTTCTCAAATTGGCTCTTGAGCTAAAGTTTCTCGATTCTTCCACTAGCTCTTCATATAATTGCATGTCCTCGGAGGATGTCTTGTTTCCAAGGGTGCCACTATAAGAACTTCTCACCAACCTTTGATCTTCACCAAGAAGGCCATTGTAGAAGTAATAAACCACATCCTCCCCCAAATAACCGTGATAAGGGCAACTTGCAAGAAGCTTCTTGAACCTCTCCCAATAATTGAAGAGAGATTCTTCATGCCATTGGAGGATGTTGCTTATGTCCTTCAAGGCGGAGGATCTAGAGGACGGAAAGTATTTGGCTAGAAACTTTGTTTTCATATTAAGCCAACTCTTAATTCTCTTGGGTGGTAGGTAGGGGAGCCAATCTCTTGCACCATCCCTCAGTGTGAACGCGAATGCCTTCAACTTATAGAAATCTTCATCCACTCCATGGGGGACCGTACCACCACACAAGAAGTGAAACTCGGTGAGGTGTTTGTTAGCATTCTCCCCTTGCCTACCAAGGAAGATGAGTAGCATGTTAATGAACCCGGTCTTTAGCTCAAAATGCCCATTTGGTCCAACCATAGGATACTCGATACATATCGATTATTGATTGAGGTTGGGAGCCATGATGTCTCTCAACAAAGGTTGCCCCAAAGGGATCTCTCTTTGGTGGAGAGGAGGATTGTGAGGTTCCCCTCTCGGATGCTCATCTTCGTGCTCGATTTGATGTTCCATTGATGAAGATGTATCCGCAAAATGGTCACTAAGAGGGGAGTTATTCACACTTTCCAAAGAAAGCCTCCTAGCCCTTCTTAAATTCAACTCCAACTCGGGGTTGTATGTAGGGGTTATTGTGAAGAGGATCGCGTGTGAACCATACACCAAGAGCTCAAACAATACGTCTCCAAGCCAAGTGAAAATGGAAAATCAACTAAGAAATCAAAATAAAAACCAAACTAACAAATATTTACAAATAGCATATAATCACACGTAATATGCCCAAACACTTAAAAATAAACGCCTCTTCCCCGGTAGTGGCACCAAACTTTGGAAGGTCATCGCCATACCTCTCAAAGTTAATACTTTTAAGCCCTAATGCTTCATATCTACAATTAAGTAGATAATGGCAAGTCGGGGTCGCCCACGAGAAGAGGGATCTTTTCAAGTGTTTAAACATATATAGGAGAAGACATACTAAACATGCACATACATAGATATATATATATATATGTATATATATAAGCATGTAAACACGGGGGGGGGGGGGGGGGGGGGTTGGTTGGTTTGTTCCTAAGTTATCAAATTGAAAAACAACAACTAGCAAAGCAAGAGAATGATGATAATCATGCAATAAAACTAAAGATAAGATGAAAATAACAATTGATGGAACCTAGGGCGCAATTGACTTCCACTTCCAAACCTCTTATCCATCATTGAACATGCAACCTATTTACTATTTTCACTACTTGTTGTGAAGTCTAAACTTCTATCCTTCTTAGATAGTAGTAAGCAAGAGTGAATTTGAAATCTCTTGTCAAACCTCACCAATGACTCCGGTAGTCGAAACACGACTCAAGGTATCCCATTGATGGCATTTAGCACGAAGAATCAACAAGCTCAGCAACACTTATAAACACTACACCGTGTCTAAGCATTTAAGCGATTTATTCATTTACACAAGATTAGTCAAGAACGATCGAAATTCATAGACTTCTCTCATTTGCTACAAGCAAAAAACATGACAAAGAGTTCAAAATTATCATATTGACCTAGCAATTATCAATCCATCAACAAAATCAAAAGCTCTAAATCATACTCTTGGATTCGTATCAAGAAAGAGGGAAATCAACCCATTTCCCCAAACCCTAACAAGCATATCATACAAGTACTTCATATACTCAAGCTTTCAATAACATAACTGACATTAACAAACACATTCAATGCTCCATAAATGCATAATAGTATTAAATAGACTAAAAATTGTTCTTAAGACATGGGTTTGGAAGCCTTAGTCAATTGCTCCCAAGAAATAGATTAGCTACAAGAGTTCATGCTAATCAATGCTAAAAAACTAATCATAAAACAAGAGAATTCGAAGATAAAAATGGAAGGAAAAGGGTTCTGAACAGGACCAAAAAAGCAGATGTTCAAGGAGAAGAATGAGAGGAAAGAGAGTGCTATTTATAGTACAAAGAGGATAAGGTGAAATTATGGCCATCTGTTGGTCGACTCGGGACGGTCTCGTCGCGACTCACGACGGTCTCTCGTGACGAGGCCATCGCGACTCACGACGGTCTCTTGTGACGAGGCCATTGCGACTAGCGACGGGTGCCAGAATTTTTCTTCGTTTCCTTTTCTTCTTGTTGTGGTATACAATCACCTTCATAGCAATTCCTCTCATTTTTCAAGTCTTCAATGTCTCCAAAAATGGTCTTCAATGGCCTCCGGTCTTCATGTCTTCGAAGCAAGTCTTCAAAAGTGTTAAAAAATGTGATCTTCAATGGCCTTCGGCTTTATTGCCTCCGTGTTCTTCCCTTGTCACACAAAATCCACTTAGAAGAGGTAAAAGAGCGTAAAGTTGGTCTTACCCCTCCTAAGAGAATTTCAAGGTAAAACACAAGCTCTCGATAATAAAAGAGCACAAAAGTGACCCAAAATAGTACTAAATTATGCACATAAAATGGACACATCAAGCCTCCCCACACTTAAACCTTACTAGCCCTCGAGTAATGAAAGATCCAAGCATAGGAAGGAAATGACGTATCCATATCCTAACTATTATTCCCCCAAATCAATACCTCACAAAACTCTCAATATCACACATCCCAATGTTAAGGTCAAATGAGAAGTTTCCACTACCCCTATTCCTAAATCTACCCAAACCATATCAACCCATCAATTCATTAATATCCCTAAGACATCTCCAAATCCTTAATTGATGATCCCAAATCCAATGATAAAAGGTGAAGCTAAAGGTATGTATAAGGTAACAAAAAGCAGCTGCGTTAGGCTTCTTTAAATGCAAAAAAATTAACATTGTCGGACCCGAGAGCAAAAAACAAAAAACATTTCTAAGTACTATGCACCGGTAGGAATACCGGTGCGTAAGTACAAAACAGAGTACCTCCCATGTTCTTCTACACCAGTAATTTCACCTTTACCGGTGTAAAAAACCAACACTTAGTAGAAAATTTAATTAAAATTAAAACACATATTTACCAATTCAATTCATAAACACTCCGTTGAAATCACGGACCATAACAACCAATTTATAAAAAGGTGTCAATTAAATACATTACACGCTAAATTGCTTAATGATCATGCAATTTTTCACAAAACATGGTCACAAAAACAACGGCCAGGAACGACCAATCTATCGCTTCCGCTTCAAGACATTGTCCCCACCTAGAATTTCACCACTCTCATAAACCCACAACCCATCACCATGAGAACGGCTTCCAACAACGGGTCCCCCAACATCTTCCATACCAAGAAATAATTATGGAAACTCTGGACTATCAGTTATGGTGGGCTGATCAATCTCCTCATTAAAGTAAAACTTCTTCCCATGCAACACCACATGATACTTCTCATTTGAAGGGTCCTTGATGTAAAAAATTTATCGTGCCTGGGTAGCTAAGATGAACTTATTATCTTCATATCCTACACGATTCAAGTCAACCAACATGAACTTCACGGGCTTCTCAACAACAACACTAGAACCGTGTTCCACCCAATAACACTTGAAGACAACAACCTTGAAATCTACATAATCCAACTCCCTAATTTCCTCAATCGCCCATAGAAAGGCATCACATCAACAAGAGGATGTTATCTCTCTTGCTTGCCTACCACATGGATTCAGATTAAATATATACACCACTATTTTGAGTGGTGCTCTTCTCTTCCTTCGCCAATGATGAGAAACTAAATCCATTAATGTCATAACCAAGGTATCATCTAATGGTGCAGTTCGGTTTCCTTGCAAATGGTTGTAGGTTACTGGGCATCCCTTCGACATTACAATGATTGTAAAACCAGTTAACAAACCTTGAAGAATGCTCGACCTGAATTTTATTTTGGGGCCAGTCCAGATGATATCTATTCCAACAGGGAAACATGCTCTTCAACATATGTTACATTCTCGCTACTATTACTCAATACATACAGGTGAACAGTCATCAACTCAGCGTGATAGGGTGCATGAAGTGTACCCTTGGAACGTGGAATTCCATTCCACCTTCCGGAGTGGAGTCCATCTAGAACACCAACCGCTCATCTTCCAACCAAGTTCACTATACAATACTCGATGATTTCCTTAGTCGTGTACCTCTGAACAATGGAGGTATCAGGCCGACTACGATTATGAACATAACCCTTGAAAACAACCATGTGACGCTCAAAGGAATACATTCAATTCATTCCAAAAGGCCTGCACATATGTATCTCCCTTACCAAGTGTACCACTAGGTGCACTGATGTCAAAGAATGACGAGGAAAAATACTACTCCAAATGGCATAGAACAATAGAAACCTCCTGATCCAGTTCATCTAATTGTTGCCTGCTAATATTTTTCCTACTTATCAAGTTGAAGAAGAAGCATAGGCATATAACTGAAAATCTTACTTCCTCTTCCAAACACCCATATATTGTAACGGGAAAATGTTGTTGCATAAGGACATGACAATCATGTGATTTCGAAGCATTAAGACGCAACTCATTATTCACAAACTGACTAAAATTAGAGTAACCAGAAGGTACCTTCATTCCTTGGATGCTCTCACACACCGACTTCCTCTCAGCAACTAACATATTGTAAGGAGTGGGGGAAGGTACATTTTCTTCCCTCTTACCTCCAGTGCCAGATTCAACCGTATACCAAGGTCCACTAAATCTTTCCTCACATTCAAGCTTATGTTACTCTTCCCGAGAATGTTCAGAAGCATCCTAATTAGACTCTTACAAACATTTGTTTCGATATGCATAATATCCAAACGATGGCGAACCTCCAAATTTTCCCAGTAAGGCAAATCGAAGAAAATGAACCGTTTCTTCCAAGGTATGTCTACAGCCCCACCACCCTTTGATAACTTCTTACCGAGAACAACATTCAATTTCTTCACCTTATTGTGAATAGCTACACCGGTCAAAGGTTCGAGTGCCTTTCTCTTCTCCTTCCCACCAACGAATGCAACCCCATTCTCCCACAACTTGTGACCTACAGGTAGGAATTTACGGTGACCCAAATAAACACTCTTCCACCCATTCCTCAACTGATGGTAATCTGTCTCATCCTCACAAAATGGGCAAGCCTTGTAACCCTTGACCACATACTTGAAAATGTTACCATATGCTGGGAAATCATCTATGGTACAAAAAAGCATCGCTCTCCATGTAAACTCTTCATCACTACAATCATCAAACATTAAGATGCCAAATAACCAAAAAAACCTTTAAATCTTCTATCAAAGGGGCAAGATAAGTGTCTATGTCATTTCCAGGTTGTTTTGAGCCTGAAATCATGATAGGCATCAACACATATTTTCTCTTCATGCACAAGTACGAGGAAGATTGTAAATGGTAACCATAATTAGCCACGAACTGTGTTTCGAGGACTTATTCCCAAATGGGTTCATACCGTCAGTACACAAAGAAAATCTCAAATTCCTAGGTTTGGATGCAAAGTGTGGATACATCATGTCCAATTTCTTCCACTGGTCTGCGTCAGCCGAGTGTCGAATTATATCACCATCTTTAGAACCTCCCCTATCAACACACCATGTTAAGTTCTTTGCATACTTTTAATTCTTAAATGACCTTCTCAGCCTTAGAATAATGGGAAGATACCACATACATTTGGCGGGCACCCGCCTCCTTACCGGCACAACATGCTCTCCACTGACAGCCACATTTCTCTTCTTCTTATAACGTGACACATTACATACTAGACAAACAATACTATCCTTAAGGTCACCCCTATATAGGACACAATCTTTTGGACAAGCGTGTATCTTTTCATACTCCAATCCCATCAGACACAAAATTCTCTTAGCTTCATAAAGGTTATCAGGAACCCCGTTACCTGGTGGAAGCTTTTCATTCAAAAACTTAAGCAATTTCTTCATGCTAGTATCACTCCATAACCCTACACCTTTCAAATTAAACAACTCCATCAAACACGACATGGTCGTACCTTTCTTCTTCCAACCGGGATACAATGGTGCATCTTTCTCACCAAGGAAGTTAGCCTAAACCTCGTGCCTTCCTCCAAACTCATTAACAACCTCCTCACACATGTCATCCAACATAGAATCCCCAAAACACTCTCTCTCATTACTAAATCTCACTTCCGGTGGTGATTTTTCCCCATGAAAGGTCCACACAACATAATCTTTCACAAACCCCCAACTATACAAATGGTGTTTCAGAATATCCTTCTTATCAGTACGAATTCGATTTCCACAATCACGATAGAGACATAATATTCACTTCTCTCGACTAAAAACATGCTCCAAGAACTCATCCACGAACATAATATATTCATCACTCACCCTACTAATGTTGGCATACACATGCTTACGCCTCTTGATGATGTGACAACTTTACATATCAATAAATGTCCAACAATCAAACTTCAACACATTTAATACAATAGAATTTTACATGATAACTTCCTAATCATGCAACATCATAAATGCACAATATAAACCAATAGTCTACATTACAATTACAACATTCTTAACATATCCAATACTATAGGAATAAAATGCCATAGCCTTATAACTACAACAACCTTAAGAACAAATCACAAACTAATATTTACAATTCTACCTCAATCATCATCAAATGATCAAACAGAAAATTTAAATATCTCTACTAACACAAACCATACATGAAATCCTTAATATCCATTAATGTAATTAAAAAAAGGTACCTTCAAGGGTTTTCGTGTGGAGAATCCAATGCATTCATCAACCAAAAAACACCATTAATGAAAATCTTCTTCCAAAAATCCCATTTTTAACCCGCTAAAAAAGGGGGTAGGTGAGCATTTAATGCGATTTGCTACACCCGTATTCAGGCTTTACCGGTGCATTTGTAGCCTTTTACACCGATAAAAATAGTTACCGATGTAGATATCCAGCCAAAATGCGCATATTTTCCTGTCCTGCACCGGTACAATCACAAAATCGGTGTGAAAACTAATAGTTTTGGCACAAAATTTCTACAAAAAAGAATTTGTTTTGGCACCGGTATTAAGAAAATACCGGTGCATGTTCAATTTCTACACTAATTCTAATAGTAACCGGTGTACAATACAAAATTTTCCTGCATTTTTTGATTCCTTGACCGGTAATTTCCCATTACTGGATTAAAAAGTTTTCCTCTAGGTGCCAAATTAAAAAAAAAGGTAAATAAGTATGCACCGGTAATCCTGTACCAGTGCACATGTTAGCAATTTCACCGGTACAAATACCTATTCGAATAATACTGGTGCAATATATTTGATGTCTATATATCGGTATAACCAACTTTGGTGCGAAAATAGGCTAACTTTACACTGGTTGACGAGATACCGATGCGTCTATACTTATTTGCACCGGTACTGATGTCAACATGATAAATACCAGTGCATTTGGTTACATACGCACCGGTATACCTGTATTCATAAATTTATGCCGATGTGTATATACCTCTTTACCGGTAGTGTATGTGAGTTTCATGGGTTGTGCACGTCTACACGGCCCTTGAACTTGGGGTTTGGTTCTCCTCCTCGTCCACCATTTTGAGCGTGTACGTGTACATGGTTAATGAGTTAGACTCCCCATTTGCTCACCTTCCTCAAGAACCACAAGCTTCCTACAAAACAAACATGCACACCAAGTGTAATAGTGTCCCAAAAAAACTACGAATAGAAAAACACACTAAAAAAGGCTAAACAAATCTTATTTTTTCAAATCTCTGGTTGCCTCCCGAGAAGCTCTGTATATTTAAGGTTTTCGACACAACCCTAATGTTATCCATGGGATGTGGGTTTATACCCCATCACCTTGGACAACCAAAAATGAAGAGCATGGTGTAAGAGTTTTCCAAGAGGAAGATATAGTCGAGGATGAGTCAACCATAGAGGGAATAAGCGGTTTGGAAGCTTAGCATATTGAATTGGCTTCCCTTTGGTTTCCTCTAAGGTTTCCAAAAATGTGGGAGTAGTGTCTATAGGTGGAGGTAGGTGTGCAAATAAGTAATGTGGAAAATTAAGTATAATCACCCCTTCCTCGACTTCTTCACTCTCAAATATCCTTTCCCCATCCCCTTTAGATTCATCTACCCAAATTTTACATTCAACTAGGGATGGTTTATTTTTGGAACATTGGGTTTCTAGTTGGCTCACCCTATTCATCAAATTAAACACTTGTTCTTCAACTTTCTCAATGTTTGAGCATAGTTGAGTTCCCAAATCGCTAATCTCGCTAAGAACTTTTAACTGAAGTAAATCACTACTCTTGGTGACATTACCTATAGCTAGCAAAATTTCCACACAACCCGATTTGGGGACCAATCCTAGGGATTGGTTTTGAGGCATTGGATAAGTTGGTGAAATCCCACTATATAACCCAAAGCGTTGGTTTCTTGATGCATTTCCAAACTATAAATTTGAGTTACCACCAATCCTCGAATTTGGAGGGTCATGGTATGTATAAAAATCTTGATCCCATTGGCCTTGGGAACCAACAACTCCTACCTCTCTCTCAATTTGGCTCATCCAAGAGCAAGACTCCGTAGGGTGATCACAATGACATATCCTACAAAATCTCGCTCTTTGAATAATTTTTCTCCCATAGTCACTTATTCTTGGGAAATACTCTACAGGATGATCGCAATGACACACCCTACAAAGGGCCCTCAAATTGACTTATCCTACATGCGCAGAGGCCTTATTGGTTACGAAGATAAAATTTATAGTTCTTCACCCTGATCTCACTGCTATGCTACCTAGAGGGTAGTTAGCGGCAAGCCCTGGGTTTGTCCACAAGGATGCTAGAGCTAAAATAATAATTAAAACACAACCTCTCATGGATCATCATTCCGCATGAATGAAATGAATATCTAGTAGTGTAGATATGCAACTGGAGGGGGGCGATTTGGTATTTTCAACTATCAACTACAAAGCATAAAATGAACAAACAAGAAACTATTTATACTAGGCACTTGGGAATCATTTAGCAACTTGGTAGTTCTAATGCTTCAATCACCGATTCATTCACATAAAGACTTACAAAAGACCTATCAGTGTGTTCCCAACACATTGGGTGTCCAATGGTATACACTTCTCCAACCCTCTCACGGTAGGTGCGCTCTCAACCCTCCATTAGCACCACCATCGTAATAAGGGGCGTACGACGTGGTCTGGCTATCATTGTACGTTATTTTCTCCCTCATTTTATTACATTTCAGGCTTCCACCACTCCTCCCAAGTCCTATATACATTAGGCCACAGGATTGTAGTCACCTTATCTATGATACTAGACTTTCAACACAACACCTAGCTTGATACTATTACCTATCTCCACCCTCAACCTCTTGGACAACAGTTACGAAGTTAGCTAAGACTGGTGCGACGAAAAATAGTTCAGAGCATTCTCGAATCCTCCGTGCACACACCCACGTGAGCACATTCTCCCCTACCCAATCTAACATCCAGTTTTCTCTTCCCAATGGGGCATCAATATTTGCACCATACATAAATATAGCCCAAAGTGTTTGCTTATATGTGGTGTATTATTCTTTCATTTATAACATTCAAGAACAATCACAATAATATCATAAACACAAAGATATGGTGAATCTAATGAATCTCATAAAGAAAATAAAACATACCAACTGCCAATATGAATCATGAACAAAAAATCTACTATACAAAGGTTAGATCCATGGTAAATATTATGTTAGATGCCATGGATCTAGAAAATAAGATAAAAGGAAAAATGAAAAAGAAAAGAAGAAGGAAGGAGAAGAAGAACTCTCCTCTTCATTCTCTCTAAACTAGAGAGAGAATCTACTGTGCATTATGCCTAGGTTAGGGTTTAGAAAAAGACTAAAGCTTCTATATATAGTAGTAGGAGATTGGGCCTAAAAATTGGCTCAAACTAGGCCAAAAAAGGCAAAACCCTAGGTCTGCTGCAAAGGTTTCACAGACCGGCACAGATGTCACGATCAATGAATTATGTAAGCTAGAGAAGTGGGATCTGGCACGGATCGTGAAGCTTCATAGCCATGATTTGTGGGTTGTGGTGCGGTCAGTGAAGATTCTCTCGTGCCACGGTCCATGAAGGTTTTCATGGACCGTGAACTGTACACGATTTTTGCTTAGAAGTTCTCAAGGTCCGTGAAGGTTTTCACGGACCGAAAATAGTACATGGTCTTGCTAAGGAATTTCTTCATGGTCTGGGAAGTTTTTCATAGCCCAACTCCATACTTAGCCAAAATATTCAATTCTTTATCTCAAAGCTCCACGATCCAAGGTGTTTGTCATGGCCCGGTGCCTTTGCCTCGTGAAGGTCTCGTGCATATATTTATGGATCCTCTGGTGTCCCTCATGTAATTCGGACTGTGTGCTCTATCACAGGCTGCTGGTGCTTTACCATGTACGGTCCGTGAAGTGTCACCGGTGCTTCATCAGCTGAACTTCATTTGCTTGCTATGGGTGAACCATTAGTCCAAATTGGGAGTTCTAGTAGTTGATTTTGTAGTAATCGAGAAGAAAATTCCAATGGAACCAAATTTGAAGGTATTATTGCTAGATCTTTCTTGGACTAACGCAACATTCCTCGGACCATAATTTACCATTTTTCTCCTTTGGCTATCTTGAACTTCGAAGCCACCTATCTTTGGCTTCAATCTCCTTTTCCCATGCATTGATGTTCGTGTACTTTATTTTCTACCATTCTAATGTGAATGACCTTCACCTCTTTTACCGTCCTTATGAATAGCCTTCAATATTCTACCACTCTTGTGAACGGTGTTCACATAGAATGTAACCAAAAAGTACCCACAGGCAACCTACTAAAGATGAACACAAAGAAGATCAAGGAGCCCGTGGGTACAAGATGTCCATTAGTACCAATCAAGTCTAAGTAATGTAGGATTTAGACAAGAAAATCAAACATGGCCATCTAACCCCTTGTCACGTAAACTCAACTAATAATAGCAATCCACCAACTAAAATGAAATGAAAACTGTGTCAAATGCATAGGTTAAAGCATGTGTAATGGTACAGATCAGATTCCCCACACTTAAACCTTAACTCATCCTAGAGTAAATAAAATCAAAGAAAAAGGTTCAAGCAGAATGAAGCATGCAAAAATAGCCAGCATTCAACTTATTCTCAAGCTACCCTAGTTCCCCCAAAAAGGTGAAAATTCTCACAACTCTCACACTCCCCAAAGTTCCTAAAGCAACCAAACCACCCAAAGTAAGTAAATGTGTATGGAAAAAGATAAGTGACAAAAGATCAGAATAAAGCCAAGCTTACTTTTCCCAAATTGGTCCCAAATGAAATTAAAGAATAATCATCAAGCAAAGAAATCCACCAAGGAAATCCAAAAGCCTTTGACTTTGTTGCAACATAGGGATAACTCAAGATTCTCAAAGGAGTCAAATGTATCGTCAACCTAGTTTCTTGTTTCCTTTTTTTCCCTCTTTTTTCTCTTAAATTCTCTCCTTTTGCCTAGGAGCCCTTTTGGGTTTTCATCCTAGCTGTATCTCACAAAATGTTCTCACCTCCACTACCTCCGCTGGCCACATCTACTCCTACCCTTGACCTGACCAGTTCAGGAACAACATATGGAATAATGGCCTCTTTGGGCACATAAGGATATGGGAGTATGGGAATCAGTCAAGGGCTATACAATCCTTATGTCCAATCACCCCCACCACCAGCTTACTCGAATCTCGGATAGCATTGGATGAACCCGGGATACGGAGGAACCCAACCTCTCTATATGCCACAGCTGGGTGGTCACGATAGGGGGCTAAACCTACCTTAGGGGCAGCACAAACCCCTCTCAGATGTAAGTGAATTGTTAAGAAAGGAATTGGATAGGTTGAATGGCCCCTTGAGCCAAGCTACATGGTCTCCTTTAAACTCGGTGAACATCAGGGTTCGATGGCCAATAGAAGTGAAGCCCTTGGAAGTAATTCCCATGTACAGTGGTGAAACTGACCTTCGAGAGTTCATACAGACATTCCTGGGCTTGATGACTTTGAGGGATTTTGATGGGAAAATTACATGAAAGCTGTTAGGTAGCTACTTGTGGGGAAAGGCACATGAGTTGTTTAAAAAGTTACCAGGGGCTTACTTCAATCGTATTGGACTTTCAACGGAGCATTGTTGAGCCAGTATGCACAGAAACAGAAGTTTACCAAAACTTTGTTAGAACTCTACTAGACGAAGCAAAAGGAAGGGGAAAGCACGGAAACCTTCTATCACAGGTATGTAAATGAGAGTTTTGGGGGTGATAGAAATGATGGAGAATGAGGTAATCTAGGGGTATTTACTGGGGATGTAGGGCCTAGAGTTATACAAGAAGCTGAGTACTAATACCCCTAAGACTTTGCAAAAACTTGAAGAGGTTGTAGAACAGTATTTAAGGGTAGAGGAGGCAACTAGAAAGAAAAAAGATAACCTTGTAGAGAAAACAGGAAGAAGTGTAGAGCATAGAGGAAAAAGGATGGCTGAACCCATAAGAACACCATTCAAGAGGTATAATCCCTTGCCTCTAACGTTAGGAGGAAGAACCCATGCACCGATTTTAAGCATACATAGAGGGTTGTTCCGAACACCCCTACCCTTGCAGAGTTTGCACAACTCGGTTATAGCCTAGAGGGCAACAAATTGGTTCTGTGATCATCACAGGGATTACGACCATGACACAAACGATTGCATGTAGTTAAGGATGGAGACTTATAGGTGTTAATGGGAAGGACAGTTTTGAGGGCAGGGACCTAGGAAACAGGCTACCCCCTCGAGGCCCTGGATGAACCAGTGGAAACCTTATAGAAGAAACAATCAAAACAATAAGGGGAGAAGAGATAGAAGGCCTCGAGAATAGGTAATTCGATACAGGGGGCAGGAATGAAGGCAGGATAGACCCTAAAAGCAACAGGGGGGAAATCAAGAGAAAACCCACCCGTCCGAAGGGTAATTAACGTCATCAATGATATGTTGAGAGAAGGATCTTCAAATGATTTTATAAGAGCTGAACCTCGAAGGGTTCCTACAGAAGAGCCCAGTTATAAGAGGTTTCGACCGAATGAGATTATCACTTTCTCGGAAGCGGATGCTGTGCCGGACCAAATGCCCCGTACGGATCCTATGGTAATTTCAGCTATTATTGGAACATCCTTGATCAGAAGGGTGTTCATTGATGATGGAAGTAGGGTAGAAGTGAATTTTGTTGAGTGTTTTGACCAGTTAGACATAGGACGTGAAAACTTGAAAAAATCTGCTTCCCTTTATCAAGATTCATGGGAAACACAATATTCCCTATAGGAGAGATAACATTACCCGTTCGAGTAGTGGATGGTGATAAGTGAGTGACCATCATGTGTAATATTTCTGTCGTGGATGCACCTTCCCCTTATAATGTGATTTTAGGTAGGCCATGATGTTCCAGGCTCAGGCTCACGGTTGTACGAGAAGTGAGGAAATGAATAAATGTGGCGACAGTACACACTGAGGTAGGATTAGCTGAGACAATACCGATGCTTATTCGGGATAAAGGGTCAGTGGCTATTAGGAAACAAATTCCTAAGGATGTGAAAGGAAGACTGAAAGAATTTTTAGATAAGTACGGAGACGTGTTCTCGTGGGATACATCTGACCTGACGGGGGTCCCTTTGAGTCTCACGCTACATAGACTGAACATTAACCCTTTGATTAAGCCAGTGAAGCAGAAGAGAAGAGTGTTCGCACCTGAAAGAGCTGAGGCAATTAAAGAAGATGTGGAGAAATTATTAAGGGTGGACGTAATCGAGGAGGTATTCTATCCCGATTGGATTGCTAACCTAGTTATGGTTCCAAAGCATGATGGAGCATGGATGATATGTATAAACTTTACTGACTTAAATAAATGCTACCCCAAAAATAGTTACCCATTGCCACCAATCGATAAGTTGGTGGAAGGCATCATTGGATATCAAATTTGGCATTCTTTGACGCGCATAAGGGGTATCACCAAATCCTTATGGCGGAAGAAGACAAGGAAAAGACATCATTCATTACAGATGTGGGCACATAATACTATAAGAAGATGCCCTTCGGGTTAAAGAATGATTTGGCTACTTATCAGAGGCTGGTTGTTAGACTGTTCAGGGGACAGATAGGGAAGAATATGGAAATGTATGTGGATGATATAGTGATCAAAATAAAAATTTCTGAATAATTTTTAAAAGGCCTGGAACAAACATTTTGTAGGCTTCAGGAAGCTAATTTGAAGTTGAACCCGTCTAAGTTTGTTATTGGTGTGGAGGTAGGGAAGTTTGTCGGATCCATGGTCTCAGAGAGGGGGATCAATGTAAACCTGGAAAAGGTCGAAGCTCTGAGGACAAAAAGAACCCAACAATTGATATAGGATATGCAGAAGCTTACAGGGTCTCTAGCAGCATTAAGCAGGTTCGTAAGGGCAGAGAGGCACTTTCCGTTCTTTGATGTTCTTCGAAAGGCAAAGAAGTTTGAGTGGAATGGCAAGTACGTTGAGGCATTCGAGCAGTTGGGATAAAATTTGGGGACATTGCCTACCTTGATTTAACCAAACAAGGATGAAACGTTGTACTTGTATATTTCTACGTCGCTGCTAGCAATCTGTGCGGCTCTGGTAAAAGAAAAAGGAAAGTTCAGCATCCAATTTACTTTTTAAATTCATGCCTTGTAGGGGCCAGAGAAAAGGTATACTATTTAGGAAGAATGATGAAGTGGGCAGTAGAATTGGGAGAGCATGATATCCAGTATCAACCCCGAGTTTCGATTAAGGGCCAGGCGTTGGCAGACTTTATAGTGGTAACTATAGAGCCCCTCGAGGTGTGTTTGGATCCAATTCAAGATGAGGAAACAAAGAAAAGAAAGATATGGAAGTTGTATGTGGATATATCGTCTCATTCAGGAGGAAGTGGAGTCGTGGTCCTACTAACTAGCACCAATGGAAGAGATTATCCTTATGCATTGAACTTTGCATTTAAAGCAACTAACAGTGAAGTTGAGTATGGGGAACTGATCGCTGGATTGTGCTTCGCAAAGGAGCTGCAGGTGGAGGAACTGGAGGTTTTCAATGAGTCTCAAATTGTGGTTCAACAGGTGAATGGAGAGTACAAGGCCAGAGAGTGTAACCTGCAGAGATACCACGAGGTAGTGAAGAACCAGTTAAAAATTTTCAAATCATATACTTTGATAAAGGTTATGAGGGAAAGCGATAATAAAGAGGACGCTCTAAGCCAGTTCCCTTCTTCGGATTTGGGAACCCAATCCCAGTAGCAACTCCTCATGGAAACTTTGAGCAGGAAAAGTTTTAAAGAACCTGTAGTGATGGCGATTGAAGTGGAAAACTCCTGGATGACATTGTTCGTGGCATATCTTCGAGAGGGAGTCCTGCCAGAAAGATAAGGTTGAAGGCTCAAATTTATGTGTTACAAGAAGAAGGGTTGTATAGAAGGGGTCATTTGCAGCTATTACATCGATGCATTAACCCTTACGAGGTCGATAACCTTAAAAGAGAGGTTTACGAGGAGGTATGTGGCAGCCACCAAGAAGCCACATCCATGGCAAGGAGGCTCATTCGAGCGGGGTTTTACTGGTCAACAATGTTTGAGGACACGAACCAGTATATTTAGGCTTGCCTCAATGTCAGAAACATGCACCTATAACACATGTTCCACAGGAAGAAATGAGAAGCAAGTATGAAGGCCACTTTTGGGGAATTTTTGTGCTATACAAAAAAACAATTGGAAAACTTGAAAAAATGAAAAAAAAACAAAACCCTAGACAAGTCAAAAACCCAAAAGGGTAACTTGGGTAATATTACAAAAAGCTCGGATAGGTTGAAAGGCCTAGGTTAAAAGGAAAGGCTAGACCTGTATAGGCTTTCGACGAGCCTAGGAAAAGAATGAGAGGCAGTGTGAAAAAAGAGTGAGAAGTGAGTACCCTTTGTGTGTTAAAGATAGGATGAGAACCCGAAAGGGCTCCTAGGAAAAATGAGAGAAATTGAGAGAAAATAAAAAAACTAGGTTGAATGCATGCTTCCGCGGTGGATTTTTTTTGAAGACTACTCTTTGATTGCTTTCTGATCATCTCTGGAAAAGTAAGCTAGCTTGACAATTATCTTTTTGGCTTACCATTTTCCACACTTTACTTTTTGGTGGTTTACTTACTTATGTCTTTCAAGAAGTGTGAGAGCTATGAGATTCTTACTTTCTTGGGGGAAACAGGGTAATCTTGGAATAAGTTGAATGCCTCGGTTAACTTCTTTTTGCATGCTATATTTCGCTTGATTCTTTTTCTTGTCTTTTATTTAATCGAGGAGGAGTAAAAGTTTAAGTGTGGGGAGTCTGATCTGCTTCATTTTGCATATGTTAATTGATGAAGTTGACATTCTTTTTAGTTACTTTTACTTGGTGAATTTCTAGTATTAGTTGAGTTTACGTGAGAAGGGGTTTAGATGACCATATTTGGTTCTCTTGTCTAAATTCAGTGTTTTGTAGACTTAATTGGTACAAATGGACATCTCGTATCCATAGGCTCCTTGATCTTCCTTTTCATCATCTTTAGCAGGTATCATGTGGGTACTTTTTGTTTACATTCTATGTGAAGCACGTTCATGGTTTGGCACCAATGACCTGCATCGAAGGAAATGCCCTCCGCCATGGAGACCGACGCAAGGTAGTGGCATGATCCGAGCCAGACACGATGGGCCACCAAGAAATAACTGAAGGACCCCTCCACACAGCTTAATGTAGGGGCGAGGCATCTCATTTAGGTTTCCCGCTCCATTCCAAGTTATTATGCCGAGACCAGTACGTGGGAGGTGGGAATTTATGCAGCCCACGCCAACTTTTCTGAGCAAAGCACCAAGTCTGACCATGGCCTGGGCCAATGGCCACAGGTGCAGATCATGAGCTCAAGATTCAGTACTTTGATGATACCCTACAAGCAATGATGTGGCCCGTGCCAGTGCCAGACGCATCCCGCACCAACCCTAGTGCCCTGTGCCACGTAGAAGATCTATACCATGCTCAAGAACTAGTGCCTTGAACCCATCAAACTCCAAGTTCAACCACATGCCACGTTATTCGTGATACCCCGCGCTGGGCGGCGGTTCAGCTAGGGGTTACCCTATTTTGGCCTATTTTGGCCTATTTTTAGGCCCAATCTCCTACTGCTATGTATAGAACCTTAGTCTACTAGGTTTTGAGACTAGATACTCATACTTAAACTTTACTTCATTTTTAGATTGTACTTTCCAGAGTACAGAAGATTCCATCGTTAGGAAAATGTTTCTTCTTTTTACTTTACTTTGATCCAAAGATATGAAATTCAAATCTATATTTTAATTCCATGTCTAGGGATTATTTTCTATTGCTTAGGGATAAATTGATGTGACTTGGTTATATCTTTCTGCTCTTTGAGATTCCATAGTTCCTCTTAATTTTTTGTTCATAATATTATTATGATTTTCTTTTCAGTTTAAATGCATGAATATTACACCACATATAAGCACACACTTTGGACTTTATTCAAGCTAGGTGCACATGTCGAGGCCCCATTTGGAAGGGAAACCTAGATTTTTGTATGGGTGGAGGGGAACGAGTCTGTGTGAGTGTGCACGGGAGATTCGAGGTCACCATGATCCACTTACCATAGAAACTGCCTTATCCGAGCTCATAAGTTATCCGACGGGTTCCGTATAGAGATGCTTAACTAGTAGCAAGCTAGGGTTACAAGAAACCCTAGTATCACAGATAAGGTGGCTACGATCCTTGAACCTAATTGATAGGACCCGAGGGGAGTAATTGCATTCGCGGTGGAAGCCCAAGACATAATTGTACGGGGGAGAATAAGACTTACAACAATGATCGGACCTTGTTGTACTCCCCTAATTATAATGGCGGTGTCGATAGAGGGTTGCGAGAGCACCCACCATGACATGGATGGAGAAGTGTATGCCATCGGCCAGAACACGTGTTATGGACACACTGTGAGGTTTGCTTAGATCTTTATGTGAAAGAAATAAGGATACAAGCATTAGATTTACTAAGTCACTCAATGATTTCCATAAGTGCTAACTTTAAATTGTAGTTGTTTTCTTTTACTTTGCATGTTTTGTAGTTGCTAGATTGAAAATCCAACCCCCCATTTCATGCTTTCTTTACTAGCTATTACTTTCACTCATACAGAGTGACAAACCGTACGAGGTTGTGTTTTATGTTGGTACATTAGACCTAGAATCTCTGTAAAAAAACTAGGGCTTGCCGCTAACTACCCTCTAGGTATTATAGCAGCGAGATCAGGGTGCAGAACTATAAATTTTATCTTTGACCACCACACTCGGCTTGGGTTATTTAACCACAATTAATGACTTTGGGTCAAGGCGGGTAACCTCCCTAAACGTGGAATTATAGTATTTACTTTAATTCATCATTTTTAGGAAAAAGTAAAAGAAAAAGGAAAAAGAGAAAAACCATAGAGAGAAGAGAGAGTGTTTCTCTCTCTAAGCTACTGTTCAAATTCACAAAATGATCTAAGAAAAGGATCCAAAGGTTCTAACCCTACTATACTACGGATAAATTTATAATACTAGAGGATTTGGTTTAAAAATAGGCCCAAAATAGGCCAAAACCCTAGCAGCCGTCGCCTGACTTGGGGCACCACGAATGGCATGACCCATGCCGCTAACGTGGCCCATGCCGGCGTGGTCCATCAGATCTGGGTACTAGTCTTCGCACGGCTGTGCTGGCACGTTCCATGTCATCTGGTGTGGGCCATTGTCTGGAGCTCCATTTTTGCACTTCTGATCTGAATCCGTGTTATTTTGGTGCGGGCTATTCACCAAATCCTTGTTTTGCTGAATTTCTTGGCACAATTTTGGAGTGAAAAATGGAACGGTCTGTGGCCATACTTTGCCAATTTTGGAGTGAAAAAGAGAACTTGAGGTCATGGCAAGCAGAACTTAGCATGACCCATGTTGGGATTTGGCATGGCTTGTGCTGCTTGGAACAGGTCATGCCAAAGGTCCTTGACATGGGCTGTGTCTCATGGTACGGGCTGTGTGCGGCTTGCCCTCCTGCTGGCCATGAGCGGTCCGTGTCATCCACTGCTGGCTAGTCCGGATGACTTCTTTGCTACGCTACAGATGAACTGTCAGTTGGATGTGAAATTTCTTGTATTCGATTTCATAGTGCTTCAGAAGACGAATCCAATGGTGCATCATCAAGGGCTTATTCTTCTCAAATATTTCCCATAACGTTTTGCCACTCTCGGACAATAATGCTCTATTTTTTCTTTGACATCTTTGAATTTCAAGTTCGCCTATGTTTAGCTCAATCTTTTTACTACATCAATTTAGAGTCTGTGGCCTTCCTTTACTACGATTCTAATACGAATGGCCTTCAACATCTTCCACTGTCCTTGCTAATGGACTTCTATACAAATGTGCTAGAATGTACCCACGAGCCACCTACGAATGATGATCACAAAGGAAGATTTAGGTGCCCATGGATACAAGGTGTCCATTAGTATTATTTAAGTTTACAAAAGGTGGGATTTAGATAAGAAAACCAAACATGTCCATCTAAACCCTTTGTCGTGTAAACCTAACTAATAATACTAGCAATCCATTAAGTAAAACAAGGCAATTATTATGTTGAACGCATAGGTTAACGCATGCCTAATGATGCACATCAATCTCCCCCACAATTAAGCCTTTACTCGTCATTGAGTAAATAAAAACAAGAAAAGGACTAAACGAAGTGTAGCGTGCTGATATAACTTAGCCGATGAATTTGGCTTATTCATAGATTACCCTTTTTCCCCCAAGAAATCAAGAATCTCACAACTCTCATACTCCCTTAAGAACCTAAAGTAACCAAACCACCCAAAATAATGTGAAGAAAAGGGTAAGCAAAAAAGATAAGTGTTAAGCTAGCTTACTTTCCCAAAAGGTTCCCCAAAAGCAATCCAAGTGTCGTTTCCAAACACAATCCACCAAGGAAATACAAGAGGTCCTCAACTTGGTTGTAACTAAGGATAACTCTAGATTATCAAGTTAGTTACAACCAAGGATGATGCCAATGTATCGTTAACCTAGTTTCCATTTTCTCTTAATTTCACTCATTTTGCCTAGGAGTCCTTTTTGGGTTTTCATCCTAGCTTTCACCCATGTTGAGCTCACATTCACCTTTTTCCACACGACCTCTTATTTTTTCCTGGTTCGTAAACCTAGCCGGGCCTAACCTCTTGGGAGGTCGTCGTGTACCACTCAAAGTTAATATTTATAAGCCCTAATGCTTCCTATCTACAATTAAGTAGATAAGGGTAAGTCGTGGTCGTCCACGAAGAAGATGGATATTTAAAAGTGTTTAAACATATAAAGCAGAAAATATACTAGGCATAGATAAACACATACGTATAAAAGCACATAAATTGGGGGGGGGGGGTTTTCTTAAGTTATGAAATTAAAAGATAAGTAACTAGAAAAGCAAGAGAACAATGCTAATCATGCAACAACAACCAAAAGGTGATTAAATCAACAATTAATGGAAATTTGAGTGCAATTAACTTCCACGTCCACGCCTCTTATCTGTCATTGAACATGTAACCTATTTATTACTTTCAGTACTTATTGTGAAAATGAATCCTTTATCCTTCTTAGAGAGTAGTTTGCAAGAGTGAAATTGACATCTCTTGTCAAACCTCACTAATGACTCCTTTAGTCAATAAACGCCTAAAAGTATCCCATTAATGGGATTGAACATGAAGAATCAACAAGATTGGTAACACTTATAAACGCTACACCGTGTCTAAGCATTGAAACAATTTTTGTATTTACACAAGATTAGTCAAGAACTTTCGTCGTTCATAGACTTCTCTCATTTGCTACCTAAAACAAGCACGACAGCGAGTTCAATATCATCACAATCATCTAGAAATTATAAACCCACCAACACAATCAAAAGCTCTAATTCATACTCTTGGATTTCATATCAAGAAGAGGGAAAATTAGCTACTTTTCCCAAACCCGAACAAGCAATCATACAAGTACTTCATATACTCAAGCTTTGAAGAAAATTAATGAAATTAATAAACCACATTAACTGTTCCATAAATGAATAATATTAAAAGCATTAAATAGGCTACAAAGTGTTCTTAAGACATAGGCTTGAAAGCCTTGGTCAATTGCTCCCAAAACTAGATTTAGCTACAAAAACCCATACTAACTACCAACAACAATTCAAACATAAATCAAGCTAAAGAAAGGATGCAAATGGTGAAAAATTAGGGTTAGAATAGTACTAATCAGGCTGGAGAAGAAGTAAGGAAAGAGAAGGGATAATGTGCTATTTATAGTACAAGAAAAAGGCAAAAGTGTTCTAGCCACCAGTTCGTCGCGAGTGGGGATAGGGTCCATCGCAATTCGCGACGAGCGCCCAGAACAGAACATATTTTTATTCTTCTTATTGTTTTCTAGCCTTCAACCCATTACACACTCCTTCAAGTCTTCAAAGCTAGTCTTCAAATATTCAAAGTCTTCCAAATATGAACTTTAATGGCCTTCAGTCTTCAAGTCACGATGTTCTTTCCTTGTCACACAAAATCCACTTAGAAAAGGTAAAAGAGTGTAAAGTTGCTCTTACCTCTCCTAAGAGAATTTAAGGGCAAAACACAAGCTCTTGATAACAAAAGAGCACAAAATTAATCCCAAAAATTCCTAAAATATACACATAAAATGGACACCTCAAACCTCCCCGCATTTAAACCTTAGTCGCCTTCGAGTAAGAAAAGATTCAAGCACATGAAGGAATTCACGTATCCACATCCCAACTAATATTCCCCCAAATAAATACCTCACAAAACTCTCAATATCACACATCCCAAAGTTAAGATCATATGAGAATTCATCGAAAATCCCCATTCCTAAATCTACCCAAACCATATCAGCCTATCAATTCATTGATATCCATAAAAACATCTCTAAGTCCCAAATTGACAATCCCAAATCCAATGGCACAAAGTGAAGCCAAAAGCATGCATGAAGTTCAAACACATACTTCACTTCATACAAAAATATCATACCCAAAACAAAGTATATCAACAATCAAGAATTCCATACTTTACTTTGTTTTACCCACTAAATTACTTAATCCCAAGAGGTCTAAAGATGTAAATCTACATGTTCCATCCATATGGCAACTGCAACATTGTGACTCCAATGCTGGGAAATAAGTGAAATCATAGTATTTCCCCTTTTTTTCTCTCTCTCTCATTTTGCCTTGGAGCCTAGGAGCTCTTTCAGGTTGTAATCCTAGCCACACATATTATTTCTTTGGCTCACATTTCACCTTTTTCCGCATATTTAGCCTCTCATTTTTTCCTAGGTCGCCCTTTTGGGTTTTTGACCTATCCAGACCCCCAATGTTACCTAAGTTGCCCTCTTGGGTTTCAACTTAGCTTGTTTCTTCTTTATTTTTGTTCCTTTTTTTTAATTTCCCACTTTTTTTCAAATTTCTTTTTAATTTTTTTTTGTGTTTTTCCGATCAAAAGTAGAAAAATGCTTTCCAAAATTCAAAGCTAATAACATCTGAGTACAACAAATGAAAAACATCCCAAAGCAAAGAGAAAATATCCAAACCACCAAGTCTAAGAGAACCAATCCAAAGCAAAGAAGTAAAATAAATAAATACCCCTCCCTACACTTAAAATGCTACATTGCCCTCAATGTAGAAAAAACAGGGAAAAACATACAATCAAAGCATAGGGAGTGTCAAACAATTAGCTATGACCTGACACCATCGTCGGAGTCCCTGCCATAGGTCTGCCGATACTGCACTATCCAATCGGTGTTTCTCTAATGCCGCTCTCTCCGCCTCGCTACATTACTGAAATTGGGGCCTGGGGTACCAGCAGCCTGCAATTGCATCTCCAAAATCCTGGATGAGAGGTACTCAATCTCCTTATCCATCCCCATGAGGCTCTGAGAGACGAATATATTGTGCTCAACCTGTTCGCGGTGGTGCTTATCCTTCCTGAGGAAGAAATCCTACTGTATCAGGCGCTCATAATATTTAGGTGAAGGCTATGGAAAATTAGGAGGCACATGATGCTCCTGCATCGGCTCAGTCTTGAGTGGAGGTGATGGAGGATGCTGCTCACCCTGCAGCTCAGTGGATGGTAAGGGGCCCTCATCAGTCTGAGCTGGAAGTGGGGGTAAGTTCTTGAGCTCTTGCTGAAAACCCACCCTATATGAAGTATTAGGTGCTATCACCAAATCCTGGACCAGTGTATCCAACTCTAGCTTGGTTCCGTGGCACTAAGGAAGCGTCATGAATGTGACATTCCTTGCACCATATACCAGTGATAGATATCTAGGATACCGGTGGGCATAATGAGGCTGAACTTTGCCATCCTCATCAAGGTAATGAGGAATGAAGAATTCCATCACACACGTGAAAAATCAGTCGGGGCCACATGGCCTAAAGTGCTGTGCTAGGAGAGTGATCATACCCCTTGTAGAAATCTCGCCCTTCTCTTTCTGTGCTATCTCGATAACCCTGGTTATCTACAGCTCACCCCATCTCCCACATCCAGATCTCTCACTTGTCAGCTGTCATAGAAAGTGGATGTCTGGTTCAGACACATTTGTTGGCTTCACCAAAACAAATAGTGTGCCCGCCAAGACTCGGTGCACATATCTTAAAGCGGGATAGATGATCAAGTTGTTCTTATCTTTGAAGAGTCTCGAGCTCCTCATCACGACAGACCAAAAGAGCATGTCTTCCTCAATAGGGCGCATCTCGGGCGGTGAGTCTAATTGCGCCTAATCTCAGATATGTCCTAACCAAAGGCAGCCTCAATCTGTGCCATCATCTTCTCTCAACTGATATCATCCAGGTGGAATAAAATGTACCTCTCACACGGCTCTCCATCCATCATGCTACACATATGCACGGTGGACAAGAGCTCTACTGTGTAGCATTGGTAGATGGGGGCACTCTTGTCCTTGAAACCCTTTAATCCTCCTTTGGTGAGGAGGCAACAGATTGGCTTTGGTAGCCTGAGAGCATCAAGCGCTCTCTGGTCAATGAAACTTATCTCCTAGATCTTACGGGTGGCCAGAATGTCCTACTTATCTGCATAAGACTCGGTGATCTGGGTAAACCCCATGTACCGGTCAGGTACAGGGTTCGACTTTAGAGCTGGTGGAGGTGGAGGTGGAGCGACGGTGCTCGAACCTCGTGTAGATCTAGCTCTCTTCATCGGGGCTATGTCCATCAATCACAGAAAACATGTCAAATGCACAAGAACATAAACATATGCAATATTTCATAATCACAATCAATCCTAAACTAGTTTAGCTTACATCAAGAATTTCAAAATGGCAACATTCAAGTCCAAGCTAAAATAGTATAAGTATCATTCATAATTTCATATATAACAAAAATCAAGCCACATTCAATCATGCCAATATCTCTCACTCATTAAGGTTGTCACATAGCTAAATATCCAATATGCCACATCCTATAATCACAATTATGCCTAAACTAGTTCAACTATCATTAACAAGTACAATAGAAAACTACCTTAAGAATGAACACAATTGCATACAAATATTACACTATGTTCAACAAACCAACATACCCAATCCATAATATAAGCTATTCACAAACAATCCCAACAATGTACCATCACATATACCATCAATATACTATCAATATACTAACAATATATGAAAAATATCTCCATTGTGTGAGCTCAAAAATATTATCACATTCCAAAGCATCTCAGTTCCATAACAGAAACATGAAGAAATACTAGAGCTACACAGTATACCACCAATACACAAATTGCACACATTCACAAAATTGAAATTACACACAAATTACAATTCAATTGTTCAAAGGTGAGTAATTTTACCAATAGAGTGTGTAGAAGGATGAATCAATGAAGCCCACAAAAAATCCTAGCTTAATTTACCTGAAATTGCAAAACCCCCAAATTTTAGGGTTTTGGGTTCTTTGAGAATTTTGTGGGATTTGTGGATTAAAGGAAAGAGAGATGGTTTGGGGATGGATGAGGACAAAGATTCTGGCCAATTGGGTGGTGGAGTGGCGGTTGACTGTGTGGGAGAGAGGTGTTTGGCGGTGGTTAAAGGCAGAGATGGTGTGGGAGAGAAGAGGAAAAGTGAGACCGTTCTATTTCTGGGCTTGTTTTAAAAAGCCTCAGAATGCTCGTTGCAAGTCACAAAGCATTGGCTATGACTCGCGATAAGGAAGTCAAAGGGGAAAAATAGTCAACCTGTCCTTCGTGAGTTGCAAAGGTCACGGTCGCGACTCGCAAAATCTTGGATCTGTAAGCCTCATTTCAGAAAACTTACTAACTTTTTTGCAATGTACGACGAGTTGGTTGTGACTCGTGATGGCCTATCCTGACGTGTGACAATTTTTTAAGTTTTCTTTCACCTGAAAGCTCAATTATTTTCTAAGTTTTCCTAATTCTTTCGCATTGTGCAATGGATCTATTACACCTCGTGATGATCTATCGCGTCATGCAATGCCTTTCATCGCGAGTCATGAAATATATGATTTGGGAGCTTTTTTTCACAATCTTTTCTCTAATCTCGTCGTGTTGTGCGACGAGATCTTCGCGACTCGCGATGGCTAGCCCTGCCTAGTACTTAGAAAAAATTTCAATGTTACCACATGTCCAACATTTTCTTCCTTTCTCCTTTCCTTCCTTCCTTCACAAGTCCAGCTCCATGCCCTTCAAATTGCTACAAAATCATGGAAAAACACACCTGTGAAAAAAATATTGTGAAACTAACGACAAAAACTCAAATTAAAATATCAACAGAAAGTCACAATAAACATCCAATGATAGAAACCAAGTGTATTTAACATCGTTGGCATGAATTACTCTCTTTCTTAGAGCTTATTCACAAAGTGAACCTAAGTGCTCGGTCTGTTTTCCTCGATCTGGGTCAAAATATTCAGGGTCCACATCATCCTCATGTTTTTCCAACATGCTCAATAGCTCCCCTCTTTGCTCCACAGTAATCTCAATTGAATGCGTAATCAGGGGTTTCTCTCCTTCTCTAAGAGATGATAATTTAATATATTTTTTGTGGTGGTTTACACTCTACCACTGAAGTCTTCACATAAGGAGGGAAACCCACTTTTTTTGGTTTTCCCATGGAGGTTACCTTTTAAAGGGATTCTTGATCGTCATTGTTTTCCTTCATGTTAGCACTAACAACATTTGCAATAAAAGCATAATTCACATCCTTATCTAAGGCAACATTTAAGGAATTACAATCTTTGGGCTCAAATCTATCTTGCTCCACCTCATTAACAACATCAATAGTTTGTCAAGAATGTATTTACTGGGATGCTATATAGAGTTTTTAGTGTCAAATTCTATCTTTCGCCCATTAAATTCAATGGTCAATGTTCCAATGTACACATCAATTATTGTCCTTGAAGTTTTTAAAAATGGCCTACCCAAGAGAATAGGTTTAGAACTATTACCAACTTCCATTTCAAGAACATAAAAATTGGCGGGGAATGTTAAAGAGCCCACTTTCAGCAACATGTCCTTTACAATACCTTTTAGGTACGGCTAGAGTGATTGGCTAGTTGGATAACAACCCCAATTTTGTGAAAAGTGCCTATATCTAGACTTTTATACAAGGAATATGGATCACATTAATGGAAGCACCTAAGTTTAGCATGGCCTTGTTAACACATTTTACTCCTATCTTACAAGGGACTGTAAAAATTCCTGGATGATCACATTTAGGAGGCATTTCATCATCAATCATGGTGGAGACATACTCATTCTTTCCACCCCTTTTCTTAATCTTCAATTGTTGTTTCCTATTAATGGTACATAATTCCTTAAGAAACTTAACATACCTAGAAATTTGATTTATAGCATTTAAGAGGGGAATGTTTACCTCACATCTACAAAAGACTTCGTAGATGTACTTTTTGTCCTCGTATCCTTTAATGCCTCTAAGAATGGTGGTTCTGGAAAATATATAGGGATCTCCACTCCTTTTTACTTCTTGTGAGGTTGAGATGAGGTTTTAGGATTTGATCCCGGTCTGGCCACGAAGGTCTCCACCTCTATTTCTTCCCCCTTTCTCCTTCTCCATGGCCAACTCCTCAACCTTCTTTTCAAGGTATTCCTCTTTTTCAATCACCTGCTCAACAACAATCTTTCATTAAGGCTCCTTCACTTCCTTCCCACTCCTCAATGAGATTGCACTCACATTTTATCGAGGGTTGATTTCCTATTGGGAAGGAAGTTTGCCCTTTTCCTATGCCTCCGTCCAATTCACAACTTGTGTTATTTGGCACACTTGATTTTGCAAGTTTCTGATGCTTTCCATCGCTTCATCTTGGAATGTTTTTCCTTTCTCCAGACACATACTCAACTTGTGAATGGCTTGCATCACCTCATCTTTCGACAAGCCCAAGCTCTCCCCTTGATCTTAGGGCTTATCTTGAAGCCTTGTGAAGTTTTTTTGTGAAGGCCGATATTATTTTTGAGGAGGGAAGTAAGGTTGAGCATTTTGACCTCCTTGAGAGTTCCCATACTGCAGATTCGAGTGATCACCATTACTTGAATTGTAATGCCATTTTTGGTGACCTTGACCACCTTGATAACCTTGGTAACCTTTCCCACCTTGATGTCCTTGGCCTCCTTGATACCCCATGGCACTCACCTCCTCAGCATAATCATCATGTAAAGTAGGGCAAGCATTTATAGGATGCGCCGATGAATATATTTCACATAATTTTACATGTGGCACATTCCTGGACTTGGTTATCAAAGATTTCACCATAGAAGTAAAAGCCAAGACTTGGTCCTCGAGCTTTCCACTAGTGGAAGGACCACTTGTGGTGTTAGGATTTCTTCTTCGCAAATTGGCCCTTTAACTAAAGTTCCTTGACTCCTTGGCTAACTCCTCATATAGATTTATAGCTTTCGTCAAGGTCTTGTTCTCAATGGTACCACCACAAGAACCCTTCATTAGTTTTTGATCTTACTCAAGAAGACCATTGTAAAACTAGTAGACCAAGTATTCCTCCAAATAGCCATGGTAAGGATAACTCGAGAGAAGCATCTTGAGCCTCTCCTAATATTTGTAGAACAACTCTTCATGCCATTTAAGGATGTTACTTATGTCCTTTTTCAAAGCAGCGGACTTTGAGGCTAGTAAGTACTTGGTGAGAAACTTTTCTTTATGTCAAGCCAAGATTTAATACTTTTTGGTGGTAAGTAGTGGAGCCAATCCCTTGCACCATCCCTCAATATGAATGGGAACACCTTCAATTTTCAAAAGTCCTCATATACTCTGTGGGCAATCGTACCACCATAAATAAAGTGAAATTTAGAGAGATGCTTTTTTTTGCGTTCTTCCCTCGCCTACCAAGTCATATAGGTAGCAAGTTTATCAATCCGGTCTTGAGCTCGAAGTGCCCATTTGGTCAAACCAATGGATACTCTATGCACATTGGTTTTTGATCAAGGTTGGAGGCCATAACATCCCTTCATAAAGATTGCCTCAAAGGAAGAGCCCTTCCAAGAGCTGGATCTCTTCCTTGAAGAGCAGGATGTTGAGGTCCTCCTCCCGGATACTCTTCTTCATGCTCATCTTGATGTTTCATAGAAGTGGATGTATCCTCAAAAACTCACTAGAAGGGGTGTTATTCATACTTTCCAAGGAAATCCTCCTTGCCCTCCTCAAATTAGACTCTAACTTGGGGTCATAGTGTAGGGGTTCTTGTGAAGAGGATCGCATACAAACCATGAACCAAGAATGAGAAAAAAAATACGTCTCCAAGCCAAGCGAAAATGGAAAGTCAACTAAGAAAACAAAATAAAATAAAACTAACAAATATTTACAACTAGCACATAGTCACAAAAGGGAGCCAATGAATCACTTTATGATAACTAGGAGCGATTCAAGAGATTACTGGCAAGCTGATGTATCCATTTTATGTGCCTAATTTGGGAATTTTTGGGGTCATTTTTGTGCTCTTTCGTTATCAAGAGCTTGGGGTTTATTTTAAAATTCTCTTAGGAGAGGTAAGAGTAATCTTACCCTCTTTTTACCTTTTCTAAGTGGATTTTGTGTGACAAGGAAAGAACATTGAGACTTGAAGACCAGAGGCCATTGAAGATCATCTTTTGAAGACTTTGGAGATTTGTAGACTAGCTTTGAAGATTTGAAGACTTGAACACTTGAACACTTGAAGAGTTGAAGAAGTGTGTAATGGATTAAAGACTAGAAGACAAGAAGAAGAAGAATAAAAATATGTTCTATTCTCTGTGGCTGTTGTGAGTTGCGATGGACCTTAATGCGACTTGTGACAAATGGGTGGCCAAAATACTTTTGCCTTTTTCTTGTACGATAAATAACACTATATCATTTCTGTTTCATAACTTCTTCCATAGCCCAATTGGTACTATTCTAACCCTATTTTCCCACAATTTTCATCCTTTCTTTAGCTTGATTTATGTTTGAATTTTTGTTGGTAATTAGCATGTGTTTTAGTAGCTAAATCTAGTTCTTGGGATCAATTGACTAAGGCTTCCAAACCCATGTCTTAAGAACACTTTGTATCCTATTTAATACTCTTGCTATTGGCATTTATGGAACATTTAATGTTTGTTGTAAATGTCATTAATGTTCTTTAAAGATTGATTTTATGAATTACTTGTATGATTGCTTGTTAGGGTTTGGGAAAAAGTAGCTAAGTTTCCATCTTCTTGATATGAAATCCAAGAGTATCATTTAGATCTTTTGATTGTGTTGATGGGTTGATAATTTCTAGATGAATGTGATGATGTTTAACTCGCTGTCATATTTATTTTAGGTAGCAAATGAGAGAAGTCTATGAATGTCGATCGTTCTCGACTAATCTTGTGTAAATGCATAAATTGGTTCAATGCTTAGACACGGTGTAGTGTTTATAAGAATTACAAAGCTTGTTGATCCTTCGTGCTCAATGCCATTAATGGGATACTTTTAACCGTGTCTCAACTAAGGGAGTCATTAGTGAGGTTTGACAAGAGATGTCGAATTCACTCTCAAAAACTACAATCTAAGAAGGATAGAAGATTTATCTTCACAATAAGTTGTGAAAGTAGTAAATAGGTTGCATGTTCAATTATGGATAAGAGGCTTGGAAGTGGAAGTCAATTGTGCCCAAGGTTTCGTAACTTTTGTTTTAAATCTTGTTAACTTTGTTTGTTGCATATTTGCTAGTTTTATCTTTCTTGTTAGTTGAATTATATTTTAATTTCATAACTCAGGAAAAACCAACCAACACCCCCCCCCCATTTACATGTTTTTATATGTATGTGTATATCTATGCCTAGTATGTTTTCCACTTTATATGTTTAAACACTTAAAAAGATCCCTCTTCTTCGTGGACGACCCCGACTTGCCATTATCTACTTAATTGTAGATAGGAAGTATTACGGCTTATAAATTGTATTTTTCAGAGGTACGACGATGACCTCCCAATTTTAGGCGCCGGTGCCCGGGAAGAGGCATTTATTTTTAAGTGTTTGGGCATATTTGGTTGCATTTTAGTTAGTTGTTTTTGTTTGGAGTAGATATTTCTTGAGATCTTGGAGAATTTTTATCGATAACCCTTGCAATATGATTCTGGACCTTGGAAAAAGATTTTGTTTTTAAATAAATGGAGCATCTCAGCTTGAGGGAACTCATGATGAGAAGAGAGGCTAAACAAGAAAGGTTTTGTAGGATGTTTCATTCCAACCATCCTACCGAGGCTTACTATATGTTAAGAGAGGAGCACTATGAGGGGGAAAGAACCATTGGTTTCCAAAACCAAGGGTATTATGATGAGTGATACCAAGAGGAAGGAGATGTTGGTTTTCAAGGGAAAGAAGCCCAAGAATGGTAGCCATACCACAATTCTTACAATCCGAAGTGGAGTGGTAATCTGGATCGGTGGTATAAGAATGATACAAAGAACCAATAATACGAGCAAAATAGTTGGCCTTCGCCATCTTATACCATGCCCCAAAACAAAACCCAACAAGAAGGTTCAAGGTTGACGCATGAGGAAGCCATGAATGCGATAGCAAACTTGAACAACTTGGCCAACACTAGTGAGGAACTTGACACTCGGATTTCCTCTAGATTTGAGGCTATTGAGGGGTATGTGAGGAATATATTTGAAGCGGTTGTCCGAATGGAAGCTCCTGATTCTGAAAACACACCATCCAAAATCGAACTCAAAGATTCGGTGAGGGAGGTCACCGTGATAAATGATTTTGAGTTCGAAGGGGATGAGGAGTCTGTTGTGGAAGACAACGAAGTGGAGGAAGGAATGAGATCCGTGAAGGAGATAAAAGAGGAGCCAAAAGACTATCCCAGGCCTCCTAACCACCCTACTCATTTAAAACTAACTCCACCTCCACAAAACTTTCCTCTTGAACGTTTAAACCCCCCACCTCGCTACTTTTGAATGCTCATGGTTAAGGGGTTCAATTTTTCACCATATGGATAACATTAGGGTCATGCCAATGACCTTAAATACATAGAGCTATGTCGTGCTAACGACGTATATAAATTTGACTTTTATTTTAGTTTTGTTGATTATTATTTGTTATTTTGTCTTGTTCTTTTCACGGTGTGTTTTTCCATTATTTTGTAGCAAAGTGAAGTGCATTTCATTTTTGGAGATGAAGGAATGAGATCCGTGGGAAATGGAAGAAAGCCTGGAAAGTTCTTAAGGAACATTTTTCTAAGTGCTGGGAAACCCTGTCTATCATGAGTTGCAAAGGAAATGTCGCGAGTCACGACGAACAGGGGAGCAAAAATGAACTCCCATCACCAGCTTTCGCGAGTTGCGATATAGGCTTCATGAGTCGCCACCAAATCAGGAGAAAACTGAAGAACTTGAGCTTACAGGTCAAAAAAATTTCGAGTCATCAAGGCTTTGTCACGAGTTGCGACAAGGCATCGCAAGGCGTGAAAGATACTGTTACAAGTTGCGATGGAGAGACTATCTTTTCAACTGATTTTAAACACTACACAATTTTTCCTTCTTCTCCACCAAATACTCCTAAGAACCACCACACCTCCACTCATTCCTCCACCATGTTATATATATAGACATATGAATATTCTTGCATCTTTATAGAAACTTTGTTAATTGTAGTATGCCAAGTACATCATTGTTACTATGATTGGTATATTCTATAATGATGCTTGGATCTTTGTGGATATATGTTATAAATTTTACTGGATAATTTCATAGTGGTGATTGTAGGAAAGATTGGTTGTTCTTTTTGAATACTGTGGTTCTTAACTTTTGATGCTAAACCTAATATAACAAATCCCTATGTACTTGTATATTTGTTGTTGTTCTTTGTGATGTTAGTCTTGATCAAACAGTGTTAAAGAAACAACATGTTTCTTGAGGGGCGAGTTCTTCTATGGCATCGTTGCTTCCCCCTTTGGATCAGAAGCCAATTTCGGAACTGATTCCAACAAACACATGGGATTGTGTTGTATCACCAGTAACTATGCGGTGAAATGAGAGTCACTCAACATCTTACCTTGAGTTTTATTGTTCTTGCCTTAAATGTTTACATAGAAGGAAATGTAATTTTTTAAGTGTGGGGATGGGTTAGATTACTCATGAGAGAGGTTAAGCGCAAGAAGGCCATTGGGCCAAAGATGTGGCAGCCCAGTTCGGAGAATATTTAATACCGTAACATAATTACCACATTCTTGGGTAATTAAGGACAATAATTAAAGAGAACGTTATTTAGAACATGGAGTATAAATAAAATGCACGCATTTACTTATCATTCATTAGATCTTAATCATATCAAACGCTTGAGCAAACTTAGGCATTAGAGTGCTGACCCTGGAATCCCTAGGGAAATTTTTATTGTAGGTCCATTCGAGAAGAATTCAAGCTCATGAACTGGTCGGTTTTCAGAGACGCATCAAGTGACACAATCTGTAGGGACTACTAAGCCGGATCAAGGGTTTTGAGAGTTTATGTCCACGGTTGTTCGAAGGAGTGAAAGGTTGAGGTCAATAGGTATGGGGGCTGGATCTCCACCAAGGTTAATAGGGGAGAATTCAAGAGTAGGAGATGACGCCTGTGTCGAGAACATCAAAATGGCTAACTTTCAAACTTCAGGAATGGAGTTGTGCGCCAAGCCTTTTAAGGTGTAGGCCACGATGGGGGAAAAACCTCAGTGGCGTTTGGCGCAAATACACTGGAGCCAATCCAGAATGATGTGTAGAGGCTCTCGAGGATGCTAGAAATGATGGGATAGTCAGAAAAAGGAAACACTGATTCCATCCTTAAACGGGTAGCTAATCCAAGGGATGGAAGGTTTACGGAGGTTTTGGGAGGTTCACATATGGAATCCTACGGTCAATATGGGCACGGAAATTAGAATACAGGGAGGGCGACCCCAAATCAAGATGTAGAATGGGCAGCTCATGTATTGGTTGCAGTTTGCTATCAAATTACCCCTCCTCCAAGGGATGATAGGGTCACGCTAGGGGCATTACTACCCTCACCTTTGGGAATAACTACGGAGTGGGCCTCTCAACCCCCAATAGTCTACCCTTATCACGCATATGCTAGAGAACCATTACAGGCTAGGCCTCAGCCTTCTATTCCTGGTTATTTCCAGGGTCCTGTATATTTGTTACCTCTGCTAGCCCTATCTACTACTGCCCTCAACTTGGATGGTTCAGGAGCGGCATAATGAGTAATGGTCTCTTCCTTCATGAAATGATATAGATGTATGGTAATCAGTTAGGGGGTTTTACAATCCTTATGTCGAACCACCACCACCACCAGTATACCCACACCTCGGACAACCTTGGATGAACTCTGGATACAGAGTGACTCAACCTCCTTATATTCCACAGTTGGGCAGTAACGACAGGGGGCTGAACCTTCCAGGAGGGCAACAGGAACCCCCCTCGGATACAGGCAAATCATTATGGAGGGAATTGGATAGATTGATCGGACCCTTGGGCAAGGCTACAGGGTCTCCTTTCAGCTCAGTGATCACTGGGGTTCGATGGCCAATAAAAGTGAAGCCCCCGAAAGGAATTCCCACGTACAGTGGTGAGACTGACCCTCAAGAGTTCATCTAGACCTTCCTAGGCTAGATGAGTTTGAGGAATTTTGATGAGAAACTGACATGAAAGCTGGTAGGTAGCTACATGCGAGAGAAAGCACATGAGTGGTTCAATAAGCTGCCAAGGGGCTCACTTCAATCGGATTGAGATTTTAGAGGGGCATTGTTGAGCCAGTACGCACAGAAGAATAATTTTACCAAGACTCTATTACAACTCTACCAGATGAAGAAAAAGACAGGGGAAAGCACGTAAGTCTTCTATCATTGGTATGTGGGCAAGAGTTTGGGAGTGATAGAAATAATAGGGAATGAGGTGATCAAAGGGCACCTGCTGGGGATGCAGGACTTAGAAATGTATAAGAAGCTAAGTACTAATACCCCCAAGACTTTGCAAAAAACTTCAGGAGGTTGCAGAGCAGTGCTCGAGGGTAGAAAAGGCAACTAAAAGGAAAAGAGAGCCTTACAGAGAAAATGGGAAGAAATGTAGAGTATAGAGGAAAAAGGCTGGTCGAGCCCATAAGAACACCATTCGAGAGGTATAATCCATTACCACCCATGCTCTGAGGGAGATCCCTTGCACAGATCTTAAGTATGCATAGAGGGTTGTTTCGAGAACCCCCACCCTTGCAGAGTTTGCACAGCTCAATTGCAGCCTGAAGGGCAAAAAATCAATATTGTGATCGTCACAAGGATTATCGCCATGACACAAATGATTGAATGCAGTTAAGGATGGAGATCGATAGGTGTGAGTGGGAAGGACAATTTCAAGGGAAGGGAGACAGGAACCAGGGTGCCCCTTCGAGGCCTCGAATGAACCAATGGCAACCTTATAGAAGAAATAATATAAATAATGGGTTTAGAGGAGATAAAAGGCCCGAGAACAGACGGTACGAGACATGGGGCATGAAGGAAGGCAAGATAGACCCCAGGAACACAAGGGGGAATTCAAGATAACCAAAACAGAGAAAATATAACCGCGCAAGGGTAATTAATGTCATTAATGGCATGGTGGGTGAGAGATCTTTGAACGCTGTGATAAGAGTAGAGGCACGAAGGGTTCCTATGGAAGAGCCCAGTCATAAGAGGTTTCGACCGGATGAGACGGTTACCTTCTCAGAAATGGATGTCGTACCAGACCAAACACCTCATGCGGATCCTATGGTCATTTTAACCATTATTGGAACGTCTTTGATGAGAAGGGTATTCATTGATGATGGAAGTGGGGTAGAAGTGATGTTCGCTGAGTAGTTTGACTAGTTGGACATAGGGAACGACAATTTGAAAAAGTCTGCCTCTCCTTTATCCTGATTCATGGGGAACCCAATATTCCTCATAGGAGAGATAACACTGCCCATTCTAGTAGTGAATGGCGACAAAGGTTTGAACATTAGGTGTAATTTCTCTCTCGTGAATACTCTTTCCACATATGATGTGATTTTAGGAAGGCCATGGATGTGCCATGCTCGGGCGGTCTAGTCACCCTATCGCCTCATGATGAAGTTCCCAACTGAGAAGGGGGTGGAATCCATTCAAAGAGATTAAACTATGGCTCAAAAATGCAATCTTACAGTGGTTCGGGAAGTGAGAAAGCATATGGATGTAGCGATGTTACACGCAGATGTAGGATTAACTGATACAATACAGATGCGGGTTCGGGATACAAGGTCTGTAGCTGTTGGGAAGATAATTACTTAATATGATTAGGGGAAACTGAGAGACTTGTTGGGAAAATATGGAGACGTGCTCTCGTGGGATACCTCTGAACTTACGGGAGTGCCTTCCAGTCTCCCACTGCATAGGTTGAATATTGACCCCTCGATTAAACCAGTGAAGCAGAAGAGACAGATGTTTGCTCCTGAAAGAGCTGAAGCAATAAAAGAGGAGGTGGAGAAGTTGTTGAGGGCAGATGTCATTGAGAAGGTGTTCTACCCCGACTGGATTTCTAACCCAGTAATGGTTCCAAAGCATGATGGAGCATTCAGAAGCTTACAGGATCTCTAGCAGCATTGAGAGGTTATTATCCAAAGGGGCGGAGAACCACTTCCCTTCTGCGATGTTCTTCGAATGGCAAAGAAGTTTGAGTGGAATGGCAAGTGCGACGAGGCATTCAAGCAGTTGAAAGAACACTTGGGGAAATTTCCTACCTTGATGAAACCAGACAAAGATGAACCTCTATACTTGTATATTTCCACGTCACCATTGGAAATCAGTGTAGCCCTGGTAAAAGAAAAAGAAAAGGTTTAGCATCCAATTTACTTTGTCATTCGTACCTTGCAGGGGCTAGAGATGAGGTATAATGTTCTCGAGAGGTTGATTCTAGCCCTCATATATGCAGCCAGAAGATTGAGACCCTACTTCCAGGGACACAAAATAGTGGTGCTCACGAACCACCCTATTCAACAGATCCTGCTGAGGCTAGAGATTTCAGGAAGAATGATAAAGTGGGCAGTGGAATTGGGAGAACATGATATCCAATATCAACCTCAAGTTACGATTAAGGAACAGGCACTGGAAGACTTCATAGTGGAAACTATAGAGCATCTCGAAGTATGTTTGGATCCCGTTCGAGAGGTGGAAGTAAGCCAAAGAAAGGTATGGAAGTTGTATGTGGATGGTTTGTCACATTCAAGAGGAAGTGGAGTCAGGGTTCTTTTAACTAGCCTCAATGGCAGAGATTACCCTCATGCATTGAACATTGCATTCAACGCAACTAATAATAGGGCAGAGTACGAGGCACTTATCACTGGATTGTGCCTCACAAGGGAGCTTTAGGTAGAGGAACTAGAGGTTTTCAGTGAATGGAGAATACGAGGCCAGAGAGCATAATTTGGAAAGATACCTCGAGGTAGCAAAGAACCTGTTAAAAAATTTCAAATCTTATACTTTAACGCAGGTTCCGAGGGAAAGCAATCATAAAGCTGACATTCTAAGTAAGCTCGCTTCTTCTGATTTGGGGACCCAATCCCAGAAGCAACTACTCATGGAAACATGAGAGGATGAAGTTTTTAATAACCTGTGGTAGAAGTGGAAAACTCTTGGATGACACCATTCGTGGCATATCTTAGAGAGAGTGTCATGCTCGAAAATGAAGTGGGTGCTAGAAAGATAAGGTTGAAAGCTCTAATGTATGTGTTGCAAAAATAAATGCTATACAGAAGGGGTCATTTCCAGCCATTGCTTCGATGTGTTAACACTCACGAGAATGATTATCTCTTAAGATAGGTACACAAAGAGGTATGCGACAACCACCGGGGAGCCAAGTCTATGGTTGGGAGGCTTATTAAAGTGGGATTTTACTAGCCAATAAGGTTTGAGAACGCAAATCGATATATTCAGGCCTGCCACCAGTGTTAGAGACATTCCCCTATAATGCATGTTCCACTATAATAGATGAGAAACATCTATAGTTTGTGGCCATTTGAAAAGTGGAGGATTGATCTGGTGGGTCCTTTTTCAGAAGCGCTAGGAAAATTCAGATACTTAATATTGGCTATTAATTATTTCACAAAATGGGTAGGAAAAACAGTCATCTCCTTTTCTTTGAAGAACATTGTGTGCCATTTTGGAATCCAATGACTATCATTACAGACAATAGAACAGAGTTTGTTCAAGATCCCTTCAAGAAATGGTGCGAGGAATATCATATTAATCAAAAAGTGACATAATTTAACCACCCTCAAGCTAATGGACAAGTGGAAGTGACCAACATAACGATAGTAAATGGAATACGAGAACGCCTTGAGGGGCGGAAGGTAACTGGATATGGAAACTACCCAATCTATTGTGGGTATATCGGACAACTGAGTCTTCCACTAACATCTGAAATAACCTTTAGTTTATCTTTATAATCTGCAAGCTTGCTCAAGTTGATGAACACATTAATCAAAACATTTGCACTCAGCACAAAGGTGATCATTATCACTAATCAATTGGGTCTTCAAAGTGAAATGTTTTTCAAACCAACTTTGCCATCCTGTGGAACTGGTGGAAAGATAGTCAAATTCATCCTATTTCCTTTTCAAGCAATCTAGTAATTCATCAATTCAAGAACATTGCTTATCTATGATACCGGTTTTCTGATAAGCATCGTGCGCATTTCTTGCAGCAAAATCTTTTCTTCCTCTTGTTGACCAATCATCTTAACTAAGCTTAGCTGCTGACGATAAATAAGGTCATTTCGTTCCACACAGAATCTTTTTAATTTACGAATCTGCTTCTGTGTCTCATTCACGGTCTTCTTCTATCCATGCTCTGGATCATTCACACCGAGAAGCATATATTTCACACAAAGTCCTAGTGACATTGATTGTTCTTGAATACGACTAGAAAGTTTAAGTAAATGGTTATATGCGCCAACAGATTCAAGATCAACTAAGTTATGGGCAATTTCTTTATCAATAGATTCAAGATTATAACCATCAAGAACAGATTTGCTACACTTACATTTCCTAGAAGAAGACGGAGATGATGAGGATGTAGAAGCATGCCATCATAGACATAAGGAGATAGAGTTTAAATATGAATTCCCAACATAGGACAAAAAACCACCAATAAACAGCTCAAGATACTATAAGAATATAGAACTAGTAGCTTCAACTAGCCCACTAGGACACTAAGAATTAGAGGATATATAGATCCAGGATGATTCCCAAAATGATTACTCGATCTAGACAAGCTAAGAAGATATAAAAATTAATGGTCGATGAAAATATGAAAGCCCTGCATACGAAAAAATATGAAACAAATGTACAAAATCAAAGTAGAAAAAACAATTCTTAATCAAATAAAATACATAGTGCGAGCATACACAACAGTGCCATTAGATATTACTTACAAAAGTTACAATTGTTTCAAATCATATCATATCTCTAAAAATGAATTAACTTTATAATGAGATAGAGGCATATTCTAGACAACAAAGGCATATTTTTCCTAGTTCACGTCCAAAGAAGGATTCTCCACATGAGCATCAGACTCTGGATTGGGAGTTGGTGTAGAATCTGGAGAAGCAAACGAGAGGCTTTCGTTATAATCAACCTTGCACTCTCTCTGGTTAAAAATAGAGGGCAAAGAAGGCAGAATAGCGAGATGCGACAATAAAGCATAGGGATGCCCGCCTACAGAGATCTTTCTAATAAATTCATAGTTAAGTGTAACTGTCTGTTTTTTTTAAATCTTCTCGCACTTATCCAGTGAGGGAAATTTGTTTTTCTTCAAATAAGGGTTTTTCCATCGTAGCTCTTTCAAGGCCTCACAAAAAAAATGTTGCGAACAGAACTGGAGATTTCCTTGAATTGGTTGAAAAGTCTCCATCTCTTCCAACTCAGCGTGTAGCCTATTAGCATTTTCCATAGCAACCTTCGTGCACTTTTCAGTAGCTTCAAGCGACAGCTTCATAACTCCACGATGCTTCATGCTAGCCTAATTATACTTCTCCAATAGAAAACCATCTTGCTTGGAGAACTTGGAATCCCGCTCGCGAATAAGTGTAAGACTCTCACCGATCTTATAAGGAAAGAAAATAAATGAACATGTGCAATAAGATACCATATTAAAGCAAGTTAGCATACGGTGAAAATATTTCAACGAAAGAAGGAACAAAAGAACATACCACAAAAATTGATTCATGCAAAGGGAGCTTAGAAAGGCTAGCAGAAATTCTCCCATCTACCAAACCACTTTTACCTCGCAAGGAAGGCTTAGACTGAGATTGGCTGATTTGCCCTTTCTTCTCAGGGTGCTCTGGGACACCTGATGGATCATCGCTTCGAGGTTTTTTCTTTTTAAAGTTATGAGTATTAGTTATGGTCATCTCTTCCCTCTCTGAGGCTTGGCCTTCATCATTTGCTATCTGAGGACTTGTCATTTCAAGGGTCCCCTAACAGACGAAGCTACCATTAGTATCATTGGTTAGGGAACCAGCATTCCTCATTTCCTCATATTCATCATTATGAATGAATGACCGGTTAATCTGGCACATGACTAGATCCATATCTAGTAGTTAACACATACACGAACACAGATGAGCAACATGAAAACAACAAGGAATACAAATGACACATGAAAATTAGAAAAAAAACAAACATAACACCTTCAGTATCATAATCGGCATCACGGAACATTATAGTTCCAAGACAGAAGGATATGTTCAAATTATTGATTCTTTTTTACATAGAATTTTTTTTACGCCACACATCACAGAGTCTAGGAAAACCAATGATAAACTCAACACCAGGGATAACAAGATAGAAAGTAAATTCATTCAAGGAGTTTTTTTACTTTGCGAAGCACATACAAGCTATGAAACAAGTCGATGAAGAAAGAGACATCTTCTTTAGTACACACATGGTTGAAGGCCACAATGGTTGTGATACCCTTGGGATGAAACTGGGGCAAACCAAATTGGTATGATAAAAGAAGATCTAAGACATGTTGAGGAACAGGATAGGAAAGACCAAAGTAAAGAGAAGATAAATAACAAGACATATACCCACCGGAAGGAGTACGAACACTCTCAGAGTTACTGAAATAAAGACAAGAAAGGATAATAAGTCTTTTAATATTAAAAGTAATGGTAGGACCAAACGTTGTTAAGGATTGAATAACTAGAAGCATGATCGGAATCCATCTCATAATGAACATTGCCACGCAGGACATCCTCTATTAGAGAGTAAGTAGGACTAGAAATAGATATTGGATTACATAGGAGTCCTAGCATTTGAAACCAAAACCCTAATTAGGGCTAAAAATTTAATTAGGAAATAGATATTCCAGCGAAAAATTAAACAAAAGAGAAGGTAGCACACCAGAGAAGGAGATCGGAAAAATATGATTCAAGTGTTAATAACAAGTTGGAAGGAAACAAATGTTTTATAGTTTCAGACAGCAAAGAAAGAGCGAGAAAAACTTACTATTAAAGGGGAGGAAGGACAAAGATTCACAGAAAGATTAGGAAGTGGGGAAGAAGATGTAAGATTGAATGGTTGAAAAGAGAAAAAGCAATAAATTTTAGTATGTAAACTCAAACACTGAAACGTAAAAAAATGAGGAGTTGAATCATGCAAACAACATAATGATTACAGTTTGACATAAAAGTGAGTTACCTTTTACAGAAATCTAGACGGTGTCGGAATATGAGTAGATAATACACTGAATGATTATAGAATAAAGTCAATTGATTCAAATTCCTTATTTAAGTAGAAACGATAACAGAAGCTAAGAAAAATTGGAACATAGTAGCAAAGAATAAGGAGAGAATCTTGGTTCATTGAAACAAAACTTCAACAACTAAGTCTATCGGAAGTACGACATCTACAGTGAAGATTCAAATTCAAAATTAGAAATATCAGCAAAATCACAAGTATAGCCACGAAGCAAGTAACACTTTGGGATGATAATGTGAGTCACACTAATGACGAACATGTTAGTAGAGCTTAAAAAACTCATAAAACAAAAGTTTACATGTATTACACAAGCGATGCCATCTATTTGTATTTCCTAGTCTTTTTGGTTGGGCGTGGGGGGGCTTATGGTGTATACCTAGCCCATTGACAAACATAGGATTGGCCTTCAGGCCCGACCCATTAAATAGTTTCAAGCTAATAAACACAATCACACCCAATGGATCTTGGATGTGAACCGGGAAAAATGGGATCATATTGGAAGCAACAAAGCCATGAACCGAGAAAGGCGCAGCCACGATCAAGTTTCAGTCATGGAACAAAACACCAACCAAGTTATTAAGGACCACAATGTAGCCCAAAAATGATGTGCTTTATTATGCGTGCGTTAACCATTGCATTCGGCATAATAATTGGTTCATTTTATGTGTTGGATTTCTAGTATGAGTTAAGTGTACGTGACAAGGGGTTTAGACGGTCATGTTTAGTTTTCTTTTCTAAATCCCTTATTTAGTAAACTTAATTGGTACTAATGGACAGCTTGTATCCATGGGTACTTAGATCTTCCTTTCTGATCATATCATCCTTAGTAGGTTGCTCATGGGTACTTTTTGTTAAATTCTATGTGAAGCCCTTTTGCGATAGTAAAAGATATTGAAGGCCATTTGCAAGGACGGTAGAAGAGATCGAAGGTCATTCCCATTAAAATGGTAGTACATAAAGGCCAAGATGATCAGTTGTGCTAAGACTCGACATGGGCCGCGCCAATCTCTATAGCTCGCATGCCTAAGTGCCCCTTTTCACTCCAAAATTGCTAAGTATGGGCGCAGATCATCCCATTTTAGATGGCTCATGCCATTTCCAGAGTAAAATGTCGAGACCAGCCAGTGGGATGTGAAGAATTGAGCAGCACATGCCAAAAGACAGAGTAAAATGAGGATTTTGATGACAACACCTGCCAAATGACACAAACTATGAATTAGAAGTGGAAAAATGAATCTCCTGATGATGGGCGATGCCAGACCATATGGATGGTGCCCGACAGGACTCATGCCAGATGCCACTCCCTACGGCAGGGATGCAGCACGGCCTGCGCCAGATCTTGCTGCCCGTGCCGGCACGAGGTACACCAGTGGTGGCTAACTTGGGCTTTTACATTATTCGGGCCTATTACTATATATAGAGCTTTAGTCTACTAGGGTTTCATACCCCAGTTAGTCGTAGATCATAATTTGTTGATTAAGAGAAACTTAGAAAGAGAAGCACTCTCTCTTCTCTCTTGGTTCTTTCTCTTTCACTTTATATTTCGCTTTGATCCTATGGATTGGAATTCAATGAAATACTTGTATTCTATGTCTAAGGAGTAGTTTAAATTTCATGGGGATAATTTTATTCATGTGTTCATTAATTCTTTTGTGAGATACTAAGTTCATCCTAATTATTATGACTATGATATTATTATGGCTTGTTCTTAAATGTTATTATTGCATGAATGAGACACTCCACTAGCACACACTCTAGTAAACATTCATGTTGGTGCAAATACTAGTATCCCAGGGGAAGAGAAACCTTGGATGTGATATGGGTAGCAGGGTTAAGATCCACGTGGTTGTGTGCACGCAGGTCTTTTCAAAGTTTTACTATTATGATGACAGCACACTAGTCTGAACTGACTATTTAGTCTGAAGCGTTACAGGTAGAGATAGCCAAAAGTAGCAAGCTAGGGTTCTAATAGGTCCTAGTGTCATTGATAAGGTGCTTACCTCCATTTACCTCGTTTATAGGACTAAGGAGTAGAGAATTTGTGGAGTGCCCAGAACGTAATCGTACAGGGGGAGAAACACACCAACAACAATAGTCAGACCTTGTTGTACTCCCCTAATTACGGAGGCAATGCCAATGGTAGATTTCAAGAGCACCCTCCGTGAGAGGTATGAGGAAGTGCTGACCATCGACCGCACCACATGTTATTAGCACTAGATTAGGTTATTGAAATCTTACATGTGAATGAATTGAGGATCAAAGCATTTAATCAACCATGTTACGCAAGTATTTCCTAAGTGTTTAGCTGATATAGTTTACGTTCTTTTTATTTTTATATTTGTAGTTGTTAGTTGAAAAACCAAACCCCCATGTTTACCATACTATATATTCCTAGCATATGAACGGATTGACAACCCGGACGTGGTTATGTTTAACTTACTGTTAGGCCCTACGATCTCTGTGGACATACCCAAGGCTTGCTTCTACCTACCCTATTAGTAGCATAGTTGTGAGTTGGGTGTAGAATATAATTTAAATTTGACTCCACTTTGAACCTATGATCTCAGCCTTCGCTCGAGTTAATTTGCTACAATTAACGACCCTGAGTGAAGGCGGGTTAACGATCAAGAATCCTAACAATACGGAACCATGACCACATGGTTTTCTATAAGTACAAGAACAACAATGCTGGCTAAGGTAAGTGCAACTAAACTGAGAAATACCGAGTCTCTAAAAGAGGAGACTGACTTGATTGTCAAAGCCCTTTCCCCGTAATCAGTTCTGGGATCTGTCTTGCAGGTTCATAATAATACGTAGTGAACATCAACCACCGCGTTTAACCCGGAATATCGCATTAATATGTAATTAACAAAAAAATAATATTAATTTAAAATCAAATAATTACACGCATTTTATTAGCTAGCTATAAGCCTTACGAAAGTGGGGTTTGTCCCGAAGTTCAAATGCTTCAGAGTGAAGTGGAAATATGGGCTATCAGCAGCCATTGTATGTTATTCCAGGACGAATAGAAGAATCTCTAGGTTGCTCTGTCAAACGAAGAACTATATAAAAACAAAGGATAATAATTGTCATAAAACGTGAAGATGTATAAAAATGAAGGTGTAAGAAGAGTAGGAAAACCATACCTTTAACAAGAGAGAAGAGAAAAGAGGGTGAAAGACTATTGGAATTCTCTAGAAATTAAGAACACGAAGCTAGAACTAATTCTGAGGGACACCATATTCATAGACGTTTTGAAACATCATTTTGGACCATTCTGATGTCCACCTCACAAGCAAGGATGTCGCACATATATCTTTTTAGTCGACAAGCTGCCAAACCATGACTAACGTCATACATGTATGTGGGCCTAACAATTTTAGTCCGCTAGCGTAATAAATGATCCTACCAAGGACCAAAACAAATAAAACTGCTTTAATATTAGTAAATAATACATTACTTCAATAACATTTAATTTTTCCAGTTACTTCAACAAGACAATCATTGACTAAATCAAAACAATCAACATAAATTTTGAATTGGAACATTATTGTAATTGGATTATAATCTTGAACAGTAAAACCCTCGGTATTTTACATGAAATAGAAACTGTTACCCTCGTTTATTTTCTTGGTCCCACTTCTGATGCAAAATAGCATAAACTACACTGAGGTATTAATTGCAATTTCTTTTTATGTACCAATTGCAGTTTCTTTCGCTGTACCAATTGCAGTTTATTGTCTTGTACGAATTGACCGATGTCGCACATGTATGTGGGCCTAACAATTTTAACCCACTAGCATAATAAAAGATCCCACCAAGGACCAAAATGAATAAAAATTTCTTTCATATAAGTAAATAATACTGTACTGCAACAACATTTAATTTTTCCTGTTACTGCAACAAGACAATCAACAACAGTTTTGAATTGGAACATTGTTTTAATTGGATTATAATCTTGAGCAGTAAAACCTTCAGTATTTTACATGAAATAGAAACAATTTCACTCATTTATTTTATTAGTCCCACTATAGATGTAAAATGGTATAAACTACACTGGGGTAATAATTGCAATTTTTTGTTATGTACGAATTGTCCTTCGCCAAGGGAAAAGTCGGTCAATTGTTCAAATTTATTTAAAAACTTGGTCAATTTTTTTTCCTTTTTTGAGAATGATAGAAACAACATGTTCACTACACACAAGTCTTTCCAGTTTTGTGTATGATCGTTATATTAAAATTTTGTTTCATGTATACGTAAGATTAAAGATTACTAACATAAAATAAAATTCAACAAATATATATTAAAGATTAAAGATTAATAACATTAAAATGACATTCCACAAGTATTCTTAATGAAACAAATGTTCTAAATTTGAATAATTTTGTTTCATTTTATTCCAAATTCTAAGCAGTAAAATTAAAATCGGGACCCAACAATGATGGCATTAAACACTATCGGCCCAGAACCATCTAATTGTGATGAACCTTGTTGTGCTTTTATTTTGGAAATGCGTGAGTAATTGTGTACAAACCTAATTGTTTACTCTGAATATGAAAAAGAATGATTATGGAAAATAACTTATTGTATAACCCCTAGAAATTTTTCACAAAAGGGTTATTCTGGATGGACAATTTCAGGATTCTGTATTCTGCAAGTGAGAAAACAATTTTTTTTAAGTAGAAAATTTAGATCCATTAGATAACACACATTAATATTTTCTAATTTTTCGTTAGTATTCTGAACACCCATTAATATTCTAGTTTGTGTTAACATTTTGCTGGTGCATTACGTACCATAACACATTTATTTTACCAGGTATGGCCCCAGAAAGAGTCCTCCCAAGCAGAAGAATAGCACCCAAAACTCTCGGAAAAAAGCCAGAGTAGGCGAGAAGGATGAGTGTCAGCACGGGTCTCAGATTGTCCCCACGAACAATCCAATACTGACTGTAGAGCCGAACTGTTATGAAGCAATGGTTGTGTACAAAGAGTTCATTAGCAGGGGCCTCATACTAGCGATAGGGTTGAGAGTAGAAAATCCCTACAAGGACTACGTGAACGAGCACGACTGGGAAGGCTACACCTCACAACTACCTCGGGCAAACCAGACCATGGCATGTGAGTTCTTGTCGCTCATGAAGTAGAAGAATTGTCCAGATGTTTTCCTCCGTGGTCAGTTCGTTGAGCTTGTAGTGGATGTGATCAACAGGTACTACAAGATCCCACCGAAGCCGTCGAGTTTGTACGAACCGCTGAGAAAGCTGTTGAACAATCTTCATGGGAAGACATCATAAGAGAAACATGTGATGATAGCAGTGAATTTATCCTGAATCTGCCACAAGAATGGTCCAGCATAGAGAAGAAATACTTGACTGAAGACATGAACATATGGTACAGTTTCATAGGCTTCTCCCGGTGAAAATGAATAGTGAGGTTCATCGGTTCCGTATGTTGCTGCTCTACAAGATCAAGAAGAACATGAGCATCGATGTTGGGGCTACGATAATGGGGTACATCTGGGATTGTGTCAATGCCTATAATTGCATAGGCTTCTCCTCACTCATCACTGCCATATGCGTGGAAGCAGGTTACAGATTCAAAGATGATGATGTCACAATGATGCCAAAGCTTCCCATAAACCCTCTAATATTCTCGAAGAAGAAAAACGTTGCTGAGTCATCTAGGGCGGCAACAAGTACTTCATCTAAGACAAACTCGGATGGGGAAATGGCAGCATTGCAACTGAAGGTGGATCACTTGGTGCGATGGACATCGCAGGTTGGGAAGATCTTCACTGCCATGTGTGGCGAGAGGATCAAGGAATTGGGTCCAATCCCTACCTTAGATTTACCAACGTCCAACACTGGGACGAAGAGGTCGCGCAGAGATTGACTACCTACATTGAGCTCACATCTTCAGTTTGTCAGGTTGTTTCTTTTGATAGGTTAATATGGAACTTTGATTGGTAGATTTTTATTTGCATAACATATATTGCTACTGTGTTGCTACTGTTTGGATGTGATTTTAGAAATTGACATTTCTAGTCTCATATCGTATTCATGTTCTTTTCTTAGAGGATACGAGCAACTCAAAATAGGTAATGTGTGTGTGTAAAAGCTGTAGCGCGCTGAGCCAAAAGAGCTGCAGCGGGCAGCAGCTACCATAGGAAAATGAAGCTAATTTTGTCCAAGGCCTTTTTTAAAAACAGCGGCAGCACGCTGCAGCGGGCAGCAGCTACCATAGGAAAATGAAGCTAATTTTGTGCAAGGCTTTTTTTTAGAAACAGCGGCAGCGCGCTGCAGCTCACTGAGCTGCTCAAATTGGGGACCAATTGGAACATAGCTGGTACATAACACAACAAACTACAGTCGAATTCATTGATCGACACCCTTGCTAGTCTTCAACCACCTTCCACTTCTTGGATTGAATGTCTCGAATTTCTTTGCCATCTTCATATATCCAAATTCCATCTCTATGTTTCCTCCGTATTGCTCCCTCCTCAATCCCGTTGTTATTAAGTAGAGGGGAAATAGAGGGGAACTCTAACCTTTCACTTGTAACTTCAAAATCAATTTCATCACGGAAACAGAATTTCTTACCTTGTAACACAACAGACCAACCTACATTGCACGGGTCATTTATGTAGAAAACTTGTCTTGCTTGTTTGGCCAAAATAAACTGATCATGTTCATATGCTTCACGAGTCTGGTGAACAAGGGTAAATCCCATTGTGTCATCAGTTCGAACTCCAGTTGTGTTATCAAACCACTTACACTTGAAAACTGGAATCTTGAATTCTCCATAGTCAAGCTCCTAAATCTCATCAATAACACCATAAAACGACATCACAGCTAGGACTGGTTTGTTGCCTTTCTTACTTGCTTGCCACATAGTCTCCAACTCAATGTATACCCCACTATTTTGTGTTGAGCTCTTTAAATCTTGGTCCCTGGTAGCAAAGCTGAAACTGTTCATGTCATATCCAGAATACCTCAAAACCGTGCAATTAGGCTTCCTTGCAAATTCCCTATTTTTTGAGTCGTAATCACCTACATTGCATCGATCATATAACCAATTCACAAACTTGTCACTGTGCTCTAACTGAACTTTATTAGGGGGCCACGTGGGATGAGACTTCGTGATCGAATTAAGGTGCTTGGTAACATAAGCAGTAGTGTCCATACAATTCCTCAACACATACAAATGAACTAACACCAGATCACTATTCAATGGAGTAAATAACATTCCCCTCGACCTCAGTTTGCCCACCTTCCTTCCAACATGTCGATTCTGGGGCACCCCAAAATTTCTATGTTCCTCCAAATAGCTAGAGAAAAATTCAATTACTTCTTCGGTAACATACCTCTCAACAATACTAGCATCCGGCCGACTCATACATTTCATGTATCCCTTGAAGACTTTTATGTGACGCTCGAAAGGATACATCCAACGCATACCAACCGGACCACATATCTTTACCTCCCGCACTAAATGAACAACCAAGTGAACCATTATATCAAAAAAAAAGATAGAGGGAAATACATTTCCAACTTGCATAGCATAACAACAACCTCTTTTTGTAGGACATCCAAATGGTCCCGATCAACAGAATTCCAGCATATGGAAGCAAAAAATTAAAAAAAGTACAGTGATTGAGTACCTTACGTCGGCCTCCATTACCCCACGAATAGCAATAGGTAACAGTTGTTGCATCAAAATATGAGAATCATGATATTTCAACCCGGTCATCCGACAATCCTTCGTAACTAACCGACTCACATTCGATGAATAACCAATTGGGACCTTCACTGATCTCAAACTATCACAAACTGAGATTCTCTCTTCCTTTGACAATGTACAAGGTGCAGGGGGCAAGTAAGTCCTCTTACCATTCACTTCTGGGCGAGGTTATTTCTGATTCCCAAATCAACCAAGTCCAACCGGGCATTCAAACTATCTTTCGTCTTCCAGGGAATATTCAAGAGGGTGTCTATCAAACTTTCACAAACATTTTTCTCAATATGCATCACGTCTAGGCAATGCCTAACCTCAAGATGCTCCCAGTACGGTAGATCAAAAAATATTGACCTTTTCTTCCATGGACCATCACAATGTATTCTGTTATTGCCTTTATACTTTCCCAACACCACTCTCAATTTCTTAACCTTATTGTGAATCTACACACCAGTTAGTGGTGTAGGGGATTTCCTTTGTTCTTTCCCACCAACAAAATTGACCACATCATCCCGGTATTTATGGTTTCCTTGCAGCCATTTTCTATGGCCAAGATACACTGTCTTTCTTCCATGTCTTAGCTGTTTGAATTCTGTCTTCTCCTCACAAATAGGATACGCTTTGTGCCCCTTCACAACATAGCCCGACAAATTTCCATAGGCTGGAAAATCATTGATCGTGCAAAAAAGCATGGCACGCAATTGAAACTCCACATTCATATGTGCATCAAATACCAACACCCCTTTTCTTCCTACAATATCTTCAAATCATCGATCAATGGTCTCAAATACACATCAACCTAGTTCCCAGGTTGTCTAGGACCTGAGATTAACAAAGGCATCATAACATATTTACGTGTAATGCACAAATAAGGGGGAAAATTATATATAACCAACATCACGGGCCAAGAACTATGCTTCGATGACATATTACCAAATGGATTCATCCCATCAGTACACAATGCAAGGCGTAAATTTCTAACCTCCGAACCAAATGAAGGATATCGCTTGTCAAAATTTCTCCATTGTTCACCGTCTGCCAGATGTCTTATCTTGTCGTCGCTTGGTCTTTCCCTCTCCCCATGCCATCACAAGTTCTTTGCATCTTTTGAATTCTCGAATAACCTCTTCAACCTAGGAATTAAAGGAAGATACCACATACACTTCAATGGGACCTTCTTCTTCTTCTTACCTAAACACACATCATTATCATTTCTCACACCCTATATCTTGAATGTTTGCACACGGGACATTGAACCGCGTCTTTCAAATCACCGTCATACAACACACAATCATTTGGACATGCATGTATTTTCTTGTATTCCAAACCGAGTGGACACAATATTTTCTTGGCCTCGTAAAAGTTTTTTGGTATTCCATTCCCTTCCGAAAACTTATCCTTTAGAAGATTTAGGAGTGAATTCACACTAGCATCACTCCAAGAACTTGTGGCTTTCAAATTGAAAACCTCCATAAAAAAAGAGATTATGGTATCCTTACTTTTACATCCCGGATACAATGGCTTCTCTTTTTCGTCGAGCAAAGCACTCAACATTTTAGGCTTCCCCGCAAAATCTCTTACAATGTCATCGAACATAGCATCAACGGCACTGTTATGTTCTTGCTCAACCCCTCCATGAAATGTCCATACAATATAACCTCTGTCAAATCCGTTCTTCAACAAGTGAAATCTAACAAGCCCACGATTATCAAACCATTCACGACACAAGCATCTTCTGCATGGACAAAGTATCCTCTCCTCCCGACCAAAGGCATAATCAAGAAACAAATCAATAAATGCGACATGTTCACCACTCCCTCTAGCTACACTTGGATAGCTAACCCTTTTTTCCCTCCACGCAAACATCAACTCTCGGTCTGTTGTATCTAAACAACACATAATAAACAATTACACAAATTTTCATTGTTCAAACATAATAAAAATAAACACAATAAATTTGCTACACAATACTAAAAGTGTCATGTGTGTGTCTATGTATGTGAATCGATCAACTAGCTTGTTCTTGGGATACATATATATATACCATCTCCCAAAACAAACACAACCATGTTTACATCCACACTCATTTACACTCTCACAACATGATACTAAACTGACATTAACATATAGAAACCATTAATACATACGAATAAACTCACTTCAAGCATGCATTTATAGTTATTATAACTACCAGCTATTTGATTTAAATTCCAAGAAGTTAATGAAAACTTTGAGTTATTGTTCACCATCCAAAAAATATTCCATCAAGGAAGGGATAAGGAAACTACAAGTTCAGGAAATTTTAGAGGGGTAGTTTGGAGCATTAAATGCTCAATTTAGAACCGGTTTTTGTGAATAGTATCTAAAATTGGTGCCATTTTCCCTATTAGCACCTGTTTTTAACTGGTGCAAACTTTAACGGTGCCAACTTTCCCGCCTTTTTTCTAGAATTCTTTTAGCACCGGTTTTGGTCATTTTTTAGCACCAGATCCGCTGCCAAATATCTACTTTACACCGGTTTTCTTCAATTTTTAGCACCGGTTTTCAAACCGGTTCAAATTTAGCACCGGAGTTCGACATTTTTAACACTGCCGGTGCTAAAATTTCCAATTCACGGGTAATGCTGATTTTTAGCACCGATTTTCAAACCGGTGCTAATTTAAAATCAGTTTTTGTAATTTTTAGCATCGGTTTTTTGACCGGTGTCAGTTTAACACCGGTTTTCATCAATTCTAGCACCGGTTTTTTAACTTGTGTTATATTAACACCGGTTATAATAAATAAAACCGGTGCTAACATAATTATAACCGATGCTAAATTAACACCGGTTAAAAAACTGGTGCTAACAAAAAAACCGTTGCTATTAGATTATTTGCACCAGTTTTTTAAACCGGTGCTAAAAAACCGGTGCTAGAGGTGGGTCTCTGTGGTAGTGAGATTGCTTATGTTTTTCGGGGAGTGTGAGAGTTACTCTTTTGGGGGGAAACACGGTAATCTAGGAATAAGTTGAATGCCTCGGTTAACTTATGCTTGCACGCTACATTTCACTTGATTCTTTGTCTTGTTTTTATTTACTTGAGGATGAGTAAAGGTTAAGTGTGGGGAGTCTTTGTCTTGTTTTTATTTACATGGGGTGGAGATTCTTTCTTTTGGGACGTTACTACCTTTCTCAAATTGATATTAGAATTCTTAACTGTTTAGATGTCAAAAAACTAGGAGCTTAGTCTTCTTTACTCTTTTGGGGCAAATATCTTGACACTTTGTAACATACTATAGGTTTCAAAGTCACATGGTTTCTACATAGGCCTGGGGAACCTTAATATAATATCCCCCACCTTCGGGTGTTTAAATTAAAAAAAAGTGTGAGGAGTCTGATCTGCTTCATTATGCGTGCATTGTCGTTGCATTTGGCATAGTTTTTATCTAGGTTTATTTGGTGGATTGCTAGTATAAGTTGAGTTTATGTGACAAGGGGTTTAGATGGCCATTTTTGGTTTTCTTATCTAAATCCCATATTTTTTAGACTTAATTTGTAATAACGGATATCTTGTATCCTTGGGCTCCTTGATCTTTCTTGTAATCATCTTTAGTAGGTCGCCAGTGGTTACTCTTTTTTTTACATTCTATGTGAAGGTCATTCGTAAGGATGGTAGAAGAGACGGAGGCCATTCACATTATAATGGTTGAAGATGAAGGCCACGAGCATCAATGAATTGTAGAGGGAGATTGAAGCCAAAGATAGGTGGCAACGGAGTTCAAAGCAACCAACAAAAAAACTTTGAATCATGGTTCAAAGAGTTGTGCTTAAGTCTGAGAATGATCCAAAGTAACTAGCCTTCAAGTCTAGTTCAAATGGAGTCATCTTCTTACGCACTACAAAATTGACTACTAGAACTCTCAAACTGGCCTACCGATTCACCCGTAGCGAAGGAAACAAGTTCAGCCAACTAAGGCAGAAATTGGTTGGCCCGGGCTATTCATTGTTGGCACTAACGGCTCACGCCAAAGGAGCGATCCATCAGTGGTTGGAATGACTAATCTAAGAAGACTATCATGAGGCTAAGGAACGATTCACACCAGATGCCATAGGCCTCAAGCAAGAGAATGAGTCCCACTTCATAAGGATAAGTATAGGCACGGGACATCCCAGTTTTTACATCCCGCACCGTTCCAAGTCCAAAATACTAATGCCAGTTCTTGGGGGGCAGGAAATCACTCGTCTCGCAAAAACTTTCTGAGCGGAGCACCCTTCCTTACCACAACCCATGCCACCGGCCACATGCATGGATCAGAAGCACCAATTTCATCAATCTGATGGCACCCAGTGCCAGACAACACAGCACATGCCAGAGGGACGTAATGACCCGCGCCACGTTCAACGCTCCGCACCACTTGAAGATTCATGCCACGCAATAGACCGAGTGCTCCGTGCCATATGAAGAGGCACGACTCATGCCACAGGCCACACCATCCATGATGGCCAACGCCCGGTGGTGGCTGAGCTAGGGTCTACCCTGATTTAGCCTATTTTGAGCCTATGTTTAGGCCCAATCTTTTACTACTATAAATATAGCCTTAGTCTACTAGGGTTTTATGATATCATATCTTTAGATTTTTTATTATAAGAGTAACACTAGAGAGAAAAAAACTCTCTCCTTTTCTTTTCTTTCTTTTGATTTTTATCCTAGTATGTGGATTCAAATCTTTATTTGAATTCCATATCTTTGGAATAGATTCTATAGCTCGGGGATAAATTGTAGGAGCATGGTTTAATTTACATATTTTGTGATATTCTTCAGATTCACCCTAATATTTGTCATGATATTATTGTGATTGTTCTTGATTATTTGAATTGCATGAATAGTACACCACATATAAGCACACACTTTGGGCTACATTCATGTATGGTGAAAATATTGATGACCCCTTAGGAAGAGAAACATGGATTTTAGAATGTGTAAGGGAGAACGCACGGGGGGTGTGTGCACAGGGGATTTGAGCATGCTTTGACTTATTTGCCATCGCACTAGTCTTAGCTGACTTTGTAAAGTTATCTGAGAGGTTACAGTAGAGATAGTGAATAGTAACAAGCTAGGGTTGGAAGAGGCCTTAGATCATAGATAAGGTGCCAACAACCCTTCGTCCTAATTGATAGGACCATTACTTTTTTGCTTAGTAGTTGTTAGTTTAAAAACCCAAAAACCCCTCTTTGCATGTTTGTTTACTAGTTATTCCTTTCACTTATACGGATTGAAAACCTATAGTAGGTTTTTTTTTATTGGTACTTAGACCTAGCATCTATGTAGATAAACCCAGGGCTTGCCGCTCACTACCTTCTAGGTAACGTAGTAATAAAAATAGGGTGCCAAACTATAAATTCTTATCTTTTGACCACTCTCCTCTGCTAGGGTTAAATAGCTACAATTAACAATCCCAGGCTGATGGGGGAGGGGGGGGAGGTCAGAAGGTTCATTAGATGGTCATGCTTAGCAATGTGGTCTGAAGGCATATATCCTTCTCTGTGTATGAAAGTCAGTTTAGAGGTCCCCAAGAGCTCATGTAACTTTTCAAACTTATAGTATAGATAAAAAGGAGATTTACAGGATTCTTAATCATCTGAAGTGCTATAAGGCAATTGGATTCAACACTACTGGAAAACCCTCCCTTTCACAGCGGTTTGTAGTAGCTAGTTTAAAAAATTGATGCTATGTAACTGAGTAGCAGCTATAATTTATTTTTAGCAGTTATTATTTAATAAGTGCTTCAATTAAAAATTGTTAAGTAGCTAATTATTGAAGAACCACTTTTCGAGTGAGCTATTTTAGTATTGGAGGGAAATCATAGCAGCTATTTCCGAAAAAACTACAACTATATTAAGTTAGGCGGGAAATCATAGCAACTATTATTTTAAAATAGCTGCTTTGTATATTTTTAAAGCATCTAATTATTACAGAACCACTTCTAGAGTGAGATATTAATGAATTGGCAGGAAATCATAGCAATTATAACCTAAAAATTTCTACTACATTAATTTAGGCGGGAAAACATAACACCAGATATTATAAAATAGCTTCTTTGTGCACTAGCATTAAATGTTTTATGTGATACATAACTACATTTAGTAGCGGTTTTTGAAAATAGCTGCTACGAACAAAGATGAAAACCTTCAATATGAGCAAAAATTGAAGAAGATTTTGCATTTATGAGACTTTTTGACAATTCTTCATTACTATATAGATGTTGAATCCAATATTTAATTCCATGTGCTAGGATTATTAAGAGGTGAATTACATTGATTTGATCATGAATTATATGTATACAAGTTTTATTTTGATTCCTTGTTGATTTTGTACATATAATGTCCATGAATGTGATGAAACAGGTGTAATGTTTGAGTAATGTTTATATGTGAGATGATTTTGATATGTATGTATACGTATATTCACCCATTCCAATAGATCCAAAGTATACGTAGTGTAGGTGCAAAGTTTACCTTGTGATGGTAATGATAAGCTTGTTTATAATTCTTTAGCTTCTTTGTGTGTAATTTAAGTATATGAAGTTGATTCACAGTTTTTCTTGTGTCGCAGATTAAGAGTATAGATTTTGAGGGTCAGTGTGACATCATTAACAATGTAGATAGGACAAGTAAAAATTATGTTTCTTTTGGTAGATTTATTCTTATCGTATGCCTTTGGACGCGAGGAAGGCGTTCTATCACTACAAGGAAATGAACCTATTACTTCACCCCTTTTACCTCGGTTTTTTTGCTTAGCTCTAGAAACCGATGTAAAAAAGTTCTTTTACCTTGGTTTTTAAAGTAAAATATATTAATTACCTCGGTTATAAAAAAAATTGAGGTAAAAAATTGGTTTTTACCTCAGTAATAATTTTAACTGAACTAAAAGGTTTAGGGACGAGGTGTGTGCGACATTGCATTCATGTATTAGAAGTTATCGCCGAACTAGTGTGTTATGTCGATATCACTAACCGAACATGAGAGAAAGGACCGATATTGCATATAATTAAATGTACAACATTTAGAAGTTAAGTTGAGAAGGAATAACAAGAAGTATTATTTAGTTTAGTTATTAAAAAATTAAACAATGTCTGTTTTGTTATGTTACAATTGAAAATGGTTGTATAATTCATAGAGGAAATCACAACCACCATAAAAAGGTTTTGAAAGGTACGGTTGGAAGTGTTCTTCAAAATCACACACAGACAATAACATATTGTTCAAAACAGGTGGTAAAATATTTTGAAAAATCTTGTTTGCGATAACCTCCTTACAAATTAATTATTACATAATAGCTCAACTATAAATAACAAATGTCATAGTTTTCCAATATTAGAATAGAAATTACAATAAACTCAATCTCCTTGAATTATGATAACTTGGAAGACAATCGGCCCCCCATCGTCTAGGTTCTCGAAGAACAAAGTGTCCACAATGTGCAGGTTGTTGCCAGAAAGGAACTCAAAAAAACCCTTAAGGGACAGGGCCTTGATCTTCCCTTGGCCCGAGTACGTCATGCACCACTCTTTAACCTTATCACAATGAGGGTCTTTGCCTTTTGCAGGAGTGGTACAATTTCAATCGGGATTACTAATAAAAAAATATCATTATGAACAAATATATGCAATTATAAACAAATAGTATTAACATAAAATGAAATATTTTAATGATTTTAATTATTGGAAATTTTCATTCATTACCAAAGCTGGGCTTTTCCAAATGTTTTGTTGCTTCAAGGTGCAGTGGTAAAATGGGCTTTCCAGAGCAATTGTACGGTCTTCAATGTTGAAGACAACCGGTTTTGGGTTTCTCCTTTGTGCGGAGAACTGCATAATTGATATATATTTAAATTGATTAAAAACAGTATTTTGCTAATGTATTAGTAAATATACGATGTGAATGTCAAATATCTCAAAAATTGGCTACCTAGAGGATCCTTCACCAGGCATTATACCTGTATGAAGTGAACAATATGTTTATTAAGAAAAACGTGCATAGTCGGTAGTTTGTCGCGGGAACATATCGGTTTATACCAGAAGTAGGGTCAACATGTTATAGCGAGGTCCCCGCTTACTCGGTAAGACCGACGTTAAACCAAGTTGAAAATAAGGATAAACAGTTAAGTAAAATGCCTACATGCAAGTTTGCAAAGACATCAGTACTATAGATATATAAATACATACAACTGTGCGGCTAATGCAACAACTACATAGAAGAATGTTTAACGTCACAATTATGTATTGAATGGGATAAGACTGGAGCCAAACTCGTATGGGTCAAAGACAGTAACACGAAATAGAGAAACCCAGCAACCAAAAAATGCATTAAAAAGACAAAATTAGACGAAAACATCCTAAAACAATAAAGAATAATGTCTCCTAGGTTCACATGTACAAAAACTTCCCACTCTAAAAAATCTAAGTAAGAACTACTGATATGTCCATTTTATGTACATAATTTAGTACTATTTTGGGTCACTTTTGTGCTCTTTTATTATCAAGAGCTTGTGTTTTACCTTGAAATTCTCTTAGGAGGGGTAAGAGAAACTTTACGCTCTTTTACCTCTCCTAAGTGGATTTTGCATGACAAGGGAAGAACACGGAGGCATGAAAACCAAAAGCCATTAAAGATCACATTTTTGCAGACTTTTGAAGACTTGCTTCAAAGACATGATGACCGGAGGCTATTGAAGACCATTTTTGGAGACATTGAAGAACTGAAAATGAGAGGAATTGCTATGAAGATGATTGTAAACCACAAGAAGAAGAAAAGGAAATGAGGCAAAATTCTGGCACTCATCGCGAGTCGCGATGGCCTCGTCCCGAGACCGTCGTGAGTCGTGATTAGACAGTCGTGAGTTGCGACCAACGGGTGGGAACAATTTCACCTTATCCTTTTTGTACTACACTCTCTTTCCTCTCATTCACAATCTTCTTCACCTGCATTTTCATTACTGTTTAAAACCCTATTTTCGTCCATATCATCTTTGCAATCTCTTGTATTATGTTTGGTTGTTTAGTATTAATTAATGTGAACTCATGTAGCTAAATCTAGTTCTTGGAAGCAATTGATTGAAGCTTCCAAGCTTATGTAGTAAGATTCTATGTTTGGTCATTTATGAACATTTATTAGAGAGCATTTATTATGCCATTAATGTTGTGTTTTACATCATTTATACCATGGGTTGTTTGAGCATATGAAATGTTTGTAAGATTGAAATTTTAGGGTGTTGGGAAACTTGCAAAGTTCTTAACTCATTTGATATGGAAATCCAAGAGCATGGATTTAGAACTTTTTGTGTATAATGTGGGGTAGTTCTTGCTAGATTAGTATGTTAATGTGGTTTGTTCTCATATTTGTCATATAGGTACAAAGAAAGGCTGAACCTTGAATGTTGTTTGTTCTAAGTTTAATCTAATGAATGCTTTGTTTGGTTAAATAACTATGTCTTTGTTGGAAGGGTTTTTATTATCAAACCTATGGTCCTTTGGGTGAAATGCCATTGATGAAACACCCCTATGATGTCGTTTGTCTAGGGTGATTATCAATGAGGTTTGCAAATGGTTGTTGTTTGTCTTTGCAAACTACTCTTAAGGAGGAATAAATGTTGATCTTTGAATGGGAAGTGATAACATTCCCCATAGACAATAAATGTAATTGAATGAGTAAATGAATCAATGAGCTATATGATATTTGGAAGTGGAAATCGATTGCCCCCAAGGCTCCATTAATTATCATTTACATCGTATCTTTAGTTGTATTGCATGATTAGCATAGTTCTCTTGCTTTTCTAGTTGTCGTATTTCAATTTGATAACTTAGGATCAAACCAACCAAACCCCCCCTGTTTACATGCTTTTATATATATATATATATATATATATATATATATATGTATGTATATGCCTAGCATGTCTTCTCCTATATATGTTTAAACACTTGAAAAGATCCCTCTTCTCGTGGATGACGCCGACATGCCATTATCTACTTTATTGTTGATATGAAGCATTAGGGCTTAAAAGTATTAACTTTGAGAAGTACGACGACAAACTCCCAAATTTTTGCGCCGCTGCTGGGGAAGAGGTGTTTATTTTTAAGTGTTTGGGCATATTATGTGTGATTATATGCTAATTGTAAAATGTGTTAGTTTGGTTTTGTTTTGATATTTTTAGTTTATTTTCCATTTTCACTTGGCTTAGAGACGTATTGTTCGAGTTCTTGGTGTATGGTTCGCATGCAATCCTCTTCACAAGAACCCTTACACTACGACCCAGTGTTAGAGTTGAATTTGATATGGGCTAGGAGGCTTTCTTTGGAAAGTGTGAATAACACCCCGCCTAGTGACCATTTTGTGGATACATCTTCCTCTATGGAACATCAAATTGAGCATGAGGATGAGCATCCCCCTATCCAAGGGCGGGCTCATCATCTCCACCAAAGAGAGATCCCTTTGAGGCAAGCTTTTCTAAGAGATATCATGGCCCCCAACCTCGATCAACAACCGATGTGCATCGAGTATCCTGTGGTTGGACCGAACAGGCACTTTAAGCTAAAGATCGAGTTCATCAACATGCTACCCATCTTCCTTGTTAGGCAAGGGGAGAATGCCAACAAACACCTCACCAAATTTCACTTTTTTTGTGGTGGTACGGTTCCCCATGGAGTGGATGAAGATTTCTACAAGTTAGGCATTCCCGTTCACACTAAGGGATGTGCAAGGGATTGGCTCCACTACCTACCGCCCAAGAGCATTAAGAGTTGCTTTGATATGAAAACAAAGTTTCTAGCCAAATACTTTCGGCCTCTAAATCCTTCGCCTTGAAGAAGGACATAAGCAACATCCTCCAATGGCATGAAGAATCTCTCTTCAACTATTGGGAAAGGTTCAAGAAGCTTCTTGCAAGTTGCCCATATCACGGTTATTCGGAGGGGGATTTGGTTTATTAGTTCTACAATGGCCTTCTTGATGAAGATCAAAGGTTGGTGAGAAGTTCTTGTGGGGCACCCTTGGGAACAAAACATTCTCCGAGGCCATGCAATTATATAAAGAGCTAGCAAAAGAATCGAGAAACTTTAGCTGAAGGGCCAAATTGAGAAAGAGGAATCCAATGCCCACAAGTGACTCTTCAAATAGTGGAAAGCTCGAGGATCAAGTCTCGGCCCTTGCATCTATGGTCAATTCATTGATGACGAAGCCCAAGAATTCGCCACACGTTAAATCATGTGAAATTTGTTACTTGGTGCATCCTACGGACACTTGCCCCACTTTGCAAGAGGATTATGTTGAAGAGGTAAGTGCCATGGGCTATCAAGGGAATCAAGGCTACCAAGGCAAACAAAGATATCAAGGTGGGTAAGGCTACCAAGGTTATCAAGGTTATCAAGGGTACTAAAACTGGCCATACAATTCTAGAAATCATGATAACCCGAACCTCCGGTGTGGAAACCCTCAAGGAAGCCAAAACCCCCAACCATATCAGCCTCCTCAATAACAATATAGGCCACCTTAACAACAATTTCAAAGGCTCCAAGACAAACCCTGAGACCAAGGGGAGAGCTCGAGGCTAACAAAGGATGAGGTGATGCAAGCCATTCACCGATTGGGCATGTGCATGGAAAAAAGTGAGAAATTCCAAGATGAAGCCAAGGCGAGTATCAAAAACTTGGAAACTCAAGTGAGCCAAATAGCTCAAGTGGTGAATCGGATGGAAGCCCAGGAAAAGGGTAAGCAACCCTCCCAACCGGAGATCAAACCTTAACAAAATGTGAGTGCTATCACTTTGAAAAGTGGTAAAGAGGTTGACTCTCCCACGGTTGGTAAAGTTGTTGAGGAATAACCTAGGAAGCTTGAAGTGCTTGAGAAAGAAGGGAAAGAGGAGATTGAGGAGGAGGCCAAGGAGCAAGCAAAGAAGGGAAGAGGAAAGGAAGAGGAGATCACCGTTGAGAAATCAACCTCCATTTTTGAACCTTCATCCCCCCTCACAAGAAGGCAAGAGTAGTGGAGATTCCTCCATATGTGCCGTAGCCACCATTCCCGGAAGCTCTAAAACAAAAAAGGAGGAAGGAATCCAACAAGGACATCTACGAAGTCTTTCGTAGGTGTGAGGTAAATATCCCTCTTTTGAATGCGATTGAACAAATTCCTAGCTATGCAAAAATGTTGAAAGAATTATTTGTAGTAAATAGGAAACAAAGAATGAAGAACAAGCTTAAAAATGGGAGAAGTGAACATGTCTCCGCTTTGTGCCAAAGGGAGTTACCACCTAAATGTAGCGATCCCTGTATGTTCATGATCCCTGCATGATAGGAAATACACATTTCGAAAAAGCAATGCTTGACTTAGGTGCATCGATAAATGTGATTCCTTATTCTTTGTATGAAAACCTTAATCTTGGTACTTTGTACAAAACCGGGGTGGTGATCCAACTAGCCGATCTTTCTAGTGCGTACCCTAAGGGTATCATCGAGGATGTGTTGGTTAGGGTAGATTCCTTAATATTCCCTGCGGATTTTTATGTCCTCGACATGGAGCATGATAAATATGCCACCCCAATCTTGTTGTTGAGGCCATTTTTTAAGACCTCTAGGACCATCATTGATGTGCATAATGGTACCCTCACCATGGAATTTGATGGGATTAAAGTAGAGTTTAGCATAAATGACTCTATGAAGTATCCTCTTGAACAATATTCTTGCAATGCTATTGATTTTGTTGACAATGTGGTGGAAGATGTTTTTGAATTGAGGGGTGACGATTCCTTGTTAGTTTCTTTGGAAAATGATGCTTAAAATGCATGTCTTGTATATTCCATGAGTATTAACTTAAAGGAAAGCATTGAGGAGTTAAGCATTCTTGAGAAGGTGGTGCAAAGTCCCGACCCTCTAGTCTTAGAGGAACCTGAAGAACTGGAATTCCTCCCATCACTTGTGAAGGCTCTGGTGATTGAGCTTAAACCGTTGCCAAGTGACCTCAAGTACACATTTCTTGGGGAAGGGGAGACGCTTCCGGTCATCATTTCAAGCAAGCTCACCAAGGAGGAAGATGAAAAGTTGATGGTGATGTTGCAAGAGAATAAGGAAGCAATTGGATGGACTATTACTGACATCAAAGGCATAATTCCATCCACTTGTATGTATAGAATCTTGTTGGAAGAAGACGCAAGACCCGTCTTGCAACTCCAAGCTGTTTAAACCCCAATGCCATTTAAACCCACCTATGATGGAGGTGGTAAAGGTGGAAATCCTCAAGTTACTCCAAGCGGGCATGATCTATCCAATCTCGGATAGCAAATGGGTGAGTCCAACTCAAGTGGTACCCAAGAAGAGTGGGGTGATGGTGGTAAAAAATGAGAAGGGTGAAATGGTGCCCACCCAAGTTCAAAACGGGTGGCGCGTTTGCATCGACTACCGAAGGCTAAATGTGGAAACCCGGATGGATCACTTCCCGTTGCCATTCATAGACCAAATGCTTGAGAGGTTAGCAAGCCACCCCTTCTATTACTTTTTGGATGGGTACTTGGGGTATTTTCAAGTGGCTATCGCCCCGGAAGACCAAGAAAAAACTACCTTCACGTTCCCCTTTCGTACGTTTGCTTACTAGCGCATGCCATTCGGGTTATGTAACACCCCCACAACTTTCCAAAGGTGTATGGTAAGCATTTTCTCATAATTTTTTGAAAATTTTGTCGAGAGATTCATGGATGATTTCACCATTCATGGTAATTCTTTTGACAATTGTTTAGCAAATTTGGCACAAGTTCTTAAATGTTGCATTGATATTAATCTTGAGCTAAATTATGAGAAGTGTCATTTTTTGGTAGAGCAAGGCATTGTTTTAGGCCATGTTGTCTCCTCTAAGGGTATTGAGGTTGACAAGGCTAAGATAGACACAATTCAAACTTTGCCTTATCCTACTAATGTGCGCGAAGAGCGCTATTTTCTTGGCCATGTAGGATTCTATCGCCAATTCATCAAGGACTTCTCAAAGATAGCATCCCCTTTATGAAATTTGTTGCAAAAAGAGTCAGAATTTGTGATGGAAGAGTATGCATTGAAAGAAAGGTTAGATTCATCCCATATTATACAACCCCCGGATTGGTCATTGCCATTTGAGATTATGTGCGATGCGAGTGATTATGCCATTGGATCGGTGCTTGGTCAAAGGGTGGGGAGAGCACCCCACGCCATCTACTATGCATCCATGTCTTTCAATGAAGCCCAAAGAAACTATTCCACCAAATAAAAGGAGTTGGTAGTAGTGGTATTTTCTTTGGAAAAATTTTAATCTTACTTGCTTGGTACAAAAGTTATTGTGTACACTGACCATGCAGCACTTTGTCATTTAATGACGAAGAAATAGGCCAAGCCAAGTTTGATTAGGTGGATCCTGATCTTGAGTGAATTTGAGTTAGAGGTGCAAAACAAGAAAGGTGCGGAGAACCTCCTAGCTGATCACCTAAGCCGGTTGGCACCCTGCCAAAATAGTGAGGCAAATCTATTAATCAAGGAGCAATTACGGGAGGGGTTCCCCGATGAACAATTGTTCGCTATCAGGGTCCTCCAACAATGGTATGCCGACATTGTGACCTTTTTTGTCTCTGGTAAATTTCCTCCTCACTTTTCTAAAGCACAGAAATATATGCTAAAGATCGATGCTAAATATTATGTGTGTGATGATCCCTTTTTGTGGAAGCATTGTGTAGACCAAGTTGTTAGGAGATGCATCCCCGATGATGAAGTACATTCAATTCTCACTTTTTGCCATTCTCATGCATGCGGGGGTCATTTTGGAGCTGAAAGGACCGCTAGGAAAGTCTTGGAAAGTGGTTTTTATTGGCCTACTTTTAATAAGCATGCGTACGTATTTTGTAAGGCTTGTGACAAGTGTGAAAGAGTAGGAAATATCTCATCTAGAAAGTAGATGCCCGAAAAAGCTATGCTATATTGTGAAATCTTTGATGTTTGGGGTATTGACTTCATGGGACCTTTCTCTAATTCTTATGGCTTTACATACATTCTTCTTGTCGTTGATTATGTGTCGAAGTGGGTTGAAGCAAACACCACTAAGACTAATGATTCTAAAGTGGTTGCAAAATTCCTGAAAGATAACATCTTTTCTGGGTTTGGGGTACCCCGAGCCTTTATTAGTGACCGTAGAACCCATTTTTGCAATCGGACCATGGCGGCACTCTTGAAGAAGTATGGCATCACTCAAAAGACATCCACCGCCTATCACTCGCAAACCAATGGGTAAGCCAAAGTTTCCAATCGGGAAATCAAGTCCATCCTTCAAAAGATGGTTAACCTTAACCGGAAGGATTAGAGTTCTCGGTTGAATGATGCCTTGTGGGCATATAGGACGGCTTACAAGACACCAATCGGTATGTCACCATACCGGTTAGTGTTTGGTAAGCCATGTAATCTACCGGTGTAAATTCAACATAAAACTTACTGGGCGGTCAAAGAATTCAATCTTAATATAGATCAAGCTGGTTTGCATAGGAAGTTACAATTGGATCAACCAGATGAGATTTGGAGGGATTCCTATGAGAACGCTGAAATCTATAAAGAGAAGGCAAAGGTATCGCACGACAAGATGATCTTTAGGAAGGACTTTGACATTGGTCAAAAGGTCCTCCTATTCCAATCTCGCCTTTGGTTATTCCCAGGTAAGTTGAGGTCTCGATGGATTGGTCCTTTTGAGGTGGTTAAGGTATTCCCGCATAGCGTGGTGGAGATTCTAGATCAAGCTAAGACCAATACTTTCAAGGTTAATGGACAACGTTTGAAACCTTACCACGAGAATTTTGTGCCAGAAAAAGGAGAGGAAGTTGATCTCCTCGATCCGGTTTGTGAGTAAAACCCAAGAAAAGGGAGTAAGTCGTGCCGACGACATTAAATAAACTTGGTTTTAATCATCCGGATCGCCATTCATGACTTTCCGTTGATGTTGTTTGGTTTTAAATTTTATCATTAAGTTTCATTATTTTCTTTATGATTTTCATGGGTTGTTCTTTTTCCATGATTTTGTAGCAATTTTGAAGCCAAGGTATTGGACTTTTGAAGGGAGAAAGGCTTGGAGTCAAAAAGGAAAGACTTGGACAAGAGAAGGAATCGGAAACCTTTTTCTAAGCACCGGGTTAGAAGTGGTCGTGAGTCGCGATGGCCTCGCGAGGGCATTGTTGTGAGTCGCGATGTCCTCGTGAGAGCCTCATCGTGAATCGTGACCAAATCAGGGATTTTGGCTAAAAATGGGGGTCTCGGCCAAAACTTTCCAGGAGTCACGATGGCCTCGCAAGGGCCTCGTCATGACTTGTGACAGAGTGGTTGCGGTCGTAATGTACTCAAAAATCTTGTGTTAAAATGGAGGTCTCGGCCTCCACTTTTCACGAGCCGAGATGGCCTCGCAATGACCTCTTCGCGAGCCCTCAAGGTGTAATCTTTCATCCTCGAGCCTAGCCTCTCGAGACCTCGAAGCCCTAAACCCTTGACTTGAGCAGAACCATTAAGTCCATCACCCTCTCGACATCATCCCCTCGAGACCTAGAAACCCTTAACCTTCAACTTGAGCCGAACCATAAAGTCCATCACCTTCTGGAGACCATCCCTTCAAGACATCACCACCTCGAGCCCTCAACTTGAGCCAAACCATAAAGTCCACCACTCTCTCAAGTTCAGCCTTTTGAGATATCATCCCTTTGAGACCTCGAGGCAGTAATCCCTCGACTTGAGAAAAACCTAAAGCCCATCATCCCATCGAGGCCAGCTCTCGAGACCAGCCCTTCGAGACATCACCACCTTGGGTCCTCGAGGCCGCAAGCCTCTTGAGACCTCGAAGCCACGAGCCCTCGAGGAGTCATCTTTCATCCTCGAGCAAGCCTCTCGAGACCTCAAAGCCATAAGCCCTTGAGGTGTCATCTTTCATCCTCGAGCATAGCCTCTGGAGACATCGAAGCTACGAGCCCTCGAGGTGTCATCTTTCATCCTCGAGCATAGCCTCTGGAGACCTCGAAGCCACAATCCCTCGAGGTGTCATCTTTCATTCTTGAGCCTAGCCTATTGAGACCTCAAAGTCGCGAGCCCTCAAGGTGTCATCTTTCATCCTCGAGCCTAGCTTCTCAAGACCTCGAAGCCATGAGCCCTTGAAGTGTCATCTTTCATCCAAGAGAATAGCCTCTCAAGACCTCAAAGCTGGGAGCTCTCGAGGTGTCATCTTTCATCATCGAGCCTAGCTTCTCAAGACCTCAAAGCCACGAGCCCTCTAAGTGTCCATCTTTCATCCTCGAGCCTAGCCAGACCTAATGCCCCTCGAGACCACCCATCGTGAGTCACGACGGTCGTAGAAATCTTCTTTAAATAATGGGCTAAACCCATTTTGCTACAAACATATCCACAATATACCACTACTCTTCATCTTCTCCCGCTCCTCTTCACCATCCTCAACTTTCCTCCACTAAGCGCCCCCGCTCATTGCAGCCGCTCGCTGCTGCCGCTCACCGTCGCTAAACTGCCTCCCTCCACCACTTACAACCACCTATCCATACCCCATCCTTTCTTCCCAACCTCCACCCACAAATCAAAAAAAAATTCTTTGAAGAACACAAACCCTAGAATTTGGAGGTTTTGTCACTTTGAGCAATTCAGTTTTGAATTGATTATGGGTTTCCTCTTTTCTTCTTCATACGCATCTTGGTGGTACATTTCTTCACTTTATTGAGCTTGAATTGTGATTACGAATGTCCACTCTTTTTTTATGGATATTGTGTAGATTATGTGTGATGCCTTAGGAAATTGAATTGTTGGATCTTGGTTAATTTTGGTGAATAAATTGTACCTGCAATTCAATTTGATGGGTATTGTGTGCATATTTTGTGGTTGTGGTTTGGATTGTATTGTGCTTGTTTAAGTTGTGATTGTGTGCATTTGTGTTGTTGTGGCTGAGAATAGATTGTGACTTATGCTAGATAGGAGGCATGTTGGCCCTTGATTCAACATAGTTGTTATTTGAATAAAATGTTATTGTGCTTTGCAATGCTATTTTGCTTAGGGTAGTTTATCCATGGGACGTGAATGTTGACATTGTGAATGTACTAATGGTAGCTAAGTTAGTTGAGTACAACTGTGGTTTTGAGATATAGCATATTGATTTCAACTATGAGAATTTCATAGATTTGAGAATATGGGCTTGTTGGACATAGTATAGATTTTATATGCAATTGTGATTAGGACTTGAACTAGTTGACTTGATTTTTATTCGGCGTGTGATGATGAACTAGTTGAGTATGAATTTGAAATATTGCATATACACATATTCCTGTGCGTTTGACTTGTTTGTTGTGATTGGTATATATGGCCCCTACGAAGAGACCTAGGGCTCCCCCGGAAAGCAGGCGCACCACCGCTCCACCTTCGCCTTCTCCACCGACTCCAGAATCGAGCCCTGTACCTCTCCCTCCGGATAGGTACATGGGTTCGACCCGGATCACCGGGTCCTATACGAAAAGATGGGAGATCCTGGAGAAGTGCCAACTCATGGAGACAAGCTTTGTCGATGTGCCCACATTAGATGCTCTAGGGCTCACTCAGCCTGTCAGATGCCTCTTCACAAAAGAGGGAATGGAAGGGTTTATGAGTAGGAGTGTGCCCTTTTACTGGAGGTACACACTGGAATTATTGTCCATGGTCCATATAAGCAGCATAAGAGGTGATCACCCATGCGAGAGGCACATTGATGTTCACTTAGATGATATGTCTAGGAAAATGACCGTCTCGCAGATTAAGGTGACCTTTGGATTTGACACCTTTGAGATATGGGCCAGGCTGGACCCACAGGCCCAAGAGCTACCAATTGAAGATAACATGCACTTTTGGAATGTCATCAACATGAGGCCAAAGAATTCCCATGGTAAGAGTAGCGCCATTATCCACCCTGCACTCTGTTATGTGCATCTTCTGTTGGCTGGCACAGTACTTTGCTCCGCGGAGCCGACGAATGTGCCAAACAATGACATTCACTTTCTGTGGCACTTAACAAGTGAGGAATCAAGATACGGGCTGTGGGCAGAATTGTGGATGAAGAGAATCATGGAGGTGGCAGGAAAACCCAAGGGGAAGATTATGGTCGGAGGCATAATAGGCCTTTTAGCAGAGTACTTGGGATTGGTTCCTCCAGTTGACTTTCTGCGCTTAAGGAGGCGCACGTCCTATATTATCACCGCTGAGAGGTTAGTTAGATTTGAGATGCTCAGTTCCACACAGACTACAGGGCTCTTCCATTGGTTGTATGATGCGAGGAAGGTCGTATTGATGGCACTTCCTCAGCCCAACAAGACGAAGCTGGAATTAGACACATCTCTATAAGACTTGGCGATTTCACCGGACTCCTCATGTAGAGATGATTTCGAGCATGAGCTCCGTGACCTTGGCCCTGCTCCTGTCCAGCGTGGTGATAGTAGTCTACCTCCCTCTAAGTGATAGCAGTAGCAGCACTCCACGCAGCCTCTACCAGAGAAAGAGCCGATGCAGGAGGACAATGTGCCACCTCACTATTCCCAGCCTCCACCGGACATCTACGAGCGGATGATGCAGACTATGCATGATGGATTCTGCCGCCAGGATAGCATGATATTGGAGCATAATGTATTTGTCTCCCAAACCTTGATTGATATGGATGAGGAGATTGACCACTTGTCAGCTCACATCCATGAGATGAAGTCCCAGGCAAGCAGTGTCTCAGGCCCTGATCTGAGAGTGGAGATGAACAGAGCCAGGAGGCAGAGGAGCACGGAGTGTCTAGCACAGTATCAGCAGCGGTATTTTGGTGGTGGCCCTTCTTCATCACATCAGTGATTTTGTGAGCACCATATCTTTACCCTTTCCATACTTTGCTCTGTACATTTTTGCCCTATTTTCTACATTCAGGGCAGTGTAGTGTTCTAAGTATGGGGGAGGGTATCCACTTTGAGAGGATTGAGATTGAAGACACTTTTGCATAACTCTTTTCATTGGTTTTGGATATTTTTTTCCCTTTTTTGTTGGGATGTTTTTCTTTTGATGTACTTGGACAATGTTGGCTTTGATACTATTTTTATCTTTAACATTTGGAAAGAACTTTGCTACTTTATGGATTAGAGACATGTGAAAAATGGTGAAAATTATTTTTGAAAAAAAATAATCCCACTAATTTGAAAACCCGAGTGGACAATTTAGGCAACATTGGGGGCCTGGATAGGTCAAAAACCCGAAAGGGTGACCTTGGCAAAAATGAGAGGCTAAATGTGCGGAAAAAGGTGAGATGTGAGCCAAAGAAACATGATGTGTGGCTAGGATGAAAACCCGAAAGGGATCCTAGGCAATATGAGAGAAAATGAGAGAAATTAAAAAATGTTTAAGTGTTCACTCATTTGCTGGCATTGGAGTCATAAGGTTGTGGTGACCATATAGATGGATCAGTAGCTTGACATCTTGAGGACCTTTTAGGAGTAGAAAATTAAGTGGGAGAAGAAGAAATAAGTTATGAAATTCTTGATTGTTAATATGCTTCATTTTTAGGTTGATATATTGATATAAAGTGGAGCATGTGTTTTGAACCTTATACATGTGTTTAGCTTCACCATGTATCATTGGATTTGGGATTATGAATCGGGATTATGAATTTGGTATTTGGGGATGGTTTAGGGATATCAATGAATTGATAGGTTGATATGGTTTGGGTAGATTTAGGAATAGGGGTTGTGGGAAACTTCTCATTTGACCTTAACATTGGGATGTGTGATATTGAGAGTTTTGTGAGGTATTGATTTGGGGGAATAGTAGTTAGGATGTGGATATGTTATTTACTTCGTATGCTTGGATCTTTTGTTACTCGAGGGCGAGTAAGGTTTAAGTGTGGGGAGGTTTGATATATCCATTTTATGTGCATAATTTAGTACTATTTTGGGTCACTTTTGTGCTCTATTATTATCAAGAGCTTGTGTTTTACCTTGAAATTCTCTTAGGAGGGGTAAGAGAAACTTTACGCTCTTTTACCTCTACTAAGTGGATTTTGCGTGACAAGGGAAGAACACGGAGGCATGAAGACCGGAGGCCATTAAAGATCACATTTTCTAAGACTTTTGAAGACTTGCTTCAAAGACATGAAGACCGGAGGTCATTGAAGACCATTTTTGGAGACATTGAAAACTTGAAAAATGAGAGGAATTGTTGTGAAGATGATTGTATACCACAAGAAGAAGAAGAAAAGGAAACAAGGCAAAACTCTGGCACCCGTCGCGAGTCACGACCAACGGGTGGCCATAATTTCACCTTATCCTTTATGTACTATAAAAGCACTCTCTTTCCTATTATTCACAATCTTCTTCACCTATTTTTTATTTACTGTTTAAAACCCTATTTCCTTCCACTTTCATCTTGCAATCTCTTGTATTATGTTTGGATATTTAGTATTAATTAGTACGAACTCTTGTAGCTAAATCGAGTTCTTGGGAGCAATTGATTGAAGCTTCCAAGCTTATGTAGTAAGATTCTATGTTTTCTCATTTATGAACATCTATTGGAGAGCATTTATTATGCTATTAATGTTGTGTTTTACATCATTTATACCATGGGTTGTTTGAGTATATGAAATGTTTGTAAGATTGAAATGTTAGTGTTAGAAAAGTTGCAAATTTCTTAACTCATTTAATATGGAAATCCAACAGTATGGATTTAAAACTTCTTGTGTATAATATGGGGTAATTCTTGCTAGATGAGTATGTTAGTGTGGTTTGTTCTCATATTTATCATATAGATGCAAAGAAAGGTTGAACCTTGAATGTTGTTTGTTCTAAGTTTAATCTAATGAATGCTTTGTTTGGTTAAATAACTATGTCTTGGTAGAAGGCTTGTTATTATCAAACCTATAGTCCTTTGGGTGAAATGCCATTGATGAAACACCCCTATGATGTTGTTTGTCTAGGGTGATCATCAATGAGGTTTGTAAATGGTTGTTGTTTGTCTTTGCAAACTACTCTTAAGGAGGAATGAATGTTGATCTTTGAATTTTTTTTTTAAATAAACCATCCTTAGATGGGGGAAATTATATTGGCCTTCCCGAGCCGTAATAAACAAAATAAAAGAAGCCAAGGCTAAGTTACTGTACAGACTGAGCGTATTGCTCTTGAAGCAACCATAAATTGCTTCCAAAAGAATGAGCTAGAGTATTTGGGATGCTATAGGATGAGCTCTCGAACTTCTTAGTGAATCGAAAACGAAACACAGGTCAGTCAGAGAGAAGATAACCATGAGCATATCCTCTAATTTTTGCAACAAAAAAGAAACGAGCAGATTAGAAAGGAAAACTGTGGCCTCAGAATTTGAGCTTTCATGATGCCCTAATCCAATGTGAACTGATCAGGAATGTACATTGCAAGCTCTACCAAAAGCTTGTTACTTCGAAGTCTTCAAAGCTGTGCGTAGTGTGTTGAAACAAATAGGAGGCAGATATGCAGCAGCGACATCAGAAACCTGCATTCAAGAGCGAGAATGAGTAGCATCCGAACTAACAAATCGTAGAGCAGGGGTGCCAATTTGATCTAGTCTCACTAACCCCTGGACCGTGTTCGGAAGTTCAGATATGGTAATAAATGATGAATCACATTCTAGTTGCAAACAATGTTTAGCAAGTGTATGAGCCACCAGGTTAGCCTGTCTATATATATGTACGAGTTTGATGTCATTAAGTGATTGATGGATCTCATCAGCTAGGGAAAAGCAGTTCCAGTGACATCGGAGTGGCTGATTCCATGTATAGGGGGCCAGTTAAATCATGTGAAATCTGGATGGCAAACTTAATAGCCTTCAATTCAGCTTCCAAAGGTGATAAAGCATTAGTAAATAGAGTGTAAGCTCCCCTAAAAACACCTCTAATGTCTCTAATGATCACTCCAATCCCACACTTCAAAGTATTGCATGACCAAGAGGCATCAACATTAAGCTTAAAACCTGATATAGGCCTAGTCCAAGCAATTTTCCAGATTTTTGGCCTTGGGGAAAGTTTAAGGAGTGGTAGAAAGGAATGATCTGCAATACTCACATCCAGAGGCGATGCTATATGAACCGGATTTGCACTGAAGGAGAAAAAAATCTGATCTCTAATGAGTTGGAGCACAAGGGTGGAGGAAGGCTTGATAGATTCAAATAAGTATCTGTTTCTCATCTTCCAAATATTCCAAAAAGTGAAGATGGCAGCAGTACGGATCATTATAGCATGTAAAGAAGTTAGAGCTGGCAAAGTGAAGTATTATGAAATTCTTTCCCAAACCGATGGGAAGGCTCTATCTCGAATACCCATGAACTGATGAATAATTTTCCAAACAGATAGAGAGAAATCACATGTATTAAAAAAATGCTCTAAAGAATCCTCATGCTTATTGCACATGCAGCATTTAGAAGCCAAACAAAACCTCAGTTTCCTGAGTATGTTATCAAAAGGCAGCAGAGAATTCACTACTTTCCACATAAATACAGAGATTTTCTTCTCAAATCTGGGGTTCCAAAGGTTTTTAGAAGAGGAAATCGAACCTGTGTGGTTGCTTAGCAAATTATATGTATCTTTGAAGGAGAAATTCCCAGAGATACCTGGTTTCCAAATTAATCTATCAGCTCTGTGGGGGAAAAGTTTTGACTCCTGCAAAAGATTGATAATGTGAGATGACAGAAATGGCTCTATTTTTGTGATGAGAAGATCTTTGTTAGTTATGAAAGCAGAGACTGAACATTCAACATCAATATCCACCCTATTATGATCACACAAATCAATCAGTGAACCTACATCAAGCCAGTTTGAAGTCCAAAAATTACAATCACCTCTCCCTATGATGACTCTAGAATTAGCCTCGGCCCATACATTAACTGAACAAATTCTCTTCCAGTTAGGAGAAGTCCTATAAGATTGAGGGAGGGCTGCCAATAAATGAGTCCAGAGGGCATCACCTATTTGATACTTCCACCACAATTTAACTGAGCATGTTTTAATTATTGTGCTTATAGACCTAAAGCCTAAGCCATTCTGATCAGTTGGGAGGCACAAATCAGACCACTTTTTCCAAGATCTTTTTGTTTTTAAATCATCCCCCCAAAAAAATTTACTCATTTTTTTCTCAATGATGGAAATGATCAATTTTTTTGGTTTGATAACTTGCCAGATGTGTTGTGGAATGGCATATATACAAGACTCAATCAAAGTAATTTTCCCACCCATGGATATCCATCTATTTTTCCAATTACCAATCTTATTATCAATAAGTTCAAAGAGTGGTTGAAAGTAAATCTTTTTAGCCGCACCAGTAAAGATTGGAACTCCTAAGTAGGTGAAAGGGAAAGAACCCAATTTCATTCCAAGTATCCTTTTAATGTGGTTCACTTTATGATCTGTAGCATGCTTACTTATGAAGATGTCACTCTTGTTATAATTGATAGACTGACCAGTGACTTCCTCAAAGATGGACAGAAAAGCCTTTAATCTAACCAAGGTTAAGTTTGTAGCTTTAAAGAAAATGACAGTATCGTCAGCATAAGATAAGTGAGAGATTCTTGGAGGATTACCTGGGAGATCAAAGTAGTCTAGCTTACCCGTGTCAAAAATGTAGGTCAGGCTCCTTGAAAAAGACTCAGAAAAAATATTAAACAACAATGGAGATAAAGGGTCACCCTGTTTAATGCCTCTAGAAGACTGAAAAAATCCCACTGGCTTACCATTAATAAGAATAGAGAACCAAGCCTGTGACAAGTTTTTCATAACAGTGGAAATAAATTTTGCATGGAAACCAAATTTTGCCAAAATTTTATATAGAAATGACCATCTAACCCTATCAAAGGCCTTTTTGAGATCAAGTTTAATTATACAATTCGGATCTCTTCTCTTTCTGTTAATGAGTCTGACCATTTCCTGTAGATGAATTACATTATCTGAAATATCCCTACCATGTAAAAAAGCTGTTTGGTTTGGAGAGATAATCTTAGGCATAATAGATTTAAGTCTTTCCATAAGCACTTTAGAGCAAATCTTATTAATCACATTGGAAAGACTTATAGGTCTATAGTCATCAAATGAGGATGGGGTTTTCTTCTTTGGGATTATGGTGATCCATGTACTACTTATACCCCTAGGCAGGTTAGATGAAGATTGAAAATCCTGAACAGCTAGAAGAAGATCATGTGCTATTATATCCCAAGATTTCATGTAGAATTTGGCCGTAAAACCATCCGGACCTGGAGAGCTTGATTTATTAAGGCTACACACTATCCTCTTAAGCTCCTCCATAGTGACTGGTTTTAATAGGCTCTCATTATCTTCCTGAGTAACCAGCTTGGGGATATGATTGAGAAAATGAGATGTGAATGGAGAACAATCAGTGGGGCAGTCTTCACTGAGTAGATCCTGATAATAACAGATTGCCTCCATCTCCACATCCTGTGTATTTTCCAACCATTGACCATTTCTACCCTTGATTTTTGTGATCCTCAATCTATTGTTCTTATCTTGTACAGATTTATGAAAGAAAGATGTATTATTGTCTCCATCTTGTAGCCATTTTATCTTAGCCTTGTGTTTCCAAAAATTCTTTTGTTCAGACATGGCCTTGACTAATCTGGCCCTAGCCTCCCTAAGGTTAACCAGATTATTAACAGAATCATCATGATCAGTTAAGGCTTCCTGAGCCTGCAAGGCTAATTCTGCCTGAAGTACATTATCATGAATGTTACCAAAATGCTCTTTGTTCCAGCTTTTTAAGGCTTTCTTAAGTCTAACTAATTTTAAGTAAAAAGCTAGCATTCCAGAGTTATGCATAGGAGTATCCCAATCCTTCTTAATTACTTCATTAAAATCTTTCCTCTTGTACCATGTATTTAGGAACCTAAAGGGTCTCGGATTGGATGGTATGTCACTACCTACAGTCAGCAGCAAGGGGTTGTGATCTGAGCTAACTCTATTCAGAATCTGAATTGTAGAGGAAGGAAAAGAAAGAGTCCATGATGCAGTGCACAGACCTCTATCTAGTCTTTTAACTGTAGGAGATCTTAAACGATTATTAGTCCAAGTAAACAGGTTCCCAACAGTATTGATTTCTTCCAAACCCATTCCATTAATAAAATCATTAAAATCTCTAATACTTCCAAGTTTTGGAATAGATGGACCTCTGTATTCAGTTATTGATGAAATGGAGTTGAAATCTCCAATAAACAAAGATTCATGAGAAGTACTAACATTCCCCATAGAAAATAAATGTTGATCTTTGAATGAGAAGTACTAACATTCCCCATAGAAAATAAATGTAATTGAATGAGTAAATGAATCAATGAGCTATTTGATGTTTGGAAGTGGAAATCAATTGCCCCCAAGGATCCGTTAATTATCATTTACATCGTATCTTTAGTTGTATTGCATGATTAGAATAGTTCTCTTGCTTTTCTAGCTGTCGTATTTGAATTTGATAACTTAGGATCAAACCAACCAACCCCCTCCCCCCCTTGTTTACATGCTTTTATATATATATATATATATATATATATATATATATATGTATAAGCCTAGCATGTCTTCTCCTATATATGTTTAAACACTTGAAAAGATCTCTCTTCTCGTGGATGGCCCCGACTTGCCATTATCCACTTTATTGTAGATAGGAAGCATTAGGGCTTAAAAGTATTAACTTTGAGAGGTACGGCGAAGACCTCCCAACTATATAACAAACAATACAACTTATTCAAAATTCTTAAATTAATTAAGAGTAAGAATTACCAAAACTTAGGCATTACACATGAGTAAAAATCCATACCATTGTTGAAATAGAAGTGGAAAGTGTGGAGAGACTCTTCGTATTCTTGGGAAACCTAGAAATGAGGGGCTTAAACAAATTTCTGGGGACCATTTATTTATAGCCATTTTGAAACGACGTTGTTTTGGGACCTTGTGTTGTTTGCCGCGGTAAGTGCGAATTTGCACCATTGTCGCTACATGCAACAGGTCACCAATATCGTTGCGACATCGTAGTGTTATTGATGGGTTCTTCAAATAAGTTATAGTTGATGGGCTCCGTAGATGGGCTCTAATTATTATACATGGGCTGCATAAATTAGGTATAACTTGGACATAGCGATTTTTCTATCAAGCTGCCTTATCCGACATTATCTCCGACCTCAGACCGATATTGGTAAAAGTGATTACAGGCCTCACCATTTTAGCCTGCTAGCATTTCAGACGAGCCCGCATTTCAGCCCGCTCGATGATTATAAGTTTGACCGAGGATGGAAAAGTAGGTACCTTTCAGTGTGGACCGGTTCACACTTTTATGTCCATGTACGGGTAAAGTTCTTAATTTTTGAACAAAATATAAGGTCCCTCCACTAATGTGGGGGATGCAAAAATGCAAATTTAGAGGTACCCTAATCTTTATCACACTGTCATGACCAAGATGTTCTGATTTGGGAATAATCGGATTAAAGGGCAACGTTGTCTGTCATTAGTATTAGTATTTCCATTTATAACCTTATGATAGGCTTCACCGGACCGATGATTTCCACCACATAGAATCAAATGAAATTCCTTATTCTATGGTTTTAATGAAAATAGAATATAATAAAATTGCGTCCATCATATTTTAGAATGTGAATGTACGTGTGGAGTAAATTATGGATGGTTACTTATAAGTAGACAAATGCTTATTTGGTAGAAGTTGACTGGGAGAAGTTTCTATGGGATCACGCCTGTTATGTAATCATTCTCGATGATTATAAGTTTGACCGATGATGGAAAAGTAGGTACCTTCCAGTATGGACCGGTTCACAATTTTACGTCCACGTACGGGTAATGTTTATTTTTGAACTAAATATAAGATCCCTCTGCTAAAGTGGGAGATGTGGAAATGAAAATTCGGAGATACCCTAATCTTTATCACACTGTCATGACCAAGGTGTTTCGATTTAGGAATGACTGGATGAAAGGGCAACGTCATCTGTCATTAGTACTACTATTTCCATTTATACCATTGTGATAAGCTTCATCGAACCGATGATTTCCTCCACATATGTCCCTCCGCAGTTTTGGGAGATGGGAAATGCAAATATAGATATACCATCACCACGGACAATTTTCACAACACTATTAAGTAAATACCAGTTTGACCCTGTGTCCGAGGTTGTGGGTATGTCACCTTATACCGAATCAAGACCGAACATATATCGATGTCGGATATAATGAAATTTCCAGCGGGAAACAAAAATTTTAGGCAAAATTTTGAAGCTAAATTTTTCTCCACCCAAAATTTAAAATCATTAAAATCAGCACCATTACCATTTTTCATCTATAGCACAGTTTCTCACAAACCCTGGCTTCAACACACTATCTTCTCCATCCACACACCTTTGACACAACAATTCAGGAGCTCAATAAAATTGTTTTTGGCCACATATGAACAAATGATTGATGATGGAGCACCTACGTGTTCAAACTAATTGAGGTAGTTTTCCACACATTCAACATTAGTTTAGCAATTGATGAGACGTCATATGCTTGTATTTTCCAAAGCATTTAACATCTCTTTTGTCATATTTTTGTTATAAGATTGCAAGATTTAGGTAGGTTTACATGATAAGGGATTTAGATGACCATTTTCGGTTTTTATATCTAAATCCTTCATTTTGTAACCTATGTTTAGTCTAATGGATTTTGGGTCCTTACGAGCATTTAGATTCCATTTTGTGAGCTTCATTTATAGATGTCTCATGAGCTCTTTGGAGTGGTTTTGTTAGGGCCACGTGCCAAAACTTGGCAGAAGATAGAAGGTTCAAAGAAGGAAGGCAAAGAAGCAGATGAATTGTCACCCAGAATTTTAGACAAAGTTCTTCAAATTATCCAAGAAGAATCAGCCTACAAGGGTGGCATCATTGGATTCATCTTCTCTATCACTATAAAATCGACTACAAGAACTCCCAAAAAGGATCAACGATTCACCCGTAGGAAGCAAAACAAGAAGCCGTGAATTGTAGCCCATCTGAATTTTTTGGGCTGAAACCTCCGCCACCCGGGCGACGCCATTTCTGCCCGGGCGAGAGCCTGCTGCATTTTCTTTTGGCTTTTCTTGATCAAATTAGACTATAAATATCCCCCTCCTTCCCCATTTGCCTAAGCCCAACTTGGGGGCTCCAAAACCCTAGTTTTTCACCATTTTCTTCCACTTCTTCTTCATTCTTTATAGATCTTTGTTCTATGTTATAGGTTTTGATTATCTGGCTTAGTTTTGTACTTGGGAGATATTGATTGAGACTTCCTTTCTAATTTCTTGAGAATCATTTCTATCTATCTATTGCTTTCTCTATTGTGCATTTATTGAGCTTTGAATGCAGATTGTTAATGGCATTAATATTGTTGGATGTTTAAGTATATGAATTTCTTGTATGATTGCTTGTTAGGTTTTGGAGAAAGTAGATAGTTTTCCCCTCTTTTAATGTGGAATCTAAGAGCATGAGTTAGAGATTCTAAATGATGTTGATGTGCTGATAATTTCTAGATGAGTGTGATGATGTTGAACTCGTTGTCATGTTTGTTTTCGGTAGCAAATGAGATAAGTGTGAATGTCGATCGTTCTTGACTAATCTTGTTTAAATGCATAAATTGGTTAAATGCTTAGACACGGTGCAGTGTTTATAAGTGTTACCAAGCTTGTTGATTCTTCGTGCTCAATGCCATCAATGGGATACTATTAGTTGTGTGTCGACAAAGGGAGTCATTGGTGAGGTTTAACAAGAGATGGAGAATTCACTCTTGCAAACTACTATACAAGAAGGATAGGAGATTTATCTTCACAACAAGTAGTTAAAGCAATTAATAGATTGGTTCACTCGTTCTTGAAGCTTTTGTTATTTAGCATTCATATGTTCTTAATGCTATGTTTTACTTCATTTATGCCATGTGGTGTTTGAGAATAGGAATTTAATATGATTAAAGTATTAGAATGTTAGGAAAGTGACAAATTCCTTAGCTCTTTGGCATGAAAATCAAATAACAAGCACTTAGAACTTCTCATGCATAATGTGTTGTGATTCTTGCTAAATAAGTAGGTTAATGTGGATTGTTCTCATATTTATCCTATAGATTCAATGAAAGGTTGAATCTTGAATGTTCTTTGTTCTAGGTTTAGCCTAATGAATGTTATGTTTGGTTAAATGGCTATGTCTTTGGTAGAAGGCTTGTTGTTATCAAATCTATGGTCCTTCGTGTGAAATGTCGTTGATGAAATACCTTTATGGTGTGGTTTTCTTAGAGTAATTGTTAACGAGGTTCTCAAATGGTCATTGTTTGTCTTTGCAAATTACTATTAAGAATGAATGAATGTTGATCTTCGAATGGGAAGTGATAACACTTCCCATAGGTAACACATGTGATTGAATGAATGAATGGTTCAATGATCTACATGAGGTTTGGAAGTGGATATCAATTGCCCCCAAGGCTTAATCTTTTTTTAGTTTTTACCCCTTTTTCTTAGTTTGTTTGATGAACAGCATAGTTACTTATCTTTGCTAGTTAGTTAGTCTTTTAATTTCATAACTTTGGAAAACCAACCAACCAACTCCCCCCCCCCCTATTTACTTGCTTTTATAAATCTATATATAGCTACTTCTAGCCTAATATGAACCATATATGTTTAAGCGCCTAAGAAAATCCCTCTTCTAAGTGGACGACCCCGATTTGCCACTATCCACTTAATTGTATTTAGTAAGCATAAAGGGCTTATAAATTATAACTTTGAGAGGAATGACGATGACCTTCCAGCAATTTAATTACCTCACATTCTACATGTTATTTTCTCACAGATGAAAGCTTGTATTTAGAGTGTATATTTATTCCATGAACACTGTATGAATGTGCAACGTCGGTATCAGTATTTCGGCCGCCACAACGTAAGTCCTAATTCAGACCGACATGACACATGTTAATGAAAACATGAAATTAGTTTGATATGCGACTTCGCACTAAGGTCGACCTTAATGATATAAATTAATGTAATATGCGACGTCACTTCTACCTATATATGTTCATTTGCTAGTTGACATTCACGATGTCTATGTCCGACTATATTATGTTGTGTTTTAATATAGTGTATGCGCAATTATAACTCCAATTTTGTTTGTTGTGTACTCAGTGTAATAGGACAACGAGATTTATGGATGGACTGTAGATGGATGAATTGTCATTTAATAGTTACCGTGACAGTGTTTATACATTACAACGTAGACAATTTGGAGGTTCAATAAGTTTAATGTTTATGAGCAACCTTATGTAATATTATAAATTGTAACATGTATTTGTAATTTTTGTTATAGCTAGGCTTAAGGGTATTTCAAAAGTTATTGTTCATTTTCCCATATAATTGTAATGACAGCTGATTGTTGTATTATGTTTAACAATGAATAGGGTAATCCAATACTAAATAACTTGTAATGGATATTGACTAAAACCATTTTTCTGCATCAAATATTAAAAATGATTTTATTTTTATGAAATGTCCTTTCTATAAATGATCTGCGATGTTGCACATACTAGTAAAAACACAACACATATGTGACTTCACATATAGAACCACGGTGTAATTTATTTTGCGACATCGCCGATACAAAACGACGTTATAATGTTCACCTTTCCATATCAGCATGGACACATTATCATCCCTCCCAATCCGCGATGTCTCTATTATTTAGAACGACATTGGCAGGAATGACGTCGTAGACATTCCTATCTGATCTTGTGTCTTGTTGGTAAGACTGACGTTGACCATCTAACATCCCAACTTCGGTCTAAACGATGTCACAGATACCTTATCCGGTAGTAGGTCTTCATATACCTTATCCGGTAGTAGGTCTTCATCCTGAGACTGATATCGCACATATAATCTGCCAAAGTCGGTCAAAAACTGAGGTAAAAATGTACCTTTTACCTTGATTTCAAACTGAGGTAAAAGGTAACCTTTTTACTCCACCCATATTGACTTCATATTTTTAGGGGAAAACCCCAAGGTAAAAAGGGTTGAAATACCGAGGTAATAGGTATTGTCTGTAGTAGTGTATGTTCGTGTAGAAAGTGCAGCAATAGGGTTCGAATGCGTCTGCAGGATGATGTGAGGATATATTTGGTTATGTATGTCTTTAAGACTGATTATGTAGTTTAGAGTTTTCATGGAGAGACGACGGAACCTAAGGCTGAGGTTGTTAACAATAGGCTTAATAGAATGGATAATTTGTTTGATTATGTGGTGAGGGATTTTAAGGGGAAACCGAAAATACTTCAAACATTTGCTGGGGTTAAACAAAAACTGTTGTACAATGGTCACAAGGCCTACGATACTGTATTATCTGTGTTATTGGAACTGTTTAACTTCAGAGTAAATAAAAAATTGTTTAACATGAAAGGGGTCCTAGGCAAAATGAGAGTAAACAAAAAACAAGATTGATGATGCATGCTTCCGCAGTGGATTGTTTTTGAAGATAACTCTTTGATTGGTTTTGGATTATTTTGGGAAAAGTAAGCTAACTTAACACTTATCTTTTTGGCTTACCTTTTTCCACATTTTACTTTTGGGTGGTTAGATTGCTTATGTTTTTTGGGGAATGTGAGAGTTGTGAGATTCTTACTCCTTTGGGGGAAACAGGGTAATCTAGGAATAAGTTGAATGCCTTAGTTAACTCATGTCTGCATGCTACATTTTTCTTGATTCTTTGTCTTGTCTTTATTTACTCAAGGATGAGTAAAGGGTTAAGTGTGGGGAGTCTTATCTGCTTCATTATGGGTGCATTAACCATTGCATTTGACATAGGCTTTATCTATTTTTATTTAGTGGATTGCTAGTATTAGTTGAGTTTACATGACAATGGGTTAAGACGTCCATTTTTGGTTTTCTTGTCTAAATCCCATATTTTGTAGACTTATTTTGTAGTAACGGACATCTTGTATCCATGTGATCCCTGATCTTCCATGTGCTCTTCTTTAGTAGGTCGTTCGTGGTTACTCTTTGTTTACATTCTATGTGATGGCCATTTGTAAGAATGGTAGAAGAGACGAAGGCCATTCACATTAGAATGGTAGAAGATGAAGGCCACGAGCATCCATGCGTGGTAGAAGGAGATTGAAGCCAAAGATAGGTGGCAACAGAGGTTAAAGCAGCCAACAAAGAAACAGTGAATCATGGTCTGATAAGTTGTGCTTAAGTCTGAGAATGATCCAAAATCATTAGCCTTCAAGTCTGGTTCTACTGGATTCGTCTTCTTGCGCACTACAAAATCGACTATTAAAACTCTCAAATCGATCTAACAATTCACCCATAGTGAAGGAAACAAGTTCAGCCGACCGAGGTAAAAATGGGTTGATGCAGGCCATTCTTGGTTATCACTAATGGCCGGCACAAAAGGACAAGCCCCACGTCAAGAAGATCAGCATGAGGATAAGGAACGGTCCATGCCAGATGTCAAGGGCCGTGAGCACAAGACTAAGCCCCACTCTACACTGCTAAATAGGGGCACATGACATCCCATTTTCAATGTCCCATGTTGTTCCAAGTATAAAATACTAATACCAGTTATCAGGGTGTACGGTCCATGCAAAAGTTCAAAGTGGAGCACCCTTCTTGACCACGACCCACGCCACAGGCCACAGGCTCGGATCAGAAGCCCCTATTTCAGCACTCTGATGACTCCCTGTGCCAAACGATGTAACCCGCACCAGAGGAACGTCATGACCTGCACCATGCTCTACGCCCTGCCCCCACTTGAAGATCTATGCCATGAACTAGAATTGGCGCTTCGCTCCACATGAAGAGGCACAACCCACACCATTCATGACGACCAACGCTTGGCGGCGGCTGAGCTAGGGTTTACCCTAATTTGGCCTATTTGGGCCTATTTTTAGACCCAATCTTCTACTACTATAAATATAGCCTTAGTCTACTAGGGTTTTATGATATCATATATTTAGTTATATAATTAGAAAAAGCAACACTAAAGAGAGAAAAAATCTATCCCTTTTTTCTCTCTTTTTGTTTTCATCCTAGGATGTGGAATTTCAAATCTTTATTTGAATTAAAAATCCTTGGAGTAGCTTCTATAGCTTGGGGATAAATTTTAGGAGCATTGTTTAATTTACATGTTTTGTGAGATTCTTTGGGTTCATCCTAATACTTGTGTTCCTGATATTGTTGTGATTGTTCTGTATTATTTGAATTGCATGAATAGTACACCACATATAAGCACACACTTTTGGCTACGTTCATGTATGGTGAAAATATCGATGCCCCATTGGGAAGAGAAACCTGGATGTTAGAATGGGTAAGGGAGAATGCGTCTGCGTAGGTGTGGGCACGGGATTCGAGCATGCTCTGACTTACTTGCTATCGCACTAGTCTTAGCTGACTTTGTAAAGTTGTCTGAGAGGTTACGGGTAGAGATATGAAATAGTAGATAGCTAGGGTTGTAAGAGGCCTTAGATCATAGATAAGCTGACAATGACCCTTCAGCCTAATTGACAGGACCATTACTTTATGCTTAGTAGTTGTTAGTTTCATAAACCAAAACATTCCTCTTTGCATGTTTGATTTACTAGCTACTCAGTACGGATTGACGACCTACACGATGTTTTATTTTTGTTGGTACTTGGACCTAGCATCTCTGTGGATAAATTCTTATCTTTTTACCACTCTCCTCTGCTCGGGTTAATTAGCTACATGTGAGGCTATCTGTGGGCCTCTCAAAGTTAATATTTATAAGCCCTAAATACTTACTATCTACAACTAAGTAGATAGCGGCAAGTCGGGGTCGTCCACGAAGAAGGGGGATTTTCTCAAGCCTTTAGACACAAAAGGTTTCAATTAGGCTAGGAGTAGATATATATATATATATATATATATATATATATATATATAAAAGCATGTAAATGGGGGGTTTGGTTGTTTGGTGGTCCTAAGTTATGAAAGTTAAAAGACAAGACAACTAGCAAAGTCAAGCAACTATGCTAAATCATCAAACAAAACTAAGAAAAGGGTTTTAAAACTACAAAAGATAAAGCATTGGGGGAAACCGATATCCACTTCCAAATCTAATGTAGTTCATTGAACCATTCACTCATCCTATCACAATTGTTATGTATAGGGAATGCCAATGAAATATCAACATTCAGTCCTTCTTAATAGTAATTTGTAAAGACAAACAATGACCATTTGCAAACCTCATTGATGATCACCCTAGAAAAATGACCATAGGGGTATTTCATCAATGGAATTATACACGAAGAACCATAGATTTGACAACGACAAGTCTTCTACCAAAGACATAGCCGTTTAACCAAACATAGCATCAGGCTAAACCTAGAACAAACCACATTCAAGGTTTAACATTTCATTGCATCTATAGGATAAATATGAGAACAATCCACATTAACATACTTATCTAGCAAGAATCACAACACATTATGCACAAGAAGTTCTAAGTTCATGTTTCTAGATTTTCATGCAAAGGAGCTAAGGAATTTGTCAGTTTCCTAACTTCCTAACACTTAAATAAAACAAACACTTCCTATTCTCAAATAACACATGGCACAAATGAAATAAAACATGGCATTAAGAACACATGAATGCTAAATAACAAAGGCTTCAAGAATGAGCAAAACAACCTAATCACTACTTCTACTACTTGTTGTGAAGATAAATCTTCCATCCTTTTTAGATAGTAGTTTGCAAGAGTGAATTCGACATCTCTTGTCAAACCTCACCAATGACTCCCTTAGTACTAAGAGTATCCCATCGATGGCATTTAGCACGAAGAATCAATAAGCTTGGCAACACTTATAAACACTACACCGTGTCTAAGCATTTAACCAAATCATACATTTACACAAGATTAGTCAAGAACGATAGTTATTCATAGACTTATCTCATTTTCTACCTAAAACAAATGTGACAATGAGTTTAACATCATCACATTCATCTAGAAATTATCAACACAACAACACCATTTAAGAAGCTCTAACTCATGCTTTTGGATTCCACATTAAAAGAGGGGAGAATTAGCTACTTTCTCCCAATGGGTTGGGAGAAAGAAATTCATATACTCAAACTTCCAACAACATCAAGCAATTCATATACTCAAACTAGCAATTCACATTCAAAGGTCAATATACTCAAACTTCCAACAACATCAATGCAACTAACAATTCACATTCAAAGCTCAATAAATGCACAATAGCTAAAGCACCAAATATATATATATGGTTTTTACTACATAGAAATGGAACCTTCAATCCATTGCTCCCAAGATAAAACTAAGCTAGATAGTTAAAAGGCATGATTAACCTGCAAAAACTAAGAAAAAAAAGAAAGAAAAACTAGGGTTTGAACCTAGAAAAACACTGGAAGGAGAGAGAGTCCAAGAGGAGAGGATAAGGTGAGTATTTATAGTAAAAAAAAGCAAGAAGGATTCCAGGCCATTCGCCCGTCGCAAGTTGCGATGGGCTTGCGATAACCTCGCGACGGTGCCTAGTTTGGGCATTTTGATTTCTTTCTTCTTCTTGTTTTATGTCCTCCTCTTCTCTTCACTTTTCTTAAATTCTTCAAGTCTTCAAAAGCTCAAATACAAGTCTTCAAATCTTCGAATCTTCAAATGCACTAGAACGATCGGCCAATTGGATTACCACCCCGATTTTGTGTAATGTTCCCAAGTTGAGGTTTTCATATAAGGAATAAGTAATCACATTTATTGATGCACTCAAATCAAGCATAGATTTTTCAAAATGTGTATTTCCTATTATGCAAGGGATTGTGAACATGTCGGGATCGCTACATTTAGGGGGTAGCTCTTTTTGACACAAGGCGGAAACATGCTCACTTTTTCCATTTTTCAACTTATTTTTGGCCATTTGTTTCCTATTCACAACAAATAATTCCTTTAGAAATTTAGCATATCTAGGAATTTTTTCAATGGCATTCAAGAGTGGGATATTTACCTCACATCTACGAAAGACTTCGTAGATGTCCTTGCTGTCCTCCTTTTGTCTTTCAAGGCTTCCGAGAATGGAGGTTCCGGTACATATGGAGGGATCTCAACCATCTTTTCTCTTTTGTGAGGAGGAGATGAGGGTTCCGGGATGGAGGTTGACTTCGGTCTTGGTGCCAATGTCTCCACCTCGATTTCTTCTTCCTTGCCCTTTTTGGCTAATTCTTCGGCCTTCTCCCCATGGGCTTCTTCCTTCTCAACCCCTTTTCCAAACACCTCAATCCTATTAGGCTCCTCTTCAACAATTTCATTATCTGGTGAAGTTACAACCTCTCTACCACTTCTCAAAGCGATAGCACTTGCATTTTGTCGAGGGTTGATCTCCGGTTGGGAGGGTAGCTTACCCTTTTCCCGGGCTTCCATCCAGTTCACCACTTGAGCTATTTGGCTCACTTGGATTTCCAGGTTCTTGATGGTTACTTTGGCTTCGTCTTGGAACTTCTCGCTTTTCTCCGCACACATGTCTAACCGGTGAATGGCTTGCATCACCTCATCTTTTGTTAGCCCCGAGCTCTCCCCTTAGTCTCGGGGTTTGTCTTGGATCCTTTGGAATTGTTGTTGAGGTGGCATATATTGTTATTGAGGAGGCCGATATGGTTGAGGTTTTTCGCTTCCTTGAGGGTTTCCATACCGGAGGTTTGGGTTATCATGATTTCCCAAATTATATCCTTGGTTTTGGTACCCTTGATATCCTTGGTAGCCTTGGTTACATTGGTAGCCTTGCCCACCTTCATATCCTTGGTTTCCTTGGTAGCCTTGATAGCCCATGGAACTTACCTCTTCAACATAATCCTGTTGCAAAGTGGGGCAAGTGTCCATAGGATGCACCAAGTAACAAATTTCACATGATTTAACATGTGGTGCATTTCCTCTGGGCTTTGTCATCAAAGATTTCACCATGGATGCAAGGGCCGAGACTTGATCCTCGAGCTTTCCACTATTTGAAGAGTCACCTGCGGGCATTGGATTTCTCCTTCTCAAATCGGTCCTTGAGCTAAAGTTTCTCGATTCTTCCGCTAGCTCTTCATATAATTGCATGGCCTCAGAGGATGTCTTGTTTCCAAGGGTGCCTCCACAAGAACTTCTCACCAACCTTTGATCTTTATCAAGAAGGCCATTGTAGAAGTAATAAACCAAATCCCCCTCTGAATAACCGTGATAAGGAAACTTGCAAGAAGCTTCTTGAACCTCTCCCAATAATCGAAGAGAGATTCTTCATGCCATTGGAGGATGTTGCTTATGTCCTTCTTCAAGACGGTGGATCTAGAGGCCGGAAAGTATTTGGCTAGAAACTTTTTTTTCATATCAAGTCAACTCTTAATGCTCTTGGGCGGTAGGTAGTGGAGCCAATCTCTTGCATCATCCCTCAGTGTGAACAGGAATGCCTTTAACTTATAGAAATATTCATCCAGTCCATGGAGGACCGTACCACCACACAAGAAGTGAAACTCGGTGAGGTGTTTGTTAGCATTCTCCCCTTGCCTACCAAGGAAGACGGGTAGCATGTTGATAAACCCGGTCTTTAGCTCAAAATACTCGTTTGGTCCAACCACGGGATACTCGATACACATCGGTTGTTGATCGAGGTTGGAAGCCATGATGTCTCTCAACAAATGTTGCCCCAAAGGGATCTCTCTTTGGTGGAGAAGAGGATGGTGAGGTTACCCGCTCGGATGCTCATCTTCATGCTCGATTCGATGTTCCATTGATGAAGATGTATCCGCTAAATGGTCACTAGGAGGCGTGTTATTCACACTTTCCAAAGAAAGCCTCCTAGCCCATCTCAAAATCAACTCCAACTTGGGGTCGTAGTGTAGGGGTTCTTGTGAAGAGGATCGCGTGCGAACCATACACCAAGAACTCGAACAATACATCTCCAAGCCAAGTGAAAATGGCCAATCAACTAAGAATTCAAAATAAAAAACCAAACTAACAAATATTTACAAATAGCACATAATCACACATAATATTCCCAAACACTTAAAAATAAATGCCTCCTCCCTGGCACCGGCGCCAAAATTTAGGAGGTCGTCGCCGTACCTCTCAAAGTTAGTATTTTTAAGCCCCGTTGCTTCCTATCTACAATTAAGTAGATAATGGCAAGTTGGGGTCGTCCACGAGAAGAGAGATCTTTTCAATTGTTTAAACATATATAGGAGAAGACATACTAAACATGTACATACATATATATATATAAGCATGTAAACACAGGGGGTTTTTGGTTGGTTTGTTCCTAAGTTATCAAATTGAAATACAACAACTAGCAAAGCAAGAGAACGATGCTAATCATGCAATACAACTAAAGATAAGATGAAAACAACAATTAACGGAACCTTGGGCGCAATTGACTTCCACTTCCAAACCCCTTATCCATCATTGAACATGCAACCTATTTACTACTTTCACTACTTGTTGTGAAGGCTAAACTTCTATCCTTCTTAGATAGTAGTTTGCAAGAGTGAATTCGACGTCTCTTGTCAAACCTCACCAGTGACTCCCGTAGTTGAAACACGACTCAAGGTATCCAATTGATGGCATTTAGCACGAAGAATCAACAAGCTCGGCAACACTTATAAACACTACACCGCGTCTAAGCATTTAACCGATTTATGCATTTACACAAGATTAGTCAAGAACGATCAACATTCATAGACTTCTCTCATTTGCTACAAGCAACAAACATGACAAAGAGTTCAAAATTGTCATGTTCACCTAGCAATTATCAATCCATCAACACAATCAAAAGCTCTAAATCATACTCTTGGATTCCTATCAAGAAAGGGGGAAATCAACCCATTTCCCCAAACCCTGACAAGCATATCATACAAGTACTTCATATACTCAAGCTTTCAATAACATTAATAACATTGACAAACACATTCAATGCTCCATAAATGCATAATAGTAAGAGTATTAAATAGGCTACAAATTATTTTTAAGACATGGGCTTGGAAGTCTTAGTCAATTGCTCCCAAGAAATGGATTAGCTACAAGAATTCATGCTAATCAATGCTAAACAACTAATCATAAAACAAGAGAATTCAAAGATGAAAATGGAAAGAAAAGGGTTCTAAACAGTACCGAAAAATGCAGATGACGAAGTATGTGAATGAGAGGAAAGAGGGTGCTATTAATGGTACAAAGATGATAAGGTGTAATTCTAGCCACCCGTTGGTCGCGACTCGCTACTGGCTCGTCGTGACTCGCGGCGGTCTCGCGACGAGGCCATCATGACTCACGACGAGTGCCCGAATTTTGCTTTGTTTCCTTTTCTTCTTTTTTTGGTATACAATCACCTTCATAGCAATTCCTCTCATTTTTCAAGTCTTCAATGTCTCCAAAAATGGTCTTCAATGGCCTCCGGTCTTCATGTCTTCGAAGCAAGTCTTCAAAAGTCTTCCAAAATGTTATCTTCCATGGCCTCCGATCTTCATTGCCTCCGTGTTCTTCACTTGTCATGCAAAATCTACTTAGAAGAGGTAAAAGAGCGTAAAGTTGCTCTTACCCCTCCTAAGAGAATTTTAAGGTAAAACACAAGCTCTCAATAATAAAAAATCACAAAAGTGACCCAAAATAGTACTAAATTGTGCACATAATATGGACACATCATTGTCCTTTAGGAGCCTCATTTTCCGGTGACTTTTTCCGGTTAAAGTTGGGTTTCCCAACGGTGCATTTTTTGTCGTGTTTTTGGAATTTTCTAGTGCCCAGATTTGCTCATTTTTTTCTCAAGCATAATGTGACTAGTCATGTTCTTTAATGGGTTCCACTTTGCCCACGGTTTTTGATGAAAACAGGGATCACTGTGTTTTTCTGGAAACATTGAAGGCACAGCTGTGGTCTGAGCTTGGTTTTTCCAGCGAGGCTAGGGCTACTGGAATATGGGTTGCGCAGCTGGGTTTTTTTACCCGAAGCATGGAAATGGGTCTAAGACCCTCAAGGATTCTGAGGTCTGGGCTGAATTTCGTGCTTCTTATGGGTTGAATCATTTACTGGAAAACCGGGTTAGTAGCTAGGTCATGTGACCCATGAAATTAAATCTAGGTCCGATGACCTACAGGTTTAAAAGAGCTTGAACTGATTTAATCCTTTAGCTTAGGGAAATTACTCTTATCTGGGCTGAGCAATTTTCTTGTCTGTTGGGCCAATTGGATCATTTTTTGGGTTGTTGAATTAAGCTTCTTGGAGCATTATTTTCCAAAAGTTGGGCTGAAAAGCTTGCCTTATTGTGCTGAAATATTTCAACTAGGTCTAAGAGTTTACATGTGCTCTTGGGCTGAAATTGAAGTGATATTTGGAACTTACTCTTGGGCTAATTTAGTAGGACAGAGGCTTTACTTTGAAGCATATGCGTGTACCTACGGCTTCGATTCCCTTACCAATGGCTTGGGGAACTGGCATGCATAGGAGTCTATCTTTCTATTTGGGGTCTTCAAGTTCTCACATATCTTTTTCCAGTATTTCATTTTTGGATTGGATCTACGCTTGCTTAGCGTTGGCTTTACACTGGCGAAGATGGAGTGATAGGCATCACCCCACTTGAAGACCTACCAGGAGAGATGATAGACATTGTTGATGAACACAGCCATTGAAAAACACCATTTTTTATGAGCACCACCATAAATGAGTACCATTTTGGAAGAGCATCACCGTGGAAGGCCTCGATGTTTGAGTTAGAAGCAGTAAGTAGCTTACGGTCCAGGGGGAATGTCCCCTGGGCCGTAGTGGTTTTTCATTTTGTTTTATTTGTTTCACTTGGGTTTGTTTTATGCCTCACTTTTGGAGATTTTGAATAGTTTGTAGCAGATGGCCGACAAGCTTTGTGCTCCCGTCTGCAGGCACCATCATGGTTTTTTTTCTATTTACCTTTACATTTGAATGGTCAAACAACTTAACATCATTTATATGCAGTAGGATGTATATCCTAGTATGCAACACTACCATAGTTCCAGAGAAGAATTTCTTGGCTTCATGACTCGGAGACTTACACAGCAAGATAATTAAATGTTAGAGCAACCTTTCAATGAGAAAGAGCTATAGAAGGCCGTAAAACATATGAAATCTTAGTCCTTCCCAGTTCATGATGGCTTCCCTGCAAGCATTAACTAGAAACATTGGGAAATTATTCAAGAGTCGTTAAAAAGGCAATGCATTCTTTAATTGCAGCAAGGTGGCCTAATGGATAAAGAGTGGAAAGAGGCATAGAGTGTTCATTCCCAAATTTAAGAACCTGGTATTTTTTTGAAAATTACGAGCCTATAAGCCTTTGCAAAGGGCAGTATAAAGTCATTGTTAAATTGCTGCAAAAATAATTAAAGAAACTCATTCAACGGCTAATTGGAGAGAATCTAAACGGTTTTGTACCTGGAAGGAACATATCTTAGAGTATACTACTGGCACATGAGCTGACTCATCATATACAGAAGAAGAAAAAAGGAAAAATATCATATTCCGCAATAAATTTATGCATAAATAAGGCATATGATAGGATTTCTTGGAGTATTTTTGAGTATGTCCGAGAAAAAAAAGGAATTTCCTAACTTATAGATCCACATGATAATGCAGCGTGCCAATACAATTTGTTATACTGCAATGATAAATGGGGTACAATCAGTGGCTTTTTATCCAATCAAGGGCCTTAGGAAAGGGTGTCCTCTTTCTCCCTACTTATTCATCATTTACCAACAAGCTTTGTCTTCATCTTTGGATGCTACAGAACAATCTGGGGCAAGGCTTGGTTTTAAAATAAACACGAATGGCCCTCGTATATCACACATAATATATGCAGATGATTCTCTCATATTTACAGAGAACTCAGAAGACAATATCAGATTCCTAGCACAGAGAGTATACTCATATGAGATATTATCGGGATAAAGAGTAATTAGTTTGGAAAAATCATCTTTTTTCTTTAGTCTTAACACACCTTTGTGGTGGAGGAGTTGGGAAACTTATCCCCTAAATATTCATAAATTTAGAAGTGGAGAAAACACGGCCTTTCCATGCGGGGAAGAGTAGTACTTGCAAAGTTAGCAATTCAATCTATAGCATACTATACTATGTCAGTATATAAGTTATCGAGATCAGTTCTAGATAAGATTGATGCAATTACAAGGAGCTTTGTTTAGTGGGGGGGGGGGGAAGGAGCAGAGGGAGGGGGGGAACTGAGCAGAGGAAAATTCACTGAAAAATTTGGGATTTGTTATGTAAGTCGAAGCAAGATGGAGGACTTGGACTCAATTCTTCTCAACATATTAACCAAACTCTATTAGCAAAATAGACATGGAAGCTATTTCATATTCAAGATTCTCTTTTTAGTTGGCTTTTTAAGACTAAGTATTCCATTGAAATTCTATTGGTGGAAAAACCAAAGAAAGGTTCTTCAGAAGTTGGGCAATCAATCCATTAGGGGCACAAATTTTTAAAGGTTAGTTATAGTGGCAAATTAAATCTGGCAAGAAAATTAGGATACTGGATAACTGGATTCCAAGGATACAAAACCCCTCAGCTCAACAATATTTATGAGCTCATCAATCAAACTTCATTGTGGCCAATCTAATTGATGATAACAAGGAATATAGAAGGCTTCAGGTGGAAACTATCTTTCCACAATTAATTGCAAAAAGAGTTCTATAGATAACAGAGGGGAGATATGCAAATATGAAAGGGAATGATCATTTAATTTGGTAACCTTCAAACACTAGAGATTACCTAGTCGAGGTGGGATATCAGAGAGCAATGGCACACATTCATAACCAACAACCAAAATCTTCAAGAGTTTCTAGCCTTTTTTTAAATGAAAACACCCGAAGGTGGGGGATTATATATAACGTTCCCCAGTATACAAAGAGTTGGAGTGTTCATGAGGAGATCTGAGGCAACATAGTTGCCTCCAAAAGAGATACCTATCTAGTATTAGACTGTTCTAAAAACTATCCATAGTAAAAGAGGATAGTTATTGAAGTTGCAATTCCAAAGAAAAGAATCTCCACCCCTTGTGTTAATTCTTTCCTTTGGCCAGGCAACTTCAATATAGAAGCTACATATCCTATTGTTAAAAACCGAACCTAGAGTTGCAAGTCAGAGTATTCAAAATCTAGTAGTGGAGCATTCATTCACAAAACCACTATAAAAAACCAATTGAAATGTGTAGCTGAACTTCAGATACTGGAATTCCCTCCATTGAACCCGTGAACAATGAAAAAACAAACTCCTTAGCAGTATCAATTCTATGAAGAACCATTTTTATGAATTCTAATATAGGGAGTATGCACTTTATCCAAAGAAATGAGGCCTTTGATGTGTATTGGGACATTAGAAAGGCTTAGGCTCAGACTATGGATTGAATAATGTTTAGCTATTGCATTTGCCACAGAATTGCATTCCCTAAAAATATGTTTAAGATCAGCATTTCTTAAAAGGGACTGTACTTTAGAGGTCAGATCAAACAGAGGCCAATGAGCAGTATAGAGATCATTAATCATTTTTACTGCCAACATTGAATCTGATTCAATTGTGAAAGTGTTATCTAGTTCTGGAAAAGTTTGGCAGGCAAATAAAATTGCTAAAATCTCTGCTTGAAGTGAAGAAGCAGCAGTAACAACTATTGATTTGATAAGGACTGGTGTTCCTGAGCTGTTCCTTGCAATCAGACCCACGGTTGCATTATTAGGGTACCAGGATGCATCTATATTGATCTTTATGCAATCTGTCTTAGGCCTTTCCCAGAAAACAATAGATATATTTGGCTTTGGAGGTTGTCTAAGAAGAGGGATCAGATGCAAAAGGCTAGATGGAATAGTTGTGAGGGAACTGAGGTGGAATGGTTTAGCATTGAGAGACAGATAAATTTGATCACAAACTTCCTTGCATATAAGCTCTGAAGAAAAACATTTGTGATCAAATAAGAACCTATTCCTTGCCTTCCAGAGTTTGTGATCAAAAGTTTCTAGCCTATATGATTACCTCCGCGATTCCAAATGCTAATTTTGAAAATTTTGTCCAAAGCTACAAAATTGCAAAAAAATAGGAGTTAGTGTCAATCCATTATGCTCTTTGTGTTGGACAAAATTGGAGACAACTCACGATTTGTTTCCAAAGTGTGAAATAAGTAGCAAAGCATGGAGGTGTCGTAGGCTGAGTATTGACTTCGCTCAGATTACGTCTTTAGAGGATTGGCTAGCCAAATGGATAGTTGATAAGACGTCAAATGCATGTATTTTCAAAGAATTTAACATCTCTTTTGTCATATTTTTGTTTATTTCTCTAGACAGACTTGGTTTTCCTTCCATACGAGTAGGCTCTTGATTTTGAGATGTTCATTTACTCTAACTGCTTTCAATCTACTCTATGCAATCTACTCTATGGAATCTACTCTATGGATTCAACTCTGCTCTCAGTTCCTGTTTCTCTGGAATGGAATCTACGCTGCTCTTCTGTTTCGTTTCAGGATTGGCCTCTGTCGGACTCTGATGGATCATGCGGATTACTATCACTGGACTCAGACATGACTATACTACTCTGGACAAACTACTCGGGACAAACAAACTCAAGCCATCTATCGGACCAACGATCCTTACACACTTTGCTGGCTGTTCTTAATCTTCTTTCTATAGTTTCTTTCCTATTGATTTCCACGGACATACTAGGGTTTAGATTTCTCGATTCGCCGAACTGTTTATGGAAAACATCGGAAAGATATCTATAGAAGGGTACTTTCTATAGATTAGCTTCACGATTAGCTATTTCAGATAGTAACATCTCTTTTGATAGCAAATAATCTTGCTTCTGGAGCTACTGATTGCTCTCTGATCATCATAAGGATGATCTTCTGTACACATGTATGAATCTTCAGGCATTTTGCCATCTCTATGGTTTGGGGAGCCAAATACATCTTTCCCCTCATCCTCGGATGGTTTAAATTAAAAAAAATATTTTTGTTATAAGATTGCTAGATTTAGGTAGGTTTACATGATAAGGGGTTTAGATGACCATTTTCGGCTTTTATATTTAATTCCTTCATTTTGTAACTTATGTTTAGTCTAATGGATATTTAGTCCTTACGAGCATCTAGATTCCATTTTGTGATATTCATTTGTAGATGTCTTGTGAGCCCTTTGGAGTGGTTTAGTGAAGGCCACGTGCCAAAATGTGGTAGAAGATAGAAGGGTCGAAGAAGTAAGGCAAAGAAGCGGATGAATTCCCACCCGGAATTTTAGACGAAGTTCATAAACATATCTGAGAAGAATTAGCCTACAAGGGTGGCATCATTTGATTCGTCTTCTTGAGCACTATAAAATTGACTACAAGAACTCCCAAAATGGATTAACGGTTCACCCGTTGGAAGCAAAACAAGAAGCCGCAAATTGTAGCTTGCCCAGGTGGAAATGGTGTTGCCCGGGCGGATGGATATGAATTTTGGGCTGAAACCTCCGCCGCTCGGGCGAGGTCATTTCGACCTTCTTTTTTACCAACTTGGACTATAAATAGCCCATTTTCTTCCCCATTTGCCCAAGCCCAACTTGGGAGCTCCAAAACCCTAGGTTTTTCACCATTTTCTTCTTCTTTCTTTGTAGATTTATGTTCTATATTACGGGTGTTGATTATCTAGCTTAGTTTTGTACTTGGGAGCAATTGATTGATACTTCCTTGCTAATGTCTTGAGAATAATTTCTATCTATATATTGCTTTCACTATTGTGCATTTATTGAGCTTTGATTGTTGATTGTTAATGGCATTATTTTTTTTGGAATTTTGAGTATATGAATTGCTTGTATGATTGCTTGTTAGGGTTGGGATAAAGTAGCTAATTTTCCCCTCTTTTAATGTGGAATCCAAGAGCATGAGTTCGAGCTTCTAAATGATGTTGATGTGTTAATAATTGCTAGATGAATGTGATGATGTTGAACTCGTTGTCATGTTTGTTTTGGGTAGCAAATGAGATAAGTCTATGAATTTCGATCGTTCTTGACTAATCTTGAGTAAATGCATGAATTGGTTAAATGCTTAGACATGGTGTAGTGTTTATAAGTGTTCCCAAACTTATTGATTCTTCGTGCTCAATGTCATCAATGGGATACGTTTAGTCATGTTTCGACTAAGGGAGTCATTGTTGAGGATTGATAAGTGATGTCGAAATCACTCTTGCAAACTACTATCTAAGAAGGATAGAAGATTTATCTTCACAAGAAGTAATTAAAGCAATGAATAGATTGGTTCATTCGCTCTTGAAGCTTTTGATATTTAGTCTTCATGTGTTTTTAATGCTATGTTTTACTTCATTTATGCCATGAGGTGTTTCAGAATAGGAAGTGTTTGTATGATTAAAGTGTTAGGTGTTAGGAAAGTGACTAATTCCTTAGCTCTTTGGCATGAAAATCCAAGAATATGTGCGTAGAACTTCTCGTGCATAATGTGTTGTGATTCTTGCTAAATAAGTATGTTAATGTAGATTGTTCTCATATTTATCCTATAGATGCAATGAAAGGTTGAATCTTGAATGTGGTTTGCTCCAGGTTTAGCCTAATGAATGTTATGTTTGGTTAAATGGCTATGTCTTTGGTAGAAGACTTGTTATTAAATCTATGGTCCTTCATGTGAAATGTCGTTGATGAAATACCTCTATGGTGTGGTTTGCTTAGAGTGATTATCAACGAGGTTTGCAAATGGTCGTTGTTTGTCTTTGCAAATTACTATTAAGAAGGAATGGATGTTGATCTTCGAATGGGAAGTGATAACATTCCCCATAGGTAACATTTGAATGAGTGAATGGTTCAATGATCTACATGAGGTTTGGAAGTGGATATCAATTGCCCCCAAGGCATTATGTTTTGTAGATTTTACCCATTTTCCTTAGTTTGTTTGATGAATAGCATAGTTACTTGACTTTGCTAGTTATATTGTCTTTTAATTTCATAACATAGGAAAACCAACCAACCAAAGTCCCCATTTTTACATGCTTTTATTTATCTATCTATCTATCTATCTATATATATATATATATATATATATATATATATATATATATATACACTTCTAGCCTATTATGAACCTTATATGTTTAAACGCTTAAGAAAATCTCTCTTCTTCGTGACGATCTCGATTTGCCATTATCTTCTTAATTGTATTTAGTAAGCATAAAGTGTTTATAAATTATAACTTTGAGAGGTACGGTGATGAACTCCCAATAGTCACTGCACCGATGGCAGACTATATAACACTATCAGTCAGTATAATTTGGATGATGTGGAATTCTAGGAATGAGGTGATTTAGGAATCGAAGGAAATTAATCCAGCTTCTGAGCCGATCCAAATATGGGACGAGGCTAGCAGAATGATTACCGGATTTTCTAATCAGTTAGCCAAAGAAAGGATCAATGATTTTGTTGAAGACTGGATTCACGGACAAGAACGAGATCTAAGTCACCTAAGTCTTTTTCGGGATGGAATTTTATAGTTCCCACCGGCTCCTTACAGGGTTTTCATCACAGGTGCAGCTTTTGCAAAAGAGTGGGTCTCCTGACAGGCGGCCTATCCATAAGCTTATGGACAGGCCACTTATTTCTTACCTTATAAACTGCATTTTTTAAATTACATATAAAATTTAAAATTTTTGGAAATATTTTTTTACATCATATATTTTTATATTTTCACATTCAAATACATATTTTTACTTGTTTTAACTTATAAAATGTAATATTTAAATTTTATAAAAAATTACAACATTTAAGTCAAATGCCCCTGAGGACTGTCCATAAGCTTATGGAAAGGCCGCCTTTCCTAAGACTTTCCCTTTGCAATCCCTTTGCAATCCCTTTGCAAAATACAAGGCTATGACAGTGGGAGAGTGGGTCGAACTAGATAAACATGCGACAAGGATAATGAGGCCTATGCTTCAAGGATACGGGGTAAGTACATCAACATCTCCACTGCAGGCAGAAGTTTTAGCCATTCTGACATGTTTGGAGTTTGGGAAGTCATAGAATCTCTCTCATAAGCTAATTGCTTCTGACTCCCTGGTTGCAATTATTATTATCTCAGGAAAGCAGGAACCAGTGCATATATCCAAAGAGAGATGGACGATATTTGACATCCAGACAATAGTTTCTCTAGTGTTTTGTTTATTAAAATTCCTAGACAGGAATCTACTTTGGCACATAATGTGGCCAAGATGTAATGAATTTTATAAATCATTAACGAAATCTAAGTTATATGTCATAAAAAAAACTCTTGCTAAGTGCTTTGTATATGGTTCTTTAGGTTGATAGGTGATGGATTGAAAGTTGTTAGACTAAATTAGACTCTTTATTAGATTATAATTTATTCTGATTAGAGTTCTTTCCTTATTATACCGCTATTGTATTATCTATATATTTAGATATCAATAATACAATTAATTACGGCAAATCATTCTGTCATGGTATCAGAGCAAGTTCTGATCCTAAACCCTAAATTTTAATTTATTATTCAGTGCCTACCTCTCCAGCCCTGATTCCGGCAAAATTCCGGCCAAAATTCTGGCAACATCTGGCGTCCTCTGGCATCTCTCAATCCTCGATTTTCCAGCGAGTTCTTCCCGATTCGAAGCTTTCAGCGGCAAAGTTCTTCCAGCAGCGAGTTCTTCCTCCGACGTCTTACTAATCCGGTCAAATTTCCATCTTCCGCAGCGAATCAAGTTCCCATCTCCGGCGTCCTCTCCGGTTTGTATCTCGGACTCTAGCATCGCCTTCTTCCAGCGGCGATCTTCCTTCTAGCAGCGCCGCCGAGCGTCCGACGGCTAAAAAGATTTCCGCCGCCGTCGTCCTCCTGGTCATCGGACTCCGCCGTCCACTCAATTATCGTCCTGCGTCTCGTCTGGTCATCGGACTCCGCCTGCGTCTCGTCTGGTTTTCGCGAGATCCACACGCTCACGATTTGAGACTCTGGCGCGTGAACGTCACGCGTGATCTGACTCGCGCACAAGGGGTATATCTCGCGCCTCCATTTTATCGCGAGTGGATCAGTTTTATCGCGATTTGCAGCAGTTATCGCGGTTCTTGCAAGCCAAAGCCATTTCTCGCGAGTTGAAGCACTTTCTCACGAGTTGCTCAAATTCTCATCTTCACCCAGTCAATTTTTTTGCAATTTTCGGTCCTTTGCTATGGTTTATTTGGGCCGTATATCTTGGGAAGATTGCTCCACTAATTAGATTGCGAACAAGGAGTTGTTTCAGGCCAGTTTGAATGGTCCCAACCGTCATTCTTCGTCAAATCAGTGGATTGTTGATTCGGGTGCTACATCTCACATCACTGCTCGCACCAGTCATCTTGATAAGGTACAATCTTATCGTGGTTCTGATTCTATTCTTGTTGGCAATGGTGAATCATTATCTATTTCTCACATCGGTCACTGTCATTTCTCTGGTTTTTCTGTTAATGATGTTCTAGTAGTTCCTAAGATTACTAGAAGTTTATTGTCCATCAGTAAGCTTACTCGTGATTTACCTGTCCGTATTATATTTGATGCCGATGCATTTTCCATTGAGCATAAGCATACAAGGACGATAATTGGTAAAGGCCGTTATAATTCAGGTCTTTATTTTCTTGAGACTGGTGATTCCAGTTTTTTAGGCGAGCTACGCTCTACAAAGCTTCATGCTTCTTTTGAGCAGTGGCACTCTCGCCTCGGTCATGTGTCTCATGATACTGTTCAGTTATTGAATCGACGAGGCCTTATTTCTGTCACTTCTTCTATGCCTGCATCTGTTAGTTGCTCTCCTTGTCAGATGGCCAAGAGTAGCCGCTTGCCCTTTTCCACTAGTGACAAGCGCGCTACTGGTTTATTGGATAAAGTACATTGTGATTTGTGGGGACCAGCTCCTGTTTTATTTGTCGGTGGTTTCTCTTATTATGCCATTTTCATTGATGATTTCTTGCGATTCACATGGTTTCTTCCAATGCGGCATAAGTCGGATTTCTATGACACTTTTATCCAGTTTCAGAAATTCGTTGAGAATCGGTTTTCTGCTAGGGTTAAAATTTTTCAGACCGATGGTGGCACCGAGTTTACTAATCACCAACTTCAGGCTCATCTCATATCATGTGACATTCATCATCAGATGTCCTCGCCTTATACACCTACTCAGAATGGCTGGGCCGAGTGGAAGCATCGTCACATCACAAAGACTGGTCTTGCCATGCTTTTTCACTCTTCTGTGCCGCACTGTTATTGGGTGGAAGCTTTCTCCTATGCGGTTTACATTATTAACAGTCTGCCTAGTTCAGTTATGAGTGGCAAATCACCTTTTGAGGTTGTTTTTGGTCATGTGCCTGACTATACCCTCTTTCACCCGTTTGGTTGTCGTGCATTTCCATGTCTGCGTGCCACTGCTACTGATAAATTTGCACCCCGATCCATTCCTTGTGTTTTTATTGGCTATAGCCCTCGTCACAAGGGCTTCCAGTGTCTCGATTAGACTTCTGGGCGCATCTATATCTCTCGCCATGTTCATTTTGATGAAACTTTCTTCCCTTATGTCTCATCTTCCACGGACAGTAGCTCGATTTCAGATCTGGAGATTTCATCATTTTTTGATGGAACTGTTACTTCATCGATTGGGGCCACCATGCCTGTGTCTGTGCCTGTTCCAGCTGCCCCTCCTTCACCACCATCTTCCATCTGGACGGCTGACCTGGACCCAGCTCCTCGCCAAACGCCCACCATATCTCAGCCGCTGGCCAGCACTCCTCAGCTACCGTCTCAGCCACCGGCCTCCACGCCTCAGCCTGTATCGGCTATTCTTTCTCCGATGACTTCCGACGGCCACTCTCCGGTCAGCACAGCTCGATATTCCTCCGTGTCATCAGCTGGTTCGACTCCTCCAGATTCGCCGCCCCATCTTCGTACTCATCGGATGGCCACTCGGTCCTCTACTGGTGCCATTCAGCGGCAGGATTATTCGGATATTATTGCTCATGGTCTCACTGCTGCACTCCTCTCTCAGACAGAGCCCACTGGTTATCGCACTGCCCTTCAGGATCCAGCCTGGGTTTCAGCCATGGATGATGAGATGGATGTTCTTCGTGGTCAGCACACTTGGGATTTGGTGCCTCGACCATCGAATGGAACCATTGTTGGCTCCAAATGGGTCTATAGGCTCAAGTATCGACCAGATGGCACTATTGAGCGTCACAAAGCTAGACTTGTGGCGCAGGGTTTCTCGCAGATTCCAGGTTTTGATTTTGACCACACTTTCAGTCCTGTGGTTAAAGCCTCCACTGTTAGGACAGTTCTTGCCATAGCCACCATACGTTCCTGGCCACTTCATCAGTTGGATGTCAAGAACGCTTTCCTTAATGGTGTTCTTGATACTCCCGTCTACATGAAGCAGCCTATTGGTTATCAGGATTTTGTCCATCCAGACTATGTTTGTCATTTGAAAAAGGCCATTTATGGTCTTAAGCAGGCTCCCCGGGCTTGGTTCCAACGTTTCAGCAGTTATCTGACACAGCTTGGTTTTCGGTGCAGCTCAGCTGATACTTCTTTGTTTGTCTTTTCGAGAGGGTCGTCATTACTGTACCTACTTGTGTATGTGGACGATATCATTCTTACAGGAAATGACTCGACTCTTCTTCGCCAGTTCATTGATCGGACACATAGAGAGTTTGCGATCAAGGATCTTGGTGCTCTTCATTACTTTCTTGGTCTTGAAGTTTTGCCTACCTCCTCAGGATTACTGCTTGGCCAAGCAAAGTATGCTCGGGATATTTTGAATCGGGGCGGTATGTCTGACGCGGCACCAGTTTCTACTCCATTTGTTGCTGGTTCTCAGCTTCACAGCTCTACCAGTCCTCCATTTCGAGATCCTACACTTTATCGTTCTCTTGTTGGTGCCCTCCAATATCTCACCATCTCTCGCCCGAATTTGGCATTCTCAGTCAACACGGTGAGTCAGTATCTTCAGGATCCCAGAGATGACCATTTTGCTGCTGTGACTCAGATTTTGCGATATGTTCATGACACTCTTCATTTTGGTCTCCGGTTTTGCTCTGCTAGTACTTCTGATGTGTTAGGATACTCTGATGCTGATTGGGCTCGCTGTCTGGAGATTTGTCAGTCCACTTATGGTTATGCGGTTTTTCTTGGTGGGAATCTGGTTTCTAAAAGTGCCAAGAAACAGCCCACTGTTTCTCGCTCTAGCACTGAGTCTGAATACCGTGGTCTCACCAACACTGCCTCGGAAGTGGTTTGGCTCACTCATTTGCTTCGTGATCTTCGGGTTCCACTTTCTGGTTCTCCACTGTTGTTATGCGACAATAGTAGTGCTATATTCTTGGCTCAGAATCCAGTGGCGCACAAGCGTGCGAAGCACATCGACATCGACTATCATTTTGTTCGTGAGTTGGTGACATCCGGAAAGCTGCGCATTGCTCATGTTCCGACTTCTCTTCAGAATGCGGACATTTTCACCAAGGGGCTCTCTCGTCCGCTGTTCGAGTTCATCAGGTCCAAGCTGTGCGTTGGCGAGCATCCGACGCTTCGTTTGAGGGGGGGTGTTAGACTAAATCAGACTCTTGATTAGATTATGATTTATTATTATTAGAGTTCTTTCCTTATTATACGTCTATTGTATTCTCTATATATTTAGATATCAATAATACAATTAATTAGGCAAATCATTCTGTCAAAAGTGATAATATAAATGTGAAAGATGAGTTTTAAGGATTGAGTTTGTGCTTAATATATTAATCGGGTTAGAAAGTTGTGCTTAAAACCATCAACTTTTAGATTTGAAGAATGAATTATTCAATGTGAGAGCAAATACAATTGACTTTTTGGTTCAAAATTTTACCAAATCCTAGACTATTTGGCCGGAAGAAGCAGGACATTTGCCAAGCACATCAGTACAGTACAAGTAGCCAAGTGTAACAACTTGGCATGAATGGGATTATGATCAGTAGAGCATTTTAATGTCTCATAGAGCACAAAATTGAAGCTGAGCATCAGAAGAGAAATGGCAAACCATGTAGTTGAGATGGGATTTCACGTGTCAACAATATGTTTGATGCTTTTTTCACACTTGATGCATCCATCAGAAGTAGCTGCAGATCATACCAATGATACAGTCTTGCTTTCTCTCCTGGACATCAAGAATCAAATCTCTGATGATCCAAATGTAATCCCCAAGTCCTGGAATACTTCCCAGCACCACTGCCTATGGGTAGGAATCACTTGTAATGCTCAAAACCAAACTGTAACAGGCTTAAATCTCTTTGGCCAGAGTTTGTTTGGTTCCATCTCTACATACATTGGAAATCTCACTTCCCTCAAGTCCATTGACCTCAGAAACAACCGGTTTTACGGCCATTTTCCTCGCGATCCCAGTTAGTGTTAGCAACTGCTAGAATTGAAGATTCTTGATGCAAAGATGAAGAGACTAGTGGGACTGATCCCTTTCGCACCCGGGTCTTTAGTTAAGCTTCAAGAACTTTATATTGGTAAAAATGGTTGGGGTAGATACTATAATATTGCATTCCATTGGAATGGTAAAAACACGCTTGGATGATTATGGTGAATCTTTTTTTGGATATCGATGTGAGTCGCGTTAAGTACGCTTTCCTTAAAGAGTAATTCAACCATATTACATCCTTGGGTTACACAAATTCCCTTCGAGGATAAAACAATCAAGAATTCCTCCTGTTCTATGCTTGAATCAAGAGAATACTTTTGAGTACCTGTGTTTTTGGTTGTATAAATGTCCGGGAAAATTCTTAGTTTTCCCGTGTGTATACTGTGTTCTTCCACTTCTGTATTTTTGTATTATAACCATCCATGTGAATGCATGTATTTATAGTAAACAAATGTCGTGAAAAGGCATAACACTTCATCATTCCGCACTAAACCATGTAACTATTAGAATTATAAATTCTGAAATAATGTATTTTTTCACACGATACATCTTTCCACATTGCACTACAACATTCAATGTATCGTATTAATCTGATATCATCCTTATCATTTCCATCAGAGAGAAGTTAGACAATACACACCACCATATCAGAATTATAATAAATTCTGAAATGATATATCTTTCAACACTTTAAGACAAGCCATGTTAGTTTAGACTTTCTTTTAAGTTAACTGATCAGGCTCTTCTTTCTTCTCTGTCCTCCCCCCCTCTCTGAACCACCACGTTTCTCGCCAGTAACGGCTCCATCCCCCACCGCCAACGGCTCTATCTCGCCGTTAGCGATTTCACTCTCGCTCGCTACGGCTCATCCAATGCTGGCCACTATGGCTAACAACAACAACTCCCTGAATAACCCAAAATCCTTCCTCCCCGCCCTACAATCCAAATCCCCTCCCCTTAGCTCATCTCTTCCTATTAACCCGGAGCTGAACCCTAAATCTGAACACCTAGGCGAACCAGCATGTCTATACTCGGATGAAGAAATCTCAAAACCCTCTGCCCACTATGCCAATGCCCTAGTTGGGAAATTCACTAAAGGAAGGCTTACAATGGAGCAATTGGAGTCAGCCTTCAAGACGGTAGGGTTCGCCGGGAAGTATCAACTGGGATCTCTGGATTTCAAGCATGTCCTCATTAGGTTTGATCAAGTTAATGACTACTAGAGATGCTGGATTAAAGGAATATGGAGCTTCAATGGCAACCAAATGAAGGTTCTCAAATGGTCTCCCGATTTCTCCACGCACAAGGAATCTCTAATCGTTCCAATTTGGTGTACAATCAAGGAAGTCCCTCTTTACTATTATAGTACTTCTTCGATTGAGGCCATTGTTAATAGTATAAGTAATTTCATTAAGAAGGATTTAGCTACTGAAATGCTAACCAGACCGTCTGCAATTAAACTTTGTGTGGAAATTGACCTTCAGAAGCCACTAAACAATTTCATCAGATTAGGTTCAGTTACAAACAACAGAAATTACCCAATTGAATATGAAGACATTCCACTGTACTGTGACCATTGTGCTAAACTAGGCCATTCACTCAGCCAATGTAGAGTTGCCTCCCAAAATTATACTCTGCCTCAGTGGCAAGCTACTAGGAATAAGTTTAACAAAGCTCTAATTAGGTTTACTGAAAACCAGCCTTCAAATAATGCACCCAATAGAGATAAATTAGCTCACCAGTTAGCCACAACAAATCATACCTCTAACCCCTCATCCTATATACCCCAGGTTCCACAAACTGACCCTGGAAATAACACCCCTCATCTACCCCAACCCCCCTCTCCAAATCAGTCCCCTGCCAACCAACCCTCTGAAAAGCTCCAATCATCTCTCACAAAACTACTAAATGATACAGGCCTTACTATCCCAAACAGGTCCCATAAAGTCTATGCAAAAGATGATATCCAGATTGGCTCCCATAAACTTACTTTTCATCAGGTTTCACCTATTAACCCCCCACTTTCACAACAAAGAAAGATGGAAAATGGATTTTCTGTATTGCAGGACATGGATCACCTCTCTCACACTGATGACTGTGTTGATCGGGATCTCAAAGACACAGTGGAAGAAGGAAAAGCTCACTCAGTTAGTCCCTACTCGCACTCTGATTTATTGACTGAACAAATAAAATCATCAGGTAACAATGGTTGCCAAGGTAAGTCTAAACACAAAAAAACAACTACCTTAGTCAACTGAACAGGATGATGTTAAGATCTGCCACTAAAAGCCATAAATCATGTGAACAATGACACACACCATTAAATTTAATTTTTTGATCTAGAATCTAAGGGGAATGGAATCTTCAATGCTTAGATTAAAACATTTGGTCATTAAGAAGAAAATTCAACTTTTATGTATTATTGAACCCATGCATGATAATACTCAATGCCAATCCTACATGGAAAAGCTTAACTACTCACATAATCTTCCTCTTCATAATGGAAAAATTAGGTTATTGTGGAATGATTCTATATTTGTTGCTCTTATCTGCCATCATGAACAGTTTCTAAATGTTAAAATCAATCACACAAGTTCTAACAATGATATGGAAGCAGTTTTTGTTTATGCCCTTAGAACTAGGGAGGGTAGGAAAGCCCTATGGCATGATCTATGCCTCCTTCTAACTAATGATACTGTGTATATAGGAGATTTTAACACAATCACCACACTTTCAGAATATAAAGGTCCTAGCTCTCCCAATTTTGGTAGTATTAGGGACTTTCATAACTGGATTAACTCTAAAGGATTACAGGAGATTAATATAGTAGGAAATATATTCACTTGGACTAATTCTAGACTTAGAAACCCCACCTCAAAGAGATTAGATAGAGGATTGTGTACTATACAGTGGAGCACCAAATTCCCAGCATCCTCTATCCCAATCCTTAATAGGCAATCCTCTGATCACCCCCCTCTTCTCCTACAGGTGTCATCCCAGGTCCCCTCTCATCTCAAACCTTTTATGTTCATCAACACCTGGTTCAATAGACCAGAGTTTATAAACCTGATTAGAGACAACTGGTCCATCCCTATTCCTCAGTTGGGAATGCTAGGTTTATACCTTAAACTGATTAGACTCAAGAAAATAATTAAGACCTGGAACAAGGAATGTTTTGGTAATATAGACTCTAATGTTATCACTGCTGAGGACAATATGAGAATGCAGGAAACTACCTATGACCTATCTCACTCAGATTCTAACCTTATCAAACTTAATGAGAAAAGGGCTTTATTAATTAGAGCTTTAAAGGAAAAAGAAAAATATTGGAAACAAAAATCTAGAATGAACTAGTTTAAGTGTGGTGAAAACAATACCCAGTTTTTCCATAAAACTGTTCAGGAAAAAAACTGCAGGTTGCACATCTCGAAAATTAAAAACTGTCAGGGACATTGGCTAGATAATTACTCAGAAATCCAAAAAGAAGCCATTAGTTATTTCTCTGAACTCCTATCCGAGCCCAACCAGCCTGTAAATACCACCTTTTACCCTCACTTTCTCAGCCAAATACCTACCATTATCACTGAACAAGATAATTTCAGTCTATCTAAACCAGTAACAGAGGATGAACTTAAATTGGTAGTTAGGAGCTGAACAATAACAGTAGTCCAGGACCTGATGGTTTTTCATGTAAATTCTATACCAAATGCTGGGATTTCATTAAAGAAGACCTAATAGCTGCTGTAAATGATTTCCTCTTTGGCTCAAACATGCCAAGAGGCATCACCAGTACTTGGATAACTCTAATCCCTAAAAAGTCTACCCCATCTTCCTTTGATGACTTTAGACCTATCATCCTTTCAAATGTTGCCAATAAAATATGTTCCAAGGTCCTAATGGAGAGGCTGAAACCCTACATGGAGAAACTGATTTCACCTAATCAATCCGCCTTTATGAAAAATAGAGACATCTCAGATAATATACTATATCTTCAGGAAATGATAAGGTTTTTAGACAAAAAAAATAGAGTTCCTAACTGTATACTTAAACTTAATCTTAGGAAAGCTTTTGATAGGGTAAACTGGAACTTTTTAAAAAGCATACTCTGTAGATTTGAGTTTTCAGGTTCATTCTTGAATGCAATGATGAACAACCTCTCTCAGGCATATTTCTCTATTCTCATAAATGGTAACCCGGTAGGTTTTTTTAAAGCCACCAGAGGCATCAAACAAGGTGATCCACTATCTCCCTTTCTCTTTAACATTTTCTCTGAAGCTTTCTCTAGGAGTCTCTCCTTTATCTTTCTGAATAACAACATTCAATATTTTCATTTGCCATTTGCCATCACACCAGCCACACATTTAAGTTATGAAGATGACACCATAATTTTTATGCAGGCCTCAAAACCGAATCTAATTAAGATTAAGGCCTTTCAGGCCAGAAAAATCAATTATGAGAAATCATATTTTTACATTAGCAAAAGAGACACAACTGCAAAGATAAATTAGATTAGGACAATCCTAGGGATGAAAAAAGGGTCTTTTCCTTTTAAATACCTAGGTTGTCCAATTTTTAAAGGCAGAACACTTAAAAATTATTTCCAAACTCTGCTTGAACTCATAGATAAGAAGCTGATAAATTGGAAAAATAAATGGTTAAGTTCAGGGGGTAAAATGGTTCTCATTCAATCATGCATATATTCCCTTCCACTGCATATATGGACTGTCTTTAAACCTCCTAAGTCTATAGTTAAGGCACTGGAAAGGAAAATGTCCATATTTTTTTGGGGTGAAACTAAAGGAAAAAATAATAAGGTTTGGAAGAAATGGTCAGATATAGCTATTCATAAATCTCAGTGTGGATTAGGGTTCAGATCGGTGCAAACAATAATTGACTCATGCTCACTTAAACTTTGGTGGAAAAGCCAACTGGGCAAAACCATGTGGTCTAAGCTGTTATGGTCATTGCCCCAATCACATAGAAAATCTCAAACTTGGAAGAGAATTTGCAACATTAATATATTTGCTGATAGCAACTCTTTGATTATTCATGGCCAAGGCAACTGTAATTTCTGGTTTACAAACTGGTGTTCTAATGGTCCACTACTTAACTTTGTTCCTCCCTCCATCATCTCTACACTCTCCCCTTGCTCAGTGGCTGATTTCATCAATAACAAAGGCCCTATCTTGACACAGATTTCACCTTTTTTTAGAGCATGATACTCTGACTTTTTTGCAGGAGGTAGAAATTATCCAACAAAGAGAAGATAAACTTGTTTGGAAACCAGAGGAGACTGGAAGGTTTACTTTCAAAACAGCATACAAGGCTCTCACACACTCAACGGGTACTTTCCCAGTTACAAAATTTATATGGAACCCCAGGCTACAAAAAAAGATTTCTATCTTTACCTGGAAATTACTAAACTCCTTTTTGCCTTTTGATAATGTTCTAACCAAATGTGGTTTTAGCTTTGCTTCTAAATGCCCAGCTTGTAACCATACTGATTCTCTGGAACATTTTTTTATTAACTGTCATCTGGCTCGATCTATCTGGAATGATACTGCTGCATGCATGAGTTTTAACCTACTTAATTTTGACAATATAACAGACACATTCTTTACTTATTGGAACTGTAATGATCTTCCAAGAATGCAAAGAGTGATATGTAGAATGTTGCCCTCACTGATTTGTTGGTCCTTATGGAAAGCCAGAAATGCCTTCTATTTGGATAACAAAAAAATTTCTATTGTCCATATATGCAAAGAAGTTAGAGACCTAATATTCCTATCTCTTTCAACTTACCCTTGCCCCTCAAACATTCCCCCAATATAAGCCTTCCTTTTTCTTCATTGATCCCTCCCCCAAGACCACCACCAAAACCTTCCATATCCATTGTATATTGGGAAAGGCCTGGACCTAACCTCATCAAAATTAATGTAGATGCTTCCTGGTCTTCTAACATTGCATCAATTGGCCTTATTTCCAGAGATAATAATGAAACTCCTCACCTAATCAGGTGTGCAATCACCTTTTCCAAATCACCTCTTGAAGCTGAAATAAAGGCTATCTTATTTGCTTATCAGGTTTTCACTTCTCTGGATTCTAACTTCATTATTGAATCTGACTCACTGCTTGCAGTGAATATGATTACTGATCCAAGCTGTGCAAAATGGTCACTGTATGCATTAGCCTTCCAAACTCACTCTCTTTTAAGCAATGCCACCCTTAAACACACTTTCAGAGAATGTAACTCAATGGCTGATGCTATTGCTAAACACCAATCTTCACACCCTATGGAGTCCTTTTTTAACCTCTATAACATCTTTGAAACCATTAGAGGCCTCATCAATTTGGATAGAGTTCATACACCCTACATTAGGACCCATAGACATGCCACCAGGGATGATTGATACTGCTAATTTTTTCTACTGTCTGCCTCGGGAACTGATGCTATCTACTCTACACCAACACCCAGTCTTCTCCACTATACCACCTTGCTGATCTTTGCACCAAGAATCAAGACTCCCCACCAGCTTCTACAGCTCTCTGAGCAATACTCTACTGCTATTCCAGTGCCAGAAATCCTTTGCAGCCTTTTCAAGAGTAATGGTGACTGATCTACACAGCTTCTTGGACTGTTTTTTGTAATGACAGAATGGTAGTTGCCTGGCCAAAGTAATGAATGAACACATGGGGTGGAGATTCTTTACTTTGGAATCACAACTACCATTTCTAAAAATGAGCTTGAAACTTCTGCTACATACATCCGTAGTCATTAGATACTAACTATTCTATTGGAGGCAATGATGTTGCCTCAGTAGAAAATGTTTAATAATTACTCTTTTATGTATCGATTTTCTCTCATAGGCCTGGGGAGCCTTATATATAATCCCCCACCCTTGGGCGTTTTCATTAAAAAAAAGCCATGTTAGTTTTCCCCAACACATTTAATCTTTATCCTATGAACCTGTAAACTTGTAGATATTTTATACAAGTGTGCACTCCACACCACCAAACTTGTTTTAACGCTCCAAATTTACAATTACTCGAAAATAATTATACTTAAATAATTTTGTGTTTCATAAAACACCATCAAAATAATTTGTCAGGAGAAATTCCTAAATCTGTAGGGAACTTCACAGCCATTAGGCAGCTCTACCTCTCAGAGAACAATTTGGTGGGACATTTGCCAGATGAATTGGGAAAACTGTCCAGCTTATATTCAGTGGCCGTTGACTCCAACTTCTTCACAGGTGTGATCCCTACTTCTCTGTTCAATGTTTCTAATCTTGCTGGGATTTTAGCTGCAGATAACTCTTTGGAGGGAACTCTTCAACCAAATATTGGACATACACTTCCTATACTTGAAGACATTCACACCGCCGGGTGGGAGATTGTCACTGTACCTGTCAAGATTAAATTTATAAGTCTTTAATGCTTCCTATCTACAACTATGATATAATAATTTGCAATGAGTAATTGTATTACTGATAACTGAATATATAAAGAGTACAATAGAGGTGTAATAAGAAAAGAACTCTAATCATAATAAATCATAATCCAATCATTAATCTGATTTATCCTAACACCCCCCCTCAAGCGAAGCGTCAGATGCTCGCCGACCACAGCTTGGACCGGAAGAACTCGAACAGTGGACAAGAGAGCTCCTTGGTGAAAATGTCCACAATCTGAAGAGAAGTCGGAACATGAGCAAAATGCAGCTTTCCAGATGTCACCAGCTCACGAACAAAATGATATTCAATGTCGATGTGCTTCGTTCGCTTGTGTGCCACCGAATTATGAGCCAATAAGATAGCAATGCTATTGTCGCATAACACCAGTGGAGAACCAGAAAGCGGAACCCAGAGATCACGAAGCAAATGAGTGAGCCATACCACTTCTTAAGCAATGTCGGTGATAGCATGGTATTCAGACTCAGTGCTAGAGCGAGAAATAGTGGGTTATTTCTTGGCACTCTAAGAAACTAGATTCCCACTGAGATAAACCGTATAACCATAAGTAGACCGACGAGTCTCCAGATAGCGAGCTCAGTCTGCATCAGAGTACCCTAACACCTCAGGAGTACTAACAGAACGAAAGCTAAGACCAAAATGAAGAGTGCGACGAACATACCGCAAAATCTGTGTCACTACAGCGAAGTGGTCATATCTCAGATCCTGAAGATATTGACTCACCGTGTTGACCGAGAATGCCAAATCCAGGCGAGAGATGGTGAGATACTAGAGAGCACCAACAAGAGAACGATAAAGTGTAGGATCCCAGAACGGAGGACTGGTAGAGCTATGAAGCTGAGAACCTATAACAAATGGGGTAGAAATAGGTGCCGCGTTAGACATACCAGCCCGATTCAAAATATCACGAGCATATTTTTGTTGGTCAAGCAATAACCTTGAGGAGGTAGGCGAAACTTCAAGACCAACAAAGTAATGAAGAGCACCAAGATCCTTGATCGCAACTCTCTGTGTGTCCGATCGATGAACAGGTGAAGAAGAGTCGAGCATTGCCTGTAAGAATGATATCATCCACATACACAAGTAGGTACAGTAATGATGAACCTCTCGAGAGGACAAATAAAGAAGTATCGGCTAAGCTACTCTAAAAACTAAGTTGTGTCAGATAACTGCTGAAACGGTAGAACCAAGCCCGGGGGCCTGCTTAAGACCATAAATAGCCTTTCGCAAGCGACAAACATAGTCTGGATTATCATAATCCTGATAACCAACGGGTTGCTTCATGTAGACCGAAACATCAAGAACATTATTAAGGAAAGCATTCTTGACATCCAACTAATGAAGTGGCCAGGAACGCATAGTGGCTATGGCAAGAACCGTCTTAACAGTGAAGGCTTTGACCATAGGACTGAAAGTGTGGTCAAAATCAAAACCCGGAATCTGCTAGAAATCCTGAGCCACAAGTCTAGCTTTGTGATGCTCAATAGTGCCATCTGGTCTATACTTAAGCCTATAGACCCATTTGGAACCAGCAATGTTGACATCTGAAGGTCGAGGCACCAAGTCCCAAGTATGCTGACCACGAAGAACGGCCATCTCATCATCCATGGCCAAAACCCAGGCTGGATCCTGAAGGGCAGAGCGATAATCAGTGGGTTCTGTCTGAGAAAGAAGTGCAGTTCTGAGACTGTGAGCAATAATATCTGAATAATCTCGGCGCTGAATGGCTCCTGTAGAAGACCGAGTAGCCATCCGATGGGTATAAGGTTGTGGTGGTGAAGCTGGAGGAGTCGAACCAGCTGACGACGCCGAAGAAGATCAGACAGAGCTGACCAGAGAGTGGATGTCATAAGTCATCAGAGAAAGGACGTCAGAGACTGGCTGAGGTGTGGTGTCTGACGGCTGAGGTATAGTGGCCGTTGGTTGAGGAGCTGGATCCGGGCCGACCGTGCAGATGGAGCATGGTGGTGAAGGAGGGGAGGCTGGAACATGCACATGTGTGGTGGCCTCAATTGATAAAGCAACAGCTACATCCAAAAATGATGAAATCTCCAGATCTGAAATAGAACGACTGGTCGCGAAAGATGAGATATAATGGAATAAAGTTTCATCAAAATGAATGTGGCGAGAGACATAGATGCGCCCTGAAGTCGGGTCAAGACACTAGAAGCCCTTATGAAGAGGGTTGTAGCCAATAAAAACACACGGAAGAGATCGTGGTACAAACTTATCTGTAGCAGTGGCACGCAGGCACAGAAATACACGATAACTAAATGGGTGAAAGAGGGTATAGTCAGGCACATGGTGAAAAATAACCTCAAAAGGTGATTTGCCACTAATAACTGAACTAAGCAGTAGGTTAATAATGTAAACCGCAGAGGAGAAAGCTTCCACCCAATAACAGTGCGGCACAGAAGAGTGAAAGAACATGGCAAGACAAGTCTCTTTAATGTGACGATGCTTCTGCTTAGCTCAGCCATTCTGAGCAGGTGTATAGAGCGAGGACATCTGATGATGAATGCCACATGATATGAAGTGAGCCTTAAGTCGGTGATTAGTAAACTCTATGCCACCATCGGTCTGAAAAATTTTAACCCGAGTAGAAAACTGAGTCTCAACGAATTTCTAAAACTGGATAAATGTGTCATAAAAATCCAACTTATGCCTTATTGGGAAAAACCAGGTGAATCGCGAAAAATCATCAACGAAAACGGCATAATTAGAGAAACCACCGGCAGATAAAATAGGTGACGGTCCCCACAAATGACAATGCACTTTATCCAACAAACCATTAGCGCGCTTGTCACTGGTGGAAAAAGGCAAACGTCTACTCTTGGCCATCTGACAAGGAGAACAACTGACAGAAGCAGGCATAGCAGAAGTGACAGAAATAAGGCCCCATCGATTCAATAACTAAACAGTATCATGAGACACGTGACCAAGGCGAGCGTGCCACTGCTCAAAAGATGCATGAAGTTTACTAGAGCGTAATTTGCCTAAAAAGCTGGAATCACCAGTCTCAAGAAAATAAAGACCTGAACTATGACGGCCTTTACCAATTATCGTCCATGTATGCTTGTGCTCAATGGAAAAAGCATCGACATCAAATATAACACGGACATATAAATCACGAGTAAGCTTGCTGATGGACAATAAGTTTCTAGTAATCTTAGGAACCACCAGAACATCATTAACAGAGAAACCAGAAAAATGACACTGGCCGATGTGAGAAATAGATAATGATTCACCATTGCCAACAAGAATAGGATTAGAACCACGATAAGATTGTACCTTATCAAGATAACTAGTGCGAGCAGTGATGTGAGATGTAGCACTCGAATCAACGATCCACTGATTTGACGAAGGATGATGATTTAGACCATTCACACTGGCCTGAAACAAAAATTTATCTGCAATCCAATTAGCAGAGCTATCTGCCCGAGAAAAAGGCTCCAAATAAACCATAGCAAGAAGATGCCCAGAAAACATACGCAAAATGACCCGGCGCGTTCAAAGACGCCCAAAAAATACTATTGAGTCGCCAAGCGTGTGACTTCACTCACAGAAGATGTTGTTGACTTGCCAGGCGCGTGACTTCACTCGCAGAAGGGTGTGTGCGCGCGTCTGCAACACGAGCGCGTGGCCGCATGCGCTTCTGGAAGGACTGTGGCACGTGGATCTAGCTGTGGCTGGTTCGGCCGAAACGCGACGAGCACGCCGGAGAAGACGATCGACTGATCTGAATTCGACGAGAAGAAGCTGAAAATTCGATATTCGGAAACGAAGCCGCTGCCGAATAAGAGCCTAACGCCAGAGATGGCTTGAAGGTTTGAACGCTGGTGAAGTTCGCCGCCAGAGGTTTGAATGCTGGCTTGAAGGTTTGAATGCTGGCTTGAAGGTTTGAACGCCGATGATGCCGGTTATGGACGTCGGGGATAACGAGTTTAAATCTTCGGAAAGAAAGAGACACCGGCGAAGAGGATGTTGGACAAAATAGGCTGTCGGGAGAGGGCCGGAAGTCGCCAAAAATTGATCAAAAATCCGCCGGAAACAGTTGCCTTGGTCGGCCGGAAAAAGAAATAAAAATAAATTTTTGACTTATGATTAAGGATCAGAACTTGCTCTGATACCATGATAGAATGATTTGAAGTGAGTAATTGTATTATTGATAACTGAATATATATAAAAAGTACAATAGAGGTGTAATAAGGAAATAACTCTATTCATAATAAATCATAATATAATCAGTAATCTGATTTATCCTAACAAACTAAGTAGATATTGGCAAGTTGGGGTCGTCCACAAAGAAGGGAGATTTTTCTAAGAGTTTAAACGTAAAAGGTTGATATTAGGTTAGAAGTAGATATATATATATATATAGATATATAAAAGCATGTAAATGGGGGGGTGGGGGTGGGTGGGTGGGTGGGTTTTGTTCTAAATTATGAAATTAAAGACAAGCTAATTAGCAAAGTCAAGTAACTATGTTAATCATACAACAACCGAAAAAAAAGATAAAAATTAGAAAAGATAAAGCCTTAGGGGCAATTGATATTCACTTCCAAACCTAATGTATATCATTGAACATTTCACTCATTCCATTACATTCATTACCTATGGGGAATGCTATCACTTCCATTTAAATAGATAGACATTTTTTCGTAAGAGTAATTCACAAAGACGTTCAACAACCAAATGTAAAACTCATTGATAATCACTTTAGATGTTCAACAACCATAAAGATATTTCATCAATGGCATTATACACGAAAGATCATAGATTTGATGACAATTTGCCTTACACCAAAGACATGGTCATTTAACCAAACAAAACGTTCATAGGGTCAAGCATAGAATAATCAACATTTATTGTTTAGATAAAACCTAGAAAAATCAACATTCAAAATTTAAGTGTACTCTCTGAATGGAAAGCGGTAGGAGAAGTTCAAGGACATCCCGTTTACTTTCTAACCAGTGGGCTAAGTGTACTCTCTCAATGGAAAGCTCAAAGGGTAACACCTACTTATCCTATGCAGCATCTACGCCATCAAAATGAATCTATCACCTAGTCAAACTTCGTGTCTGATGTGATTGTTCTGATTCCTACATCAATATCTATTCGTGCGGGGGATTGTTGGAAAATGACGGTTAAAAGGTTAAAATTTGTTAACTTTTTGGACTTCGTTTTGAGTGGGACCAGAATAGATTTTGGGTCAATGTATGTCATTTTTGGGTTCTCCTCCACGAGTACTATAAATTGACTATTTAAACTCTCAAAATGGATCAAGGGTGAATGAGATATGGATGTTTGAAATGTCGCTCTTGAAAGAGGAAAAGTAGGCAAAAATTGGCCTCGAATAATTTTTTCTCTGGACTGTCCAAACGCTTATGGACCGCATGGAAGTCTCTGGAAGACCCAACCGCATAGTATATATGGAATTTCTTGTGCATAATTTTTAGGAGATAAGAAAAAAATACTTCCATATTTTGTGAGATATCTTGTCTTAAATAAATAAGCGGTTTACCATGTATAATACGCGAAAGAATATTTGTGCAAATATTTCTTCCATTTCCAGTACATTTTATTCGAGTATTCATGGAATGTCTCGGATTTAGTGAGTTGGTGATTGGAGAATATTCTTCTCTAATTACAGAAAATCAGAATATCACGTTTCCATGATTTGGGTCTCTTAGAGCAGTATGAATAGAGCCTCTAAGTCAATCATAAAACTTGCATCATTCTCAAGTTCCTCATTTCTTCTAAACTTGATTCTTCTTTCTTTCTCTGTCAGTTATAGTCCTTCGGGCCTTGCGTGAATCCCAGGTAACTGTTATGTATTAATTGTTACCTGCGATGGTAACTCTTATTTATTAATTGGTACGTTCATGGAAGACTGGGTTGGTTGTGATGTGGAGAGTGGCATGGTTGTCACAAAACAAGGGAATGGGGAAATGAACATGAAGATGAAGATCCCGGGCTAAGTAATTGATCCACTTGAGTTCACAGGAAGCCATGGATAGACTTTTGTATTCTACCTCAGTTGAGGATTTGGAGACAGTGGATTGCTTCTTAAACTTCCAAGAGATCAAAGCAGAACCCATGAAAAAATTGTAACTAGTAACAGAACGTCATGTAACCTTGCAAGTAGCCTAGTCTGCATCACAGTAGGCATGAAGCCTAAGATCATTGTCTGAAGCATAGAAAAGGCCATGATCTAGATGATGGTGAAGATACTTGACTATATGCAAGGAACTTGTGAGATGATGGTGAGTAGGTAACTTCACAAATTGGCTTAATTGATGCACAACAAAAGTTACATCAGGCCTTATGTAGTTGAGATAGAGCAATCTGCCAATCAGTCTTCCATATACACTTGGATCAGGTAGGAAAGGAGAAGATTCATCACGGATAATCCAAGTGGTAGGGAGTGGAGTGGAAACAGATTTGCACTGTGCCAAACCACAATCTATAACAATATTAGAGATGTACTTATTCTGATGAAGATGAAGACATGTGGCAGATCTGTGTAGCTCTAAGCCCTGGAAATAGTGTGCAGCTCTAAGACTTTGATAGTGAACTTCTGGTGTAAAGAATGACTGATGTCCGATATAGAATCCATAGAAGTTCCAATGATCAAAACATCAACATAGACCACCAAAGCCAGGACGTAAGTGGAGCTGAATTTTAGGAAGAGGCAATGATCTTGGTGAGATTGAGTGAAATTCAGGGATATGAGATGTTGTATGAATTCTTTGTTCCATTATCTAGAGGCATGTTTTAAGCCACAGAGAAGCTTGGCCAGCTTGCAAACTAGTGAAGGATCAGAAGCAACATAGCCATCTGGTAACTTCATATCAACCTCCTCATCCAGATGGCCATGAAGGAAAGCATTGTTGATATCCAGTTGATGAATGTGTCATCTGGAAGCAGATGCTAAGGCAAGAAGTACCCTGATAGTGACTGCTTTAGCAACTGGAGAAAAAACTTCAAAGAAGTCAATTCCTTCAATTTGATCGAACCCTTTGGCCACCAATATTACCTTGTGCTTGGTGAGGGAACCATCTGCATTAAATTTGAGCATGTATACCCATTTAGACCCAATGGCTTTCTTTCCAGGAGGCAATGAGACCAGATTCCAAGTATGATTCTGCTCTAATGCAACTAGCTCATCATCCATAGCTTTGATCCACTCAAGTGAGTGTTTTTCTTAATGATAGGTGGATGTTCTAGAATCTGTGAAGAGTTACAAGCAGTATATTCAGTGATAATAGAGTGAGGGAGGATAGGGTGAAAAGAGGAGGACGACACATAATCTTTGGACCAGACTGGAGGTTTAATTACTCTAGTAATGTGTCTCAGATGTGAATCAGATGGAAGAGAAGAAGGATCAAGAAGAGTTTGATTATAGAAGATAGATACATGTGATTCAGAAATAGATCATGGAGGTTCTGAATCTAAGTAAGGAAGAGAAAAAGAAAACTGAGTAGGGTTAGAATAAGGAAAGACGGACTCATGAAATACCACATCCCTGGAAGTGATAATTCTATGATTATGAAGATCAAATAGCTTATAAGAATTTTGCCCTGTTGGATAGCTAAAAAGATACGTGGAAAAGCTCTTTTGGTGAATTTGTCTTTGTGAGGTGAAATATTTGTGGCATAGGCTAGGCAACCAAAAGATCTAAGATTGTGAATATCTGGACAGTGGTTGAAGATAAGCTAATAAGGGGAATGCCAGGAGAGAATTGGAGATGGAAATATGTTTATGAGATATGTAGCAGTAAGAATTGTATCACCCCAAAAGATTTTTTCCAGAAAAGATTGAAACATGAGAGCTCTAGCTACTTGAAGAAAATGCTGATGCTTTCTCACAACAACTCCATTTTTTTGTGGAGTGTAAGAGCAAGATCTATGATGCAGAATACCATTGTCTGTTCTTAAAAATTTAACCGAAGCATCAAAATGATTTTTGATCATAATCAGAATATTTTCAGCAGAATGGTACTTGTTCTTTGGTCTTAAGAAGATAAGTCAATGTTTCTTGTATAATTATCTACTATTGTCAAAATATATTTGCAATCTGTAGTTGAGTTTACTTTATATGGTCCCCAAAGATCAACATGCAACCAAGTGAAAGAACAAGATGTGAAAGAAGTACTAGATGGAAAAGGCAATCTATATTGTTTGGCCATAGGACAAACAGAACATAAATTGTCATCTGGAAGTTCTTTGATTACATCAAAATGCCTTAACACATAAGAAGAAGGGTGTCCTAGTCTATAATGCCAAGACTCAAAGGATAAAACATATTGATTAGTTGCTGCACTAAATTCAGGAGTTCTTGAAATTGATTGGGAACAAGCTGATTGAATTCTTTGACGAATGGTTTCTGATTGAAAATAGTGAGGATCAAGTATGTATATACCATTGTTTTCCTTGATTACTACCAAGACTCTTTTTAGTCCTGAGGTCTTGCAGTAAGCAATGATTCGATGAGAATGTGAACAAGACTGGCATTGACCTAGACAACTTACTGACAGAAAGAAGATTGTAATTGAAGTTTGGTATATGTAAAAAATCAAGCAAGGTTACTAATGGGCTTAGACTGGTAGTTCCTTTGGCTTTTACTAATTTTGTAGTATGATCTGGTATATAAACTGTAGTGATATGGCTTACAGGTGATACATAAGTAAACTGAGAGATATCTCTGCACATATGGCTTGAAGCCCCACTGTCCACAACCTAATTATCATCATTTAAAGAAAGCACATTAAGTGAAATATTAGTGGTAATATTACCTGCAAAGTAATGATAATGAGCATAGTTTTCCATTCCACCTTGATTCTGTATAGGTTATTTTGCCTTCTGCTTCTTCTCCAGTTGAGCCTCCTCCATCTTTACAATCAGAGCCTGAAGCTTTCCATCCACATCACTGATTGGACTTTCTTCCTCCTCAGTCACTACATGTGCAGAAAATCTTTGATAACCTTGATTAGGCTGATATAGCTTCTGATAAGGTTGTGGAGTGAATTGTGGTTTCTGTGATGGCTGAACCCTCACTGTCATATCTCTATTTCCTTCCCACCATTCTGGATAACCCTTGATCTTGAAAAAATTCTCCTTAACATGCCTCATCTTTCCACAGTGATCACATCTCAAATATGTTCTCTTAACATTTCTCTTTTTTATGCCATCTGCATCTTCATGCTGCAATGGTTCCATCTCTGAATTGATAAGGTATTTTTGTATCTCTATAAACTCTAACTATCATTGCAGAACTATTTTGAATCTCCTGGTAGCTTCCATGTATTGTTTTCTGCTTCTCAATCCTACTGATCATTTGACAAACTTTACCAACACTAGGAAATGGATCCATCAGTAAAATCTAATGACTGATAGAAATGTACTCCTCATTCAATCCCATCAAGAATTGATGAAGTTTATCATCATCTTCTTCAGCATGCAGAAATGTATAGTTTATACAATCCATATTACATCTCTTCCTAGGTCTTAAACATGCATACTCACCCCATAAACCTTTCAATTCAGTGAAATACACAGCTACAGAATCACTTCCTTGTTTCAATTCATATATGTCTTTCTTCAACTTATGGATCAAAGGTCCATTGCATTCAGCAAATATTTCCTGCAGTTCATTCCATAAAGTATGTGCATCTTCACAAAACATATATCCTCTAGCTATCTTCTTAGAAATTGAGTTCAAAATCCAGGAAATTAAGGTTGAAGTTACCTTATCCCATCATTCATATAATGGATCGTCCATATCAGGTGCTTTTAATTCTCCTATCAGAAACTTGAGCTTTCCTCTGGATCTAATTTCCACAACCATAGATCTGCTCAATGTGATGTAATTGCATTCATCAAGAAACTCTGTAACTAGCACCGGATTCGAGTTGTCAGAGCTTTGAAGATCAAACAGATCATTTATTTTACTCTTTCTAGATCTGGTGAAACCTCTGTTAGTCCTTAATGGATTCACCACTGAATTCACGGAATTAGAGTCTGAAGACATGAGCTGTGAATTTCAGAAGAAGAAAAAAATTTTGAAAATTGAAAGGAATAGCATCGGATCTACCCACTGTGCTCCGATACCATGAAAATTTAGCTAAATTGAAATGATGAAAACAGAAGGAGCAGAACATGGATTCACAAAAACCATGGCCTCTAAAAAATGGTCCCAAAAGTTACAGCCAAAGATTGAGATAGGATGTTTGGTTTATACCAGACAAACAAAAAACAACCTAATCAATTATAAGAGGACACATGTGCTAGTCAATAACACAAAATGGAAGAAAATACAATGACAGCTAGTGGTTGCGTTTCGTCAAGTTTGAAGCTGGCACCAGAATTTGAAAGTGAAGAACACCCGCCAACTTTGAAAATCTGCTAAAAAATCATTCAATCTTCAAAGCCGTGTAATGTTCTTATTAATGATGAGTTCAATGCTTATGTGGGTGATTTCGAATAGGCAAGATGTTTAATCCAAAATGCAACCGGTTCATCTCAGAAACAAACTAGTTCTGTAGGCTTAAACTATTGGGAATTGATTAGATCTAATTATGCGGAAAATCAATTTTCTAATCCCAGATCTTATTTAATTCGAATCTATCTAAGACTTTAAATTACCTTTGAAGCGTGATTTATCGTCGAATTCAATCAACTACGGAGACGAGAATCCCTGATGTGATTCTTCTATACATATCCACACAGCACGATCCAGTCTTTCTTCTTCTCTGTACTGTGAGCTTTATTTTATGAGAATAGGTTGATTGGTTTCTAATTTTTTTTGTCTATAACAGCCAAGGTTTTATTGTTATCATCATGAACATTTCTGTAAACATATCTACTTATACAGAAAATAGTAATTAATCCAAGAAATCCTAGTCTATGTCAATTTGGGTCTAGCCCAATTAGACTTAATGACCCTATAGGTTTAGTCATAATAAGCTGCAAGCCCAACATAATTGATGTTAGCTGATCGAAAGCGGTTTCTAGCTAAACATTTGGATCACTCAAAATAACTGAGTTAATTATCTCCATAATTAATCCTTCAACTATTTATGGAAAATGCACATTAACTGAAGGACACTATTCCAACAATCTCTCACTTGTCCTTTAGAACAAGTTTGCATTCGTATTCCTTTGTTGCTTAATATCTTCATTTGAACATAAGGTAAGATAACGTGTCATTCTTATCAAGTTCAAATGCATTTCTAAAATTCCCGAGTCAAACTGTTAGGACAGATGATTAATCCATCATCCATTTGATCACGACCATGCATTTTACAGTCCCAACTCTCCGAGAGGCCTCTAAGAAACCAATCTCATGTAAATGAGATGAAAATCCCACTATTATAGATTCAAGTTTTCTCCACTCGATTCATGGTAACCCAAGAACTGCCTTTATAGTTTCCTTTTACGGTGCAGCATTTGACAGCCTCAAGGTACGCCAATCCATAAGCAAGCAAACAATGAATTACTCAGGTATGAGGAATACAATCATATAGTCAATGAGACATACTTATGACATTATGAATATCTTAAATTATTCTCATGGTGGGTCTTTCCAATAGAAGTTCCCAACTTGCATCCATGCAATCGATTCATGACATCCCACATCCTTCAGCCCATGAAACAATGTTGTGAATCAACTTGTAAACTAGTTTTCTTCAATCATGAGTTTCCATTCTCAGTGACCTAAACTAGGGACATAATCAATCTTACACTCTAGTTCACTAAATAGGGTTTCATTATCCAAGACATATTCTTGATAACCTGATGTGCCCATTTTATACGGTTATAATAGGACTTTTAGGATTCACTTTTGTATACTTTTGTGCTCTAAATGGGACATTTTGCCTTGAAGTTCTCTAAGGAGGGTTAAAAGCAACTTTTACGCTTTTATTACTTTTCTAGAGAATGTTTTATGACAAGGTAATTTGTTTGAAGACTTTGAAGAATACCTTTGAAGATTTGAAGATTTGAAGACTTGTAATTGAGCTTTTGAAGATTTGAAGAATTGAAGAAGTGAAGAGAAAAGGAGGATATGAAACAAAAAGGAGAAAGAAGAAATGGTGCTGGACTTGGAGTCCATCGCAAGGTCGTCGCGAGCACATCACGACTCATGACGAACGAGTGGTTAGAAACTCTTCTTGCTTTTTGTACTATAAATACTCACCTTATCATCTCCTCTTCAAGAAGACGAATCCAACCTCTTCTTCTTGCGTTTTTCTGGGTTCAAACCCTAGTTTTTCTTTCTTTCTTTTCTTAGTTTTTGTAGGTTAATCATGTCTTTTAATTGTCTAGCTTAGTTTTATCTTGGGAGCAATGGATTGAAGCTTCCATTTCTATGTAGTAAGAACCATGCACAATTCACATTTTTAATGCTATGTTTCACTTCATTTATGACATGTGTTGTTTGAGAATAAGAAGTGTTTGTATGATTGAAGTGTTAAGGTGTTAGGGAAGTGTTAAGGTGTTAGGAAAGTGACGAATTCCTTAGCTCATTTGCATGAAAATCTAGGAACATGAACTTAGAAATTCTTTTGCATAATGTGTTGTGATTATTGCTAGATGAGTATGTTAATGTGGATTGTTCTCATATTTATCCTATAGATGCAATGAAAGGTTGAACCTTGAATGTGGTTTGTTCTAGGTTTAGCCTAATGAATGCTATGTTTGGTTAAATGGCTATGCCTTTGGTAGAAGGCTTCTTGTTGTCAAATCTATGGTCCTTTGTGCATAATTCCATTGATGAAATACCCCTATGGTCGTTGTTTGTCTAGGGTGATCATCAATGAGGTTTGCAAATGGTCGTTGTTTGTCTTTGCAAACTACTCTTAAGAAGGAATGAATGTTGATCTTCCATTGACATTCCCCATAGTTAACAATTGTGATAGGATGAGTGAATGGTTCAATGATCTACATTAGGTTTGGAAGTGGATATCGATTGCCCCTAAGGCTTTTATCTTTTGTAGTTCTTAAACCCCTTTTCTTAGTTTTGTTTGATGACTAAGCATAGTTGCTTGAATTTGCTAGTTGTCTTGTCTTTTAACTTTTATAACTTAGGACCACCAAACAACCAAACCCCCCTTTTAATTGCTTTTATATGTGTATATATATCTACTCCTAGCCTAATAGAAACCTTTTGTGTCTAAACACTTAGGAAAATCCCCCTTCTTCGTGGACGACCCCGACTTGCCGCTATCTATTTAATTGTAGATAGTAAGCATTTAGGGTTTATAAATATCAACTTTGAGAGGTACGGCGATGGCCTCCCATAACCTATTTGGAGATGTAAATTGATTTTGGACTCTCATTCAACACTAAACGGTTCAATCTTCAATGTCTAAAATCACAAAATCATGATAACTAGAACATCACAGAAATCACAGCCACTATCCAAAGTGCTAGATTACTATCAAAAATGTGTGAGCCCTAGGCTCTATCTGTGGAAGAGGTTTAGATTCCGGATCAACAATTTGTCATCCTTTCTCACTTGCATGTAACAATTTACCATTCTCGATATATTCTCAAAGAATGCAAAATTCTGAGGACAAATTTGAACTCATTGGGTTACCTTGGCTCATTTTGCCTAAGCGATTACTCTAAAATTTGTTATATAGAGAGTCACAGAGTCAGCTAAGACATGGACCACGTTAAGTTCAGTGGTGAATATCCTAATTCAAACTCCTTCCTATGTAGCTTCATAAGCAGCAATGTACTCAACTTCAATTTTAAAATCAAACAACAGTGATTCACTTATCATTTTACACAACCAATGCATTTTCACTATAGAGCCAGGATTTTTTTTAAGTCCATTTTAGACACTGAAACATTTTCTTGGTCGCACACCAATGTGCCTCGCCTTAGTCTATTTTATATCTCATTGTCGTGTTCTAAGCATATGATATATAACTGTGAGTTCATATCATAACATACATGATATACCCTATTGCATATGCATAAGCAATCGTACTCATTCTCTTGTTCTCATCAGATTTCGATAAACACCGAGTCTTGCTCAGAGTCATGCTATGAATCATGGGTAGAAAATCTTTTACGATCTTTCATATCATACCTATCAAGTACCTTACCTAGTAAGTGTTTTCTCTAAGGTCAATCATCCTTTTTGATCTACCTGTGTAGATCTTGATGCCCAAGATGTACTTTGCCTCTCCTAAGTCATTCATCGCAAAACACTTTCCAAACTAAGTTTTCATAGACTCCAGATTCGGTTAGTCATTTCCAATGTCATTGACATGGAGGAGTAGGGATTCAATATTGCTCCCACTAACCTTCTTGTATACATAGGATTCCATAACATTTCATTGAACGTCAATCTCTTAATTGTTTCATTTAAATTTATGTTCCAATTCCTTATTACTTGCTTCAATCCAAAAATGAACCTCTGAAACTCATATATTTTCCAAGCTATTTTGGCCAATAAAACCCTTAGATTGTGTTGCATACACATCTTCTTCCAAAATCCAATTAAGAAAGACGGTTCTGACCTCTATTTACCAGATCTCAAAATCAGAATGAGTTACAATTGCTAGGAAACTTCAAAATAGACTTAGGAATTCCAACTAGAGAAAAGGTCTCATCACAATCCATCATATGAACTTGTTTATACCCTTTAACTATCAGTTTAGCCTTGAAAGTTTAAATTTTAGTTAAAGGTTCCTCACTTTCTAAAAAGATGATTTCATAGTTTTAAGTAGCAAGGACATAAATGTACCTTCGTCCGAATCCTATACATTTCTGACCAACTGTGGCATGAGCATTGTCATTAGTCTCTAAGACATTTCCCGTATTCATCTTCACCACTTCACATGAAGGGATCAATGTTTCCAGAACTGGCTATTGCTCACCTCAAAACTTATTGAAGTTTAATTTCCTCCCACTTGTCATTTTGGAAAGATGATACTTCTCCAAAAGGACACATTCTCGAGCAACAAAACACAGTTCTCAGAATGACTGTAGAAGTAATACCCCTTTATCTCTATTGGATATCTCACAAAGAGACATTCATCAGACTTGGTGCAAGCTCTCTAGGAAACCTTGTTTCACATATGCCTCGCAACCCCAAATCTTTAAGAGAAAATACATTCAAGGAAATATTCTTTTCATATCCCATGTGGTGTCTTTCCTACCACTTTAGAAAATGCCTAGTTCAGTGTGAACACTGCATTTTTATAAGAGCATGTCCCTCATAAGAAAACTGGAAGACTGTCTTGACCCATCTTTGAATTAACCATACTCGATAAGGTATCAATAATCCTTGTGGACACACCATTCATTAAGGTGTTCCTAAAGGATTAAATTATGAAAGAATGTCATATTCTCTCTGATGGTCAACAAATTCCTGACTTAAATATTCACCACATCAATCCAATTGAAGTGTTTCAATTTTCTTGCCAAGTATATTCTAAAAATAATTTTGAAAATCCATAAATTTCTTAAAAGAATATACTTGCCTCACATCAAGCAACATCAAGCAGACAACTATATCCACTCAAATCACCGATAAAGCTAATGAAATCATGAATGCACCTCTTGCAATTAAACACGTTTTGGTCAACAAAACACTTTGTTAATAAGACCTAATAGTTCTTGCTCCATCATCCATCATTATGAAGAGTGATTTTGTCATTTTTCCATTGCAATATTTGCAGGTCTCAATCGACTCCAGGTCAAATGATTCCACAGTACCCTCCCATTGGAGTCACTGCATGCAATTTATGTTCATGCAGCCAAATAAAAAATTCCAGAGGTACCCCAGACTCGAATAATTTGTTTTTATCCCTTTTGATATTTACACCATAAACTTGTTCATCCATTTTAAGAAAATAAAGACAATTTTCTAATATTGCAAAACCACAACACATCCATCTTAAATGGAACAATCATTGCTCCTATTACAATGAAAAAATCATGTGTCCAACACAGAAATGGTAATTGTGTTGTAGTAACACTTAGATCAAAATAACTATTACATGAACCAGTGTAAGCCCATAAGGCATACATAAACTATAAGTTCCTACGGTCAATGGAGCAACTATTGCTTCATTTCCCTCGGGTAGGTTAACCTGTCATAAATTTTAACTCCTACTTTGTTCTCTCCACATTTTTGAAATTGTGAGAAACACATATGGTATCTAATGCCCATCGGTAGAGTTATTAACAACAGAGATTGTCCATGACGTATATAACTGCAATGTCACCTATTCGCTCATTCCTTGTCCTCTAAGAACTATGGCCATTGTCCTTTCTAATGGCATGTGTCATTATAGTAGAAGTATTGAGACATATCAGGCTTTACAACTTTCTGCTTCCTAGCAGTATGTTGTGTCTTAGGTGCATGGGTACTATGGTTACCCTTGCCCTATCCCACTTCTTCATTCTTCCATTTAGGATTCAGATCCCTTTCGCTTCTGCACCAATGGAACTTTGTTCCTGGTCTCAATCTTGACTTTACTCAGCTTATTTTTAGCATTCCATGCAGTTTAGTTAAAGTCTTTTCTTTTCCGCTTAAATGATTCCAAACTATTATAGAGTGAATAGAGATAGATGTTAGGGCCAACTCTCAACCATAAGCAAAACAATGTATCTCCATGTTATCAAATGATCCAGTCATTTTCAAAACATGAGATCCCACTAGTTTTCCTTTCTTGATGTTACAATCAAGAATGGTCTTGAAGGTCTCAAACCTCTCAACCCTAGCTTACTCCTAAATCATATCTCAGAGCTCCAGGTTGATGTTGTGAGTATCTAAATTCTAAACTTGCCTCGTAATTCTGGACTCATACTATTTAACATAAGACACTTGACATCGGGGATTTGAATATCAATGGCATCTTTTTTTTTTCTCGCATTAGAACTATAATCAAGTTCCTTTGCCAAGTAACTGTCATTCAATTCATCCTTCCAAAGGATAGAATGCAGATTAGAAGAGTTGTTTGTTTTTATACATGATTACTACAATATACATAAATGCAATAAAAAATCGTTTAAACAGAATAACTTAAAGAAAAGCATACAAGCATTATTAGAAGTTATTCAACATTTTATTCTATCCAAGTTGGTCTCATAAATAAAATGATTCCAAGACCCTCAAAATCACAAGGTCTTAAGCATGATTTGGCTTGTCCCTTTTTCTTTGATTTTTGGTAAGCAATCCCATTGCTAATAGTATCCAATATTACTCTTGGTCGATAGGGTACATCCAATGTACTACCTATCTCCTTTTGCCTCAACGTCTGAGGACGCATCACTGATATTGATGAGCAAACCAAAACATACATGTAGACCCCTTTCACTAGGTCTACCCGCATTTGTCCCAAGATTAGAAGTGCCACTATCACTTTGGCGAAATCAGTCACTAGTGATCAGGTTTAATGGGTGTTCTTGTTTCGGAAAGGCAAAGTTTTGCTCATTATTACTTTTGGACCGTGGTTCGTTATATTTGTTTGATAATTAGTGAACAAACTTCATTATCATCCCACACACATAAACCAATCGCATGCATTTATAATATAAAATAAATAAATAAATACGATAAATAAATGTATCTAAAGTGATCCTAGTATGACCTCCCTAATCTTGACAAAATTTTCATCTTGTCTGCTGGATCCCATCTATCGATTTTGTCATTGAACTTACAATTTATTTCAATTTAAATAATAAAACTTAAAATAAATTTACAACATAGCAATAAACGGTAGGCAGATCGTGTTTAATTGCAATACTCAATAAACGACACGCAGACCGTATTTAAATATCTAGTTGGGTCATACTAATCACTTATTACCCTGCACTGAATCCAATTCATATATTCATTCATGTCTAAAATAAATTACCCAATTACATATAAAAATAAATTGGGATAAAATCCCATAATTAGTTATGCAATTAACCATTCAAAAATAATTAAGTTAACTAGTTTCTAAAATTATTAATGTTAATTAATTTTCTTTTCCATATTTCATAATTCTAAACTATTAAAGAACTTAATATAATAGGCAGTCCATATACCAATAATAATTAAGTTAACTAATTTCTAAAATTATTAACCTTAATCATTATTCTTTGTCATATTTAATAATTCTAAATTATTAAAGGAAGTAAGTATATTAGGTATAAAAAAAGAATCAAGTTAACTAATTTATAAAATTATTAACCTTAATTATTATCACATAATATTATATTATTTAAAATAAATAAAATAATTATAATTTAATAATCAAGCACATCTAATGCCTTAATTAAGAAACCTTTTGCTCAAATTTAATTTAATTTCTAAAATTAAAATTACTCCCACTCAAAATCAGAATTATTAAAATAAAATTAAATACTGAGCCCAACCTAATTTTAAGCAGGCCCAATTATGATTTTAAAAAATATATATATTATTATTTTAAATTATGTTCAACCGATCCAATCCAGTCCCAACAAAGCAAACCGATCTAGTCAGACTATACTAGTCCGGGTCAGATTTTTAGTTCCCAACACCTTGGGATGTAAGTGGCCCAACCACTCTTTTCAATTATTCGCGTGCCTAGTCACAGTTTTGGGCCAAATAATATATAAGCCCACTTTAAAGCCCTAATTCCTTAAGCAGCCAGCTAGGGTTTGCAGTGGCCTCCAAGAAGAGACTGACGCCACCGCGTGAACAGTATTACCGGTAATGAACAGTATTGCCGACAGTGAACAGTACTTTCTGGCTGTGAACAATTTTTTAAAAAATAAAAAATTACTGAGTGGGATTAAATCAAATTAAACTATCCAATAATTAATTTTATTAAAACATAAACACAAATCTAAACATCATATTATGTAAATCAAATTCACATATTGTCTAGATCAAACTAAAATATGCAAGAGGCTCTGATACCACTGTTGGGAATTGATTAAATCTAATTATGCAGAAAATCAATTTTCTAATCCCGTATCTCATGTATGTATTTAATTCGATTCTATCTATGAGTTTAGTTTACCTTTGAAGCGTGATTTATCGTCGAATTCAATCAACTACGAAGACGAGAATCACAAATCTGATTCCTCTATACGTATCCACACAACACGATCAGATCGCCTACACCGCCGTTAGCTTAGATCATTGATCAGCAAGCAAAGACCCAGTTTAGAAAATGATGTGCCGTAAGAAATTGTATTATTGATAACTGAATAAATAGAGAGTATAATAGAGGTGTAATAAAGAAATATCTCTAAACATTTTTTTAAAATTTTGGGGGATATTTATTAGGTTCCCCAAACCTATTTAGAACCAAAAGATGTACAATGATGATTTGGAAATATTACATTGATAAGGCAACCTCGTTGCCCTCAAAAGAAAGGTCTAATACTAGTGGACTAATGGTTCCGGAGGAGAGGAGGTAGTACTTGGTGGCTCCAGTGCTCGAGGGCTCCAGTGTTCGAGGGCTCCAGTGTTCGAGGGCTCCAGTGTTCGCTCGAGGGCTCCAGTGCTCGAGGGATCCAGTGCTCGAGGGATCCAGTGCTCGAGGGCTCAGTGCTCGAAGGCTCCAGTGCTCGAGGGCTCCAGTGCTCGAGGGCTCCAGTGCTCGAGGGCTCCAGTGCTCGAGGGCTCAAGTGCTCGAGGGCTCCAGTGCTCGAGGGCTCCAGTGCTCGAGGGCTCTAGTGCTCGAGGGCTCCACTGCTCGAGGGCTTGAGTGCAGGCTCGAGTGCTCGGTAGCCATCGCAAAAGAGCAGAACTCAGTTCAATGTCCATGCTATGTCCCTGCAAAATAAATAAAAAAACTCCAGTAGTATCCATCCTCTGGTAGCATGCTTCTATGTTCGGATGTAAGGGAAATTATTATTGTCCAGGTGAATAAGGCCTTTGATGATTGGTGGGATGTTAGAGATGCTAATGCTTGGTTGTGAAGGGTGAGTAGGTTTATGCTTTGAGAATGCATTAGCAACTGCATTACATTCCCTAAAGACATGCCTTAGTGTAGCCTTCTTAAGTTCAGAGTGGATTTCGAAAGCTAAGACATATAGTGACCATTTGGCATTTCTGGGATTGTTTATCATGTTCACCGCAAGCATGGCATCTGATTCCACTATGTAAGAATAGCCGGGGTCCAAACTAGTGAAGCTCCTAGCTGCAGCTTGGATAGCTTTCATTTCAGCCTCTAATGGTGTACTAGCAGTGATAGTTAAAGATTGAATTAGGCAAGGTTTACCAGTCCAATCTCTAGCTATAAGGCCAATTGTCGACGTGTTGGAGGACCAGGATGCATCTACATTCACAGTTATGGTGTTCTGTGGCGACTTCTTCCAGAAGACAGTGGATATAGAAGGCTTAGGGGGGGGGGGGGGTCTCAGGGGTGGGATTAGAGAGGAAATAGGATAGCTTCTATTTAGATAAATATTGGAGTGACCAGGCTTGGCTGAGAAAGAGAGGAAAATAAGATCCCTCACTTCCTTACCAATTAGAGCATGTGAAAATTTTTTGTTGTCATAATAAAATGCATTCCTAGCTTTCCATAATGACTAACATATCAGAGATGGCAACATCCTACATATATCCCTATGAACCTTGGACAGTTCAGTATTATTCCAAAATGTAAAAAACCTTAGGGTCAGGCTGTCTAAGGCCTGTAGTTTAATCCCCAGAATATCTGAGAAAATGTCCCAAACATTCTGAGCCAAATGGCATGAAGTGAAAAAAATGCTCTATTGAGTCTGGTTGATTGCATGCAGGACATTTCGAAGCTAAACTAAAGCCCCATTGGACTAAGACATCATCAAAAGGTAGGAGACAATTCAGCAATTTCCATGTGAAAATAGATATTTTTTTGGCAGTCTAGAGTTCCAGATGTGTCTAGTGGCTGGAAAGTTACCTGGTTGCTGAGTAAGGGCCCTATAGGTTGATCTGAAGGAGAAAATGCCTGTGTCTTCCAGTTTCCATATAAGTCTATCCTCCCTTTCAGTGTTAACCTGTGCAACTTGCAAAAAACTCAAAGTATCATGTTCTAGACAGGGGGAGATATGTTGCATTATCTGACTTTTTTCTCTGATGAAGTCAGCAATAGTGTAGTAGTAAAAAGGTGAGAGGACTAGAGGTGGAGCACATTTAGAAAGGGGACCATTTGGACACCAATTTGCATTCCAACAGTTACTCGTTCCTTTGCCATGTATAATGAGAGAATTTTCTTCTGCAAAAGGGGTTAATACCACATATCCTTTTCAAAGTATGGGACTTCTTATGGGACTGTGGTAAATCCCATAACAGTTTGGACCACATAGTTGTTCCCAATTGGCTTTTCCACCACAGTTTGGCAGAACATGCATCTATTATTGCTCTTACATATCTAAATCCTAAACCATTATGGTATCTATGTGTACTCAGATCAGCCCATTTTCTCCATATTTTGTTTGATTTACCCTCTGTTTCTCCCTAGAAGAATCTTGTCATTTTCTTTTCTAATGCCTTTATTATCTGTTTGGGGGGCTTTAGGACAGACCAGATATGCTGTGGGAGGGAGTATAGACAAGATTGAATGAGCACCATTTTGCCTCCCAGGCTTAACCATCTGTTTTTCCAGTTAAGGAGCTTTGTATCTACAGCTTCCAACAAAGGTTCAAAATAGAGTTTTAAGGTCCTACCTTTGAATATTGGACATCCCAGGTACTTAAATGGAAAGACTCCTTTCTTCATCCCTAGAATCGATTTTATCTGATTTAGTTTAATAGTTATTGCTCTTGAACTAGCATAGAAGTCAGATTTGTCAAAGTTTATCTTTTGTCCAGAGGTTAGTTCAAAAGTTTCTAAGAAAGCTTTGATTCTGATTAGATTAGATTAGATTTAGTGGCTTGCAAGAAGATAATAGTGTCATCAGCATAGCTCAAGTGGGATGCAGGTGTAATGCCTGAGGGAAGTTGATAGTAACTGAGTCTTTTATTCATGAAAATACAAGATAAGCTTCTGGAGAAAGCTTCAGAGAAAATATTGAAAAGAAAAGGGGATAGAGGATCACCTTGTTTGATTCCCCTTGTAGCTCTGAAAAATCCAATAGGGTTCCCATTAATGAGGACTGAAAAATAAGCCTGAGAGAGGTTGTTCATTACAACATTTAAAAAACTCCCTGTGAAACCAAACTTACTAAGAACCTTTTCCAAGAAAAGCCAATTTACTCTATCAAATGCCTTTCTAAGGTCTAGCTTTAAAATACAGTTTGGAACCCTATTTTCCTGTCTAAAAACTTAATCATTTCCTGTAGGTATAGTACATTATCTGAAATGTCTCTATTTTTCATAAAATCTGTTTGATTTGGGGAGATTAAGTTTTCCATATAGGGTTTCAATCTTTCCATTAGCACCTTAGAGCAGATTTTATTTGCTACATTTGAGAGACTAATAGGTCTATAGTCATCAAAAGAGGATGGCGTCTGCTTTTTTGGGATTAATGATATCCATGTACTACTTATTCCTCTTGGTATTTCTGAGCCTAACAAGAAGTCATTTACTGCATCTATTAGGTCCTGTTTAATTATATCCCAGCATTTAGCATAGAATTTTGTAGTGAAGCCATCAGGACCTGGACTACTATTTATGTTCAGACTCATTACCACTGTTTTTAATTCCTCTTCTGAAACTGGTTTAGACAAGGACTGGTTGTCCTGGGGAGATATTACTGTTGGGATTTGGCTGAGAAAGTGGGAGTAATATGTGGAAGGGTTTGGCTGGTTTGGCTCAGAGAGCATATTACAGTAAAAAGATATAGCCTCTTCCTGCATGTCAGTATGATTATCTAACCAAAGTCCTTGTCTATTTTTAATTTTTGAGATGCGTAGCTTGCAGTTTTTTTCCTGAACTGATTTATAGAAAAATTGAGTGTTATTATCTCCAAGTTTGGTCTAGTTAATTCTTAATTTCTGTTTCCAGTATTTTTCTTTTTCTTTTAAAGCTCTTATTAGCAGTGCCTTTTTCTCATTTAGCTTAATTAGATCTGTTTCTGAATGGGTGGAATCATAGCTTATCTCCTGCAGTCTTAGATTTTCCTCAGCAATTAGTACATTGAAATCAATGTTTCCAAAGGATTCCTTGATCCAGATTTTAATTATCTTCTTAAGTTTAATTAGTTTAAGATAGTGTCTGAGCATACCTTGATGAGGGATCGGTTTAGCCCAATTATTTTTAACTAATTCAGTAAATTCTAGTCTGTTGAACCATGTATTTAGGAATCTAAAGGGTTTAGGGTGGGAGGGAAATGTGGATGAGATTTGTAGAAGAAGGGGGGAGTGGTCTGAGGATTGTCTATTTAGTATTTGAATGAAAGAGGCTGGGAATTTGGCATTCCATTGCATAGTACTCAGACCTCTATCTAATCTTTTGGGAGTAATATGTGGAAGGGTTTGGCTGGTTTGGCTCAGAGAGCATATCAGAGTAAAAAGATATAGTCTCTTCCTGCATGTCGGTATGATTATCTAACCAAAGTCCTTGTCTATTTTTAATTTTTGAGATGTGTAGCTTGCAGTTTTTTTCCTGAACTGATTTATAGAAAAATTGAGTGTTATTATCTCCAAGTTTGGTCTAGTTAATTCTTAATTTCTGTTTCCAGTATTTTTCTTTTTCTTTTAAAGCTCTTATTAGCAGTGCCTTTTTTCTCATTTAGCTTAATTAAATCTGTTTCTGAATGGGTGGAATCATAGCTTATCTCCTGCAGTCTTAGATTTTCTTCAGCAATTAGTACATTGAAATCAATGTTTCCAAAGGATTCCTTGATCCAGATTTTAATTATCTTCTTAAGTTTAATTAGTTTAAGATAGTGTCTGAGCATACCTTGATGAGGGATCGGTTTAGCCCAATTAATTTTAACTAATTCAGTAAATTCTGGTCTGTTGAACCATGTATTTAGGAATCTAAAGGGTTTAGGGTGGGAGGGAAATGTGGATGAGATTTGTAGAAGAAGGGGGGAGTGGTCTGAGGATTGTCTATTTAGTATTTGAATGAAAGAGGCTAGGAATTTGGCATTCCATTGCATAGTACTCAGACCTCTATCTAATCTTTTGAAAGTGGGATTTCTTAGCCTAGAATTAGTCCATGTGTGTAGATTTCCTACAGCATTGATTTCCTGGATTCCCTTAGAGGTTATCCAGCAATTGAAACCTCTTACACTGCCTAGATTGGGGGTGGAAGGTCCTCTATATTATGTAAGTGAAGAAATTGTGTTAAAGTCCCCTATAAAGATAGTTTCAGAAGTAGGAAGGTGAGTCAGATCATGCCATAAAACCTTCCTTCCTTCCCTATTCCTAATGCCATAAACAAAAACAGCATCCATTTCAATTTTTGTTGTTACATAAGTAACTTTTACATGTAAGAATTGCTCATGTTGTGAAAGTAAGGCGACATTTAAAGAAGCATTCCAAAAAAGCCAAAATTTTCCATTTTCAAGGGGCAGGAAATAAGAGTATCTGAGTTTCTCCATATAGGAGTGACATTTATTATTATCATGCATATACTCTATTACACACAGTAGCTCAATATTTTTTTTGTTTAATGAGGTGTTTCAACCTAAGCATTGAAGTCTCTAAACCCCTAAGGTTCCAGACTAGAAAATTAATGGTAGTGGTGTATGTCATTGTTCACCTGATTTATGGCTTTTAGTATTTGATCTCAGCATCATCTTGTTTAACTGATTCAGGTAAGTGTTTTTTCTAGATTTATACTTACCTGTAGAGTTCACATTACCTGTTGATTGGGATTGAACAAATATCGGCCCAGGCTTTGGAATTGTGTCATCCAGGAGAGGTTCTTCTTCCTCCATCTCTTCTAGCAATGTTTGGTGTGGAGGGTGTTCCAGTTCTTCCTCTACTTCTGGGGGTTCCTCTGTGACCTGTAGAACAGAAAATCTATTTGCCATCTTTCTTTGTTGAGAAAGTAGGGGATTAGTGTAAGATAATTTGTGAAAATTCAGCTTTTGGGACCCTATTTGTATATCATCTCTAAACATAATAAATCATAACCTAATCAGTAATATGATTTATCCTAACACCCCCCAAGCGAAGCGTCGGATTCTCAGAGACGCAAATCTTGGACCTGAAGAACCCAAACAAGGGAGGGAAAGACCCTTGGTGAAGATATCCACAACCTGTAGAGATATAGGAACATGAGCAACACGAAGCTTGGACGAAGAAACTAACTCGCGAACAAAAAGATAATTAATGTCAATGTGCTTAGCCCGCTTATGCGCCACCGGATTCTGAGCCAAGAAGATGACACTATTGTTGTCACAAAGCAGAAGAGGCGCACCAGAAAGAAGAACTTTGATGGATGAGAGCAAGATTATCCCAGATATTTTTAGAAGTGGCACAATCTAAGAGTTCTGCAAGAAATTCAGCGGTGAGAGAGGAAAATAGGAGACCGCATGGAAGTTAATCTTCATCAACCCATTGATCATACTCTTCTTTTGCTTTCAAATAAGCCTTGGAGATCAACCTTGCTACCACCCAAAGGAGTTGAGACCATGACAGCAAACGACAGGGTCTACGGTGTTGGCAGTGATGGGAGAGTGGGATGAGATCTAGTGCCATCAATGAAACCGTACAGACCTTGAGGACGAAGGACATAACCTGCTTTACGCTTCCAGAGAAGATAATTTGATGGAGTGAGTTTGATATGCATCATCTGGAGCAGAGTGTTGTAGGAGAGTTTTTCTTAAGGCATAACTGGAAAGGAAAAGCAACTGAGCAGAGCATCTGGAGAGGAGCCGCGTGGAGCTGAAGGGTGTCGTGCGCATCTGGAGAGGAGCTGCATGGAGCGGAAGGGAGCCGCGTGGAGCTGCGCGTCGGAGGGGAACAAAGCGAAGCAGAGCGAGGAATGAGAGCGCGTGATGGAGCCGCTGGCGACAAGAATTTAAAGTTTTTAGGTTTTGGATTAGAAGATGCTCGAATACCATGAGAGAATGATAAGCCGTAAGGAATTGTATTATTGATGACTGAATATATAGAGAGTACAGGTGTAATAAGAAAAGAACTATATTCATAATAAATCTTAATATAATCAGTAATTTGATTTATCCTAACACTAATCTTTCTTCCACTCAGTATTGTGAGGTTTATTTTATGAGAATAGTTGGATTGGTTTCTGGTTCTTGCCGTCTACCAGGATTCTAATGTTTTCATCATGAACATTTCCATAAAAATATCTATTTATACATAAAATAGTCATTAATCCAAGAAACCATAGTCCAAGTCAATTTGGGCCTAGTCCAATAAGATTTAATGAATTCTAAACTCGATTCTCATATAAATACTATCTGGGCGGCTAGCCCAATATTCATTTCTTTTATCCAATTTCATGCCTTTGTGTTTGACAGTATAATAAGCTGCAAGTCCATCATAATTGATGGTAGCTGATCGAAAGCGATTTCCAGCTTAACATTCCGATCACTCAAAATAGCTGAATTAATTATCTCCGTAATTAATCCTACAACTATGTATGAAAAATGCACGTCGACTGAATGACACTATTCCAACATGAACGGCACTGTTGGATATGGAGCACCTGGTACCATTTCCTCTTCCCTTCTAATCATATACGCCATCATAGAGAATTAATGCATAAATTGCATAAATGTTATGCTATTTTCTTCATTAACTCGATTGTGTTTTCGTAGAGTATGGAATGGGAGGTGTTGCATCAATTCGTGGAAATGTGTATAGCTATGACGTTCTCTTGCTAGAAATGTTCACAGGACGAAGACCATCCGAAGGACTATTTGGAGATGGACTTACTCTCCATGAATATGTTAAGGCAGGGATTTCCGAGGTTTCCAAGGTTGTTGATCCTAGAGTTTTGTTGGCACTTACAGAAAAGGGTGGTGAAAATTGTGAAACAAAGAATACACAGAGGAACAAGGAAACAAAATGCATTGGCGCTTTGTTGGATATTGCCCTTTCTTGCTCTTTACAGTGACCAAAAGAAAGGATGGATACGAAGAATGTTGTCCAAGAATTGAACTCCATTAGAGTAATTCAAATTGATGATTTGTCTCAATAAGTATGGTCAGTGTAAGATCAAGAACAATGTTTAGGACCTTCTTATCATTACCATGTTCTCTATGTAGTCTTATTTTCTTGTAGTATGCAAATTTTCATTCCTGTGGACCACAATGGAAGCACTTTGAGAACTGCTTTTAAGTCTTTAACTTGATCTACAGTGTATAAGATTCCAATGATCTCTGTCAGGATCTGTGATGATGAAAGATTTGTTGGAAAATGATGGTTAAAAGGTTGAAATTTGTCAACTTTTTGGGCTTCGTTTTGAGTAGGACCCGAACGGATTTTGGGTCAATGGATGTCATTTTGGGTTCTCCTCCGCGAGTACTATAAAATTGACTATTTAAACTCTCAAAACGGATCAAGGGTGAATGAGATATGAATGTTTTAAATATCACTCTTGAAAGAGGAAAAAATGGGCGAAAATTGGCTCAGGTAATTTTCTCTGGACTGTCCAAAATGCGTATGGACCGCATGGAAGTCTCTGGAAGGCCCAACCGCATAGTATATATGGAATTACTTGTGTGTAATTCTTAAGAGATAAGAACAAAATGCTTCCATATTTTGTGAGATATCTTGTCTTAAATAAATATGCGGTTTACCATGTTTAATATTATGAAGAATATTAGTACAAATATTTCTTCTTTTTCCAGCAGATTTGATTCGAGTATTCATGGAATGTCTCGGATTTGATGAGTTGGTGATTGGAGAATATTCTTCTCTAATTACAGAAAATCAGAATATCATGTTTCCATGATTAGGGTCTCTTAATGTTGATGCTTCATGGTCCGGAAATACTAATATGTGTGGGATTGGAGTGATTATTAGGGACAGTAGGGGAGCTTTTAGGGAAGCTTCCACTCTATTTACTAATGCATCCTCCCCTTTAGAAGCTGAACTGAGGGCTATTAAGTTTGCTATACAAATGACATATGATTTGCCTTCACCACTGTACATAGAATCTGACTGCCTTTCAGCAGTCCTCTTTGCTAATGACCCACCTCGTTCTCATTGGAACTACTTCTGCTTAGCTGATGAGATTCATCAATCTCTGGGTGATATTAAACTTGGTCATGTACATAGACAGGCAAACCTTGTTGCTCATACGCTAGCTAGAAATTGTTTGCGACTTCAATGTGATTCATCCTTTCTTAACATTTCTGAGCTTTCCAATACTGTACAGGGTTTACTTAGACTTGATCAGATGGGAACTCCTTCTCTGCGGTTTGCAAACTAGTTCAGATGCTACTCATTTTACATTCTTGACTTCAGGTTTTGGCAACTTGGATTCACAAAGGGTACAACCGTAGGAGTACAAGGAAGAAAAAGGCAGACTCAAAGGATACTTTGTTGATCCTTTCAGGCTGCTCTGCTGCTTGGTTATGCATCAGGGACTTTACTCTAGGCTTCTGCTGGCAATGGGTGCAACAGAAGATTTCAGGTTGCTCTCTGGATGCTTGGTTATGCATCAGGGACTGCAACATCTTTGGTGTCCTCTCTTACTATTACTTGAGGAACCGATTCTATCTAGGTGGGAGGGCTGGAACTGCCTTGTGTTTCTTTGAGATTCACTAATAAGTTCTGACTTTCTCCCATTTAGACAAAGAGTTTTTGAAATCCTCTCACTAACTGTCGATAGTTTTTTATCTTTCTTTTGGAAGCAATCGAGTGTTGCTTCAAGAGCCTAGTGCTCAGCATTGTATAACGCTACTTATCTTCGGATTCGCATTATGTTCCTTTTACTTTGTCTATTTTACGGCTTGGGAAGGCCTAATATAATTTCCCCCATCTACGGATGGCTTCATTTAAAAAAAAAAGATTAGGGTCTCTTAGAGTAGTATAAATAGAGCCTCTAAGTCAGTCAGAAAACTCGCACCATTCTCAAGTTCCTCATTTATTCTAAACTTGAGTCTCACTTCTTTCTGTCTCTGTCAGTGATAGTCCTTCGGGCCTTGCGTGAATCCCAGGTAACTCTTAAATGTTAATTGTTGCCTGCGATGGTTTTATCCTAGGGAACGATGTCCACGACGGGACTCATTCGTTTCAAGGGCAGCGAGTGTTACTCGTGACTCCATCAATTTGTGATTACTTGAAACGTGATTCATGCTTTGATTATTTGTAATTTAAGCTTTTCAATTGTATGCTTGAATAATTAATAAAATTGTATTATTCTTGCATATATTAATTGCTCGTTCAAAATTTTATTATTTGATTTTCGCATGATATAATCAATATATGTCCAACAAGATTTGTTTAAGAACTAATAAGAACATTAATGAAGAAACATATAGAAACTAAAAAATGAATGAAGAAACAGCAATGGAAGAAGAACAGAGTCTGATTAATTTCGTGCCAAAAGTCACACAATCTGTGTGGCCAAAATGAGTTTATATGTTGCTGAGCTAGGAGCTAACAAACAATACATGAGCTGGACAAATCTGGACTCTACACGTGGCATACAAATAACCAGCAGAAAAAAGAACATAAAAGGAACAAAACGACTCCTTATGACTGCGTTTTAAAATCCCGCCATGTTCGAAAAGGCTGGCGCCAAGTCTTTCTTCTTTCCTTCAGAAACCATCAGTCCCTTCTTCTTTTCTTCAGAAACCAAGGACTTCTTCACCCCCTCCTCAAGCTCAGCTGGGGAAGCACGAAAGCTGAGGTTGACCAGATTAGCAAAGAAGGTGGGAGCAGGAAGAGACTTGGTGAAGATATCAGCCAACTGTGAACGAGAAGGAATAAAAGATGGCAGCAAGAACCCTTCCAAATAATAATCTCTCACCAGATGACAATCTATTTCAAGATGTTTGGTCCTCTCATGAAACACAGGATTAGCAGTGAGATGCAGAGCTGCTTGATTATCACAAAAAAGAGGAATGGGGAAAGAGATATGAAGGTGGAGATCCCTGATCAAGTAACTGATCCATTTGAGCTCACAAGCTGTCATGGAAAGACTTCTATATTCTGCTTCAGCTGAAGACTTAGAAACTGTGGATTGTTTCTTAGATTTCCAAGAAATTAAAGCTGATCCCAAGAACACAGCATAACTTGTGACTGATCTTCTGGAAACCTTGCAAGAAGCCCAGTCTGCATCACAGTATGAATGTAGCTGAAGATCATTCTGAGAAGGATAAAACAGCCCAAAAGGAACATGATGATTCAGATATTTCACAATGTGAAGAGCACCAGAAAGATGATGATGAGTTGGTGCTTGAACAAACTGGCTGAGTTGATGGACTGCAAAAGTTACATCAGGTCTAGTATAATTGAGGTAAAGTAGCCTTCCAATAAGCCTTCTGAATTGACTTGGATCAGGAAGCAATGGTGAGGTTTCATCATGCACAAGCCAAGAAGGAGGAAGAGGAGTTGCAGTAGGTTTGCAATGTAATAATCCACAATCTGAGACAATATCAGTAATGTACTTAGTTTGCAGAAGATGGAGACCTGAACCTGTTCTGTGAAGCTCCAAGCCAAGAAAATATGTTGCTTCACCTAGATCCTTAATAGTGAACTGCTGATGCAGAGATTGTTTAACAGCAGCAATGGCATCAAGTGAGTTTCCCATAACTAAGACATCATCAACATACACCACTAAAGCCAGCATGAACTGAGAAGTGAACTTCAAGAACAAACAATGATCATGGTGAGATTGATCAAAACCAAGGCTGAGTAGATGCTGAGTAAACTCCTTGTTCCACTGTCTGGAAGCTTGCTTGAGTCCATACAAGCTTTTGGTGAGCTTGCAAACCAACTGATTATCAGGAACTGAATATCCATCAGGCAACCTCATATAAACTTCTTCATCAAGATGCCCATGCAGGAAGGCATTGTTAATATCAAGTTGATGCATGTACCAACCTGATGCAGCTGCAATAGCAAGAAGTAACCTGATGGTGACAGCTTTAGCAACTGGGGAAAAAACTTCAGAAAAATCTATTCCCTCTATCTGATTAAATCCTTTGGCAACCAATCTAGCCTTGTACTTTGCTAAAGAACCATCTGCATTATACTTAGTCTTGTACACCCATTTAGATCCTATAGCCTTCTTTCCTGGTGGCAGTTTAACCAAGTCTCAAGTATGATTTTGTTCAAGTGCTGTCAACTCCTCATTCATTGCCTGAGTCCACTCAGAGAAATGCTTTGCTTGGTGATAATTGGATGGATCAGGAACCTGTGAAGAAGAAGCCACATATGCAGGGATAATGGACTGAGGCTTAGAAGATAAGAGGACAGAAGATGAAACAAAATCTTTTGTCCATACAAGTGCCCTGATGATCGTAGTACTATGCCTTAAAGAAGTATCAGCAGGTGGTGAAGGTGGGACTTGAGGAGGTTCTTGTGTTTGAGGAGCAGGAAGAGATGATTGATGATCATATGTGACAGTGTCTGAGAAAGGAAGTGGAAAAGAGAGCAAACCAGGATTGGAGTATGGAAATACAGTTCCATGAAACAAGACATCCCTTGAAATGATCACTCTATGATTTTTCAGATCAAAGAGCTTGTATGCTTTCTGGCCTAAGGGATATCCAATGAAGACACAAGGGAAAGCTCTCTCAGATAGCTTGTCTTTGTGTGGTGTGGTGTTAGTGGCATAAACTAAACACCCAAAGACTCTGAGTGACTGGAAGTCTGGGAATTTGTCAAACAAGAGCTCATAAGGAGAATGCCATGAAAGAACTGGAGTAGGCAATCTATTAATGAGATAAGTTGCTGCCAAAATGGCATCTCCCCAGAAATCCTTTGGAAGATGAGATTGGAAAAGCAAAGCTCTAGCAACTTGGAGAATATGTTGGTGTTTCCTTTCCACTACCCCATTTTGTTGGGGAGTGTAAGGACAAGATTTGTGATGAAGAATACCCAGATCAGAAAACAGTTCATTACAGTCTTGATTGACAAATTCACTCCCATTGTCTGATCTGAAAGATTGTACAGTGGTATGGAAATGATTCTTCACCATATTGAAAAAGGTTCTGAGCAAGGAAGGGATTTGATCCTTTGATTTAACTAGATAAGTCCAAGTACTTCTAGAAAAATCATCTACAATGGTAAAAAAATACTTGCAGCCAGAAGTTGAAGGTATTTTGTAAGGCCCCCACAGATCAACATGAATGAGTTCAAACAGTTTTGTTGTAAAAGATGAGCTAGTATGAAAAGGTAATCTGTGTTGTTTAGCAGCAGGACAAATAGTGCAGAAATTATCTACTTCAGCAGGAAATTTGAGTACATTGAGATGTTTCATGACATCACTAGAAGGATGCCCTAGCCTACAGTGCCAAGAATGCAAAGAAATATCAATGTTCTGCCTAACAGAATTTACTACACTATCTGTGGAGACTCCATTCTGAAAACTTGACTGAATTCTTTTCTTGATCTCATCTGGCTTGAAAGAATGCTGATCTAAAATGTATAATCCATTTACTTCTCTTACTGCTGCAAGAACCTTCCTAGTCCTGTGGTCCTGCAGCAAGCAGAGATTGGATGTAAAACTGAAAAAGATTGGCATAGTTTTGGAAAGCTTACTCACTGACAGAAGATTATACTTGAAATCAGGAACATGGAGACAGTTTTGTAGGATGACTGAGGGAGTAAGTACTACTTCTCCTATGGCTCGAACAAGTTTTGTTGTGTGATCAGGCATATAAACAGGTGTGGGGTTTTTTATTAAAGAAAAAGAGTTAAAAAACTGACATATCACTGCACATGTGACTTGAAGCTCCACTGTCCACAATCCAACTATCATTAGACAATGCAAAAACACTGAGTGAGAGATTAGTGATCACACTACCTGAGTAGTCATGATAATGACTATAGTCAACTGGTCCTCCATAGTTCTTGATCACCGCTCTTTCCTTCTGTTTCTTCTCAAACTGCATATCAACTATCTTGGCAATCATTGCCTCCAACTTTACATATGTGTCTGTGATTGGTGTATCTTCTTCTTCTGCTATTGCATGAGCAACATGTTTATGAAATCCTTGCTGATATTGCTGTGCTCTTAAAGCATTTAATGGAGGATATTGTGGCCTCTGAGATCCTTGATGATACTGCTGCCTTGTAACTTGCTGAGGCTGTGCTCTAGGAAATTGCAGTGGCTGTGTTCTTGTTCCCATATCCCCTCTATTTCCTTCCCACCAGTCAGGGTAGCCTGTTAATTTGAAACAGATATCCTTGGTGTGTCCTAATTTTCCACAATGCTCACATTTCAAGTCAGGCCTTCTCACAGTTTTCAACCTCATTGCATCATCCTGTTGATCAGTCATTCTATCTTTATATTGATATGGAACCTTACTGTCTCTATACACTCTTACAGCCATGGATGAGTTATGATGATTATCCTGATATCCTTCATGCACTGCCTTCTGCCTTTCCACTTTTGCTATCATAGAACATGCCTTATTGACAGTTGGCACAGGATCCATAACCAGTATTTGATGACTAATAGCTCCATATTCATCATTCAATCCCATCAAAAACTGACTCAATTTGTCCTCCTCCTCTTCAGCAACAAGACATTCATAGTTAACACATCCTGCACTACATCTTCTTCTAGGTCTTAAACACCTAAATTCATCCCACAAACTCTTAAGTTGAGTATAATAGACAGACACAGATTCGTTTCCCTGCTTTAATTCAACAATATCTCTTCTAAGCTTATGCAACAAAGGACCATTACTCTCTCCAAAACTCTCCTTAATCTCATTCCACAGTGTAAACACATCTTCGCAAAACATAAAACCTCTTGCTAGCTTGACAGTCATAGAATTCAGAATCCAAGAAAGTACAGTGGAATTCACCTTATCCCATTGATCATAGATTTCATCTTCTGGATCTGGAGGCCTGATCTCCCCGGTTAGAAACTTCAGCTTCCCTTTGGATCTAATAGCTCGAACCATGGCTTTGCTCCATGTTATGTAGTTGTACTCATTCAACGGTTCAGCAACTAACACCAAGCTATTGTTCTCACCACTTTCAAGCTTATACGGATCATTCCTTTCTCTTTTCCTTTGCTGGTTGTGCCCCAAACTAGCAATAGATTGCGCCACTGAATCGGCCGAATCATCATCAGAAGACATGGTTGATGGATCTCGAAATGGAGAGGAATTCAAGGGGAATTCAAAAACGTATTTCTCATTGTATGGATCGTTGCTCTGATACCATGAAGAAACATATAGAAACTAAAAAATGAATGAAGAAACAGCAATGGAAGAAGAACAGAGTCTGATTAATTTCGTGCCAAAAGTCACACAATCTGTGTGGCCAAAATGAGTTTATATGTTGCTGAGCTAGGAGCTAACAAACAATACATGAGCTGGACAAATCTGGACTCTACACGTGGCATACAAATAACCAGCAGAAAAAAGAACATAAAAGGAACAAAACGACTCCTTATGACTGCGTTTTAAAATCCCGCCATGTTCGAAAAGGCTGGCGCCAAGTCTTTCTTCTTTCCTTCAGAAACCATCAGTTCCTTCTTCTTTTCTTCAGAAACCAAGGACTTCTTCAATTAATTTGCTTGAGAATCAACATACTTAACAGTAACTGTAAGATAAAAACATCCCATAAGATACCAAAAATGGAAAACACGGTGGGAGTATGGTTCTACTAAAATGTTCACCAAGTTGTTCTAAAAATACTACTCTATCCCAACATGCAGGAAAGAGCTTCAAAGAAAACATCTTAGTTCATTGGCATTTTCCTCATTTATTGAGCTTAACACAAATGATTCTTCTTTGGAAAATCAATGAAGCATGTGTAAATAATTTCTTTTTCATGCAAGTCTTTCGCGCAAAATTACAGGAGTTGTTGCTCATCAGTTGCCGCATTTGAGAAACAAACCATTTGTATAAGTTTTATTTTACTTCTCTTTTATAAATGACTAATAATTATGGCACAATAGACGGATAATGGAATTATATTTTTATGCATAATTTGTTATTCGACGGTAAGAAATTGCGTATGAAAGAATCAAATGCCTGTTTGGATTCTTAAGATCAGAAATGAAGAACATACCAAGAACACATAGTTCCCACACACACAAAAACAGTTAAATACAAGATGAGAAACTGACTTTCGTAATTAGAAAGCAATGAATCTGTACATCTAAGATATATTCCAATCAATACCAACTAACTGTAATGTTTCTAGAAGTTGCAAGTAACCAAATATACAATGCCAGAGCTCAAACTCATGATCTCAGTTTAACTACCATCTAAGACTGTGTTGTCCTAACTGAATTTCCCGCCAATTCTAGCTGCCACTTGATGATTTTGTGTGTTGATTTGCTGTGGTGATGATGACTTGGATTATCAGCTTATTGTGTTTACACATTTGAGCCTCACCATCTATTTTGAGAATTTATAGAGTTCGAACTTGGAACTTCCCATCATATCAGATTGGACGCATAAGAGACCCATAACCTCATGGAATCGAACATGTACCTAGCCGATACTCTACTACTAAGTTTTAAGAATCATTTACCATCACTGTTACAATCCGAAGTCCATATCAGAAAGTAGATTCACAAAACATGAAGCAGCACCATCTGTTTTACAAGGAAGCGGAAAGAGAAAAGAAAAACAGGTCACTCTTCTCAGAAAGAAGATGTTAGCACCAAAACTCAGCTGTTGCAACAAAGACTTCACCAAGGTCTCCTACACCTTACAAAGAGATCCATTCTCTTAAGCTGTTTTATCATACTTGGTATTTCTCCTAGCACACTCCAAGATAGTTTTGTCCGCAGTTATGAAATACGCCGCTATGGATGCTGCACTCAACATTATGACCATTCACACTTGTCAAAATGTATAGAAGAAAGAAAATACATGCGTGACAAAGTAAATTTGTTTCTTACCACCAGATATAATGAGTGCCTGAGCAGTGTAGTTAAGATTTGCCTTGGCCCAGGGAAGCATGCGGACAGCAGCCAACTTATGAAATCAAAGCACCATGTAAAAGAAAAACCGTCACTACCAAAATCATTAATGAGAAAGCCAACCAGAGAAAAGAATTTCACAGTTAGGCCTATCTTGTCCGTAAAGCAAAGTCACCAATAAGAGCATTAAAACGGAGAAAAAGCATGTACTTTGTACTTGATAACTAAGTAAGTGCGCTGCGTTGTAGAATCCGCCAATGACCTCAATGAATTCTAGATAGACAGGAAAGTTAATTTTCTAATTTCATTTTAAGTGATTTTAACATTTAGCATGATTGTTCCTACTCGAATTCACCAGAACATCATAAATAATCAAGAGTGAAATGTCCATTGTACAGAGCCCCCTTACACAGGAGTCGAAATAGTTAACAGAAAAGATTACCGTGGGGATGGCAGTGGCAACAGCAGTAATCACAGCTGCCTTGGTCCCTTCAATGACACCCTCTGCACAACCATATACCAGCCACGATCACAAACGTTAATTCGCAAACATGATTAACACAATAAACTTGCAATCCTCAGAAAATGAACAAAATGAGGACTTCCAATGCACACAAAATGGCCTTGACGTATACAACAATATAAACATAAAAATGGAGTAGACAGATACATCAAAGTCAAAGGATATTAACACACTGCAAATAATATTCCAATGATAAGTCTCATCCTTGTAAAAGATTCGACAACTATATTATAAACAGAAAATAGCGCCTTAGAAAACACAAAATTTCTGGAACAATAGTATATAAACAAAATTGCTCCTTTTTATCCTACCAGATGGAATCCTGAGGACCCAAAATTTTAAGATTTGGGAAAATTAACAACATGAGAATCTAAACGATTAAGATTAGAGAAATGATTACGCAAATTCTAACCTTGAGTGCATTGTTTTGATCGACGGATCCTTTCTTCTTCAAGGGGAGATGCGATCCACAAAGGCTCCGTCTTCTTATTCGCCCAAAGGTTTGTAAGCCCTCCCATTGTATGGATTTGTTTCGCTAATGAGTTTCTTCAAACTTCACTCAACCAGAAATGAAAATGAAATTGGGACGCTTTGTCTCATATATTACGGAGAGCCAAGCAGAGGCCAGGGAAAGAAGCAAAATCTAATTTGGGTTTGGGCTTCGATTAATTATTGTAAGAAAATACCATATACCATTTGCCATGTGGTTTCTTAGTGGTAAGAAACCAGCCACACAAATTCATAGTGGTTTTTAAAGTGGTTTTTCATTAATAAGCCACCCATTGATTTCTTACTGAGAATCTACTTAAGAAATCACATTCTTTTATTTAGTGAGGTTTTTTGATACATTAATTTTTTAATATACTTTTATTTCCCTTTTTTTAAAAATCTACAATAGCATACACCCTCCGTCCCAAATTAAATGGTATGAGAGAGAATTTCACGTTCATTAAGAAACTTGTCTAATCGTTAATATGTTTAATTACGTATAATTATGGCATACAAAAAGTTACTTTTTAGAAACTACTTGTTACGACGAATTAAATCATATAACATATGATAATATTATTGTTTATATATCTATTCAAATATGTGGTCAAAGTTGGACAGTGAATAGTGACGTTTTATGAAGTGTGCAATTTAATTTGGGACGGAGGGAGTATGAAAATTCAAAATTAATTTCAAATGTTTATTTTGATAAAATAACAATATATGATATATTCAAAAATGAAAAAAATTGAAACATTTAATAATTTTTTTGCAAAAAATAACGAAATTAAATATTTAAAAAATGTATTATTAAATTTCACATTAAATTTATTTTGGGTGAACAAATTTATTTAAATTAAATATTGATGTTAAAATTAATGAGTATGATAGAGAAATTTAAGTGAGGTACATGAATAGTTGAGAGAGTGGTTTCTTACCACTGTGGAGTAAAAATTGGGTGGTTTCTTAAGTAAGTGGTTTCTTAGGGTGAGGTGGAAAAGAGAGAATGAAAGAAATAATATATTTAATTTGTAAGAAATCGCTTGCGATTTTTACCATTGCACTTGGGTAGAAATCGCAAGCGGTTTCTTACCAATTAAATATATTATTTCTTTCATTCTCTAACTTCAACCTCACTTTAAGAATTCACTTAAGATTCCACCTTTTTTTCCCACAATCGTAAGAAACTACTTTTTACTATTCATGGACCCTAGTTGATTTTCTATATCATACTCATTAATTTTACTATTAACATTTAATTTAATTTAATTTGTTCTCCCAAAATAAGTTGAATATGAAATTTAATAATACATAGTTTTTATAATAGAATTTCATTTTTTTAAAAAATTATTAAATAATTTGTTTCTTTTTTTTCCAATTTTCATGTTTTTATATAAAAAAGATAAAATAAATTTTGTTTTTCTTTTCAAGAAATTATTAAATATTTTTTATCCAAAAATGAATAACAAGACAAATTGATTTCTAAAAATTATAAAAAAAACATTACATTAGCAAAGACCAATTATAATGACTAGACAAATTAGCATAAATCCTTAAATAATAAAATATTAAGAATTGGTCCCTCACCGGTTTCTTAATCGGTTCCCACACAATAAACCATGTGGTGGTTTCTTTAAGAAAGCGCCATAGAAACCACCATTATGAGTGTTTTTGGTTTCTAGAGCAATTTCTTAAAGTTAAAAAACCACCATTGTTAGTCTCATACTGTCACTTTGGGAAACTAACTTTAGTTTTTTTTCCTCCAATTTTTTTTTTCAAAAATCAATCATTCCAAGATGCTAGGAAAATTGTTCAACGGCAATTACAATGAGTGGTGACTGATGTGTCCATTTTAGGCGCATTATTTAGTAGTATTTAGGATCACTTTTGTGCTCTTTTATTATCGAGAGCTTGTGTTTTACCTTGAAATTCACTTAGGAGAGGTAAAAGCAACTTTGTACTCTTTTACCTCTTTTAAGTGGATTTTGTGTGACAAGGGAAGAACACGGAAGCAACGAAGACCGGAAGACATTGAAGATTATACTTTCGAAGACTTTTGGATACTCACTTCGAAGACATGAAGACCGGAGGCCGTTGAAGACCATTTTGGAGCTGTTGAAGACTTGAAGATTGAGAGGGATGGCTATGAAGAAAACAAAGAAACAATGCAAAACTGTGGCTGCCGTCGCGACACCATCGCGAGTCGCGACCTCGCGACCAACACCGTCGCGAGTCGCGACCAACACCGTCGCGAGTCGCGACCAACACCGTCGCGAGTCGCGACCAACGGGCGGCCAGAAATCATTCTTATTTTCTTTGCACTATAAATACCATCTCTTTCCCTCTTCTTCTCCAGCTCTTCCAGCCCGCTTTTCTCTCTGTTTTTGGGCGCGAAACCTAGGTTTTTTCTCTTCTTTCTTTTCTTTGTTTTTCTTAGTTTAATTATGTCTTTTGTTGTTCTAGAGTAGTTCTTGTACTTGGGAGCTATGGATTGAAGCTTCCATTTCTATGTATTGAGATTCATTTATATCTATCTATTTGGTGTTTTTGCTATTGTGCATTTATTGTGCTTTGAATGTTAATTGTTGATTGCATTGATGTTGTTGAGAGCTTGATGATATGAAATGCTTGTATGAATTGCTAGCTAGGGTTTGGGGGATTTGGGTTAATTTCCCCCCTGTTCTTGTTAGGAATGTATGAGTGTGAATTAGAGCTTTTGATTGTGTTAGTGTGTTGACAATGTGCTAGGCGAATGTGATTGATGTCGAACTCTTCGTCATGTTCGTTTGTGTAGCAAACGAGAGAGTCATATGCTCGCGGATGAATGTGCGTTGCACGTTCATCCAATCTCGTGTAATTGCATGAATTGGTTTAATGCCTAGTCACGGTGTAGTGGTCATAGGCATTGCCAAGCTTATTGGTCCTTCGTGCTAAATGCCACCAATGACACCTTGAGTCGTGGTCACGACTCGGGAGTCATTGGTGAGGTTTGACGAGAGATGTCGAACTCACTCTCGCAAACTACGAACTAAGAAGGATAGGAGTTTAGTCTCCACGACAAGTAGTTAAAGTATTGAATAGATGATTTAAACTCATTCTTGAAGCATTTGTTATTTGGCGTTTATGCATTCTTGACGGTGTGTTTCACTGCATGTGTGCCATGAGTGGTTTGAGCATAGGGAGTGCTTGTGTGGTTGAATTGCTTAGGTGTAGGAACGTGACAAATTCCGTAGCACCTTTGCATGAAGATCTACGAGCATGAACTTAGAACTCCTTGTGGTGTGTGTGTTGTGGTACTTGCTAGATGGGGTGTGTGAGCGTTAGGTCATGAATGCTATATGATGGAATGTGTGAATGATTCGATGAACTACATTAGATGTGGAAGTGGATATCCGTTGTCCCCAAGGCATTTTACCTTTGTAGTTTAAAACCCCCTTTTCTTAGTTTCGTTTGATGATTAGCATAGTCACTTGACGTTGCTAGTTATCTTTGTTAACTTAGGAACCAACCAACCAACCAACCCCCCATTTACTCGCTTTTAAGTGTATGTATATATATTTACTCCTAGCCTAGTATCAACCACTGTGTGCTTAGACGCTTAGGAAGATCCCTCTTCTCATTGGACGACCCCGATTTGCCACTATCTACCTAGTTGTAGAAAGTAAGCATTGAGGGCTTATAAATTATCTTTTGGCGCGCGGGCGCGAGGACCGCTCGCGCCTGTCAAAATGGCGCCGTTTCCGGGGATCGAACCCGGGTCATCCGCGTGACAGGCGGATATACTTACCACTATACTACAACGACAACGGCGCCATTTTGACAGGCGCGGGCGGTCGTCGCGCCCGCGCGCCAAAAGATAATTTATAAGCCCTCAATGCTTACTTTCTACAACTAGGTAGATAGTGGCAAATCGGGGTCGTCCAATGAGAAGAGGGATCTTCCTAAGCGTCTAAGCACACAGTGGTTGATACTAGGCTAGGAGTAAATATATATACACACACTTAAAAGCGAGTAAATGGGGGGTTGGTTGGTTGGTTGGTTCCTAAGTTAACAAAGATAACTAGCAACGTCAAGTGACTATGCTAATCATCAAACGAAACTAAGAAAAGGGGGTTTTAAACTACAAAGGTAAAATGCCTTGGGGGCAACGGATATTCACTTCCACATCTAATGTAGTTCATCGAATCATTCACACATTCCATCATATAGCATTCATGACCCAACGCTCACACACCCCATCTAGCAAGTACCACAACACACACACCACAAGGAGTTCTAAGTTCATGCTCGTAGATCTTCATGCAAAGGTGCTACGGAATTCGTCACGTTCCTACACCTAAGCAATTCAACCACACAAGCACTCCCTATGCTCAAACCACTCATGGCACACATGCAGTGAAACACACCGTCAAGAATGCATAAACGCCAAATAACAAATGCTTCAAGAATGAGTTTAAATCATCTATTCAATACTTCAACTACTTGTCGTGGAGACTAAACTCCTATCCTTCTTAGTTCGTAGTTTGCGAGAGTGAGTTCGACATCTCTCATCAAACCTCACCAATGACTCCCGAGTCGCGACCACGACTCAAGGTGTCATTGGTGGCATTTAGCACGAAGGACCAACAAGCTTGGCAATGCCTATGACCACTACACCGTGACTAGGCATTAAACCAATTCATGTAATTACACGAGATTGGATGAACGTGCAACACACATTCATCCGCGAGCATATGACTCTCTCATTTGCTACACAAATGAACATGACGAAGAGTTCGACATCAATCACATTCGCCTAGCACATTGTCAACACACTAACACAATCAAAAGCTCTAATTCACACTCATACATTCCTAACAAGAACAGGGGGGAAATTAAACCAAATCCCCCAAACCCTAGCTAGCAATTCATACAAGCATTTCATATCATCAAGCTCTCAACAACATCAATGCAATCAACAATTAACATTCAAAGCACAATAAATGCACAATAGCAAAAACACCAAATAGATAGATATAAATGAATCTCAATACATAGAAATGGAAGCTTCAATCCATAGCTCCCAAGTACAAGAACTACTCTAGAACAACAAAAGACATAATTAAACTAAGAAAAACAAAGAAAAGAAAGAAGAGAAAAAACCTAGGTTTCGCGCCCAAAAACAGAGAGAAAAGCAGGCTGGAAGAGCTGGAGAAGAAGAGGGAAAGAGATGGTATTTATAGTGCAAAGAAAATAAGAATGATTTCTGGCCGCCCGTTGGTTGCGACTCGCGACGGGGTTCGTCGCGACTCGCGACGGTGTTGGTCGCGAGGTCGCGACTCGCGATGGTGTCGCGACGGCAGCCACAGTTTTGCATTGTTTCTTTGTCTTCTTCATAGCCATCCCTCTCAATCTTCAAGTCTTCAACAGCTCCAAAATGGTCTTCAACGGCCTCCGGTCTTCATGTCTTCGAAGTGAGTATCCAAAAGTCTTCGAAAGTATAATCTTCAATGTCTTCCGGTCTTCGTTGCTTCCGTGTTCTTCCCTTGTCACACAAAATCCACTTAAAAGAGGTAAAAGAGTACAAAGTTGCTTTTACCTCTCCTAAGTGAATTTCAAGGTAAAACACAAGCTCTCGATAATAAAAGAGCACAAAAGTGATCCTAAATACTACTAAATAATGCGCCTAAAATGGACACATCAAACCTCCCCACACTTAAACCTTACTCGCCCTCGAGTAAGAAAAGATTTAAGCATACGGAGGAAATGGCATATCCACATCCTAAAACCCCCAAAATAACCACACAAAATGGACATATCAAACCTCCCCACACTTAAACCTTACTCGCCCTCGAGTAAGAAAAGATTTAAGTACACGGAGTAAATGATATATCCCAAAACCTAAACTAATCCCCCAATCAAAGCCTCACAAAAACTCTCAATATCAAAAATCCCAAAATAAAAGCTCACATGAGAATTTTTTCACACACACATCCCCATTCCTAAATCTAACCAAACCTACCACTTATCAATTCACTACCCATAAAAATATTTCACAGCCCAGAATTGATATTCCCAGAATCCAATGACACAAAATGAAGCTAAAACCATAGAGGAAGTTTTAAACACATGCTTCACTTAATGCCAATATATCAACCAAAAACGAAGTATAAAGAGATCAAGAAATTTCATAACCACACTTCGTTTCCTAACCCACTAAGCTACCCAATCCCAAGAGGTCTAAAGATGTTGAGCTACCCGATCCATCCGTGTGACAACCGCAACCTTATGACTCCAACGCCGGAAAATGATTGAAATCATAGCATTTTTCAATTTCTCTCGCTTTCTCTCATTTTTCCTAGGAGCTCTTTCGAGTTTTCATCCTAGCCACACATCATGTTTCTTTAGCTCACATCTCACCTTTTTCCGCACATTTTAGCCTCTCATTTTTGCCTAGGCCGCCCTTTAAGGGTTTTCGACCTATCCGGGCCCTCAATGTTGCCTAAGTTGCCCTCTCGGGTTTTCAACTTAGCGGGTTTTCTTTTTCTCTTTTCTTTTTTTTTCTTTTTCTATTTTTTTTCTTTTTCTCATGTTTTTCCAATGAAAAGTAGCAAAAAGCATTCCAAAACAATCTAGCATGCATATGAGTCCTCTAACCCCTCCCCACACTTAAAACATTACATTGCCCTCAATGTAAACACGTAAGGCAAGAACAATAAAAATCAAGGTAAAGAAGTTAGAGTGACACCCGTGTCTCCGCAAATTCGCCGGTGATATGGCGATATCCAAGTACTTGGATGGTCCTGAGATAGGTTTCGGAACCGGAAGGGTGAGCAAAAATGCCGTAGAAGAACTCACCCCTCGAGAAAAGCATTGTCTCCATGGCGCCGTTTGATCAAGACTACACCACGAAGAACACATTAAACTCACAAGTACATAAGGATATGTAATACTAGGTTTAGCATCAAGAGTTAATAACTATAGTATTGTCAAAGAACAACCAATCAACCCTCAATCACCACTATAAGATTATGCATGAAAAATATCCAACATATATTGACATGTATACAAGCATCATTATAGGATAAGAACTTACGGTCACAATGATGTAGTCGGCATACTATAATCAACAAATGTACTATAAAGATGCAAGAATGTTCATATGCCAATATATGTAGGATGGTGGAACAAATGAGAGGTATGTGATGTTCTTGGGAGTGTTGGGTGGAGAAGAAGGAAGGATCATGCAATGTTTAAAATCATTTGGAAACTTGGAAGCTTGGAAACTTGAAATCCGGGCTCAAAAAATTTTCAAAAGTTACTGAGCACGTCGCGACTCGCGACGAGCCTCGCGACGTCATCGCGACTCGCGGAAAGTAGAGTCCGGGAGCTCAAAATTTTCTGAGCTCGTCGCGACTCGCGACGAAGGGTGTCGCGACTCGCGACGAGCCTCGCGACGTCATCGCGACTCGCGGAAAGTGGAGTCCGGGAGCTCAAAATTTTCTGAGCTCGTCGCGACTCGCGACGAAGGTTGTCGCGACTCGCGACGAGCCTCGCGACGTCATCGCGACTCGCGGGAAGTTGAGTCCGAGAGCTCAAAAGTTTCTGAGCTCGTCGCGACTCACGACGAAGGGTGTCGCGACTCGCGAAGAGCCTCGCGAAGTCATCGCGACTCGCGGAAAGTTGGCGCTGGGAGTGGATTTTTCTCCCCTGTTCGTCGCGACTCGCGACGAAGCCCATTGCGACTCGCGACGGCAGGGTATCCCAGACTTAAAATTTTTTCTGCTTCTTACCAACTGTCCAATCTTTCTTCCCTCATTCGTTGATCTCGTTCCTTCATCTCCTTCATTGCAATGCACTTCACTTTGCTACAAAATCACAGAAAAACAAGCCATAAAAAGAACAAAACAAAATAACAACAAAAACAAACTAAGAAACACAAAATAAGAAACAAAAACTAAAAGAAATGCCGAATTTATTTAACGTCGTCGGCACGACGAAGCTCCGTATTTTTAAGGTCGTCGGCACGACCCTAACGTTATCTGTATGGTGAAGGCTTGAAGCTCTTCACCATGAGCATCCAAAACAAGAGAGGTGGGGGCACAAAACTTCCAAGAGGAAAGTCTTGTGGAGTTGGAGATGGTTCAAAGGGAATTAAGTGGTTAGGGAGCTTAGGATAGTCTTTTGGCTCCTCTCTCGTTTCCCTCAAAACTTCCGAAAATATTAGAGTTGGTTCACTAGGTGGGAGAAGGGGTGACAATGCTAATGGATAATGTAGCACTATCACCTCTTCCTCCATTTTTCTATCCTCTACAACCAACTCCTCATCCCTTTCAAGCTCAAAATCATTTTTATTGGTGACTTCACTCACCGAATCATCGAGTTCAAGTTGGGATGGTGTGTTTTCGGAATCACGAGCTTCCATTCGGGCCAATACCTCTAATATGTTCCTCACATGCCCCTCAATGGCCTCAACGCTAGAGGAGAGCTGGGTATCCGGCTCTTCACTAGTGAAGGAGTTCAAGTTTGCTATGGTATTTAAGACATCCTCACGTGTCAAACTTGAACTTCCTTGTTGGGCTTGGTTTTGGGGTATGGTATAGGGTGGTGATGGCCAACTAGGTTGCTCGTAATATTGGTTTTCTGGCTCATTCTCATACCACAAATCCGGACTACCACTCCATTCCGGATTGTAAGAGTTGTGGTATGGATAGCATTCCTGAGCTTCTTGCCCTTGAAAACCAATATCTCCTACCTCTGGATAGCACTCTTCATAGTACCCATGGTTTTGGAAACCAATGGTTCTTTCTCGGTCATAGTGCTCTTCCCACAACAAAGGGCAAGATTCGGTAGGATGGTCAAAATGACACGTCCTACAAAACCTTGCTTGTTGAGCCTCTCTTCTCATCATGAGTTACCTCATGGTGAGACGCTCCATTAAATTTTTTTTTTTATTTTTCAAAAGTTCGGAATCATAGTGCAAGGATTCTCGATAAAATAAATTACCAAGAACTCGAGCAATACCTACTCCGAACAAAAACAACCACCAAGTAGTGGAAAATAAAAACAACTAGCTAATACACAACCAAATACACCTAAATACTTAAGAATAAACGCCTCTTCCCCGGCAACGGCGCCATTTTGACAGGCGCGGGCGGTCATCGCGCCCGCGCGCCAAAAGATAATTTATAAGCCCTCAATGCTTACTTTCTACAACTAGGTAGATAGTGGCAAATCGGGGTCGTCCAATGAGAAGAGGGATCTTCCTAAGCGTCTAAGCACACAGTGGTTGATACTAGGCTAGGAGTAAATATATATACACACACTTAAAAGCGAGTAAATGGGGGGTTGGTTGGTTGGTTGGTTGGTTCCTAAGTTAACAAAGATAACTAGCAACGTCAAGTGACTATGCTAATCATCAAACGAAACTAAGAAAAGGGGGTTTTAAACTACAAAGGTAAAATGCCTTGGGGGCAACGGATATCCACTTCCACATCTAATGTAGTTCATCGAATCATTCACACATTCCATCATATAGCATTCATGACCCAACGCTCACACACCCCATCTAGCAAGTACCACAACACACACACCACAAGGAGTTCTAAGTTCATGCTCGTAGATCTTCATGCAAAGGTGCTACGGAATTCGTCACGTTCCTACACCTAAGCAATTCAACCACACAAGCACTCCCTAAAAGAGTACAAAATCCACTTAAAAGAGGTAAAAGAGTACAAAGTTGCTTTTACCTCTCCTAAGTGAATTTCAAGGTAAAACACAAGCTCTCGATAATAAAAGAGCACAAAAGTGATCCTAAATACTACTAAATAATGCGCCTAAAATGGACACATCAAACCTCCCCACACTTAAACCTTACTCGCCCTCGAGTAAGAAAAGATTTAAGCATACGGAGGAAATGGCATATCCACATCCTAAAACCCCCAAAATAACCACACAAAATGGACATATCAGTGACATCCAACCTAACCAGCCTCTAGGAATAACTTACATATTGCAATGATATCTAAATTTCATGTCAACCAAATTGATCGTCTGTACTATTACAGATCAGAGATCCAATAAAAAATTGTAGCATCGCCCTCGGAGATATTAACTTGCTTCCGCAAAAATCATGACCACTTGGCAGAGAAAAGCACATCACGCATCAATATCACTACGCCAAACAAGGATCTTCTACAAAAGTAACACCACTTGATCCAACCAGGATCTATTTTGTCCAAACTGTAAATACCTTGAAAAACACAGATCTAACGAATCCAAACTAATAGAAACCCTAAAATAAAACCACAAGAAGAATTACGAACACACGATCTGAACAAGTATATCGAGACCATTACATCAACGTGAACAACTAAATCAAGTGATCATCATGAACACAACGATCTAATTGATCAGGTCGAAGAACAAAACTAATGTGTGGAGATAGATCTCACACTTCTTCAATAACAAAAACATGAATAAAAATAAACTGTTGTTCCCCATCTCTTCTATGGGGAAAAATTGAAGAATAAGGGCAGGGCAAGAGAGGGTTGCGGCGAGGGTTTGCGACTTGAAATATATTGTCCAGATCTTAAAAAAATGTTGGATTAGATCTAAGTACATTATTGCATAGTTTTTCTTTTCCTCCAAATTGATACGAAGGATTCACTACTGGAAAACAGGTACATACAGTAAAAAATCATGAGTGCAGGATACCGGTGCAAAAGCACGCAATTGCATCGGTATTAATCATGTTAACAAAAACACCAGTGCTTATGAATACATACACACCGGTGTAATGTCAACTGGTGTATATCTTACTAGTTTTTGCACCGGTTATATCTAAAGAGGTGGTAGTGACTGGTGCTATTGTTTACAGTTGCACCGGTATATATACACCGGTGTATCGACTTGGTGCATGTTTATGATTTTGGCACCAAGAATATTTTTTTTCAAACCGGTAAATTATTTTACTGGTGTAAATTTTTTTAAAAAAAATACGGGAAAATAGTTAAATTTATACACCGGTTCCGTGTTATACTAGTGAAGAAATTATTGATTTTAGAAAAAAAAGTTACATACGCATTGGTATTATCTTTATACCGATGTAAAAATGTGCATTAAATGCTTACCTACCACATTTTTTTTTGCGGGTTAAAAATGAGATTCTTAGGAGAAGGAGTTCATTAATGGTTTTTTTTGGTTGATGAAGGCATTGAATGATCCACAATGAAGACCCTTGAAGGTACAATTTTTTAATTATATTTATGGATATTAATGATTTCATGGATGATTTTGGTTGGTAGAGATATATATCTTGTGTGTTTGATTATTTGATGATGATTGAGGTAGAACTATTGATATTAGTTTGTGATTTGTTCTCAAGGTTGATGTAGTTTTAATGCTATGACTATTGATTTTTATAGTGTAGGACATATTATGAATGTGGTAATTGTAATTTGAAATATTGGTGTTTATTGTGCATTAATGATCTTGCATGGTTTGGATGTTGTCATGAAATTCTGTTGTAATAAACTTGTTGAAGTTTGATTGTTGGACATTTATTGTATGTAGAGTTGTATCATACCATCAAGAGGCGTAAGCACGTGTATGCCAACGTTAGTAGGGTGAGCGATGGATATATTATGTCTATGGATAAGTTTTTGGACTATGCTTTTAATCATGAGAAACGAATATTATGTCCTTGTCGTGAATGTAGAAATCGAAATCGTAATTATAACGAGGACATGTTGAACTCCATTTGTATAGCTGGGGGTTTGCGAAAGATTATGGTGTGTGGATATCTCATGGGGAAAAATCACCACTGGATGTAAAGAAAGTTAGTAGTGAGGGGGAGTGTTTTGGGGATGCTAAGTTTGATGACATGTGTGAGGAGGTAATTAATGAATTTAGAAGGAGACCCGAGGTAGTTATTAGTAGTGATTTGTGGAAAGGTATTTTTATTTGTGGTCATGGATGCTTAGTTTGATGTTTTGTCTTGATTTGTGGAAAGGTGTTTTTATTTGTGGGCATGGATGCTTCGTTTGATGTTTTGTCTTACTCCCTTGGATCATTAGAGATTCACATTCAATTAATTGATAGTTCTCCATCTCTCTATAAGTGTCTTACAACTTTTTTTAACTAATTAAAAATGATTATAAAAGTTAATATTTTAAATAGCGCTCAACAAAAAATTGTAAAAAAATAGATTTTATGCTCATATTATGTTTTTCTCAATTGAGAATTACATGTATTCTAATGAACATTTCATATTATATCTGTCAGATTAAGTTTGTAATATAAACATTGCTAAAGTTTTTTCCATTTTCAAAATAAAAATTACGCAAGCTTTTGTTTTCTTGTTGACATTTCATGTGTTTCGAGTTGATGTTGTTTATACAAAGAATTGGGTGAGATGGTCTCACCCAATCTTATAGTGAGAGGGAGGATATAATATGATTATTAAAAAATAAAAGATAATATGAGGTACTATCCGTGGTGTATACCTAGCCCAAAAACTTAAGGTTGGTGGCCTTTAGGCCAACCTAAGATTAAGCCACGAATAGGGCTAAGCAGAGCCATGAAAAGGAGGCTCAGCCACAAAGTGAGAAAGGTGGAACCATGTCTGAGAGACTCAGCCACAAACTGAGAAAGGCAGAACCACGTTCAAGACTTAACCACGAACCGAGATTATAACAACCACGATGCAACCCACGATCTGAGACGCTAGCAATACGGAGCAATGATTGGAGCCTACTATAAATTCATGGAGAGCAACACTGGCTCAGACAAGTAACACTAAACTAAGAAATACCAATTCTCCAAGAGAAAGAACTGACTTGATCGTCAGATTCCTTTCCCCAAAATCACTTCTAGGATCTTTCTTGCAGGTTTGCATTTACCAACAATTATCATCAACCATTTTCTTGACCGGGAATACAACATCATTGGTGCCGTCTGTGGGGACAAAGAATTTTCTTTTAAGTCATTTATTCCTTTCAGGATAAACATTGTTTTCATCAAAAGTGAGAGAAGGCAGAATCATCATGCACATGAGAAACAACTGGACGTAATTAAGATATTCACCCTAGTTGAGATCAAGAATACATTCCCAGTAAAGAAAGGGAGCACATCAAAGAAGATACAAACGATGACAAAGAGGAAGCTGATTCTCCTAACGTAAACAAAGAAAAGGAGAGGAGAGCTTTCACAGCTTTATTAGAAGGGAACATGGAGCATCTGTACAATAAGTTCCAAGCCACTATCAAGCCAAAATCCCCAAAAAGAAATAAAAAAGTAATTCATAGGCACAAGAGCCTTAATTACAATTACAAATAAGAGTTAAGGGATATAGTGGAAGAGGATGATACAGACCGGTCACCGTTAGCACGACATCTTTGCGATTTCAAAATGCCAAAAGAATTCAAACTACCGTTGCATGTAAAAATATATGATGGGACAAAAAACCCAAGGAATTATTATGTTCCTATCGCAACAGTATGTGATTTTGCGATGCAAAAATTGAACTGGTATGTAAAGGTTTCACCATTTTCTTATCGGGGACAACGATTACAAGGTATGCAACCTACCTAGTGGAAGTATCCGGTCTTGGGCATAGCTATCAGACATGTTTTAGGGCGCTTCTATCAAAAGAAGAAATTTAGCAAAACGATAGCTGACTTGAACAACATAGTCCAGCAAAGTATTGAAAGTCTCGTAGAATATCATAGTAGGTTCATTGCTGAAAGTTTACAAGTATGAGATCTATCGTTCCAATCGTCACTAGGCGCATTTACGGGAGGTATGCAATCAGGAGAGTTTTAGAAGGAACTCACTAAGAACATGCCTGAGAACCTAGGAGAATTGCAGACTGGAGAAGCATGTGCAGACCGAAGAAGCATACAACAGCAAAATAGAGCGTGGATGAGATGAAAAGGGGATAATGGAAGATCCATAGAGAGGTTTTGTTAAAAAGGGAAAAGGGAATATCCCTTTCAAAGGAAAATAATTAGGGGTGAAAATGACACAAATTCTAGAAACTCCTTTGACAAAGTCACGAAAGGAAATTTAGCAGGCAAACAGGGAATTGGTTTACGAACCTACACCAATAATAGCACCACCAGACAAGCGCTTTAGGGAATACTATTGCACCTTTCACAAGGACCATTGATATGATAGTGAATACTGCAAAGACTTCACTGTGATGAAACAATAACGTTTAGCAAGAAAGACGTGGTTCCCAATGTTTCACCTCAAAATGACCCGATGGTTATTATCGCTAAGATTGGAAATGCCTCGGTTCACAGGATATTCATTGATGATGGGAGTGAAATCGATATTTTATTCATTAATTGCTTCGAAAAACTTGATTTCAAGCGAACTGATTAGAAGAGGTATACATTCCCTCTTGTATGCTTCACTGGACAAGTGGAAACACCTTTAGGTATCATACAATACCTGTTACCATAGGTGGGAATGATAAATATTGCACTATCATGTGCAACTTTGTTGTCATTGGTGCACAAAGACCATTCAATGCTATCATTGGTAGGCCATGGATGACCACAACAAAAGTGATATGGTCACATATCACTTAGTAATAAAGTTTCCAACAACAATGGGGATCACATCGATATGAGGAAATCAGCAAACAGTTAGACAGTGCATGGTATCGCAATGAGGGCAGGAAAAAATGTTGAGCAAGCAAGGTCAGCCTCCACTCGAAGTCGTTAAAGTTGTAGCTAAATTATCCCACGTAAAAACGTTCCAAACAGACAAAAAAGAATGCAAGGGGTGGTCTAAGATAAAATTTGTAGTTCTGCACCCAACTCACTACTAAGCTACCTATGGGGTAGTTAGTCTAGGTTTGTCCACAGAGATGCTAGAGTCTAACAGTCAATTAAATACAACCACATGTGGGTTATCAATCTGTCTGTGTGCTAGGAATAAGTAATATATTAAAATGGGGGGTGGGTTGGGTTTTCAATTATCAACTACGAACATGAAAGATAAAATGATATTAAACTATATTAACAGGCACTTGGGGGTATTTTCCTAACATGATAAATAAATGGCTTCTATCCTCGATTCATTCACATAAAGACATATAAACCTATCTTATGCCTGTGTCACACAGTGTGGAGATAGACAAGTATTCCCCCCCCCCGTCTGTCACACTAGTACTTACCACAATGCAAATATCACCGTCTTTGTAATTAGGGAATGTGCTCTAGTCCAATGACCCAGCAGACCATTCCTTTCCACTTCACTCCCGATGCTAACGCACCCCCGCTTAGAGGAATACGAAACCCCCCTAGAAGAGCAATGCCTTACGAAGGTCGCAACCATTAGATATGAAGTGCATTACATCTCGGACAATCCACTGTGGATCTTAATCCCTAGGCCTATAGAGAGACAAAGGAAAAGATAGTGTGTAGTGACTCTAGAGTCGGCACAAATCTAGTCGCCAAAAACAAACACACTAATCTACCGGGGTAAGCTAGGGAATTCTCCCAGTCAGGATTTTCCAAATCGATTGCTTAACATGTTCTCACACAATTATCCAATTAGAATCATGGTATAACGCATATGACGATTTTCTCTCAAAGGGCATGTATGCACTCATCTCCTCGTTGTTATTTACCTACTCTAAAATTCTAACACTCCCAAGATCGCAATGAAGCCTATCACGATTTGATACTACCACATATGCATGAGTGCATCATCATAATGACATAGTATAAATCACAAATTCTTAGAAAGCACAAGTTCAAGAACAAATATTCATAAGACAATACTTTAGGGAAATCTAAATCTGAAAAAGGCAAGTTCAAATCATGAATACAAACAAACCCATGCAACTAAACTACTCCCTAAACGTGGAATTCAAGTATTGCATTGAATTCCACATTTTTGGGGGAAAAGCAAAATAAATAATAGAAAGGAAAAGAACCTAGAGAGAAGAGAGAGTGTTTCTATCTCTAAGTACTCTTTAAATCCACAAAATAATGTAAGAAAATAAACAAAAGTTTCTAACCCTAGTATACTAAGGCTATATTTATAGTAGTAGGGGATTTGGCGTAAAAATAGGCTCAAAATAGGCCAAAATCCTAGCAGCCATTGCTTGACACGGGGCGCTGCAGATAGCATGGCCTATGCCGCTGACATGGCCTCGTACCGGTATGGTCCATCAAATCTAGCATAGGACGTTTACCTCATACTGGCGTGGGATGCCGGTCCTGGCTCGATCCGTGTCATTTGGCGTGGGCCATCGTCTAGAGCTCCATTTTTGCACTTCTGATCCACACCCTGTGTCGTTTGGCACAGGCCGCTTCATTCTTCACACCCCGTGGGCTAGTCTTAACATTCGTGACTTGGAACGGTGAAGGCCGTGTGAAATGGAACGGTGCAGGCCGTGTGAAATTCGCGCCCATACTTAGCCAATTTTAAAGCAAAAAAGAGAACATGAGGTCATGACCAGCAGAGCTTGGAACGGCCGGCTCGTGCTACTTGGCACAGCTCGTGCCAAAGGCCCTTGACACAGGCCATGTGGCATGGTACGAGTTATGTGTGGCTTGCCCTCATGCTGGCCTTGAGCGGTCCATGCCAATTGCTGTCGGTTCACCCGACTGACCTCTTTGCTCCGCTACGGATGAACCGTTGGTCCGATTTGAGAGTTGTTGTAGTCGATTTCATAGCAATCAAGAAGAAGAATCCAATGGAACCAACCCCATGGGATGATTCTTCTCTAATCTTTCACATAACTATACGCAACTCCCAGAAAACAATCCTCCATTTCTTCCTTAGCCTCTTTGAACTTCAAGTCCAATTATCTTTAGCTCAATCATTCTACTACCACGATGTAGAGTCCGTGGCCTTTATCTACTACCACTCTAATGAAAATGGCCTTCAACATCTTCTACCATCCTTGCAAATGGCCTTCTATACAAATGTGGCAAAAAGTACCCACGAGCGACCTACTAATGACGATAAAAAAGGAAGATCTAGGTTCCTATGGATACAAGGTGCACATTAGTATCTAGTAAGTATTCCATATCTTTATGTTCAACCATTTATTTCCTTAACTTAGGGTTCTAGGGTAGTTTATATGAACATATGTTGTACTACATGTTGATTAAATTTAGATATTGTATATATATGGATAGATAAATAGATAGATAGAGAGAGAGAGAATTGGAATTGGTTGAGAACACCTAGATTAGTTGAGAATACCCACTTATGTAAGAACAAATAATTATGATCACTGATTTATATAAATTAACAAATGAGATCTTACAAAAAAAACATTCATTTAAATTTCTAAAAGTGCGGATACCCTGATTCAGGTCAAAGGGGTTTACTCAATCGAGCGCGGATCCTCTATCACATTCCCATATCCTATCAAAATCCTATTTCTAATTCACTTTCACGTGGCATTCTTTCATGATTCCGGCCGAATTCCATCACGATTTCAATCAGGTTTGTATCAATTTCATGGGTTTGTAGTTTGTTTTTAACTCGTGATCCTCAATAGGGTTTTCTTTGCAGATTCTTTTCGAAATGGCTTCTTATGTGGATTTTGAGGATTTATGTTTTTTTTATTCAGTAGGATTAGTAGAGAATGAAGACTCACCACGAACAACTACCATGATACTAAAATAAAAAAAGTGTTGGAGGAATTATTTACCTTCTCTATTTAAGCTCCAAGGAAGGATTCACTGGATTCTAAATACCCTAAAAAAGTAGATGCAAGTCCATCTGAAACACAATTTCTTTTATAGATTTACCAGGGAATACAAATCAATAAAGTTACTTTACTGAAAATGTACCTTTTCGATGCAAACAATTATGTGTATCAATTGAAAATCAGAACCGTCACACGTTAATTTAGGAAAACACCCTTCGTAATGATTACTTTGCATGGTACATTATTTTTACAACTATCATTTCTTATTTTTTGGGACATTACTAACTATCTCTCCTAATTAAGGAAATATTCATAGGACACTATAAATTTTATATTTCATTTTATTCATACTAAAATCTTTCCAAATTTTTCCAAATTATAACCTATACATTTTTCTACCCACAAAGCCGTTTTACACTCCACATTTATTATGCTGCTTTAGTATGATGATCCGCTTAATATTATTTCAATCCTCACATTACTTCAAATATTACTGATGTGCCACAATCTGCCACCGTTGTTGCACTGCCGTCTGTGGCCTGAATCTGTAAGACAAAACGGTCTAGTAAGAAAAAAAATATTACAAGAGTGTAATTAGGAATGAATAGTTTAGTTTGTAGGGTTACCTTTAGCCTTTATATGGATAAGCAAGTAGGGCAACTATCTTGTTTGCTTGTGGAGCAAGTACTTCTCTCTTGGGCCGGCCCAAAGGATATTACCCAAGGTTTAATATAGGGAGACTGGTCTGGCCGTACTTAGGTACTTGGGCCCAGTATGAATATACACATTATTAGTAAGCCCCTGAAGAGTTGAGGGTTCAGCCTTCAAATTTATCTCAGGAGCCTGGGTTTAAATTTACATCCTTTCCCATGAATTCAATGATTTTCCCTCTGAGGAGGTTACTTCGAATTCATCATTGAGTGGGGGTGCGGACTTTGAAATCCCACACTGTTTTGGGGGTACTTTTTTTGTGCCCCAGCAATGCGGTAAAGGTTCGTGAAAGGGATGGATTTGAAATCCTCCACCTTAGCTTCGAGTTTGTGTCTGCATGAGTGTGTGCAAGAGAGACCCGAGTATTGCTCTGACTTAATTGTTATCGCACCACTCTTAGCTGATTACGTAAACTAGTCCAAGAGGTTATGGGAAATAATTCATATTAGGAAGCTAGGGTTGTAAGAGACCTTAGTGTCACAGATAAGGTGCCTACGGCCCTTGGCCAAATTTGATAAGAACATTTAGGAAGTAGCACATTTTTGGTGGAAGCCTGAGACGTAATCGCACGAGGGAGAAAGAGACCTACAATAATGGTTGGACCTTTTTGTACTCCCCTAATTATGATGACAGTGTTGATGGAGGGATTCGAGCGCACCCAACATGACAGGTACGAGGAAGTTTATGCCATCGACCACACTCACGTGTTGTGAACACTGTATTAGGTTTTTAGTAAATCTTACATGTGAATGAATTGAGGATTTAAGCAGTATCATTCATGCCTCACAATGGTTCCCCAAGTGCTTAGCTAATTAGATTACTTGTGTCTTTTTACTTTTATGCTTGTAGTTGTTAATAGAAAAACCAAACCCCCTTTTTTGTTTGCATTTACTAGCCATTCCTTTCACTCGTACGGATTGACAGCCTGTGCGAGGTTGTATTTTCATTAACTCTTAGGCCCTAGCATCTTTATGGAGAAACCAGGGCTTACCGCTAACTACCCTATTGGTAGCGTAGCAGTGAGCAGAATATAAATTTTATCTTTAACCCTTCCCAAAAAGCTTCTGCTCAGGTTAATTAGCTACAATTAATGACCCCGGGTGGAGGCTGGTCAAATTGTGGCGCCACTGCTAGGGATGCTATTCAGTCTGAGTGTTAATTAGTATAGCGTGTTAGTAAAGTAGTTAGTAATTACTTTTATTTTTGTTTTGTTTTGATAGTTTGGTTGTTGAGCTGTTGTGAGAGTTGTTTTGTTACCTTTTGATCCATTTGTTAGTGTTTTATTTGGAAGGGTATTGTTAGTCCTAATTTATGGTACACAGCCGTACCACTAATCTTGGCATCTTCCACTACCCGACTGTGAACATAGGTGTTCAGAGGTAGAAGAGATGGAGAACTAGGGCAGCAGTTCAACCGAGGCAAGCAGTGTTGGTAGAAGAACCACAAAGAATGTCGGAAGACAATCATAACTTAAGGGAGCTTATAGAACCCAACATGGAGGATCAACCACTATGTATTTACCTTCCCACCATTACCCGCATATGTTAGTTGTGAGCTAAAAAGTGGCATGATCCGTTGCCTACCTACATTTCACGGATTGGTGGAGGAGGACCCGAATAAGAATCTATTGCAGCTTCACTTGATGTGTAGAGCATGAAGCCACCGAGAGTTTTTGTAAACGACTACAAACTAAGAGACTTCATGTTTTCCCTTCAAGACAGAGCGAAAGACTGCCTCTACTACTTGCCACCGGGATGCATTGGTTCTTGGATGGAAATGAAGCAAAAGTTCTTATATAAGTATTTTCTGGCTTCTAAATCAGTGGGGCTAAAGAAACAACTGTCAAACATCACCCAAGGGTCCACTAAGAGCTTTTATGATTATTTGGAGTGTTTCAAGCGATTGTTAGCAAGTTTCCCCTACAATCCTTTCAAGGAGTGGGATCTAGTGTATTCTTTCAGAGTTATGCGATGAAGATATGTGAATAGTGAATGCCGCTTACAATGGTTCGATAGCGAACAAAATCCCTAAGGATGCAATGACCCTCTTTGAAGAAATGGCTAATGGTATGCAACAATTTGGTACAAGGTGAAGGGTTAGTGTCTTGGATGAACCTGCACAAACGCCTAAGTTGGAGGAGCAAGTCTAAGCTTTTGCTTCTATAATGAGGAGTTTTTGCGAGGAAAAGTGCATCAAGTCAAAGTGAATGGGGTTTTCAACCTCGACTACAACTTTGAGGCGTGTCCCAAAGTCGTAGATAATTTCCAAGTGAATGTTGTTCAGTATAATAATTGAGAGAGGCCACAATTTGCTAGGGGTCAACGACAAGGGTTCCAAGAGATCCAAGAATATGGAAGGCCGAATCCATATGCTAACTTGTTAACCCAAGATATCGAGATCATCCAAATTTATGATGGAGGTATGATAACCAAACTCAAGGATATTGGGGTAGACAAGCTCCTCGTTAACCATACCCTGTAGGTGACGGCCCTTCCAACAATCATGCCTTGATCTACAAATCAGATCGAGAGGAAATATTAGATGCCATCGGTTAATTGAAAAATAAACACGAAGTCTTTGTGGAGAAGACAAGGCGTGAGATTGAAGACCTTGGTAATAGAGCTTTCAAGAGTATAAAAAATCTTGAAGTTCAAGTTGGGCAACTTGCCACCTCGGTGAGCCAACTTGAAGCCAAGATATCCGGAAAACTCCCTTCCCAACCAGAGATCAATCTAGAGAACATGAGTGGTTTCATGTTGAGAAGTGGTAAGGAAATTTGTGAGTCCGAGAAGAGGGTGATGCAAGAGGATGATAAGGTATTGGAGGCTACCAAGGTACACTTTGAAGAAGATGAGATTGTGATCAAGGAGGCACCTTCCAAGGAGCTCCCACCACCTGAGACACAAGCTACCATTCTACCCCCATTTCTAAATGCTTTGAGGGGAAAGCCAAAAGTGGATGATGCAAACATTCAAAAAGTCTTCAAAAAGGTTGAGGTAACCACCCCTATCTTGGAAATAATTGAAAATATTCCATCGTATGCTAAGTTTCTTTAATTTACATGCACAATGAAGAGAAGTAGGCCAACTAAGAGGTTAGAACATTTAAAAATGGGGGGAGTCACCATTCTGAACCATAACAATTTGCCTAAGAGATGCGATGACCCTGAAATGTTTTCTATCCCTATCTTTTTACATGTTAAACTTGTTGAAAATGCCATGATATATTTAGGCAGATCCATCAATGTGATCCCATATAGTCTATATGAATGCCTAGAAATAGGTGAGTTTAGGGAAACTAGAGTGATTGTCTAACTTGCTGATCATTCCCAAGCTAGTCCTCATGGACTAGTAAAGGATGTGATGGTGCGAGTTGGCAAGTTATTTTTTCCGGTGGACTTTTATATCTTAGACGTGACACTTGACGGAAGTGCACCCCCAATACTTTTGGGGAGACCTTTTCTAAAAATGCCTAGGATTAAATTCAATGTCCACTTGGGAAATTTTACTCTAGAAGATGACATGGATAAAGTAGAGTTTGATATCTATAAATCTAAGCATGATTCAACAAAATATTCTCTTATGTGTAAAGGTGTGACCCTATGTGATGAGCATGAATTCTGTGAAACCCCTTATGTTACCAATGAGCATGAACAATTGGACGACTCCCGTGTTGATAATGTTGTTGATGAGTCCGATGAATTGCATGATGCTATTGATAGTATGTCTGTGATAGAGTGTTTTTACATGCTAACTAACTTGCAGCTGGAAATGAAGAATGTCGAGGGTTTAGACCTCTATGACCTCCTCCTAACCCCAAAGTAACATTCACAGACTCAATGCTTGTGAGACATGGAGATTCATTTCATATGATAGACAAGAGGTCTGAAGGTAAGGATGGATTGTTGTGGAGACCACTCCACAATGATGTCATCGTGGGTGAAGTCGCTGAAGGTGATTTCAGAGATATAAGGTGTTTTCTTTTGCTTTCGTGTTTTATTTTGTGATTAGATAGATTTTGCATGTTTTTGTTTGCAATAAGGATTTTTTTGAGAAGGAACTCTTGTTGATTTGAAAATTTGAGTTCGAGACTCGTGATTGTGTTTGGACGGAATTAAAGTTGATGGGCGACATAGTTTTTCGGAAAAAAAGGAAAAACAAAGGTTTAAGTCAAATTTTTTGTAATCTCATGCCAAGATCTGACACAGTCCGCTCCAAGAGCTTTGGCCTGTGCCAAGAGAGTTGGCACGAGGGGATGCCTCGTGCCAAGGAGTTTGGCACAAGTGTTGATTCGTGCCAAAATGTTTGGCGCGAGGCCTTGTTTCGTGCCTAAGATTTGGAGCGAGGCCTAGATCGCGCCAAGCACATTTTGAACTAAAAATAAATTTTCCATTGCCAAATTGTTCCAAAAATGCAAATTTAAAAAAATTCCGAATTCTAACTTAAAAATGCATTTTTGTTTCAAGAATTTTGAAATTCCCATAATTTTAGGATTTTTGATGCAAATAGTACTTCGTATATTCCTAGGAATTAATTGATTGGTACTATTGTCCCCTAATTTGAGATTTTTAAAATTCCATCCTTATCCTAATTGTAGCTCTCTCTATCATCTATGCTAAAATTCAAAATCCAAAGTACATTTCTCCACCTAATTTCATCATTTAACACATTCTTCCTTCTCGAGAAACACTCACTCACACACTCTTGGTGAAACTGAAAACATTTAAGCTTTTCTTCCAAAAATCAGGAATTCTCGCTTCTTCTTGTGTGGATCTTACAACTCATAGCTTTAAATTCTGGGTAATCCATTGATCTATTTGTTTTTATGCTTTATTTACATCGTGTTGGTATTATGAAAAGCATGATTCTTGAATGAGTGTATCTTTTTGAGATAAATGTTTGGGTTTGTATTCATGATCTCGTGTTGAAGAAAATTTAGGTGGTTTTATGTGCTATTATGTTTTAATGATGTGATATTCATGTGTTGGGTGATTTTGGAGAGGATGTATCTTGATTGCATGATCTTATTGATGGGTTGGTGAGAACTTAAATGGGTTTGTTATTTGATGAGGAATGTTCTTGTTTAAATATCCTACATGCTTAGATTATCAAGTTTTGAATGGTTGGGATGTTTGAGGAGAATTTAGTTTTGTTGAATAACATTGTAGGCCATGCCTTGTTTATAATCATATCACCACTCTTGCCTTCAATTTGATAGGATGCTTCCCAAGAAGAATGTTTCGTAGAAAGGAAAGTCCTCATAGGGTGAGAACAAGAAGACACCGGCGAAGTGTGCAAACCCCGAGCAGGTGGCTTCCATTCTTCGCCATACCACGTTTGTGATTGAAGAGTTTATGGGATTATCCAACATCTCTAGAACTGTAGTCCGGAGGTGGAGGAACTTGAAAGAGCCAAAGAGGAGTATTTTAGAGACTAGATATTCATGCAAGGACACCTTGGCAACTCTAGGCTTACTCGAGCCCGTCACTTACCTATTGGGACGAGTAGGTCTAGAGGGGTTTCTTGAGAGACACTCAAAGACGTACGTCTGGTCGACCCTAGAGTTCCTTACTCTTTGGCCGGTCGTGGAGATAGACACAAGGTAATCAAATTCAACCTGGATGATAAGGAATACAAGATAAACCACTGAGAGGTAGCGCATGCCTTTCGGTGGAGGTATGGACAGGAGATCCAGAAAACACACCGTAAAGGGATGCCTTTTTTCTCTCAGACGCTTTTGGGTGCAGCTAACAGGCACTGATCAGAAGAACCGATGCAAGAGTACTGCCCTGGTTTAGCTGGCAGTCCGTTATGTTCACCGATTGTTGGCTATGGGAGTTTTCTGCCACGGTGAGCTAACGTAATGTCCAGGTTCAGATGTTCATTGCCTTTGGACTATGACACCCGAGAGTAACTTTTACCCAAACATGGTAGGGTCTTTTGGGCAGGAATGTTTAGCGATGGGGGACAGAAAGAGTGGAAAGATATCTATGGGCGGCATGGTAGGTCTAGAGGCACAATACTTAGGGCATCCGGTCACACCGAGAGCGTTGGCCAACTTGGGACGATTGGGTATAAAGTATAACATCGAGAAGTTAGCCAAAGCATCCGTGGTGGGACCTACAACATTTGAGGGTCGATATGTATGGCTTTACGGTAGAGCAATCACTCGTAGTTTCATGGTACTTCCTCCACCGAAGCGCACCACTATCAACCATAATACCTATTTGGATGATCTATTTATTGATCTCGACCCACAATTTAAGAGAGATTTCTACAGAGTTTAGCCATCCTTGAGATTGATTTTGAGAAGAACAATGGTGAGAGCTCTTCGAGAGCACCTCCTAGTCGTTCCCACGTATCCACGCACCTCATGGACCAATTGGTATCTCTCTTAGAAATGTTTTTGAGCTCTACCCAAGTTTTGCAAGCGGTCGTCCAAGAAATGGGAGGAATGCAATCACAATTAGAGGAGATGAGTGCAAGAACGTGATACATTGAGTGGAGCCTCACGAGCCACGAGGAGGAAGGCCCTTCGGGGCTGCAAGAGTAAGTGTCACGATTTCTCCCAACCTCACTTATGTTTTGACATGATTTTATTGCATTGGAGACTATGCATTGGCTAAGTGTGAGGAAGGGAGTAGTGAAAACTTAGGGAGTTCATTCTTGAAATTCCTCGGTGCATTCTATGTTTTTTGGTGGTATTATTTCTTGCTAGTTGATGGTTTTGGTTTTGATTGTTGAGGGATGATTTTGGATGTATATTTGGTGGCATAACATGTTATGCGAGGGTTCCTAGTTTGCATGGGGTAGGTTGGTTTAGGATATTGGGGGTGTATTTTTTGTTTTGAGCTTATCTTTTGTAAAATGAAGCCCACTTTGGGGTGATTTTGTGCTACACCAAAAAAATTGATTTTTTTTGAAAAATAAAACAATATAAAAACATAAAATCTAATAAATATAAAAAATAAAAAATATAATTTTTTTGGGGGCAATCTACTAAAGATGATCACAAGGAAGATCAAGGAGCCCGTGGATACAAGATATCCATTAGTACTAATTAAGTGTACAAAATAAGGAATTTAAACAAGAAAACAAAAAATGGCCATCTAAACCCTTTGTCACGTAAACTAAACTAATACAAGCAATCCACCAACCAAAAGTAACTAAAAACTATGTCAAATGCATTGGTTAAAGCATGCGTAGTGGTGCAGATCATGAAACCTGGACCACAACCGCGAGGCGTGTCCCAAAGTCATAGACAATTTGCAAGAAGTGAATGCCGTTGAGTACAACAATCGAGAGAGGCCACAATTTTCTAGGGGTCAACCACAAGGGTTCCGGGGAAAAGAAGAAGATACAAGGCCGGATCCATATGCTAACTTGTTCAACCCAAGATATCAAGATCATCCAAATTTCCGATGGAGGAAGGATAAACAACCTCAAGGATACTGGGGTGGACAAGCTCCAGCTCAACCATACCCACGAGGTGAAAGCCCTTCCAACAATTGTGCCTCAATCTACCAATTGGATCAAGAGGAAATCTTGGAAGCCATCAGTCAATTGGGGAAGAAACATGAAGTTTATACAGAGAACAAGGCGTGAGATTGAAGACCTTTCTAATAGAACTTTCTCGAGTATAAAATACCTTGAAGTTCAAGTTGGGCAACTTTCAAAATCGGTGAGCTGGGAGGTCGTCACTGTACCTCTCAAAGTTAATATTTATAAGCCCTAAATGCTTACTAACGACAACTAAGTAAATAGTGGCAAATCGGGGTCGTCCACGAAGAAGAAGGATTTTCTTAAGCGTTTAAACATAAAAGGTTGATATTAGGCTAGAAGTAGATATATATACATATAAAAGCATGTAAACAAGGCGGGTTTGGTTGGTTGGTTTTCCTAAGCTATGAAAATAAAAGACAAACTAACTAGCAAAGTCAAGTAACTATGCTAATCATCAAACAAACTAAGAACATGGTTTAAAACTACAAAAGACAAAGCCTTGGGGGCAATTGACATCCACTTCCGAACCAAATGTAAATCATTGAACCATTCACTCATTTTATCACATTTGTTACCTATGGAGAATGCCGATTGAAGATCAACATTCATTCCTTATTTTTTTTAATGTTCACAAAACTCAAATTTTAGATACTAATAAGTTCCAAGTAAAATTATAGAGTGTCACATAAAATAACAAAGGTTGGGACAATATTTGATCCAAACAAACTTATGAAACAGCTTTTTCTACAAACACCAGCTAGCTAGATAAACTAAGCAAACAAAAACTGACATTAAAATTCAAAGGCAAGGCTAATTAAGATCTCTACCACCGTTCTTAATCTTACCGTGTTTGTTGGACAGAATTGGAGCGGTCTTCGAGTAGATGTCGAGGAGAGATCGAACTTCCTTTTCATCGAGGGACAAGCATGATCGTCTAGGTTGCTGTCATCAGTCATCGCGCCGGAACATATTTCCTGATCCTGACGATTCCCCAAGCTGCGATTATTCTGTTGTCGTCGGAGTTACTGCCGGAGTCGGAGTCTTCACCGCTGAGCTGGATAAACTGGAGGGTGGAGTCGACCTCTGGGTTGGTGAGGCGGGAAGGCGCTTGGGTTTTCGCTGATTTCGTCATGAAATTATAGAAAAATTGAAGGGGGACATTCATTCCTTCTTAATAGTAATTTGCAAAGACAAACAACGACCATTTGTAAACCTCGTTGACAATCACCCCAGGAAAACCACACCATAGATGTATTTCATCAATGGAATTATACACGAAGAACCATAGATTTGATAACAAGAAGCCTTCTACCAAAGACATAGCCATTTAACCAAACATAGCATTCATTAGGCCAAACCTAGAACAAATCACATTCAATGTTCAACCTTTCATTGCATCTATAGGATAAATATGAGAACAATCAACATTAACATACTTATCTAGCAAGAATCACAACACATTATGCACAAGAAGTTCTAAGTTCATGTCCTTAGATTTTCATGTAAATGAGCTAAAGAATTCGTTACTTTCCTATCTCCCTAACACTAAATTCATACAAACACTTCCTATTCTCAAACAACCCATGGCATAAATGAAGTAAAACATAGCAATAAGAATACATGAATGCTAAATAACAAAGGGTTCAAGAACGAATAAAACAATCTATTCACTACTTCCACTACTTGTTGTGAAGATAAATCTTCCATCCTTCTTAGATAGTAGTTTACAAGAGTGAATTTGACATCTCTTGTCAAATCTCACCAATAAATCCTTTAGTCGAAACATGACTAAGAGTATCCCATTGGTGGCATTGGGCACGAAGAATCAACAAGCTTGGCAACACTTATAAACACTACACCGTGTCTAAGCATTTAACCAATTCATGCATTTACACAATATTAGCCAAGAACGATCGACATTCATTAGCTTCTCTCAGTTGCTACCTAAAACAAACATGACAACGAATTCAACATCATCACATTCATCTAACAATTATAAACACATCAACATCATTAAGAAGCTCTAACTCATGCACTTAGTTTCCGCAGTAAAAGAGGGGAGAATTATCTACTTTCTCCCAACCCTAACAAGTAATCATACAAACAATTCATATACTCAGGCTTCCTACAACATCAATTCCATTAACAATTCACATTCAAAGCTCAATATATGCACAATAGCAAAAGCACTAAATATATAGATATGATTCTCAAGACATAGATATGGAAGTTTCAATCAATTCCTCCCAAGATTAAACTAAGCTAGACAATTAAAAGAAATGATTAACCTACAAAAACTAAGAACCGAAATAAACAAAAACTAGGATTTTGAACCCAGAAAAACCGCAGGAAAAAGAAGGGTATGCAGATGAGAGGATAAGGTTTAGTATTTATAGTACACAAGTGTAAGAAAGTTTCTGGCTATACGTTCGTCGCGAGTCGCGATGGGTTCGTTTATTTGTGATGAGTATGAATTCTATGAAACCTCGTTTGTTACCAATGGGCATGAACAATTGGATAAGTCTCTTGTTAATAATGTTGTCGATGTGTCAGATAAATTTCATGATGCTATCGATAGTATGTCTGTGCTTGATTGGTTTTCCATGCTAACTAACTTGCAGCGAGAAAGGAAGAATGTTGAGGGTTTAAAACCTCCATGAACTCCTCTTAACCCCAAAGTGACATTCATGAACTTAATGCTTGCGAGACACGGAGATTCGTTTAATACGATGGACAAGAGGTCCAAAGGTAATGATGGATCCTTGTGGAAACCTCTCCACAACAATTTCATCATGGGTAGAGTCGCCTTTAGCGATTCCTGAGGCCCACAGGTAGGTGTTTCTAACTTGATTGCATGGAAAAGAAATAAGTTTTGAGGACGACAATAAATCTACGGTGTTTCCTTTTACTTTTGTGTTTTATGTAGTGATTAGATAGATTTTACATGTTCTTGTTTGCAATGAGTAATTTTTTGAGAAGAAACTCTTGTTGATTTGAAAATTTAAGTTCTAGACACGTGATTGTGTTTGGATGGAATTAAATTTGATGGGCGACATAGTTTTTCGAAAAAAGAAGAAAAACTAAGGATTAGGTCAAAATTTTGACAATGTCGTGCTAAGACCTGACACGGTCCGCGTCATGAGCTTGGGTTCATTCCAGGAGAGTTGGCTCAAGGGGATGCCTCGTGCCAAGGAGTTGGCAAGAGGGTTGATTCGTGCCAAAATTTTGGCGTGAAACCTTGTTTCGTGCCTAAGATTTGGTGCAAAGCCTGGATCGTGCTGAGCGCATTTTGCACTAAATTTTTTTTCCGTTGCCAAATTGTTCCAAAAAAGTAAATTTTCAAAAAATTAGAATTACTTACTCAAAAATGCATTTTAGGTTCAAGAATTCTGAAATTTCATAATTCCTTAGGATTTTTTATGCAAATAATATTTCCTATGTTCCTAGGAATTAATTGATTGGCACTATTGTCCCCTAATTTGAGATTATTATAATTTCATCCTTATCTTAATTGTACCTCTCTCTCTTATCATCTATGCTGAGATTCTAAATCCATAGTACATTTCTGTACCTAATTTTACCATTAACACAATATTCCTTCTCAAGAAACACTCGCTCACACATACTCTTGGTGAAACTCAAAAAATTGAAGTTTTCTTTCAAAAATGAGTAATTTTTGCTTCTTCTTGTGTGGATCTTACAACTCTTAGCTTCAAATTCTGGGTAAACTATTGAGCTCTTTGTTTTTATGCTTTATTGCCATTGTGGTGGTGTTATGAAAAGCATGATTCTTGAATGAGTGATTCTTTTTGAGATAAATGTTTGGGTTTATATACATGATCTTGGGTCGATAAAAATTTGGGTGGTTTGATGTGCTATTATGTTTGAATGATGTGATCTTCATGTGTTGGGTAATTTAGGAGGGGATGAATCTTGATTGCATGATCTTATTAATGGGTTGGTGAGAAATTAAATGAGCTTGTTGTTTGATGAGGAATGTTCTTGTTTAAATAGCCTACATGCTTAGATTATCATGTTTTGAATGGTTGGGCTATTTGGGAAGAATGTTGTCTTGTTGAATAACATTGTAGACCATGCCTTATTTATGATACATCACCATTATTTCCTTCATTTTGATAGGATGCCTCCCAAGAAGAATGTTTTGGAGAAAGGAAAGTCTTCATGGGGGTGAGAAGAGGAAGAAACCGGCAAAGGGTGCTATCCCCGAGCATGTGACTTCCATTCTTTGCAACCCCATGTTTGTGAGCGAAGATTTTATAGGGTTATCCAACAACTCTGGAACTGCAGTCCGGAGGTGGAGGAACTTGAGAGAGCCAAAGAGGAGTATTTTGAAGATTGGATTTGCATGTAAGGACACCTTGGCAGCTCTGGGCTTACTCGAGCCTGTCACCTACCTATTAGAACGAGTAGGTCTATAGGGGTTTCTCAAGAGACACTCGAAGACGTACGTCAAGTGGACCCTAGAGTTCCTAGCTACTCTATTGCCGGTCGTGGACGATGGAGAACACAGGGTGATCCAATTCAACCTGGATTATAAGGAATAGAAGATAACCCACCAAAAGGTAGCGCGTGCCTTTGGGTAGAGGTATGACAAGGAAATCCAGAAAACATACCATTAAGGGATGTTGTTTTCTCTCAGATGGTTTTTGGGTGCAGCTGAAAGGCACTGATCGTAAGAACCTGTGCAAGAGTACTGCGTTTGTTCACCCGACATTCCGTTATGTTCACCAACTGTTAGCTATGGGAGTTTTCTACTAGGGTAAGCTAACGCAATGTTCGAGTTCAGACGTTCATTGCCTTTGGGCAATGACACTCGAGGGTAATTTTACCCGAACCTAGTAGGGTTTTTTATGGAATAATATTTAGCGATGGGGGACAGAAAGATTAGCAAGATATCTATGGGCAGCATGGCAGGTGTACTAGCACAATACTTGGGGTATCCAGTCACACAAAGAGCGTTGACTAACTTGGGATGATTGGGTACAAAGTATAACATCGAGAAGTTAGCAAAAGTATCTATGGTGAGACCTACAACATCTGAGGGTCGATATGTATGGCTTTATGGCGGATTAAGCACTTGTAGTTTCATGGTACTTACACCACCGATGCGCTCACCTAATAGATTTTACACCTCTTTGGATGACCTATTTATTGATCCCAATCCGCAATTTGAGAGAGATTTCTAAATAGTTTAAGCCACCCCAGTGATAGATGTTGAGGAGGCCGAGGGTGAGAGCTACTTGAGAGCACCTCCCAGTCGTTCCTGCGTATCCACGTACCTCATTGAACAATTGCAATTTTTTGGGGATGTCGTTTTTAGCTCTACCCAAGTTTTGAAAGAGTTCGTCCAAGAAATTGGGGGAATGCGATCACAATTGAAGACGAGTGCAAGAATGGACTTCATGGAGGCAACGCTTAATGCAACAGGATACATTGAGTGGAGCCTCATGAGCCATGAGGTGGAAGGCCATCGGGTCGTAAGAGTAAGTGTCATGAACCTCACTTACGTTTTGACATGAATTTGGTTGCAATGGATACTATGCATTGGCTAAGTGTGGGGAAGGGAGTAGTGAGAACTTAGGGAGTTTCATTCTTGGATTTCCTTGGTGCATTCCATGGTTTTCATTGGTTGTTTTTCTTGCTAGTTGATGGTTTTGGTGTTTGATTGTTTAGGGATAATTTTGGATGGATATTTAGTGGTATGACATGCTATGATAGGGTTCCTACTTTGCATGGGGTAGGTTGTTTTAGTATATTGGTGGTGTATTTGTTTTTGAGCTTATATTTTGTAGAATGAAGCTAAATTTGGGGCTATTTTGTGCTACACCAAACAAATTGAAATTTTTTGAAAAATGAAAAAATGTAAAACCTGAACAAGTTGAAAGCTCGAAAACGAAACTTGGGTAACGTTGGAAAAAGCCCAGATAGGTTAAAAGACCAAGGTAAAAATGAGAGGCTAGGCCCAGCTAGGCTTACGAGTTTAGGAAAAAATGTGAGGCCGTAAGGAAAAAGGTTAGAAGTGAGTACCCTTTGTGTGTTAAAGCTAAGATGAAAACCCAAAAGGGTTCCTAGGAAAAATAAGAGTGATTGAGAGAAAATTAAAAAAATGGTTGACGAGACACCTGACTCCTTTGTTGTAACTAGATTGAGAATCACGAATTATCCCTATATTGCAACCAAGTCGACGGATTTTGGATTTTCTTGGTGGATTGTTTTTGGAGACGACCTTTTGATTTCTTTGGGGATAATTTTTGGAAAACTAAGCTAGCTTAACACTTGTCCTTTTAACTTAACTTTTCCCACATTTTACTTTTGGGTGGTTAGATTGCGTATGTTCTTCGAGGAGTGTGAGAGTTATGAGAATTTTCCTCTTTTTCAGGGAAACATGGTAATCTAGGAATAAATTGGATGCCTTTGTTAACTTATGCTTGAACGCTACATTTCGCTTAATTCTTTTTTCTTGTCTTTATTTACTCGAGGATGAGTAAAGGGTTAAGTGCGGGGAGTCTAATGTGCTTCATTTTACGTGCATTAACCATTGCATTAGGCATATTTTTTAGCTTGTTTTATTTGGTGGATTGCTAGTATTAGTTAAGTTTACTAGAAAAGGGGTTTAGATGGCAGTTTCCTCCACCGACGGGGTTGAGAACTCCCGCCTCCAAGATTCCGGCACCATTCCCTCATTGGCCCTAGTTGTAATTCAACTAATTGGGAAGGCAGAGAGAGCTTTGCTAGTACCGAGTACCACCTCAAGGCTACAGTCACAAATGGGTAACTTCGAGGTCCCAAATTCTGAGAGAGGCCTGGGTGCAGAAAGATAAGGAGAGCCATTCTTTCTTTTTTGAGAAGATCCTAACCCCAGTTCCCGAGAGCCCCCTACCAATCCCTAAGGAGATCTCCAATTTTCTATCCTCCCAACCCCTTTTGGTTAAGCTTCTGGAGAACTTATGGCTGGAGGTCCTTTGGGAAGATGAAAACCCTAGGGATACGAGGCCTTGCAGTTACGCCATTTACGAGTGCAATCTCTGATTTGGACTTTGTTTTCCCTTCCTTCTATCCTCTCTCATCTTCTTGAGGAGAACTAAGTTAAATTAGCCCAACTCAATTTGAACATCAGACTCTTATTTATGGCGTTCATGGTTCAGTGTATTAGCTTGTGAATAACCCCTAGCTACGAGCTTTTTAGTTCCCTATACTACCTTTCTACTAGTAGAGCTGTGATGCACAGGGATAGAAAGTTTAGTGGGCTTTTAACCTTCAGAAGTAGGTTTTCACACCACCCCATAAAGATCTCTTCAAACTGCAAAAGGTGGCACAAGACACCCATATACACCTTCGAAAGTGAGGTTGAGGAATATTATGTTCCAGGGTGGAATTTGAACCCTAAGTTTGAGAACGCCACTAATTACGTTTCTCCAAAAAGTGTAGTGGCAGATAGGGATCGGTTTTTGAGTGAACCCCTTGACATTTCAAAGAATTTTAATTATACTTGGCCAGAGGAGGTTTACGAGTGGATCTGCCGTTAGAGACCAGTTTTGATCAGTCCCCTCCCTCTGGTAGACTTATCGAAGGCCCCTTCGGGTAAAGGGAGGGGAAAGAAGAAAGTGGCTGAGGGTGATAAGCCTAAGATGGCTAAGAGGAAAGATCCTCCGACAGATGATGATGGGGCCCTAAGAAATTTTTAAAAAATGAAGGTCAGTTTTTCGAAACCTGCCGAGGCTGTTTTGAAGCCCATCGAAACTATTTTGGAGCCCTTTAACCCCAAAAATTCCACAGAAGGCCCTTCTAGGAGTTCTTTTCCCCTTAGAAGGTGCTTGTGGCTTCTTAGCTTTTTTCTTAACTGTGTTTCTCTCTCTCTTTTTTAGATAATTTGCTTTTTTTATGTTGTTCAGTTGACTTTGCTTGCTGGCTCGGTCTAAAAATCAGGAGGAAGAAGAGATTATTTTTGAGGAACCTACCAGGGGTTAACTCCCAGCCCCTGAACAGAGCCTAGGAGGTCATCACCGTACCTCTAAAAGTTAATATGTTTAGGCCCTAATGCTTCCTATCTACAATTAAGTAGATAATGGCAAGCTAGGGTCGTTCACGAGAAGAGGGATCTTTTCAAGTGTTTAAACATATTAGGAGAAAATATACTAGGCATATACATACATAGATACATATAAAATCATGTATGTGGGGGAGGGGGGGCTTGGTTGGTTTGATCCTAAGTTATCAAATTGAAATACAACATCTAGAAAAGCAAGAGAACTGTGATAATCATGTAATACAACTAAAGATAGGATGAAAACAATAATTAACAGAACCTTGGGCATAATTTACTTCCACTTCCAAGCCTCTAATCCATCATTGAACATGCAATCTATTTACTGCTTTCACTACTTGTTGTGAAGACTAAACTTCTATCCTTCTTAGATAGTATTTTGCGAGAGTGAATTTGACATCTCTTGTCAAACCTCACCAATGACTCCCGTAGTTGAAAAATGACTAAAAGTATCCCATTGATGGAATTTAGCATGAAGAATCAACAAGCTTGGCAACACTTATAAACACTACACCGTGTCTAAGCATTTAACCAATTCATGAATTTACACCAGATTAGTCAAGAACGATCGACATTCATTGACTTCTCTCATTTGCTACAAGCAACAAACTTGACAAAGAGTTCAACATTATCATATACATCTAGCAATTATCAATCTATTAACACAATCAAAAGCTCTAAATCATACTCTTGGATTCCTATAAAAAAAAGGGGAAATCAACCCATTTCCCCAAACCCTAACAAGAATATCATACAAGTACTTAATATACTCAAGATTTTAATAACATTAATGACATTAACAAACACATTCAATGCTCCATAAATGCATAATAGTAAAAGTATTAAATGGGTGACACGGGCTTGGAAATCTTAGTCAATTGCTCCCTAGAACTAGATTTAGCTACAAGAATTCATACTAATTAATTCTAAACAACCAAAAATAATACAAGAGAATTCAAAGATGAAAATGGAAGGGAATAGGGTTTGGAAGAGTACCAAAAATGCAGAAGAAGAAGATATGAATGAAAGGAAAGAGAGTGCTATTTATAGTACAAAAAGGATAAGGTTAAATTCTGGCCACCCATTGGTCGCGACTCGCAACAAGCTCGTTGCAACTCACCACAGGCTCATGAGGAAGCCATCGCGACTCGCGACAAGTGACAGAATTTAACCCTGTTTTCTTTTCTTCTTCTTGTGGTAAACATTTATCTTCATAGCAATTCCTCTCATTTTTCAAGTCTTCAATGTCTTCAAAAATGGTCTTCGATGGCCTCCGGTCTTCATGTCTTCAAAGAAAGTCTTCAAAAGTCTTCAAAAATGTGATCTTCAATGGCTTCCGGCCTTCATGCCTCCGTGTTCTTCCCTTGTCACGAAAAATCCACTTAGAAGAGGTAAAAGAGTGTAAAGTTGCTCTTACCCCTCCTAAGAGAATTTCAAGGTAAAACACAAGCTCTTGATAATAAAAGAGCACAAAAGTGACCCAAAACAGTACTAAATTATGCACATAAAATGGACACATCAAACCTCCCCACACTTAAACCTTACTCACCCTCGAGTAAGAAAAGATCCAAGCATACGATGGAAATGACGTATCCACATCCTAACTACTATTCCCCCAAGTCAATACCTCACAAAATTCTCAATATCACACATCCCAATGTTAAGGTCAAGTGAGAAGTTTTCCGCAACCCCCATTCCTAAATCTACCCAAACCATATCAACCCATCAATTCATTGATATCCCTAAAATATCTCCAAATCCCGAATTGACAATCCCAAATCCAATGGTATAAAGTGAAGCTAAAGGCATGTTTAAGGTTCAAAACACATGCTCCACTTTATATCAATGTATCAACCTAAAAGCGAAGCATAATAATGATCAAGAGTTTCATAACTTACTTCGTCTTCTCCAGCTAAATTTTCCACTCCAAAAAGGTCCTCAAGATGTCAAGCTACCCGATCCATCTGTATGGCCACCACAACCTTATGACTCCAATGCCGGAAAATGAGTGAACACTTAACATTTTTCAATTTCTCTCGTTTTTATCATTTTTCCTAGGAGCCCTTTTGGGTTTTCATCCTAGCCACACGTTATGTTTTTTTTGGCTTACATCTCACCTCTTTCCCCACATTTGGCCTCTCATTTTCGCCTAGGTCACCCTCTCAGGTTTTTGACCTATCTGGGCCCCCAATGTTGCCTAAGATGCCCTCTCGGGTTTTCAACTTAGGGGGGTTCTTTTTATTTATTAATTTATATATATATATATATATATGTTTTTCAAATATTTCAAAAAATTTCACGTTTCTCCAATCTAAAAAGTAGCAAAGTACTTTCCAAATGTTAAGGATAAGAAAAGTATCAAAGCCAACATTATCCAAGTACATCAAAAGAAATACATCCCAAAACAAAGTGGAAAAATATCCAAAATAAAACAAAAGAGTTATGCAAAAGTATCTCCAAAAGTATCTTTACCCCAATCACCTCAAAGTAGACACCCCTCCCCACACTTAGAACACTAAATTTCCCTCAATGTAGAAAATAGGGAAAAAATGTACAAAGCGAAGTATGGAAAGGGTAAGGATATGGTGCTCAGAAATCACTGATGTGAGGAAGAAGGGCCACCGCCAAAATAGAGCTGCTGATAATGAGCCAGCCACTCCGTGCTCCTCTGCCTCCTGGTTCTCCGCCTCTCTGCTCCTAGATCGAGGCCTAAGATACCGCCTGCCTGGGACTGCATCTCATTAATGTGAGCTGATAGGTGATTAATCTCCTCATGCATGTCGATCAAGGTTTGTGAGATAAACACATTGTGCTCCAATATCATGCTGTCTTGGCAGCGTAATCCACCCTGCATAGTCTGCATCATCCGATCATAGAATTCTGGTGGGGTATGGGAGTAGTGAGGTGGCACACCGTCCTCCTGTATCGGCTCGGTCTCTGGTGGTGGCTACAGAGAGTGCTGCTGCTGCTATCGCTCAGAGAAAGGTAGACTGCTATCATCACGCTGGACAGGAGCTGGGCCAAGGTCGTGGAGCTCATGCTGGAAGTCATCTCTGCATGATGAGTAAGGTGAAATCACCAAGTATCCTAGAGGTGTATCAAATTCCAGCTTTGTCTTGTTGGCCTGAGGAAGTGCCATGAATGTGAACTTCCCGGTGCCATACAACCAGTGGAATAGCCCCGTAGTCCTTGTGGCACTAAGCATCTTAAATCTAACTAACCTCTCAGTAGTGATAAGGTAGGAAGTACGCCTCCCTAAGCGTGGAAAGTCAGCCGGAGGAACCAATCCTAAGTACTCTGCTAAAATGCCTATCATACCTTCAACCACGATCTTCCCCTTTAGCTTTCTTGCAACCTCCACGATCCTCTTTATCCACAACTCAGCCCATAACCTGTATCCTGGTCCCTCCCCGATTAAGTGCCACAGAAAATGAATGTCGTTGTCTAGCACATTTTTCCGCTCTGCCAAGCAATGTACTGTGCCAACCAACAGTCGGTGCACATAACAAAGTGTAGGGTGGATAATGACACTGCTCTTGTCATGGGATTTGTTTGGCCTCATGTTAATGACATTCAAAAATTACATGTCATCCTCGATCGATAGCTACTGGGCCTATGGGTCCAGCCTAGCCCGTATCTCCGTAGGATCAAATCCAAATGCCTCCTCAGTCTCTAAAACTGTTATTTGCCTAGATATATCATCCAAGTGGAAAGAAATGTACCTCTTACATGGTTGATCATCTCTCATGCTACAGATGTTGACCGTGGACAGGAACTCTAGCATGTATCTCCTGTAAGAGTGTGCGATCCTGCTCATGAATCCTTCCGTTCCCCTTGGCGAGGAGGCATCTGATAGGCTGGGTGAGCCCAGGAGCATTTATTATGGGTACATCTACAAAGCTCATCTCCTTGAGTTGACGATTCGCTAGGGCTTCCCATATTTCAGCATAGGACTCGGTGATCTGGGTCAAACCCATGTATCTATCAGCCGGGGGAGGTACAGAGCTCAATTCCGGAGTCGGTGGTGGAGGCAGAGGTGGTGCGCCCGCCGCAGGGAGGATCCATGGGCCTCTTTGTAGGGGCCATATCTAACAACCATAACAAACAAGTCAAATGCACAGGAATATGTGTATATGCAATATTGCAAATTCATACTCAACCTTAAACTAGTTCATCATCACAAGCCAAATCGAGTTCAAGCCTACTAGTTCAAGTTCTACTCAAAATTGCACATACGATCCATATTATGTCCCACATGCCCATATTCTCAAGTCAATGAAGTTTTCACATAGTTGAAATTGGATATGCTATATCTTAAAATCAATGTTATGCCTAATTAGTTTAGCCACCATTAGTACATTCACAATGTCCAAATTCGAGTTCCATGGCTAAACTAACCTAAGAAAAATACCATTTCAAAGCACAACAACATTTTATCCAAATAACGAATAAGTCTCATCAAGGCCAACATGCCTCACATCTAATACAAACCACAATCCATTCTCAACCAAAGCAACACTAATAGTACAATGCAAGCATAAGACCCATAAGAGCAACTCAATACACTCAAAGTGATTATTCATGTTAACCTACATCCAACCAAGCCGAAAATACTAAATATTCATACAATCCTTCCAAATAAACTTGCAAGCACAATATATTCAACATCTACAATGTTCCAATAAATTAAACTAACTTAAGGTATCACACAAAGTTCATACAATATCTCAGAAAATAATTGATTCAATCATAATCACAAGTAAAGCTTAAGAGATTAAAGCATTAAATGACTCAGATGCCTAGGATTAGAAATGAGCGAAAGCCACAAGCAATTTGAAGTGTGATTACAAAAAATCACAAAACCCCCAAATTCTAGGGTTTTGTGTTCTTGAACAATTTAGTTGGATTTGTGAGTGGAGCTTGGTAAGAAGGAATGAGGGGTATTGATTGATGGTTGTGAGCAGCGGAGGGTGGTAATTAGCGGCAGTTGGAAAGAGATTGGTTGGTGGAGGAATGAGGGAGAAGATGAAGAGCGGCGGTTTGATATATATTTGTGGCGAAAAATGAAATATGCCCATTTTTGAAAACAGGGTCGTGATGGACCGAAGCGAGCCGTGATGCACCAAAATTTGGTAGGTAATCGCCGTACCTCTCAAAGTTAATACTTTTAAGCCCTAATGCTTCCTATCTACAATTAAGTAGATAATGGAAAGTCAGGGTCGTCCACGAGAAGAGAGATCTTTTCAAGTGTTTAAACATATATAGGAGAAAACATACTAGGTATATATACATAGATACATATAAAAGCATGTAAACAAGAGGGGGTTTTTGGCTGGTCTGATCCTAAGTTATCAAATTGAAATACAAAAACTAGCAAAGAAGGAGAACTATGCTAGTCATGCAATACAACTAAAGATACGATGAAAACAACAATTAACGGAACCTTGGGCACAATTGACTTTCACTTCTAAGCCTCATATCCATCATTGAACATGCAACCTATTTACTACTGTCACTACTTGTTGCGAAGACTAAACTTCTATCCTTCTTAGCTAGTAGTTTCGAGAGTGAATTCGACATCTCTTGTCCAACCTCACCAATGACTCCCATAGTCAAAACATGACTAAAAGTATCCCATTGATGGCTTTTAGCATGAAGAATCAACAAGCTTGGCAACACTTATAAACACTACACCGTGTCTAAGCATTTAACTAATTCATGCATTTACACGAGATTAGTAAAGAACAATGGACATTCATAGACTTCTCTAATTTGCTACAACCAATAAACATGACATAGAGTTCAATATTATCATATTCATCTAGCAATTATCAATCCATCAACACAATTCAAAGATCTAAATCACACTCTTGGATTCTTATCAAGAAAATGGGAAATCAACCCATTTCCCCAAAACCTAACAAGAATATCATACAAGTAATTCATATACTTAAGCTTTTAATAACATTAATGACATTAAAAAAACATTCAATGGTCCATAAATGCATAATAGTAAGAGTATTAAATATGCTACAAATTGTTCTTAAGATATGGGCTTAGAAGTCTTAGTCAATTGATTCCAAGAACTAGATTTAGCTACAAGAGTTCATACTAATTAATGCTAAACAACAAAACATAATACAAGAGAATTCAAAGATGAAAATGAAAGGAAATAGGGTTTGGAACATTAACAAAAATGCAGAAGAAGAAGATATGAATGAGAGGAAAGAGATGCTATTTATAGTACAAAAAGGATAAGGTTAGATTATGGCCACCCGTTGGTCGCGACGGGCTCATTGTGACTCACGAAGGGCTCATGATGAGGCCATCGCGACTTGCGACGAGTTCCAGAATTTAACCCTGTTTTCTTTTCTTCTTCTTGTGGTAAACATTTATCTTCGTAGCGATTCCTCTCATTTTTCAAGTCTTCAAAAATGGTCTTCGAAGGCCTCCGGTGTTCATGTCTTCGAAGCATGGCTTCAAAAGTCTTCAAAAATGTGATCTTTAATGGCCTCCAATATTCATTCCTCCATGTTCTTCCCTTGTCACGCAAAATCCACTTAGAAGAGGTAAAATAGCGTAAAATTGCCCTTACCCCTCCTAAGAGAATTTCAAGGTAAAACAAAAGCTCTTGATAATAAAAGAGCACAAAAGTGACCCAAAATAGTACTATATGATGCACATAAAATGGACATATTAGAGCCCCAATCAGAGGTCTAGCTGGAGGCCCTCCTAATTTGGCGAATAACAAGCGCCATCGGGAGGGGGTTTCTTAGCATAACCCTTCCCCCATAGGTAGTGTACTGACGAGAATATCATCATCAAATCTCAAGTAGGTGGCTCCAAGAATATCGAATCCCAACCAAAACGAAGTATAAAAGAATTAAGAATTTCATAACCATACTTCATTTTTCAACCCACTAAGTTACCCAATCCCAAGAGGTCTCCTGATGTTAAGCTACCCGATCCATCCATATGAAAACCGCAACCTTATGACTCCAATACCAGCAAATGAGTAAAATCATAGCATTTTTTTCTTTTTGCTCTCTTTCTCTCATTTTTCCTAGGAGCCCTTTCGAGTTTTCATCCTAGCCACAAATCATGTTTCTTTGGCTCACATCTTACCTTTTTTTGCACATTTGGCCTCTCATTTTAGCCTAGGTTTCCCTTTCAGGTTTTTGACCTATTCGGGCCCCCAATGTTGCGTAAGTTGCCCTATCAGATTTTCAACCTAGCGAGTTTTCTTTTCATTTTTTCATTTTCTATTTTTTTTCAAAATTTTCAATTTTTTCTTCCTTTTTCTCATGTTTTTCCAATCAAAAGTAGCAAAAAGCATTCCAAATCAAGCTATCATGCATGTGAGTCCTCTAACCCCTCCCCGCACTTAAAACATTACATTGCCCTCAATGTAAACATGTAAGGTAAGAATAATAAAACTCAAGGTAAGAGGTAGAGTGACACCCATTTCTCCGTATAGTCACCGGTGATACGGCACAAACCCATGTATTTGCATAGAATGAGTCCCAAAATTGGTATTGGAGCCGAAAGGGGGAGCAAAAGTGTCGTAGAAGAGCTCACCCCTCGAGCAAATGTTGTCTCCTTGGCACCGTTTGATCAAGAATTACACCACAGAGAACAACATCAAACTCACAAGTACATAAGGATTTGTAATAGTAGGTTTAGCATCAAATATTAATAACCATAGTATTCTCAAAGAACAACCAATCCCTCATTCAATTACCATTATAATATTTTCCAATAAAAATTATCCAACATATATATCTACACAAATCCAAGCATCATTATAGAATATAGCAATTATAGTCACAATGATGTAGTCGGCATACTACAAGCAACAAAGATACAATAAAGATGCAAGAATATTCACATGTCAATATATGTAAGATGGTGGAGGAATGAGTGGATTTGTGTTGGTTCTTGAGAGCATTTGGTGGAGAAGAAGGAAGGATTATGTAGTGTTTAAGCACAGTTGAAAAGTTGGTTTTTCCATCGCGACTCGCGATAGAACTGGTGGCGACTCGCGATGCATTGTCGCGACTCGTGACCAAGAAATCACGACTCACGATATCTTTGGCCTGGGAGCTCAATTCTTTTACAAAGTTTCTGATTCGTTTGCGACTCACGATGGATGCATCACGACTCACGATGGCCATGTCGCAACTCGCAAAAAGATGATGCTGGGAGTTCATTTTGCTCCCCTGTTCGTCGCGACTCACGACGACAGGGTATCCCAACACTTAGAAAGAATTTTTCTTTACTTACCACCCTTCCAAGCTTTCTTCCCTTTCTCATTGATCTCATTCCTTTATCTCCTCCAATGCAATGCACTTCATTTTTCTACAAAATCACAGAAAAACACACAGTAAAAAGAACAAAACAAAATAACAAAAACTAAACAACAAAAACCAAAATAAAGGCCAAATTTATTTACTTCATCGGCATGACAAAGCTTCGTATATTTAAGGTCATCGGAACGACCCTAATTTTATCCATATGGTGAAGGCTTGAACCCCTTCACCATGAGTATCCAAAAGTAGAGAGGTGGGGGTACAAAACTTTCAAGATGAAAGTCTTGTTGATGTGGAGATGGTTTAAAGGGAGTTGGGTGGTTAGGAGGCCTGGGATTGTCTTTTGGATCCTCTCCTATCTCCCTCAAAACTTCCGAAAATGGTGGAGTTGGTTCAATAGGTAGGGGTAGGGGTGACGATGCTAATGAATGTAGCAAAATTACCACTTCCTCCTTTTTATCATCCTCAACAACTAACTCCTCATCCCCATTGAACTCAAGATCATTTCCCACAGTGACCTCACTCACTGAATCCTTGAGTTTGATTTGGGATGGTGTATTTTCAGAATCACGAGCTTCCATTCAGGCCAACACTTCTAATATACTCCTTGTATGCCCCTCAATTGCCTCAACACTAGAGAGGAACCAAAAGTCCGGTCCCTCACTAGTAAAGTTGTCTAAGTTTGCTATTGTATTCATGACTTCCTCGTGTGTCAAACTTGAACTTCCTTGTTGGGCTTGGTTTTGGGGTATGTTATAAGATTGTGTTGGCTAACTATTTTGCTCGTATTGTTGGCCTTCCATCTCATTCTCATACCACCAATCCGGATTACCACTACATTCCAGATTGTAAGAATTGTAGTATGGATACCATTCTTGGGTTTCTTGCCCATGAAAACCAACATCTCCTACCTCCTGGTAGGACTCTTCATAATACCCTTAGTTTTGGAAACCAAGGGTTCTTTCCCCCTCATAGTGCTCTTCCCACAAAAAATAGCAAAATTCAGTAGGATGTTCGGAATGACACATCCTACAAAACCTTGCTTGTTGGGCCTCTCTTCTCATCATGAGTTCCCTCAAGGTGAGATGCTCCATTTTTTTAAAAATGTTTTCTCTCTTTTCAGAAGTCCAAAATCATATTGCAAGTATTCTCGATAAAAATTCACCAAGAACTCAAGCAATACCTACTCAGAACAAAAACAATCACCAAGGAGTGGAAAAATAAAACAACTAGCTAATATGAAACAAAATATGCACAAACACTTAAAAATAAATTCCTTTTCCCCGGCAGCGGATCCAAAATTTGGGAGGTCATCGCCGTACCTGTCAAAGTTAATATTTATAAGCCCTAAATTACTACTAACTACAACTAAGTAGATATTGGAAAATTGGGGTCGTTTATGAAGAAGAGGGATTTTCTTAAGCGTTTAAACATAAAAAGTTGATATTAGGCTAGAAGTAGATATATATACATATAAAAGCATGTAAACAAGGGGGGGTTTGGTTGGTTGGTTTTCTTAAGTTATGAAAATTAAAGACAAACTAACTAGCAAAATCAAGTAACTATGCTAATCATCAAACAAACTAAGAACATGGTTTAAAACTACAAAAACAAAGCCTTCGGGGCAATTGAAATCCACTTACAAACAAAATGTAAATCATTGAACCATTCACTCATTTTATCACATTTGTTACCAATGGGGAATGCCGATTGAAGATCAACATTCATTCCTTCTTAATAGTAATTTGCAAAGACAAACAACGACCATTTACAAACCTCGTTGACATTCACTCTAAGCAAATTTCACCATAGAAGTATTTCATCAATGGAAATATACACGAAGGGCCATAGATTTGATAACAACAAGCCTTCTACCAAAGCCATAGCCATTTAACCAAACATAGCATTCATTAGGCCAAACCTAGAACAAACCACATTCAAGGTTCAACCTTTAATTTCATATATAGGATAAATATGAGAATAATCCACATTAATATACTTATCTTCCAAGGCTATTTGGAAGCCCATCGAAACTATTTTGGACCCCTTTAACCCCGAAAATGCCACAGAAGGCCCTTCTCGGAGTTCTTCTTCCCCCAAGAAAGTGCTTGCGGCATCTTAGCTTTTTCCTTAACTGTGTTTCTCCATCTTTTTTTTAGCTAATTTACTTTTCTTATGTGTTGTTCAGTGGACTTCGCTAGCTTGCTCAGTCTAGAAATCAGGATAAAGAAGAGATTGTTTTTGAGGAATGGGGGGTCATCGCCGTACCTCTCAAAGTTAATATTTATAAGCCCTAAATGCTTACTATCTACAACTAAGTAGATAGCGGAATTTCGGGGTCGTCCATGAAGAAGAGGGATCTTCCTAAGCATTTAGGCACAAAAGGTTGATATTAGGCTAGAAGTAGATAAATGTACACATATAAAGCGAGTAAAAAAGGGGGGGGGGGGGCTTGGTTGTTTGGTGGTCCTAAGTTATGAAAGTTAAAAGGCAAGATGACTAGCAAGGTTAAGTAACTATGCTAATCATTAAACAAAACTAAGAAAAAAAGGGTTTTAAAACTACAAAAGATAAAGCCTTGGGGGCAATTGATATCCACTTCCAAACCAAATGTAGATCATTGAACCATTCACTCATCCTATCAAATTTATTATCTATAGGGAATGCTAATACAAGATCAACATTCATTCCTTATTAATAGTAATTTGCAAAGACAAACAACGACCATTTGCAAACCTAGTTGATAATCACCCTAGAAAAACAACGACCATAGGGGTATTTCATCAACGGCATTAGACACGAAGGACCATAGATTTGATAACACAAGCCTTCGACCAAAGACATAGCCATTTAACCAAACATAGCATTCATTAGGCTAAACCTACAGCACACCACATTAAAGGTTCAACCTTTCATTGCATCTATAGCTAAGCATGAGAACAAACCACATTAACATACTCATCTAGCTAAGATTACCGCACATTATACTCAAGAAGTTCTAAGTTCATGCTTGTATATTTTCATGCAAAGGAGATAAGGAATTTGTCACTTTCCTAACACCCTAACACTTCATTCATAAAAGCACATCCTATTCCCAAACAACATATGGCATAAATGAAGTAAAACATAGCATTAAGAACACATGAATGCTAAATAACAAAAGGCTTCAAGAATGAGCAAAGCAATCTATTCACTACTTCAACTACTTGTTGTGAAGATAAATCTTCTATCCTTCTTAGATAGTAGTTTGCAAGAGTGAATTCAACATCTCTTGTCAAACCTCACCAATGACTCCCTTAGGACTAAGAGTATCCCATTGATGGCATTTAGCATGAAGAATCAACAAGCTTGGCAACACTTATAAATACTACACCGAATCCAAGCATTTGACCAATTCATGCATTTACACAAGATTAGTCAAGAACGATCGACATTCATAGACTTCTCTCATTTGCTACCTAAAACAAACATGACAACGAGGTCAACATCATCACATTCATCTAGCAATTATCAACACACCAACATCATTTAAGAAGCTCTAACTCATCCTCTTGGATTCCACATTAAAGGAGGGAAGAATTAGCTACTTTCTCCCAACCCTAACAAGTAATCATACAAGCAATTCATATACTCAAGCTTCCAACAACATCAATGCAATTAGCAATTCACATTCAAAGCTCAATAAATGCACAATAGAAAAAGCACTAAATAGATAGATATGGTTCTTACTACATAGATATGGAAGCTTCAATCCATTGCTCCCAAGATAAAACTAAGATAGATAATCAAAACCCATAACATAAAACAAAGATCTACAAAGAAAGAAGGAGAAATGGAAGAAAAATGGTTAAAAACTAGGGTTTTGGATCCCCCAATTCGGGCTTGGGGAAATGGGGAAGAAAGGGGGGCTATTTATGGCCCAAGTTGGTAAAAAAGAAGGTCAAAACGCAGCAGGTAAATAAGAACAAGCAAAGTTCAAAGCGTAAACTAGCATGTAAAAGTTTTCCCAAAACATCCAACATTATATTCATAGACTACCCTAATCCCAAGACATAAGAATCTCTCACACTCTCACATCCCAAAGTCTAAGATAATCTAAACAACTAACAAACCATAACAAAAGTGAGGTATACATATAATGCCAAGCTAACTTACTCTACTGAAAAAGCCATTAATAGATAAATCAAGAGAAGCATAAAAATTTTCAATTTCTCTCATTTTCTCTCATTTTTCCTAGGATCCCTCTCGGGTTTTCAACCTAGCTTCACACATTTTTCTTTTTTCAATGCTCACCCTCACCTTTTTCCACGCCATTTGGCCTCTCATTTTTGCATAGGTCGCCCTTTCGGGTTTTCGACCTATCCGTGCCTCCCACTTTTGCCTAAGTTGCCCTCTTGGGTTTTCAACATAGCAGGATTTTTTTTCATTCTTTTTCAAACAAAACAAATCAAAGTGGAGCATATGCACACTACAATACAATACAATGCGATATATTTCTCTTTACCTTCCCACACTTGAAACACACATTGTCCTCAATGTGAAAAGAAAAAGATAAAGAAATAAGGGAGAGAAAAAAAAAACTCACAACTAGGAAATTGAAGGTCCTTCCCGGTGATGGCAATGCTCACTTCTCAATGAATGTTCTCTCCTCCATGTTCTCGAACTACGTCCAACGTGTAACTTTGATCCATCCACTATGAAGCCACAACTATGCAAATCCTGATCAACACTCACAAAACACAACAACTAGTAGTACTCCTAGATGGTGGTTTTGATAGTGGTTTTTGGTGGTGGGTTGTGGTGGTATTCTTGTGGTTTTGGGTAAGGGTTTGAGGCCATGGTTGAGGATTTTTTTTCAAGAAAAGAAAAACACTAACCTAACTTAAAAGCTCGGGTTGCCTCCCGAGAAGCTCCATATTTTTAAGGTCATCGGTACGACCCTAATGTTATCCATATGGTGAAGGTTTGAACCCCTTCACCATGAATATCCAAAAGTAGAGAGGTGGGGGTACAAAACTTTCAAGAGGAAAGTCTTGTGGAGGTGGAGATAGTTTGAAGGGAGTTGGGTGGTTAGGAGGCTTGGGATTTTCTTTTGGCTCATCTCTTATCTCCCTCAAAACTTCCAAAAATGGTGGAGTTGGTTCACTAGGTGGGGGAAGGGGTGACGATGCTAATGAATGCAGGAAAATTACCTCTTCCTCTATTTTTTCATCCTCAACAACCAACTCCTCATCCCCGTCGAACTCAAACTCATTTCCCATGGAGATCACACTCACCGAATCCTTGAGTTCGACTTGGGATGGTGTATTTTCAGAATCATGAGCTTCCATTCGGGCCAACGCTTCCAATATACTCCTCGCATGCCTCTCAATAGCCTCAACACTAGAGGAGAGCCAAGTGTCCGGTTCCTCACTAGTAAAATTGTTCAAGTTTGCTATTGCATTCATGACTTCCTCACGTGTCAAACTTGAACTTCCTTGTTGGGCTTGGTTTTGGGGTATGGTATAATATGGTGATGGCCAACTATTTTTCTCGTATTGTTGGTTTTTTGGCTCATTCTCATACCACCAATCCGGATTACCACTCCACTCCGTATTGTAAGAATTGTGGTATGGATACCATTCTTGGGCTTCTTGCCCTTGAAAAGCAACATCTCCTACCTCTTGGTAGGACTCTTCATAATACCCTTGGTTTTGGAAACAAAAGGTTCTTTCACCATCATAGTGCTCCTCTCTCAACAGATAGCAAGACTCGGTAGGATGGTCGGAATGACACATCTTACAAAACCTTGCTTGCTGAGCCTCTCTTCTCATCATGAGTTCCCTCAAGGTGAGACGTTCCATTTGATTTTGTTTTTTTTCCAAAAGTCCAGAATCATATTGCAAGGTAACTCGATAAAAATTCACCAAGAACAAAACCAATACCTACTCCGAACAAAAATAACAAAAAAGTAGCGAAAAATAAAAGCAACTAGCTAATATGCAACCAAATATTCCCAAACACTTAAAAATAAATGCCTCTTCCTCGGTAGCGGCGCCAAAATTTGGGAGGTCATCGCCGTACCTCTCAAAGTTAATATTTATAAGCCCTAAATGCTTAATATCTACAACTAAGTAGATAGCGGCAAGTCGGGGTCGTCCACGAAGAAGATGGATCTTCCTAAGCGTTTAGGCACAAAAGGTTGATATTAGGCTAGAAGTAGATAAATGTACACATATAAAGTGAGTAAAAATGGGGGGGGGGGTTGGTTGTTTGGTGGTCCTAAGTTATGAAAATTAAAAGACAAGATGACTAGCAAGGTTAAGTAACTATGCTAATCATCAAACCAAACTAAGAAAAAAAGGGTTTTAAAACTACAAAAGATAAAGCCTTGCGGGCAATTGATATCCACATCCAAACCAGATGTAGATCATTGAACCATTCACTCATCCTATCACATTTATTACCTATGGGGAATGCTAATAGAAGATCAACATTCATTCCTTATTAATAGTAATTTGCAAAGACAAACAACGACCATTTGCAAACCTCGTTGATAATCACCCTAGACAAACAATGACCATAGGGGTATTTCATCAACGACATTAGACACGAAGGGCCATAGATTTGATAACAACAAGCCTTCAACCAAAGACATAGCCGTTTAACCAATCATAGCATTCATTAGGCTAAACCTAGAAGAAACCACATTAAAGGTTCAACCTTTCATTGCATCTGTAGGATAAGCATGAGAACAAACCACACTAACATACTCATCTAGCTAAGATTACCGCACATTATACTCAAGAAGTTCTAAGTTCATGCTTGTGTATTTTCATGCAAAGGAGCTAAGAAATTCGTCACTTTCCTAACACCCTAACACTTCAATCATAAAAGCACATCCTATTCTCAAACAACATATGGCATAAATGAAGTAAAACATAGCATTAAGAACACATGAATGCTAAATAACAAAGGCTTCAAGAATGAGCAAAGCAATCTATTCACTACTTCAACTACTTGTTGTGAAGATAAATCTTCTATCCTTCTTAGATAGTAGTTTGCAAGAGTGATTTCAACATCTCTTGTCAAACCTCACCAATGACTCCCTTAGGACTAAGAGTATCCCATTGATGGCATTTAGCATGAAGAATCAACAAGCTTGCCAACACTTATAAATACTACACCGAATCCAAGCATTTGACCAATTCATGCATTTACACAAGATTAGTCAAGAACGATCGACATTCATAGACTTCTCTCATTTGCTACCTAAAACAAACATGACAACGAGTTCAACATCATCACATTCATCTAGCAATTATCAACACACCAACATCATTTAAGAAGCTCTAACTCATGCTCTTGGATTCCACATTAAAGGAGGGAAGAATTAGCTACTTTCTCCCAATCCTAACAAGTAATCATGCAAGCAATTTATATACTCAAGCTTCCAACAACATCAATGCAATTAGCAATTCACATTCAAAGCTCAATAAATGCACAATAGCAAAAGCACTAAATAGATAGATATGATTCTTACTAAATAGATATGGAAGCTTCAATCCATTGCTCCCAAGATAAAACTAAGATGGATATTCAAAACCCATATCATAAAACAAAGATCTACAAAGAAAGAAGAAGAAATGGAAGAAAAATGGTGAAAAACTAGGGTTTTGGAGCCCCCAAGTTGGGCTTGGGAAAATGGGGAAGAAGGGGGGCTATTTATAGCCTAAGTTGGTAAAAAAGAAGGTCAAAACGTAGTAGGTGTCGCCCGGGCGGAATTGGCGTCGCCCGGGCGGCGGAGGTCTCAGCCCAAATTCAGAAATAGCCTCGCCCGCGGCTTCTTGTTTTGCTTCCTACGGGTGAACCGTTGATCCATTTTGGGAGTTAATGTAGTCGATTTTATAGTACTCGAGAAGAGGGATCCAATGGTACCACTCTTGGAGGCTGATTCTTCTCGGAAAATTCTCAAAACTCTGCTTCATTCTTCACCCTTTGCTTTGCTTTCCTTTCTTTACTTTATCTTCTACCACTTTGTGAATGGCCTTCCATCTTCTACCATCCTTTCGAATGGCCTTCACTAAACCACTCCTAAGTGCTCATGAGTAATCTACAAATTAAGCTTACAAAAAGGAATCTAGATGCTCGTAAGGACAAAAAAAATCCATTAGACTAAACATAGGTTACAAAATGAAGGATTTAGATATAAAAACCAAAAATGGTCATCTAAACCCCTTATCATGTAAACCTATGTAAATCTATCAATATTACAATAAAAATATGACAAAAGTGATGTTAAATGCTTTGGAAAATACATGCATTTGACGTCTCATCAAGGAACCTACCCGGGGGTTCACTCCCAGCCCCTAGCATAGGCACCTATTCAAACCGAGCCCCAATCGGAGGTCTAGCTGGAGGCCCTCCCTAATTCGACGAATAACAAGCGGCATCTGAAGGGGGTTTCTTAGCACAACCGTCCCCTCCATAGGCAGTGTACTGATGAGAATATCATCATCAAATCTCAAGTAGGTGGCTCCGGGAATGGCGAATCCCAAGCTGGGCATCGTTTAGGGGAGGGTAACTCCATCCTTCTAGGTGCTGTTGATCCCTCCCTGGCTTCCTTCCCGGATGTGGCCACCATCTCAATTGCTCTAGACTCTGTTATCCAGACCTTCGTGGCGAAGGCCAAGGGAGCCTAAGTAGTTACTGCAAAGTCCAAGGCTCATGAGGCCTGGGTGAATAGGCTAAAAAAGAGCTGAAGAAGGCTGCCCCCGATTATCTGCTTCATTATGCATGCGTTGACCGATGCATTTGACATACTTTTAGATAGTTTTATTTGGTGGATTACTAGTAGTAGTTGAGTTTATGTTCAAGGAGTTTAGACGGCTATGTTTGGTTTTCTTGTCTAAATCCTGCTTTTTGTAGACTTAATTGGTACTAATGGACATCTTGTATCCACAGGCTCCTTGATCTTCCTTGTGATCATTTTTAGTAGGTCGCCCGTGGGTAATTTTTTTTACATTCTATATGAAGGCCATTCACAAAAGTGGTAGAAGATATTGAAGGCCATTTGCAAAGATGGTAGAAGAGATCGAAGGCCATTAACCTATAGAATTGTAGAAAATTAAGACCACAAACATTAAATCATGGTAGTTGAAGGATAAAGCCAAAGATATTCGGCATTGGAGTTCAAAATGGCCAAGCGAGAAATGGTGAATTGTGGTTTGATGAGCTGTGCCAAAGTTTGAGAACGATCTGAGAAGAATCAGCCTTCAAGGTAGACTCCATTGGATTTTTCTTCTTGAGCACTATAAAATCATCTCGAGCACTAGTTCAGCCGGCAGAGGCATCAACGGGATGGCACAGTGATATGTCCATTTTATGTGCATAATTTAGTACTTTTTGGGATCACTTTTGTGCTCTTTTATTATCAAGAGCTTGTGTTTTACCTTGAAATTCTCTTAGGTAAGAGCAACTTTACACTCTTTTACCTCTTCTAAGTGGATTTTGCATGACAAAAAAAGAACATGGAGGCTTGAAGACCACTTTTCAAAGACTTTGAAGACTTTCTTTGAAGACACAAAAACTTGAAGACTTGAGGCCATCGGAGACAATTTTTGAAGACTTTGAAAACATTCTTAAAAGAGTTGAAGACTTGGAAATGAGAGGAATCATTGTGAAGATAAGTGTTTACCACAAGAAGAAGAAAAGAAAACAAGGTTAAGTTCTGGCGCCTGTCGCGAGTCGGGACGAACTCGTCGCGAGTCGGGACGAACTCGTCGCGAGTCGCGACCAATGGGTGGCCAGAACCTAACCTTATTCTTTTTTTTTACTATAAATAGCACTCTCTTTCCTCTCATTCACCTCATTCATATCTCTTCTTCCTGCATTTTTGGTTCTGTTTCTAACCCTAGTTTCTACCATTTTTCATCTTTAAATTCTCTGGTATTATGTTTGGTTTGTAAGCATTAATTAGTAAGAACTCTTGTAGCTAAATCTAGTTCTTGGAAGAAATTGATTGAAGCTTCCAAACTTATGTAGTAAGATTCTATATTTGCTCATTTATAAACATTTATTGGAGAGCATTTAGCATTCCATTAATGTTGTGTTTTACCTCATCTATACCATAGGAAGTTTGAGTATGTGAAATGTTTGTAAGATTGAAATGTTAGAGTGTTAGGAAAGTTGCAAATTTCTTAACTCATTTGATATGAAATCCAAAAGCATGGATTTAAAACTTCTTGTGTATATGTATGGTAATTCTCACTAGATGAGTATGTTAATGTGGATTGTTTTCTTATTTGTCATATATATGCAAAGAAAGGTTGAACCTTGAATGTTGTTTGTTCTAAGTTTAACCTAATAAATTTATATACAAGGCTTGTTGTTATCAAACCTATGGTCCTTTGGGTTAAATGCCATTGATGAAATACCCTTATGATGTTGTTTGTCTTTGGTGATCATCAATAAGGTTTGCAAATGGTCGTTGTTTGTCTTTGCAAACTACTCTTAAGGAGGAATGAATGTTGATCTTGGAATGAGAAATGATAACATTCCCTATAGACAATAATTGTAATTGAATGAGTGAATGAATCAATGAGCTATAGGAAGCTTGGAAGTGGAAGTCGATTGCCCCCAAGGCTTCCTTAATTATTATTTGCATCGTATCTTTAGTTGTATTCCATGATTAGCATAGTTCTCTTGCTTTTCTAATTGTTCTTTTTAATTTGATAACTTTGGCTCAAAAACCAACCAACCCCCCCTTGTTTACATGCTTTTGTATGTATCTATGTATGTATATGCCTAGTATGTTTTCTCCAATATATGTTCAAACACTCAAAAATATCCCTCTTCTCGTGGAAGATCCCGAATTTCCATTATCTACTTAATTGTAGATAGGAAGAATTGGGGCTTAAAAGTATTCACTTTGAGAGGTACGGCGTACAACCTCTAAAATTTTGGCGCCGCTGCCGGGAAAGAGGCATTTATTTTTAAGTGTTTAGGCATATTATGTGTGATTATATGATAATTGTAAGTATTTGTTTTTTTTATCTAATTTTGATTTCTTAGTTGGTTTGCCATTTTCACTTGGCTTGGAGACGTATTGTTCGAGTTCTTGGTGTATGGTTCATACGCAATCATTTTCACAAGAACCCCTACACTACGACCCCAAGTTAGAGTTGAATTTGAGATGGGCCAGGAGGCTTTCTTTGGAAAGTGAGAAAAATACCCCTCATGGTGACCATTTTGTGGATACCTCTTCCTCTATGGAACATCAACTTGAGCACAAAGATGAGCATCCGAGAGGGGGACCTCAACATCCTCCTCTCCAAGGGCTAGCTTCTCCGCTCCACCAGTCCTTTAGGGCAAGCATTGTTAAGAGACATCATGACCCCCAACCTCGATAAAAAACCAATGTGGATTGAGTATCCCGTGGTTGGACCGAACATGCATTTTGAGCTAAAGACTGGGTTCATCAACATTCTACCCATCTTCCTTGGTAGGCAAGGGGAGAATGCCAACAAACACCTCACCAAATTTCACTTCTTGTGTAGTGGTACAGTCCCCCATAGAGTGGATGAAGATTTCTATAAGTTGAAGGCATTTCCGTTCGCACTAAGGGATGGTGAAAGAGATTGGCTCCACTAAATACCACCCAAGAGCATTAAGAGTTGGCTCGTTATGAAAATGAAGTTTCTGGCCAAATACTTCCAGGCCTCGAGGTTTGCCACCTTGAAGAAGGACATAAGCAACATCCTCCAATGGCATGAAGAATCTCTCTTCGACTATTGGGAGAGGTTCAAGAAGCTTCTCACAAGTTTCCCTTACCATGGTTATTCAGAGGGGGATTTGGTTTATTACTTCTACAATGGCCTTCTTGATGAGGATCAAAGGTTGTTAAGAAGTTCTTGTGGTGGCACACTTGGGAACAAAACTTCATCCAAAGCGATGCAATTGTATGAGGAGCTAGTGGAAGAATCGAGAAACTTTAGCTCAGGGGCTGATTTGAGAAGGAGAAATCCAATGCCTGTAAGTTACTCTTCCAATGGTGGGAAGCTTGAGGACCAAGTCTTGGCCCTTGCATCTATGGTGAAATCATTGATGACGAAGCCCAAGAATGCGCCACATGTTAAATCATGTGAAATTTGTTACTTAGCACATCCAACAGACACTTGCCCTACTTTGAAAGAGAACTATGTCGAGGAGGTGAGTGTCATGGGATTAAGGGAATCAAGGCTACCAAGGCAACCAAGGATATAAAGGTGGGCAACGCTCCCAAGGTCACCAAGGTAACCAAGGATATCAAGGTGGGCAAGGCTCCCAAGGTCAGCAAGGCAACCAAGGATATCAAGGTGGGCAAGGCTCCCAAGGTCGCTAAGGCTACCAAGGTTATCAAGGGTACCAAAACCTGTCGTACAATTCAAGAAATCCTGATAACCCGAACCTTCGGTATGGAAACCCTCAAGGAAGCCAAAACCCTAAACCTTATCGGTCTCCTCAACAACAATATAGGCCACCTTAACAACAATTTCAAAGGCTCCATGACAAATCCCGAGACCAAGGGGAGAGCTTGGGGCTAACAAAGGATAAGGTGATGCAAGCCATTCACTGGTTGGACATGTGTGCAGAGAAAAGTGAGAAATTCCAAGATGAAGTGGAGGTGAGTATTAAGAATTTGGAAACTCAAGTGAGCCAAATAGCTCAAGTGGTGAATCAGATGGAAGCCCGGGAAAATGGTAAGCTACCCTCCCAACGGAAGATCAACCCTGGACAAAATGCAAGTGCTATCACTTTGAGAAGTGGTAAAGAGGTTGGCTCTCCCCCTGTTGGTGAAGTTCTTGAGGACGAACCTAGAAAGTTTGAAATGCTTAAGAATGAAGTGAAAGAAGACAACGAGGAGGTGGCCAAGGAGTAGGCAAGGAAGGAAAAGGAGAAGGAAGAGGAGATCACCGTTGAGAAATCAACCTCCATTCCTAACCGTCACCCCCCCAGAAGAAGGCAAGAGTAGTGTAAATTCATCCATATGTGATGGAACCACCATTCCCGAAAGCTCTAAAGGCCAAACAGAGGAAGGAATCCAACATGGACATCTACAAAGTCTTTTATAGGTGTGAGGTAAATATCCCTCTTTTGAATGCTATTGAAAAAGTTCCTAGCTATGCAAAATTTTTGAAGGAATTATGTGTAGTAAATAGGAAACAAAGAATGAAGAACAAGTTTAAAAATGGGAGAAGTGAACATGTCTCTGCTTTGTGCCAAAGGGAGTTACCCCCTAAATGTAGTGATACTGGCATGTTCACAATCCCATGCATGATAGGAAATACACATTTTGAAAAAACAATGCTTGACTTAGGTTCATCAATATATGTGATTCCTTACTCTTAGTATGAAAGCCTCAATCTTGGTGCTTTGCAAAAAACCAGGGTGGTGATCCAACTAGCCGGCTGTTCTAGTGCATTTCCTAAGGGTATCATTGAGGATGTGTTGGTTAGGGTGGACTCCTTAATATTCACCATAGATGTTTATGTCCTTGACATGGAGCATGATAAACATGCCACCCCAATCTTGTTGGGGAGGCCATTTTTGAAAACCTCTAAGACCATCATTGATGTGCATAATGGTACCCTCACCATGGAATTTGATGGGATTAAATAGAGTTTAACATAAACGACTCTATGAAGTATCCTCTTGAAGATTATTCTTGCCATGCTATTGATTTTGTTGACAATGTTCTGCAAGATGTTTTTGAATTGAGTGGTGATGATTCCTTGTTAGTTTATTTGGAAAATGATGTTTGAAAATGCATGTCTTGTATATTCCATGAGTACTAACCTGAAGGAAAGCATTGAGGAGTTAAGCATTCTTGAGGAAGTGGTGTAAAGTCCCGACCCTCTAGTCTTAGAGGAACCCAAAGAACCAGAATTCCTCCCATCACTTGTGAAAGCTCCTGTGATTTAGCTTAAACCTTAGCCAAGTGAGCTCATGTACACATTTCTTGGAGAAGGGGAGACGCTTCCAGTTATCATTTCAAGCAAGCTCAACAAGGAGCAAGAAGAAAAGTTGATGGTGGTGTTACGGGAGAACAAGGAAGCAATTCGATGAACTATTTCTGACATTAAAGTCATAAGTCCATCCACTTGTATGCATAGAATTTTGTCGGAAGAGGATCCAAGACTCGTGCAATAACTCCAATGCCTTTTAAACCCGCCTATGACGGAGGTGGTGAAGGCAGAAATCCTCAAGTTACTCCAAGCGAGCATGATCTATCCAATCTCGGATAGCAAGTTGGTGAGTCCAACTCAAGTGGTACCCAAAAAGAGTGGGGTGATGGTAGTGAAAAATGAGAAGGGTGACATGGTACCCACTCGAGTTCAAAATGGGTGGCGCGTTTGTATTGACTACCGGAGGCTAAATGCGGAGACCCGGAATGACCACTTTCCGTTTCCATTAATTGATCAAATGCTTGAGTGGTTAGCAAGCCACCCTTTCTATTTCTTTTTGGATGGGTACTCGGGGTATATTCAAGTGGCTATCAACCCCAGAAGACCAAGAAAAGACCAACTTCACGTGCCCCTTTGGTACGTTTGCCTACCGGCAGATACCTTTTGTGTTATGTAACACTCCCGCAACTTTCCAAAGGTGTATGGTAAGAGTTTTCTTATAATTTGTCGAAACATTTGTTGAGGTATTCATGGATGATTTCACCATTCATGGTAATTCTTTTGGCAACTGTTTGGCAAATTTGGCACAAGTTCTTAAACATTGCATTGATACTAATCTTGTGGTAAATTATGAGAAGTGTCATTTATGGTAGAGCAAGGCATTGTCTTAGGCCATGCTGTCTAAGGTATTGAGGTTGACAAGGAAAAGATAGACACAATTAAAACTTTTCATTATCCTACTAATGTGCGCGAAGTTCGCTCTTTTCTTGGCCATGCAGGATTCTATTGCAAGTTCATCAAGGACTTATGAAAGATAGCATCTCCTTTATGAAAGTTTTTGAAAAAAGAGGTGGAATTTGTGATGGATGAGGGTTGTAAAGGGGCCTTTGATACATTGAAAGGAAGGTTAGGTTCGGCCCCTATTATACATCCTCGGGATTGGTCGTTCCTTTTTTAGATTATGTGCGATGCTAGTGATTATGTTGGTGGAGTGGTTCTTGGTCAAAGGGTGGGAAGAGCACCTCACGCCATCTACTACGCATCCATCTCTTTCAATGAATCCCAAAGAAACTATTCCACCACAGAAAAGGAGTTACTAGCAGTGGTATTTTCTTTGGAAAATTTTCGATCTTAATTTCTTGGTACAAAAGTAATTGTGTACACTGACCATCCAGAACTTCATCATTTAATGATGAACAAAGAGGCCAAGCTAAGATTAATTTGGTGGATCCATCTCCTGAGTGAATTTGAGTTAGAGGTACGAGACAAGAAGGGCGCGGAGAACCCCGTGGCTGATCACCTAGGCCGGTTGGCACCCTACTCAGACATTGAGGTAAATCTGTTAATGAAGGAGCAACTACGGGAGGAGTTCCCCAATGAGCAATTGTTCGCTATCAGGGACCTCTAACCGTGGTATGAACTTTCTTGTCTCGGGTAAATTTCATCCTCACTTTTCTAAAGTACAGAAAGATAAGCTAAAAAACGATACTAAATATTATGTGTGGGATGATCCCATTTTGTAGAAAAATTATATAGACCAAGTTGTTAGGAAATACATCCCCTATAATGAAGTGAATTCAATTCTCACATTTTGTCATTCTCATGCATGCGGCGGTCATTTTAGAGCTTAAAGGACCGCTAGGAAAGTCTTGGAAAGTGGTTTGTATTGGCCTACTTTAAATAAGCATGCATACATATTTTTGAAGGCTTGTGACAAGTGCTAAAGAGTAGGAAATATCTCATCTAGAAATGAGATGCCCCAAAAAGCTATGCTATATTGTGAATATTTTATGTTTGGGGTATTGACTTCATGAGACCTTTCCCTAGTTCTTATGCCTTTACATATATTCTTCTTGCCGTTGATTATGTAACAAAGCGGGTTGAAGCAAAACCCACTAGGACTGACGATTTTAAAGTGGTTGCAGAATTCCTGAAAGATAACATCTTCTCTAGGTTTGGGGTACCCCGAGCCTTGATTAGTGACCTTGGCACCCATTTTTGGAATTGGACCATAGAGGCACTCTTGAAGAAGTATGACATTACTCACAAGACATCCACCGCCTATCACCCACAAACCAATGGGCAAGCCAATGTTTCCAATTGGGAAATTAAGTCCATGCTTAAAAAAATGGTTAACCCTAATTGGAAGGATTGGAGTTCTCGGTTGAATGATGCCTTGTAGGCGTATATAACAGCTTACAAGACACCAATCGGTATGTCACCATACTGGTTAGTGTTTGGTAAGCCTTGTCACCTATCGGTGGAGATTCAACATAAGGCTTACTGGGTGGTCAAAGAATTTAATCTTGATATAGATGAGGCCAGCTTGCATAGGAAGTTACAATTGGATGAACTAGATGAGATTCGGAGGGAGTCCTATGTGAATGCTGGAATCTATAAAGAGAAGAAAAAGGTGTGGCACGACAAGATGATCATTAGGAAGGAATTTGACGTTGGTTAAATAATCCTCCTATTCCAATCCCACCTTTGCCTATTCCCAAGTTAGTTGAGGTCCCGATGGATCGGTTCTTTTGAGGTGGTGAAGGTATTCCTGCATGGCACGGTAGAGATTCTACATCGAGCTAAGTCCAATACATTCAAGGTCAATGGACAACGTTTGAAACCTTACCACGAGAATTTTGTGCCGGAAAAGGGAGAGGATGTTGATCTCCTCAATCTAGTTTGTGAGTAAACTCCAAAAAAAGGGAATGAGTCATGCCAACCAGGTTAAATAAACTTGGTTTTGATTGTCCGGATATTCATTCGTGACTTTCCGTTGATGTTGCTTGGTTCTAGATCTTGTCATTAGTTTCATTGTTTTTGCTTTGTGCTTTTCACGGGTTTGTTTTTCCATGATTTTGCAGCGATTTAAAACCAAGTCATTGGACTTTTGAAGGAATAAATTCTTGGAGTCAAGAAGGGAAAGACTTGGACAAGAGGTGAAAGCAGTAAAAAAATTTCTAAGTACTAGGTGGGTTTCAGGTGACCGCCTCGTCGCGAGTTGCGACGGGCTCAGGAAAGTTTGTTCTCATTTTGAGTTTCAGCCTCCACTTTCCGTGAGTTGCAATGGCATTTTTATGAGTTACGATGGACCATTGCAAGTCATGACCAAGATGTTGCGAATTGAAAAAAGATAAAAAAATTTGGCTGAAAAATGGAGCTCTCAGGCTCCACTTTTGCGAGTCGCGATGCCTCACTGCGAGTCATGAGGGACCATCGCGAGTCACGACGAAGTGGTCACAAGTCACGACCAAATTAGAAATTTAGGGTGAAAATAGAGCTCCCGGCCTACACTTTTGGCGAGTCGCGATGGCCTCATCGCGAGTCGCAGTGGACCATTGCGAGTTACGATGAACCATCATGAGTTATGATGGACCATCGCGAGTCACAACAAAGTGGTCGCGTGTCACGACGTAAGCATTGACAATAGGTACCTATTGACCTACCCATCGCGAGTAGCAACGAATATGTCGCGAGTCGCAATGGGTGTGCATACTTATTTTAAAAGATTGGCATAATCACATTCTTTGACCAAAAACTTTCCAATCTCCTTTCATCTTCTCCGCCACCTCCAATCGATCAACAGCACCTCACTGCCGCTCACCTCCACCTCACCTCCACCTCACCGCCACCTCACTGCCGCTCACTGTTGCCAATCTATACCACATTGTTTCTTCCCAAGTTCTACCCACAAATCACCCTAAAATGGTTCAAGAACATAAAACCCTAGAGTTTGGGATTTTTGTGAATTTTGGCAATTAAACTTCAAATTGCTTGTGGGCTTCATTCCTTTTTCATCCCAGGCATCTAGTTGGTACATTTCTTCACTTTATTGAACTTCAATTGTGATTATGATTGTATACTCTATTTATTGGATATTGTGTAGATTATGTGTTTTGCATTAGGAAATTAGATTGTTGTACATTACTTCAGCTCCGCCTTCACCACCAGCTCCGGAATCGAGACATGTACATCCCCCTCCGAATAGGTACATGGGTTTGACCCAGATCACCAGGTCCTATGCTGAGAGGTGGGAGACCCTGGCGAGTCGTCAGCTCAAGGAGACGAGCTTTGTAAATGTACCCACACTGGATGCTCTTGGGCTTACCTAGCCTATGCGGTGCCTCATCGCCCAAAGGGGGATGGAAGGATTCATGAGCAGGAGCGCACCCTCTTACAGGAGATACACGCTAGCATTCCTATCCACGGTCAGGATATGCAGCATGTGAGATGATCAACCCTGCGAGAGGTACATCCCTTTCCACTTGGATGGCATATCTCGACAGATGACCATCTCGTGGATTGAGGAGGCAATTGGATTGAACACTGTGGAGATACGGGCAAGGTTGCCCACATGCCCATGAGCGATCGTTCGAGGATGACATGCAATTTTGGAGTGTCATCAACATGATGCCAAAGAACTCCCATGATAAGAACAGTGTAACCATCCACCCTGCACTCCGTTATGTGAGCCGACTGTTGGCTGGTACTGTACTTTGCTCGGTAGAGCCGACGAATGTGCTAGATAATGACATTCACTTTTTGTGGCACTTAACGAGTGAGGGACTAGGATACATGTTATAGATTAAGCAGTGGATGAAGTGAATTATAGAGGTGGCAGGAAAGCCAAAGGGGAGGATTATAATTGGAGGTATGATATGCCTCTTGGCGGAGTACCTAGAATTGGTTCCTCTGGCTGACTTTCTGCGCTTAGGGATACGCACTTCCTACCTCATTACTACTGAATGGTTGGTTCGATTTGAGATGCTTAGTGCCACCCAGAACACGGGGGTATTCCATTAGTTGTATGGCACCAGGAAGGTCACATTCATAGCACTTCCCCAACCCAACAAGACGAAGCTAGAATTTTATACACCTCTAGGAGACTTGGAAATTTCACCAAACTCCTCGTGAAGAGAGGACTTCTAGTGTGACCTCCACAACCTTGCTCCAGCCCCTGTCCAATGCGATGATAGCAGCCTGCCTTTCTCCGATCGATAGTAGTAGCACTCCCCACAGCCTCTACCAGAGACCGTGCCAATGCCGGAGGACAATGTGCCACCTCACTACTCCCAGATATCTATGAGCGGATGATGTTGACCATGTAGGATGGATTCTGCTACCACAACAACATAATACTGGAGCACAACGTGTTTGTCTCCCAGACCTTGATTGATATGGATGAGGTGATTAATCACCTTTCAGCTCGCATCTATAGATGCAGTCCCAGGCAGGCGGTGTCTCAAGCCCTGGTCCAGGAGCAGAGAGATGGAGAGCTAGGAGGCAGAGGAGCATGGTTGGCTGGCTCATTAGCAGCACTATTTTGGCGGTGGTCCTTCTTCCTCACATCAGTGATTTGTGAGCACCATATCCTTACCATTTCCATACTTCACTTTGTATGCTTTGGCCATGTTGTTTACATTGAGGGAAATGTGTTCTAAGTGTGGGGAGGGGTATCTACTGATTGCACAGTTAGGGTTGGAGATACTTTTAAGACTTTGCTACTTTTGGATAACTCTTTGTTTTGTTTTGGATATTTTTTCCCTTTTGTTTTGGGATGTTTTTCTTTTGATGTACTTGGATAATGTTGGCTTTGAAACTTTTCTTAGCCTTAACATTTGGAAAGTACTTTGCTACTTTTTGGATAGGAGAAACATGAAAATTTTGAAATTTTTTTGAAAAAAATAGAAAATGAAAAAAAATTCAAATAAAAAAAGAATCCGCTAAGTTGAAAACCTGAGAAGGCATCTTAGGCAACATTGGGGGCTTGGATAGGTTGAAAACTCAAGAGGGCGACCTAGCAAAAAAATGAGAGGCTAAATGTGTTGAAAAAGGTGAGATGTAAGCCAAAGAAATATGACGTGCGGCTAGGATGAAAACCCGAAAGGGCTCCTAGGAAAAATAAGAGAAAATGAGAGAAATTGAAAATTGTTAAGTGTTCACTCAATTGCTGGCATTGGAGTCATAAGGCTTCGGTGGCCATACAGATGAATCGGGTAGCTTGGCATTTTGAGGACCTCTTGGGATTGGAAAATTTAGCGGGAGAAGATGAAGTAAGTTATGAAACTCTTGATCGTTGATATACATCATTTTTAGGTTGATATATTGATATAAAGTGGATCATGTGCTTTGAACCTTATACATGTCTTTAGCTTCACCTTTTACCATTGGATTTGGGATTGTCCATTCTAGATTTTGAAATATTTTAGAGATAGAAATGAATTGATAGGTTGATATGGTTTGGGTAGATTTAGGAATGGGGGTTGTGGGAAACTTCTATTTGACCTTAACATTGGGATGTGTGATACTGAGAGTTTTATGAGGTATTTATTTAGGGGAATATTAGTTAGGATGTGGATATGTCATTTCCTTCGTATGCTTGGATCTTTTCTTACTCGAGGGCGAGTAAGGTTTAAGTGTGGAGAGGTTTGATATGTCCATTTTATGTGCATAATTTAGTACTTTTTGGGGTCACTTTTGTGCTCTTTTATCATCAAGAACTTGTGTTTTACCTTGAAATTCTCTTAGGAGTTGTAAGAGAAACTTTTACCTCTTCTAAGTGGATTTTGCATGATGAAGGAAGAACATGGAGGCTTGAAGACTGGTGGCCATTAAAAGATCACTTTTCAAAGACTTGCTTCGAAGACATGAAGACTTGAAGACCGGAGGCCGTCGAAGACCATTTTTGAAGACTTTCTTCTAAGAGTTGAAGAATTGGAAAATGAGAGGAATCATTGTGAAGATAATTGTTTATCACAAGAAGAAGAAAAGAAAACAAGGTTAAGTTCTGGTGCCCGTCGCGAGTCGTAACCAACGGGTGGCCAGAACCAAACCTTATCCTTTTTGTACAATAAATAGCACTTTTTTTCCTCTCATTCACATCTCTTCTTCCTACATTTTTGGTACTATTTTAAACCCTAGTCTCTACCATGAAGGTTAGTATGCTTTGTATTAACTAAACTAGTTCTTGGGAGCAATTGACTGAAGCTTCCAAACTTATGTAGCAAGATTCTATATTTGCTCAGTTATGAACATTTATTGGAGAGCATTTATTATTCCATTAATGTTGTATTTTACCTCATTTATACCATAGGAAGTTTGAGTATATGAAATGTTTGTAAGATTGAAATGTTAGAGTGTTGGGAAAGTTGCAAATTTCTTAACTCATTTGATATGAAATCCAAAAGCATGGATTTAGAACTTCTTGTGTATAATGTGTGGTAACTCTTGCTAGATGAGTATGTTAATGTGGATTGTTTTCATATTTTTCATATAGATGCAAAGAAAGGTTGAACCTTGAATGTTCTTCATTCTAGGTTTAACCTAATAAATGCTTTGTTTGGTTAAATGACTATGTCTTTGGTAGAAGGCTTGTTGTTATCAAACCTATGGTCCTTTGGGTTAAATGCTGTTGATGAAATAACCTTATGATGTTGTTTGTCTTTGGTGATCATCAATGAGGTTTGCAAATGGTCGTTGTTTATCTTTGCAAACTACTCTTAAGGAGGAATGAATGTTGATCTTGGAATGAGAAGTGATAACATTCCCCATAGGCAATAAATGTAATTGAATGAGTGAATGAATCAATGAGCTATAGGAAGTTTGGAATTGGAAGTCGATTGCCCCCAAGGCTCAATCAATTATCTTTTGCATCGTATCTTTTGTTGTATTGCATGATTATCATAGGTCTCTTGCTTTGCTAATTGTTGTCGTTTAATTTGATAACTTAGTGTCAAAAAACAACGAAGCCCCCCCTTGTTTACATGTTGTTCTTGTGGATGACCTGATTTGCCATTATCTACTTAATTGTACATAGGAAGCATTACAGCTTAAAATTATTAAATTTGAGAGGTACGGAGATGACCTTCCATGTGGTCCATCCAAGGTTTTGAACCAATGGCCCATGCCAAAGGAGTTGCCCCATGCTAAGAAGACCAGTTAGAGGCTATGGCGCAACTGGCACTGGAGGCCACGGGCCGCCAACACCAAGCAAAGACCCATCCACACGGCTAAGTATAGGCGCTGGAAGTCCTGTTCCAACATCAATACACCAGGATCAGCTTGGATGTGTGGGAAATTACATGGCCCACACCAAAGCTCCTGAGCAAGTATCCTGCTCAACCACGACCTGTGCCAACGGCCATGAGCGCAGATCAGAACCTCAACTTTTAGCACCTTGACGGCGCCCTGCACAAGATGATGTGACCAATGAAAATCCTAGTGTCCTACTCAACATGAAGACCTATGCCACACACCAGACCTCACGCCACCAAGGACACACCACAGGCTGTATCATCAGTGACAGCACGCGCCAAGCGGCGATTTCTAACCGGTTTGGTCATAACTCTCTCAATTTTCATCCAATTTCCCTCTACCATATATCAAAATCTTTGTCTTTACGAGATGTATCAAACACACTAATTTTCAGCTCTAGAAGATTCACAGATTTGAGAAGTTTATTCAAGAAAGGTTCACTGGCTAGAGGGAAAGGGTGACTAGGGTTTTGACCTAACTTTGGCCTATTTTGGGCCTATCTTTAGGCCCAATTCTCTAAAAATATATATAAAAGTCTTAGTAAAGCTAGTTATTATGTTGATTTTGCCTCTCTCTAGTTTAGAGAGAACGAAGGGGAGAGTACTTCTTCTTCCTTCTCTTTTTATTTTTCTTTTCTTTTTTTTCCTTTCATCTATTTTTTTGGATCCATGGTATCTAACCTAACATTTTCCATAGATCTATCCTTTGTAGAGTAGATTTATATCTTGGGGATAAAGTGTAGTGACTTGGTCTAATCTATATGCTTTTTGAGATCTCTAGTTCATCCTAATTTTGGGTAGTATTATTGTGATTTGCTTGTGAGTTTGAATGCATGAATATTACACCACATATATAGCACACACTTTGGCCTGTATTCATGCTAGGCACAAATATTGATGTCCACCTTGGGAAGAGAAACCTGGTTGTTTGAATGGGCGAAGGAAAACACGTCTGAGTCAGTGTGTGCATGGGTCACTTTGATTTACTTATCATTACACCATCTTAGCTGACTTCATAAAGTTTTCCAAGAGGTTCTGGGTAGAGATAGCTTCATAGTAGCAAGCTAGGGTTACATGAAACCCTAGTATAATAAATTAGGTGCCTATAACCCTTAGACCAAATCGATAAGACCCAAGGGAAGTAGTGCATTCATGGTGGAAGCTTGGGACGTAATTGCATGGGGAAGAATTAGACCTACAACAATGGTCAGACCTTGTTATACTCCCCTAGTTACGATGGCGGTGTCGATGGAGGGTTACGAGAGCACCCTCTATGAAAAGGATGAGGAAGTGTATGCTATCGGCCACATCACATACTATAGACACTCTATTAGGTTTTCTTAGATCTCTATTTGAATGAATCGAGGATAGAGGCATTAGATTAATCAAGTTGCTTAATTATTTCCCCAAGTTCTTAGCTAATATTGTAGTTGTGTTGTTACTTTTCATATTTTGTAGTTGTTAGTTTGAATAACCAGACCCCCCACTTGCATGTTTGCTTTACTAGCTTTTTTTTTCACTCGTAAGGATTGACGATCCGTACGATGTTGTGTTTTGAGTTGATACATTAGACCTAGCATCTTTGTGGAAAAACCTAAGGCTTACCGCTAACTAACCTTAGGTAGCGTAGCAGTAGAGATGGGTGCCGAACTATAAATTTCTATCTTTTGACTGCACTGCTTTCAACCGGGTTTATACTACTGAGCTACGATTTTAACGACACCGGGGGGAGGCATATCAGAATTTTAGCGCCGCTGCCAGGAATGCTATCAATCTAGGTATCAATTTAAGAAAAAAAAGTTAGTTGAGTAGCTATTATTTATTTTATCTATTTTTGTTCTATTTGCATGATATTTGAAAAAGAAAATTTTGAAAATTTCCAAAAAGAGATGTTTCTCGACAATGAGACTTTGTATTTGCTATCCTATGTGAAAGATCTATCTTGTGATACTATTCTTGTTAAGCATGCTTTATCTAATTTGAACAAAGATACTTCACCACGGTATCTCCTATTTAATGTGCCATGGGAAAATAAGCAGGCCAAGGAATTTAAAACTCTTAAACCTCTTCCAACCCCAAAAATCAACAAGAATATATCCATGATTTAGAAGAACGGGTTTACTTGGTTCATCTCTCCCAAGGTAAAAGGTAAACCTATGATGATGTGGAAACCCATCCATCGTTGAAGGTAGAGGTAAATAAAAAGGAACCATGAGAGTTGATGGGAGTGGGAACATTGGCCCACTCCTTTAATACAGGAAACCTAATAAACAACCCATGTTCTAGATAATACATCCAGGGGGCCTAGATGCTAACCCCTTCGTGGTGACAGGGGCTCGTAGAAACCATCTAATAAAATACAGAGGGGCATGAGAACAAACTCACTAGCCCCTCACTCCATAAAGCTTCCATGCAACCGGGAGTCTTAACCGGCTCTTGAACCGTGGTTTGTTCCCCATAGGTGTCATCCAAATCGAGAGTGGTCTCGGCCTTCAAAACTGAGAAATTGTCTCGGCTTTCTAGTGAATGAAGTAGTATGTCATCTTCTCCGGGAAGAGCTGGCACACCGTTTCTACCATGTATACATCTAAGATGAAGATAAAGAGGTGTTATTGGCCTTCAATAACGATCTCTGGATGAGTGTCGAGGTTTTCTCTTTAGGGTGGAGAGAAGGTTGACCGTAGTCGGTGGTGATCCCAAGTGATCCCCGTGGATAAACCTCTTAATGATGAAGAGACAGGGCATAACTTCTACAGCACAGGCCCCGCATAACAGTTTTGTAACCGCCCTCTCCATTTTAGGCAAATGGACAACCTAATGCTATATTACACTTTACAGTGCAATGCATGCAAATTGCGCAACAATTAATTCCAAGTGATAACTAGCAGGTGATTAATTAATTAGCTACGCAAAATTAATTAACCCCTTATCCGACCTGAATGGCCATGCAACTAACAGAGGAAAAACCATGCAGCCAGATGAAGAAAGGCTGCTGAGAAAGGCCCTTTTTTTCCTCTCGAATAGGAAACCTCTAGGATCTTTGACCTCTCGAGCCTCTAGTCCTTGAACCATCCTGCAGTTAAGCTTTCCAGGTTAGACATCCTCCCCTCGAGGGTGTACCTTCCACCCGAGTATCAGTCCTTGAGACTCTTGCATCCTTCAATCGAGAGTGTAACTAGCCCCTCGAATCCATTGACTCAAACCCATGGCACAATGCCCTCGAGACACACCTCGAGAGTAGTGTACCATCCACCACCGGGGCACACGATTTGGTCCTCGTGAGAACTACCCCTCGAGGATCTCCCATGTACCCTGTTGAGCCTTCCACCTCTCGAGCCATTGTCACCAACTCAAATCTGTATTACCCTCGAGGATGTACATTCTGCCCTTCGAGAATAACCCATGTAGTGTATACCTTCCACCCGTTCGAGAGCATAACTAGCCACTCGAATCATTCACTCGAACTCGTGGCACAATCCCCTTGAGGTAACTCGAGACACATCTTGAAAGGAGCGTACCATCCATAGCTGTGCTAGACGAATCGATCCTTGAGGGAATTAGCCCTCGAGGATCCCCCGTCCACCCCTTGAGTCTTCCACCTGTCGAACCATTGGCACACACACTAAGTATCCACTTCTCGAATCCTCCATCTCTCGAACCCGTAGTCTCGAGGGTACCTTTCGAACCCTTGGTGCCACTACTCGGATTACAATCCACCTGTCGAGGGGGCATATTCCACCCATCGAACTTAACTATCCCGAGTACTCGAACCACCATTTCTTCCATCTTTCATCCCACCACTCGAACCACCACTCGAGGGAACAAGCAGCTAGGGTTTAAGACCAATGATCCAGTCTTCACCCTTATCGGGGTGGTCTAACCCAGCCACCGTAAATCGGGTCGAAACCCTAGGGAGTCTCCACCCTGTTTGTTCTTTTTCTGGTTTTTTGAACCGACGGCGCTAAAAAATGCAGATCTGATTCCTCGCCTAGGGTGCATTTTTCCGGCGCCGATGAGTGGCCGAAATCTGGGAAAATTTCAAGCTCATATCCTCCAAATAATCCACCCATTATGAAAATCTGCTCCATCCATTCGTCTTTATCCGTGCATTGTCATGAAATTGAAAAAATAAGGATAACACATTGGGCATATAATCATTGATGATTCCGATTTAACTAATTTACCTTGGTCGGTCGCCAATGGCTCTATTCAACCATAACACAACAAAACATCTCCTAACATCCATCTTGAATCTGACTAATCCCAATGTATAAAACCCCATCCAACAGTAACATTTAAACACACAAAATCAAGAGTTCCTTATGAATATTCACGAGACAAGAAAGTAGGTCAGAGTTCTTGGCATTAAACATAGCAATTTGGTTGAGGGTTCAAATTAAAAAATGCAAACAAGGACGGGTAGTGACCGGGATGTGAACACAAGAAAGGCCAGAAGGGTAACCGGGTTTTGATCACAAGCTTGGCCGGATGTTACCGGGTTCTCAACACAAACAAAAGCAAGGCTAGTTGGTTTTCCGGGATCTGAACACTAGCAAGGCCGGTGCCTGGGATCTGAACACAAGCTAGGCCGGAGGTAGCCCAGTGTTTGAACACAAGCAAGGCCGGTAGTTGACTGGGGTTTGAACAAAAGCAAAGCCGTAGGTTTCCCGGGATTTGAACACAAGTTTGCCCTCTCATCAAATCCATAATGAACTAACCCAAATGCTAAGATTTGACGCCTCAAATTCATCTCTACTCTCATCCCCACATGAACAACTCATTTAAAGTCCATCATAGGTAGATAATCTACCACACCCATCCTCCCAGATTTTATAGATTTTCCATAAAGAGCTTCCATACACATCTGCTCACTATCTACCCAGATTTTCAACCCATATTTATACCACACATCCGCCCAGATTTTCCAAAAAGAAATTCCATAAAAATCTCCACACAGATTCTTCAACCCAGATTAGATCTACCAATGAAAGATGAAAACTTACTTGGGTAGAGACAGATCTTCATCCGTGGATTCCGAATCTGGGGCCATTCTCCGTGGTGCGCACAAGTCTTCATCCAAAAAAGTCCCAATCTTCAAGATCGAAAAGCAGGTCTTCCTCCAAGAGAACCCATAATCTAGTTATGGGTCTTCAAAATCCAAAATCGAAAGTCAGATCTTCTTCCAAAAAGTTCGAGAATCGAACATCAAAAATTCAAGAGAAACTCAGATTTGAATTTCTCAACTTTGAAAACCGTGACAAACCATTCAATGAAAGAATCCCAGAGAGGAATCCAATAAGAGTGTTGGATTCCTCAGCGGAAACTAAGAGCTGTGAGTGAGGAACAAGAAGAAAAAGACTCCGATGTGTTAGAGAGGACTGCGTCCTTTTTTGTTCACTGGGAGCATTTTTTAGAGAGAGAGAAAATGCACCTCACTCACTACTGGTGGTGTCAAGGATGGTGGTTCCGGTGACCCACTAAGCCACTCTTTTTTGTTTCAAATTAATAAGGGAAAAATAAGTTGTGAAGATGACAATTAAGATACTCTTGCTTTTAAGAAGTAGTTTTCTTTAAATGTTTTATAGATTTTTGGGATGAGTCCGATTTTAGGTTAAATATTTTTTGAAAATTTTTGGAAATCTATCATTTGTGTGAAACATTTATAATATAATTTTTAATGTTTTTGGATGCAGGTTCAAAAGAAAAGTCATCGGAGAAAGGCGGGCTGGTGGTCCCTGCCAACGTATTTTGTGCGAGGCTATGCCTCGAGCCCATGTGTTTGGCGCGAGGCTATGCCTTGTGCCAGATGCTTAGTGTGCGGGTATGCCTTATGCCTAAGAGTTTTATGCGGCCCTGTTCTTCATGCCAAGGACAGCAAGCGCAGAGCTCATGTGGCCTCTACGTCATCACAAGGCACGGAGTTGGCGCAGACTGGTATGGAACCAATGTGTGGGTTGAGCGGACTGGCAGGCGCCCGACATAGATGCAAGATACTGGGGCGGGACACGCTCTGGGATCCATACTGCCTCCCACTTCCCCCAATCCTAGCCTAGCTTAACTCTTATTTAAACCCCTAAACTCATACCCCTCTTCCACACCAGCCTTCTACTCTCCTTCCTTTCTCTCTCACCTAGAACCCTTTAATTGACCTCTCTCACTAAATCAACCATAACTCTCTCATTTTTTAACCAATATTTCCATACCATATACCAAAATATTTATGTTTCCAAGCTATATCCAACTCACTAAGACTTAACCCCAGAAAACTCACCAAAACGAGCAGATTATTATTCGAAGATTCGGCCAAAAATCTGCATTTTCTCTGGAAGGCTGAACTTTCGATCCGTATTGGAGCATTGGAGTTGCTTGGACTCACCCTAGGAGAACTGGTGCATAAAACTTGAGCGGAGACTCCACCACAATCGCTAATCGAGGTAATTTTGACCGAACTTCAATCTATTTCAGGAGAGTAAGATTGGTTTTTTCCTACTATGGTATTATGATTGCATGTCTGTTACGTTTGGAAACTAGTGGTTGATGGATATGTTTGGAAGATATTATCTTGTGTTGGGGACAACCGGGAGAAGTTTCTATTGCAATATTTTATCATTGTATGGCTATTATATTTAGTAAAGAATATGCCTCGTGTGACGAGAGAGAGGGGTGAGTCTAGTAGGCAACCCTTTATGGGTTTGACTACTCTGACTAGGGCCCACAAGGAATGGTGGGAGTGGCTTATAAACTGCCCCATTTTGGAGAAAAGGTCTGTAGACAAGAGGACCGTTGACTTCTCATCCTAATTGTTTGACTACGACTGGCACATGATCTAAAACCAATGAAAATTGTTTAACACAAACTAGTATAACCAATTCATGGACGAATCGTTCCTACCACAATAGTCCGTTGTATAACACATGGTATAATCAACCCTTAGTATTTTCAATATGGAACGCCGGAAGATGACTGTGCTTTGGAGAAATTTAAAGCAATGGAGTAGTGGTACATAATAATCTTCTTAGTCCCGAATAGGGTTGATATGAACGTATAATGTTATTACTATACTTTAAAATATCCCTAAATAAGCTAAATGTCTATACTTAGGAAATAAATAAGCTAAATCAAGGGATCAGCTTTTTACTAATCTGTTGCAACTTACTAATCTAGTTGCGAGGACTTGCAGCTGAGCTTCTAGGATAAGCTTGTACCAACCATTCAATTAATTGAACGTAGAAGGATTTTTCTGCACTATTTTGAGACCCATAAGAGGATTATATTTAAATGGGGTTGGGAACTCTTAAGTCTTCACAAAACACATGATAAACTTAAGGACAGTATTTTTTTTATAAATGGTCGGCATTGTACTAGCGGCGGAACTAAGTTTTAGTAAACTCACAGAACGGGGTTAACTAAGCACAATAACATCCATAAATAATTGCTGATGAAGGTTAAATGAGCATTGCATAAAAACACCAGAATAGATTAGCCAATACTCAAACTAAGACCAGTTCGAATTCAACTAAAACATGAATCGAAGCAATAGGAAAGTAATGTTTAACATATCCATGACTATATAGTACAAATGAGGGCGATTTCAGATTCCTGCCCAAATATAGGGAAATGGGCCAACATCCTTAAACACCCCCCCCCCGCACGGCCTTCTCTCAGGCGGAGAACCGCCATGGCTGAGTTCAACATCTTCAGGGTTTCTAGCATGTTTATTAATGTCATGTGGGTATGTTTCTGAGCTAGCTCAAGCTTGGGAGTATAAAGATATGATGAATTGGATATAAGTTTATGTTCCATTACCGAATCAGAGAAATGATATACATATTAAAGGTGATGGGGCTAACCTTCTTGATGGCCATGTACATCCCCAGTTTGTGACGAAGATCAATGCCTTTGTAGTAGTTATCAATATAATACATCACCCACGTGATAACTGATTAGTGTCAATCAACAGTGAGAACAAATGAAAATAGTGGTGAAATTGAAGATACTACCTTCTTTTCTTAGGAGGTCGTCTGTCTTTACAACAAGCTTCTCTAATGTTTCTTTGCACACGTTGTCAAAGCGTTCTTTGTGTGGTATGTTTTTTTCAAGAAAAGGCAACTGCCACCAAGAGATAAGTGTTGAAAGGGGAAGAGGAAACACATAATTAGACCCCCTTTGCTCATTAGGTAAACACCGACCTCCACTGATACGAGCTTCTACTATGCTCATCAATTGAAAAAACTTGATGACTGATTTTTCAAACTCTATGTCCGAAATGATTAGGAGATGAGGCATTTGGTGATTGGGGTAGGGGAAAGGTTTGTTCTACTGTGTGTTGGATTGTTGTCTAAAAAGGTGGAGTGGGTTTACATAAAAAGTTGAAGCAATATACAACTCGAGTTGTCCCTACTCCCAAAAAGGGATGATCATAGGTCGGGTCTAATAAGACCTAGACCCAACCCTAAACAAATTTAGTTAAATCCAGGTTGGGACTCGGTTGGGTATGGGTATTAATAATTTAGACCTCGACTCAGACCCATTTTATAAAATCTAGACCCATACCCAAACTCGGACCCAGTGGGTTATCATCGATTTTGGACCAATAGCCAACCCAATGGGTCTAGAACCTATGGTTCTGGGTTGGTTCCTGGACCCATGATCATCCCTACTCCCAAATAAACTTTCACTCAAATATTTTAAATTTGACTGTGTATTTCAATTTGTATGTGAACAACTAGATCATAGTATACACTAGAAAGTAAGAATCTCGTTGGCATCAAGGATCATACGGAAGATCCATTGATACTTTGATGGCAAAATTAATCATGTAAGACAGCTCCATGTAATTGGAAAAATTATGAACGGAACACATAACGTGGTCAACAAAACATTGTGCTTTAATACCCATTAGTAACATATTTAATATTATTACACAAATGTTTCTGCCATATTATGAAAGTCATGAATTACATGTCGGATGACCCATATGACCAAACTAAAAGGTTTTGAAAAGTCTACATCTTACCCACGCCTCATTTCTAGAACTTATTATTCCCCCGTCTAATTAAAAGTATTCAAGTGCGGACCAACAGATCAACAATTTATGGAAAAACTACATGTATTCCTCAATTCAAGAAGCAAGGTTTGAACTAACCATTTATGATTCAAAAACTCATGATTTTTTGATTGATTAATATTACATCCATTTTCATGGAATCCTAACAAATGCCCTATCATATTAAGTGCATGTAATAGAGATGAAGAAACATGAATTGATGTATGGGAATCCCTGATTACAGTTTGAAATTGTTGTCCAATATGTAATACTATTTGGATGGTGACAGTTCCACATGTAACAGTATTGTGTTCGTTGTGTCGTATGCCCTAATTCCTATACACACTGTGATGTGTGTTTAGTGGCAATGTGATGCTGTCAGTGACAGACGAAATGTAAGCCTAGTAGTTTACACAAATGTATCAGATCCACAATGGTTGTGGCTGATAAAAATGGTGTACGAAAGACAAGTCCGCGGAATTACATTTTGTAAGGGAGTTGTTCCTACATCCAAACAGTACCGAATTTATGAAACAAAGGATGTAGATTTAATCACACTAACCAAATGAATTAGATACATAATTGATTATTGTCAATTAATGAAAAATGTGTTATTATCAATATGTTTTTATTATTTGTATGATTAAATAAATTTACAACTCGAATATTGGAAGATGTCCATTCCAATAGGACACACTGTAACCATAGATACGCTGACTTAATACTGTACATGTGTGCAAAAAGTGTGCGAAACACACACTGATTATATTCTCCTCTTCCTCTATCTCTTCTTCCTCTGATAACGGTCACTTTCATCTTTCTGGCCGCCGATCATGGCGGCTCCAACGCCAAATCCATCGACTGAGACTTCCTGTCCCACTAACAAAAGTTTCCTCCAAGCTCTCAATACGAAACCTTCCCCGCTACTGTCATCTTTACCTGATACGCCTAATTTGCATCCCATCACTGAGTTTAAAGGCAAGATTGCCTACATCCTCCCTCCTAAGGAAGGCGATTTTCTAGCATCGCATTATCAAAATGCCCTTGTTGGAAAGTTTAACCGAGGGAAACCCCCAATGGAAACCTTACAGTCAGCTTTCAAATCAATTGGTTTTAAATCTAAATTCCAATTAGGCTCTATTGATTACCGTCATGTTCTAATTCATTTTCAGGACAGCGAGGACTACCAGAGATGCTGGATGAAGGGCCAATGGATGATTCAAGGTTCGATTGTGAAGGTTCAGAAGTGGTCTCCTGACTTCTCTCCAGCTGCTGAATCCTCCATTGTTCCTGCCTGGGTAACAATTCATAAACTTCCTATTCACTTTTATAATACTTCAGCAATTATTGGTATTAGCAGCCAGATAGGTAGATACCTCAAAATGGATGCAGCCACAAATGCCTTAACTAGACCCTCTGCCATTAAAGTATGTGTCGAGGTTGATCTATTATCTCAGCTCCCTTCTACTATTGTGGTAGGAATTGGTAACAAAGGAGCAGAATATCCTATAGAATATGAGGAATTGCCTACATACTGTACTCACTATAGGATAATTGGTCATAGCCAGGAAAATTGCAATTTTCTGCATCCAGAATTGAGGAAAAAGACTACTAATAAATCTGAATTCAATGAGCATAAGGAAAGGAAATACCCAGTACATGTTAACACTCAGAAAGTTTTAGTATCTCCTCCAAAAGAAACAATAGAAATAGAGGGATCCTCTACTCTATCAGTCTCACAAAAAGAAAAAGTTTTTCAATCTCAAAAAATGACTATAGGCATCCAACATGATAATAATCTCAACTCTTTCAGTGTTAGTCATAAGAAAAGAAATGTTCCTTTCTACTCATTGGATGACATTTCTAAACCAATAACAACATTTTTCTGGAGAAAAAAGAATCATCAAGTTGAACTTTCTCCTATTAGGGAAGATTTAACTAAAAATAACACGGTCACCATATCAAATGCTTTCCAAACCTTATATGACTTACAGGAAAATGATCAGGAAGGGAAAGTAGTCGAGATTTTCCATGAGTCTTTGGAATCACAGGAAGCTTTTGTGCATTCTACATCTGATGACAAGATAACAACAATAGCAGTAAGGCTGTTTACCCCTGAGAATGTGTAGATAGGTCCCACAGAGCAAGTTTCCATCTCAGCAATCAAATCTCCAGTCAACGCCATTGATGGGGAACAGGTTAGTGAAATTATCTCATCAGAACAGAATACAAATGTTGAGCACATCCCTTAGGTAAAGGTTAGTAATTCTGATCGGATATCTACTTTAGATAACATGGAGAAAAGTGAGGGCAAGGTTGGAATCAAAAGTAACAATTCTGTCACGAAACTTAGGAAACTAAGATCTTCACAAAAAGTAACCCCTACAGTTTTTAAATGATAAAACACACCATTATAGGGAACATATTAGTCTGGAATGTTAAGAGGATATGGAACATCACTAGATAGATTAAAGGCCCTAAATTTTAAACATAAGATTGACATTTTATGTTTAATAGAACCGTGGCATGATAAACAAGATTTAAACACTTTGATGCATGAACTTGGATACAAATATGCCCTTCCTGCTCAGAATGCTAAAATCTGGATCTTATGGAACCATGTTCTCAGTATAATTATTTTAAGGGAATCAGATCAATTTCTACAAGTCAGAATTTCTGATAATGCCACTTCTGTTAGCTGGAACTGTTTTTTCATATATGCTAGTGTAAGTAGACAAACTAGGGAGGCATTATGGAAAGATTTACAATATCCAACACCTAAACCTTCTATATATATTGGGGATTTCAATACTGTTGCTTCAATCACTGAATATAAAGGAAGGAAATCAACACCTAAAAAGAGCATGAAACAGTTTAATGAATTTATAAATAACATGGACCTGCATGATATCCCTACAGTAGGAAATTCTTTCACTTGGAGTAATAATAGATATCGGGATAAATGTAAGGATTTATTGTTTCAAAGACTAGACAGGGGCATAGCTAATTTAGACTGGTTGGAACTCTTTCCTAACAGCTCCATACATGTGCTAAATAGAATGACTTCGGACCACTCTCCTTTATTTTTATCTGTTCAATCTGCTGAAGAATAAGTACCTAGGCCTTTTAGATATCAAGAGATGTGGTCAAATAGACAAGATTTTCTAGCTTTAGTAGTCTGAAACTGGAATTTAGTTTCCCCATTCTGTGGGATGCATATGTTAGTTTTTAAACTAAAGAGGCTCAAGACTGAAATTAAAGAATGGAACAACTCACACTTTGGTAATGTCAATCAAAATCTGTTTCACTTTGAGACCATAGTTAATGATTTGGAAATTTGATTCCAGCAAACACAAGATGAATCAGTCTTAGCTGAACTTATAAGGTCAAAAGCCATGCTTCTAAGAGCTCAGAAAGGAAAAAAAAATTTTGAAGTAAAAGGCTAGGTTAAATTGGATTAAATATGAGGATGCTAACACTAGTTACTTTCACCACTCCATTAGGGAAAGGAGAGCAAGATCTAGAATTAGTAAAATCAATGATGGTGGAGGGAATTGGATATCAAAACCACAATTGATTAAAGAAGAAGGAGTGCATTTTTTTAAGGAATTACTTAATGAGGATGCCCCTAAAAAATTGGGAACTTATCTACAACATTTCCTAACAGAAATCCCTAAAGTGATCACTGACCAACAAAATCTCCTCCTTCTGCAACCCTTTAATATCCAGGAACTCAAATTTGCGGTTTTTGACTTAAATAATTCTAGTGCTCCAGGTTCAGATGGTTTTTCAGGTGCTTTCTACACCTCTTTCTGGGACACCATTAAAGTTGACCTTTTAGAGGCTGCAAATGACTTCCTATCTAATGGTAATATCCCAAAAGCCATCTCTAGTACCTGGCTTGCCTTAATCCCCAAAAAACCAATTCCAATAACATTTTTCGATTTCAGACCTATTAGCCTATCTAATTTTATGAATAAAGTATTCTCTAAAATGATAATGGAAAGGATTAAACCCCTGATGCCATTACTGATATCCCCTGAGCAGAGTGCTTTTATTAAAGGGAGGGATATATCCGATAATGTCATCCAAATGCAAGAGATGACCAGAATTTTGTCAAGAAAATCGAAGGCTACAAATTTGATAGTTAAATTAGATATGCAAAAGGCTTTTGATACGGTTTCATGGTTATTCCTGAATTCAATTCTCCTTCAATTTGGTTTTCATGGTAAATTTGTTAGAAGCATCATGCATAATATTGCTGCAGCTCACTTCTCAGTTTTAATTAATGGAGTAACTTCAGGCTTCTTTGCATCTTCTAGGGGTATTAAACAAGGAGATCCACTGTCCCCTTTTCTGTACAATTTAATGTCTGAATCTTTCTCTAGAGGTTTAAAGAAATTGTTTAGCATAGGATATTTACAATATTTCAGTCTACCAAGGTCCTGTTCCCCCATTTCCCATCTGATGTATGCTGATGATACAACTGTTTTTCTGAATACTAATCCCAACAATTTGAAGAGGTTTAAAAATTTCCTGAAAGCATATGAGGAAACATCAGGTCAAAAGGTTAATTTTGCAAAATCTAAATTTTTTGTTGCCTCAAACACCTCTGTAGCATGAGTTCAATCTGCGAGAAGGATTCTAGGTATGGTGAAAGGCTCTTTCCCTTTTAAGTATCTAGGAGTCCCTATCTTTCCAAGTCGTAATCTACAGGTTCACTACCAACCTATCTTGGAAAGAATGGAGAAATCTATCAATAATTGGAAAAATAGATGGCTAACTACTGCAGGTAAGATCATACTGATTAATCATTGTCTTCTTTCAATTCCCACGCATATGTTTGCAGTTTTAAGTCCCCCAAAGATAGTTTTAAAAAAATGGAAAAAATTGCTTCTGGACTTTTTTGGGGGAACTGTGACAACACGGAAAGAAAAAAGTGGAGATCCTGGAAAAAAATTAGCTTCCCTGTTGAGGAAAATGGAGTAGGCTTTAGAGATTTAAATGCTACAGTTGATGCTTTCTCTTGTAAACTATGGTGGAAAATTCAAAAAAAAAACTCTATGGTCTGCTCATTTATGGTCACTCCCTGCTTCTTACAAAAAATCTCACACTTGGAACATAATTTGTAAAATCATTGCTAAGGCAAATAGCCTCTCTAGAGTTATCTATGGTATTGGTGATTGTTCATTCTGGAATGCTAACTGGATAGGCGATGGAGCTTTTTGTTATGAATGGCCTCAAGAGATGGACATTCCCTTCGAGGATATTTCCCTAAGGTCATTCATAAACAACAAAGCTACTATCCTTCCAAATCTGGAGCCTCATCTGGCTACCAACACTTTTAATTTCTTGCAGGAAGTAAAACTGGTTAGCCCTCATGAAGATAAGCTTGTCTGGACACCTACCATAGATGGAAATTTCACAATTAGCTCTGCCTACAGAATCTTCAGACAAAAAAGATCAACTATCAGACATTTCAACAAGGTTTGGTCCCCTTTCATTCCTAAAAAGATGTCTGTTCTTATGTGGAGAACACTCAATGGAATCCTTCCATTTGATAATATTCTTTGTAGGTCTGAATTCTCTTTAGCTTCTAAATGTCCCCTATGCATGAACCATTCCGATACATTGGATCATTTCTTTAACTCTTGCCCCTTGCTATATGGAAAAGAGTTAATAACCTTTTACAACTTCAACAGCCAGTTTTTGGAAGCCTCAAGAGCAGAGTAGAATACTATCTATCTTTTGGGGCTAAATCCAAGATTCAGTCAAATCTGATAACTGCTGCTCTATTAGTCACAACTTGGTTTCTTTGGATCAGTAGAAATAAAATCATTTGTGAAAATAAATCTTTCTCTAAAGATGCTTGTTTTCAGGATATCAAAGATATGATATACCTAATTTTCTCAGCTCATCAATTGAAAGGTAATCTAGATAAGCATAAGTACTGGATCCAAGCAAAAATAATTCCTAATATCCTTCAAAAAAAGAAAAAATCTGTTATTGCGGTGAAATGGAATAAACCACTAATTGGATACAAAATTAATACTGATGCTACATGGATATCTAGTGGTCTATCCTCATCTGCAGTCATAGTCAGGAACGGGAATGGGACTGTGGTTAAAATGAGAGTAAAAACTTTCCAATCTCCTTCGCCACTACATGCAGAACTTTTATCCATTCAAAGTGGCTATGAATTATGCTCAGAACTGGAACTAAATTATTGTGTGATTGAATCTGATTGTCTAATGGCTATTAAAGGTATTCAGAACCCAACGAGCTGCCCATGGAGAGTTTTCTCCATTTGCAGTAGTCTTAATTTAAAACACTTAGTGCATCCAATCCAACATACTGCTAGGGAAGCTAACTCTGCTGCTGATTTCTTGGCAAAATTTGCTGTGGAAAATAAACTACAGGGTGACTTACACATTCAGTCAGTTCCCCTATTTCTTAGGGGTCTCCTACTCCTTGACAGCAAAGGTTATCCTGGGATTAGAATGGGATCTCCAATGGAGATTAATAGGAATTAGATTCTGTGGCTTATGCTTATGAGTGTGCTTGTTGTTGCCCCCTCATTCTGCTATGAGAGATCCACTGGCTAATCATATTACTGCCTCCTTCATGATTAGAACAGAAACTGCTGCTACTTCTTCTATGCTTTGCAGGTCTGATGCTGACCTGATGCTGCTGATATTTCCTTCACTTCATCCTCTGATGCTGTTGGGATTTTCTCCTCTTGGATTTTATTGAAGTTTCTGCAGGATGCTGGCACCACTCCCCACTGTGCGAAGCAAAACTTAGCCTTATAGCTGCTCCACTGTTTATTCCGGTTTTACTCTTACTTCCCTTTCGGCTGGCATATCATAGACAAACAGGGGTTTCAATTTCTCGATTCGCCGACCTGTTCGTGGTATATCAGCTAGATGTTAGCTCATCGATGATCATTACTCTTCTTTTAGCTTAGAAAAGGTGGAAACACCGCTTTTGGAAGCAAGTGCTTTTTTACTTCAAGAGCGTATTTTGGATCTTTGATCATCAATTGGATGATCTTTTTGTAATGAACTAAACATATCGCGCCTATTTTGGCTTATTTAAATTCGGCTCGGGGAGCCTAAAAAATTCCCCCCATCCTCGGATGGTTTAAAATTAAAAAACAATTTTACAACTCGAATAAAATGTATTTAATTAGGATAATTTGATATTATAATAACATACTAGAAAAATAATATGGTCAAAGTTCACATTACAAATATTCAAAGAAATATCCTTCTAGATTATAGTTAATCATTAAATCAAATTTATTCCAATTGTGTGAAATTGTGTGAAATTTTCCAATTGTGTGAAATTTTCATTCGTTTCATTGTTATCCATGTCATCCAGAAAAAATACAAGTCCATCAAGAAGAAAGCTAGCAAAGAAAATGGGAGGTCGTCGCCGTACCTCTCAAAGTTAATATTTATAAGCCCTAATGCTTCCTATGTACAATTAAGAAGATAATGGCAAGTCGGGGGCGTCCACGAGAAGAGGGATCTTTTAAAGTGTTTAAACATATATAGGAGAAAACATACTAGGCATACACATATATAGATACATATAAAAGCATGTAAAATGGGGGGGGTTGATTGGTTTTTGGTCCTAAATTATAAAATTGAAAGACAACAATAAGCACAGCAAGAGAACTATGCTAATCATGATAAAACAACTAAATAGATGATTAAACAGCAATTAACGGAGTATTGGGGGCAATCGATTTCTACTTACAAACTTCCTATAGCTCATTGATTCATTCACTCATTCAATTACATTTATTGTCTATGGGGAATGCTATCACTTATCATTCAAAGATCAAAATTCATTCCTTCTTAATAGTAGTTTGCAAAGACAAGCAACGACCATTTGCAAATCTCATTGATGATCACCCTAGGCAAACAACACTATAGAGGTATTTCATAAATTGCATTTCACCCAAAGGGCCATAGGTTTGATAACAACAAGCCTTCTACCAAAGACATAGTCATTTAACCAAACAATGCATTTATTAGGTTAAACCTAGAAAAACCACATTCAAGGTTCAACATTTCTTTGCATCTATGGGATAAATATGAGAACAATCCACATTAACATACTCATATAGCAAGAATCACCACACATTATCCACAAGAAGTTTTAAATCCATGCTTTTGGATTTCATGACAAATGAGCTAAGAAATTTGCAACTTTCCTAACACCCTAACACTTCAATCATATAAACATTTCATATACTCAAACAACCCATGGTATAAATGAGGCAAAACACAATATTAATGGCATAATAAATGCTCTCTAATAAATTTTCATATATGAGCAAATATAGAATCTTACTACATAAATTTGGAAGCTTCAATCAATTTCTCCCAAGAACTAGTTTAACTAATACAAACCATAATAACCTTCATGGATGAATTCATACATAAACAAAGAGGGAAAAGATGAAAGAAAATAGAGAACTAGGGTTGGGAGAGGAGGAAATTCGGCCAAGAAGAAGTGGATATGAAGTGGGTGGCCAAAAATTCCTTTTATAGAACAAGATGGTGGAAAAGAAAAGCAAAACACAAAAGTGTAGCAGGATCCGGCCTGGCCGGGCTGGTCATTTTCACCCTTGTGCCGCGTTGCCTTCAAATCCTCGATTCTTTTTGTTTTCAATCTTCAAAGCTATTATTTAAATCTTCAAAGTCTTCAAAAGATGATCTCCAATGGTCTCCAATCTTCAAGTCTCGATGTTCTTCCTTTGTCACACAAAATACACTTAGATAAAGGTAAAAGAGTGTAAAGTCGCTCTTACCTCTCCTAAGAGAATTTCAAGGTAAAAGACAAGCTCTTGATAACAAAAGAGCACAAAAGTCATCCCACAAAGTACTAAAATATGCATATAAATTGACACATCAAACCTCCCCGCACTTAAAACTTATTCGCCCTCGAGTAAGAAAAGATCCAAGCACACGAAGGAATTGACGTATCCACATCCTTACTACTATTCCCCCAAGTCAATACCTCACAAAAATCTCAATATCACACATCCCAATGTTAAGATCAAATGAGAAGTTGCCCACAACCTCCATTCCTAAATCTACCCAAACCATATCAACCTATCAATTCATTAATATCCCCAAAATATCTCTGAATCCCGAATTGACAATCCCAAATCCAATGGTACAAGGTGAAGCTACAAGCATACAAAAAGTTCAAACACATACTCCAGTTTATGCCAATATATCATCCTAAAAATGAAGCATATCAATAATCAATAATTTCATAACTTACTTTGTTTTCCCCGCTAAATTTCCCAATCCCAAGAGGTCTCAAGATGTTAAGCTACCCGATCCATCCATATGGCCACCGCATCCTTGACTCCAACACCGGAATATGAGTGAACACATAAGATTTTCCCTTTTTCTCTCTTTCTCTTTTTTTCCTGGAAGCCCTTTTGGGTTTTCATCCTAGCCACACATCATATTTCTTTGGCTTATATCTCACCATTTTCCGTACATTTAGCCTCTCATTTTTACCTAGCTCTCCCTTTCGGGTTTCAAACCTATCCAGGCCCCTAATGTTGCCTAAGATTCCCTCTCGGGTTTTCAACTTAGCGGGATTCTTTTTATTTTTGTTCTTTTTCATTTTCTATTTTTGTTTCCAAAATTTTCAATATATATTTTTTTGTATTTTTCCAATCAAAAGTAGCTGATTATATACATGTCAATCATTAAACCCCCTCCCCACATTTAAAATCATACATTTTCCTCAATGTAAAACACCTAAGGCAACAAGTTTCAAGCATAGAGGTGAAGGAAAAATGATTTCCAAACTCTTGATGAAACGGTTCCCCCAAGCTCCAAGAACAAACTAGCTCCAAGAGTCCAACGAACAATTGGCTTATAGCACATCACCACAAAAATTCCCACACCTCAAATCAACTAAGAACAAACACCCGTGATTGTGAAGAGGGTAACTAGGAAGAACACCTTTCCAAGTGAGTCCAAGCAATTTTTTGCTTCCCAAGTGACAAATTCAACCCAAGAACAAAAATCCAAAAAAGTTTGGGTTCTTGGATACATTTTTGGATTTGAAGATTTAATGGGTTGGAGGATGGATTCGATGAGTGGAAAGGATTGAATGTTGGCTTGGAATGGTGAAATTTGGAAGATGGAGATGGATATATTTAGGGGAGTTCTTGAAATGGAGATGAGAGTAGATGGAGAAGAAATAAATGGAAAAGAGGAGAAATTAGGGAGAAAAATCAGGAATAAATGGAAAAGAGAATTAAATAGAGCCCGCATGTGTCGCGCGTGCGGGGGCTAGGCCGCCCGGGCGGGAATGCTCCCAGCATCCGCAGCTAGCCTGCTCTTCTCCCTCTTTTTTTTCTTCTTTCTATCCATGGCCAATCTTTTCATTCCAAAATTATCGCTGATTCTCCAATGCTCGGCCTATTTTGCTAAAAAATCATGGAAAACACAAGCTTGATAGAAATAAATTAAAACAATGAAAAATAATATTAAAAATAAAATTGAGGCAACATCCACGAAAAGTCACGAATGACGATACGGATGATCAAAACCAAGTTTATTTAACATCGTCGGCATGGCTTACTCCCCTTTTGGAGCTTACTCACAAAATGAACCGAGATTATCGGTCCCCTTTCCTCGATCCGGGTCAAAATAATTGGGATTTGCATCATCCCCCAACAAATCCTTCTTCAAGTAGCATAGGGTTTCTTCATGTTCCCTTAACATCTCCAACAACTCACCTTTTTGTTCCATTGTGATCTTAAGCACATGAGCATTCAGGTCATTCTCCAAGAGATGAACATTTAAGAGCTTTCGGTGGTGGTTTGCACTCTTCCACTGAAGTCTTCTCAAGAGAAGGTGGGAGAAACACCATTACTGGCATACCCGCGGACACACGAAAAGTGTTCGATGTTGCATTATCAAGAGTTTATTTTCCATTGTTTGTTTCCTTCAAGTCAGTACTAACAACATTTGAAATCAAAGTATCACTCAAAAAATCATCTATGGCAACATTTAAGGAAGTACCATCTCTGGGCTCAGTTACATCTTGCTCTTCATCATCAATAACATGAATAGCTTGGCAAGAATGGTATTTACTAGGATGATCAATAGAATTATTAGTGTCAAATTCTACCTTCCACACATTAAATTCCATGGTCAATGTTCCTTTATGCACATCAATTGTGGTTCTTGAAGTCTTTAGAAATGGCCTTCCTAAAAGAATAGGTTTAGCACTATTGTCACCTCCCATTTCAAGAACATAAAAGTTGCAAGGAATGTCAAAGAATCCACTATCACCAACACATTCTTTACAATATCTTTTGGGTATGTGCTAGAGTGATCATCTAGTTGGATAACAACCCCGATTTTGTGCAAAATGCCTATATTTAGACTATTATACAAGGAATATTAGATCACAATGATTGAAGCACCTGAGTATAACATGGCCTTGTTAACACGTTTGCCTCCTATCTCACAAGGGATTGTAAAAATTCCCGGATCATCACATTTAGGGGGCATTTCATCATTAAACATGGCGAAGACATATTCACTCTTCACACTCTTTTTCTTACTTTTCAATTTTTGTTTCCTATTGAGGGCACACAATTCCTTACGAAATTTAGCATACCTAGGAACTTGATTTAGATTATTTAAGAGTGGGATATTTACCTCGCATCTACGAAATACTTTGTAGATGTCCTTGGTGTCCTCATTGGCCCTCCTATCCTTTAATGCCTCCAGAAATGGTGGTTCCGACGCATAGATAGGGATCTCTGCCCCTTCTGACTTCTTGTGTGGTGGGGATGAGGTTTCAGGTTTTAATCCTGGTCTTGGCACAAATGTCTCCACCTCAATTTCTTCTTCTTTTCTCTCTATGGCCAACTCATCGGCCTTCTTTTTCACAGACTTCCTGTTTTTCAACTATCTGCTCAACAATGACCCTTGCTTAGGATTTCTTCACTTCTCTTCCACTTCTCAATGAGATTGCACTCACATTTTGTCGAGGGTTAATTTCAGTTGGGAGGGAATTTTTACTTTTTCTCGGGCTTTTATCCGATTCACCACTTGAGCTATTTGGTTCACTTGAGTTTCCAAGTTCTTGATGCTCACCTTGGCTTCATCTTGGAATTTTTCACCTTTTTCTGCGCACATGCTTAACTGGTGAATGGCTTGCTTCACTTCATCTTTTGTCAACCCGAGCTCTCCCCTTTGTTTCGGGGTTTGTCTTGGAGCCTTTGAAATTGTTGTTGAGGTAGCCTATATTCTTGTTGAGGAGGCCAATACGGTTGAGGATTTTAGCTTCCTTGAGGGTTTCCATACCAAAGTTTTGGGTTATCACGATTACCCGAATAGTACGGCCAGTTTTGGTAGCCTTGGCCAGCTTGGTACCCTTCATTTCTTTGATATCCTTGCTCACCTTTGTAGTTTTAGTTGCCTTGGTAGCCTTGGTTGCCTTGATACCCCATGGAACTCACCTCCTCAACATAATCCTCTTGCAAAGTAGGGCAGGTGACTATAGGATGCTCCAAGTATTATATTTCACATGATTTAACATGTGGTGCATTTCCGGGCTTTGTCATCAATAACTTCACCATAGAAGCAAGGGTAGAAACTTAGTCCTCAAGCTTTCCACCATTAGAAGGTTCACTTGCGGGCATTGGATTTCTCCTTCTCAAATCGGCCCTTGAGCTAAAGTTCCTTGACTCCTCCGCTAGCTCCTCATACAAATGCATAGCTTCCGACGAGGTCTTGTTCCCAAGGGTAACACCACAAGAACTTCTCACTAATCTTTGGTCCTCATCAAGAAGACCATTGTAGAAGTAATAGAACAAATCTCCCTCTGAATAGCCGTGGTAAGGACAACTTGCGAGAAGCTTCTTGAACCTCTCCCAATAGTCAAAGAGACATTCTTCATGCCATTGGAGGATGTTTTTTATGTCCTTCTTCAAAGCACCATATTTTGAGGTCGGGAAGTACTTGGCTAGAAACTTCATCTTCATGTCAAGCCAACTTTTGATGCTCTTGGGTGGTAGGTAGTGGAGCCAATCTCTTGCACCATCCCTCAGTGTGAACGGGAATACCTTCAACTTATAAAAGTCCTCATCTACTCTATAGGGGACCGTACCACCACACAAAAAGTGGAACTCGGTGAGGTGCTTGTTGGCATTCTCCCCTTGCCTACCAAGGAAGATAGATAGTATGTTTATGAACCTGATCTTTAGGTCAAAGTGCCTATTCAGTCTAACCAAGGGATAATCAATGTACATCGGTTGTTGATCAAGGTTGGGGGCCATAATATTCCTCAACAAGGCTTGGCCCAAAGAAAAGGATGTTGATGCCCTTGGAGTGGAGGAGCTCTCCCTTGAAGAAAAGGATGTTGATGCCCTCTTTCTAGATGCTCATCTTTGTTCTTATGTTGATGCTCCATAGAATTAGAGGTATCCACAAAATTATCACTAGGAGGGGTGTTATTCATAATTTCCAAAAAAGCCTCCTAGCCCGTCTCAAATTCAACTATAACTAGGGGTCGTAGTGTAGGGGTTCTTGTGAAAAGGATCACGTACGAACCATACACAAAGAACTCAAACAATACGTCTCCAAGCTAAGAGAAAATGGCAAGTGAACTAAGAAATAAAATTAAAAGAAAACTAACAAATATTTACAAATAACACATAATCACACATAATATGCCTAAACACTTAAAAATAAATGCCTCTTCCTTGGCAGCGGCGCCAAAATTTGGGAGGTCATCGTCGTACCTCTCAAAGTTAATATTTATAAGCCCTAATGCTTCCTATGGAAAATTGGGGTCGTCCACGAGAAGAGGGATCATTTCAAGTGGTTAAAAATTTATAGGAGAAAACATACTATCCATACGCACATATAGATACATATAAAAGCATGTAAAATGGGGGGGCTTTGATTGGTTTTTGGTCCTAAATTATCAAATTTAATGACAATAATTAGCAAAACAAGAGAATTATGCTAATCACACAACAAATAAATAGATGATTAAAACAACAATTAACGGAGCCTTGGGGTCACAATCGACTTCCACTTACAAACTTCCTATAGCTCATTGATTCATTCTCTCATTTAATTATATTTATTGTCTATGGGGAATGCTATCACTTCTCATTCAAATATCAACTTTCATTCCTTCTTAATAGTAGTTTGCAAAGACAAGTAACAACCATTTGCAAACCTTGTTGATGAACACCCTAGGAAAACAACACCATAGAGGTATTTCATCAATGAAATATCACCCAAAGGACCATAGGTTTCATAACAACAAACCTTCTACCAAAGACATATTCATTTAACCAAAAAAAGCATCTATTAGGTTAAACCTAGTACAAACCACATTCAAGGTTCAACCTTTCTTTGCATCTATGGGATAAATATGAGAACAATCCACATTAACATACTCATCTAGCAAAAATCACCACGCATTATACGCAAGGAGTTCTAAATCCACACTTTTGTATTTCATGTCAAGTGAGCTAAGAAATTTGCAACTTTCCTAACACCCTAACACTTCAATCATACAAAATTTTCATATACTCAAACAACCCATGTTATAAATGAGGCAAAACACAACATTAATGGCATAATAAATGCTCTCTAATAAATGTTCATAAATGAGAAAATATACAATCTTAGTATATAAGTTTGGAAGCTTCAATCAATTGCTCCCAAGAACTAGTTTAGTTAATACAAATCATACTAACCTTCATGGATGAATTCATACATAAACAAAGAGGGAAAACAGAGGAGGACATTCAGCCAAGAAGAAGTGGATATGAAGTGGGTGGCCAAAAATTCATTTTATAGTACAAGAGGGAGGAAAAGAAAAGCAAAAAGAAAAAGTGTAGCTGGATCCCCGCCCGGGCAGGAATGGACTTGCCTGGATAGGCTGCCCATTTTCACCCTTGTGTCGTGTTTCCTTCAAATCCTCAATTCTTTTTGCCTTCAATCTTAAAAGCTAGTCTTCAAAGTCTTCAAAAGGTGATCTTCAATGGTCTCTAGTCTTCAAGTCTCAATGTTCTTCCTTTGTGACACAAAATCAACTTAGAAAAAGGTAAATGAGTGTAAAGTCGCTCTTACCTCTCCTCAGAAAACCTCAAGGTAAAACACAAGCTCTTGATAACAAACGAGCACAAAAGTGATCCCAAAAATTACTAAAATATGCACATAAAATGGACACATCAGAAGACAATGGTTTTTCGCAAAGATTTCACCGGGCATATTATAAACATTATAAGATAGCCTCTATAATGAATACTACGAATTCAAGGAGGAAGCCGTTGAGCTATTCAGAAGAATAATATCAACCGTGGGTATTTCTAACCTGAATCAATTCCTTATCTGCGACCCCCTACTAGTAAAATTGACTGAGACATACAATGGTGAAATCTTCGGTTGCAAACTCCCAGTAGTGCGATGTAAGACAAGGAAGAAACTATGCCTAGACACTCTATCACCGATGAAATGAAGCTTAGGAAATAAGATCACACCTTGCTCCAATTAGATTAAGCTAAGCCTGCTGTATTTGGGTGCCATTTGCATGTCTGGGTAACCTATTACACTACAATACTGCAGTAACTAGGTGTTTCAATTGCAAAAGGTTGCATGAAATGAAGTATTCTAGTACTTTTTAAATCTCAATTGTGAAAGTTATTAAATTGAAATGCTTGATCTACATAATTATCTATTAGGGCCACAATTGTGGTCCTATTATCTTAGTTGATAACTTCTCTTAGCACAAGAGGTCGATAAACTATATTAATCTGGCAACATTTAATTTTTCAGCCAACCAATTAAGATTGCTAGAAATGGATTTTTTTTTCAAAACGTATAAATGTTTATTTAAAGTCATTTCCGCTCATTAAATTCCTTAACCGTCGCCTAACCACATGGTATGAATTTCAAACAAATTTTGGGAACCATAGTTGAAACTTTGGGACATGGGAGATGGAGATGGTTCATAATTCAACATTTCATGTTTAGAGTTTCTCTAGATTGGTTATATTTCTTGGTTTGATGGTCAGCATAATTTAGCTGTAGCGCCGATTGGAAAGTATGCATCATTTTATAGGAATGCCAGAGAAAATTGTTGAAGAGGTTAAGGGAGTACATGAATCTAGGCTTCAGAGTGAGAGTGGTACAGGTAATGAACCACTGCATTGAACAGTGATGCGGAAGATCGTTCAGGGAATCTGGTCGTCGTCTCCAAGATCTTCTTAACCTGCAAAGCTTATCCCGAAAGTTATTCTGGGAGAAGGGCTCCGTCAATCAAGTTAGTATTCTCCTCGTAGAACTGGAATTTTTACAGATAGTAACACTTACCTTTGCTCCTCCAGAGCTTGTTGCATTTATAGACTGACATCCTTAACAGTTCCTTGAATTTTCAAAATTAAGATCATGGTCATACCACAATCCCACGTTCTTCATTCGTGGTCTTTGTATTCCCTGCCTATTCCATGTTCTTTGGCCCACACAGTCTGGCACGACAAGAAGCTCCGTGCCCGCTTGCTCTTCGCCTTAGGCTAGACCTATTCCTCTTTTTGTGAGAAAACCTTGGGGTGGTCCTAGTGTCCACTGGCCTTTTAATCGCCGGTCCACCTGTGCACCATAAGCTCCCTAGCCATCAACACTGTAAGAAATGAAGTGATGGTGCGGTTTGTGGCTTAAGTTCAAACAGATGTTGCTTGTCCACAGAATGTTTGTCGTGAAATGGAACTTTCATCGACATTGTAACGTGATCTTGTCGTTTTGGCTATATCTCTATCCTCGTTCATTCTTGGACTTTTGAATATTTGAATTCTAAGCTCCTTGTGGTAAGGCTATTTTTCAAATGGTTTTTTTTAAATCCAATATTCGTCCCCCGTACTTCAACATTCAATTCCACAATTTCCTAACATTTTTTTGTATCTCTTAAATGGGGAATTTGAAATGAAGAATTTAATATAGCCCTCAATCAGTGTGTTGTTTTTTTCATATACCATCGCTATCTCATTATAAGCAAAAAGGTACTTTGCTTCTTTGTGTTAGATGATCATCATTACCTTTTCCAAAACTATTTGTCCTCCTCGAGTTTTCCTTTTATAGCTTATATTTGAGTGTTCTTTATCACTTTCATATTAGATCCCCATCTCCATTATCCAGGGTTTCATCTTCTCTGCACATTCATAAATTTTCCGTTCGTTTCGTCAGCTCCATCAAGTGTAAGTTTTGTCGCTAAATTGTTTCCCATATCTTTGTTGTGTTCTTTGGGATTGATATGTTGGATTAATTTCTTTGATTATGGTGATTTTGGTGGTTTCTATAACTAGTTTCTGGTCATCTTCTTTGGTCTGCTTTTTATAAACCCCGTCCCTACAAAAATTGTTTTCGTAAATGTGATCTTAACTAAAATTGTTACCTCCAAATTTTAGGATCCATATGCCTTCTTCTATTCGTGGAAAGTCTCCCATAGAAGATGGTGCCTCTGAAAGGAATTCCGACCATGTTGTCGGATCCTCTACCATACCTAGTATTCTGACCTGTTCTTATGTACATGATCTAAAGGATTTCTTTCCATTTCTGTATTATTATAAGCTTCATTTAACTTCTAAGTCTGAATGGGTTCGTCCCCTCCCCTTGGGTATATTTCCTATTACTTTTCATATCTAAACTTTGGCCTTTGTTTTCCTCTTTCTGAACATGTGATTGCATTTCTTCGCTCATATAAAATTGTGTTATCTCAATTTCATACCAAGGGCATCGCTATTATAATGGGGTTTTTTGTGTGTGTGAAAATGTGAACATACCTTTCACAACCTATTTGTTCCTTAATTTCAATCACCTTCGAAAGGTGAAAAACAAAGTAGACGAGTTCACCTTGTATCCTGTGATTTTTGGGGTTGAATCTATGAGTAGTTTCCCAAGTAATGTTGGTGACTTACGTAGGAGATACTTTTTTTTAGAAAAGCGAAACAAATTGACCTCCATGGAACTACAAAGTTCCTAAGTCTAAAGTTCCCAATCTGAGTGTTCGTTATACCGAAGAGATACCGATCGTAGCCGCTCTTTGTGTTCATACACAACATCTTTTCCATGCTAACTCTGATGTTGAAGATTTCTTGTTTACTTATGTTTTGATGCATTTACTGTGTATTCTTTCTTATTTGGTATACTGTGATCTTCTCTATCTTTGTGTGTGTTCATTTTGATCTATAATGTTCACCTTGTGTCAGTTATGGATCTTTTTAAAGGTGAGGTTGTCCCATTGTTCTTCTATGACGAAGAAGAGAATGCAACCGCTATTCCGGCCATACATGTTGATGGTGGTAACACCCTGTCCCGGGGGGTGAACACTTCATGCCCTAATGATAAATATGAACAAACTGAGGGTGGGCAGACCAGTAATCATCGGCCTGGTAATTTGAAGAAGTAAAAGAAGAATAAGAGGGATAGAGACAGTGGGCCTTTGGGACAATCTGTTCCCCCCTTGAAAAGGGGGGGCGTTAACCAAACCAGTTTGCCAATTATTACCCAAACTGAGAGCCCTTTTACGGAGGGGATGATCTCTGATATCTTCTCTAACCTTCATTTCCTGACACATTGGATGTGGTACGGCTGCAAGCAAACTTTTTCAATTTTTCCTATGTCCTAATTTGTTGTTCGTAAAATACTAAATAACTTTGTCCCATGTGTTACTGTTTGATAAGGTCATGAAGGCCTTCAAACTGCGAGATGACGGTTGTTCCAGTGTTCTCATTTTGATAATTCCCTTTCGAAGAAGTAGAAAATGGTGGAAAGAAAATGTTCAACACTGGAAAGCTTGCGTAATGTTCCTGAGGAGAAGGTGAAGGTCGCTGAAGAAAAGACTAGTGCTACTGCAGAGTGTGCTGGTGATCTTCACCAGCACACTTGCTTTAACCAATGCATTTTACGTTGTTTTTGTTTACTTTTGGTTGGCGATTTGGCAATATTACTTGAGTTTACATGAGAAGGGGTTAACAACCAAGTTCAGTTTTCTATTCTAAATCCCACATTTTGTACTTAAATAGGGATTATTGACATATCGTGTTCATGGGATCCTTGGTCCTAATTATAAGTACCTTTAGTAGGTCATCCATGAATGGTATTTGTTAGATTACATTCTTTCGAAGGCCGTTTTCTTTTAGCGGTAGAATATTTGAAGGCCATTCACATTGAATGGTAGTAGATGAAAGCCACGAGCATCAATGTGTGGTAGAAGGAGATTTAAACCAATGATAGGCGGCTTCGATGTTCAAGATGGAAAAAGGTGCAAATGGTGAATTGTGGTCTGAGGAGTGTTTCTTTAGTCCAGAATGATTGAGGAATTTTCTTTCAAGGCTGGTCCCATTGGATTCATCTTCTTGAGTGCAACAAAATCGACTACTGGAACACCCAATTTGGACTAACGGTTCACCCGTGGCAAGCAAACGAAGTTCAGGCAATAAAGATCCAGCGATAGCCCTCACTACAGAAAGCATTAACGGCCCGCGAAGATGCCCATGGTCTTCCCTACACTAAGCAACAATGGTGGTCTTTGACAATTGAGTCGGGCCGTGAAGCATGGAAAGGAATAGTGGAAGAAATTTAGCTAAGTATGGAGCTGGTCCGTGAAAACCTTTACAGACCGTGAAGAGAATTCTGAGCAAACACTTGTGCTGGTTACAGTCCATGAAAAGGAGGCCAGCTCATGAAACATTTTGAGTGGAAACCGTGGTGCTGCTCGCGGTCCATGAAAACCTTCACAGATAGTGGCACAAGCTTAGCATTGCGGACCATGGCTTCCAGGGTCTATGAATGTCCATGGACCCTACCAGATCTGGCAGTTTATGCTTGAAGGCTTCACTAATCATGGCATCTAAGCTGGTCTGTGAAAACTAGGCGGCTGACCTAGGTTTTTGGTACTTTTGTCCTATTTTGGGCATATTTTTGGGCCTAATCTCCTACTACTATATATAGAACCCTACTCTACTCATTTTTCATATACATTAGGAGAGAGAATTCATATCTTGTAACTTGGACAACATTTGGGAGAAAAAAGGAGTTCCTTAGTAGGTTTTGTACTTTTTCCTTTTCTTTTCTTCTTGTTTCATCTCAAAGATGTGGAATTCAAATCTATATTTGAAATCCATGTCTAGGGAGTAGTTAGATTAAGCTTGGGACATATTTGGCACATGTGTAGCTTTTTATGCTTTATGATTTTCCTTAAATTCCAACCATCTTTGTGTTTATGTTATTATTGTGATTGTTCTTGAATGTGACAAATGCATGAACACTGCACCACATATGAGCACACACTTTGGCTATGTTTATGTATGGTGCACTTATTGATGCCCCCTTGGGAAGAGAAACCTGGATGTTTGAATGGGTGGAGGGGAATGATTCTGCATGAATATGTGCACGGGAGATTCAAGGTAACCCTAATCTGCATACCATCACACTAGTCTTAGCTGATTACTTAACCATTTTCTGATAGGCTATGGGTAGAGATATTTAATAGTAGCAAGCTAGGTGTTGTGTTGAAACCCTAGTATCATGGATAAGGTGCCTATGAACCTAAGGCCTTGCGTTCAAATTCGTGGTGGAAGCCTGGGACGTAAAAGCACGTGGGAGAAACAAGACCACAACAATGGTTGGTATTTGTTGTGCTACCCCAATTACAATGGCGGTGTCGATAGAGGGTTACGAACACACCCACCATGACAAGGATGGGGAAGTGTATGCCATCGGCCACACCATGTGTTGTGAACACACTGATAGGTCTTTTGTATGTCTATATGTGAATGAATCATGGATTGAAGTATTAGAACTACCATGTTGTTAAATTAGTTCCTAGTATAAATAGTTTACTTGCTTCTTTATATTATGCTTGTAGTTCTTAGTTGAAAAGACCAACCCCCCTTCCCCAGTTTGCAAGTTTACACTAGTAGTTATTCCTTTCACTCGTATGGATTGACTACCCACACAAGGCTGTATTTTAACTTTTACATGAACCCTGGCATCTCTGTGGAAAAACTTAGGGCTTGCCGCTTACTACCCTTTGGTAGCCTAGCAGCGGGAAACAAGTGCAGAATATAAATCTTATCTTTGACCATCCCATGGGACCAGTGTCTCGGCTTGGGTTAATAGATTATGCTGCTGAGATTGTGTTAACTACCCTGGGTCGAGGTGGGTCAAATTTTGGTGCCACTATCGGGGATACTTTCCAGTTTAAGTATCGGTTGAGCATATCGTGGTAGTAGAGTAGTTAGTAATATTTTTTTATTGTTTGTGTTTGGTTTGTTTTGTTTTTTTGTGTGTTGAGCTTTGGTTATATTTTTCTTGTTACTTTGATCATGTTTGACATTGTGTTGTTAGAAGGATAGAGCGACCCTAGTTTATGGTACATACACATACAACGAATCTAGGTGTTTTGCATTCCCTAACTAATTCCACGGGTAAGCGAAGGAGAAGGAGGAAGAGAGTTAGTCGGAGGTTCAATTTAGAGGTTTGAGTTTTGAGGAATTACCACACAAAATGGCGGAGGACAACTGCACTTTGAGAGAGATATGTCTCCTAACTTGGAGAATCAAACACTATGTATCACATTCCCACATTTGCCTCTGAATGTGAACTGTGACCTGAAAAGTGAGATGATACACTGCCTTCCTTTATTTCACGGTTTGGCCGGAGAGGATCTGAACAAACATTTGTTGGAATTCCATCTGGTATGCATGAACATGAAACCACTGGGAGTGTCGGAAGATGACTACAACTTGAGAGCCTGCCCCTTTCACTACAAGATGGAGCAAAAGATTGGTTTCATTATTTGCAACCAGGGTGCAGGTGCATAGGGTCATGGATAGATATGAAGCGGCAGTTTTTGGAGAAATATTTTCTAACCTCAAAGTCTATCATTTGATGAAATAGTTGTCCAAAATCACTCAAGGAGCAAATGAGAGCTTATATGAGTATGGGGAGAGATTTAAGAGGCTTCTCGCAAGTTTTCCCTACCATCCCTTCAAGGAAGGCGATTTGGTCTATTACTTCTTCGAGGGATTGTGTGATGAGGACATGAGGATGGTTAATGCCACGTGCAACAGTTCTATTGCCAACAAGAACCCGAAGGATGCTATGGCACTTTTTGAAGAGATGGCCAACGGGATGAGGAAAATTGGTACAAGGTCGATTGTTAAGGTTTTGGATGAACCCACATATACACTTAAGTTGAAGAAGTAAGTCCAAGCTCTAGCATCTATGATGAATGAGATTTTGCAAGGAAAGGTACACCAAGTTAAGATTTGTGGGGTTTGCAACCTTTATCACAACTCCAAGAATTACCCTGAGGTCGTTGGCGATATGCAAGAGGTGAATGCCATGGACTTAAACAATAGGGAGAGACCTCAATTTACTAGGGGTCAACAATATGGGTTCCAGGGGAACCAAGGCTAGGCAAGGCTGGACCCCTATGAAAACTCATTCAATCCGAGGTATAGGGATCATCCCAACATCCGATGGGGGGATGCTAGTCAACCTCAAGGGTATAGGGATGGACAAGCACCACATCAACCCTATCCTAGAGGTGAAGGACCATCCAACAATCATACCACAGTTTACAAGTCAGATAAGGAGAAGATCTTGGATGTCATTAGACAATTGGGGAAGAAACATGAAATCTTCTCGAAAGGGACAAGGAGGGAAATTGAAGACCTTGGCACCAGAGCCTTCTCAACTATCAAGAACCTTGAGATTCAAGGTTGATAACTTGCCACCTCGGTGAGCTGACTTGAACCGAAAAAGTCTGGAAAGGTACCTTCCTAACCGGAGGTGAATCCGAGAAGTGTTAGCGCACTCAAGTTCAGAAGTTGGAAGGAGGTTTACAAATTCGAGGAGAATCTGACACGACAGAATGATGAGTTAGTAGGCCACCAAAGCAAAGTTTGAAGAAGAAGAGATAGTTGTCAAGGAAGTATCCTCCAAGAAGCTTCCACCACCCGAGGTTGAAATTTCTATTCCACCTCCGTTTCCAAGTGCTTTGAGGAGAAAGCCAAAGGTGGAGAAAAATGAGGCTAGCATTCAGAAAGTCTTCAAAAAAGTGGAGGTATTTATCCTTATCTTGGGATTGATTGACATTGTGCCTTTATATGCTGAATTTCTTAAGGTTTCATGTACTAAGAAAAGGAGTAGACCACCTAAGATGTTAGGGCACCTAAGAATTAGGGAAGACGTAATTTTGAATCATAAGAATTTGCCAAAAGAAAAATGAAGGTATTTATCCCTATCTTGGAATTGATTGACATTGTACCTTCATATGTTGAATTTCTTAAGGTTTCATGTATTAAGAAAAGGAGTAGACCACCAAAGATGTTAGAGCACCTAAGAATAAGGGAAGTCACAATTTTGAATTATAAGAATTTGTCGAAGAAATGTGATGTTCTACCCCAATTTCTTTAGATAGGACACTTGTTGAACGTGCCATGATACATTTAGGAGCTTCTATCAATGTGATTCCCTTTAGTGTATTTGAATGTCTTGAAATTGGTGAACTAAAGGAGACTAGAGTCATTGTTCAACTCGCCGATCACTCCCAAGCTAGCCCGCGAGGGCTAGTTAAGGATGTGATGGTGCGAGTGGGCAAGAATATTTTTTTGCCGGACTTTATGTCCTAGAACTAGCGCACGATGTAGTGCACCCCCAATCCTTTTTGGGAGACCTTTTATAAAAAATTCTAGGACTAAAATTGATGTCCTCTTAGAGATCTTAACTCTAGAAGATGACGTTTAAGGAGTCGAAATTGGAAAGAAAGAGAGAAACACTTCTAGGTACCTACAAGGGGTACAAAGGTAAGGATGGCTCATTGTGGATACCTCTGCACAACGACATCATCATGGGCAGAGTCGCCAATGATTATTCGAGAGACCCACCGGTAAGTGCTTGAAAGTTCAATGCATGAAAGAGTAATAAGTCGTCATGATGACAATAATCATACATGGATCTTTTGGTTTGCTTGTTTTGATTAGTTACTTGGTAGATTTATCATGTAATGCTTGAAATAAATTATCCATTGAATGAAATTTTTGATTGATTTGAAAATCCAAATGTGAAGATGTGTGATTATGTGTAGATGGAATGGATTTTGATGAGCAACGTAGTATTCTTTCAAAAGTTTAGAATAACCAAGGAATAAGGAAAACCTGGGGATAGCCTCGTGACAATCATTTTCAGGAAGGACAGGTCTCATGTCGTGATGATGGGCACGAGACCCTGCCTCGTGAACATGGAAAAACTAGGCATAAATCATTATTTGTCAAATTTTGATTTTCCATCCCCCAACTTGTTTCAAAATTGCAATTTTTGAAAAGGAAGTATGATTTTCAAAGTTAAAAATGCATTTTTGGTTCAAGAAGTGAGATTTTCTATTTCCCTAGGATTTTTTATACAAATAGTACTTCCCGTGTTAATTGATTGTACTACTTGTCCCCTAATTTGAAATTCTATCTTTATCCAAAGTGTACCTCTCTCTCTTTTCACCTATGCTGAAATTTTATTGTCATGGTACCACTCTTCACCTAATTTCATCATCTATACATTCTTTCCTCTCAAGAAACAGTCACACACACTCTTAGGTGAACATGAAAATTGAAGCTTTTTCTTCAAAAAATTAGCAATTTTTACTTCTTCTTGTGTGGATCTTACACTTCTAGGCTTAAAATTTTGGGTAATCCTTTAATATCTTTATCTATATGCTTGATTGATATTGTGGTTTTGTTATGAAAATCATGATTTATGAATGAACGTGTGTTGTTATGATGTCGTTTGGGTTTGTGTGATCAATCTTGTGATGATGAAATTAAGGATGTTTTGAATGTGCCATTGATATTGAGTGACGTGTTTTTCATGTGTTAGCTGATTAGAGGGAGCACAAACCTTGTTTGCATAAATTTATTGATGGGTTGGTGAAAAGCATATATGATGTTATTCATTGGTGAAGAATAATGTTGTTTTGAATGGCCTTTTTGCTTATACCCTCATTCTTTGAATGTGTGGTCATTTTGGGAGAATTTTCTTTGTGGAATGATATCATGGGCCATGCATTGTTTATTGTGACATTACCATTATTCTCTCTCTCAATTTGTTAGGTTGGCTCAAAAGAAACGTACTTTGGAGAAAGATAAGTCGTCAATGGGTGAGAAAAAGAAGAAACCGATTAAGGGTGCAAACCCTAAACCGATGACTCTCATTCCTTGCAACCCCAAGCCTGTGGCTAATAAGTTTTTAGGATTAACCAACCCCAAGCCTGCAGCTCGGAGAGGTTGGAACTTGAGGGAACTTAAGAAGAGCATTTTAGAGACTTGTTTTGCTTGCAAGAGAACCTTGATGGCTCTAGGTTTACTTGAACCCGTGATCTCTTTTGGGTAGAGTAGGCCTAGAGAGTTTTCTCGATGTGCACTCAAAAACCTACATAAGGTGAACCTTAGAGTTTCTCACTACCATTTGGAAGGTCACAGACGAGGAGGGTTGCAAGGCGATTAAGTTCAACTTGGATGTCAAGGAGTAAAAAATAACCTATAGAGAGGTGGCACTAGCTTTTGGGTGGAAGACTGGTTGGGACATTCCACAGACTCATCGCCAAGGAATGCCATTCTCTCTTGGGCACTTTTGGGTGCAACTAACTGGGATTGATAGGAAGAATTTGAGCTAGAGCACGATTATAGTCCACCCGGCGATCCGTTATATTCATCGACTCCTTTCTATGGGCGTTCTATGCCACTGTGAATTGATGCATTTTTTGGGCTCCGATGTACACCTTCTTTGGGCGATGTGATGTGTCCATATTTTAGTACTTTTGGGGATCAATTTTGTGCTCTTTTGTTATCAAGAGCTTGTGTTTTACCTTGAAATTCTCTAAGGAGAGGTAACTCTTTTACCTAGTCTAAGTGGATTTTGCGTGACAAAGGAAGAACATGGAGACTTGAAGACTGGAGGCCATTGAAGATCACCTTTTGAAGACTTTGAAGACTTGCTTTAAAGATTTGAAGACATAAAGACCGTAGGCCGTTGAAGATCATCCTTTGAAGACTTTAAAGACTTGCTTCAAAGATATGAACACTTAAAGAATGAGAGAAATTATTGTAAAGAAGAGTTCTTGCTACAAGAAGAATAAAAGAAGACAAGGTTCTGTTCTGGCGCCCGTTGTGAGTCATGATGCACGGGTGGTCATAACACAACCTTATCCCTTTGTACTATAAATATCATTTTTCCTCTCTTTCTTACCTCTTATTCAAGCCTGATTTTGGTACTATTCCAACCCCAGATTTCCACCATTTTCATCTTTGATTTCTCTTGTTTTATGTTTAGTTTGTTAGCATTAATTAGTATGAACTCTAGTAGCTAAATCTAGTTCTTGGGAACAATTGAATGAAGCTTCCAAACTTATGTGGTAAGATTCTCTATTTGCTCATTTATGAACATTATTGGAGAGCATTTATTGTGCCATTAATGTTGTTTTTGCCTCATTTATACGATGGGTGGTTTAATTGTATGAAATTTTTGAATGATTGAAGTAGGTGTTAGAAAAGTTGCAAATTTCTTAGCTCATTTGACATGAAATCCAAGAGCATTGATTTAGAACTTATTGTGTATAATGTGTGGTGAATCTTGCTAGATAAGTATGTTAATGTGGGTTGTTCTCACATTTATCCTATAGATGCAAAGAAAGGTTGAACCTTGAATGTGGTTTGTTCTAGGGTTAGCCTAGTAAATGCTTTGTTTGGTTAAATGACAATGTCTTTGGTAGAAGGCTTGTTGTTATCAAACCTATGACCCTTCATGTGAAATGCCATTGATGAAATACCTCTATGGTGTTGTTTGCCTAGGGTGATCATCAATGAGATTTGCAAATGGTCGTTGTTTGTCTTTGCAAACTACTATTAAGAAGCAATGAATGTTGATCCTCGAATGAGAAGTGATAACATTTCCCATAAACAATTAATGTACCTGAATGGGAGGTCATCATCGTACCTCTCAAAGTTATATTTTTATGCCCTTATACTTCATGTCTACAATTAAGTAGATAATGGCAACTTGGGGTCGTCCACAGGAAGAGGGATCTTTCCAAGTGTTAAAAAAATACTCCCTCCGTCCCAGCTATTTTTGCACTCTTTCCCTTTTTGGACGTCCCAGCTGTTTTTGCACTACCTCATTTTTTGCCATAAATGGATTGCTTTTATTATTTGTTTACTCAATTTGGGCCCAATTTCTAATTTTTTTACCCAATAATATTAGGATACCCCACTTCAATTTCAAGATACCCCACTGCAAAGACATAAAATAATATATCCTTAAAAATACTTCCAGTTTCTCTCTCCGCAAAAAGAGCTGGGATGGAGGGAGTATATAGGAGAAAACATACTAGATATAAGCATATATATATAATCATGTAAATGGGGGGGTGGGTTGATTGGTTTTGGTCCTAAATTATGAATTAAAAATAAGTTAACTAATTAAGCAAGTTATATATGCAAAGCATGCATCAACTAAAAGGGGATTAGACCAACAATTAACAGAACCTTGGGCGCAATTGACTTCCACTTCCAAGCCTCTTATCCATCATTTAACATGCAACCCATTTACTACTTTCACAACTTTTTGTGAAGAATAAACTTCTATCCTTCTTAGATAGTAGTTTCCAAGAGTGAATTCGACATCTCTTGTCAAACCTCACCAATGACTCCCTTAGCCGAAACACGACTAAAAGTATCCAATTTATGGCATAGAGTACGAAGAATCAACAAGCTTGGTAACACTTATAAACACAATACCGTGTCTAAGAAATTATCCAATTCATGCATTTACACAAGATTAGTCAAGAATGATCGACATTCATAGACTTATCACATTTGCTATGTAAGACAAACATGACAACAAGTTCAATATGATCACATTTATCTAGCAATTATCAACACATTAACATCATTGTGAAGCTCCAAATCATACTCTTGGATTTTCCATCATGAAAATGGGAAATCAACCCATTTCCCCAAACCCTAACAAGCATATCATACAAGTTCTTATATGCTCAAGATTTCAAGAACATTAATAACATTAAAAACACAGTCAATGTTCCATAAATGAATAATATTAAGAGTATTAAATAGACTACAAATTGTTCTTAAGATATGGCCTTGGAAGCCTTGGTCAATTTCTCCCAAGAACTAGATTTAGCTACCGGAGTGCATACTAATTAATGTTAACAAACCAAACATAAAACAAGAGAAATCAAAGATAAAAATGGTCGAAAACTAGGGTTAGAATAGTACCAAATTCGGGTGGAAGAAGAGTTATGAATGAGAGGAAAGAGAATGCTATTTATAGTACAAAAAGAATAATGTTGGGTTCTTTCCACCCGTGCGTCGCGACTCATGATGGGTCATCGCGACTCACGACGGGCGCCAGAACTTACCCTTGTCTTCTTTTTTTCTTCTTGTAGCAAGCACTCTTCTTCCCAATAATCCTTTTCATTCTTCAAGTCTTCAAATCTTTGAAACAAGTCTTCAAAGTCTTCAAAAGATGATCTTCAACGGCCTCTGGTCTTCAAGTCTTCAAACCTTTGAAGCAATTCTTCGAAAAGTGATCTTCAACGGCCTCCGGTCTTCAAGTCTCCATGTTCTTCCTTTGTCACAAAAAATTCACTTATAAGAGGTAAAAGAGCGTAACGTCGCTCTTACCTCTCCTAAGAGAATTTCAAGGTAGAACACAAGCTCTTGATAACAAAAGGCACAAAAGTGATCCTGAAAAGTAATAAACTATATATATAAAATGGACACATCAGACCTCCCTACACTTATACCTTAATCGCCCTCGAGTAAGAAAAGATCCAAGCACACGAAGGAATTGACGTATCCACATCCTAACTACTATTCCTGCAAGGAAATACCTCACAAAACTCTCAATATCACACATCCCAACATTAAGATCAAATGAGAAGTTTCCCAAAACCCCCATTCCTAAGTCTACCCAAACCATATCAACCTATCAATTCATTGATATCTCTTAAAAGTCTCCAAATCTCAAATTGACAATCCTAAATCCAATGGTACAAGGTGAAGCTAAAAGCATGTATAAAGTTCAAGCATGTATAAAGTTCAAGCATGTACTCCACTTTATACCAATATATCATCCTAAAATCGAAGTATATCAATAATCAAGAGTTTCATAACTTACTTCATTTTCCACGCTAGATTTCCCAATCCCAATAGATCTCAAGATGTCAAGCTACCCAATCCATCCATATGGCCACCGCAACCTTATAACTTTAACGCCGGCAAATGAGTGAATACATAACATTTTTTTCGCTTTCCCTCATTTTGCCTAGGAACCCTTTTGGGTTTTCATCCTAGCCACACATCATGTTTCTTCGGCTAACAACTCACTTTTTCCTGCACATTTAGCCTCTCTTTTTTACCTAGGTCGACCTTTTGGGTTTTTTACCTATCCGGGCCTCCAATGTTGGCTAAGATGCCCTCTCAAGTTTTCAACTTAGCGGGATTCTTTATATATATATATTAAATAATTTTTTGAATAATTTTGTTTTCAAAATTTTCAATTTTTTCCATGTTTTTCCAATCAAAAAGTAGCAAAGTGCTTTCCAAATGTTAAGACTAAGACAAAATAAAAAATAAAAAATCAAAGCTAATATCATCCAAGTACATCAAATGGAAAGCACCCCCAAAACAAAAGGGAAAAATATCCAAAACAATGAAATAAAATTTCCCAAAGTAGTGAGTCTAGAAAAACATCTCCAAACCAAGCAGTAAAATCACTAAATACCCCTCCCCACACTATAAATGCTACATTGCCCTCAATGTAGACAAAATAGGGAAAAAACACAAAGCGTAGTATGGAAAGGGTAAGAATATAATGCTCACAATCACTGCTATGAGGAAGAAGAGCCACCATCAAAATAACGCTGCTGATTATGAGCCAGCCAATCCATGTTCCTCTGCCTCCTAACTCTACACCTCTATGCTCCAGGATGAGGGACTGAGGCACCACCTGCCTGGGACTGCATCTCATTGATGCGAGCCGACAGATGTCAATCTCTCCATCCATGTTGATCAAGATCGGGGAGACAAAAACATTGTGCTCTAATATCATATTGTCCTGGTGATAGAATCCATCATGCATAGTCTGCATCATATGCTCATAGAAATCAGGCGGAGGCGGTGAGGTGGCACATAATCCTCCTGCATAGGCTCGGTTTATAGTGGAGGCTATGGAGAGTGCTGCTACTGTCACTCAGTGAATGGCAAACTACTATCATCGCGTTGAATAATGGCTAGACCAAGATCATTGAGCTTGCGCTAAAATTCCTCTCTACACGAGGAGTCGGGTGGAATCGCCAAGCCTGTGAAGGGTGTATAAAATTCCAACATCAACTTGTGGGGCAAAGGAAGTGACATGAAAGTGACCTTCCTGGCGCCATATTACCAATGAAACACCCTCGTGGTATGTGCGGTGCTCAACATCTAAAATTGTACCAACCTCTTTACAGTGATGAGGTAGGAAGTGCGCCTCCCTAAGTATAGAAAATAACCTGGTGGGAGGAATTCTAGGTACTCCGCTAAGAGTCCGATCATGCCTCCAACCATAATCTTCCCTTTTGGCTTCCCCGCCACCTCTACAATCCTCTGCATCAATAGCTTAGCCTATAACCCGTATCCCAACCCCTAACTCGTCAAGAGCCATAAGAAGTGAATGTTTTTGTCGACACATTAGTCGGCTCCGCCGAGGAAAGCACTGTGCCAGCCAAATGTTTGTGTCCATAATGGAGTGTGGGATAGATGATAACACTGCTCTTGTCATTGGAGTTCTTTGCCCTCATATTGATGATACTCCAAAATTGCATTTCGTGTTCAATCAATTGGTTATGGGAATGTGGGTCCATCCTTGCCTGTATCTCAGTTGTGTCCCAACCAAAGGCTTCCTCAACTTGTGAGATGGTCATCTCTCAGGGTATATCATCTAGGTGGAATTGATGTACCTCTCGCATGGTTGATCATCCCTCTTGCTGCATATTCTGACTGTGGATAAGAACTCCAATGTGTATCTCTAGTAGAATGGGGCACTCTTGCCCATGAAACCTTCTAACCCTTATTTGATGAGGAGGCATTGGACTGGCTGGGTGAGCCCAAGAGCATCCAATATGGGCACGTCAATAAAACTCACCTCCTTGAGCTGGCTGTCGACCAAGGCTTCCCACCTCTCTGCGTAGGGCCCGGTAATCCGAGTCAAACCTATGTACCTATCAGGAGGAGGAGGTACGGGGCTCAACTCTGGAGCTGGCAGCGGAGGTGGAGGTGGAGCGGCGGTGCACCCACCTCGTGGAGAAGCCCTAGGTCTCTTGGTAGGGGCCATATCTAATAACCACAACAAACAAGTCAAATGCACAGGAATGTACATACATGCAATCTCACAAAATCATACTCAATCTTAAACTAGTTTTCCCAACATCACAAACTAAATCAAATCATAGCCAACTAGTTCAAGTCCTAACCACAATTTCATATACAATCCATGTCACATTCAACATGCCATTAATTTCAAGTCCATTAGGTTCTCACATAGTTAAAAATCCAATACGCTATTTATCAAAATCAAATTCGCGCCTAACTAGTTTTGTTACCATTAGTACATTAATAACGGTAACATTTAAGTGCTATAGCCAAACTACCTTAAGCATAATAACATTGCATCAAAATATAAACTATGTTTAATCAAGCCAACGTTTCTAATTTCTAGTACAAGTGCAACCAAATTATCAACCAAAGCAACAATGTAAACACAATGCAAGTACAACACCAACGTGAGCAAATCAACATAATCAAAATGAGCATAATGTTATCCCACCTCCAATCAAATAATAAGCATAATATATTAACACGATCTCTATCAAACCAAATCATAAGCACAATATATTCATAAGAATCTATAATGTTCCAAAAATCTAAATCCCTAAAGCATCACACATAATCCACACAATGTCCCATAAAATTGATTATACAACATAATCAAAATTAAAGCTCAATAAAGTGAGGGAATGTACAACTTAGATGCTTAGGATGAAGAAGGAACTAAGCCCATAACCAATTTAAATCTGGATTGCTAAATTCTAGGGTTTTGTGTTCTTCAACAAAATAGGTGGATTGGGGAGTGGTGTAGGGTTGATTATAGGGTGGAGCATCAGTTAGTGGTGGCCAGAGAGTTGTGGAAATTTTATGGAGCGGCGGAGGATATGAAGGGAAGAAGAAGAATTTGAAGAGCAATGGGTTCTGCCCATTTTTTAAAACAGTTTTGTATGCCCGTCTTGACTCGCAATGTGTTCATCATGACTCATGATGGGTAGGTCAACAAACACCTCTATCCAAAGCTTGCATTGCAACTCATGACCAATCTGTCGCGACTTACAATGGGACTATTGCGAGTAACGAAAAGTGGACCCGTGAGTTCATTTTTTCAGCAAAAATCTTCTGATTTGGTTACGATTGCAACCAAACCATTGGGAATTGTGACTAAACCATTGTGACTCATGATATTTCATTGCGGCTCACGACAAGGTCATCGCGGCTCGCAAAATGTGGAGCCTGAGGACTCTTTTTTTTCAGCAACATTTTCCGATTTGGTCACGATCGCAACCAAACCGTTGCTACTCACAATGGTCAGTCGTGACTCGGGATGCAGCCATTGAAGCTCTTAAAAAGTGGATCCTGAGGGCTCTAAACTGGACAAAAGTTTCTCATCCCGTCACAACTCACGATGAAGTGGTCGCGACTCGCGATGGGCAACCCACGTGGTACTTAGAAAAACTTTTATTCCTTGCCCAAGCTTGTCCTTCTTAACTCCAAGTATTCCTCCATTTATCCATCCAATGCAATAGTTTCAAATTGCTACAAAATCATGGAAAAACAATCTGTGAAAAGCACAAAGCAAAACAATGAATCAACGACAAAAACCCAAAACCAAACAACATCAACGGAAAATCACGAATGACAATCCGGATAATCAAAACCAATTTTTTTGAACGTCGTCGCCAGGATTCACTCCCATTTCTTGAAGATTATTCACAAACTGAATCAAGGAGATCAATATCCTCTCCCTTCTTTGGCACAAAATTTTTGTGGTAAGGTTTCAAACATTTTCCATTGACTTTGAATGTATTGGACTTAGCTCGATCTTAGATTTCCACCACACCATGCGGGAATACGTTCACCATCTCAAAGGGACCGATCCATCAAGACTTCAACATACTAGGAAATAGGCGAAGGCGAGATTGAAATAGGAGGACCTTTTGACCCACGTCAAATTCCTTCCTAATGATCATCTTGTTGTTCCACACATTTGTCTTCTCCTTATATATTTTTGCATTCTCAAAGGACTCCCTCCAGAGGTCAACTGGTTGATCCAATTTTAGCTTCCAATGCAAGCCGGCCTCATTCATATCAAGGTTGAATTCTTTGATTTCCCAGTAAGCCTTGTGTTGAATCTCTACCAGTAAGTGTTATGGATTACCAAAAACTAACCGTTATAGTGACATACCAATCGGTGTCTTATAAGCCATTCTATATGCCTACAAGGCGTCATTCAATCGAGAACTCCAATCCTTACGGTTAGGGTTAACCATTTTATGAAGGATGGACTTGATTTCCAGATTGGAAATTTTGTCTTGCCCATTGGTTTGTGAGTGATAGGCAGTGAATTTCTTGTGAGTGATGCCATATTTCTTCAAGAGTTCCTCTATGGTCCAGTTAAAAAAGTGGGTTCCACGGTCACTAATCAAGGCTCGGGGTACCCTAAACCTGGAGAAGATGTTATCTTTAAGAAATTCTGCAACCACTTTAGAATTTCCAGTCCTAGTGGGTTTTGCTTCAACCCACTTCGATACATAATCAACGGAAAGAAGAATATATGTAAAGCCACGAGAATTAGGGGAAAGGTCACATAAAGTCAATACCCCAAACATCAAAGATTTCACAATACAAAATAGGCCTTTGGGTCATCTCATTCCTAGAGAAGATATTTCCTACTCTCTGGCATTTATCACGAGATTTGTAAAAGGTATATGCATTCTTATTAAATATAGGTAAATAAAAACCACTTTCTAAGACCTTCCTTGTGGTCCTCTTTGCTCCAAAATGACCACCACATGCATGAGAATGAAAAAATTCAAGAATTGAGTGTACTTCATTATCGGGGATACATCTCCTAAAAACTTGATCTGCACAATATCTCCATAAAAAGGGATCATCCCACGTATAATATTTAGCATCAATCTTCAATTTATCCTTTTGGGCCATAGAAAAAAAAGAATGGAATTTACAGGTGATAAGGAAATTTACAATGTTGGCATACCACAGTTGGAGGTCCCTTATTGTTCATCGGGGAACTCCTCCCGTAGTTGCTCCTTCACTTAGTAATTTACCTCAATGTCTTAGCATGGATTCAGCCAGCTCAAATGATCGGCCACAAAGTTCTCCATGCCCTTCTTGTCTCTCACCTCCAACTCAAATTCACTCAAAAGTAGGATCCACCTTATCAATATTGGCTTGGCCTCTTTCTTTGTCATTAAATGATGAAGCACTGCATGGTCAGTGTACACAATAACTTTTGTACCAAGCAAGTAAGATCAAATTTTTTTCCAAAGAAAATACCACCGCTAGCAACTCATTTTCTACGGTGGAGTAGTTTCTTTGGTCCTCATTGAGAGACATGGATACATAGTAGATGGCGTGAGGCACTCTCCCAACCCTTTGACCAAGCACTGCTCCAACAGCATAATCGCTAGCATTGCACATGATCTCAAAAGGAAAAGACTAATATGGGGGTTTTATGATAGGGGCCGAGACTAACCTTTCCTTCAATGTATCAAAGGCCCTTTGAAATTTTCATCCATCACAAATTCCATCTCCTATTACAACAACTTGCACAAAGGAGATGCAATCTTTGAAAAGTTATTGATGAACCGGCGGTAAAATCCTATATGGCCAAGAAAAGAACGTACGTCGTGCACATTAGTGGGATAAGGAAAAGTTTGAATCGTGTCTATCTTTGCCTTGTGAACCTCAATACCCTTAGAGGAGATAACATGGCCTAAGACAATGTCTTTCTTTACTATAAAATGACACTTCTGAGAATTTAACACAACATTAGTATCAATGCAACGTTTAAGAACTTGCAACAAATTTTGCTAAACATTTGTCAAAAGAATTACCATAAATGGTGAAATCATCCATGAATACCTCGAAAAAACATTCAAGACATTTTGAGAATATTCTTGCCATACACCTTTAGAAGGTCACGGGGGCATTACATAGCCCAAAAGGCATATGCCGGTAAGTAAACATACCAAAGGGGCACTTGAAGGTGGTCTTATCTTGGTCCTCCGAGGAAATGGCTACTTGAAAATACTTCGAGTACCCATCCAAAAATAAATAGAATGGGTGGCTTGCTAACCTTTTGAGAATTTCGTCAATGAATGGCAATGGGAAGTTATTCTTTTGAGGTCTCCACATTTAGCCTCCGGTAGTTAATTCAAATGTGCTACCCGTTTTGGACCCGAGTGGGCACCATTTCACCTCTCTCATTCTCGACCACCGTCACCTCACTCTTCTTGGGTACCACTTGAATTGGGTTCACCCACTTACTGTATGATATTGGATAAATCATACTCGCTCGGAGCAACTTGAGGATCTCTGACTTTACCACCTCTATCATAGGTGGGTTCAATTGGCATTGGGGTTGTCGCATGGGTCTCGCATCTTCCTCCAATAAAATATTGTGCATGCATGTGGATTGACCTATGCCTTTGATGTTGGCAATTGTCCATCCAATTACTTCTTTATTCTCCCGTAGCACCACCATCAAAATTTCTTGTGCGAGTTTGCTTGAAATGATAACCAGAAGTGTCTTCTCTTTCCCAAGAAATACATACTTGAGGTTACTTGGAAAACACTTAGGCTCTATCACTAGAGCTTTCATAAGTTATGGAAGGAATTCCGGTTCCTTGAGTTCCTCTAAGAGTAGAGGAGGAGGGTTTGAGAGGCCTTGTTTCATCTCTTCAAGCAAGTTCAAGTCCTCAAAGCTTTCCTTCAAGTTAGTGCTCAAAAACATCTTGCACAACATCTTCAACAACATCTAGGGCATGACAAGCATATTCTTCACTAGGATACTTCATAGAGTAATTTATGTTAAACTCGAATTTTATTTCATCAAATTCCATGGTGAGGGTACCCTTATGCACATCAATCATTGTCCTAGAATTTTTCAAAAATAGTGTCCCTGATAAAATTGGGGCGGCATGTTTATCTTGCTCCATGTCAAGGACACAAAAATCCGCAGGGAAACTAAGGAATCCACCTTAACCAACACATCCTCGACAATACCCTTAGGGTATGCACTAGAAGGATGGGCCAATTGGATTACCACCCCGGTTTTGTGCAACATACCCAAGTTGCGGATTTCATACAAAGAGTAAGGAATCACATTTATCGATGCACCTAGATCAAGCATGGCTTTTTCAAAATGTTTATTTCATATTCTGCAAAGGACTATGAACATTTTGGGATCTCTACACTTAAAGGATAGGTGTTTTTGACACAAGGCGGAGACATGCTCATTTTCACAATTTTTCAACTTATTATTGGCTCTTTGTTTTCTATTCACAACACATAGCTCCTTAAGAAATTTTGCATATCTAGGAATTCGTTCAATGGAATTCAAGAGTGGGATATTTACCTCACATCTACGAAAGACTTCGTAGATGTCCTTTTTTTCCTACTTCCTTCTCTTGTCTTTCAAAATTTCTGGAAATGGTGGTTCCGGTAAATATGGAGGAATCTCCACCATTTTTTCCTTTTTTTGAGGAGGGGATGAAGGTTCCGGAATGGAGGTTGACTTCTCAACAATAACCTCCTCTTCCTTCTTCTTCCCCTTCTTTTCTTTTTCCTTGGCCAAATTCTCAACCTCTTCTTCAACCTCTTTCTCAAACACCTCAACCCTTCTAGGCTCCTTTTCAACAATTTCATCACCTGGGGAATTTCCAACCTCTCTACCACTTCTCAAAGCAATAGCACTAGCATTTTGTCGAGGGTTGATCTCCGGTTGGGAGGGTAGTTTACCCTTTTCCTGGGCCTCTATCCTATTCACTTTGAGCTATATGACTCAGTTGAGTTTCCAAGTTCTTGATGCTCGCCTTGGCTTCACCTTGGAATTTTTTACCTTTCACCATGCACATGCTCAACCAGTGAATGGCTAGCATCACCTCATCTTTTATTAACCCTGAGCTCTCACCTTGTTCTCGGGGCTTGTTTTGAAGACTTTGAAATTGTTATTGAGGAGGCCGATATGGTTGAGGGTTTTGTCCTCCTTGAGGGTTTCCATACCAGAGGTTCGGGTTATCATGATTACCCGAATAGTATAGCCAGTTTTGGTAGCCTTGGCCCCCTTGGTACCCTTCATTTCCTTGATAACCTTGTGCACCTTGGTAGTTTTGGTTTCCATGGTAGCCTTTGTTACCTTGATACCCCATGGCACTCACCCCCTCGACATAATCATCTTGCAAAGTAGGGAAAGCATCCGTAGGATGCGCCGAGTAACAAATTTCATACGATTTAACATGTGGCACATTTTTGGGCTTGGCCATCAAGGATTTCACCATAGAAGCAAGGGCTGAGACTTGGTACTCAAGATCCACTATTATAAGGGTCACTTGTGGGAATTGGATTTCTCCTTCTCAAATCGGCCCTCGAGCTAAATTTCCTTGATTCCTCCAGTAGTTCCTCGTATAATTGCATAGCTTCTAATGAAGTCTTGTTCCCAAGGGTACCACCACCAGAACTACTCACTAGTTAGGTTGCATGTTCAATGATCGATATGAGGCTTGGAAGTAAATAGGTTTCACAACAAGTAGTTAAAGTAGCAAATAGGTTGAATGTTCAACGATGGATAAGAGGCTTGGAAGTGGAAGTATATTGCCTCCAAGGCTCCGTTAATTGTTGTTTTAATCCCCTTTTATTTGTTGTTGCATGCTTTGCATATTTAACTTCCTTGATTAGATAACTTGTCTTTCAATTTTATAACTTAGGACAAAAAACCAACCACCCCCCCTTTTTTACATGCTTTTAAATGTGTATATATATATGCTTATATCTAGTATTTTTCTCCTATATATGTTTAAACACTTGGAAAGATCCCTTTTCTTGTGGACAACCCCAACTTTCCATTATCTACTTAATTGTAGATATGAAGTAATAGGGCTTAAAAATATAACTTTGAGAGCTATGGCAATGACCTCCCAAATTTTGGCGCCGCTGCTGGGGAAAAGTCATTTATTTTTAAGTGTTTGGGCATATTATGTGTGATTATGTGCTATTTGTAAAACTTTGTTAGTTTTCTTTTGTTTTAATTTCTTAGTTGACTTGCCATTTTTGCTTGTCTTGGAGACTCATTGTTCGAGTTCTTGGTGTATGGTTCGTACGTGATCCTCTACACAAGAACTTCTACACTACAACCCCGATTTAGAGTTGAATTTGAGACAGACTATGAGGCTTTCTTTGGAAAGTGTGAATAACATCCCTCCTAGTGACCATTTTGTGGATACTTATACTTCTATGGAGCATCAACATGAGTACGAAGATGAGCATCCGGAAGGAGGGCCTCAACATTCTCCTCTCTAAGGGAGAGATCCTCCTCTCCAAGGAAGAGATTCCTTTGGGGAAAGCCTTGTTGAGGGACATTATGGCTCCCAACCTTGATCAACAACCGATGTGCATTGATTATCCTTTGGTTGGACCTAATGGGCACCTCGAGCTCAAGACCGAGTTTATAAACATGCTACCTATCTTCCTTGGTAGGCAATGGGAGAATGCCAACAAGCATCTTACCGAGTTCCATTTTTGTGTGGTGGTATGATCCCCCACGGATTAGATGAAGACTTTTACATGTTGAAGGCATTCCCATTCACATTGAGGGATAGTGCAAGGGATTGGCTGCACTACCTACCACCCAAGAGCATCAAAATTTGGCTTGACATGAAGATAAAATTTCTAGCCTAGTACTTCCCAGCCTAAATGTCCTCCACTTTGAAGAAGGACGTAAGCAACATCCTCCAATGGCATGAAGAATTTATTTTTGACTATTGGGAGAGGTTTAAGAAACTTCTCACGAGTTGTCCTTACCATGGATATTCAGAGGGAGATTTGGTCTACTATTTCTACAATGGTCTTCTTGATGAGGACCAAAGACTAGTGAGTAGTTCTTGGGGTGGTATCCTTGGGAACAAGACTTCAATGAAGGCTATGCAATTACACGAGGAGCTAGCGGAGGAGTTAAGGAACTTTAGCTCGAGGGCCAATTTGAGAAGGTTAAATCCAATGCCCACAAATGACCTTTCCAATAGTGGAAAGCTTGAGGACCAAGTCTCTGCTTCTATGGTGAAATTCTTGATGACTAAGCCCGGAAATGTGCCACATGTTAAATCTTGTGAATTTTTTTTATCGGCAAATCCTATGGACACTTGCCTTACTTTGCAAGATGATTAGTCGAGGAGGTAAGTGCCATAGGGTATTAAGGTGGTCAAGGCTATCAAGGAACCAAATGCTATCAATGCAACCAAAGCTATCAAGGTTATCAAGGAAATCAAGGGTACCAAAGTTGGCCATACAATTTGGGTAATCGCGATAACCCAAATCTTCAGTATGGAAACCCTCAAGGAGGTCAAAACCCTCAACCGTATCATCTCCTCAACAATAATAGGCCACCTCAACAACAATATCAACCGCTTCTAGACTAGGCCCAATACCAAGGGGAAAGCTCGGGGTTAACAAACGATGGGGTGATGCAAGTTATTCACCGGTTGAGAATGTGTGCGGAGAAAGGTAAAAAATTCCAAGATGAAACCAAGGCGAGCATCAAGAACTTGAAAACTCAAGTGATCCAAATAACTCAAGATGTGAATAAGATCGAGGCCTGGGAAAAGGGCAAACTTCCATCCCAACTGGAGATCAATCCCCACCAAAATGCTAGTGGTATCACTTTGAGATGTGGTAAACAAGTTAGCTCTCCCCCGGGTGATGAAGTTGTTCAAGGTGAACCTAGAAGGAGAGGCCTAGAATTTGGCAAAGGAGCAATGATGTGCCAATTTTATACGGTTATATTAGGATTATTAGGATTCACTTTTGTACACTTTTGTTCTCTAAATGTGGCATTTTGCCTTAAAATTCTCTAAGGAAAGTTAAATGCGACTTTTACACTTTTATTACATTTCTAGAGGATTTTGTGTGACAAGGCAATTTGTTCGAAGACTTTGAAGACTTTGAAGAATACCTTTGAAGATTTGAAGATTTGAAGATTTGAAGACTTGTATTTGAGCTTTTGAAGATTTGAAGACTTGAAGAAAAGTTAAGTGAAGAGGAAGACATGAGACAAAAAGAAGAAAGAAATCAAGATGTTGGAACTAGGCACCGCCGCAACCGACAACGAACCCATCGCGACTCGCGACTGACGTATGGCCTGAAATCCTTCTTGCTTTTTTGTACTATAAATACTTACCTTATCCACTCCTCTTCATATAATCTTCTTCCTGCAATTTTTTTTGGGTTCCAACCCTAGTTTTTCTCTTCTTTCTTTTCTTAGTTTTTGTAGGTTAATCATGTCTTTTAATTATCTACCTTAGTTTTATCTTGGGAGAAATGGATTATAGCTTCTATATCTATGTTGTAAGAACCATATCTATCTGTTTGGTTCTTTTTTTATTGTGCATTTATTGAGTTTTGAACGTGAATTGTTAATGGCATTGATGTTGTTGTAAGCTTGAGTATGTGAATTGCTTGTATGATTACTTGATAGGGTTGGGAGAAAGTAGCTAATTCTCCTCTCTTTTAATGTGGAATCCAAGAGCATGAGTTAGAGCTTCTTAATGATGTTGATGTGTTGATAGTTGCCAGATGAATGTGATGATCTTGAACTTGATGTAATGTTTGTTTTAGGTAGGAAATGAGACATGTTTATGAATGGCGATCGTTCTTGACTAATCTTGTGTAAATACATGAATTGGTTAAATGCTTAGACACGATGTAGTGTTTATAAATGTTGTCAAGCTTGTTGATCCTTCTTGTTAAATGCCATCAATGGGATACTGTTAGACTTGTTTTGGCTAAAGGAGTCATTGGTGAGGTTTGACAAGAGATGTCGAATTCACTCTTGCAAACTACTATCTAAGAAGGATGGAAGATTTATCTTCACAATAAGTAGTGGAAGTAGTGAATAGATTGTTTCACTCATTCTTGAAGCCTTTTTTATTTAATATTATTGTGTTCTTAATGCTATGTTTTACTTCATTCATGCCATGTGTTGTTTGATAATAGGAAGTGTTTGTATGATTGAAGTGTTAGGGTGTTAGGAAAGTGACGAATTCCTTAGCTCCTTTGCGTGAAAATCTAGGAACATGAACTTAGAACTTATTGTGCATAATGTGTTGTGATTATTGCTAGATAAGTATGTTAATGTGGATTGTTCTCATATTTATCCTATAGATGCAATGAAAGGTTGAACCTTGAATGTGATTTTTTCTAGGTTTAGCCTAATGAGTGCTATGTTTGGTTAAATAGCTATGTCCTTAGTAGAAGGCTTGTCATTGACAAATATAGGGTCCTTCGTGTATAACACCATTAATGAAATACCCCTATGGTCGTTGTTTGTCTAGGGTGATCATCAATGAGGTTTGCAAATGGTCGTTGTTTGTCTTTGCAAATTACTATTAAGAAGGAATGAATGTTGATCTTTTATGGGCATTCCCCATAGGTAATAAATGTGATAGGATGAGTGAATGGTTCAATGATCTACATTAGGTTTGGAAGTGGATATTAATTTCCCAAGACTCTGTCTTTTGTAGTTTTTACCCCTTTTTCTTAGTTTGTTTGATGATTAGCATAGTCATTTGATTTTGCTAGTTATCCTATCTTCTTACTTTCATTGCTTAGGACCACCAACCAACCAGACCCCCTCCCCCATTTACTCACTTTGATATGTATATATATCTACTTCTAGCATAATATCGACCTTCTCTGTTTAAACGCTTTAGAAAATTCCTCTTCTTCGTGGACGACCCCGAATTGACGCTATCTACTTAGTTGTAGATAGTAAGCATTTAGGGCTTAAAATATTAACTTTGAGAGGTACGGTGATTTGCCCATTTGATATGGTTATATTAGAACTTTTAGGATTCACATTTGTACACTTTTGTGCTCTAAATGTGACATTTTTCCTTGAAGTTCTCTAAGGAGGGTTAAAAGCGACTTTTTCACTTTTATTACTTTTTTAGAGAATTTTGTGTGACAAGGTAATTTGTTTGAAGACTTTGAAGAATACTATTGAAGATTTGAAGACTTGTAATTGAGCTTTTGAAAATTTGAGGAATTGAAGAAGTGAAGAGAAGAGGAGGATATGAAACAAAAAGGAGAAAGAAGAAATGGTGCTGGACTTGGAGTCCGTCGCGAGCACGTCGCGATTCGCGATGGACGAGGGGTCATAATCCCTTCTTTCTTTTTGCACTATAAATACTCACCTTATCCTCTCCTCTTCAAGACGAATCCAGCCTTCTTCTTCCTGCATTTTCTGGGTTCTAGGGTTAGCCTAATGAATGCTATGTTTGGTTAAATGGCTATGTCTTTGGTAGAAGGCTTGTCGTTTCCAAATCTATGATCCTTAGTGTATAATGCCATTGATGAAATACCCATATGGTCGTTGTTTGTCTAGGGTGATCATTAATGAGGTTTGAAAATGGTCGTTGTTTGTCTTTGCAAACTACTCTTAATAAGGAATGAATGTTGATCTTCCATTGGCAATCCCCATAGGTAACAAATGTGATTGGATGAGGGAATGGTTTGATTATCTACATTAGATCTGGAAGTGAATATCAATTCCACCCAAGGCTTTATCTTTTGTAGTTTTAAAACCCGTTTTCTTAGTTTTGTTTGATGATTTAGCGTAGTTGCTTGACTTTGCTAGTCATCTTGTCTTTTAGCTTTTATATCTTAGGACCACCAAACAACCAACCCCCGATATACATGTTTTTATATGTATGTATATATGTCTACTCCTAGCCTAATAGCAACCTTTTGTGCCTAAATGCTTGAGAAAATACCTCTTCTTTTTGGACGACCCTGACTTGCCGATGTCTACTTAGTTGTAGCTAGTAAGCCAAAAGGGCTTATAAATATTAATTTTGAGGGGTATGACGATGGTCTCTCTAATTTTGTCGCCGCTATCAGGGAAGAGGCGTTTATTTTTAGGTTTTTAGGTGTATTCGGTTGCATATTAGCTAGTTGTTTTTATTTTCCACTCCTTGGTGGTTGTTTTTGTTCTGAGTAGGTATTGCTTGAGTTCTTGGTAAATTTTTACCGAGAATCCTTGAAATATGATTTCGAACTTTTGAAAAAAATTTTAAAAAATAAAAAAAAATAATGGAGCATTTCACCTTGAGGTAACTCATAATGAGAAGAGAGGCTCAACAAGTAAGGTTTTGTAGGATGTGTCATTCCGACCATCCTACCGAGTCTTGCTATTTATTGTGGGAGGAGCACTATAAGGGGGAAAGAACCCTCGGTTTCCAAAGCCAAGGGTATTATGAAGAGTGCTACCAAGAGGTAGGAGATGTTGGTTTTCAAGGGCAAGAAGCTCAATAATGGTATCCATACCACAATCATTACAATCCAGAATTGAGTGGTAATCTGGATTGGTGGTATAAGAATGAGCTGGAAAACCAATAATACGAGCAAAATAGTTGGCCATCACCACCTTATACCCTACCCCAAAACCAAGCCCAACATGGAAGTTCAAGTTTTACACGTGAGGAAGTCATGAATACAATAGTAAAATTAAACAACTTTAATAGTGAAGAACCGGACACCCAACTCTCCTCTAGTGTTGAGGATATTGAGGGGCATGCGAGAAGTATATTAGAAGCATTGGCCCGAATAGAAGCTCGTGATTCCAAAAATACACCATCCCAAATCGAATTCGAGGATTTGGTGAGTGTGGTCACCATGGGAAATGATCTTGAGTTTGAAGGGGATGAGGAGTTGGTTGTTAAGGATGATGAAAAGGAGGAAGAGGTGATTGTGCTACATTAATTAGCATCGTCATCCCTACCCCTACCTATTGAATCAACTCCACCATTTTTGGAAGTTTTGAGGGAGATAAGAGAGGAGCCAAAATACTACCCCCGAGCTTCCTAACCACCCAACTCCCTTTAAACCATCTCCACCTCAACAAGACTTTCCTCTTGAAGGTTTTGTACCCCCACCTCTCTAATTTCGAACACTCGTAGTGAAGGGGTTCAAGCCTTCACCATATGGATAACATTAAGGTCATGACGATGTCCTTAAACGTACGGAGCTTTGTTGTGCCAACGATGTAAATAAACTAGGCCTTTTATTTTGGTTTTTGTTGTTTAGTTTTTGTTATTTTGTCTTGTTCTTTTTACCGTGTGTTTTTCTGCAATTTTGTAGCAAAGTGAAGTGCATTGAATTTGAGGAGATGAAGGAATTAAATCCATGAGGAAGGGAAGAAATATTGGAAGGTTGGTGAGAAAAGATCGAATTCTTTCTAAGTGCTAGAAGGGCTTGTGATCGTGAGTCGCGACTACCTCGCGATAACCTTGCGATGACCTCGTGAGGGGCCATCGCGAGTTGTGATGTGATCAGAATGTTTCATGCTAAAAATCAGCCTCCAGCCACCACTTTTCACGAGTTGTGACGAGCTATCGCGGATCGTGTCCAACGAGTCCTCGAGACAGCATCTACTCAAGACCTCGAGTCGAACCAAACCCAAAATGTCACCAGTCCTCGAGGCCGCAGGTCCTCGAATCAAACTGAAAACCTTTGAGACTAGTCAGCCCTCATGACATTGGGTCCTCGAGACCACAAGCCCTTGATTCGAGCAGAGCACCTGAAGACCTCAGGTCCTCGAGGCTTCAATCCCTCGACTAGAGCTAAAGTCCTCGAGACCTTGGGTCCTCGAGGCCACAAGCCCTCAAGTTGAGTTGAGCTCAATAGTGTAAGTCCTCGAGGCAGCATTCCCTTCACTCGAGCTAAAGTCCTCAAGACCTCAGGTCCTCGAGGCAGCAAGCCCTCGACTTGAGCATAACTTTAAAGTCCATCAGCCCTCAAGACCTCAGGCCAGTGCTCAAGGCCAGATCTTGAGACATCATTCCCTTGAGACCTCAAGAGCCCTCGACTCGAGCAGAACTTAAAATTCCATCAGCCTTCGAGACCTCTGGCCAGTTCTCAAGGCCATTTCTCAAGACATCAACCCCTCGAGAGCCCTTAACTCGAGCAGAACTTAAAAGTCCATCAGCCCTCGAGACCTTAAGTGCTCAAGACCAGCCCTCGAGACCTCAAGCTCTCGATGCATCAGTCCCTTGAGACCTTGGATCCTTAAGGCCCTTGATACATCATCCTCTCAAGACCTCAAGGTAGCAAGCCTTGACTTGAGTTGAACTTAAATGTCCATCACCCTCTCGAGGCCAATTCTCGAGACCAGCCCTCGAGACATCATCCCCTGGGGACCTCGAGGTCGCAAAGTCCTTAGCTCGAGCGGAACCTGAAAGACCATCATCCCTCGAGACCATCATCCCTTGAGACCATCATTCCTTGAGTCAAGCTGAAGGCCTCGATGCATCAGGCCCTAGAGACCTTGGGCCCTCGAGGCAGTAAGCTTCAACTAGAACTGAAGCTCTCGAGGCCTCACCCCTACGAGTCCTCGGATACCTGATGCCAGAAACCCTCAAAAACCAGTGAAGCCTTTAGCCCCTCGTGACTAACACCCCTCGAGACATTATCTTTCAACCTCGATTCCTCAAGGCCATAAGCCCTCGACTCGAGCTGAAGTCATCGGGACCTTGGGCCCCGAGGCCACGAACCCTCGATTCAAGATGAACCCAAAAATGCATCATACCCTTGAATCCCTAGGTACTTAAGACCAATAGCTCTCGACTCGAGATGATGCATCGCGAGTCACGACCAGTGCTGTTACGAGTTACGATGAGAAATCCAACTTTTCAACTGAGCTTAAACACCGCATAATCCTTCCTTCTTCTGCAAATACTCCTACAAACCACCACATATCCACTCATTCCTCCACCATCTCACATATATTGACATATGAAAATATGTATCTTTGTTGATTGTAGTATGCCGACTACATCATTGAGTCTTTAATTGCTATGTTCTATAATGATGCTTGGATATGTGTCGATATATCTTGGATATTTTTATTGGAAAATCTTATAGTGGTGATTGCATGATGGATTGGTTGTTCTTTGATAATACTATGGTTATTAACTCTTGATGCTAAACCTAGTATTACAAATCCTTATGTACTTGTGAGTTTGATGATGTTGTTTGTAGTGCTAGTCTTGATCAAATAGCGCCAAGGAGACAACGTTTTTCTCGAGGGTGAGTTCTTCTATGCCACTTTTGCTCTCCCCTCCAGCTTTGAAACCAATTTCGAGATAGATTCTATACAAGCACATTGGATTGAACGGAGAAACGGGTGTCACTCAACCCCTTACCTTGAGGGCAATGTAATTTTTTAAGTGCAGAGAGGGATTAGAGGACTCACATACATGCTAGCTTCATTTGGAATGCTTTTTGCTACTCTTGATTGGAAAAACATGAGAAAAAGAAATAAAAAATTAAAAATTTTGAAAAAAAATAGAAAATGAAAAAAAATAGAAAGAAAAGAAAACCCGCTAAGTTGAAAACCCGAGGGGGAAACTTAGGCAACATTGGGGGCCTGGATAGGTTGAAATGCCAAAAGGGCAGCCCAAGGCAAAAATGAGAGGCCAAAATGTGCGGAAAAAGGTGAGATGTGAGCCAAACAAACATGATGTGTGGCTAGGATGAAAATCTGAAAGGGCTCCTAGGCAAAATGAGAGGAAAAGAGAGAAAAGAAAAATGCTATGATTTCACTCATTTGCCAGCGTTGGAGTCATAATGTTGTGGTTGTCATACGGATGGATCGGGTAGCTCAACATCTAGAGACCTCTTGGGATTGGGTAACTTAGTGGATTGAAAAATGAAGTATGGGTATGAAATTCTTGATCCTTTTATACTTCGTTTTGGTTGATATATTAGTATTGGGTGAAGTATGTGTTTAAACCACCTCTATGGTTTTGATTTCATTTTATGTCATTGGATTTTGGTTGATATATTGGTAAGTGAAGTATGTGCTTGAACCTCCTAATGGTTTCAACTTAATTTTGTACCATTGGACCATGGGATTATCAATTCGGGGCTTTGAAACGTTTTTATAGGTAGTGAATTAATAAGTGGTAGGTTTGGTTAGATTTAGGAATTGGGGTTGTGTGTGAAAAATTCTCACTTGAGCTTTGATATGGGATTTATGAAATTGAGAGTTTTTGTGAGGTTTTTATTGGGTAAATATTAGCATAGGATATGGACATATGAATTCCTTCGTGTGCTTAATTCTTTTCTTACTCGAGGGCGAGTAAAGTTTAAGTGCAATGAGGTTTGATGTACGGTTATATTAGGACTTTTAGGATTCACTTTTGTACACTTTTGTGCTCTAAATGTGATATTTTGCCTTGAAGTTCTCTAAGGAGGGTTAAAAGCAACTTTTACGCTCTTATTACTTTTCTAGAGAATTTTGTGTGACAGGGTAATTTGTTCGAAGACTTCGAAGAATTTGAAGAATACCTTTGAAGATTTGGAGATTTGAAGACTTGTAATTGAGCTTTTGAAGATTTTAGGTATTGAAGAAGTGAAGAGAAGAAGAGGATATGAAACAAAAAGGAGAAAGAAGAAATGGTGCTGGACTTGGAGTCCGTCACGAGCATGTTGTGGCTTGCGATGGACGAGGGGTCAGAATCCCTTCTTGCTTTTTGCACTATAAATACTCACCTTGTCCTCTCCTCTTCAAGATGAATTCAGCCTTCTTCTTCCTGCAATTTCTGGGTTCAAATCCTAGGTTTTCATTGTTTTCTTTTCTTAGTTTTTGTAGGTTAATCATGTCTTTTAATTGTCTAGCTTAGTTTTATCTTGGGCGCAATGGATTGAAGCTTCCATTTCTATGTAGTAAGAACCATATATATATATGTATGTATATATATATATATGGTGCTTTTCCTATTGTGCATTTATTGAGCTTTGAATGTGAATTGTTAATGGCATTGATGTTGTTGGAAGATTGAGTATATGAACTGCTTGTATAATTACTTGTTAGGGTTAGGAGAAAGTAGCTAATTCTCCCCTCTTTTAATGTGGAGTCCAAGAGCATGAGTTAGAGCTTCTTAACGATGTTTATGTATTGATTATTGCTAGATGAATGTGATGATGTTGAATTCATTGTCATGTTTGTTTTAGGTGGCAAATGAGAGAAGTCAATGAATGTCGATTGTTCTTGGCTATTTTTTGTGTAAATGCATGATTAGTGGAAGTAGTCAATAGATTTTGTCATTCGTTCTTGAAGCCTTTGTTATTTAGCATTCATGTGTTCTTAATGCTATGTTTCACTTCATTTATGCCATGTGTTGTTTGAGAATAGGAAGTATTTCTATGATTGAAGTGTTAGGGTGTTAGGAAAGTGACGAATTCCTTAGCTCCTTTGCATAAAAATCTAGGAACATGAACTTAGCACTTCTTGTGCACAATGTGTTGTGATTCTTGCTAGATAAGTATTTTAATGTGGATTGTTCTCATATTTATTCTATAGATACAATAAAAGGTTGAACCTTGAATGTGGTTTGTTCTAGGGTTAGCCTAATGAATGCTATGTTTGGTTAAATGGCTATGTCATTGATAGAAGGATTGTCCTTGTCAAATCTATGGTCCTTCGTGTATAATGCCATTGATGAAATACCCCTATGGTCATTTTTTGTCTAGGGTGATCATCAATGAGGTTTGAAAATGGTCGTCATTTGTCTTCGTAAACTACTCTTAAGAAGGAATGAATTTTGATCTTCCATTGGCATTCCTCATAGGTAACAAATGTGATAGGATGAGTGAATGGTTCAATGATCTACATTAGATCGGGAAGTGGATATCGATTGCACCCAAGGCTTTATCTTTTGTAGTTTTAAAAACCCTTTTTCTTAGTTTTGTTTGATGATTTAGCATAGTTTCTTGACTTTGCTAGTTGTATTGTCTTTTAGCTTTCATAACTTAGGACCACCAAACAACTAACCCCCCCTCCATTTACATTTATATGTATGTATATATATCTACTCCTAGCCTAATAGCAACTTCTTGTGCCTAAACGCTTGGGAAAATCCCTCTCCTTCGTGGACGACCCCGACTTTCCATTGTCTACTTAGTTGTAGATAGTAAGCAAAAAGGGCTTAAAAATATTAACTTTGAGAGGTACGGCGACGGCCACCCATACGATGACGACCTCCCAAGCAAGCAAGGAAGAGGAAGGATAAGGAAGAGGATATCATCATTGACAAATCAACCTCCATTCCCAAAGCTTCATCCCCTCCTCACAAGAAGGCAAACGTGGTGGAAAATCCTCCATATGTGCCAGAACCACCATTCCCAAAAGCTTCGAAGGATAAACAGAGAAAGGAGTCCAACAAAGGTATCTACAAAATCTTTCGTAGGTGTGAGGTAAATATCCCTCTTATGAATGCTATTGACCAAATTCATAGCTATGCTAAATTTTTTAATGAATTATGTGTTGTTAATAGGAAACAAGAACAAAGAACAAAGTGGACATGCCTCCACTTTGTGCCAAAAGGAGTTACCCCCTAAATATAGCGATCCCGGCATGTTTACTATCCCTTGCATGATAGGGAATACACATTTTGAAAAAGAAATGCTTGGCCTAGGTGCATCAATAAATGTGATTCTTTACTCTTTGCATGAAATCATCAATCTTGGTAGTTTGCACAAAACAAGGGTGGTGATCTAACTAGCCGGGTGGTGATCTAACTAGCCGATCATTGTAGTGCATACCCTAAGGGTATTGTCAAGGGTATTGCCAAGCCAAAGTTTCCAATAGAGAAATCAAGTTCGTCCTTTAGAAAATAGTTAACCCTAACCAAAAGGATTGGAGTTCTCGGCTAAAGGATGCCTTGTGGGCATATAGGATGGCTTACAAGACACTGATCGGTATGTCACCTTACCAGTTAGTGTTTGGTAAGCCATGCCACATACCGGTGGAAATTCAACACAAGGCTTATTGGGTGGTCAAAGAATTCAACTTTGATATAGATAAGGCTTGGTTTCATAGGAAGCTTCAATTGCAAGAACTAGATGAGATCCGAAGGGAGTCCTATTAGAATGCCATAATGTATTGGGAGAAGAAAAAGGTGTGACATAAAAAGATTATCATTAGGAAGGAATTTTATATGGGTCAAAAGGTCCTCCTATTTTAATCCCGCCTTCATATATTTCTTGATAAGTTGAGGTCTTGATGGATCAGTCCTTTTGGGGTGGTGAATATATCCCTGCATGGGGTAGTGGAAATCCTAGATTAAGCTAAGTTCCAATGCATTCAAGGTCAATGGACAACCTTTGAAACCTTACCCCCAGAGTTTTGTGCTGAAAAAGGGAGAGGATATTGATTTTCTTGATCCGGTTTGTGAGTAAGCTCCACCCTAAATCAGCCCTACACCACTCCCTAATCCATCATACCCAATCTCTACCCACAAATTGGCCTAGTTCTTTGAAGAACACAAAACCCTAGAATTCGGGGGTTTTGTGATTTTTAGCAATCTAGATTTCAATTGTTTGTGGCTTAGGTCCTTCTTCATCCTAAGGATCTAAGTGGTACATTCCCTCACTTTCTTGAACTTGAATTGTGATTATGTTGCATAATCTATTTTTATTGGATATTATGTAGATTATGCATGATGCCTTATGGATTTAAATTGTTGGAACATTGTAGATTGTTTTGAATATTTTTTTTATGATTTGGTGTGATGTAGAACTGAGCAATATATTATTTATTAGTACATGGTGGATTGAATTGATTATATTCATATGGAATTTTTGATGTGGGATAGCATTGTGCTCATTTTGGTTGTGTTGATTTGTTCATGTTGGTGTTGTGCTTGCATTGCGTTTTTATTGTTGCTATGGTTTAGAATTTATATGCTTTTTATATGTATCTATATGTACTTAGATCTAGTATGCTTTCTCCTATATATATTTAAACACTTGAAAAGATCCATCTTCTCGTGGATGGCCTCGACTTGCCATTATCTACTTAATTTTATATTGGAAGCATTAGGGATTTAAAATATAATTTTGAGAGGTACGTCGATGACCCCTCACGATGACACAGGAGAACATCTACCTGGACTTGGTTAGTGTCTTTGTTCAAGAATGCATAGCGATGAGATTGCAGAAGAGCAGGAAAATCTCCATGGGAGGCATGGTTGGTCTTTTGGACGATTATCTAGGTCACCTGATCACACAAAGGGCTCTAGCTAACTTAGGAAGATTCTCACACAAAGGGCTCTAGTTAACTTAGGAAGATTCGGCACAAGATACAATAGTGAGAAGTTAGCTAAGGCATCTATGGTGAGACCAAAGACATTGAAGGGTAGATATGTATGAGTCTATGGCGGCGCGAGCACATGTAGCTTCATGATTCTTCTACAACTGGAGAACACTGCCATTGAACATAACACATGTTTGGATGACCAACTTATTTCACCGGACCGGAAGTTTGAAAGAAAATCCTACAACGTTATGGCCAACCAAGAGTTAGAACTAGAAGAGGCCAAAGGGGAGTGGGAGGTCATCGCCGTACCTCTCAATGTTAATACTTTTAAGCCCTGATGCTTCCTATCTACAATTAAGTAGATAGTGGCATGTTGAGGCCGTCCACGAGAAGAGGGATCTTTTCAAGTATTTACACATATATAGGAGAAAACATACTAAGCATATACATACATAGATACATATAAAAGCATGTAAACAAGGGGGGGTTTTGGTTGGTTTGATCCTAAGTTATCAAATTAAAGTACAACAACTAGCAAAGTAAGAGAACTATGCTAATCATGCAATACAACTAAAGATAAGATGAAAACAACAATTAACGGAACCTTGGGCGCAATTGACTTCCACTTCCAAGACTCTTATCCATTATTGAACATGCAACCTATTTACAACTTTCACTACTTGTTGTGAAGACTAAACTTCTATCCTTCTTAGATAGTAGTTTGCAAGAGTGAATTCGACATCTCTTGTCAAACCTCACCAATGACTCCTGTAGTCGAAACACGACTAAAAGTATCCCAGTGATGGCATTTAGCACGAAGAATCACCAAGCTTGGCAAGACTTATAAACACTACACCATGTCTAAGCATTTAACCAATTCATGCATTTACACAAGATTAGTCAAGAACAATCCACATTCATAGACTTCTCTCATTTGCTATAAGAAACAAACATGACACAGAGTTCAACATTATCATATTCATCTAGAAATTATCAATCCATCAACACAATCAAAAGCTCTAAATCATACTCCTGGATTCCTATCAAGAAAGGGGGAAATCAACCCATTTCCCAAAACTCTAACAAGTATATCATACAAGTACTTCATATACTCAAGATTTCAATAACATTTGACAATAACAAACACATTCAATGCTCCATAAATGCATAATAGTAAGAGTATCAAATAGGCTACAAATTGTTCTTAAGACATGGGCTTGGAAGCCTTAGTAAATTGCTCCAAAGGACTAGATTTAGCTACAAGAGTTCATACTAAATAATGCTAAACAACCAAACACAATACAAGAAAATTCAAAGATGAAAATGGAAGAAAAATAGGGTTCTAAACTATATCAAAAACGCAGATGAAGAAGATGTGAACGATAGGAAAGAGAGTGTTATTTATAGTACAAAAAGGATAAGGTTAAATTCTGGCCACCCGCGACGGTCTGGTCGCGACTCGTGACAGTCTCATGATGAGGCCATCGCAACTCGCGACGGGTGCCAGAATTTAAGCCTGTTTTCTTTTCTTCTTCTTGTGGTAAACATTTATCTTCATAACAATTCCTTTTATTTTTCAAGTCTTCAATGTCTTCAAAAAATGGTCTTTGGTGGCCTCCGGTCTTCATGTCTTCGAAGAAAGTCTTTGAAAGTCTTCGAAAATGTGATCTTTAATGGCCTCTGGTCTTCATGCCTCCATGTTCTTTCCTTGTCACGAAAAATCCACTTAGAAGAGGTAAAAGAGCGTAAAGTTTCTCTTACCCTTCCTAAGATAATTTCAAGGTAAAACACAATCTCTTGATAATAAAAGAACACAAAAGCGACCCAAAACAGTACTAAATTATTCACATAAAATGGGCATATCAGGGAGACATCTTCGAGAGCACTTGTGAGGCGATCTCATTTTTCCACAGTCATTATGGATCAACTACACCTACTTGGGGAGAAACTCTCGAGTTTATCCCAAGTTCTTAAAGGGATAGTTCAAGTAATTGGAGGAGTGATGGCACAAGTGGAGGAGCTCAACACGAGGGTGGATTGCCTTGAAGCCACAATCCAAACGACAGGGTTCATAGATAGGTGTTCACTAGCCACGAAGAGGTCATCCCTTTGGGGCTGGAAGCGTAGGGTAAAATTAGGAAAAGCTCGGATAGGTCAAAAGGCCTAGGTAAAAGTGAGAGGCTTGACCTGGCTAGACTTATGAGTCTAGATAAAAATGAGAGGCCGTGTGGAAAAAGGTGAGAGGTGAGCACGTTTTGTAGGATAATGCTAGGTGACAACCCAAAATGGCACTGAGGCTAAATAAGATAAATTGAGAGAAAAAATAAAAAATAAAAAAGAAACTAGATTGACAATATATTGGACTCCTTTTTTGCAACTAGGTCAAGAATCTAGATTTATCCCTATGTTGCAAGCAAGTCGATAACTTTTGGATTTCCTTGGTGGATTGTTTTTACTTTGGGATTACTCTTTGATTGCATTTGGTACTTATTTGGGGAAAGTAAGCTTGGCTTTATTCCGATCTTTAGTCACTTATCTTTTTCCATACACATTTACTTGCTTTAGATGTTTTGGCTGCCTTAGGTACAGCGGGGAGTGTGAGAGTTTTGAGATTTTCATCGTCTTGGGGGAACTGGGATAGCTTGGGAATAAGTTGGATGCATTGGCTACTTTCACATGCTTTATGTCACTTGAACCTTTTTCTTTGATTTTATTAACTCGAGGATGAGTAAAGGTCTAAGTGTGGGGAGTTTGATCTGCACCATTATGCATGCTTTAACCAATGCATTTTTTAACCAATGCATTTGACGGAGTTTTGATTTACTTTTGGTTGGTGGTTTGCCAACATTAGTTGAGTTTACATGACAGGGGGTTTAGATAACCATGTTTGGTTTTCTATTCTAAATCCCACATTTAGTACACTCAATTAGTGATTATTGACATATCGTGTTCACGGGCTCCTTGATCCTCATTATAGGTACCTTTAGTAGGTCGCCCATGAATGCTATTTGTTACATTACATTCTTGTGAAAGCCATTTTCTTTTAATGGCAGAATATTTGAAGGTAATTTGCATTGAATGGTAGTAGATGAAGTCCACTAGAATCAATGTGTGGCAAAAGGATATTGAAGCCAAGGATAGGCGGCTTTGAAGTTCAAGTTGACAAAAGGTGGAAACGGTGAATCATGGTCCGAGGAGTGTTGACTTTGTCAAAGAATTATCTAAAAAATAATTAGCCTTCAAGACTGGTTCCATTGGACTTGTCTTCTTGAGTACTACAAAATCGACTACTAGAACTCCCAATTTGGACTAACGGTTCACTAGTGGTAAGCAAATGAAGTTCAGCTGACGAAGGACCAGCAAAAACCCTCACTACACGAAGCATCAATGGCCTGTGAAGATGCCCACGGTCCACCCTACATGAAGAAACAGCACCGGTCTGTGACAATGGTGCTGGGCTATGATGCATAGAAGGGAAGAGTTGAAGAAATTTGGTTAAGTATGGAACCGGTCTGTGAAAACCTTCACGGACCATGACGAGAGTTCGGAGCAAACACCCATGCCGCTCACGGTCCGTGAAAAGGAGGCTGGGCCGTGAAAACTACTGAGTGGAAATCGAGGTGCTACTTGCAGTCCGTGAAAACCTTCACGGAATGTGGCACGAGCCCAGCTTTACGGACCGTGGCTTCCCATCACTATGAATGTTCACGGACCATACCAGATCTGGTGATCCATGCTTGAAGGCTTCAAGGACTGTGGTATCCAAGACGGTTCATGAAAACTAGGCGGTTGACCTAAGGTTTTGGCACTTTTGTCCTATTTTGGGCCTATATTTAGGCCCAATCTCTTACTAACATATATAGGACCCTAGTCTACTCATTTTCCATATACATTAGGAGAGAGAATTCATATCTTGTAACTTGGAGAGCACTGGGAGAAGGAAGGTGTCCCTTAGTTGGTTTTGTACATTTTCCTTTTCTTTTCTTCTTGTTTCATCTCAAAGGTGTGGAATTCAAATCTATATTTGAATTCCATGTCTAGGGAGTAGTTAGATTAAGCTTGGGACATATTTGGCACATGTGTAGCTTTTAATGCTTTATGAGATTCCTTAAATTCCATCTATCTTATGATATTATTGTATTGTTCCTGTATGGTACACTTATGAGCACAAATGCATGAACACTACACCACATATAAGCACAAACTTTTAGGTATGTTCATGTATGGTGCACTTATTGATGCCCTCTTGGGAAGAGAAACATAGGTGTTTGAATGGGTGGAGGGGAACGATTATGTGTGAGTGTGTGCACGAGAGATTTGATGTAACCCTAATCCACATACCATCGCACCAGTCTTAGCTGATTGCTTAACTGTTTTTCAATAGATTACGGGTAGAGATAGTTGATAGTATCAAGTTAAGTGTTGTGTTCAAACCCTAGTATCATAGATAAGGTGCATATAAACCTAAGACCTCATGTATAGAGGACTACTAGGAATTAGTGCAGTCATGGTGAAAGACCGGGACATAATACCATCAGGGAGAAACATAACCACAACAAAGGTTGGACCTTGTTGTGTTCCCCTAATTACGATTGCGGTGTCGATGAAGGGTTGCAAGCAGAAAGTATTAACATTTTTTTAACATAAAAGTGTTAAAATATTAACAATATGGGTAATGTACTAGCACAAACTATTAGCATTTTTTGTTTTGAACATAAAAGTGTTAAAAGCGAGGTCTTTTACTACTTGTATAAGTAGTAACAATCGGTCGAATATGTAATTATGTCTAAAAGAAATTGAAAAATTACTGGACCAAAATCATTCGCCCAGATTATTTTGAATCACCTTCCAGTGCACCCATTTCTCATAGACACACATACAACCCACCTACCCAACTGGAGGAACTGCCACCCACCGGAAGCATCCCAAACCTAAGCAGTCGTTAAATTTTGGCAATGATGTCTATGGATGAATCTCTCTTTGGCCAACAACGACGAACAACACACTGAACAACATCATGTCTTATCTTTAAGTATGGTTCTAGAGGATCTGGCTTGGGCGGGATCTGAGAATACCCAAACCATTCATAACAACTGGCCGGGCGAACTGATGGACGGTGATGATGTGGAGTTCACGAAAAGTGGAGTAAGTTTAACATCAACACACGCTAGCCACTTGAAGGAACGGAAGCGGAAGGATCATCAACATGGTTAACTCATTTCTTTCAAGGCCATTGGCCATTCCATGATGACAAGCAGTTAGCAGAAATATTCTTGGATGTGAGTATTAAACCTTTTTTGTATTCATATATATATTCTTTGTATTCATATGGATTCTGCATGCTCCAGTACGAAAGTCCACATACGAGTTGTAGTTTCTTGAGGTTAAAACTTTGTAGTCGTGGGTAATTGCATGTCATGCATTAACAATTTCCATTGTCTTAAAACCCCTTCCGTAATGTAATGATTCTGTAGGAGGATGAGCTGCGTGTGGTAACCCTCACAAAGGACATACATGTTTTCATGGCTGATCACATTAAGAAAAGTACATACGTAGCTTGACTTGTCAGTTCAAATCCAGAGTGTCCAACCTACTTTAACATCAGATGGCCGTACTTTGCAAATGACTGCACCAACGTGGTCATCTGCAACCTGGGTTATGTTAAACATTGACCAGTGCTTTTACTTTTAGCAGCTTTATTTGTTTACTAAATTTCTTTATTGTTTTTTGTGAAAGTAACCATTTTCCATTGATTTATTTGTTTAATGGACCCTTTGTTTATTGAGTAGTATGTTGTACAAATGTCTAACACGAATGCAATTAAGCAAGTTGCTTTATTGAGTAATCCGAATGCATGTGTGGTACGAATGCAATTATTGAGTAGTATGTTGTACAAATGCAACTATTAATGAATAATGTATATTATTAAGTTTTTATTTGAACATAAAATAGAGTTCGGATTGCTATTTTTATTTTTCTTACGGCTTATTAAATTAAGTTCGAATAATTTTTTCATTTGATATTAAATTTTAAATATTATATATATATTTATTATTATATTTTATCCTTCCCCTTGCCGTACCCGTATCCATATTTTAAAATTTTCCAATTTCTCGTCCTCATAACTGTTTAGGTACCCATTCCCATCTCAGTGCAACATAGTTACAAGGATATCTGAGAGGTTCATTCTCAAGCAGATTGTGTTTGCATTGCAACCACTTAAGACCCGCTACTCCCTGGGAAGAACGAGAGGTGCCTGGTAATGTATTGGAGATGCTAGGAGGTACAATCTCGAATATGACTCTTATACGACTAGAATATTTGAATGATGCCCCTCCAGATATTGCAGATTCAGGAATGTTGAGTGTTGTATTTACGTACCTTGCAGGGAATTACTATTTGATAATTTTTCATGTCTAAGTGTTGTTAATGGATACGATATGAGGATGCTCGAGCCCGATGTGTCCTATCACCTGCAAAAATATTTGTATAGGTGCGGCTAATGAACGATTACTAGAGGAGAAGGAGGAGAATGTACGCAGCACTGGACTTTGTTGACGTGGTAATTTTTTATAATCTTTTGGGAGTTCGTTGTTGTACCTCTCAAAGTAAAATTTATAAGCCCTATGTGCTTCCTATCTACAACTACGTAGATAATGGAAAGTCAGTTTCATCCACGAAGAAGAGGGATTTTCTTAAGCGTTTAAACATATAAGGTTGATATAATGCTAGAAGTAAATATATATATATATAAGCAAGTAAAGGGGGGGTTTGGTTGGTTGGTTGGTTTTCCTAAATTATGAAAGTAAAAGACAAAACAACTGGCAAAGCTAAGTAACTATGCTAATCATCAATCAATCTATGAAAAAGGGTAAAAAATACAAAAGACAAAGCCTTGGGGCAATTAATATCCACTTCCAAACCTAATGTAGATCATTGAACCATTCACTCATTCTATCACATTCGCTACCTATGGGGAATGCTAAAACTTCCCATTCGAAGATCAACATTCATTCTTTATTAATAGTAATTTTCAAAGACAAACAACGACCATTTGCAAACCTCATTGATAATCACTTTAGGTAAACCACACCATAAAGGTATTTCAACTACGGCATTATACACGAATAACAATAGATTTGATAACGACAAGCCTTCTACCAAAGATATATCCATTTAACCAATATCATTCATTAGGCTATATCTGGAACGAACCACATTAAAGATTCAACCTTTTATGGCATCTATAGGATAAATATGAGAATAATCCACATTAACATACATATCTAGCAAGAATTACAACACATTATACACTAGAAGTTCTGAGTCCAAGTTCTTTGATTTTCATGCCAAATGAGTTGAGAAATTTGTAACTTTTCTAACACCCTAGCACTTAAATCATACAAACACTTTCTATTCTCAAACAACCCATGATATAAATGAAGTAAAACATCACATTAAAACACATGAATGATAAATATCAAATGCTTCAAGAAAGAGTGAAATAGATGTTCTTCCTACATAGATATGGAAGTTTCAATCCATTGCTCCCAAGAATAAACTAACCAAGTAATTAAAACACATGATTAACCTACAAAAACTAAGGAAAGAAAGAAAAGAAAACTAGGGGTTTTAACCCAAAAAAATGCAGGAAGAAGAAGATTTTTTGAGGAGAGGATAGGATTTATTATTTATAGTACAAAAAAGTAAGAAAGTTTCAAGTCACCCATCTGTCGTGACTCGCAACCAATCCTTCGCGAGTAGCGACCGAGCCTAGTTTTAGCATCCTGATTTCTTTCTTCTTTTTGTTTCAGGTCCTCCTCTTCACTTCACTTATCTTTCATTCTTCAAGTCTTCAAAAGCTCAAATACAAGTCTTCAAATATTCAAAGGTATTCTTCAAAGTCGTCAAAATCTTCAAACAAATTGCCTTGTCACACAAAATCCTCTAGAAAAGTAAAAAAACATAAAACTCGCTTTTAACAGTCCTTAAAAAATTTCAAGGCAAAATCCCACATCTAGAGCATAAAAGTGTACAAAAGTGGATCCTAAAATTCTTAATATAACCATATAAAATGGGCACATCAAACCTCCCCGCACTTAAACCTTACTCGTTCTCGAGTAAGAAATGATTCAAGCACACAAAGGAATTCATATGTCTACATCCAAAACTAATATTCCCCCAATCAATACCTCGCAAAAACTGTCACAAAAATCCCAAAATCAAAGCTCAAATGAGACTTATTCACACACACAACCCCAATTCCTAAATCTAACCAAACCTACTACTTATCAATTCACTACCCATAAAAATGTTTTAAAGTGCCAAATTGATAATCCCAAAGTCCAATGACACAAAATGAAGTTATAACATCAAGCACATACTTCACTTCATACCAATATCAACCAAAATCCAATGACACAAAAAGAAGTCAAAACCATATAGGTGGTTCAAACACATACTTCACCCAATGCCAATATTTCAACCAAAACGAAGTATAAAAGAATCAAGAATTTTATAACTATACTTCGTTTTTCAACCCACTAAGTTACCTAGTCCCAAGAGGTCTAAAGATATTGAGCTACCCGATCCATCCACATGACAACCGCAATCTTATGACTCCAAAGCCGGTAATTGATTGAAATCATAGCATTTTTCTTTTTTCTCTCTTTCTCTTGTTTTGCCTAGGTGCCCTGTTGGGTTTCCATCCTAGTCACACATCATGTTTCTCTGGCTCACATCTCACCTTGTTCCACACAATTAGCCTCTCATTTTTATCTAGGTCACCCTTTCGTGTTTTTGACCTGTCCAGGCCCCCAATGTTTCCTAAGTTGCCCTCTCGGGTTTCAACTTAGCGTGTTTTCTTTTTAAATATTTTTTTTCCAATGTCTATTTTGTTTCAAATTTTCTATTTTTTTTTCAAATTTTCTATTTTTTCTTCCTTTTTCTCATGTTTCCAATCAAAAGTAGCAAAGAGAATTCCAAATCAAGCTAGCATGCATGTGAGTCCTTTAACCTCCTCTCCACACTTAAAATATTACATTGCCCTCAATGTAAACATGTAAGGTAAGAATAATAAAACTCAAGGTAAGAGGTAGAGTGACTCTCGTTTCTCCGCATAGTCGCCGCTGATAGGCGCAATCCCATGTATCTATATATAATTGGTCCCGATATTGGTTTTGGAGCCGGAGGAGGGAACCAAAGTGTCGTAGAAGAACTCACCCCTCGAGAAAAATGTTGTCTTCTTGGCACCGTTTGATAAAGACTAACACCACAGAAAATAACATTAAACTCACAAGTACATAAGGATTTGTAATACTAGGTTTAGCATCAAAAGTTAATAACCATAGTACTCTCAAAGAACAACCAATCCATCATGCAATCACCACTATTAGACTGTTCAATAAAAATATCCAACATATATCGACACATATCTAAGCATCATTATAGAATATAGCAATTATAGTCACAATGATGTAGTGGGCATATTTCATTCAACAAAGGTACAATAAAGATGCAAGAATCTTCATATGTTAATATATGTAAGATGGTAGATGAATGAGTGGATGTATAGTGGTTCTTGGGAAAGTTTGGTGGAGAAGAAGAAACGATTATGCAGTGTTTAAGCATAGTTGAAAAGCCGGTTTCTCCATCGCAACTCACGATAGTACTGGCCACGACTCGTGATGCATTGTCATGAGTCGACCAAGCCATCATGACTCACGATATCTTGGATCAGTGAGCTCAATGCTTCCAAAAATTTTCTGATTCGGTCGAGACTCGCAATGCCCATGTCGTGACTCGCGATGGCAATTTCACAACTCATGAAAAGCTGGTGTTGGGAGTTCATTTTTGCTCCCCCGTTCGTCGCGACTCACGACTTATCCCTCGCGACTCGTGACGACAAGGTTTCCCAGCATTTAGAAAGAATTCTTTTTTTTTCTTACCAACTTTCCAAGCTTTCTTCCCTTTCTCATGGATCTTATTCCATCATCACCTCTAATGCAATGCAATTCACTTTGCTACAAAATCCCAAAAAAACACACCGTAAAAAGAACAAGACAAAATAACAAAAACTAAACAACAAAAACCAAACTAAAAGCCCAATTCATTTACATCCTCGGTATGACAAAGCTTCGTATATTTAAGGTTGTTGGAACGACCCTAATGTTATCCATATGAGGAAGGCTTGAATCCCTTCACCATGAGCATCCAAAAGTAATGAGGTGGGGATACAAAACTTTCAAGAGGAAAGTCTTGTTGAGGTGGAGATAGTTTAAAGGGAGTTGGGTGGTCAGGAGGCTTGGGATTGTCTTTTGGCTCCTCTCTTATATCCCTCAAAACTTCCAAAAATGGTGGAGTTGGTTCACTAGGTGGGGGAAGGGATGACAATGATAATGAATGTAGCAAAATCACATCTTCCTGCATTTTTTCATCCTCAATAACCGACTTCTCATCCCCTTCGACCTAATACTCATTTCTCATGGTGACCTCATTCATCGAATCTTCGAGTTCAACTTGGGATGGTGTATTTTTGGAATCACAAGCTTCCATTTGGGCCAACGCTTTTGATATACTCCTTGCATGCCCCTCAATAGCCTTAACACTAGAGGAGAGCCGAGTGTCCGGTTCCTGACTAGTAAAGTTGTTCAAGTTTGCTATTGCATTCATGAATTCCTCACGTGTCAAACATGAAATTCCTTTTTGGGCTTGGTTGTGAGGTATGGTATAAGGTGGTGATGGCCAACTATTTTGCTCGTATTTTTGGCTTTTCGGATCATTCTCATACCACCAACCCGGATTACCACTCCATTCCAGATTGTGAGAATTGTGATATGGATACCATTTTTGGGTTTCGTTTCCTTGAAAACCAACATCTTCTACCTCTTGGTAACACTCTTCATAATACCCTTGGTTTTGGAAACAAGGGTTCTTTCCCCCTCATAGTGCTCCTCCCTCAAAAAATAGCAAGACTTGGTAGGATGGTCGGAATGACACTTCCTACAAAACCTTCCTTGTTCTCCCTCTCTTCTCATCATGAGTTCCCTCAAGGTCTGACGTTCCATTTTTTTTTCAAAAGTCCAAAATCATATTGCAAGGATTCTCAAAAAAAAATTCACCAGGAACTCAAGGAATACCTACTCCGAACAAAAACAACCACCATGGAGTGGAAAATAAAATAACTAGCTAATATGCAACCAAATATATCTAAACACTTAAAAATAAATGCCTCTTCCCAGGCAGTGGCGCCAAAATTTGGGAGGTCATCGTCATACCTCTCAAAGTTAAATTTATAAGCCCTAAATGCTTCCTATCTATAACTAAGTAGATAATGGCACATTGGGGTGTCCACGAAGAAGAGGGATTTTCTTAATCATGTAATCATATTAGGTTGATATTATGCTAGAAGTAAATGTATCTAGATATATAAAATCAAGTAAATAGAGGATTTGGTTGGGTGGTTTTCCTACGTTATGAAAGTAAAAGACAAAACAACTATTAAAGTTAAGTAACTATGTTAATCATCAAGCAAACTAAGAAAAAGGGAAAAACTACAAAAGACAACGCCTTGAGTGCAATTAATATCCACTTCCAAACCTAATGTAGATCATTGAACCATTCACTCATTCTATCACATTTGTTACCTATGGGGAATGATAAAAATTCCCATTCGAAGATCAACAATCATTCCTTCTTTATAGTAATTTGGAATGACAAATAACAACCATTTGCAAACCTCGTTGATAATCACTTTAGGCAAACCACGCCATAAAGATATTTCATCAACGGCATTATACACGAAGAACCATAGATTTGATAACAACAAGCCTTCTACCAAAGACATAGCCATTTAACCAAACATAGCATTCATTAGACTAAACCTAGAACAAACCACATTCCAGATTCAACCTTTCATTGCATCTATAGGATAAATATGAGAACAGTCCACATTAACATACTTATCAATCAAGAATTACAATACATTACACACTAGAAGTTATAAGTCCATGTTCTTGGATTTTCATGCCAAATGAGTTAAGAAATTTCCAAATTTCCTAAAACCCTAACACTTCAAACATACAAACAGTTCTTATTCTCAAACAACCCATGATATAAATGAAGTAAAACATCACATTAAAACACAAGAACTCTAAATAACAAATGCTTCAAGAAAGAGTGAAATAGATGTTCTTACTACATAGATATGGAAGTTTCAATCAATTGCTCCAAAGATTAAACTAAGCAAGATAATTAAAAGACATAATTAACCTATAAAAACTAAGAAAATAAAGAAAAGAAAACTAGGGTTTTTGAACCCAGAAAATTGCAGGAAGAAGAAGATCTTTTTGGGGGAGAGGATAGGATTTAATATTTATAGTACAAAAAAGTAAGAAAGTTTCTGACCAATCAATCACGAGTCGCGACCGAGCCCCCATTTCAGCATCTTAATTTCTTTCTTCTTTTTTTTTCAAGTCCTCCTCTTCACTTCACTTATCTTCAATTCTTCAAGTCTTCAAAAGCTCAAATACAAGTCTTCAAATCCTCAAATATTTAAAGGTATTCTTCAAAGTCTTCAAACAAATTTCCTTGTCACACAAGTTCCTCTAGAAAGGTAATAAAAGCTTAAAAGTCTCTTTTAACTCTCCTTAGAGAATCTCAAGGGAAAATGCCACATCCAAAACATAAAAGTGTACAAAAGTGAATCCTAAAAATCCTAATATACCCATATAAAATGGGCACATCATACCTCCAAGAAAGAGGTAGAAGTCCAAATGCAAATTTTAGATAACATTGTTTATTAACATTTTCACGGCAATGTCGTTTCGATCTAGGATCGACGGAAGGGGCCCTAATCTTAACAGGAAGTATTTTACGATGCTTTTCAAAAATTACCCATTGGCTCTCGTGTCGACATCGTGGGTATGTCGCATAATGCGGATCAACGACCAACTCGATCATAATAAATTTCCAGCGGGAAAGAAAATTTGAGCCAAAAATTTGAAGCCAAATTTCCCCCAACCAAAATTTCAAGTCTTTAATATCAGCACCATTGCCCATTTCTCATCTATAACACACTATCTCCAAACCCAAACTACAACCCCACCCTCTCCACTCACACCATTAATACAACAATTCAAGAGCTCAATCAATTTATTTTTCCCAAACATCAACTAGTGATTTGTAATTCACGTCGGTCACTGTTAGTCTGCCTTTGCAATTAACAACCGAGTTAAAACCAAAAACTCACATGTCAATAAAAAGCATGAAATATCTTGAATGTCCGACGTTGCACTTAGGTCGGCCTTAGCGACATCAATTACTCTAGTTTGCAACGTCGCTTTTACCGATATCCATTCTTTTTCCAAGTTGACATTCAAGTCATCTAAGTATTACTATATTATGTGTTTTTCATTTCAGGACTGCCCAATTCTAACATTAATTTTGTTTCGTGTGTATTGGGTGTAATAGGACGAGAGTTATCAATGGACTGTAGATGAATGACTAGTCATTTCACTAGTCGCCCTGACAATGTTAATGTCGTAGACAATATGGAGGTTCAATACCTTTAATGTTTAAATTAGATAGCAACCTTATGTATTATTATATATTGTAACATGTATTTGTAATATAGCTAGTTTTGTTGATTTTAACATGTCATTGTTAATTTTCCCACATAAATTTAATGACAATTGATTATTGTATGATGTTTAACCATTTCCAAAGTTATCCAATAGTAAATAACATGTAATGGCTATCGATGAATGATTGTTTGTTTCATCAAATATTAAATATTATAATATTTAACCGAAGCATTCTCTTCACGATTGATCTGCGACGTCGGACTTACTAGTGCTCATGCAACACATAAGCAACGTTACATGTGGAACTGGCGTGTAATTCTTTTGCGCCATAGGGAATTCAAAATGACGTCGTATTATTCATTGTTCCATTTCAACATGCACATGAAATGGGTGCACCGTAATATGTGATGTCGTTGTTCTTTAGAACAACATTGATTTGAACGATCACATCGGCCTTAGTGCTATGAGCGATGTCGAACATAAAATCTGCCAACGTCACTCGAAAAACTGAGGTAAAATATATTTATTACCTTGGTTTTGAAACGAGGTGAAAAACTATACTTTTTGCGTCACCCACATTTACCTCAGATTTTTATGGTAAGAAACCGAGGTAAAAAACCCTAAAAAATTGAGGTAATATGTGTTGTCAGTTGTAGTGCTTGAGTATGACTTTTGGTTTGATTTGGATATTGAAATTCAATCTGGACAGCAACACCAGATACAAAAATTGAATTTAAAAAAACCATATACTAATAGCAACATTTAGAAAGGTTATAACTATTACGGTTGATTTGTATTGTGGAGGTTGGATTTTTATATTAAGTACTTCAGTTTGATGATGTAGAAATTAAATTAAATTTTATTACAGAATTTTATATTAGTTTACATATTTTCTTAATTTGTAAATAAAATTTCTAATGAAATTGACTTATTTGAGTATAGGGTTTAGGGATCATTCAATTTGAAACTAAATACTAACCAAAACTGAATTAATAATTCGGCTCGGATGAATTGGTTATTCGGGTTATTCAAACAGGTTTTGGTTTTGAGTTTCCATGGAGCAAAACCAATTAACCTGAACTGAATAATGTTTAACCAATTAAACCGATTTGATGCCCATCCCCGTAGTCATTTTAGGAATTGATGAAAATACCGATCACTGGGCCCCATTTCGATGCAAAATTTTGACAATCGATTTTCACCCTGGAAAAATAGTAAAATGTTCCATTTTGTATGTTTAAAAATAAATTGCAAACGAGTTTGTACATGTACGGTAAATAAAGGATTTTAATTTAGAATATCTTGCAGTTTTGAAAATATCAACATTATGATATGACAATATATTAATTTCAATTTAAAGGCGATGTATACCTAGCTACTGATACTGAACTGCAGGTAGTGGTAAATAGTTCAGATAATAATAGCAGTCCAGGGCCAGATGGGTTCACACCAAAATTTTACAAAAAATGCTGGTCTTTTATTAAACAAGATCTGATGGATGCTGTAAATGACTTTATATCCGGCTCTGAAATCCCTAAAGGTATATCCAGTACTTGGATAGCCCTCATACCAAAAAAGTAACACCCTGTTCTTTTGGGGATTTTAGACCAATAAGTTTATCAAATGTCATAAACAAAATCGGCTCTAAGGTTTTGATGGAAAGACTGAAACCTCACATGGAGTCTTTAATCTCTCCTAATCAATCCTCTTTCTTGAAGAAACGAAATATTTCGGATAATATCTTGTATCTTCAGGAAATGATCAGGTTCCTTGATAAGAAGAACAGAATCCCAAACTGTATACTGAAATTGGACCTAATGAAAGCATTTGATAGGGTTAACTGGCAGTTCCTTAGAAAGATTTTACTCAAATTTGGGTTTAATGGGAATTTTTTGAATGCGGTTATGAGTAATTTATCTCAGGCCTACTTCTCCGTCCTTGTAAATGGGAATCCAGCTGGTTTCTTCAAAGCTACGAGGGGTATTAAACAAGGTGATCCTCTCTCTCCTTTTCTCTTCAATATTTTTTCTGAAGCTTTCTCTAGGAGTTTATCATTCATTTTCTCCAATAATAGGCTTACAGGCTTCCAATTACCTGCTTCTATCTCTGCAGTTTCACATTTAATGTATGCAGATGATACGATCATATTTTTGCAAGCATCTAAATCTAACTTGATAAGAATTAAGGCTTTTTTAGATATCTTTGAAATCACTTCGGGCCAGAAATTTAATTTTGAAAAATCTGAATTCTATCTCAGTAAGGGAGCTTCAAATCTAAGATTTAACCAGGTGAGGGCGATTCTGAAAATGAAAAAAGGCACCTTCCCATTTACCTATCTAGGCTGTCCCATTTTTCAGGGTAAAACCCTAAAAAGATATTTCCATCCATTGATGGCTAATCTTGACACTAAACTTCAGAGTTGGAAAAATAAGTGGCTTAGTGCAGGGGGGGAAATGATTCTAATCAAACACTGCTTATACTCCTTACCACAACATCTGTGGGCAGTTACTAATCCCCCAAAGTCAATCATTAGAACCTTTGAGAAGAGATTAGCCAGGTTTTTCTGGGGTGAATCTGAGGGAAAAAAAATATAATCTGGAGGAAATGGTCTGCAATTTCAGTTTCCACTGATATGAATGGTCTTGGTTTTAGGTCTATTAGAGCCATTCTTGATACTTGTTCTGCAAAACTTTGGTGGAAGAGCCAGCTAGGAGTAACTTTGTGGGCAAAATTGCTATGGTCTCTGCCTATTTCCTACAGGAAATCAGTCACATGGAAGAGAATTCTGTCAGTTAACTCTTTTGCAGAACAGAATTCTAAAATTATTCATGGTAAAGGAAATTGCAGCTTCTGGCTGGCAAATTGGTGTCCATCTGGTCCTCTCATTAACATTATCTCTCTAAACATAGTATCTGGTATGCCATATCTGTCAGTGGCTGATTACATAAATGCTAAAGCAAATGTTTTAGCTCGAATTAGTTCTTTTCTAGAACATGATACTCTGGTCTTTCTTCAGGATGCACACCTAATGGTAGACAGAGATGATAGATTGATATGGAAACCTGAACCCTCTGGTAATTTTACATATAAATCTACATACAGAGCTCTAACTCAGTCACCAGGTAACTCCCTTGCCCCTAAATTTATTTGGAATAATGCTATTCAGAAGAAGATATCAATTTTCACTTGGAAATTGTTACAATCCTTTCTCCCCTTTGATGAGGTTCTTATTACATGTGGATTCAGTTTAGCATCTAAATGTCCTGCTTGCTGTAGTTCAGATTCTATTCAGCATTTTTTTATATCATGTCACATTGCTAGATCTGTCTGGAGTAACATAGCATCCATAGTTGACTTCCATCTTAATCAGGATCACTCCCTCTCAGAGAGATTTTTTCTTTTCTAGGATTGTCATGACTTACGGGGCTGGAAGCAGTTTATCTGTAAAATTTTGCCTTCTCTCACCTGCTGGACACTTTGGAAAGCTAGGAATATGTTCATTTTTTATAATAAGCCCTTCTCCACTCTAGCAATAACTAAAGAAGTACATGAGCTTATAAAACTGACTCTTTTCTCCTCACCTAGGACATTGTTTTCTCATTCTGTCATGGATTCTCCTCTAAGTCAATGGATACCTTTCACTCGACCACCTCCAAAGCCAAATATATCCATTGTATGGTTGGATAAGCCTCCATTAGGATCAATCAAAATAAACACAGACGCATCCTGATATCCTGATAAGGCCTCCGTTGGTCTGATTGCTAGAGATAGTTTAGGAGATCCGATATCAGTTTTTTTTGATACCATTACTGCGGCCTCACCCCTAGAAGCAGAAATTAAGGCACTGCTACTAGCTTGCAGTAAGTTTCATGATCTGGATCATAATTATGTCTTTGAAACTGATTGTAAGCTGGCTGTTCAGATGATCAAAGATCCATATGTGGCAAATTGGAAGCTCTTTGATCTGACTTATAGGGTCAAAAACTTACTAGGATCTTCCCAGCTAAAACATGTGGTTAGAGAAAGCAATTCAGTGGAAAATGCTATTGCAAAATCTCATTTTGGCTCAGCTCAGAGTCTTAATCTTCAGAATATTACTCCGCATATCAAGGGACTGATTTTATTGGATAAGCTTCAGACTCCACATATTAGAACTCATGCTTTGCCTTAGAATTGATACTGCTATCTTTCTTGCAGGTTGAATAAGGACTAGTGATTACAAATAAGAAAATACATGGACGTACTGGATGGCTACTTCTTTCCTGCTGTAGCATTCCCTTTGGCTGGAGGAGACCTGGAAAATACTATCTTGATGTTCAAGCGCCTGCGCTCGGACCCCGAGCACTGCTTTGGATACTGTCTACTTGTGCAATTTCCATTCTTACTTTTGGTTGCTGTATTTAGCAGGATTATCACTGACTATCTGGTTTTGGAGTTGCCTGGCCACAAGAGAGAATTAACACGAGGGGTGGAGATTCTCGCTTGTGGATCGCAACACCACTACAGATCTAGTCACTTCTATATATTTGTTTATATATCCTCGTTATAGGTAGTATTAGGACTTTTGGAGGCAACCATGTTGTCTCACCTAGGGGCGTCTTACTATAACAAAACTCTGGATGTACAATTTTCTAATATGGTTACTAGGTCTGGGGAACCTAATACATATCCCCCACCTACGGGTATTTTCATTAAAAAAAGGCGATGTATACCCAGTTACAAATAGAGGACAAAAATCTTACAAGTGTAGGCTATTTGCGGGACGGATGTGATATTAAGCTTTCTAAGATTAACAATACTTTGTCGATTATGAATACAACAATAGAAGTATGCTATTACTATGTCATTGTAATAAGAAATTTCAAATTATCACTAAAACAAAATGCAATTTTTACTATGTAGTAAATACAAAGAGGAATGATTATACTGTATAAGGTATATTAGGAAATGCCCGACTGTAGTTACTCGACCCTCGTTATGGAACACGACAAACAGGACAATGAGTAGTCATGCAATATCTTATGACCCGCTTTCACTCGAGGTTGTTAAAACTTATCGAAGGCTTTGAGGTCAAAGGAGGTCAAATTTAAATTTATATTCTGCACCCAACTCACTACTATGCTACCGATAGTCTAGTTAATTGTAAGCCATGAGTATGTTTAGAGAGATGTTAGGACCTAACAGTTAATTAAAAACAACCATGGTCAGGTTGTCGATCCATCCGTGTTTCTAGGAGTAGAAAGAATGGTAAACAAGGGGGTAGGTGGGTTTTTTAATTAGCAAATACAAACATGAAAGTAAAAAGCAAGTAAACTATATTAGCTAGTCACTTGAGAATTTTTTCGTAACATGGTTTACTTAATGCTTCGATCCTCGATTAATTCACATGTGAGATTTCAATAACCTAATCTAGTGCTCATAACACGTAATGTGGTCGATGATTAGCACTACTCCGTACTTGTAACCATGGGTGCTCTTAAAATTTTCCATCGACACCGCCTCCGTAATTAGGGGAGTACAACAAGGTCTCACCGTTGTTGAAGGTTTGTTTCTCCCTCGTACTATTACGTCCCGGGCACTTCACCACGGATGCTCGACTCCTTAGGCCAATAAACGAGGCAAAGTGAGGTAGCCATCTTATCTATGACACTAGGACCTCTTACAACCCTAGCTTGCTACTTTTCACCATCACTAGTAGTAACCCTTCGGACTAAATAGTCAGCTACGATTTGTGTGTTGTCGTCATAATAGTAAAACTCGGAAAAGACCTACGTTCACACACCCACGTAGACCCGGACCCTGCTACCCCTATCACATCAAAAATTTCTCTTCCCCGAGGGGTATCAATATTTTCACAAACATGAATGTATAATAGAGTGTGTGCTAATAGACTGTATCATTCATGCAATCATAACATTCAAAATAAGAATATCACAAAAGCATAAATCAACACATGAATACAATTATCCCCAAGCTATAGAAAACTACTCCCTAGACTTGAAATTCAAATATTGATTTGAATTCCACATCATAGGATCAAAGAAAAATAAAAAGGAAAGAGAGAAAGAAGAGAGAATGTTTCTCTCTCAAGGATGCTCTCCCAATTACAAATGAACTGATGAAAAAAGGATCCAAGACCCTAACCCTAGTGGACAAAGGCTATATTTATAGTAGTACGGAATTGGGCTGGAAAATAGGCCCAAAATAGGAAAAAATAATGGGAAACCCTAGTACAGCGGTCAGTCGGGCAGACCGCCACGGATGGCGCGGTCCGCGCCGCTACTTTGCCTCGTGCTGGCACGGGGCACCAGATCTGGCAAGACTTGTTTGATCCATGCTGGAGCGGGCTGCGGGATCTGGAACGGGCTGTGTCACCTACCTAGCCTGGGCCATGGCATCTTCTACGGATTATGTTGGGCACGGTCCGTGTCGCTTGGCATGGCCCGTTAACATAATAGTCATTTTCACACTTGAAATCCATAGTCTGTGTTTTTTGGCACTACCCATCATCAGAATCATTATTTTGCTCAGTATTTTGGCATGGGCTACTCAATTCTTTACATATCCCTGGCTGGTCTCGATATTTTGCACTTGAAACGGTGTAGGCCGTCGAAAGTGAGATGGCCCGCACCCATATTGTTAATTTTGGAATGAAAATGGAAACTTGAGAACATAGCCCATTTAGATTGGTATAGGTAGTATAATGTGGCGTGGGCCATCGGTGCCATGCTTGGTGCCACCTATGAGCTGTATGTGCCGATCCGTTGATGCTTCGGATGACTGAACTTCTTTCCTTCGCTACGAATGATCCGTTAGTCTGTTTTGAGAGTTTTAGTAGTCGATTTTATGGTTTTCGAAGAGACAAATCCATTGAAATAAACGTCAAATGCCGATTCTTCTTTTACCGTTATCATAATTTGGTGCAACTCTCAGACCACAATTCTCTGTTTCTTTATTGGCCATTTTGAACTTCAATGCCACCTATATTTGCCTCCTTCCTTCTACTACAACGATGTGGTGTATGTGGCCTTCATCTACTACCATTATAATATGAATGGCCTTCTACCTTTTCTACCATCCTTGCAAACATCCTTCACATAGAATGTAACAAAAAGTACCCACGAGTGACCTACTAAGGATGATCACAAAGGAAGATCTAAGTGCCCGTGGATACAAGATGTCCATTAGTACCAATTAAGTCTACAAATTGCGGGATTTAAACATGAAAGCCAAACATGGTCATCTAAATCCCTCGTCATGTAGACTCAACTAGTACTAGTAATCCAACATATAGAGCAAGCCAATTATTACGCCGAATGCAACGGTTAATGCATGCATAATGAAGCACATCACCCCATAAGTGTTTTACCATCCAATTTCTAGTATGAAATGGATAACAATCACTATCACTTACGAATATTAACGGGGACTACTAAATTTCATAATTACTGTACAAAATACTTCTCATATTAAATTCACTAATATCATCTGCTACAATAATCATATTAATGGTATGCAGGGGCTTATGGAAGGGTAGTTGGTAGGGGGCAACTTGTACCGATGGTGTGATCAGAAGTTGGTATTTGTTCGTAGACTATATTCAACTTCAACTATCTACTATCAACAACTATTACTCTAACTAATATGGGTAATATACTATCACAAACTATTAACATTTTCATTTTGAACATAAAAATGTTAGAAGCAAGGTCTTTTACTACTTGTATAAGTACTAACAATCACACGAATACGTAATTATGTCTAAAAGAAATTGAAAAATTACTAGACCAAAATCATTGGCCTGGATTCTTTTGAATCACCTTCCAGTACACCCATTTCTCACACACACACACAACCCACCTACCCAACCAGAGGAACCACCACCCACCGGAAGCATCCATGCAGATGCGTAAACCTAAACAGTGGTTAGACTTTGAAAATGATGTATATGGACAAAGATCTCCCTTCAGGAAACAATAATGAACAACCCACTAAACAACATCATGTCTTATCTTCAAGTATGGTTCAAGAGAATCTGGCTCGGGTGAGATCTTAGAATACCCAAACCATTCATAACAACTGGCTGGAAAAACTTATGGACGGTGATGATGTGGACATCACAGATTGTGGGGTAAGATCACCATCTACACAGGCTAGCCCCCTGAAGCAACGGAAGCGGAAAAAGCGTCAACAGGGTCACCTCATTTCTTTCAAGGTACATTGGCCATTCTATGATGACAAGCAGTTAGCAGAACTATTCACATATGTGAGTATTTCAACCTTTTTTTATTCATATGTATTCTTTGTATTCATATAGATACTGCATGCTGTAGTACCAAAGTCCACATACGTGTTGTAGTTTCTTGAGGTTAAAACTTTTTTGTTGTAGGTAATTGCATGTCATGCATTAACAATTTCCATTGTCTTAAAACCCCTTCCATAATGTAATAATTCTATAGGAGGATGAACTGTGTGTGGCAACCCTCACACGGGACATACATGTTGTCATAGCTGATCACGTCATGAAAAGTTCGTAAGTAGCTTTACTTGTCAGTTCAAATTAAGGGTGTCTTTATACGTATTTCAGAGAATAATATTTTTTTTGATATTAAATTTTGAATATTATATATATTTATTTATTATTGTATTTTATTCATCCCCTTGCCGTACCGGTGTCCATAATTTTTAAATTTTCCCATTTCTCATCCTCATACCTGTTTAGGTACCCTTTCCTATCTCAGTGCATCATAGATACAAGGATATCTCCAAAATTTAATTTTTCAGTGAATTCGAGAGATTCGTTCTCAAGCAGATTGTGATTACGTTACAACCTCCTAAGACCTGCTCCTCCTCGGGAAGAAATGGAGGAACCTGGTTATCGTATTGGAGAATCCAGGAGGTACAATCTCGGGTATGACTCTTATACACTAGAATATTTGAATGATGCCCCTCTAGATATTGGAGATTCAGGAATGTTGATTTTTGTATTTACATACCTGGTAGGGGAGTACAATTCGATGATGGTTCAGGTCTACGTGTTGTTAATGGATAAGATATGAGGATGCTCGAGCCCGATGTGGTCCTATCACCTGTAATTTTTTCTGACCCTAATGTTATCCATATGGTGAAGGCTTGAACCCCTTCACCATGAGCATCCAAAAGTAGAGAGGCAGGGGTACAAAACATTCAAGAGGAAAGTCTTGTTGAGGTGGAGAAGGTTTAAAGGGAGTTGGTGGTTAGGAGGCTTGGGATTGTCTTTTGGCTCCTCTCTTGTCTCCTTAAAACTTCCGAAAATGGTGGGGGAAAGGGGTAACAATGCTCATGAATGTAGCACAATCACATATTTCTCCATTTTTTCATCTTCAACAACCAACTTCTTATCCCCTTCAAACTCAAATTCATTTCTAATGGTGACCTCACTCACTGAATCTTTGAGTTCGACTTAGGATGGTGTATTTTTGGAATCACGAGCTTCCATTCGAGCCAACGCTTCTAATATACTCCTCGCATGCCCCTCAATAGCCTCAACACTAGAGGAGATCCGAGTGTCTGATTCCTCACTGGGGAAGTTGTTCAAGTTTGCTATTGCATTCATGACTTCCTCACGTGTCAAACTTGAACTTCCTTGTTGAGCTTGGTTATGGGGTATGGTATAAGGTGGTGATGGCCAACTATTTTGCTTGCATTATTGGTTTTCCATATCATTCTCATACCACCGATCTGGATTACCACTCCATTCTGGTTGTAAGAATTATGGTATGGATATCATTCTTGGGTTTCTTGCACTTGAAAACCAACATCTCATACCTCTTGGTAGCACTCTTCATAATACCCATGGTTTTCAAAACCAATGGTTCTTTCCCCCTCACAATGCTCCTCCCTCAACAAATAGCAAGACACAGTAGGATGGTCGGAATTACACATCCTACAAAACCTTGCTTGTTGAGCCTCTCTTCTCATCATGAGTTCCCTCAAGGTGAGACGTTCCATTTTTTTTCGAAAGTCCAAAATTATATTGCAAGGAATCTCGATAAAAATTCACGAAGAACTCATGCAATAACTACTCCCAACAAAAACAACCACCCAGGAGTGGGAAATATAACAACTAGCTAATATGCAACCAAATATACCTAAACACTTAAAAATAAATGCCACTCCCCCGGCAGTGACACAAAAATTTGGGATGTCGTCGCCGTACCTCTCAAAGTTAAATTTATAAGCCCTAAATGCTTCCTATCTACAACTAAGTGGCTAATGGAAAGTCGGGGTTGTCCACAAAGAAGAGGGATTTTCTTAAGCGTTTAAACATATAAGGTTGATATTATGCTAGAAGTACAAATATATAGATTTATAAAAAGTAAGTAATTGGGGGGTTTGGTTGGTTGGTTTTCCTAAGTTATGAAAGTAAAAAACAAAACAACTAGTAAAGTTAAGTAACTATGCTAATCATCATGCAAACTAAGAAAAGGGGTAAAAACTACAAAAGACAAAACCTTGGGGGCAATTAATATCCACGCCCAAACCTAATGAATATATTGAACCATTCACTCATTCTATCACATTCATTACCTATGGGGAATGCTAAAACTTCCCATTCGAAGATCAACATTCATTCCTTCTTAATAGTAATTTGCAAAGACAAACAACGACCATTTGCAAACCTCATTGATAATTACTTTAGGTAAACCACACCATAAAGGTATTTCATCAACAGCATTATACATGAAGAATCATAGATTTGATAACATTAAGCCTTCTACCAAAGACAGGTCCATTTAACCAAACCTAGCATTCATTAGGCTAAACCTAGAACAAACCACATTTAAGATTCAACCTTTCATTGCATCTATAGGACAAATATGAGAACTATCCACACTAACATACTTATCTAGCAAGAATTTCTAAGTCCATGTTCTTGGATTTTCATGCAAAAAGTGTTAAGAAATTTGCAACTTTCCTAACACCCTGACACTTCAATCACAAAAACACTTCATATTCTCAAACAACCTATGATATAAATGAAGTAAAACAATACATTAAAACACATGAATTCCAAATAACAAATGCTTCAAGAAAGAGTGAAATAGAGGTTCTTACTACATAGATATGAAAGCTTCAATCAATTGCTCACAAGATTAAACTAACCTAGATAATTAAAAGACATTATTAACCAATAAAAAGAAAGAAAAAAAATTAGGGTTTTTGAACACAGAAAATTGCAGGAAGAAGAGGATATTTTTTAGGAGAGGATAGAATTTAGTATTTATAGTACAAAAAAGTAAGAAAGTTTCTGGCCACCCGTCCATCGTGACTCGCAACCAATCCATCGTGAGTTGCGACCGAGCCCAGTTTCAGCATCTTGATTTCTTTATTCTTTTTGTTTCAAGTCTACCTCTTCACTTCACTTATCTTCAAGTCTTCAAAAGCTCAAATACAAGTCTTCAAATTGTAAAATCTTCAAAGGTATTCTTCAAAGTCTTCAAACAAATTGTCTTGTTACACAAAATCCTCTAGAAAAGCAATAAAAGTGTAAAAGTCGTTTTTAAATCTCCTTAGAGAATTTCAAGGCAAAATGCCACATCCAGAGCATAAAAATGTACAAAAGTGAATCCTAAAAGTCCTAATATAACCATATAAAATGGGCACATCATCCCTCCAAGAAAATGGTAGATGTCCAAATGAAAATTCGTAGATAACATTTTTTATTAATATTTTCAAGGCAACGTCGTTTCGATCTCGGATCTATGGAAAGGGCCCCAATCTTAACATGAAGTCTTTTACAACACTTTTCAAAAATTACCTATTGGCCCTCATGTGCGACGCCGTGGGTATGTCGCATAATGCGAATCCGCGACCTACTCGGTCATAATGAAATTTACAGCGGGAAAGAAAATTTGAGCCAAAGATTTGAATCCAAATTTCCCCCAACCAAAATTTCAAGTCTTTAATATCTGCACCATTGCCCATTTCTCATCTATAAAACACAATCTCCAAACCCTAGCTACAAAACACCACCCTCACCCTCTCCACTCACACCATTAATACAACAATTCAAGAGCTCAATCAATTTATTTTTCCCAAACATCAACTAGTGTCTGATGATGGAGCATCTCCGGGTTCAAATAATTGAGGTAGTTTTCCATACATTCAATGTTAATTTAGTAATTTAATTACCATATTTCTATAAGTTATTTTTCTCATTGATCAAAACTTGTATATTTTTATGATGGATGATGATTGTGTTACATGTAATATAGTGTGTATTGTTTTTGTTTCCAAGATGATGCAGTATTTGTAAGGAATGAGAAAAAATGGCTAGATTAGGGCTGATTGTGTACAATAATTAGTGATTTGTACGAACACAATATAAATGTGCGGCGTCGGTCACTATTAGTTGGCCTTTGCGATATACAATCGAGTTAAGACCGACAGCGCACATGTCAATAAAAAGCGTGAAATATCTTGAATGTCCGACGTTGCACTTAGGTCGGCCTTAGCGATGTCAATTACTCTAGTTTGCAACGTCGCTTTTACCGATATTTGTTCTTTTTCCATGTTGACATTCAAGTCGTCTAAGTATGACTATATTATGTGTTTTTCATTTCAGGACTACCCAATTCTAACATTAATTTTGTTTCGTGTGTATTGGGTGTAATAGGACAACGAGAGTTATCGATGGACTTTATATGAATGACTAGTCATTTCACTAGTCTCCATGACAGTGTTAATGCCTTACAACGTAGACAATATGAAGGTTCAATACCTTTAATGTTTAAATTAGATATCAACCTTATGTATTATATATATTGTAACTTTTATTTGTAATATAGCTAGTTTTGTTGATTTTAACATGTCATAGTTAATTTTCCCACATAAATTGAATGACAATTGATTATTGTATTATGTTTAAACATTTCTAGAGTTATCCAATACTAAATAATATGTAATGGCTATCGACGAATGATTGTTTGTTTCATCAAATATTTAATATTATAATATTTAACCAAAGCATTCTCTCCACGATTGGTCCGCGACATCGGACTTACCGGTGCTCATGCAACACATAAGCGACGTTGCATGTGAAACCGGTATGTAATTGTTTTTGCGTCATTGGCCATTTGAAATGACGTCGTATTATTCACCATTCCATTTTAGCATGCACGTGAATTAGGTGCACCGCATTATGCGATGTCGCTGGTCTTTAGAACAACGTCAATTTGAACGACATCGCAAACTTTCCTCTCACGTCGCGTGTGCTATCATCGGCCTTAGTGCTATGAGTGACGTCGAACATAAAATATGCCAATTTTACTCAAAAAATTGAGGTAAAATATATTTATTACCTTGGTTTGAACCGAGGTAAAAAGAGTATACTTTTTACTTCACCCACATTTACCTTAATTTTTTTATGGCAAGAAACCGAGGTAAGAAGCCCGAAAAAACCGAGGTAATAGGTGTTATCTGTTGTAGTGCTTGAGTATGATTTTTGGTTTGATTTTGGATATTGAAACTCAATTTGGACAGCAACCCCAAATACCGAATTTGAATCTAAAAAAATTATATAATAATAGCAACATTTTGAAAGCTTATAACTATTACGATTGATTTGTATTGTGGAGGTTGGACTTTTATATTAAGTACTTGAGTTTGATGGTGTAGAAATTAAATTAAAGATTATTTTTTGGAATTTTATATTAGTTTACATATTTTCTTAATTTGTAAATAAAATTTCTGATGAAATTGACTTATTTGAGTATAGGGTTTAGGGATCGTTCGATTAGAAACCAAATACTGACCGGGACTGAATTACTAATTTGGCTCGGATGAATTGGTTATTCGGGTTATTCAAACAGGTTTTGGTTTTAAGTTTCTATGGAGTAAAACTGGATAACCTGAACCAAATAGCGTTAAACTAATTAAACCGACTCGATGCCCATCCAGATGAGCATTTTAGGAATGGATGAAAATACTGATCACCTTGACCCATTTTGGTGCAATTTTAGACAATCGATTTTAACCCTGGAAAAATAGTAAAATGTTCCGTCCAGTATGTTTACAAATAAATTGCAAACTAGTTTGTACACGTAAGGTAAATAAAGGATTTTAATTTAGAATATCTTGCAGCTTTGACAATATCAACATTGTGATACGACAATATATTAATTTCACGGTTTTTTCTCTCAGGCACGAATCCCTAGTTTTCAATGGATAACAAATTACAGCTCCTCTTCCATCCCTCCACTTGTCATTAACGGCTTCCTCGCCGGAAACGGCTAGCCCGTCACTTCGTCAGCTTGGCCAGTCACTTGTCACTGGCCAGTATAGCCACAACCACCAGTGAACAAATCCCACCCAAAACTTTTGCCACTGTTCTACAAAACAAAGCCCCGCCACTTTCCAAAATTCTTCCCAACAATCCAGAAATTACTCCTAAAATGAACCATCTGGGGGATCCCTCATATCTGTACTCCGAGGAACAGATTGCCACTCTCTCTGCCCATTACGCAAATGCACTGGTGGGTAAGTTCACCAAAGGGAGAATTTCGATGGATCTGTTGGAGCAGGCCTTCAAAACGGTGGGGTTTGAAGGTAAGTATCAACTAGGCTCACTCGATTTCAAACATGTTTTAATTAGGTTTGAACTGATAAATGATTACCAAAGATGTTGGATGAAATGTGTGTGGAATTTTAATGGCATTTCACTGAAAATCCTAAAATGGACACCAGAATTCTCTACTCATATTGAATCTCCAATAGTTCCCATCTGGTGTACAATTCATGAAGTTCCATTATATTACTATAATTCAGCCTCCATTGAAGCAATTGGGAATAGCATTGGCAGTTTTATTAAGAATGATCTTGCCACAAATATGTTAACCAGGCCATCTGCTATAAAATTCTGTGTTGAAATAGACTCCAAAAACCATTGAGTCACTTCATAAGGCTGGGTTCGGTAACCAATAATAGGAAATACCAGGTTGAATATGAGGATGTACCCCTTTATTGCGATCACTGTTTAAAACTTGGTCATTCTTTGTCCCAATATAAAGCTAAACATATGCCTAATGATGGAACAACTCAGGATACAAATCTAGAGACAACTTTACCTCAATCACATTAGCAGCCAACTAGGAAAAAATTTGAGAAAGCTCCTTTAATTGTAGACTCTGGGGATGAACCTTCATCCCCTCTGATTAATAACACTGAAGGAACAGCTAATGGGCCTAACCATATTCTACCACACAGCTCCCCTTCCCAGGGTACTAGTAATACTCAGAGGTCTCCTATTACCAACACTCAGACTCAGGATAGCCCTGATATTTCTATCTTAAGGCTATTAAAGGATACTGCCATTCCTAAACCACCTATTCTGTCATATGCTAAAGATGATATTCAGATAGGATCCTTCTCAATTCCTATGTATAGTCCAAATCACAACATAGCGCTTTCCCAGCCCGGAAATAGGGCAAACAGATTTTCTGTTTTGCAGGCTTTGGAGGATTGCTCCAAGAAGTTTCTGAGGCAGTGATACCCATGGAAGATGATCCAAACCATCAAAACCCTACTATGTCTTCTTCTAAAGGTATGCAACAAGGTAAATCTAAATCAAAGAAAAACAATTATCTGAGTCAATTAAATAGAATGATGCTTAGATCAGCAACAAAAAGTACTAAATCTTGTGAACAATGATAGTCAACTCACATGTCAATTGTTTAGTGTGGAATCTTAGGGGCATGGACACATCAATGCTTAGACTATCTAATTTATGTAAGCTTAAGAAAATACAGCTGCTTTGCATCATTGAACCTATGCATGATAATAGTTGTTGTCTGGCATATATGCATAAACTTCCCTTTTCTCATAATTTAACATTGTAAAATGGGAAAATTTGGTTAATGTGGACTAATTCACTTTCTGTCACTCTGCTTTCATCACATGAACAATTTATACATGTCAATATTTTGCACCATAACTTTAATTGGCATATGGAGGCAGTATTTATTTATGCTCTTAGGAATAGGGATGGTAGGAAGAAGCTATGGAGAGATCTTCAGCCTCTCTCAAAAGGAGATACAATTTTTATTGGTGATTTCAATTCAATCACTTCTCTATCTGAGTATAGAGGTCCAAGCTCTCCAGCTTTAGGCAGTATTAGGGATTTTAACTCCTGGATTAATTTAAATGGGATACAGGAAATCAACACAGTTGGAAATCTTTTCACCTGGTGTAATGCTAGGCTTAGGAACCCAACTTCTAAGAGACTTGATAGAGGTCTTAGTACCATCTCTTGGAACTCTAGATTCCCTTCCTCCTCCATTCAAATCCTGAATAGGCAGACTTCAGACCACTCACCCCTTCTCCTACAAATCTCTTCTATGACCTCTGCCAATCCAAAGCCTTTTAGATTCATTGATGCCTGGTTCCATAGGATGGAGTTTACTGGAATAATTAATGACTGCTGGAACTTACCTTTGGTTGAAACAGGTATGCTTAGGTTCTACCTTAAACTGATTAGGCTTAAGAAAGTTCTTAAGAATTGGAACAGGGATAGTTTTGGTAATATTGACCTTAATATTAAGCAGGCATAGGAGGCCTTAAGAACTCAGGAAATTAACTTCGATTTGAACCCCACAACTCTGGAACGAGTCAAACTAAATGAGAAAAATGCATTACTGCTTAAAGCTTTAAAAGAAAAAGAAAAATTTTGGAAGCAGAAAGCAAGACTTAAATGACATAAACTAGGGGACAACAATACAAATTTCTTTCATAAGACAGTGCTTGAAAGAAATTGTAGGTTGCAGATTACTAAGATAAAAAATGGTGCTGGTCAATGGATTAACTCTCAGATGGAAATTCAAAATGCAGCTGTTGATTACTTCTCTGAATTACTCACTGAACCCTCTCTGGAACCTGATGAGACATACTATTCTCATTTCCTTAGTAAGATCCCAAACATCATTCAGGATAGGGATAATCAAATACTGGCCTCTCTGGTCTCTGAACCTGAGCTGGAAAGAGTTATAAAAGGGTTGAAAAAAAACAATAGTCCAGGTCCAGATGGCTTTTCTACATTAAGTGTTGGCCAATCATTAAAACTGACTTGATTTCTGCAGTTAATGATTTTATTGCTGGATCTGTTATGCCTAGGGGAATTTCTAGCACATGGATTACACTGATACCTAAAAAGCCTACCCCCTGCTCATTTGATGACTTTAGACCTATTAGCCTTTCTAATGTGTTGAATAAAATCTGTTCTAAAGTATTAATGGAAAGGTTGAAGCCTTGCATGGATTGCTTGATTTCACCTAACCAAACTGCATTTATGAAAACCAGAGACATATCTGATAATATCTTGTATTTACAAGAAATGATCAGATTTCTTGACAAAAAATACAGAATTCCAAACTGCATACTCAAACTTGATTTAAGAAAGGCATCTGATAGAATTAATTGGAACTTTCTTAAACATATCTTGATTAAGTTTGGTTTTAAGGGGAAGTTTTTAAATGCGGTTATGAACAATCTGTCACAAGCATATTTATCTATACTTGTAAATGGTAATCCTGTAGGTTTTTTCAAGGCTTCAAGGGGTATCAAACAAGGTGATCCTCTTTCACCCTTTCTATTTAACTTATTCTCTGAAGCTTTCTCTAGGAGTTTAGCTTTTGTATTCCAAAATAATAAACTAGCTAGTTTTCAGACTGCTGCATCTATTCCTTCGGTTTCTCATCTTATGTATGCTGATGACACAATTATATTAATGCAAGCATCAAGGTCGAATCTAATTAAGATCAAAGCATTCCTTGAAATTTTTGAGTACACCTCGGGACAAAAAATTAATTTTGAAAAGTCTGAATTCTACCGAAGTAAAAGAGCAAGCCTAGCTAAGCTAAATCAGGTCAAAGCTGTATTACAAATGAAAAAAGGACCTTTTCCTTTTCAATATTTAGGTTGCCCAGTTTTCAGAGGTAGAACCTTAATGAGATATTATCATCCTTTGCTGGCTAACATTGACCATAAGCTTCAAAATTGGAAAAATAAGTGGCTTAGTGGAGGGGGAAAATGGTCTTAATTAAATCATGCCTCTATTCTATTCCTCAACATATTTGGACTGTAACAAATCCCCCTAAAGGTATCATTAAATTAATTGCGAAAAAATGTCTCGCTTCTTTTGGGGTAAAACTGAGGATAAGAACAATAGGGTTTGGAAAAAATGGGCAGATCTAGCTAAGCCTACTAATCATAATGGACTCGGTTTTAGATCCATCAAAGCCATTGTGGAGTCCTGTTCTTGTAAACTGTGGTGGAAGTGTCAACAAGGTACTGCTTTATGGTCAAAATTACTATGGGCACTCCCCCATCTCACAGAAAATCTGTCACTTGGAAAAGGATCAGCCTTATCAACCCTTTTGCTGAATCTAACTCCACAATTATTCATGGTAGAGGAAGTTGTAGTTTCTGGTTGGCTAACTGGTGTCCACATGGCCCCCTGACAAACTGTATCCCGGATAGTATAATATCTCTTATGCCTTACATCACTATGGCAGATTTCATCACCAATAGGAACCCTGTTCTGGATCAGATTTCTTCTTTCTTGGGGCATGATACGCTTCAGTTTTTGTAGGGGGCTGTAATAACAGCTGAAAGGGATGACAGAATGATTTGGAAATCAGAATTCTCAGGTAATTTTACTTTCAAGTCATGTTACAAGGCCTTAACCACATCGTCAGGTAACTCTCTTGCAAATACTTCTCTATGGAAAATCCCTGTGCAGAGAAAGATCCTTATTTTCACATGGAAATTACTGAATTCTTTTCTCCCATTTGATGATGTGCTTATTACTTGTGGTTTCTGTAATCACTCTGATTCGATTCACCACTTCTTTGTAACTTGTCATATGGCCCAGGTTGTGTGGTCAAACTTTGCATCCTTGTTACATTTTAATCTAAATGCTCTTCACTCCATTCCACAAAGGTTCTTTCTCTTCTGGAATTATAGAGATTTACCAAAACTAGAGCGCATTTACTCTAGAATTATACCATCGTTGGTATGTTGGGGCCTGTGGAAAGCCAGGACTGGCTTCCTCTTCGATAATAAGCCACTATTAGTTAACTCTATCTGTAAAGAGGTGGAAGACTTGATCAAATTAACATTTCATGTGTGCCCCAGGAACCTGTTTCCCCATGGTCCTATCACACCCTCATTTAGGTATCTTGTAACATTGCTTAGACCCCCTCCTAAGCCAAACATATCGCAGATTTTCTGGGAAAGGCCTAAGCTAGGCTCTATAAAAATAAATGTGGATGCATCTTGGTCTCACAACAAAGCCTTTGTGGGTCTGATTGCTAGAGATTATTTTGGTTGCCCAATTATGATAACTACTGCTACCTCGTCTGCTGTTTCACCCCTATCAGCAGAAATTGATGCCATATTGCATGCTTGCCATATTTTTCCCCAACTTGACCATACTTATGTAATAGAATCTGACTCAAAAATTGCGGTATCTATGATTAATGACCCATACACTGCTCAGTGGGAACTTTTTGACAAAGTTTATAATGTGAATGCTTTGCAGGGTCGAGCTAAGCTTCAACATGTTTTTAGGGAGGGGAACTCTGTTGCTGATGCTCTTGCTAAGTACCATGTTCATCCTGGGCTTTCTATATCTACTGTACCTAGGCATATAAGAGGCCTTATTAATTTAGACAAAGAATTTATGCCCTCCATTCGAGTACTTAGTAATGAAAATGTTTCTTGAATAGATACTGCTGAGTTATGTTTAATCACATATGCAGGTCTGAAATAGCAATGCAGGAGTCTGATGGGAGTACTGCCCCTTGGCTTCTCCCAACGCACCACAGCCGAACTTGGATTCATCAAATTCACTGACTCTTTCATTAGAATAGGTTTTGTTTGAATATACCTTACATCTAGGAGTTACCTGGCCAAGGGAGAGAATTAACACAAGGGGTGGAGATTCTCTCCCTTGGATCGTAACTTCTTCACTATTGTTCTACCCTTGTATCATATTGATAGGTTAGCACTTTTGGAGGCAACAACGTTGCCTCAAGTCTACTGATCTAGACATACTCATGTACCAACTGTTTAAATTTGTTATAGGGCATGGGGAACCCAATACATAACTCCCTCACCTTCGGGTGTCTTATTTGAAAAAAAGACAATATATTAATTTCAATTTAAAGGCGGTGTATACCCCGTCACAAATAGAGGAAAAAAATATTACAAGTGTCAGCTATTTGTGGGATGGATGCAATATTAAGCTTTCTAAGATTAACAAACTTTGTCGATTATGAATACAACAAGAGAAGTATGCTAGTACTATGTCATTGTCACTAAAACAAGATGCAATTTTTACAATGTAGTAAATACAAAGAGGAATGATCATACTAAATAAGGTATATTAGGAAACACACAACTGTAGTTGCTCAACTCTCATTTTTTTTTTAAATTAAAACCATCCGGAGATGGGAGGGAATATATTAGGCTCCCCCAAACCAAATATAAATAAGCCCAAAAGGTGCCACTTGAGAAAATCTTTACAAAAGATCATCCATTTGATGATACGAAGCCAAAAAAAGCTTGAATATATGAATCACTTGCTTCCAAAAGCGGAGATTCCACCTATTCTAAACTAAAGAAATATAGTGGGCTAAACAAGGTGTAACTTTTCTTCTATCCGACTGATAAACCACGAACAGAGTAGTGAATCGAAAAATCGGAACACTTATTTGTCAATGATTTGCAGCCGAAGAGAAAGAAAAATTACCACCTGAGTATTCGAGGATTGTTGCAGTTAGTGGAGAATCATCCTTCGCGACCATGCAATCCTCACTCGAGCATCATCTCTAGAAATTTGGTGTTACTTGCAACCAGCATTGACATCAGCTGGGGATCAGCTGCGGATGTGGGCTGTGAAGAAGAATGCACAAAAGCATACCACCTGCAAAGGATAAAAAGGAGAAATAGCAGTTTCCATTCTAGCCAAGAAAAGAAAGTATATGATTTACTAGTGAAAGAACTAAAGCTGAATGAAATCATAGCAAAATTGTAGACATAAAACTGGATGAAACAGAGAGAGTAGATGTTTAGACCGAAGGGGAAACAATCTGCACCCCAGGATAACCATTTTTGTCAAGTAATAAAAGACCTCTAAGGAATGGTGGAACAATATCAATATGTACATCTCCCTGCAAATTATTTTCCATATCATATTTTGCTAAGAAATCAGCAGCAGTGTTAGCTTCCCTGGGGGTAGGTTGGATTGGATTCACTAGGTGTCCTAAGTTTAATTTGCTACATATAGAGAAAACTCTCCACGGGCAACACATTGGGTGTATTGAATTCCTTTAACAGCTATTAGACAGTCAGACTCAATCACACAATAATGAAGATTCAGATCTGAGCATAATTGATATCCATTCTGAATGGCAGTTAGTTCAGCATGTAAAGGTGAAGCTGATTGAAAAATGTTAACTCTCATTTTAATCACATCTCCCTTCCAATTCCTCACTATAGCTGCAGATGAGGAATGACCACCACTTTTCCATGTAGCATCTGTATTTATTTTGAAACCATTTAGTGGTTTTTCCCAACTGACCGCAGTAATCAATTTTTTCTATTTTGGAAGGATTTTTGGTATTATTCTAGCTTGTATCAATTCCTTATGCTTGTCAATATTACCTTTCAAATGATAAGCTGAGAATATCAGGTATATCAGTTCTTTGACATTCTGAAAACATGCATCAACTGAGAAAGATATGTTGTCGAAGATGATTTTATTTCTGTGAATCCAGAGAGACCATGTTGTAACTATTAGGGCAGCTGTAAATAAGTTGGACATTATCTTAGAATCAACCCTGAAGGAGAGAAAGAATTCTACTCTATTCCTGAAGCTTCCAAAAACTGGTTGTTGAAAGTGTAGTAAATTATTAACTCGGAGCCAAATAGCAATTGAAGAAGGGCAGGAGTTAAAAAAATGATCCAGAGAATCTGAATGGTTCATGCATAGAGGACACTTAGAGGCTAAAGAGAAACCAAGCTTGCACAAGATATTATCAAATGGAAGAACAAACATGCATAGAGGACACTTAGAGGCTCAACTCTCGTTATGGAACAGCACAAACATGACAATGACTAGTAATACCCTATGAACGGCCATCACTCAAGATCATTAAAACTGACCGAAGGCTTTGAGGTCAAAGAAGGTCAAATTTAAATTTATATTCTGCATTCAACTCACTACTATGCTACCGATAGGGTAGTTTACGGTAAGTCCTAGGCATATTTACAGAGATGCTAGGACCTAACAGTCAATTAAAACACAACCATGGTCGGGTTGTCAATCAGTTCATGTTTATAGGAGTAGATAGAATGGTAAACAAGGGGGGAGGTAGGTTTTTCAATTATCAACTACAAACATAAATGTAAAAAGCATGTAAACTATATTAGCTTGATACTTGGGGAATGTTTGCGTAACATGGTTTATTTAATGCTTCGATCATCGATTCATTCACATGTGAGATTTCAATAACCTAATCTAGTCCTCATAACACCTAGTGTGATCGATGATAAGCATTTCTCCGTACCTGTCACGTCCGGTGCTCTTGCAATCTTCCATCAGCACCGCCACTATAATTAGGGGAGTACAACAAGGTCTCACCGTTGTTGAAGATTTGTTTCTCCTCCGTACGATTATGTCTCTGGCACTCCACCATGGATGCTCTACTTCCTATGCCCATAAATGAGGCAAAAGGAGGTAGGCATCTTATCTATGACACTAGGACTTCTTACAACCCTAACTTGCTAATTTTCACTATCTCTTGTAGTATCCATTCAGACTAAATAGTCAGCTAAGACTTGTGTTTAGTCATCGTAACACTAAAACTCGGAAAAGAACTACGTGCACACACCCACGAGGACCCAGACCCTGCTACCCATATCACATCCAAGGTTTCTCTTCCCTGAGGGGTATCAATATTTGTACCAATATGAATGTAGACTAGAGTATGTGCTAATGGATTGTATCATTCATGCAATTATAACATTTAAGAACAAGTCATAATAATATCACAAGCACAATCATTGGGGTGAACTAAGAACCTCACAAAAGCATAAATCATTGGGGTGAACTAAGAATCTCACAAAAGCATAAATCAACACATGAATACAATTATACCCAAGCTATAGAAAAATTCTCCCTAGACATGGAATTTAAATATTGATTTGAATTCCACATCATAGGATCAAAGAAAATGAAAAAGGAAGGAAAGAGAGAAGAAAGAATGTTTCTCTCTTTAGGATGCTTTCCCAATTACAAATGAACTAATGAAAAAATGATCCAAGACCCTAACCCTAGTAGACAAAGGCTATATTTATAGTATTACAGGATTGGTATGAAAAATAGGCCCAAAATAGGCACCCTAATACAGTCGTCATTGGCGCAGACCGTCGCGGATGGCACTGTCAGCACCGTTGCATTGCCTCATGCTGGCACGGGGTGTTAGATCTGGTACAACCTATTTAATCCATGCTGGCATGGGCGTGGGATCTAGTAAAGGCCATTCTGCCTCCCTAGCACGGGCCATGGCATCTTCTACGGATAGTGTCGGGCACAGTCTATCTCGTTTAGCAAGGACCATCAACAGGATAGTCATTTTTGCTCTTCTGATTCGCGGTCTGTGTCCTTTGGCACTGCCCGTCATCAGAATCCTCATTTTGCTTAGTATTTTGGCATGGGCCGCTCAATTCCTCACATATCACTGGCTGATCTCGATATTTTGCACTTGAAATGGCGCAGGCCGTCGAAAATGAGATGGTTTGCACCCATACTTGCAATTTTGGAGTGAAAATGGGCACTTGAGCATGTAGCCCATTAAGATTGGTGTGGGATGTATAGTGTGGCATGGGCCATTGGTGCCATGCTTGGTGCCACCTATGAGCTATCTGTGCCGACCCGTTGATGCTTCAGATGGCTAAACTTCTTTCCTTCGCTACGAATGAACCGTTAGTTTATTTTGAGAGTTTTAATAGTCAATTTTATGGTTTTCGAGGAGACAAATCCAGTGAAACCAACCTCAAAGGCTTATTATTCTTGTATCGTTATCATAATCTGGTGAAACTTTCAGACCACGATTCTCCATTTCTTTATTGGCCATTATGAACTTCAATGCCACCTATATTTGCCTCCATCCTTCTACTACCACGATTTGATGTTTGTGGCCTTAATTTACTACCATTATAATGTGTATAGCCTTCTACCTTTTCTATCGTCCTTGCAAACATCCTTCACATAAAATGTAACAAAAAGTACCCATGAGCGACCTACTAAGGATGATCACAAAGGAATATCTAGGTGCCCGTGGATACAAGATGCCCATTAGTACCAATTAAGTCTACAAATTATGGGATTTAAACATGAAAACCAAACATGACCATCTAAACCCCTTGTCAAGTAAACTCAACTAATGCTAGTAATCCAACATATAGAACAAGCCATCCATTACACCGAATGCAATGGTTAATGCACACATAATGAAGCATATCCCCATAATTTTTTTACCATCCAATCCCTAGTACGAAATGGATAACAATCATTATCACTTTTTAGACTATACATTTGAATCAATCAAATGTTCACTTACAAATATTAACGGGGACTATGAAATTTCATAGTTACTATGCAAAACGATTCTCGTATTAAGTTCATCAATATCATCTGCTATAATAATCATATTAATGGTATGCGGGGGCTTATGGAAGAATATTTGGGAGGGGGTGACTTGTACCGATGGTGTGATCATAAGTCGGTATTCGTTCGTAGCGACTATCTTCAACTTCAACTATCTACTATCAACAACTATTACTCTAACTAATATGGGTAATGTACTACCACAAACTATTAACATTTTCGTTTTGAACATAAAAGTGTTAGAAGCGAGGTCTTTTACTACTTGTATAAGAACTAACAATCAGTCGAATACATAATTATGTCTAAAAGAAATTGAAAAATTACTGGACCAACATCATTGGCCTGGGTTATTTTGAATCACCTTTCAGTACACCCATTTCACACAAACACACGCACACTCAACCCACCTACCCAATCGGAGGAACCGCCACCCACGGAAGCATCCAAGCAAATGCTCAAGCCTAAGAAGTCGTTATACTTTGGCAATGATGGGTATGGACAAAGATTGCTCTTTGGTCAACAACTACGAACAACCCACTGAACAATATCATGTCTTATCTTCAAGTATAGTTCCAGAAGATCTAGCTCGGGCGGGATCTGAGAATACCCAAACTATTCATAACAACTGGCTGGACGAACTGATAGACGGTGATGATGTGGACTTCACGAAAAGTGGAGTAAGGTCACCATCTACACAGGCTAGCCACCTGAAGCACCGGAAGCAGAAGGAGTGTCAATAGGGTCACCTCATTCTTTTCAAGGTCTGTTGGCCATTCCATGATGACAAGCAGTTAGCAGAACTATTTTCAGATGTGAGTATTCAACCTTTTTTGTATTCATATGTATTCTTTGTATTCATGTGGATCCCGCATGCTCCAGTACCAAGTCCTCATACATTTTGTAGTTTCTTGAGGTTAAAATTTTTTATTCGTAGGTAATTGCATGGCATGCATTAACAATTTCCATTGTCTTAAAACCCCTCCTATAATGTAATAATTCTGCAGGAGGATGAACTGCATATGGCAACCCTCGCGCTGGACATACATGTTGTCATTGATGATCACGTCAAGAAAAGTTTGTAAGTAGCTTGACTTTTCTGTTCAAATCAAGGGTGTCCAAGATACAGTAACAACGGTCGGCCGTACTTTGCAAACGACTGCACCGACGAGCTCATCTGCAACCTGGGTTACGTTAAATGGCAGGTGAATCTTCTCAAAGAGGACCATGGCTATCTCAATAAGGGCATTGCATAAAGTAGTACCTAACATGCTCAAGAACCACCCAACCAACAACAGGTAAATATTAAAGATGAATGTTTAAGTTCGAATCCACTCAATACAAGGCTATAATGCACGGGGACGGGGAACTGATTGCATTTTCCGGTTGGGGACACTGCGAGTCGGGGAATAGGATGGAAATGACAAGGGAACGTCCCAAAAACATCCCCAAAATGCCGGAAATGGTCAACCGTTTCCTATACAAATTAGTATTCCAATGTTAGTAATTTCGTTTCCTATATTGATTTAAATTCCAAAACAAAACCTGTATTTATACTTACCAACCTGTAAAAACCCTTCTCTATTTTGCTTTTGAACTTCGCTCCACCGCCTTGCTATCTTCTTCTCCAAAATTCCCACCGTCGTGCAATCAGAGTTTGATTTTCCTTCATGTTCTATGCCTTTATTTTTGCTTCCTTTTCGTTGGTCCATTTTTCTCTATTTTGTTTGCTTTGTTTTTTTTTTTAATGAAAACACCCAAAGGTGGGGGAGTTATGTATTAGGTTCCCCAGGCCCTATAGCAAACTTAACCGTTTATACATAAGTATATCTAGATCCCTAGACACTTAGGCAACTCTATTTTGTTTGCTTTGTTTCTTCTGCAAATTGGTTCTGTTTTGTTGTAAACATTTTCGTTTCTTACGTTGACCAATGACCGGTGCTTTTACTTTTAGCAGCTTTATTGGTTTGCTCTGTTTCTTTATTGTTTTTTGTGAAATTAATCATTGTCCATTGATTTATTTGTTTAATGGACCCTTTGTTTATTGAGTAGTATGTTGTACAAATTGGCAATACGAATGCAATTAAGCAAGTTGCTTTATTGAGTAATACGAATGCATTTGTAATACGAATGCAATTATTGAGTAGTATGTTGTACTTTTTTTTCCGTAAAAACCATCCAAAGATGGGGGAAATTATATTAGGCCTTCCCAAGCCGTGTAAAATAACAGAAATTGAAAACAGGAACAGAAAATGAAGCCATTGGCTTAGTTGGAATTTACATGAGGGAGCTAAAGCTAATGAAGCAACATTTGTTGCTTCCAAAATGTAGTAAAAAACTAGCTAATTGTTGGAGGATTACGAAGACTGTTAGTAAATTTAGGAAGAATATCGAACTTATTAGTGAATCGAAAGATCGAGACACAGGTCAGTCAGATACATCCCAAAAGCACTAAGGAGCCTATCTTCTAGATAAAAGTATCGAAGGATTAGCTAGTTTCAACAAAGAAAAACAGCATCAAGCAAATCACTTCATCCTTAAGCCTTCATTGCCTTTAAAAACCGCATTCAATACACCTGCAAGTAACATTTTATCAGTAGCATCCATTCAATGTAAAAATCTTAAGGAAGGTGTACCTATCTGATCTAGTCTAAGTAGCCCCTGAATGTTATTAGATAACATATTAAAAGTAAACATGGATACACTAGTCTCAGCTTTGAGACATGTCTTAGCAAGAGCATCAGCTACCAGATTAGCTTGCCTCTGAATATGAACAAGAATAATATTTCCCAAGATTTGCTTTGTGTCATCAGCTAATTGAAACAGCGGCCAGGGGGCATATAATGGATCAAGAACTGACTTCACAACATTCATACAGTCAGATTCAAGGCAAGCATGAGTAAAGAAACCAGCATATTTCTGTATGGCAAACTTTATTGCCTTCATTTCAGCTTCCTGAGGGGAATTAGCAACTGTAAATTTAGTATGAGCAGCAATAAAGCCACCCCTGCTATCTCTTATGATCATACCAATTCCACACATATTCAATTGACCATTCCATGCAGCATCTACGTTAATTTTATAACCCCTACATGGTTTAGTCCAAGCAATTTTGAGGATTTTCGGCTTTGGAGGTAGTTTAATTAGAGGGAGAAAAGAGTGATCAGGAATGTCAATGTCTACTTTAGCTTTTATGAAAACAGGTTTAGCAGTGAACATATAAAAAATTCGTTCCTTGATGTGAGATAAGACTAAACCTGTTAATGGGATGGCAGAATCATACAAAATTTTGTTCCTCATTTTCCACAAATGTCAACATGTAATAGCAGCAGCAGATCTAATAATTTCAGAGTGGAGAGCGCTCAGACCAGAATATGTCAAGTAGCAAGAAAGTCTATCCCATATAGATGGGTAAACCATTCCTGAAATTCCCATGAATGAGTGGACTACTTTCCAAATTTGAACAGCAAATGAACACGAATTAAAAAAATGATCCAATGAATCCTCATGATTATTACACATACAACACTTAGAAGGCAGTGAGAATCTCAAATTGCGTAAGACATTGTCAAAGGGAAGAAAAGAATTCATCATTTTCCACATGAAGACAGAAATCTTTTTTTCAATTCTTGAACTCCAAATATATTGAGCAGAAAGGACAGTACCTCTCTGATTTCTGAGCAGGACATAAGTGGATTTAAAAGAGAATTCACCTTTGGGACCCGGTTTCCATATGAGTCTATCTTTCCTGTGTGAAAATAGATTTGCTTCCTGTAAAAGAGTGACAGCATGAGGGGATAGAAAAGGGGAAATTTCCTGAAGCATAAATGATTTGTTTGTAATGAAGTCTGAGACTGTACATGAGTACGAAATATTGACAAGGTTTGGATCACACAAATCCTCAACTGGACCAATATCTAACTAGTTTGAGGTCCAGAAATTACAATCTCCTCTTCCCACTATAACCCTGGAGTTAGTTTCTGCCCAAGTATTAATTTCACTGATTCTCTTCCAGTTTGGGGAGTTTCTGGAAGAGAAAGGCAGTGATGCAACTAGGTGAGTCCATAGTGCCTCAGCCTTTTGAAACTTCCACCACAACTTAACTGAGCATGTTTTTATGATGGTGGTTATTGATCTAAAACCTAGACCATTTTGGTTTATGGGATAGCAAAGTGCATCCCATTTCCTCCATGATCTTTTAGGTTTTTGATCAATATTCCCCCAAAAAAATTTACTGAGTTTTTTCTCTATGGCAGAAATGATCTCATTGCTAGGCTTTAGGACTGACCATATATGTTGAGGAATGAAGTAGATACATAACTGTATTAATGTGATTTTCCCCCCAGTAGAGAGCCACATGTTTTTCCAACCCCCAATCCTATTATCTATCTGCTCAATTATAGGTTGGAAATAGATTTTCCTGGCTATCCCTGTGAAAATGGGAACTCCCATATATGTGAAGGGGAATCTACCAATATTCATACCTAGAGCCCTTCTTATATTGCTGACTTTATGAACAGAGGCATGTTTCCTATGTAGATGTCACTTTTACTGTAATTTATCTTTTGGCCAGTAACATCTTCAAATTTTGTGAGGAAGGCCTTAAATCTGATCAGTGTTTAATTATTTGCTGTTAAGAAGACCACAGTATCATCAGCATAAGATAAGTGTGAGATTTGTAGGGCATTACCTGGTAGATCATAATATGAGATTTTACCATTCAGAAAAATGAAAGCTAAACTCCTGGTAAAGGACTCAGAGAAGATGTTAAAAAGAAAAGGGGAGAGGGGATCTCCCTGTTGAATTCCCCTTGTAGACTGAAAATAACCTACAGGCTTACCATTTATAAGAATTGAGAACCAGGCCTGTGCTAATTTTTTCATAATGATGAAGATGAATTTTGCAGAAAAACCAAATCTAGCAAGAACAGAATAAAGGAATGACCACTTAACTCTATCAAAGGCTTTCTTAAGATCAAGTTTAACAATGCAGTTGGGATCCCTTTTTTTCCTGTTCAAAAACCTGACCATTTCTTGCAGGTAGATGACATTATCCGATATGTCTCTTCCTTTAAGAAAAGTTGTTTGATGTGGGGAAATAATTTTTGGTATTATAGACTTAAGTATTTCCATTAACACTTTGGAAAAGATTTTGTTAAGAACATTGGAGAGACTTATTGGTCTGTAATCATCAAATGAGATAGGGGTCTGTTTTTTCGGGATAATGGCAATCCAGGTGCTACCAATGCCCCTTGGAATATTACTTATAGCAAGAAAATCATTTACAGCAGACAGTAAATCCATAGCAATTATATCCCAAGAATTAATGTAGAATTTAGCTGTGAATCCATCAGGCCCTGGACTGTTATTCTTATTCAAACTTAGCACAATATCCCTAAGTTCAATCAGTGAGGCAGGTTGCAGGAGTCTCTCATTTTCTTCCTGAGTGATCAGTTTAGGAATTTGGCTAAGGAAGTGTGATTTGTAAAAATTGCTATCAGAGGGACTGTCTTCTGTTAAAAGATCTTGGTAATAGTGAATGGCATCATTTTCAATATCCTGTATACTATCTATCCACTGGCCATTACTATTCCTAATTTTTGTAATCTTTAATCTGCACTTTCTCTCCTTGACCGAGTTATGGAAAAAACTAGTGTTATTGTCCCCCTCCTTTAGCCATTTAACCTTTGCCTTATGTTTCCAGAAACTTTTCTGCTCTACTAGAGACCTAACTAACTTAGCCTTGGCCTCTTTTAGCTTCAGCATATTTCCCTCAGAAGCATCTAGGTCATACTTCTGCTCCTGAGTGTGGAGAGCAGCTTCAGCTTTTATGACATTATCAGTTATGTTACCAAAAATTTCTTTATTCCAAATTTTGAGCTCTTTTTTCAGTCTTACCAGCTTGAGGAAGAAACCAAGCATTCCTGATTTGTGATGAGGCAGATCCCAGTTTTGTCTAATCACTTCACTGAATTCTTTCCTTTTATACCATGTATTTAAGAATCTAAATGGTCTAGGAGTAGAAAGGATATCACTGCCAATAGTGAGAAGCATAGGATTATGGTCAGAAGATATTCGATTCAAAATGTGGACAGATGATGTAGGAAAATTGGAAGACCATGAAGAGGTACAAAGGCCTCTATCAAGTCTTTGAATAGTAGGGTTCCTTAGTCTGTTATTGCTCCAAGTGAACAGATTCCCAACTGTATTAATTTCTTCCAAATCCATAACATTAATAAAATCCTTAAAGTCCCTCATACTACCTAGTTTAGGAGTAGAAGGACCTTTATATTCATTTATTGATGTTATAGCATTAAAATCACCTATGAAAATAGAATCAGAGTGGTTTAATGACTTAAGATCAGACCAAAGGGAAGTCCTGCCATTTCTAGTTCTAAGTCCATACACAAAGAATGCATCCATACTTTTATTCAGCATGTAGTATGTTGTACATATGCAATTATTAATGAAAAATGTATTTTATTTTGTTTTTATTTAAATATAAAATAGAGTTTAGATTTTTATTTTTATTTTTATTACGTCTTATTAAATTGAGTTTGAATAATTTTTTTATTTCATATTAAATTTTGAATATTATATATATTTTTATAATTATATTTTATTCGTTCCCTTGCCGTATCCGAATCCATAATTTTTTAATTTTCCCATTTCTCATCCTCACACCTGTTTAGGTACCCGCTCTCATCTCGGTGCAACATAGATACAAGGATATCTCCGAAATTTAATTTTCTTGTGAATCTGAGAGGTTCATTCTCAAGCAAATTGTGCTTGCATTGCAACCTCTTAAGACCCGCTCCTCCTCGAGAAGAGCTGGAGGTGCCTGGTTATTGTATTGAAAATGCCAACAGGTACAATTTTGGGTACGACTCTTATACGACTAGAATATTTGAATGATGCCCCTATATTGCAGATTCAGAAATGTTGATTGCTGTATTTACATACCTTGCAGGGAATTACTGTTCGATGATGGTTCAGCTCTAATTGTTGTTAATGGATAAGATATGAGGATGCTCGAGCCCAATGTGGTTCTATCACCTGCATTTTTTTCTGTATAGGTGCAGCTAATGAACGATTACTGGAGGAGAAAGGGGAGAATGAACGTAGCACTGGACTTGTTGACATGATAATTTCTTAAAATCCTTGCTATTGCATGATAATTCACCTGTCCCTATTCACCATACAATCCATTGCTAGGAAACCAATTCGGTGACAATGGACAAATTACTGAACAATTGGGAAATATGGATTAGGGTTTACAAAGTTGACGTGAAGGGAGCTAAAATTGTAAGTCTCGTTGCTTTGCTAATCTAACTGAATACCACGGCCTTCCATCATCAACTAATGATTATGTTAACTATTTGTGCATCGACAGTTGTTTTTTTTCATTCAGAATAAGGAATGATTATGTTATGTTGTTGGTCAACTTCAAAACAAACAAGTTGCATTACTTCGACAATTTGGACCATGATTATCGGGTAGAATTGGAGACCAATGCAAAAATTTTAGTAAGTTTTTATCGACGCCCTAAAAAACTTAAAATTTATATGTTTATTGAGGTAAATAAACCACCCCACCCACACCACTATTAGCTCATCTTTGATTCCCGTTGCTTGACTGTAGAAAAATAAACATGGCATCTAACAATTGATTGGATATCAAGCTATGGAGTTGAAGAATGGGTGCTGGGGTTTAGTTGGAAACATTTACTGTTAAAAGTGCCAACTAGCGAAGGAAAATTGATAACAAATTAACGGATATCAAGCTATGGAGCTGAAGAGTAGGTTCTAAGGTCTAGTTGGAAACATCTACTGTTAAAACTTCCAACTGGGGAAGGAAAATTGATAACAATTGAATAGATGTCGAGCTATGGATTAGAATAGTAGGTTCTAAGGTTTAGTTGGAAATATCTACTGTTGAAACTTCCAACTAGGGAAGGAAAACTATTAACAATTGAACGGATATCAAGTAATGGAGTAGAATAGTACGTTCTGAAGTTTAGTTGGAAACATCTACCAGTAATACTGGAAACTAGGGAAGGGAAACTTTATTACTGAACTAAAAGTGCCATGATGAACAACTTAATATAAAATACCTTATTCTACGAGGTTTGATGATAACATATGGTCGTTCAAAAACATATTTTTTCTACATTGGGTTATGATGTGCACCGTATTGTATGCATTAACCAATGCATTGGGAATAATAATTGGCATGTTTTACTTGTGGGATGGATACTTTTAGTTAGGCTTAAATGACAAAGGGTTTAGACGACTATATTTGATTTTTTTTGTCTAAATCTCGAGTTTTGTAGAATTAATTGAAGCTAATGGACACATTGTATTCAACAGGACCTAGATCTTAATTTTATGATCTCGTTAGTAGGCTTCTCATGGATATTTCAGCATCATTGTATAGAAGGTCATTTGCAAGAACTGTAGAAGATACTTAAAGGACATTCACAATAATGGTAATATATATGAAGGCCAAGGACTTTAAGTGTGGTAGTATATGGAATTGAACCAAGAAAGATGGTATTGAAGTTCAAAAAGGTTTAAAATAGAGGAAAGCGTCAACCAGGTGAACCAGTTGATCGGCCGACCAATCGACATGTGACCAGACGCACCGGCATGGACCTCAGCCACACCAACCTAGAACCATCTAGCAAGGTCTATGCTAGGGCGCATAGTACGGACCATGCCATAGTCCTCGGTAAGAGGGGAGGTTAGTGTCATAGCTCCCAGCACAGACCATGCCCATTCCAGCTGCTCGCATCCTTTTTGCTCTTTTCAATCCAAATCGGCTAAGTATGGGAATGGACAATACTGTTTCACATTGTTAGTGCTTTTTAAGTCCAAAATGTGAAGATAATCCCATAGGTGTGATTGATGACATGGCCCATGCCAAAATACTAATCAGAACGAGTCTCCAATCGACCGTCCATGCCAAATGATGCGGGATGTGCAAATCAGAAGATCAAAATGGAGGTCCAGACGGTGGCCGGTGCCTAACCAAGTGGTTTGTGCCATCACGAGGGGTATGGCTCGTGCCAGACATGATAGACCGCGTCAGCATGGACCAACAGGCCATGCCAAACGCAGCAGGCTATGCCAACACAGCCCTCTCCCTCGGGGTAGGAACGGATCGTGTCGATTTACAGTGGTTGTGTCCATTGTGGATGCTAGGTTTTTTTATCCCGTTTAGGGCTTATTTTGAGGCCCAAATCCCTACTACTATATATATGGACCTATGTCTACTAGGGTTTATGTTTATGCTCATTTTAGACCTCAAGAGTAGGGTAGAGAAAGAGAAAGGAGCTTTTTCTTTTCTCAAGAAATTTTTCTTTTCATCTCTTTATTTTCCTTCGCCTAAAGGCATTGAATCTAAAGAAATACTTGGGTTCAATGCTAAGGGAGTAGTTTAATAGCTTGGGGATAATATTTATATTCATAGTTTGATTTATGTTTTGTGATATTCCTTAGATCTACCTATTTCTTCGTGTTTATGATATTGTGTTGGCTTGTTCCTGAATTGTTATGAATTGCATGAATGATAAAATTCATTAGCACACACTCTATTCTACATCCATGTTGGTGTACATATTGATACCTCCCGGGGAATGTAAACCTGGATCGGATATAGGTAGCAATGTCTAGTTCACGTGGGTGTGGGCACGTAGGTCTTTTCTGGGGTTTAAGTTACAATGATAGCACAATAGTCTTAGCTAGTGAGTTGGTCCGAAGAGTTATGAGAAGCGGGAGGCCATCGGTATGCCTCTCAAAGTTAATATTTATAAGCCCATTTTTCTTACTATCTACAAATAAGTAAACAGCGGCAAGTCGGGGTCGTCCACGAAGAAGGGGGATTTTCTCAAACGTTTAGACACAAGAGGTTTCTATTAGGCTAGGAGTAGATATACATACATACATATAAAAGTATGTAAATGGGGGGGTTTGGTTGTTTGGTAGCCCTAAGTAGTGAAAGTTAAAAGACAAGACAACTAACAAAGTCAAGCAACTATGCTAAATCATCAAACAAAACTAAGAAAAAGGGTTTTAAAACTACGAAAGATAAAACATTGGGGGAAATCGATATCCACTTCCAAACCTAATGTAGATTATTGAACCATTCACTCATCCTATCACAATTGTTACCTATGGGGAATGCCAATGGAAGATAGACATTCATTCCTTCTTAGAGTAGTTTGCAAAGACAAACAACGACCATTTGTAAACCTCATTGATGATCACCTTAGACAAAAAATGACCATAGGGGTATTTCATCAATGGCATTATACACGAAAGACCATAGATTTGACAACGACAAACCTTCTACCAAAGACATAGCCATTTAACCAAACATAGCATTCATAAGGCTAATCCTAGAACAAACCACATTCAAGGTTCAACTTTCATTAGATCTATAGGATAAATATGAGAACAATCCACATTAACATACTTATCTAGAAAGAATCACAAAACATTATGCACAAGAAGTTCTAAGTTCATGTTCCTAGATTTTCATGCAAAGGAGCTAAGGGATTCGTCACTTTCCTAACACCCTAACACTTCAATCATACAAACACTTCTTATTCTCAAACAACACATGGCATAAATGAAGTGAACCATAGCATTAAGAACACATGAATGCTAAATAACAAAGGCTTCAAGAACGAATGACAAAATCTATTCACTACTTCCACTAATCATGCATTTACACAAGATTAGCCAAGAACAATCGACATTCATTGACTTCTCTCATTTTCCTCATAAAAAAAAACATGACAACAAATTCAACATCATCACATTCATCTAGCAATAATCAACACATCAACATCATTAAAAAGCTCTAACTCATGCTCTTGGATTCTACATTAAAAGAAGGGAGAATTAGCTACTTTCTCCCAACCATAACAAGTAAGCATACAAGCAATTCATATACTCAAGCTTACAACAATATCAATGCCATTAACAATTCACATTAAAAGCTCAATAAATGCACAATAGCAAAATCACCAAATAGATATATATATATATACACACACACACACACACATATATATATATATATATGGTTCTTACTACATAGAAATGGAAGCCTCAATCTATTGCTCCCAAGATAAAACTAAGCTAGACAATTGAAAGACAAGATTAACCTACAAAAACTGATAAAAGAAAGAATGAAAAACTAGGGTTTCAACCCAGGAAAATGCAGGAAGAAGAGGCTGTCCCAAAACTTCTTGAAGAGGAGAGGATAAGGTGAGTATTTATAGTGCAAAAAGCAAGAAGGGTTTCTGACCCCTTGTCCATCGCGAGTCGTGACGTGCTCGCAACGGCCTCGCGACGGACTCCAAGTCCAGCACCGTTTCTTCTTTCTCCTTTTTGTTTCATATCCTCCTCTTCTCTTCACTTCTTCAAATCTTCAAAAGTTCAATTACAAGTGTTCAAATATTAAAATCTTTAAAGGTATTCTTCAAAGTCTTCAAAGTTTTGAAAGTTTTCAAAAAAATTACCTTTTCACACAAAATTCTCTAGAAAAGTAGTAAAAGCGTAAAAGTCGCTCTTAACCCTCCTTAGAGAACTTCACGGAAAAATGTCACATTTAGAGCACAAAAGTGTACAAAAGCGAATCCTAAAAGTCCTAATATAACCGTATAAAATGGGAACATCAAACCTTCCCGCACTTAAACTTTACTCGCCCTCGAGTAAGAAAAGATTTTAGCACACAAAGGAATTCATATGTCCATATCCAAAGCTAATATTCCCCTGATCAAAACCTCACAAAAACTCTCAATATCATGAATCCCAAAATCAAAGCTCATATGAGAATTTAATTTTCATACATACAACCCCAATTCCTAAATCAAACCAAACCTACCACTTATCAATTCACTACCCATAAAAACGTTTCAAAGTCCCAAATTGATAATCCCAAAGTCCAATGACACAAAATGAAGTAAAACCATTAGATGGTTCAAGCACATACTTCACTTTATACCAATATATCAACCAAAATCCTAATGACATAAAATGAAGTCAAAACCATAGAGAAGGTTTAAACACATACTTCACCCAATGCCAATATATCAACCAAAACGGAGTATAAAAGAATCAAGAATTTCATACCCATACTTCGTTTTTCAACCCACTAAGTTACCCAATCCCAAGAGGTCTCTAGATGTTAAGCTACCTGAATCCACCTGTATGATAACTGCAACCTTATGACTCCAACGCCAGCAAATGAGTGAAATCATAGCATCTTTCTTTCTTTTTCTTTCATTTTTCCTAAGAGCCCTTTTGGGTTTTCATCCTAGCCACACATCATGTTTCTTTGGCTCACATCTCACCTTTTCCGCACATTTTGGCCTCTCATTTTTTTCCTAGGCCGCCCTTTCAATTTTTCAACCTATCCGGGCCACCAATGTTGCCTAAGTTACCCTCTCGGGTTTTCAACTTAGCGGGTTTTCTTTTCTTTTTTTTCATTTTCTATTTTTTTCAAATTTTTCTTTCTTTTTCCCATGTTTTTCCAATCAAAAGTAGCAAAAAGCATTCCAAATGAAGCTAGCATGCATGTGAGTCCTCTAACCCCTCCCAAACTTAAAACATTACATTGCCCTCAATGTAAACATGTAAGGAAAGAATAATAAAACTCAAGGTAAGAGGAAGAGTGACACATGTTTCTCTGCATAGTCGCTGGTGATATGGCGCAATCCAATGTACTTGTGTAGACTCGGTCCCAAAATTGGCTTCAGAGCTGGAAGGGGGAGTAAAAGTGCCGTACAAGAACTCACCCATCGAGCAAAATGTTTTCTCCTTGGCACCATTTGATCAAGACTAACATCACAAAGAACAACACCAAACTCACAAGTACATAAGGATTTGTAATACTAGGTTTAGCATCAAGAGTTAATAACCATAGTATTATCAAAGAACAACCAATCCATCATGCAATCACCACTATAAGATTGTCCAATAATAATATCCAACATATATCGACACATATCCAAGCATCATTATAGAACATAGCAATTAAAGACTCAATGATGTAGTCGGCATATTACGATCAACAAAAATACTATAAAGATGCAAGAATTTTCATATGTCAATGTATGTGAGATGGTGGAGGAATGAGTGGATGTGTAGGGGTTATTGGGAGTATTTGGTGGAGAAAAGGAAGGATTATGCAGTGTTTAAGCTCAGTTGAAGAGTTGGAATTTTCATCGCAAGTCACGACAGCATTGGTCGCGACTCGTGATGCATCATCTTCAGTCAAGGGCTTTTTATCCTCGAGAATCCAAGGATTCGAGGGTATAATGCACTTTTGAGCTCTGCTTGAATTGAGTGCTTGTGGCCTCGAGGATCCGAGGTCTCGAGAACTTCAGCTCAAGTCGAGGGAAGGCAGCTTCGAGGACCCGAGGTTTCGAGGGTATGATGCATTTTTGGGTTCTGCTGAATTGAGTGCTTGTAGCCTCGGGGATCTGAGGTCTCGAGGACTTCAGCTTGAGTCGAGGGAATTCAGCCTCAAGGACCCAAGGACTCGAGGGCTTTAGCATGAGTTATGCAGCCTCGAGGACCCGAGGTTTGAAAGACTTCTGCTCGAATCAAGTGCTTGTGGCCTCAAGAACCTAAGGTCTAAAGGGGCTGATGCATTGAGGGTTTTGGTTCGACTCGAGGAAAGATGGTCTCTCAGGTTCGGCTTGAGCTAAGGACTATGCGGCCTCGAGGTCTCGAGGGGATGATGTCTCAAGGGCTGGTCTCGAGATCTAGCCTCGAGAGGGTGATGGACATTCAAGTTCAGCTCAAGTCGAGGCTTGTTGCCTCGAGGTCTCAAGGGGATGATGTTTTGAGGGCTAGTCTTGAGGACCTGAGGTCTCAAGAGCTGATAGAATTTTAAGTTATGCTCAATTTGAGGGCTTGCTGCCTTGAGGTCTCGAGGGGATGATGTCTCAAGAACTGGCATGAGGTCTCAAGGACTGATGGACTATCAAGTTCTACTCGAGGCGAGGGCTTGCTACCTTGAGGTCTTGAGGGGATGATGTCTTGAGGGTTGGTCTCGATTCGAGGGCCTGCAGCCTCGAGGACTGATGGACTTTCAAGTTTTGCTCGAGTCGAGGTCTAGTTGCCTCGAGGGCTGATTGGTCTTTCAAGATTTGCTCGAGTCGAGGCCTTGCTGCCTCGAGGACCTAAGGTCTCAAGGGCTGATTGGTCTTTCAAGATCTACTCGAGTCGAGACCTTGCTGCCTCAAGGTCTCGAGAGCTTGCACTATTGAGCTCAGCTCGAATTGAGGGTTTGTGGCCACTAGGACCCAAGGTCTCAAAGGCTTCAGCACGAGTCAAGGGATTGCAGCCTCAAGGACCTGAGGACTCAAGGTGCTCTGCTTGAATCGAGGGCTTGTGGCTTCGAGAACCCGAGGTCTCAAGGGTTGGTGGTCTCGAAGGTTTCAGCTCGATTCGAGGACTTGTAGCCTCAAGGACTGATGGATTTTTGGGTTTAGCTCGACTTGAGGTCTCGAGTGGATGCTGTCTCGAGGACCTGTTGGTCACTACTCGCAATGTCTCATCGCGACTTGTGGAAAGTGGTGGCTGGGGGCTAATTTTTAGCACAAAACTTCTAATCTCATCGCGACTTGCAATGGTCCCTTGCGAGGTCATCGCGAGGTATTTGCGAATCACGATGGTCCCTCACAAGGTCATCGCAAGGTAGTCGCGACTCACGATCACAAGGCCTCCCAGCACTTAAAAAGAATTCGATCTTTTATCACCAACATTACAATATTTCTTCCCTTTCTCATGGATTTAATTCCTCCATCTCCTCCAATGCAATGCACTTCACTTTGCTACAAAATCGAAGAAAAACACACCGTAAAAAGAAAAAGACAAAATAGCAAAACTAAATAGCAAAAACCAAAATAAAAGGCCAAGTTTATTTACGTCGTTGACACGACAAAGCTCCGTATATTTAAAGTCATCGGTACGACCCTAATGTTATCCATATGGTGAAGGCTTAAACCCCTTCACCATGAGTGCCCAAAAGTAGAGAGGTAGGGGTACAAAACTTTCAAGAAGAAGGTTTTGTTGAGGTGGAGATAGTTTAAAGAGAGTTGGTTGGTTAGGAGGCTTGGGGTAGTCTTTTGGCTCCTCTCTTATCTCCCTCAAAACTTCCGAAAATGGTGGAGTTGGTTCAATAGGTAAGGGTAGGGGTGACGGTGCTAATGACTGTAGCACAATCACCTCTTCCTCCTTTTTATCATCCTCAACAACCAACTCATCATCCCCTTTGAACTCAAGATCATTTCCCATGGTGACCTCACTCACCGAATCCTCGAGTTTGATTTGGGATAGTGTATTCTCGGAATCATGAGCTTCTATTTGGGCCAACGCTTCTAATATATTCCTCGCATTCCCCTTAATAGCCTCAATACTATAGGAGAGTCGGGTGTCCGGTTCTTCACTAGTAAAGTTGTTAACGTTTGCTATTGTATTCATGACTTTCTCACGTGTAAAACTTGAACTTATTTGTTGGGCTTGGTTTTGGGGTATGGTATAAGGTGATGATGGCCAACTATTTTGCTCGTATTGTTGGTTTTCTGGCTCATTCTCATACCACCAATCCATATTACCACTCCATTCCGAATTGTAAGGATTGTGGTATGGATACCATTCTTGAGCTTCTTGCCCTTGAAAACCAACATCTCCTACCTCTTGGTAGCAATCTTCATAGTACCCTTGGTTTTGGAAACCAAGAGTTCTTTCCCCCCATAGTGCTCTTCCCACAACAAATAGCAAGACTCGGTAGGATGGTCAGAATGACACATCCCACAAAACCTTGCTTGTTAAGCCTCTTCTCTCATCATGAGTTCCCTCAAGGTGAGACGCTCCATTATTTTAGCATTTTTTAAAAAAAATTCAAAAGTCTGAAATCATATTGCAAGGATTCTCGATAAAAATTCACCAAGAACTCAAGCAATATCTACTTCGAACAAAAAAACTGCCAAGGAGTGTGAAATAAAAACAAATAGCTAATATGCAACCGAATATACCCAAATATTTAAAAATAAATGTCTCTTCCCCGGCAGCAGCGCCGAAATTTGGGAGGCCGTCGCCGTGCTTCTCAAAGCTAATATTTATAAGCCCTTTTTTCTTACTATCTACAACTAAATAGACAGCAGCAAGTCGGGGTCGTCCACAAAGAAGGGGGATTTTCTCAAGTGTTTAGACACAAAAGGTTGCTATTAGGCTAGGAGTAGATATATATATACATACATATAAAAGCATGTAAATTGGGGGGTTGGTTTTTTGGTGGTTCTAAGTTGTGAAAGTTAAAAGACAAGACAACTAGCAAAGTCAAGAAACTATGCTAAATCATCAAACAAAATTAAGAAAAGGGGTTTTAAAAATACAAAAGATAAAGCCTTGGGGGCAATCGATATCCACTTCTAAATCTAATGTTGATCATTGAACCATTCACTCATCCTATCACAATTGTTACCTATGGGGAATGCCAATGGAAGATCGACATTCATTCCTTCTTAAGAGTAGTTTGCAAAGACAAACAACGACCATTTGCAAACCTCATTGATGATCACCCTAAACAAACAACGACCATGGGGGTATTTCATGAATGGCATTATACATGAAGGACCTTAGATTTGACAATGACAAACATTTTAACTAGAGAGATAGCCATTTAACCAAACCTAGCATTCATTAGGCTAAACCTGGAACAAACCACATTCAAGGTTCAACCTTTCATTGCATCTATAGGATAAATATGAGAAAAATCCACATTAACATACTTATCTAAAAAGAATCACAACACATTATGTGCAATAAGTTCTAAGTTCATGTTCCTAGATTTTCATGCAAAGGAGCTAAGGAATTCGTCACATTCCTAACACCCTAACACTTCAATCATACAAACACTTCCTATTCTCAAACAACACATGGCATAAATGAAGTGAAACATAGCATTAAGAATACATGAATGCTAAATAACAAAGGCTTCAAGAACGAATGACAAAATCTATTCACTACTTCCACTAATCATGCATTCACACGAGATTAGCCAAGAACAATCGACATTCATTGACTTCTCTCATTTTCCACCTAAAACAAACATGACAACGAATTCAACATCATCACATTATCTAGAAATAATCAACACATCAACATCATTACGAAGCTCTAACTCATGCTCTTGGATTCCACATTAAAAGTGGGGAGAATTAGCTACTTCCTCCCAACCCTAACAAGTAATCATACAAGCAATTCATATACTCAAGCTTCCAACAACATCAATGCCATTAACAATTCACATTCAAAGCTCAATAAATGCACAATACCAAAAGCACCAAATAAATATATATATATATATAGAGAGAGAGAGAGAGAGAGAGAGATATGGTTATTACTACATAGAAATGGAAGCTTCAATCCATTGCTCCCAAGATAAAACTAAGCTAGAAAATTGAAAGACTAGATTAACCTACAAAAACTAAGATAAGAAAGAAAGAAAAACTAGGGTATGAACCCAGAAAAATGCAGGAAGAAGAGGCTATCCCAAAACTTCTTGAAGGGGAGAGGATAAGGTGAGTATTTATGGTGCAAAAAGCAAGAAGGGTTTATGACCCCTCGTCCGTTGCGAGTCGCAACGAACTCCAAGTCTAGCACCATTTCTTTTTCTCCTTTTTGTTTCATATCCTCCAATTCTCTTCACTTCTTCAATTCTTAAAATCTTCAAAAGCTCAATTACAAGTCTTCAAATATTCAAATCTTCAAGGTATTCTTCAAAGTCTTCAAAGTCTTTAAACAAATTACCTTGTCACACAAAATTCTCTAGAAAAGTAATAAAAGCGTAAAAGTTGCTCTTAACCCTCCTTAGATAACTTCAAGGCAAAATTTGAAATTTAGAGCACAAAAGTGTACAAAAGTGAATCCTAAAAGTCCTAATATAACCATATAAAATGGGCACATCAGGAAGAGATAGCATTTGGTAGCAAAACTAGAGTTTAGCAACCTTAGTGCAATTGATAAGGTGCCTATCTTCGTTTGCCTTTTTAGGCATAGAAATAGAATATTCGTGTTGTAGTGTCCGAGACATAAACGTACAGGGGAGAAACAGATCTGCACAACGGTAGGGTTGTTGTTGCACTCCCCTAATCACGGAGGCGCTACCGATGGAAAATTGCAAGAGCACCCTACGTGACAAGTGTGGGAAAGTTCTAACCATCAACCACACCATGTGTTATGAACACTAGAATAGGCTTTTATGTCTTATATGTGATGGAATCGAGGATCAAAACATTTAATCAATCATGCTCCGCAAATACTCCCCAAGTGCTTGTCTTGTCTATATAGTTTTCTCTTTTGTTATTTCTTATGCTTGTAGTTAGTTAACCCCTACCCCCCCCCCCCCCCATTTTGTAATATTAGCTATTTCCAGAACACGAATGGATTGATGACTTGTACGTGGTTATGTGTAGTTGGCTATTAGACCCTAGCATCTCTTTGGACAAACACGGTCTTTCCACTAACTGCCATATAGGTAGCTTAGTAGTAAGTTTGGGAGAAAAATATTAATTTACATCTGATCATATCTCATTCAAAATTTTGGTTTGTTTGACTTACAAACACCTTCACTTAGGTTAGCTACAACAACTCAATGGCCCCGACTGGAGGCGGGTCAAATGTTGTCGTGCGCTGCCGGGATGCCAGTTTAATTGTTAATTTTTAGAACACGTTAGTTGAGTAGTTAGTGTTGTTTTATTTTTTTTTATTTTTAACCTTTGCATGATGCATGAAAAATAAATTGAAAGTGAAGTTTTTTAAAGTTCTCTAGATGAGGTAATCCTTGATATTGAAACCTTACATGCCTAATCTTATTTGAATGATCATTGTTGTGATACTATTTTTGTTGAGCATGTTTCTCCTAGTTTGAATGAGGATGTTTTGCCTTGGAATCACATTACTAAAATGTTGTGGGGGGAAGAAGTGAGCTAAGGAATTAAAAACTTCTAAACCATTTCCGACACCTAAACTGAACAAGAATGTATCCACTACTGAGAAAGAAGGGTTTGTTTGGTTCATCGCTCAAAAGGTAAAGGGTAAACCAAGAAAGATGTGGACACTCGTGCATAGGTGACCCGTTTTGACGCGTTCTTGTTAACACAATCACAGCAGCACAAACAATGAACCCGAGGTGGGGCACTGGTCCCGTGGGATGGTCAAAGATAAGATTTATATTCTGCAGTCGTTTCTCGCTACTAGGATATAAAAGGGTAGTGAGTGGCAAGCTATGGGTTGTCCACAGAGATGCTAGGGTTCAAGTAAAAGTCAAAACATAGCCTCGTGCAGGTCTTCAATGCGCATGTGTGAAAGGATTAGCTACTAATGTAAACATGCAAACTGGGGGGGTTTGGTATTTTCAACTAACAACTACAAGTATAAAATAAACAAACAAGTAAACTATTTATACTAGGCACTTGGGACTAATTTAGCAACATGGTAGTTCTAATGCTTCAATCCTTGATTCATTCACATGTAGACATATAAAAGATCTATCAGTGTGTTCACAACACGTGGTGTGGCCGATGGCTTACACTTCCCCATTCGTGTGACTGTTGGTGGGCTCGCAATACTCTATCGATAACGCCATCACAATTAGGGGAGCACAATAAGTTCTAACCATTGTTGTGGTTCTATTTCTCCCCCGTGCTATTACGTCCCAGGCTTCCACCACGAATGCACTAATTTCCAGTGGTCCTCTATACGTGAGGCCTTAGGTTCATAGGCACCTTATCTGTGATACTAGGGTTTCTACACAACACCTAGCTTGCTACTATCAAGTATCTCTACATGTAACCTATCAAAAAATAGTTAAGTAATAAGCTAAGACGGGTGCGATGGTATACTCAAATCTCCCGTGCACACACTCACGAAGAATCGTTCCCCTCCACCCATTCAAACATCACAGTTTCTCTTCCCAATGGGGCATTAATAAGTGCACCACACATTAACATAGCCCAAAATATATGCCCATATGTGGTGGAGTGTTCATGCATTTGTCACATTCAAGAAAAATCACAATAATATCATAAACACAAAGATAGGTGGAATTTAAGGAATCTCATAAAGCATCAAAAGCTATACATGTACCAAATATGTTCCAAACTTAATCTAACTACTCCCTAGACATGGAATTCAAATATAGATTTGAATTTCACTTCTTTGGGATGAAACAAGAAAAAAAAGAGGAAAAAGTACAAAACATACTAAGGAACTCCTTCGTTCTCCCATATGCTCTCCAAGTTACAAGATACGAATTATCTCTCCCAATGTCTATGTAAAATTAGTAAACTAAGGTCCTATATATAGTAGTAGGAGACTGGGCCTAAAATAGGCCCAAAATAGGATAAAAGTGCCAAAACCCTAGGTCAGCCACCTACTTTTCACAGACCGGCTCAAATGCCATGGTATGTGAAGCTTTCAAGCACGAACTGCCAGATTTGGCATGGTCTGTGAACATTCATAGCCATTGGAAGCCATGGTCCGTGAAATTGGGCTCGTGCCACGGTCTGTGAAGGTTTTCACGGACCGCGAGCAGCATCACGGTTTCCACTCATTTGTTTTCACAGTCCAGCCTCCTTTTCACAGATCGTGAGAAGCATGGGTGTTTGCTCAGAACTCTCATCACGGTCTGTGAAGGTTTTCATGGACCAGCTACATACTTGGCCAAAATTTTCAACTCTTCCCTTCTATGCTTAATGGCCCAGCTCCATTGTCATCGACCGGCGCTATTGCTTCTTGTAGGGTGGACCTTGGGCATCTTCATGGGTCGTTAATGCTTCGTGTAGTGCGGGCTATCATGGGCTAGTGGTCATTCTTCTGCTAAACTTTGTTTTCTTTCCACGGGTGATCAGTTAGTCCGAATTAGTAGTTCTAGTGGTCGATTTTGTAGTACTCAAGAAAATGAATCCAATGGAACTAGCCTTGAAGGATAATTCTTCCTGGATCATTCTCAAACTAAGGCAACACTTCTCGAACAATGATTCACCATTTCTACCTTTTTTCCGTCTTGAACTTCGAAGCTACCTATATTTGGCTTCAATCTCCTTCTACCACGCAATGATGCTCATGACCTTCATCTACTACCATTCAATGTGTATGGCCTGCAAATCTTCTACCGTTAAATGAAAACAACCATTGCAAGAATGTAATGTAAAAAATAGCATTCACGGACGACCTACTAAAGGTACTTATAATGAGGACCAAAGAGCCCGTGAACACAATATGTCAATAATCACTAATTAAGTGTACAAAACATGGGATTTAGAAAAGAAAACCAAAAATGATATTCTAAACCCCTTGTCATGTAAACTCAACTAATGTTTCTAAACCTCCAACTAAAAGTAAATAAAAACTACGCCAAATGCGTTGGTTAAAGCATGCATAATGTTGCAGATCAATAGGGATGTGGTTACTGGTGGTGTCAAGGATGGTGATTCCGGCAACCCACCAAACCACTCTTTTTAGTTTCATTAACTAAAGGGAAATAAGTCGTGAGGACAAAAAATTTAGAAGTCTTTTCAAAAAATTTAATGAATTTTTGGGGATGCATTAGATTTTTTGTGGTGTTTTTAAGAAATTTTAGTCATCAATTTGTTTAGAACAATAATACTCTTGGTTTTTGGGGTTTTTGGATGCAGGGATTTCATGAAAAAAGGTGGAAGGAAAAATTCTTCGAAAGGTTCGTGCTAGAGCCCACAGCACAAATTCGTGCCAGGGCTCACAGCACGAAGAGGCTTTTGTGCTAGGCACCCCAGCACGAGGCAAATGAAGAGGTGGGCCATGACACATGGGTAACCCGGCGGTATAAGCTGGCAACTGGTCAGCACGAGGTTCCTATGCACTGGCACAAGCTGGCACATGCCAGCATAGACGTTCCACGTGCAAGCACGAGCATCACGAGTCAACACGGACCTGGCCTAGGGATCTGTGTTGCCTACCCAATCAACCCAATTGATAAGCATCCTTAACCCTATAAATACCCCCCGCCCCCTCTTCCAGCACTCCTCATTCCATCTCTCCCTTCTTCTTCCTCCCTTAGCCTAGAGCCTCCCTCCCTCTAATCCATAACCTCATTATGGCCAATACTTTTCCATCCCTTATCTGATTTACCTCTACTTTATACCAAAATCTTCATTTTTCCAAGCCCTACACAACCCATCACTTATTTACCCAGAAAAAACCATGCATTTTCCCAGAAAATTCAAGGACCATTTCGGCCATTAATTGAGTTTTCTCCCAAAAAAACTCAATTTTTGGTCCATTCCAAGTGTTGGACGCTGCTTTAATGTGATCTACGAGGAGTTTCAAACATTTCTCAATCAAGGTTTTCATCCCACTCTCCATTTGAGGTACTTGGCCGAGTTACATGTAATTTTGGAGGACTTGAAACTATGAATTTTCTGCGAGATCCTTTGGTTCTTGCATGCTTGGTATTTGGGGTTAGTAGTGTGATTTTTGGAGTATTGTGGTAGAGGATATTTTTGTGTGAGGTATTTGGTGAAGATCTATTACATTGTTTGTTGTTGGGGCTGTTTATTTACTATTTCTATCATGCATCTTAGAAACAAAAGGGAACCTAGTGTGCCATTTATGTGGTTGACCAACCTCACAGAGGCATAACAGGAAAGGTGGGGCCACCTAGTAGGATGCCCTATTCAGGAGACAAGGTTTGTAGACGAAGAGACCCTTAGGGATCTCAAACTCTAAAAGCATGTCAAGGTATTACTATAGAGGATCAGTATGAAGGAGTTCACTACCATATCGGCCCCCACCTACACTAGGTATATCCTATAATTTATGGCTACCCTGACCAAGGAAACCAACAGTCGGATGGGGAGATATATTAGGTTTAACTTGGGGAATGCTCCTCGTAGCTTACTTACCCTCAGCTTGCCAGAAGGATTGTAAGAGGCTTTGGTCGATCTGCACTGGGAGAGCTTGTCCCAACTTATTGGATGACTTCATTGATCACTATATGGACCTCACCACCGCTCGCTTTGGGAAGATAGCAATCAGTGGTATGGTATCGCTTCTGGTTCAACTATATAACCTTCTAATGTCTGATTGGATGAGGGTGAGCCCACAAGCCCCTTTTACGCTCACCCTTCCAGTTATGGAAGAGGCGAGAATGACAGGTGGATATGGGGTTATCTCTTGGTTGTACAAGGGAAAGAAGTTTATGAGATTGCCTCAGCCTTCGAGGGCCTCTTTTGAGCAAGACATTCAAGATGCAATATCTCATCATCGAGTTAGATGCAGCCTCAGAGATGGTTTTGGGAAAGCACTACCTGGAGGATGACTACGAGCAGCAGAAGGATGGCAATCAAGAGCAGGTCCCGGTGTAGGCCTCATAGTATTTTCCCATCTAGCCCCAGTCATCACTGCCTCAAGCTATACCACAACCTTTGGAGCAACACTTAGTTCCACCGCCCGCTTTTCAGTAGGTACTTGGAGGACCACCCCCTCATCAGAGGCAGTTTAGCATTTCTGAGGAGCCATATCAATCTGCAGGTCATGGCGCCAGTAGCACTCATATGCACAACATCTCTCTCCTCCTATTTTAATGAATTTGTAGAGTCTAGTAGGTGCAACAGCCATGGGCTCTTGCCTAGCTCTAACCCTGAGCCATATAGGCACAGTGTGTTGGGCCATTTTCAGTAGGAGGCTCACCCTCGGCAGCATCCTCAGTTCAGCCCTTTTAAGAGAGCATGTGTCACCGAGTTTCAAGTCAGCTTATTCCTATCCCATGTGGAATCATTCATCGCAGTACAGTCTGGACTGGGTATAGTCTTTGGGGACTCCATTTTTTAGGTTAGATGGGATGTGCACATGCTTGGCGATCAGATAAGCATGCATAGCTGCACCACCTGATAGAGGATATGGGGCACTACATAGGGGTATAAGGGAGATCAATAATAGGTTGAGGATATCTGGTATTAGAGATGGCTATCAGGATCTGCACGGGTAAGGGAAAGGAGCCAGACGTCGCGGGGGGCACTGATTATTTTGTGGTTTTTTCAACCTCTCTTTTACCTTGGTCACATGCATTGGAGACAATGCATGAACTAAGTTTGGGGGAGAGGTTGGAACACCTTCACGGTGTCATCCTCTTTACTAGTATTTTCCCAACTTATGTTCTGGATACTGACTGCTTTGAAAACTATCTTTTCCATGTTTTTGTTTCTTTCCCTCATTTAGATTTTTAAAGTTTTGGTTGTTTTAGGCGCGAGAGTACTTCTTTGTAGTTTGTTTTTGGGATATGTTTTTTAAACTTTTGGTGGTGTAATATTTTAATTTCATTTAGTATGAAGCCCACTTTTGAGGCATTTTATGCTACACCTAGTGTATGAGCCATTTTAATTGAATTTCCACTTTTTTGTTTCTTTCCCACATTTAGATTTTTAAACTTTTGGTTGTTTTAGGTGTGAGGGCACTTCTATGTAGTTTTTTTTTTGGGATGTGTTTGGAAAAATTTTGGTGGTGTAATTTTTGAATTTCCTATCTTCATGTAGTATGAAGCCCACCTTTAGGGCATTTTATGCTACACCAAAAATTTAAAATTTTTGAAAAAAATGAAAAATATATATATACCCGACTAAGTTGGAAACCCAAAAGGGAAACTTAGGCAACAATGGGAAAAGCCCGGATAGGTTGAAAGGCCTATATAAAAATGGGAGGCAAGGCCCTGCTAGGTTTATGAACCTAGGAAAAAATGAGAGGCCATGTGGAAAAATGTGAGAATGTGAGCTCAACATGTGTGAAAGCTAGGATGAAAACCCAAAAGGGATCATAAGCAAAATGAGAGAAATTGAGAGCAAACAGAAACTAAGTTGACAATTCTTTGGCATTATCCTTGGTTGTAGCTAACCAGAGAATCTATAATTATCCTTAGTTACAACCAAGTCGAGGACATCTTGGATTTCCTTGGTGGTTGTTTTTGGCAACGACTCTTGGATTGCTTTTGAATGACTATTGGGGGAGTAAGCTAGTTCAACACTCATCATTCTTTCTTACCTTTTTCTTCATTATATTTTGGGTGGTTAGGTTACATTAGCATCTTCGGGGAGTGTGACGGTAAAAATAAATTCTCTCCCTCTCTCTAAGCGACTCTCTTTCCCAATTATTACTTCGTTAACAGTCATATCTCTGCCGCAAACCACCACTCTATACCATAACCATCTTCTTTGATAAGTAAACCTCAAACTCTCAATGGCGGCTCTACCTCAAGGCGTGAGCCCGCCTACCAATGCATCCATCCTCCACAACCAAACACCCCCCCCCAAACACCCAAAAACTATTACTAAACCCTACCACCGAAATCAAAGGATAAATTGCAATCCTTTTTTAAGATAACGACATCAACAAACTCTTGGAACCATTCAAGAACCATTTGGTTGGCAAGTTCTCCAGAGGTAGGCCAACGCTTGACTTTGTCCGACTTCAGTTCAATAAAACTGGATTCGAATCGGAGGCTACAATCATGGCACTTGATCATAGGTATGTCCTCATGTTGTTTCAATCACAAGAAGACACCCAAAATGTACTAGATAAAGAGGAATTTGAACCTGGCTGGAAACTTAATGAAGGTACTCAAATGACCTAGAGATTTCGATATAAATGAGAACTGCCTATTGGGTCTATCTGGGTTAGTATTGAGTTCCCTCTAATCTATTTCTTGAATTCTGAATCAATTCCTCATATTTCTAGTAGAATTGGTAACCTAATATTTGTTGATCCACACACCCAAAATCTCACAAGAACCTCTACTATACAACTCTGTGTTGAAATGAACCTCACAAAACCATTTCCCAATATAATTAGGCTAGGTTCCAAAACAGAGAGCAAATGGTATAAAGTAGCATATGAGGATTTCCCCAGCTAGCGTGGAAAGTGCTTGACCTTAGAATGAAAACAAGGGATTTTAAACAAGAAAAAGGTAGAGGAAGGGGAGGATAGCCAAAAAATGGAATGAAGTTACCAACTAGGGCCAGTCTTATCCACTACTAGAGATCAAAACAAAAAAGCCTCAGAACCAGGTGTGGAAACAAAAGGCTGAAATAGAAGCTCAAAGTTAACCGAAGGCCTCAGTCTCATGAAGAATTGGATGTATATGAATATGCCCAAGATCTATTTGAAACTCAGGAAAAGGAGTTAGCAATTGAGGGATCAGCTAAGAATCTTTCTTCAAAGCCAACTTCACCTATATGGTAATTCAAAACACCTATGTCTGTAAAAGAGATGGTTAACAATAATCCAAGGGAAAGAAAATGGAAATCACTTGATGATTTAGACAGGAAAAAAAGCTCCAAAAATAGCTATAATCCAAACAGAAAGGCCATCACCAGAGATCTCAGGCTAATAGATTCTCAGCCCTGCTCCAAAAAGGATATAGTTAACATATCAGACTCTCTAGAGGAGAAAACATCCCCTGGGTCATCTGAGAGTATATAGACTCTATAGTACCAGTAAAACCAAGTGAAGATCATAAGAAACGTGAGCTCTCAGTCTTATAAATATCCACACAGGGAGCTAAAATGGAATCTAATCACCAATTACCACAACCGGAGGTAAATGATCAGGACCACACTGACTATCAAGAACACACTGCAATAGCTCAGGTAACTGCTCAGGAGCACACCGTATTGGCTCGAGGATATGACCAGGACAACATCACAGGTAATACACGTACCTCTGTCTCACCTTTAACTAGTAGAAATTCATTACATCTCCGAATTTTATTATGATGCATGCAAAAAAGAAAAATCATTTCCTAATGAATTGCAAAATCTTGATAAGGAACATTAGTGGAATCCTTAAGGGATTTATTAGGTTGAAAAGGATCATACACTTACATAAACTTAACATACTCATCATAATTGAGCCTAAGCAAGACATTGGGAAATTAATTGAGTTTAAAGATTAGTTTGGATTCGAAGCTTTGGCCTTAGATGATAGCCATATTTGGGTATTTATTAAAAACTCTTTCAGTTCCACCTTATTCCATAAGCATCAAAGATTTTTACAATTTGAGTTAATGCATGTACACTGAGGAACTACCTTTCAAGTTGTAGCAGTTAATGGCCCTCGTGATAGAGAACTGAGACTGAGGCTTTATAGGGACTTACAGGCTAAAATTAAGTATATCACCAATCTATTGTATTATAACTAGGAACTTCAACGCCATTAGAAGCATTAGTGATTACAAGGGTAGATGTAGTCTGAGTTTGAATTCCATTAATGACTTTGATACCTTCTTGATCAGGAATAATCTAAATGAGATTATTACGGTTGGAAACCTATACACTTGGAATAAGAATCATAGAAACCTGGATAGGGTATTGGAAAGACTTAATAGAACACTAGGCAACCCTACTTGGTTTCAGAAATTGACAAGCTCATCACTCCAAATAATAGGAAGAGGTAACTCAGATCATAATCCACTAATCCTAAAAGATTGGAATAAAACTTAGTTTGGGAATGTTTTTGATAATGTAATTGAGGCTGAAAAAAGGGTAACCGATCTAGAAATAGACCTGGAAAACAATTACAACAGATCTATTCTAATTCAGCTAAATGAAGCTATTGTCAAATTAACCCGAGCTTTGAAAGAAGAACAAGATTTTTGGAAACATAAATCGAGGACAAAATGGTTAAAAACTAGCGACATGAATACTACTTTCTTCCATAATAGTGTATGAGAAAAACATTGTAGATTATGGATCAATAAGATTCAAAATGAGAAGGGAGATTGATTAGAGAATCAGAATCAAATTTGGGGTCATTGTTAGGTTTTTTCAGAAACTGTTAACAGATGATAGCTCGGATCATACATGATCATAAATGAAATATTTTCTAGACCTAATCCCAACTGTAATCACTGAACAAGAAAACATCGATTTGCTCAAATCAGTACATATGGAAAAACTAAAGAAAACAGTATTCAGGATAGCGCACCAGGACCAGATGGCTTTAGATGAATCTTCTATAGGAAATCATGGGATTTCATAAAAGAAGACTTGTAGGAGGCAGTAAATGAGTTTATGTTTTGAGTTAAGGTCCCAAAATCAATATACCAACCTTATAAACCTCATTCAAAAGACCCAAACTCCCAAGAACCTCAGTGAGAACAGACCGATAAGCCTTACAATTTCTCAAACAAAGTCCTAACTAAGATCTTATCGGATAGAATTAGACCATTATTGCCTAAATTTATATCAAAATAACAGTTAGCCTTTATCAAAAATAGGGAAATAGCGGACAATATTCTAGTAATGCAAGAAATGGTCAAGCTATTGGACATTAGGACTCAATCAATGAATATGATAGCAAAAATTGACATGTCCAAAGCATTTGACTGAGTCTCATAGACGATGTTGAATTCCCTATTGTTAAAAATTAGCTTTCATGGACACATAGTAGCTCTGATATTAGGCAACATAAATAGCTCATTGTTCTAGATTCTAGTAAATGGTCATCCTTACGGCTTTTTCAAACCCACAAGAGGATTGAAACAAGGGGATCCCTTATCTCCCACCTTGTTTAACCTGGTTACTAAAATCTTAAATAGGGGTTTAAAATACATGCATCATAATAACTACATAGACAGGTTCACCATGCCATTAGGAGCCCGGGAAATTACCCATCTCTCTTATGCTGACGACACAGCAATTTTTATGAGAGCCACTAACAAATCACTGCAGAACCTAGTTAAATTCCTAAAATGCTATGAAATAGCTACTAGTCAGAAAATAAATTTTCAAAAGAATGTTTTTATAGCAGGGAAAAAATGAGCTCACTGAGAAAGAATCTAACCAAAGTTGTAAATGGAATGACAGAAAGACACTTCCCTTTTAACTACTTAGGAGTAGTAATCTTCAAGGGCTGTAAAAAAGAACATTTATTTCCAATATCTGATTGAAAGAATCAATAAAAAGATTGAAAATTGGAATAATAAATGGCTCAAAAAGTATGGGAGAATTATATTTAAAAAGCATGTCATTTATTCTCTTCCCCAACATACTTGGTGTATAATGGCTCCCACTGCACACATTTTAGATAAAATGCAATCTATTTCTGCAAAATTTCTATGGGGTAGAATTGATGCAGGTCTCAGGAAGCATTGGAAACCATGTTCAGCCTTGTGTTACCCAAAGAATGAAAATGGCCTAGAATTTCATGATCTAAGGACAATAATAGATAGTTTCTCACTCAAGCTCTGGGTAAAGGCTCAGAAATGAGACACAATTTGGGCACAGCATATCTGGGCTATCTCACAGAGAAACAGATCCTCAGAGGCTTCTCAAAGGGCCTACTCAGTCAACAAAATAGCAGAGGATAATACTCAAGTTCTAGTAGGCAACGGCTCCTCCAGTTTCAGGATAGCAAATTGGTTGGGTGAGGGAGCTCTGATTCAGCTTTAGGATGATCAGGATTCAGTACCTTTCCCCTACCTAAAAATCCATGAATTCCTTCAAGAAAAATAAAAGTATATAGCCGAGCTACAAAGGAAAATTCCACAGCAAACCATTCTCAATCTCGGATCAAACAGGTATATGTCTGAAAATAAAGATGAGATCATATGGAGACCTTAAAAAAGTGGGGAGTTCACTTTATCTTCAGCCTACCAACTCCTATAAAACAAGAGGAGCCAATCTTCTAGTCTACAAAAGGTATAGAACGGCTTAACGCCACCAGAATACTCTATTTTCATTTGGAAACTACTCAATGCATGTTTACCATTTTATAATGTCTTTCTCAAACTAGGTATTATGAATGTATCTAAATGTGTATATTTCCAGCATGTAGAAACTCTATCTCATTTCTTTAATATTTTTCCAATGGCAGAGAAATTTTGGGAATACGCTTTTAGAGTATTATACTACTCAATTTGAAGTTTTACACACATTTATTATGGGTTGTCATGGTTGTGGCCAGTGAATGGAATCTCTATTACAAAATTTAGTGTAATATATATACTAACTGTGGCAACCTATTGGGCTCTTTGGATATCTAAGAACAACTTCAGTTTTAGTGGCTTTGCACACTCTACGAATTACATGTTGTCCTAGATTCAAAAACATGCCTCCCAAATCCTGAGCTTGCATCCTATGGTCTATAAGGCTGATTGTGAACATGTAATGCATTCTGGCCTTTTACCTACATCAACCAAGAAGCCAAAAATGTTAACGTAGTTTCTTGGAGGCCACCAGACACTGGGTACAAAGTAAACACATATGCTGCTGTTAGTAGTATTACCCAGCTAGAATAGGCTTTGTTTTCAGAAATACTAATGCTGCTTCTCTTTACATGAAAAAACAAATAGCTACTGGTGGAGATCGCTGGAAGCAGAGTTACAAGTGGTTTCAGAAGCAATTTAGGTAAGTATTAAACTTAGGATTACACCAGTATTGTTGAAATGGAGTCATTGTAGGTTGTGAACATTTAGAATGGAAAGATAGGACCTCCCTGGCCATTGAATCAGAGATTATGGAGGACATGGCAATAAATCGGTGATGCCCAGATTATGTTCCAACATTGCTTCAGAGAAAGTAACCAAGCAGTGCATCAATTGGCGGTGTTTAATGGCAATCACATAGACACAATTACTCTGAGGCAACAAGAAGGAATCAGAAGATGATATGTCCATTTTATGTGCATAATTTAGTACTTTTTGGGGTCACTTTTGGCACTTTTATTATCAAGAGCTTGTGTTTTACCATGAAATTCTCTTAGGAGAGGTAAGAACAACTTTACGCTCTTTTACCTCTTCTAAGTGGATTTTGCATGACAAAGGAAGAACATGGAGGGTTGAAGACTAGAGGCCATTAAAAGATTTTCAAAGACTTTGAAGACTTGCTTCGAAGACACGAAGACTTGAAGACCAGAGGCCATCGAAGACCATTTTTGAAGACTTTGAAGACTTTCTTCAAAGAGTTGAAGACTTGAAAAGTGAGAGGAACCATTGTGAAGATAAGTGTTCACCACAAAAAGAAGAAAAGAAAACAAGGTTAAGTTCTAGCGCCCATCGCGAGTCGCGGCGAACCCGTCGCGAGTCGCGACCAACTGGTGGTCAAAACCTAACCTTATCCTTTTTGTACTATAAATACCACTCTCTTTTCTCTCATTCACATCTCTTCTTTCCTACATTTTTGGTACCGTTTCTAACCCTAGTTTCTACCATTTTTCATCTTTAAATTCTCTTGTATTATGTTTGGTTTGTTAGCACTAATTAGTATGAAGTCTTGTAGCTAAATCTAGTTCTTTGGAGTAAGATTCTTAGTTAGTATGAATTAATTAGTATTGAAGCTTCTAAACTTATGTAGTAAGATTCTATATTTGCTCATTTATGAACATTTATTAGAGAGGATTTATTATGCCATTAATGTTGTGTTTTACCTCATTTATACCATAGGTTGTTTGAGTATATGAAATGTTTGTATGATTGAAATGTTAGAGTGTTAGAAAATTTGCAATCTTAACTCATTTGATATGAAATCCAAAAGCATGGATTTAGAACTTCTTGTGTATAATGTGTGGTAATTCTTGCTAGATGGTATGTTAATGTGGATTTTTTTCATATTTTTCATATAGATGCAAAGAAAGGTTGAACCTTGAATGTTGTTTATTCTAAGTTTAACCTAATAAATTCTTTGTTTGGGTAAATGGCTGTGTCTTTGGTAGAAGGCTTGTTGTTATCAAACCTATGGTCCTTTGGGTGAAATGACATTGATGAAATACCCTATGATGTTGTTTGTCTTTGGTGATCAATGGGGTTTGCAAATGGTCGTTGTTTGTCTTTGCAAACTACTCTTAAGGAGGAATGAATGTTAATCTTTGAATGAGAAGTGATAACATTCCACATAGACACTAAATGTAATTGAATGAGTGAATGAATCAATGAGCTATAGGAAGTTTGGAAGTGGAATTCGATTGCCCCCAAGGCTCTGTTAATTATCATTTACAACGTATCTTTAGTTGTATTGCATGATTAGCATAGTTATCTTACTTTTCTAATTGTTTTCTTTCAATTTGATAACTTAGGCTCAAAAACCAACCAACCAACCCCCCCTTCTTTACATGCTTTTATATGTATATATGTATGTATATGCCTAGTATGTTTTCTCCTATATATGTTTAAACACTCAAAAATATCCCTCTTCTCGTGGACGACCCCTACCTGCCACCATCTACTTAATTGTAGATAGGAAGCATTAGGGCTTAAAGGTATTAACTTTGAGAGGTACGGCAATAACCTCCCAAATTTTGGCGCCGCTGCCGGGAAAGAGGCGTTTACTTTTAAGTGTTTGGGCATATTATGTGTGATTATATGCTACTAGTAAATATTTGTTAACTTGCTTTTATTTTGATTTCTTAGCTGATTTTCCATTTTCACTTGGCTTAGAGACGTATTGTTCGAGTTCTTGGTGTATGGTTCATATGCGATGCTCTTCACAAGAACCCCTACACTACAACCCCGAGTTAGAGTTGAATTTGAGATGGATTAGGAGGCTTTCTTTGGAAAGTGTGAATAACACCCCTTCTAGTTACCATTTTGTGGATACCTCTTCCTCTATAGAACATCAACTTGAGCAGGAAGATGAACATCCGGGAGGGGGACCTCACCACTCCAATGGGCTCCTCCTTTCCAACAAAGGGAGATTCTTTTGGGGAACGCATTGTTAAGAGACATAATGGCCCCCAATCTTGATCAACAACCAATGTGCATTGAGTATCCCGTGGTTGGACCGAACAGGCACTTTGAGCTAAAGACCTGGTTCATCAACATGCTACCTATTTTCCTTGGTAGGCAAGGGAAGAATGCCAACAAACACCTCACCAAATTTCACTTCTTGTGTGGTGGTATGGTTCCCCATGGAGTGGATGAAGATTTTTATAAGTTGAAAGTATTCCCGTTCACACTAAGGGATGGTGCAAGAGATTGGCTCCACTACCTACCATCTAAGATCATCAAGAGTTGGCTCAATATGAAAACGAAGTTTCTAGCCAAATACTTCCTTGCCTCAAGGTCCGCCGCCTTGAAGAAAGACATAATAAACATTCTCCAATGGCATGGAGAATCTCTCTTCAACTATTGGGAAAGGTTCAAGAAGCTTCTCACAAATTGCCCTTACCATGGTTATTCAGAGGGGGATTTGGTTTATTATTTCTACAATGGCCTTCTTGATGAGGATCAAAGGTTGGTAAGAGGGCCTTATGGTGGCACTCATTAATGACAAAGCCCAGGAATGCGCCACATGTTAAATCATGTGAAATTTGTTACTTGGCGCATCCTACGGACACTTGCCCTACTTTGCAAGAGGACTATGTTGAGGAGGTGAGTGCCATGGGATACCAAGAATATCAAGGCTACCAAGGCAACCAAGGATATCAAGGGAGTTACCCCCTAAATGTAGCGATCTCGACATGTTCACAATCCCTTGCGTGATAGGAAATACACATTTTGAAAAAGAAATGCTTGACTTAGGTGCATCAATAAATGTGATTCCTTACTCTTTGTATGAAATCCTCAATCTTGGTACTTCGCACAAAACCGGGGTGGTGATCCAACTAGCTGATCGTTCTAGTGCATACCCTCAGGGTATCATCAAGGATGTGTTGGTTAGGGTGGATTTTCTTAATATTCCTCACAGATTTTTATGTCCTAGACATGGAGCGTGATAAACATGCCGCCCCAATCTTATTGGGGAGGCCATTTTTAAAGATCTCTAAGACCATCATTAATGTGCATAAAGGTACTCTCACCATGGAATTTGATGGGATTAAATTAGAGTTTAACATAAATGACTCTATGAAGTATCCTCTTGAAGAGTATTCTTTCCATGCTATTGATTTTGTTGACAACGTTGTGCAAGATGTTTTTGAATTGAGTGGTGATGATTCCTTGTTAGTTTCTTTGGAAAATGATGTTGAAAATTCATGTCTTATATATTCCATGAGTACTAACTTGAAGGAAATCATTGAGGAGTTAAGCATTCTTGAGGAAGTGGTACAAAGTCTCGATCCTCTAGTCTTAGAGGAACCCGAAGAACTGAAATTCCTCCCATCACTTGTGAAGGCTCCGGTGATTGAGCTTAAACCTTTGCCAAGTGACCTCAAGTACGCATTTCTTAGGGAAGGAGAGTCGCTTCCAGTTATGATTTCAAGCAAGCTCACCATGGAGCAAGAATAAAAGTTGATGGTGGTGTTACGGGAGAACAAGGAAGCCATTTGATGGACTATTTCCGACATTAAAGGCACAAGTGTATCCACTATCATGCATAGAATTTTGTTGGAAGAAGATGCAAGACCCATGCGACAACCCCAACGTCCTTTAAACCCGCCTATGATGGAGGTAGTAAAGGCGGAAATCCTCAAGTTACTCTAAGAGGGCATGATCTATTTAATCTCGGATAGCAAGTGGGTGAGTCCAGCTCAAGTGGTACCTAAGAAGAGTGGGGTGATGGTGGTCATAAATGAGAAGGGTGAAATGGTACCCACTCGAGTTCAAAATGGGTGGCGCATTTGTATTGGCTACCGGAGGCTGAATGCGGAGACCTGGAAGGACCACTTTCCGTTGCCATTCATTGATCAAATGCTTGAGTGGTTGGAAAGCCACCCTTTATATTGCTTTTTGGATAGGTACTCGGGATATTTTCAAGTGTCTATCACCCCGGAAGACCAAGAAAAAACCACTTTCACGTGCCCCTATGGTATGTTTGCCTACCGGCGTACGCCTTTTGGGTTATGTAATGCTCCCACAAATTTCCAAAGGTGTATGGTAAGCATTTTCTTAGAATTTGTTGAAATATTTATCGAGATATTCATGGATGATTTCACCATTCATGGTAATTCTTTTGACAACTGTTTGGAAAATTTGGCACAAGTTCTTAAACGTTGCATTGATACTAATCTTGTGTTAAATTCTGAGAAGTGTCATTTTATGGTAGAGAAAGGCATTGTCTTAGGCCATGTTGTCTCCTATAAGGGTATTGAGGTTGACAAGGCAAAGATAGACACAATTCAAACTTTGCCTTATCCTACTAATGTGCGCAAAGTGCGCTCTTTTCTTGGCCATGCAGGATTCTATCGCCGATTCATCAAGGACTTCTCGAAGATAGCATCTCCTTTATGCAAGTTTTTGCAAAAAGAGGTGGAATTTTTTATGGATAAGGGTTGTAAAGGGGCCTTCGATAGATTGAAAGGAAGGTTAGTTTCGGCCCCTATTATACAACCCCCGGATTGGTCGTTGCCTTTTGGGATTATGTACGATGCTAGTGATTTTGCCGCTGCTGGAGCAGTGCTTGGTCAAAGGGTGGGGAGACCACCTCACGCCATCTCTCAATGAAACCCAAAAAAACTATTCCACCATAAAAAGGAGCTGCTAGCAGTGGTATTTTCTTTGGAAAAATTTTGATCTTACTTGCTTAGTACAAAAGTTATTGTGTACACTAACCATGCAGTGCTTCATCATTTAATGACGAAGAAAGAGGCCTTGTTTAGTAGTATGGACTATATGGTGTTTTAGGAATAAACACTATCATGAAAATGTGAAGCCGAACATTATCAATATGTTTAGGAAAACTTTACACCTCTTTAATGATATTATGTTGGCCTACAAACTAAACTTCAAATGGGACTTGACCAATGCTTTACCAAGGTTACTAATAGGCTCTCAACAAAAACAAGGAAAATTTGTTACTGTAACCTGGAAAGCACCTATCAGACTTCTATAAGTTAAATGCAGATAGTTCGTGGAAGGATTCAAATAATGCAGGTACTGGAGCAATCATCAGAGATTATGTCGGAAACATGTTAATAGCTGATGCCCAGAATATATGTAGCCCCTCTCATTTTCATGCTGAAGCAAGTGCAATCAGAACAGGATTACAGTTGGAAATCTCTTTGGGTATTGATCATCTCCAGATTGAAAGTGACAACAAAATGCTCATTAAGGTGTTGAGAAGACAATTTCAGCCACCTTGGAGAACCACAGAGGAAGCTAGGAAAATCTGGGAACTGATGAAAATCATTGAAGTCACACTACATCATATCTATAAAGAAGCCAATGGAGCAGCAGATTTACTAGCTAAAAGGGGCAGCTCAAATCAGGTAAACACTTTCAGATGTTATACACAGTTACCAGGAGATTTGAAAGCTATAATTATTGCAGATAAACAGTCTATACCTTCTATCAGAAGGATAAAGCCTGTAATTTTTTTATTTGTACAGGTTTTCTACTTCTAATATGGTTCTGATAGGGTTGGGTTATGTATCAGTTATCAGTATTATTTGCACGGGAAGCTGGATGTTTTTTTGTTGGAACTTGTTACTGCTGGCTGTTTTTTACTTTGACAGGTGCAGAAGCGAGGGACATTCAAGTATCAACTCTATGATTTGGAGTAGTAACAACACAACAGATACACGGATTTTGAAAGGTTTCTACTCAGTATAGAAACTTTAGTAATTATCTTCTGGGGATGATATTTGCAATGGGACACTATGGAAGGTCACCTCTTCTTGTCAACACTGGGTTGTGGAGGCAAGGAAGTGTAAGGCCATAGTTGTTCTTGACCGAGATATAGGGACATTTCCTTCATCGAGATAGGGTTTTAGATGAAGGTTTTAGGTAACAGCAACTTGTAATTAGCTTCCACTTTAGATTACACGTGATGAACTCTCGCTGTACTATTCAACTTGTTATTATTTTCTCTAAAAGGTATGGGGAGCCTAATATATACCTCGTTACTTAGGTGAGTTTACATTAAAAAAATGACAAAGAAAGAGGCCAAGCCAAGATTGATTAGGTGGATCCTGCTCCTGAGTGAATTTGAGTTAGAGGTGCCAAATAAGAAGGACGCGGAGAACCACATGGCTGATCACCTGAGCCGGTTGGCACCCTGCCAAGATAGTGAGGTAATTCTACTAATGAAGGAGCAACTATGGGAGGATTTCCCCGGTGAACAATTGTTCGCTATCAGGGACCTCTAACCGTGGTATGCCGACATTGTGAACTTTCTTGTCTCTAGTAAATTTCCTCCTCACTTTTCTAAAGCACAGAAAGATAAGCTAAAAAGTGATGCTAAATATTATGTGTGGGATGATCCCTTTTTGTGGAAACATTGTGTAGACCAAGTTGTTAGGAGATGCATCCCCAATAATGAAGTGCATTCAATTCTCACTTTTTGTCATTCTCATGCGTGCGGCGGTCATTTTGGAGCAAAAAGGATCGCTAGGAAAGTCTTGGAAAGTGGTTTTTGTTGGCCTACTTTGAATAAGCATGCATACATATTTTGTAAGGCTTGTAACAAGTGCCAAAGAGTAGGAAATATCTCATCTAGAAATGAGATACCCCAAAAAGCTATGCTATATTGTGAAATCTTTTATGTTTGGGGTATTGACTTCATGGGACCTTTCCCTAGTTCTTATAGCTTTACATATATTCTTCTTGTGGTTGATTATGTGTCAAAGTGGGTTGAAGAAAAACCCACTAGGACTTACAATTCTAAAGTGGTTGCAGAATTCCTGAAAGATAACATCTTCTCTAGGTTTGGGGTACCCCGACCCTTGATTAGTGATCGTGGCACCCATTTTTGCAATCGGACCATAGAGGCACTCTTGAAGAAGTATGCCGTTACTCACAAGACATCCACTTCCTATCACCCGCAAACCAATGGGCAAGCCAAAGTTAACCCTAACCGGAAGGATTGGAGTTCTCGGTTGAATGATGCCTAGTGGGCATATAGGACGGCTTACAAGATACCAATCGGTATGTCACCGTACCAGTTAGTGTTTGGTAAGCCCTGTCACCTACCAGTGGAAATTCAACATAAGGCTTACTAGGGGGTCAAAGAATTTTATCTTGATATAGATAAGGCCGGCTTGCATAGGAAAATACAATTGGATGAACTAGATGAAATCCGGAGGGAGTCCTATGAGAACCTCAAAATCTATAAAAAGAAGACAAAAGCGTGGCACGACAAGATGATCATTGGGAAGGAATTTTACGTTGGTCAAAAGGTCCTTCTATTCTAATCCCGCATTCTCCTATTCCCAGGTAAGTTGAGGTCCCGATGGATCGGTCCTTTTGATGTGGTGAAGGTATTCCTGCATGGCACGGTGGAAATTCTAGATCGAGCTAAGTCCAATACATTCAAGGTCAGTGGACAATGTTTGAAACCTTACCACAAGAATTTTGTGCCGGAAAAGGGAGAGGATGTTGATCTCCTTCATCTGTTTTGTGAGTAAACTCAAATAAAAGGGAATGAGTCGTGTCGACCACGTTAAATAAACTTGGTTTTGATCCTCCGGATTGTCATTCGTGACTTTCCGTTGATGTTTCTTGGTTTTGGATTTTGTCATTAGTTTCATTGTTTTTGCTTTGTGTTTTCACAGGTTGTTTTTCCATGATTTTGCAATGATTTGAAACCAAGGCATTGGACTTTTGAAGGGAGAAATGCTTAGAGTCAAGAGGGAAAGACTTGGACAAGAGGTGAAAGCAAAAAAAAATTCTATGTACCAGGTAGCTAGCCCATCGTGAGTTGAGACCACCTCATCGCGAGTCGCGACGGGCTCAGAACATTTTGTGGTCATTTTGAGTTTCAGCCTCCACTTTCTGCAAGTCACGATGGACAATCGCGAGTGGCGACCAGATTAGAAATTTTGGCTAAAAATGAAGCTCTTAGGCTCCACTATTCACAAGTCGCGATGCCCTCGTCGCGAGTTACGACGAAGTGGTCGCGATTCGTGACCAAATCTAAAATTTAGGGTGAAAATAGAGATATCGGCCTACACTTTTCGTGAGTCACAATAGCCTCATCTCGAGTCACGACAGACCATTGCGAGTCACGACGAAGTGGTCACGAGTCGCGACGTAAGCATTGACTTCAGGTACCTATTGACCTACACGTCACGAGTTGCGACGGGCATGCAGACTTGTTTTAAAAAATAGGCAGAATCAAAATTTTTTTTCCACGACCATCCCACTCCCCTTTCATCTTCTCTTCTGCCTCCAACCAAGCCATCTCCAGCTCACCGCCACTCACCTCCATCTCACCACCGTCACTCCATACCCCATTCTTTCTTCCCAAGCTCTACCCGCAAATCACCCTAAAATTGTTGAAGAACACAAAACCCTAGAATTTGGGAGGTTTGTAATTTTTTGCAATTAAACTTCAAATTGCTTGTGGGCTTCATTCCTTTCTCATCCTAGGCATCTAAGTGGTACATTTCTTCACTTAATTGAACTTCAATTATGATTATGATTGTATGCTCGATTTATTGGATATTGTGTATATTATGTGTGATGCCTTAGGGAATTAGATTGTTGGAACTTGGTTCATTTTTGTGAATACATTGGGCTTGCAATTTGATTTGATGGGAATTGTGTGAATATTTTGTGTGTACGACTTGGTTGGATGCATCAATAACCACTTTGAGTGTATTGAGTTACTTGTATGGTCTTGTGCTTGCACTGCGCTATTAGTGTTGCTTTGGTTGAGAATGGATTGTGGTTTATGCTAGATATGTGGCATGTTGGCCCTTGATTAAACATAGTTGTTATTTGGATAAGTTATTAGTTTGCTTAGGGTAGTTTAGCCATAGGACTTGAATGTTGACATTATAGGCATACTATTGGTGGCTAAACTAGTTAGGCATGACTGTGATTTTGAGATATAGTATTTTGATATTCAACTATGTGAAAACTTCATGGACTTGAGAGTAAGGTTATGTTGGACATAATATGGATTGTATGTGCAATTGTGATTAGTACTTGAACTAGTTGGCTTGGGCTTGATTTGGCTTATGATGATTGACAAAAACTAGTTTAAGGTTGAGTATGAATTTGCAATATTGCATATATACATATTCATGTGCGTTTGACTTGTTTATTGTGGTTGTTATATATGGCCCCTACAAAAAGACCCAGGGCTCCTCCTCGAGGTGGGTGCACCGCTGCTCCACCACCGGGTCCAGAATCGAGACATGTACCTCATCATCCAGATAGGTGCATGGGTTTGACCCGGATCACCGAGTCCTATGCTAACAGGTGGGAGGCCCTAGCGAGTCGTCAGCTCAAGGAGACAAGTTTTGTGGACGTACCCACACTGGACGCTCTTGGGCTCACCCAGCCTACTGATGCCTCCTCGACAAAGGGGGATGGAAGGATTCATGAGCAGGAGTGCACCCTCTTACTAGAGATACACGCTAGAGTTCCTATCCACAATCAGGATATGTAGCACGAGAGATGATCAACCATATGAGAGGTACATCGCTTTCCACTTGGATGATATATCTCGATAGATGACCGTCTCACATATTGAGGAGGTATTTGGATGGGAAACTGTAGAGATACGGGCAAGGTTGAACCCACAGGCCCAGGAGCGATCTATCGAGAATGACATGCAATTTTGGAGGGTCATCAACATGAGACCAAAGAACTCCCATGACAAGAGCAGTATCATCGTCCACTCTGCACTCTGTTATGTGCACCGACTGTTGGCTGGCACATTATTTTGCTCGGTGGAGCCGACGAATGTGCCAGACAATGACATTCACATTCTGTGGTACTTGAGGAGTGGGGACCAGGATACGGGTTATGAGCTGAGCTGTGGGTGAAGAGGATTATAGAGGTGGTGGGAAATCCAAAGGGGAAGATTATGGTTAGAGATATGATAGGCCTCTTGGAGGAGTACCTAGGATTGGTTCCCCCGGCTGACTTCTGCGCTTAGGGAGGCGCACTTCCTACCTCATCACTGATGAGAGATTGGTTCGATTTGAGATGCTCACTGCCACTCACAGCACGGGGGTATTCCACTGGATGTATGGCGCCAGAAAGGTCACATTCATGGCACTTCCTCAGCCCAACAAGACGAAGCTTGAATTTGATACACCTCTAGGAGACTTGGCGATTTCCCCTGACTCCTCATGCAGAGAGGACTTCCAGTGCAAGCTCCATGACCTTGGTCCAGTCCCTATCCAGCGTGATGATAGCAGCCTACCTTTCTCCGGGTGAGACAACAGCAGCACTCCCCGCAACCTCCACGAGAGACCGAGCCAATGCAGGAGGACGATGTGCCACCTCACTACTCCCAGCCTCCACCAAATTTCTATGAGCGGATGATGTAGACCATGCATGATGGATTCCGCCACTGGGACAGCATAATACTAGAGCACAACGTATTTGTCTCCCAGAGCTTGATCAACATGGATGGGGAGATTAATCACCTATCAGTTCCCATCAATGAGATGCAGTCCCAGGCAAGCAGTGTTTCAGGCCCCAATCCAGGAGTAGAGAAGCGGAGAGCTAGGAGGCAGAGGAGCACGGATTGGCAGGCTCATTATTAGCCGTGCTATTTTGGCGGTGGCCCTTCTTCCTCACATCAGTGATTTGTGAGCACCATATCCTTACCCTTTCCATACTTCGCTTTGTATGTTTTGGCCCTATTGTCTATATTGAGGGAAATGTTGTGTTCTAAGTGTGGGGAGGGGTATCTACTGATTGCACGGTTGGGGTTGGAGATATTTTGAAGACTTTTCTACTTTTGGATAACTCTTTTAGTTTGTTGTGGATATTTTTCCCTTTTGTTTTAGGATGTTTTTCTTTTGATGTACTTGGATAATGTTGGCTGTGACACTTTTCTTAGCCTTAACATTTGGAAAGCACTTTGATACTTTTTGGATTGGAGAAACATAAAAATATTTGAAAATTTTGAAAAAAATGGAAAATGAAAAAAAATTACTATAAATAAAAAGAATCCCGCTAAGTTGAGAACCCGAGAGAACATCTTAGGCAACATTGGGGACCCGAATAGGTTGAAAACCTGAGAGGGCAATAGGCAAAAATGAGAGACTAAATGTGTGGAAAAAGGTGAGATGTATACCGAAGAAATATGACGTGTGGCTAGGATGAAAACCCGAAAGGGCTCCTAGTAAAAATGAGAGAAATTGAAAAATTTTAAGTGTTCACTCTTGAAGACCGGAGGCCATTAAAAGATCATTTTTTGAAGACTTTGAAAACTTGCTTCAAAGACACGAAGACTTGAAGACCGGAGGCCATTGAAGACCATTTTTTAAGACATTGAAGACTTTCTTCAAAAAGTTGAAGACTTGAAAAATGAGAGGAACCATTGTGAAGATAAGTGTTTACCACAAGAAGAAGAAAAGAAAAGTTCTGGCACCCATCGCGAGTCACGACCAATGGGTGACCAAAACCTAACCTTATCATTTTTGTACTATAAATATCACTCTCTTTCCTCACATTCACATCTCTTCTTTCCTCCATTTTTGGTACTGTTTTTAACCCTAGTTTCTACCATTTTTCATCTTTAAATTCTCCTGTATTATGTTTGGTTTGGTAGCATTAATTAGTATGAACTCTTGTATCTAAATCTAGTTCTTGGGAGCAATTAATTGAAGCTTCCAAACTTATGTAGTAAGATTCTATATTTGCTCATTTATGAACATTTATTGGAGAGCATTTATTATGCCATTAATGTTGTATTTTACCTCATTTATACCATGGGTTGTTTAAGTATATGAAATGTTTGTATGTTTGAAATGTTAGAGTGTTAGAAAAGTTGAAAATTTATTAACTCATTTGATATGAAATCCAAAAGCATGGATTAATAACTTCTTGTGTATAATGTGTGGTAATTCTTCCTAGATGGGTATGTTAATATGGATTGTTTTCGTATTTGTCATATAGATGCAAAGAAAGGTTGAACCTTGAATGTTGTTTGTTCTAAGTTTAACCTAATAAATGCTTTTTTTGGTTAAATGACTGTGTCGTTGGTAGAAGGCTTGTTGTTATCAAACCTATGGTCCTTTTGGTAAAATGCATTGATGAAATACCCCTATGATGTTGTTTGTCTTTGGTGATCAATGAGGTATGCAAATGGTCGTTTGTCTTTGCAAACTACTCTTAAGGAGGAATGAATGTTGATCTTTGAATGAGAAGTGATAACATTCCCCATAGACACTAAATATAATTAAATGAGTGAATGAATCAATGAGCTATAGGAAGTTTGGAAGTGGAAGTCGATTGCCCCCAAGGCTCCGTTAACTATCATGTACATCGTATCTTTAGTTGTATTGCATGATTAGCATAGTTCTCTTACTTTACTAATTGTTGTCTTTCAATTTGATAACTTAGGCTCAAAAACCAACCAACCAACCCCCCATGTTTACATGTTTTTATATGTATCTATGTATGTATATGCCTAGTATGTTTTCTCCTATATATGTTTAAACCCTCAAAAAGATCCCTCTTCTCATGGACGACCCTAACTTGCCATTATCTACTTAATTGTAGATAGGAAGCATTAGGGCTTAAAAGTATTAACTTTGAGAGGTACGGCGATGACCTCCTAGAAGAGCAATCAAAAGGGGTGAACTCGGCCTCCCCACAATCAGAAGACTGAAGCCAAACACAACTGGAACATAAAATCCCTTGGAAGTATCATGAAATGCACCTATCCTAAGACACAAATGTAATGGGGGTGGAGTTTGTGTTTGATAGGAATTGTGCATTTCTAAGTTACTTACAAAGGGTTTCAATTTTTGCTATCACAAAGCCTACACTCAGGTTTTAGCATGAGCATGGTGCTTGCCTTAGAAATATGTGTTGTATAAGGACCAATTTCTGCTATGTTCAAGTTCACCACGTGAACTTTTTGTACGACTATAAAGGTATTCTTACAAGGTTTGGGAAGCCTATATATATTCCCCACATCATGTGGTTTAAATTATAAAATAAAAAGGAGTGTGAGAGTTGTGAGATCCTTATTTCTTTGAAGGAACTAGGGTAGCTTGGGAATAAGTTGAATGCATTGGATAACTTATCTTTGCATGCCACACTTTGCTTAGAATTTTTCTTGTTTTTGTTTACTCAAGGACGAGTAAAGGTTTAAGTGTGGAGGGATTGATGTGCACTGTATTGCATGTGTTAGCCAATGCATTCTTCATAATAATTGGCATGTTTTACTTGTGGATTGCTAGTTTTAGTTAGGTTTACACGACAAAGGGTTTAGACGACCATGTTTGGTTTTCTTGTCTAAATCTCAAGTTTTGTAGACTTAATCGAAGCTAATGGACATGTTGTATTCACGAGCACCTAGATCTTCATTTTATGATCATATTAGTAGGCTACTCATGGATATTTTGTCATTGTTGTATAGAAGGCCGATCGCAAGAACGGTAGAAGATACACGAAGGCTATTCACAAATATGGTAGTAGAAATGAAGGCCATGGACTTTAAGTGTGGTAGAAGATGGAATTGAGCCAAGAAAGGCGAGATTAAAGTTCAAAAAGGTTAAAATGGAGGAACACACCAACCGAGTGAACCAGCCGACCGGCCAGCACGTGACCAGATACACCGGCACATACCTCAGTTGTGCCAGCCTAAAACACGAATCGTGCCAGGTCACATAGCACGGACCGTGCCACAGCCCTCGGAACGTTTGGGACGCATCCCTTTTGCTCTGTTTCACTCCAAATTGGCTAAGTATGGGAACGTACTATACCGTTTCACACGGTCTATGCCATTTCAAGTCCAAAATGTGAATACCATCCCACGGGTTGTAATGGATGACATGGCTCGTGCCAAAATATTGATCAGAACGAGCCTCCAGCTAACTCCCTGCACCAAACAACATGGGACGTGCAAATCAGAAGATCAAAATAGAGGTCTAGATAATGGCCCATGCCAAACCTAGCGGCTCGTGCTGGCATGAATGGCACGGACTATTCCAATTTACACTGGTCATGTTCGTTGTGGCTGCTACGGTTTTTGACCCAATTTTGGGTCTATTTTGAGGCCCAATTACCTACTACTATAGATATGTGTCTATGTCTACTAGGGTTTACTTTTATGCTCATTTTAGACTTCATTAGTAGGGTAGAGAGAGAAAAGGGTTCTTCCTTCTCTCTAGAAACTTTTCTTTTCATCTCTTTATTTTTCCTTTGCCCAAAGGCATTGAATCCAATGAAATACTTGGGTTCAATGCTTACAGAGTAGTTTAATAGCTTGGGGATAATATTTGTATTTATGATTTGATTTATGTTTTGTGAGATTCCTTTGATCTACCTATTTCTTTGTGTTTATGATATTATGTTGGTTTGTTCTTGAATTGTTATGAATTGCATGAATGATACACTCCATTAGCACACACTCTAGTCTACATTCATGTTGGTGCACATATTGATATCTCCCGGGGAAGAGAAACCTGGACATAATATGTGTAGCGGGGTCAGGTCCACGTGGGTGTGTGCATGTAAGTCTTTTCTGAGTTTTACCATTACGATGCCAACACACCTGTCTTAGTTGGTAAGTTGGTCTAAATGGTTATGGGTAGCGATAACATTTAGTAGGAAGACTAGGGTTTAGTGACCATAATGTCATCGATAAGGTGCCTATCTTCCTTTGCCTTTTTATGCCTAGGAATAAAGCATTCGTGGTGTAGTCTCCAGGACAAAATCGTACGAGGGAGAACAGATCTGCACAACGGCATGGCAATTCTTGCACTCCTCTAATTACAGAGGCGGTGCCAATGGAAGATTGCAAAAGCACCCTACGTGACAGGTATGGGGAAGTGATGACCATCGACCACACCACGTGTCATGAACAATAAATAGGCTTTTAGTAGAAAATCTGAAAGAGCTCTCAGTAGAGCTCTCGGTAGAAAATTTTTCTGGGACGAAAGAAGGAGAAAAAAGGCGCAGCTTTTCCTTCAACCTTTGGAGGCATATTTCTTCGATTTCATTCTCTTTTCACCGATGAATTATGATTTAACGAATTCTTCTCAGATTTCTGCTCACAATCATATGAAATTTGTGGGAAGATTTTGATCTTATTTTCGTCTTGGAGTTAGGGTTTATTGGTAGATTTGGAGAATTTTTACGAATCTTGATCGTATTGGTGGAATCCTTATTGCGGTTTGAAATCAAAGTCCGTAGTTGCAATCAGTTTTCATCTGTGATAGGAACTCAGAAAACAACTATATTGGATTTTTACATCTTCATCAAGAATTCAACGAGCAAACCTCTTCAAGACCCGAGAAATTAACGCTCAGTTGCATTATGGAATCCAAATGAAGAAGGCCCGGCATGTTTAGGGGTAGAAGCGTTTGCATAGGCATGGGTAGTGAGTTTGTTCTCATCCCAATGGCCTTATTTTTCAGAGCCCGTTTGCACTTCGGGTTGCTATGTATAGGTCCATTTTCATTCTTACATCTGGACTAGCATTTATTTTTCCCTAGGTTTAGCACTACCTAGCTTAGGGTTAGCAGTTCTTTAGAAAAAGGGGGGGTGCCCATTACGGTATCCCCCCTCCTCGAATTTTTTTCCCTAGGTTTCATCAGTTAGCCTAGGGTTTGAAATACTTTGTATTTGGTAGGGTCACCGGTACCTATATGGGGCCCTACCACGGACGTTTCACCGCATTTTCTATTTACCATATTTACCTAGAATAGGCTTTGATGTATTATATGTGATGCAATTAAGGATCGAAACATTTGATCAATCATGCTATGCAAATATTCTCAAGGGCTTGTCTATATAGTTTTCTCTTTTACTATTTCTTATGCTCATAGTTGTTAGTTGAAAACCCCCAAAAACTACCATTTTTCAATATTAGCTATTCCTAGCACACAGACCGATTGACGACCCGTACGTAGCTGTGTGTGGTGGCTATTAGACCCTAGCATCTCTGTGGACAAACACGGTCTTGCCACTAACTACCCCCATAGGTAGCTTATAGTAAGTTTTGGATAAAATATATATATATATATATATATATATTTGATTCTCTCGCATTCAACCTTTTTAGTTTGTTTGACTTACAAATGTCTTCGCTCGAGTCAGCTACAACAACTTAACAACCCCGAGTGGGAGGGTCAGGTTACGAATGGTAGCCGATTGCCTTGGATTCTACATTTCCTATGTGGGGTTGAGTTGGCCATAGTGTAGATGTGGGAAACCTATCATGTGACTTGTTATAAAATGTCCAAGAGTAATTGAAGGTTACGTAAGTGTGTGTCTGATTGGATAACTGTGTTATTAAAAACCTACCCAACAATATTGATGCCTATGAGATGCAAGTTTTAACAAACTCATAAGTGAATATAATATTAGGATAAGGTAATATTTTATACAGAAATAGGCTTGGAAGAAGAGTGGTTGCATTTGAAAGTTAATCTTTGTTGGGGTTAGTTTCGTGCAAACTAGCGGGCTGCATTTGGTCTGACGGGTTGAAAATATTGAGGAAAAATTAAGGGGATTTATCAGGGTTATAATGAGATTAATTATAATTTAGAACTCCGTGAGTATGAATATGTATGGTTATTTCCGCTCTCAATGAGATTTCATGCGACAATTATTGACATGATCGATCTGTCTCACATCATTTTCATTGTTAAGAAATAAGGCCAATTGTACACAGTATTTCATATCACAATTTCCATTCAAACTAATATAAATCTTACATTACCCTTCCCGGATGAATGTACTTTTAGGATTACACCTTCCAAAACGGTAGTGCCTTAATAATAAATTAATTTAAGTTGACCATGAAAATACACAGTCATACCACAACTTATATGAGACTTGTTACAATGCATGATATTATTCCTTTTAAGTAAACATACACATAGTTCATAGCTTAATTATTTTACCAGCAAATAAATAACCTCCGCCATGGTTTCAATCTGCAGATACTCATATATCGATACCCTACTTCTACGACAAGGTGACAAGCAGTCTGAGTCCTACATAAAACTACACTTTTCAAACAATGAACCTCTCTAGTATGCATCAAAGTGTGATTCGGACTGCATTATGATAGTTATGCACCTGATGGAGACTTTCAATAGGCTAGTTACGGGTTTGCGTAAATTAGAGATGCACGAGGTAAGTAATATTCAACGATATGAATGTCTTTGTTAGACAGTATATAAGACTCATCTTCTAACATGAACACCATGTTTTTTCCAGTGGAATACCCAGCTCAAGACCAGGATGAAATACACTTGCAGTATAGTGAAAAGCAAGCTAAACATCCATCGTCTTTCCATCCAGAGAGCTGCCTTCAGCAACGTCCACAAGAAGATTATTTCTCTAAAAGGCTATCCTTCCACCCAAAATGAATACAAATCAGGCAGAATTTGTGCATCTTAATGGTCTTCTGAATTCATCTGCAATGAAGATGTTGTCTCAGCATTTAAGATTTCACTTTCATTTGGTTTGCCTTGCTAGTTTTTGATGGAAAAAATATTTCCATGTGCATATCGGTAACCAGATTATATTTACATACATAAGGCTAGAGCCATGTCTCAAAATTGTTGACCCGGGACAATTGTGTTGCGACATGGCACAATTCTGATTGGTAGCTCGTACAAGAAAAGTGAACGGGGACCCTATGTAAGGTGGACCATGAAAATACATGATCCCCAACCACTCGAAACCTTTAAAAAGCGGGATTCATAATTATAGGTAGATTTCTATCTGCGATAACAAAGGCTTCTTAACTAATATGGAGAAGTTCATCTAGCATTATATAAACCATTCTGTTGCGAATGTTATTCATATGCAATGATATCAAAAGCTACAACTCTGAGTGGCCAAAGTCTTCTTTGAGTAATCAATCATCATCCAACACAATTTACATGTAATGGACAATTAATTTTAGGAGACCAATTGCGAAATCTAACCTTCAATTTGCTACTATGGTGCGGGAGAACAAGGATAGCATTACATAAATCATTCAACAAAGGTGTAGACAACCAATATTAAGTGAAAGAATTCTGAATTATTAATGAAGACTAGAAAATATCCTGAATAGCACATAAGACTAGAAAACAACATGACCACAAAACAAAAAAACCCAACATATACGTTAAAACAAGAATGCCATAGCTGGCCCAAATATTACTAGAAGATCTTCCTCTCTGAGGGATGACAAGTACAACCATATTAAACCTAGTAGTAGTTACCAGTGGGTTTCTGAATCATTCGAGGCTCCATGGGTTCTGCCTGCTGCGCACCAAGTATGTCATTCTGAGGGGGCTCATCCTCAATTCCTATATTACTAGCTTGGGGTAACCCCTACTCCCTGGAACCCAGTCCAAGATCATGTTCTCTGGGTGAATTATCTCCACCATGGCTAGTCCACTGCAAGTACTGTTTCTTGAACATCAGTTTGTAATCTATGGTTGTCATCCTTTTCTTCACCCCTTTTGGCGTTGATAACCTTATGTTTCCACCTCCTTCTGCCGTTGATAACCTTATGCTTCCACCTCCTTCTGCCTTACCGTTGTCAACTTCTCATCCCCTTTCGACCACTCTAGGGTCACGTTTTACATCCTCTGCCATGGTTTTGGATGACACATCGCTCAACTTATCCATCCAGGTCTGCTTCTGATGTTGAGTTCGAAGATGATAAAGGTTGTAGGCTGGTGGGAATGGAATGAATTCTATCTATATTTTTGTTCCTCCACTGCCCCAACCGGTTACTATTCCCATTACACCACATGTTTGACAATTCAGAATACTTTTGACAAAAATGTTTCAAATTCTAATATCCCATAACCAATAACAATACTCTATCCAACTTTCTTCACGTGTTCATCTCATTCATTTGGATAAACCTAGTCTTAGAATAACCCGTGAACGTGCATTCCCTAACTTATGCCAAATTTTTAGTTCTTCCTAATGCACCACCTATCAGTCACGTGACACTTCCACCCTATTGTCAGCACTCAGCAGCCCTTAACTCCGTCAACACAGCACCAGGAAAATTCCCCATTCCCATGCATGAGGCATGCACTGGTCATTGTTCATCTCATCAGCCACAGTGAATTATAACTTCGACTATTGGCCAGCACTCCTTAATCAACAAAGGTTCCTTCATCTTATTCTATATTGGGGAAAATCCTTATGAAATTACAGATTAGACCTCGTAACTAATCTACGCCATATTTGCCCAAATGATTACCCAAATTCTTGGAGGGTCTTGCAAAACCCTTTCCATGCACCGAATTTCATTGTGTCCTTCAACATTCCATCGTGTAAAGTAATTAGATTATAATAATTGAAGGGACATACATTATTCTTAGAAAATTGTTCACCCTAACAAACAACAATACTAGGTATGTTCATATTCGTGTGGTGCAATTATAAATGTAAACTACTACGCATAATGTTATAATTGGCACAGTTTAATATAGCTTGCTAGGATTTTATCAATGTCATTTTCTTATCAAACACATTGTTAGGATACAAATACATTTTAACAATTTATATCGGAAAAATGTAAACTGCTACACATTACGTTATAATCTACATAGTTTCATTTCTCGACATTGCCGACATGTTGACTTACATTTTCTCATTGTGGTTTCCTTATTAAGAAAATCGTTAGGATACAAATACATTTTCAAAACTATATTGGAAAAAAAATAACAACAGTGATTCAAAGGCTACACAAAATACATGGCAGAGCCATAGAAATTATCTAGGGAAATGCGATGGTGAGGACGTTGAGTACAGCTCCAATTCTCCATGACAAGGTGTGAAGTTAAATCTCGTATAGTATTACTCAATGGCTTTGGAGTTTGGACAAGAAAATATAAAGGGTGATGATGTGAGGTCTGTCAATTTTTAGGGGCAAAAACACACAATAAGAAAAACTACCAGTTTGCTACTGCAGCAATTAAGCCCAAATCAAGCTACCAGCCTACATCATACCTGGCCCAATTACATTGCGACATGGAAATGTTGAATTGGCCAGAATTATTTTTTTGGAAAATTTTGAAGAAAAAAGAAAACCTCTTGTGCATTGTTTCCACACTCTACTACTACATTGTTGCATTCATAAAAGCATGAGTTCATAAGGGAAGACCGAACAATAGCATTCATACAAGGTAATGTTTGCATGTACGAAGGGTTCACTACATGCCCAGCTATAAAAAACCCGTTAACCATTCTTGGTTCCACATTCTTCTACTATATGGTTTTACATTCAAGTTCCAAATCGGGTTTTGTTGGAAGAACAAGTCCAGCAAGAGATAGGGATCCAACTGTTCTGCAGACAACCAACATGACATGAATCATTCACCCACAAACTACACCATGAAATGTTTACTCCGGATCTTAACTCTTAAGATAAACACCTACTTCTCTTATTCGACATAAGGACTGTATCAGTTTGTAATGTTCACCAACGATGGATATCAACTAAATTGTGCAACATATTTCCTTCTACCCATGTCCTCTTTTGATACTTGTTATGCACGTTATGTAGCAACATTTCCATGTATGCAATCGGTTTGGGAGGCCGTCGTTGTACCTCTCAAAGTTAATATTTATACGCCCTAAATGCTTACTATCTACAACTGAGTAGATAGCGGAAAGTCGGGGTCGTCCACGAAGAAGGGGGATTTTATCAAGTGTTTAAGCACAAAAGGTTGCTATTAGGCTAGGAGTAGATATATATATATATATATATACATATAAAAGCATGTAAATGGGGAGTTTGGTTGGTTAGTTATCCTAAGTTATGAAAATTAAAAGACAAGACAACTAGCGAAGTCAAGTAACTATCTTAATCATCAAACAAACTAAGAAAAAAGGTTTTAAAATTACAAAAACAAAGCCTTGGGGGAAATTGATATCCACTTCCAAACCGAATGTAGATCATTGAACCATTCACTCATCCTATCACATTTGTTACCTACCACATTAACATATTTATCTAGCAAGAATCACCACACTTTATTCACAAGAAGTTCTAAGTTCATGTTCTTAGATTTTTCATGCAAATGAGTTAAGGAATTCGTCACTTTCCTAACTTCCTAACACTTAAATCATGCAAAACACTTCCTATTCTCAAACAAAATGTGGAATAAATGAAGTAACACGTAGCATTAAGAAAACGTGAATGCTAAATAACAAAGGCTTCAAGAACGTGTGAAAAAATCTATTCACTACTTCGACTACTTGTTGTGAAGATAAATCTTCCATCCTTCTTAGCTAGTAGTTTGCAAGAGTGAATTCGACATCTCTTGTCTAACTTCCCCAATGACTCCCTTAGCCAAAACATGACTAAAAGTATCCCATTGATGGCATTAAGCACGAAGAACCAACAAGCTTGGCAACACTTATTGATATGAATCTCCTTGCGAAGACTCACGATTTGCAGAATTAATATCTTTGATCTAGTGAAGGGATCTACAAACCCTCACTATCTCGCACGAAATTTAGGAGTCTATCCCTTGGGGTACGCCTAACTTCGACTTGCTCTCTAACTAGCCCTCGGGATCAGATTACAAGGTTTATTGATACTTAACTAGCCCTCGGGGTTAAGCAACAATGGAATAGCTCACAAGCAAAGAGTATGAACTCAAAAGGTTGCATATTTGATTGATAAAAGTGTGTGAAATTCGTCCATGAGGCCTTCCTATTTATAGGTTTACAATCTTGCCCCAAACCCTAATCACAACTGGAAACTGAATTAACTTATGGCAACTTTAAGAAGCTAAAACCATATCTAACTAAAATACCTAAAATAAATGGCAATATAAGGTAATATAGTTGAATTATTCAAGAAGTAACCTTGAAGAATATTACCTTATCTAATCTTACCTATTCTAATTCTAATCAGAATAAAACTGAATATACTAAACTCTAATGGACTGTATTTTTGAAATTCAGCTCTTCAAAGCCCACATGGCCGAGCTATCAGTCCAATAAACCCAAAAATGAAACAATTTTACAATATTTTATATTGATCACACTACCTCATTAAAAAACCCAGTGGGAAAAAGAGTATAGTGTTCTTCATGATGTCTTCAGCTCGTCGACAATCTTGAATAATGAATCCAAGATGTCGATGGTGACTCCCTATTCAATTCTTCATCATAAAGGAGATCAATCGAAGCATTTAAAGCAGAATCCCTAAGCTTAGTCCTTGACCTAGTCATAGGTCCTGCCATGTCACTTAGAGGATCCTGAACATATCCTTTAAATGTTTAATCAAGTCGTGGAATGCCTTCATTTATGGTGGTAGTCGTCTTGGCATGTCCATCATTCCCTCCATGGTCGAAAGGTTTTTCCCTAGAAACTGAATCGTCTTCAAATGTAAATGGAGATAAATCAGCAACATTGAAGGTCGCACTAACACCATAATGATCCGGTAACTCAATATTGTAGGCATTGTCGTTCACACAATCCAACACTCTAAAAGGACCATCTCCACGTGGACTCAACTTATATTTCCGAGAATTTGGAAACCTCTCTTTCAGCAGATGAACCCAAACATAATCTCCCACATTGAACCTCATCAACTTGCGGCTTTGATTAGCTTTATCAGCATTCTATGCATTTGTCCGTTCATCTTTCATGCGCACCTTCTCATGGATTTTCTTCACAAAATCAGCTTTCTTTTCTCCATCAAGGTTTTCAACTTGTTTAAAATTCAAAGGAAGCAGATCAAGAGGTGTAATAGGTAGAAAACCATAAACAATTTCAAATGGAGATAAAGAAGTAGTAGAATGAATAGTGTGATTGTAAGCAAACTTTGCAATCGGAATGCATTTTTCCCAATTCTTTAAGTTCTTCTGAACTAGTGCCCGCAGGAGAGCCCCTAAGGTTCGATTGGTAACTTCTGTTTGTCCATCAGTTTGAGGATGACAGGCAGTCAAAAGCATCAACTTTGTCTCTAACTTGCGCCACAAGGTATTCCAAAAGTAGGATAAAAATTTAACATCGCGATCAGAGACAATGGACGCAGGAATTCCATGTAACCGAACTACTTCCTTCAAAAATAGATCTGCAACATGATTTGCATCATCTGTCTTCCTACAAGGAATAAAATGTGCCATTTTCAAAAATCTATCCACAACCACAAAGATAGAATCATTACCTAACTGAGATCGTGGCAAACCTAGGACAAAATCCATGGAAATATCAACTCAAGGATGTGTAGGAATAGGTGATAGAGTATAAAGACCATGAGGCTTAGTTTTAGACTTAACCTTCAAGCAATCAAGACAATTCCTACAAACCCTGTCAATAGCAATTGCTATTTTTGGCCAGTAGAAGTGTTCTCGCAACAAATTATAAGTTTTAAATGCACCAAAATGTCCCATTATACCACCTGAATGAGCTTCTCTAACAAGTAATTCACGCATAGAACATTGAGAAATACATAACCTATTATTCATAAACAAGAAACCATCATGCCGAAAAAACTTCTCATAAGCACCATTTTCGCATGCAGCATAAATAGATGAAAAATCAAAATCAGTCGCATATAAATTTTGCACGAATGAAAACCCTAACATAATGCATTCCAATCGTGTAAGTAAAACATGTCTGTGATTCAAAGCATCCGCAACAATATTTTCTTTACCCTTTTTGAAACGCAACACATAAGGAAAAGATTCAATGAAACTAGGCCATTTAGCATGACGCTTATTCAAACTTCATCTGACTCTTCAAGTATTTCAAGGATTCATGATCACTATGAATGACAAATTCTTTGTGCAATAAACAATGTTGCCAAGTTTCTAATGCACGCACAATTGCATAAAATTCTTTATCATACACAGGATAGTTTAGAGCACCGCCCTTTAGCTTTTCACTGAAGTAAGCTATAGGTCAATTCTCTTGCATCAAAACAGCACCAATACCAACACCAGAAGCATCACAATGAATCTCAAAAGTACCATTAAAATCAGGTAAAGCAAGAACAGGAACATTACATAATCATACTTTTAATTCATTAAATGCATTCTCTTGACTCTTTGTCCAAACAAGTTTCACATCCTTTTTAACTAATTCATTTAGAGGTACAGCAATAGATGAGAAATCGCGTACAAACCGTCTATAAAAACTAGCCAAACCATGAAAAGAACACACCTGGTTGGCATTAGTAGGTCTCAGCCAGGTCTTAATGGCCTCAATTTTGGTTTCGTCGACTTTTATGCCCTCTTTAGAGACCAAAAAAATGAGAAACACCACTTCTGAAGCGCAAAATGTGCACTTCTTGATGTTCTCATACAAACAAGACTCACGGAGTGCAACAAGAACCATTTTAACATGCTCAATATGTTCATCAGTCAACTTAGAATAAATCAATATATCAACAAAATAGACCACAACAAACCAACCAATAAACTTTCTTAAGACATGATTCATCAACCGCATAAAAGTACTAGGTGCATTAGTTAAACCGAACAGCATAACAATCCATTCATACAACCCAAACTTAGTCTTAAATGTAGTTTTCCATTCATCCCCCTCATTAATTTGAATCTGATGATAACCCTGCGTCAAATCAATTTAGTATAAATCACATATCCATGCAAATCTTCAAGCCTATCATCTAACCTAGGGATAGGATGGCGATACTTAATGGCAATCTTGTTAATAGCACAACAATCAATGCACATACGCCAAGTTTTATCTTTCTTAGGAACTAAAATGACAGGCACATCACAAGGAGATAGGGATTGTTGCACATAACCTTTTTTGAATTAACTCCTCGACTTGTTGTTGTAGTTCCTTTGTCTCCTCAGGGTTTGCTTTATACACCGGACAGTTTGGGACAATTGAACCTGGAATCAAATCAATCTGGTGTTCAATACCTCGCAAGGGTGGTAAACCCATAGGTAAGGCTTCCGGAAAGACATCCTCAAATTCTTGTATCATCTGAGCAAGCCGTGGAGGAACATGCATAGGAATATCATCACTAGCAAAGTAGCTCTCTTTAAAATGCATGATAAGCACATAAGAATGATTAGAAAAAGCACGATTCACATCCCTAATCAATGCATAAAATGATCCACTAGAATCATTAGGAAGTTCATGTCTCATCATGTAAATTGATGGCAAAGGACTAAGATGTGAAGATAGGGTTTTACGCGACTTATCAGTATCATTCTTAAACTTACTTGGCTTACCTGGGTAGGCCTCCCTTGATATTTGGTCGAAATTATCAAGGTTTTTGCCTCCATTTTTCATCTTGTTGCTGATCTCCTTCAAGCTCCTGCTAGGGTTTTGGTCAGCCATTTGCACATTAGTCGCAAACTTCTCTTTATCGACTCTCATGCGTCTCTGTGGCTCTAAAACTTCCACTGGAGATAGTGGAACCAAAGTATACCTTGTTATATCCTTAATCACAGTAATTTTATTAGTGTAACCATCATGCATAGATTTACGATCAAACTGTCAAGGTCTCCCTAACAAAATATGTCTAGCTTCCATAGGTATAACATCACTTAAGATAGAATCATGGTATTTTCCAATCTTAAAGTTAATCATGCATTGTTTGTTAACCCTAATTTCACCCCTACCATTTAACCAAATAAGTTTATATGGTGATGGATGGGTAGTCACAGGCAAAGACAATGATTTAACAAGTAGATTAGACACAGTATTAGTACAAGAACCACCATCAATAATCAGTAAACAATTCTTATCTTTCACAATGCAACGAGTATGAAAAATGTTAATCCTTTGTACCTGTGTTTCAGCCATTTGAGAGTTTAGAACTCTTAATGACACAAAGTTACCTTGTGTTTCTGGACCTTGTTCACCATGATCATTTATGATGATCTCTCCATCTATTTGCTATTCACTACTTTCATACAATGGTGGCATATCAGCATATTCATCTTCTTCATCTCCTTCCTCAAGTGTTATTAGCACTCGTGCATGAGGACATTTACTGCGGACATGTCCTCTTTCTTTACAATGAAAACAAGTAGGAGAGTTAATAGAAACCGAATTTTATGAAGAAGTAGTGGACTTACCTGGAATTTTTTAAACCAGTTGGGTTGGTGGTGCCACCCTCCTATCAGTAGGATTATAAGTCAGATTTGAATAAGTCTAGACCAATCCTCGTCCTCCCATGGGTGTTCCCCTACTGCGGCCATAACTAGGGTTTTTGGAGTCAATCGTTGACTTGGAAAACTGGGTTGTGGCCTCCTTGGTCGCAGGGTACTCTCAACTAACCTTGCCTTCACCAATAAATCATTCATAGATATGTGATGTTGAAGCTTGACTGGCATTTGAAGGTCTTCACGCAAGCCTTCAATGAATCGATTTTTGATGAATGCGTCATCTTCTTTCATTCCAACCCTTCTCATGGTAAACTCAAGATCTTGCCAGTATTCATCAACTGTGAAATTTTCTTGCTTCATGTTGAAAAGATAAGAATATTGTTCCATCAAGTAAGTAGGTGGAACATGATATTGGCGAAGCTCGGATCTTAATCTCTCCCATGTGGAGATAGGTTTCTTTCCGGCAAGATATCGCGACTCTTTTTTATTTTTCCACCATTCAGTCGCATAGTGAGTGAAAGAATATTGTGCCACTTTGACTTTCTCCTTCTCCCGATAACTGTTGAGATCAAACAGATTCTCAATATGTCACTCCCAATCAAGATACTTCAATGGATTGTGTTGACCATCAAATCGAGGGATATCATATTTTAAACCCTTGATGTCTCAAGCTTCATCAGAACCCAACTCAGATCCTGAATTACTCTTCACTCTTCTTCGGGAATGAATTTTACTGTGGCGATGCCTTCTAGAAGACCCTCGGTGTGATCTCCTTTCCAATCCATCATCAGAATAATCATCTGAACTTCCAGAACCATTAACTTCACGGGCATATTTCTTGGTTTCTTCCCTCTTAACCGATGATGTAGATATTAGCGGTGCCATGCTGTCAACTTTTCTCGCCAACCTTTGCACCTCACTCATAAGTGCATTTATTGCGACAGCAAACCGATCAGGATCATTGGCTTCTTTTGGATTAATTCAATGTCGCTCCCAACTATCTTCATGTGGATGACTACCACGCCCACCATTAGAGGTGTTCGTCAATGGAAAATTGTTAGGATTGCTAACAAAAGGCGGGACGAATGGATTTTCGTCCCCGTCTTTGCTAAACTGCTAAGAAAATTAAACTGTTAGTTACAAAAATCTCCCCCCCCCCTTCCCTTTGTTTATTAAAGTCACTCATCAAGTTTATAATACTCACAACTCACAAGACGAAGGCTAATGCGAGGGCAACTGATCAATTCACCGCAATTCAAAGCAAACTCTGGAGATGAGTACTACAGAACTTATTTCAGAATTTAAAAAATATAACTCAAAATTTGGCTCTACAATCTGGAATTCCAAATTCTACAAAGAATAAGGAACAAAACACAATTTGAATGGCACAAATCGGAGCTGTATTGAATGAATTATGATCAAAACAAGATTGTTTTATATAGGCAACAAATAGGTTCCGAAAATTCAAGAAACTTTTCCGAAAACAAATTGGAATAGGAACTTAAATCCAAATCCCTTGTGGTAAAGGATTTTAATGACTTACTTGTCCCCCAAGTCAAAATTTCATATCAAAACCCCTCTCTCAATTGGCTTTTATTTTCTTTTTCTCTTCCAATTAGGATTTTGACTTTTATTTTCCTTTTTCAAACCGGATTCCTATTTCTTTCCTTTTTTTCAGCCACAAACATTTTTTTTCCTTTTTTTTTTGTACTATAAAAATCACAACCAGAATCTTATTCCCCAAGAAAAATTTTCGGTCACAATTACCAAAATTTTTGGAAATTGCAAATCTGCCCCCAAACTTTTGAAAATTGTAAATCTGCCCCAAATTTCATATTTCAAATCCTAAATTCCGATTTTGAAACCCAAAAATCCGCTACGTTTTGTTTTTTATTTTCAAAAATTTTAGGAACAAAAATCGCCTATACAAAACTTAGAATAAGAAAACTGCGACAACTTCCTCTTGATTCAAATGAACTTCAAGGTATTCAAGATCGTAAGGATCAAGAATATGAAACTATATATATGGAAAATGACACAAGACTCTCTTCTTCTTTTTTATTAAGGTGTAATCAAGAATCAAAGAACAATTCAAGATCACGGAATCAAAGAACGATAAAGAAAACAAATAGGATTATAAGCATGCAATAATTTTCAGAAGAGTTGACGAAAATATCACAAGCACATAAACTGTTTAAGCTACCTAAAAACTACGAAACTGACCGGGAGGTGAAGGCGGATAATACTTGTTAATGCTCAAACCCTTTGAAATCTTCTTCACTTGATTGATGAAGGTGAAGGCGGATAGTAATACCGAAGTATTCTAACTGTCGGACCCTTTGATGTCCTTCGACTCTAGATTCAATCCTTCTGGTAAGAAAGATCAAACAAACACAGTTAAAACACGACACGAAAAAGTTTATAAATTAAAAAAAATTGAAAATGAATTCAACAAAAACTCGAAACCCCCTTTTTCGGCCTCAGTCGATCTTTCGCTTTGCTCTGATACCAACTGATATGAGTCTCATTGCGAAGACTCACGATTTGCGGAATTAATATTTTTGATCTAGTGAAGGGATCTGCAAACCCTCACTATCTCGCACGAAATTCAGGAGTCTAGCCCTCGGGGTACACCTAACTTCGACTTGCTCTCTAACTAGCCCTAAGGATCAGATTACAAGGTTTATGGGTTAAGCAACAATGGAATAGATCACAAGCAAAGAGTATGAACTGAAAAGGTTGTATATTTGATTGATAAAGTATGTGAAATTCGTCCATAAGGTCTCCCTATTTATAGGGTTACAATCTTGCCCCAAACCCTAATCACAATTGGAAACCTAATTGACTTATGGCAGTTTTAAGAAGCTAAAACCATATCTAACTAAAATACCTAAAATAAATGGCAATCTAAGGTAATCTAGTTGAATTCTTCAATAAGTAACCTTGAAGAATATTACCTTATCTAATCTTACCAAATTTAATTCTAATCAGAATAAAATTGAATATACTAAACTCTAATGGACTATATTTTCAAAATTCAGCTCTTCAAAGCCCACATGGCCGAGCTATCAGTCCAATAAACCCAAAAATGAAATTATTTAACAATATTTTACATTGATCACACTACCTCATTAAAAAACCCAGTGGGAAAAAGAGTATAGTGTTCTTCATGATGTCTTCGGTTCGTCGGCAATCTTGAATAATGAATCCAAGATGTCGATGGTGACTCCTTCTTCAATTCTTCATCATAAAGGGGATCAATCAAAGCATTTAAAGCAGCATCCCTAAGCTTAGTCCTTAACCTAGTCATAGGTTCCGCCATGTCACTTAGAGGATCCCGAACATATCCTTTAAATGTTTGATCAAGTCATGAAAGGCCTTCATTTATGGTGGTAGTCATCTTGGCATCTCCATCACTTATAAACACTACACCGTGTCTAAGCATTTAACCAATTCATGCATTTACACAAGATTAGTCAAGAACGATCGACATTCATAGACTTCTCTCATTTGCTACCTAAAACAAACATGACAATGAGTTCGACATCATCACATTCATCTAGCAATTATCAACACACAAACATCATTAAGAAGCTCTAACTCATGCTCTTTGATTCCACATTAAAAGAGGGGAGAATTAGCTACTTTCTCCCAACCCTAACAAGTATATCATACAAGCAATTTATATACTCAAGCTTCCAACAACATCAATGACATTAACAATTCACATTCAAAGGTCAATAAATGCACAATAGCAAAAGCACTAAATAGATAGATACGGTTCTTACTACATACATATGGAAGCTTCAATCCATTGCTAACAAGATAAAAACTAAGATAGATAATTAAAAGACATGATTAACCTACAAAAACTAAGAAAAGAAAGAAAGAAAAACTAGGGTTTGAACCCAGAAAAATCGCAGGAAGAAGAGGAAATTCGTGTTCTTGAAGAGGAGAGGATAGGTGAGTATTTATAGTACAAAGAGCAAGAAGAATTTCTGGCCATTCATCCGTCGCGAGGCACGATAGGCTCGCGACGACCTCGCGGCGGACTCCAGTTCTAGCACCATTTCTTCTTTCTCCTTTTTAATTCATATCCTCCACTTCTCTTCACTTCTTCACTTCTTCAATTCTTCAAATTTTCAAAAGCTCAAATACAAGTCTTCAAATCTTCAAAGGTATTCTTCAAAGTCTTCAAACAAATTGCCTTGTCACACAAAATCCTCTAAAAAAGTAATAAAAGCGTAAAAGTCGCTTTTAACTCTCCTTAGAGAATTTCAGGGAAAAATGCCACATTTAGAGCACAAAAGTGTACAAAAGTGAATTCTACAAGTCCTAATATAACCGTATAAAATGGGCACATCACGGTTCTTCCTTGAGTTCTTCCGCAGTGTTTCATAACTCCCTTCTCAATCTTTCCATTTGATATTTCTTTCATAAATGACAATTGTTGAAAATGGAACGTTCACGTTTGGAGACCGGTGAATGAACTAGTAGTCCAATGGTTCTACAAGCTAAGGCCATTGGACAACCATTTTCATCTTATCTGTACCGTAAAGTTTCATTCCCTCTATCCAAATATTAAAGGAACTGATCACCCAATATCAAATGCCAACAGGCAACAACCAAAAGCCATTGCAATTCAAGTAGACACACTTTAACAAGTGATCCCCAAGGCTACATCTCCATCTACGTATTCCTTGCTTTGTTTCGTGATCTTTGCCGTTTCAATAACCACAAAAAGTGCAACATTTATCATCTTTAACGGTGCATGACAATTGCATTCACAATTCACCTACAATGAACCCTGCTCGACAAAGGTGGGTGCCTTATGACTGTAATGAATACCCAACACTACTTCCCAAACAAAGGAAGGAAAAACAATCACTTCATAGACTATCACTTAGGACCTCAACACTTTCTACTGCGACAGCCACAAAATACAGTTAATGGTATGTGGAGGTGACAAAATGCAAGCAGCAAGAAGAGGAGATGTCATCGAGGAGCTTCAAATGTTATGATAAACCTCCTGACACCTGAACTCTCTAGTACCACCTTATTTCATCAACATACGAAGGTAATTCAGTTCGTCACAACCAACAAGAGGCTAATTACAAACAATAAATCACAGACCCACCAGAGCCCCAACCACCACCACAATTCCATAGTTGTTCACGTACATACCAACATTCATTCCAGCGGCGTTCTATATAACAATCTCGACCGCCCGCAATATAACACCATTTTACCCCATTCAAGTCGCCAAAATAAGTCAATCACACCAACTCAATAACGTTAAAGGTAGAAAATTCAAAAGAGGAATGCTAGAAGGGGGAAACCATGAAGACGGAGGAGGGATAAAGAACTCAAGATCGGGAAATGTGTCGCTGAAAAGAGGCAAAAGGTGAAGAGAGGGACGCGTGAATGCCACCCTCAGGGGTTGTTCCAGAATTTTGCAACTAGGTCCCGCCTTCGTGTGTGCAAGCAACGAGTGAGCTTGACACGTGGGGAAGGGTGGTGGACGATCCAGAGTTTTTTTTAACAGTGTCCTTGAACATTCAAATTTTATTTTATTTTATTTTTTGCCATGCAACTGAAGTCTGCATTCAATTGCAGTAGCATCGTCTCACTGGTCAACCTTGACCCCTGTTATTGCATTCAATTGCAGTGGCTACGTACCTTTCCCACATTCCCACTGTGAGGTTCACCAATGCATGCACAAAAAATATAGCACTACCGTCTAATCCCTAATTTTCAGATCTTTTTTTATTATTATTTTAAACCACCAGAGGTGGGGGAGATAAATTAGCTTCCCAAATCAGGTAAACCATCAAAAGTGGATCTCAGTTTTACAATAGTTCAAGTAACACTTGAAATACCTAAGGACTTGACTATCAATTGGCAACTTATGTAAATTACAAAAGTGCAGTAATAGGCCTATAACTGGACTTAATCACAGTGTTTAGATCATGTTGGAAGAAAGTGTAGTAATAGACCCTAACTTCTCAGATTATGCTGGAAGAAACCATAAACAAGTTATGAAGTCGATACAGGGTTCATATTTAGATCGGACAGAAGTAACGAGGAGGAATACCGATAGCTAGGTTGAAAGAACAAGAAACAAAATGTGACGTTTTGTCCCTAACCCTACATGTGTTGTGAAGTTAAGCAAAGGACCAGTTAATAAACATGAAAGAAATGCAGTGAGTATTTTCTTCTTCGTTCAGCACCTTCCAAGCTACCGCCCTCTCGTAAGTAATTGGCCTACCCATACTTGACATGCAGATGCCACTTTGAAGACAGGTGAATCCCTGCACGGAGGATGGGAGTGTTACAAGTCATGTTCAAATAGACCTAGCTGAAGCGAACACAACAGTTGCATGCATACTAGTATCTAGCTGAAGAAGTGTACCTGCTGCATGATCTGATGAAGCTCAGTGAATAGTGTCTTTCTCCCATTGTCATCAAAAATCTTCTCCAGGGTGATGTCTTGAAGAGCAACTAAAGTAGTTTCTAGCATATCCAGTCCCGCTTGGTTAGCAAATGTGAAAACTGGCAATGGCTGCAGAAATTAAGGATAGCATTTCAAATGTCATTCACAGGCACCAAAAAGATTTTCAGGGCTGGAGATCAATTAATGTCACAGTTAGACGCTCTCGTTTCAATGTTTCATTCCTTGAGATTCCTAATGAGAAATTAAGGTTTGGTCGAACTAGATGACAGTCATTCATCAGGGAAAACTAATGGAAACCGTGAAAGAAAAAGAGTAATTCGGTCTCTTCAAAAATGTATCCAAGTGCAAATAAAAGGTTACTACAAAAATGGTAGCACAAAAAGAAAGTACCTTCAATGAGCAGCACATGACAGCATCTGAGTGATGCCAAAGGGTTTTGAGGACTGATTCACTTGCCTCAATACCAGGCTTGAGTAACTCCACACCTAAAAAGAATCTGCAAATAAGCATGGAAGTTTCAACAAATATGATTCAGGTGATGTTGTCTGATATTATTAGCCACACTGGAGAATTTTCCCCATTACTTCAATCAACCACACTTCAAAGATGATACTTTCATGATTTGTAGGCAAAAGGTTGGAAAAGATCGAATTTAAGAAACTTTTGGCACACAGCAGAGAAAAACTTGGAAGTCTGGATGTGATTGAGGTTCAAATAAAGAAAAAGTTCTCTTAGGATTCCAAATCTTGATGCAGGATGATGAAAATAATAGAACTAATTGCAGAATTAATATACAGGTAAAGAATTCAAACACATTAAGTCCTTTCCTTTTTAATATTTACAAGGGGGAAGACATGAAGCACAAACTGTGTAGCAAGTATTTTGACATCAGACAAATTAAACAATGATCCTATGAATAGGGTGGCCCCTAAAATATTAGTTACGTTTGGTCCTCCAATAGGCCAGCATTTTCAAATATATTAAAACTAAGTGTAAACACATTAGAAGAATCAAGCAACTGACCTATAGCTTTGGCATATCCAGCGGGCTAATGTCTGTGCCTCAGGTGTGCCTGGTGGTGGCCGAAGACCTGGATGTGAACCAAGATGAGTAGGGGAAAGAGCCAACGCCACTCTCTGGACAGATGATAATATGCTTCGGACGTACTGGCGAGCCATAGCTGCCACATTTTCTTGGAGATGAATCTCAAATGCAAACTGAAATGCTATGGTCATCACTGATTTTGCACTACTAGAGTGCCTGTTAAATTCACCAGGGATCCGGTTTCCTGATGGTCCAACTTCAAGAGTAGACGCAAGGTCAAGAGTGCGGTTCAGACTTGAAGAATCCTGCATGTATTAACATAAATCAGCAAAGGCAAAAACATAGGGAACAGATGGAAAAAGAGACACGGATAGGTATTAACCACTTTAGAATCAACAGGAATGATGCGGAAACCAGATGGAAGAAGAGGCACATCATCAGAGAAAGAGGCATCAATCGGTGCAAAAACAAGTTCTGCACAAGTACCAACAGCATTCTCATCCACTCCACTGCATAACTGCAAAGGCAGAAAAAGAAAAGTTACGTTATCAGGAATGTAAAATTTTAGTGTGCATACAATACAACTCCTCTTAAAATATAAATATATGGTAGTGGCACGTAGAGATGGAAAACGAAATCAAAACCTACTTGTAAAAGAAAGACATCCCCTGGCATAATCATGTCTTCTTGGTAATGGCTCATATTTTCCAGCCTAATCACTTCCATGAACTGTTTTGCGTATCCAAACAAATCCATTAGAAAATTGGAGTGCGATATAGTTATGCATACAAAAACAAAAGACTGCTTCAACTAAAATATTGCGATTAACTTACCTCTTCATGCTCAATTGTGTGAGCAAGTGGCAAGATGACTTGACCACCGAAATTTCCTGCTCGTGACACAGGTATACTACAAGGGCTAACTTTAATTGCAGCCGCAGAATATGCATCAATGCCACTGTCAGCCCACTCTGATCGGTGTTCCCGCAGAAACCTCAGAAGTATAGCAGGAGGCACTTTCTACCAAAATAAGGATTTTAAAAGCATAGGGGCAATTAAAGTACTGACAAAAGGAAGATGAATAGCGAAAGATAAGTAGCCAAACGTGCTCAATAATAATTGCCTGATTGGCTATGCGACATTGATTCTGTGCAATATTTTAACAAAATGACCTAGAGAGCTACTACACGAATGACGAGCAAATAAGATAACTTGCCAGGGCTATCCAAATTAAACTCTTAATGAGTTTTACAGGCTCTGGGCTTTTTTAAGAAACAATTTATAGCCAATATCAGTAAGCATAACCCTCCTATGTATTCTCACCTGTAAAAGCATGGAGGCCTTGGCACAGAGGACTGTGTTAGTGACAGGTGGAAAGCCATTAACATAATGAAAATTTGCATCCATCAATTTGCTGGGAGTTGAATTTACAAGAACAGTAACATCATCGATGCCATCACTTTCAATCATAGACCATCCCTCATCTGCAAAACCATTGACAGCCTCATTGAAGCCCCTACAAAACAACCAGAGTAAGTTTCCATTCACATGCAGTATTTTAAAAGAAACTTGAATCAAACGGCCTGGGAACCTACTTGCTCAATCTTTGACTAAGAGCCCGTAATGCTGCTGGCCTCCTTCCCCATCCCATAATGGTAGGCTGAGAAACTTCCTGAGAAATCTGCCTTAACTGGCGTAAAGCCTGAAATGGTTTTTTTTCATGTTAGTTTTGTGAACATTATTTTATCTCACGTCATGAAAGGTTGCAATACATAGAAATAAATGAGGAAGGATACACAATTCATTCAACAGCATATAGGGTGTACTAATAAGAAAACATGGAAATAATAGCTATATAGCATTAGAGCCAGACAAAATATGCCATACCGCCATCGTTGTCTTCTGAGCTAGCAAAGTTGATGATTCATACAGTGGACGGATAACTTCAGGCACACTCCAAGGCTGGTCAACATGATAAAGAATATGGTTAATAGATCTGTCAAGAAGCCAATCCTCAAATTTATCTTAAATAGAAAAAACTACCTCCAAGTCTCTGTGGTCAACTATGTGGATTATGGATCCACCTCCTTCACATGGTCTGATCAAGTATCCACTTGCAAACATTTCAGCTCTTACAAAATGCTGAACAGGTGGCATGCTAGGCCCGTTCTGAGTATTGTTCAGTGATCTTTCACAAATCTAAGATGGCAACAATTAAGTATCAAGATTTCTCTTTGGTATATTGCTAACATGAAATTTTCTGCATTTCCATAGTAGTGTTTAAACAACATACCACAAGACTACCATCCTCCATCACGGATGTATGTCGAAGTAGCCAAAAATCACGAGCTGGTGCTAAAGTAGTTGGAGCATAGAGCTGAACAAAAGGTCATGGCAATTATTTAAGAAATTCAGCCTATAGACACAACTTGAAAGCTAAAGAAAAGAATAATAACCTGCATGTAAAGCAGTTCTATGGTTCCACCATTTCCAGTCGACATCGCATTGAGGGTATCCACAGCTCGACAATCACGAAACCAAGAAGGTCGATCATTTAAGATTTCAGCAACCTGTATTACCATTCCAGGTTAAACCTCCCAATTTTTCAAAAATATTAGTTTGCGTACCAATACTGCTTTAGGGATTTACCCTTGTAGGCTGAAGACCAACAAGACCGCATGCACGTGATGCTATACCAGTGCACCCATGAGAAATAGCAATGATTCCAATGGAATCCGGACCAGGCTGAATGTTCAAAAAATTAAAGATCAGATGAATAAATGAAGTGACTGTAGAGTTCCAATTTGGGATCCACCAGCTGAAATCCCAAGTAGATACTTATTTATACTCAATTAGTTAATTACTGGGAACTCATAAGAACAATGGTCATCTAAGTTTAAACCCCTTGTCCAGACCTTCATAGAAAAGATTCGAAATTTGGGGAGAAGTTGGAGGTAAAAACTGAGAAGATAGGTTAATGTGAGATCAGAGTTTTCAAGTTTAGATGAAACAAACATAGTTCTTCATGGCATAAAACTGTCTCCATGAAATTGCTTAACAGTTCAAAACAATGCATATTACAACAATAGGCCTCTGGATAAAGAAGTGATTAACCTTCATCCCAGGCATTTGGACCCACTCAACAGCAGTTCCAGTGGCCTTAGATAGAAACTCTGTTAAAGTTTCCTCTGCAATGGACAAAAGCCTAGAAAAAATACAAACATCCTCATATCAGCCATGTAAAATGGAACATGTGCAATAAACAACATCCATGAAATGTTGTTCTCAGAAAAATCACAAATAACAAGGAATATTCTCCACTCACCCTGCAGGGCTAGCATCCCTTGGTGGATGCTGGGGAGTCAACTGGGGTTGACCACTGGTCACCACCGAGTCGCAGCTGTTGTCTGTCGTCGCAAGGGTTGCCTGCAGATATTATAGATCTGAGTATCTTTGCTCATAATACATCCTTAAAATAATCCTTTTTTCATGCGAAAAAGGGTGTAACATAACATATGGCATCAAGACAAGAACAGAGAAGCAAATTGGATAAGAACAAACAATTTAGACATCAATACAAGTGAGAAATGAGAAACTATATCCTTTAAGATGATGCAACATTTAGAATAACAAGCAATAGAAAGAGATTTGCTGCTAAACAGTTAACCAAAACTTCCTTTAGTGAAACAATTATTAACCTATTTACTTTGAATTGTTATAAAAAGATGTTATTAAAAGCTTAATTAACAATCAGCATGCATCAAGTAAATCCAATTAATTTATTACAAAGGGCATGAAAAGGGAAAATAGACTTGCGTTGAGATTCTGTTGCCGGAAAAAACCATTCTCATACACCAAATGAGAAACCTGCTTCTGCAACCTATCATTCTCCTCCATCAACAGCTTATTCATCGCTGACAATTTTCGGTTCACAGCTTGAAGGCGCGAGGACTCTTTTCGCTGTTTTTCCCTACATCTGCACTCAATTCAAACATATCTCACATCAACAAATCCTACTCCATTTCCACACAAGAATCAAGCAAAATACCTTCGGTTCTGGAACCAAACTTTGATCTGTTTGGGCTCGATGTTGGAAAGAATAGGGCATTCCCGGATGAGATGCTGGCGGCGAAGAGAGCTAGGCTTTGGACAATCATGATAGAGCCTCTCCAGAGCCTCCACCTGCTCAGGCGTGTACCGGACGTATTTCCCGTTATCCATTTGCATTTTCATACTACCGTCTTTGCAACCCGAACTCACCCCCATCATCACTATATACACTGCAAACAAAAAGGCCTCAAGAAAAACAAAAGGTTCTAAAACACTTTCTTCCACATTTCGCTACACAAGTGTTCAATCTATCATCATACGTTTCAACAACTTGTTTTTTTTTTCAATATCAGGGAATAAAGTGGTCATCATAGATGAACAAGAAACATTTTTAAAAATGCACAAACCCATGTTATTTTTCCCGTCATATCTAGGTAAAAATATTTAGGGAACCCAGAAATGTTGTTTATATTAGTAAATGAGTATGTGTAAATATTCTTACTATCCCATACTCATGCATAGAAAACTGAGAACAATTTTACAATCCAAGAAAGGATAGAAAATCCCACATAGGTTTCTACAAATTCTCTCTCTCACATGCACACAGAAAACAACACAAACTAGTGGGCGATGGGAGACATGAATTACCTAGTGTTCTACAAATCGCACAAAAAAACAAAACCGCAGTCTTTCTGCAATCCTTCAAAACCGCTCAGCATCAAGCACAAAGGCCTCCAGATTTTTCTGCATCGGATCCCTCCAATATATGTAAAGAAAAAAATAGCATATGCAAAAAAGAAAGACCAGAGGAATGAAGAGAAAAGGATAGGGAGAGAGACAGAGAGAGACTTTGGTTTTATTGTTTGTTCAGGTTTATAATTTTTTTTTTTATGGGAAGGCACCCAAGGGCGGGGTTGATATATTGGTACCCCAAGCCAGTAAAAAAGGACCATAGTAGCTTAGCGTTAGTTTTTACAGAAGACAACAGCATTGCCCGCAAAATGATAATTACAGCCTAGGTTATGAGCTATACAAGGTTGATCAGAAGAGTAAAAATAAGTTAGTTGCGATTCCAAAACTAACGAATCTCCACACCCCGTGTTAATTCATATTTTGGCCAGGCAACTAGCTTATAGTTAGTCAAACAATTAGCATTGTAGCGGCAAAAGTAGTGGAACTCTCGATAATGGTATCTGGGCAGTTGTCTCAAAGTATGCCATAGTGCATCATGGCTGCGGGTGTGATGTTTTGATGAGTATTTCGCCATGTGAACCAAGTCCAAATTGTACCTGCATAAACAAATATTCCATCAGCAGTATCCATCCTTTCCCTAGCAGTTAGACTGTACTCTAATCTGTGGAATTTGTTCCTTATCTAATGCTATAAGACCCTTAATATGAGCTGGAACATTAATGAGATTCAGAGCCTGATTATGAGCGGAGTGATGTTTAGCAATTGCATTAGCCACAGTGTTACCTTCCCTAGGAACATGTAAAAGCACAGCACCACATAGGAGTTGATTAACTTTATAGGCAGCATTAAACAGTTGCCAATGAGCAGAATATGATTCACTTATCATGTTAACTGCTAATAAAGAATCAGATTCAATGAAAACAGAATCATCCAAATGGTGAAAATTTTGACAAGCAAATTGGATGGCAAGTATTTCAGCCAGAAGAGGAGATTCTGCAGAAATGGTTGCTGAATTTATCAGTATGGGGGTACCAGAGCTATCCCTAGCAACTATCCCTACAGCAGCCTTATGGGGAAACCAGGAAGCATCTGTATTGATCTTGATGAAATTTAATTTAGGCCTTTCCCAGCAAACAGTCTGTATGATCGGCTTAGGTGGTGGCCTAAGGTGAGGGATTAGCTGCTTTATGGGATGAGGAATAGCAGTAGAGGATTTCAGGTGTGTAGGATTGGAATACATTGCTAGCCTAATGAGTTCCAGTGCTTCCTTGCAAATGAAATAAGTAGAAAATGGGATCTGATCAAAAAGGAATCTATTCCGGGCTTTCCAAAGGCACCAGCATATGATAGGAGAAAGTATATTGCATATGAGCTGGTGGCATTTAGGAAGATCTAGACAATTCCAAAAAAAAAAGAATGTCTGAGACATGGAATGTGGTTCCGTTAGGTGGAATTGAACTAGGGAAGCCATATTATTCCATATAGATTTAGCCAGAGGACAGGAAATGAAAAAATGTTCCAGTGAATCCGTATGACAGCAAACAGGACATTTCGATGCAAGACTATATCCACAAGTAATTAGCACATCATCAAATGGAAGAAAAGAATGTAGCATTTTCCAAGTGAAAATAGAGATCTTTTTCTGAAGTGACCTGTTCCACAGGAATTTGTAAGCCGGGAAATTACCTGGTGAGCTTGTGATTGCACGATATGCTGATTTGAAGGAGAAATTGCCTGCTGAATCCGGTTTCCATATAATCCTATCATCTCTTGTCTCTACTAGTTCTGCATTCTGCAAGAAAAGAAGAGTATCATTTTCCAGGAATGGAGAAATCAGAGCTAGAATTTCAGCTTTGTTTCTAATAAATTCTGCTATAGTACAGAACTGGAATGCAGCAGATATATGTTTAGGAATATAGTTAAGGAAGGGTCCATTGATACACCAATTTGCAATCTATATGTTACAGGTACCTTTACCATGAATGATGAAGGAATTTTGTTCAGCAAAAAGGTTTACTGAACAAATTCTTTTCCAGGTTACATATTTTCTATGGGTTTCAGGTAGAGACCACAACAATTTAGTCCATAATGTGTTACCCATCTGACTTTTCCACCACAATTTAAGGGAACAAACATCCATTATAGCTCGGATTGATCTAAACCCTAAACCACCATGTGAGATTGGAGTAGCTAGTTGAGTCCATTTTTTCCATACTTTATTTCTTTTCCCATCTGACTCACCCCAGAAGAACTTAGCCAATCTTTTCTCAAAAGTTTTGATTATAGCCTTAGGTGGTTTAGTCACAGACCATAAGTGTTGTGGCATTGAGTACAGACAATACTGAATTAGGATAAGTTTCCCACCTGAGCTAAGCCACTGGTTTTTCCAATTTTGCAATTTCCTATCCAATTTTTCCATGAGAGGTTGATAGTACCTATTTAATGTTCTACCTTTAAATATAGGACAACCAAGGTACTGGAAAGGGAAGGAGCCCTGTTTCATTTTAAGAATCATCCTAGTATGATTTAATTTGGTAATTGATGCCCTTTTACTAATGTAAAAATCAGATTTATGGAAATTAAATTTTTGGCCAGATGTATATTCGAAGATATCTAGAAAGGCCTTAATCCTAATAAGATTGGATTTGGAAGCTTGCATAAAAATGACAGTATCATCAGCATACATCAGGTGGGTAGCTGCTGGGATTGGAGAAGGTAGTTGGTAGTACGAAAGCTTACTATTATGGAAAATAAAAGATAGACTCCTAGAGAAAGCTTCCGAAAAAATATTAAAGAGAAAGGGAGAGAGGGGATCACCTTGCTTAATTCCTCTTGTGGCCTTGAAAAAGCCCACTGGATTGCCATTGATAAGTATAGCGAAATAAGCTTGGGAGAGATTAGACATAACAGCATGTAAAAATTTTCCATCAAAACCAAATTTCATCATAACATTCCTAAGGAAATGCCAGTTAACTCTATCAAATGCTTTCTGTAGATCTAATTTCAGAATGCAGTTAGGGATTCTAGCCTTCTTATCAAGAAATCTAATCATTTCCTGGAGGTAAATAATATTATCCGAGATATCCCTATTCTTCATGAAGGCCGACTGATCAGTAGAGATCAGTTTATCCATATAAGGTCTAAGTCTTTCCATTAGAACCTTAGAGCATATCTTATTAAGAACATTTGATAAACTAATTGGTCTAAAATCATCAAATGAGCAAGGGGTAGTCTTTTTAGGTATTAAGGTAATCCAAGTACTGGATATTCCCCTGGGCAAGGCAGTGCCATCAATAAACTCATTAACTGCCTTGATAAGGTCACTTTTTATGAAGGACCAGCATTTAGAATAAAATTTTGTAGAGAAACCATCTGGTCCCGGACTACTGTTCTTACTTAAACCCTTAATTACTGCCTCTACTTCAGATTCAGATGCTGGTTTAGACAGTTCAAGGTTATCGTTGGCAGTGATGACATTTGGTATTTGGCTCAGAAAATGTGAATAATAGGAGTCATTTGGCATTTGATTAGGTTCATTTAACAAGTCAGTGTAGTAGGAGATGACTTCATTTTGAATATCTACTTGAGAATTCAGCCATTGACCTTCTTTATTTTTAATCTTTGTAATTTGTAGTCTGCAATTTTTCTCCTGAACCACTTTGTGAAAGAATTGAGTGTTGTTATCACCTAACCTATGCCATTTCAGCTTAGCTTTCTGTTTCCAAAACTTTTCCTTTTCTTTTTGTGCTCGCAGCAGTAAAGCTTTTTTCTCATTTAATTTCATGAGTTCAGCATCCGAAGGATTGAGATCAAAAATTGATTCCTGAATTCTAAGGGATTCCTCAGCATTTAAAACATTATTATCTATGTTCCCAAAACATTCTCTATTCCAAATTTTTATTTCTTTTTTCAGTCTGATTAGTTTAAGGAAGAAACTTAGTAAACCAGTTTCCGCCATTTGTTTCTCCCAATTAATCTTAATTAGAGTGATGAAGTCCGGCCGATTAAACCATACATTTAGAAATCTGAATGGTTTAGGGCTGAGAATGGTAAAATTAGATATTTGGAGGAGGAGAGGGGAGTGGTCAGAGGTTTGCCTATTCAAGATTTGGATAGAGGAAGAAGGAAACTTATAGTTCCAGGAAATAGTACATAAACCTCTGTCAAGCCTTTTAGAAGTTGGATTTCTAAGTCTGGAGTTACACCAGGTGAAAAGGTTACCCACCGTATTGATTTCCTGGACACCCATGCTATTTACCCATGAATTAAAGTCTCTGATGCTGCCTAAGGAGGGGGAAGTAGGGCCCTTATATTCTATGAGAGAGGTGATAGTGTTAAAATCTCCTATAAATATAGTATCACCTTTAGTAATTGGAGCCAAATCTTTCCATAGAGTCTTCCTACCTTCCCTATTCCTAAGTGCATATATGAAAACAGCATCCATTTGTAAATTGATGGACTGGTGGTCTATACTGACATGTAAAAACTGTTCATGAGAGGAAAGTAGCGAAACTGTAACTGAATTAGTCCACATAAGCCAGATTTTACTATTAAACAATGTCAGACCATTAGAAAAGTTAAGTTTATCCATATAAGGCTGAAGTTTTGAGTTATCATGCATAGGTTCAATTAGGCATAGTATTAGAATCTTTTTAAGCCTAACAAGATTGATTAGTCTGAACATTGATGATTCCATACCCCTAATGTTCCATATTAAAAAGTTGATTGAGGGGGAACCTGTCATTGTTCACTAGATTTACGACTTTTAGTAGATTACCTAAGCATCATTTTATTAATCTGGCTGAAGTAGTTAATTTTTTTTACCTTTAGCCTTACCTTGCAGTGGATCCTGACCCTGAGTAAGGGGAGTGGCCTGATGATTGGCATTGATCTCTTGATCTGTAACTTGTTCTTGATCAGTAACTAGTTCCTCAGGATCATCCTGCAAACAGAGAATCTATTTTCCATTCTTCCTTGTGAGGACAGATTAATATTATTAAGTCTCTTCAGACTCAAGGGAAGTGTCCCCACCTGGATATCATCTATGGCATATGCCCTTGGAGTAAAATTAATGAGAGCTGAATCATTTAACAGCTTAGATAGGGAGTTATCTGTGGTCTCATATATTTTGGGACTGACACAGTTTCCTGGTGAAATAGCCTTATCTTTTCCAGAGGCACTAATGATCCCTAGGGGTGGATTGGATTGAAAGTTAGGAGTGGAGGATGGCTTAGCCCCATTGCTAGCTACCTTCTCATTAACAGTAATGATAGGGTCAACCTGGTCATTTAAGGAGATCAAGGGAGGTGTATCAAACCTTTTTCCAGTTGCCTGCCACAGAGGCTGATTTGGAATTTTGTTATCATCCTGAGGTTTGACATTTATGGTGGGAGGGAGGGATCTACATTGAGCTTTGGAGTGTCCTAATTTGGCACAATGGTCACAGTATAGAGGAATGACTTCATATTCAATTGGATATTTCTTATTGTTTATTACTGAACCCAAACGAATGTGATTACACAGAGGTTTTTGCAGATCAATTTCGACACATAGTTTAATAGCTGAGGGTTTTGTGAGCATGTCAGTAGCTAGATCATTTTTAATAAAACAACCTATGCTATTACCAATAGACTCTGTTGAAGCAGAGTTGTAATAATACAGTGGGACTTCCCTAATAGTGCACCACACCGGAACTATGGGTGATTCTTTGTGTGTTGAGAACTCTGGAGTCCATTTTAACATTTTGAGTAGGATTCCACTGAAATTCCACACTCCTTTCATCCAACATCGTTGGTAATCGTTGAGAAGTTCAAACCTAATAAGTACATGTTTATAATCTAACGAGCCGAGTTGGTACTTACCTGTGAAGCCCACGGTTTTGAAGAAATGTTCCAGCTGCTCCATTGAGCATCTCCCCTTTGTGAATTTACCGACTAGGGCATTTGCGTAGTGGGATGACAGCTTTGAAATTTGGTCGTCAGAGTATAAGCAGGCAGCGTCTCCTAAGTGATGGGATTTGGGGATAAGCTCAGGGTTGTTAGGCAACACTTTAGATAACGGAGAGGATTTGCTCTGTAGGGCAGCAGCGAAGGATAGAGGAGGAGGAGGTTGGTCAGAGTTAGGAGTTTCCTGAGCGGCCAGAGCTTGAGAGGCCATCATGTTTGAGGCCGTTAACGGCGGACTAGCCGTTAACGGCGGACTAGCCGTTATCGACGGACTAGCCGTTAACGGCGGACTAGCCGTTATCGACGGACTAGCCGTTACCGGCGGAGAGAGGCTGACAACTGTAACCTAAGGATTGAAAGCGTTCAAGGGGAAGTGGGAAAGTGGGAAAGTGGGAAAGTGGGAAAGGTAGATCTCACGCAGTATCGCACCAAATTCGCACACAGATGAACAGTAAGGAGCACTTGATGAACAGTAGATGTTCAGGTTTATAATCGTGTTTGAGTTGTTGCTTTCAGCTGCTGTTATTATTATTAATTTTAATATTTATATGGGGCAGCTGGTTTTACTTTTCTTTTGTTTTCTTATCTACTTTTTTACCTTGGCAAATTCTTGGGAAAGACGATCTTTTCCATAAGATTATGAAAAGATGGGGTTTAATTCGAATAATAAAAGATAAAATATCTTAGTTGCAACATTAAAAATTTAGTATGCAGCATGTGGTAGTTATAAAATTTATAACTCGATTCATGTAACCCAAAAATTTTATCTTCATTTCTTTTAATTTACACTTTAAACTTTGGTCTTTCCATGATTTATGGAAAGATCGTCTTTCAAGATATGCTTTCTTTTGCCTTATTACTGCAATATACTTACCAATTTTTTTTATATTAGCATCATTTCCTTTTTCGGATTAACTTTTTAGCTGGTTTTACTTTTCTTTTATTTTCTTGTCTAATTTTTTGCCTTTATCACTGCAATATACTTTTTAATTTTTTTTATATTGACATCTTTTCCTTTTTCGAATAACCTTTTTATACTAACACTTTTCTCTTTTTTTCTCTTTTGATAAATTTTTGATTATTTTCATTCATAAAATTTACTTTTTACTTTTTCGATTTAACCTAGATTAATCATTTTACTTTTTTTTTAAATGGTATTATTTTAAAGAGAGACAATATACATACTCTTATTTCTGATCACACTGAGTAGGTGAGTGTGTGAGAGAGAATGAGTGAGATATGGTTTTTAAAGGCTTGAGCACTTTTTGGAGTGAATACTGGGAAAAAGTAGCATTGGAGTTTATGCATCTATTATTGTGTTATAAAACTCATGAGTACACCCGCGGGTGTACCCCAGCGGTTGGGATATGGGTGGGATTGCCATTACTCTAGGTTCGATCCTCGGCAGCGGCAGTGTGGGGAGTTCTTGCTTTGCAAGGCTCCGTTGTGCGCACCGAGGCAAGGCCGAGCCCATGGGTCCTGGCGCTGGACTACCGTGATTTACCTCTCATACGATAGCATGGGTGTGGGCTGGTATAGGCCCTGAGGGCGAGGGTATCGCCTTTTGCCATAAAACTCATGAGTGGCTTACCGTCCCACACTAAAACTCACGCTCACGGCCTTGGCGTCCTTGAGGTTTTCAAGATTCTCTTTCCCAACCCATGAACTCTTGAATCCTTTGCATTTACACCCTTAATTAACTCAAGTTGGGACAGGGAGGCATTCTCCCAGAGATGACGACAAAGCATGGGACTCAGGGCTCGTTTAACGATTTTTAATATTATCTCTGTCCCGGACCAAATTTCCATCCAATCATTGCACACAATAAAGAAAATGTGTTTGTCCATTAAGGAATTAAATATTATTTATAATTATAATTATATTTACTATGATTTTCTAATGATATTGTAAAGTCAATGGATTTTCAAGTGAATATTTGATTGGCAATTTTGTGTAAACTTATTTTGAACAGGAAAACATTGCATGTTGGAACATGCTGATGCAGAATATTTACGTCAATGTTTTATGGAAATCAAAGTCAGAATATTGCAGTAGTTTGGAATAAATGGAATTCGTATATTTGACTATGTATATCAGGCATGTGAAGCATAGTTGATTTATGAAAAATCCCTACTTATATGGAGGTGATATATTCGAATATATGAGATAGATTGATATAAGGTAAATCCCTTTATTTATGGGATTTGGATATGCTTCAAGAAGCAGATTTTGAATAGGAATTTTGTGGAGATAATCAAGGAGTATTCCAATCTGTTCGTGGATATAAATTGGGACAAACACGGCTGCATACTTATGGATTTAACAGAGCAAAAATCTGTATACAGATTTTTGAGACTTTCGAGAATTGCTAAGAGTCAGACTACTGTGTTCCAACATACCTGACCTGCCGCACAAAGTTCAGAATCATATGCCTTAATTCCTCGGGAGGAGGAAATCCAGCGTCGACGGAGTACGAGATCAGAGGGAGTCTGATCAAGGCGGATCGGTAGCTAGGGGAGCTAACAGAATTCACACAATATAGTTAGTAAAGATAAGTATTTTGTAACCCGTACTCTGTACTGTATCTTTCTAATTAGTGGATTCATTCTAAACTGGGCCAGGCCCCGCAGATGTAGGTGGATTACACTGAACTTCGTAACCAAGTCGTGTGTCTTTTACGTTTTAAGTTATTATGCACTTGGTTAGATTAGTCATGTTGGAACACACTAGTAAGTACTAGAAAAAGTGGTAAAACTAAGTTTCATTTGGTATCAGAGCTATGTCACTTATTATTCCCTTGGTTGTTTCAAGGAAAGTGAGATCCAATTTTACCATGACAACAAGAGAAGGAGCTTCAGTCTCTCGACCACCCCTGCTAGAAGGCAACAACTACAACTATTGGAAGGCATGCATAAGGGTCTTCATCAATTTGCTGGATGAACTGGCATGGTTTTATGTTGAGAATGAATGGAATCATCCTACAGAAGATGCTGATACAAGTTCTAAGGCGGTAGAAGGAGAGTCAAGTCAATGGAGGCAGAAACCTAAAGACAAAGATAGATGGACTCCAGATGACCTCAAAGAATCTCTGGCGAATTCAAAGGCACTTAATGCAATCTTCACTGTAGTTGATGAGAATCAGTTCAAGCTTATATCTATATGTCACCAAGCAAAGAAAGCATGGGATATTCTACAGACTGTTCACGAAGGAACCAGTCGAGTGCGTGAATCGAAACTACAGATGCTGGCTACTAAGTTTGAAGAACTCAAAATGGAGGAGGACGACACTATTTCTACATTCAATGGAAAACTCAGGGACATCTCTAATATGGCTTATCAACTCGGAAAGGTGTACAAAGAAACTAAGCTAGTGAAAAAGACCTTGAGATCTTTTCCCAAAAGGTTTGCAATGAAAGTAACAGCAATAGAGGAAGCAAGAGACGTAGCCACCATGAGCCGAGATGACCTAATGGGTTCATTACAGATATATGAGATGGCATTCCAGCAAGCTACAAAAAGAGTCGCTAAGGAATTGGCGTTCAAAGTGTCTCTAGCTAAGGACAATCACGAGTCTGACAGTGATGATGAGATTGAAAAACTTGCACTTATCACAAAGAATTTCTCGAGAATGCTAAAGAAGGTGGTCAACAAGAAATCTCAGGAAAGGTTTGGCGGAAATAGACAAAGACAACAAGACTCGAGTAATAATCGCTAAATGAGATTTGAACAAGTGAATCCGCAGTTCGGGAGAAATCAGAACAACGAACCAAAACAGGCTGGACAAATTCAATTCAGAGAATGTGAAGGATATGGTCATATTCAGGCTGAATGTGCTAACACTCGCAAGAAACAAGGAAAATCATATGTCACCTCTTGGAGTGAAGATGAAGATAATGAGAAGGACGAAGAGGAACTTACCAGTAACTACGTAGCTTTTGAAGCAAAGGTTCATGATACATCAGAGGATCAATGTTCCAACACAATGAACAAAGGTAAAGTTGTATGTTCCAACATAGAACTGAACGATGCACACAGCAATGAAGATGATGATTTGTCTGTAAGTGATGAAGAAATTTACAGCACCTATGAAAAAATGTATGCTTTGTGGGTTCAAGTAGCTGACGTGAACAAAGAGTTGAACGAAGAAAAAATGAAGCTAATGGAAAGAGAAAGAGAATTATGATTCACAATTTCAGAACTTGAAAAGAGTAATGAAGAACTGAATGGTAAACTGATAGCAGCAGTCAAGAGGGCCGAGATGTCTGAAGTAGCTATCTTTAAATTAAATTCCGGAAAGGCAAAGCTTGATGATATTCTGGATATGGGAAGAAACTTTGGTGATCGACACGGGATTGGATACGGGAAAGAACCCAAGACTGAATCGCATGAAAAACCAGTAACCCTCAAGGCTAAGATCCGAGAAGTGAAACGGAAGTATAGGATGCCTCATCAAAGAAAGCCACTCATTTGTAGATACTGTACGTATCAAGGACATGCTGAAAAACAGTGCAGAAGACTGATCAGAGATCAAATGACAGGACGACAACCTCTGCCATGTTCCAACACAGGCAATAATCATACAGTAAAATCGATCAGAAAAGTATGGATTGTTAAACGATCTAACTTATGCCTGGTTGCACACACTTCTCTCATAGCCTAATCCAGATATTCGTGGTACTCCGATAGCGGCTGTCTCGCCACATGACTGGCACTCCAGAATATCTCACGAACATTACTCCATATGATGGTGGATATGTAACCTTTGGTGATGGAAAGAAAAGCAGAGTAATTGGAAAAGATGAATTGAAAATTGAAGGATTTCCAGTATTCACAAGTGTATCATTAGTTGAAGATCTACATGCAAACTTGTTAAGTATAAGCCAGCTATGTGACGATAACATGGTGGTGGAATTTCAGAAGGATAAATGTATAGTAAAGCATGGAGAAAACACAGTTCTTTCATGAATAAGATCCACGGACAATTGCTATCTACTGGAACAAGGAGTACAATGCATGATTTCGAAGCAAGATGAAGGAGTTCTGTGGCACAGGAAGCTCGGCCATATCAATTACAAAACATTAGTGAAAATCGCAAATGTAAAAGTTGTACGAGGAATGCCTACCTTAACCAGCAAGGAAGGAATTGTATGTGGACCATGTCAAAAAGGTAAACAAATTCGATCTCCTCACTCTTCAGTTCAGTACATTACTACATCTAGAAATCTGGAATTATTGTATATGGATTTGATGGGTCCAGTCAATACACCAAGTATAGGTGGGAAGAAATATATCTTTGTATGTGTTAATGATTTCTCCAGATTTACATGGGTAGCTTTTTTTGGAAGAAAAATCTGATACATTAGAAGTATTTAGAAGCCTTGTAGTGAAGTTACAAACTGAAAAAGGGAGTCCAGTAGGGAAGATAATCCGAATTCGGAGTGATCATGGTAGAGAATTTGAGAATGTACAATTCAGTGACTTCTGTGATGAGCTTGGAATCCAGCATGAATTTTCGGCTCCCATCACTCCTCAGCATAATGGTATTGTAGAACGTAAGAACAGAACCTTGCAGGAGATAGCTCGAGTTATGTTGGCTAAAAAAATATTCACAAGAAATGGTGGGCAGAAGCAATCAATACAGCATGTTATACAATCAATAGAGTGTATCTTCGACCATTCACCAGCAAGACATCCTACGAGATTTGGAAGGGCAGAAAATCGAATGTTTCATATTTTCATGTGTTTGGGAGCACATGCTATATTCTCAGAGATAGAGAACAGTTGGCAAAATTTGATAATCGGGGTGATTCAGGAATTTTTCTCGACTATTCCATCAACAGCCGTGCCTATAAAGTTTTTAATCATCGAACCAACACTCTCATGGAATCCATAAATGTTATTGTGGATGATTTAGAGATAGAACAACAACCAGAAGGTGTAGAGGAAGAACCTAGCAACACTCATATTCCAACACAGTCTCAAAACTCAGACAAGGCAGATCCACCAGTCGAATCTGACCTTCACCAACGTGCTGGAACAACTGAGCAAAATAATCCTAACTCTGCTGAAGCTGACCATGTTGGAACACTGTCCCCCACTACAGACCCCCCCTGTTCCAACACAGGACCAATCGGAATCCACCATGAGAAGTATTTGATCAGTTCAAAGAGTGGTTTATCGTAGGCTAGCTGGATTGAACTATTTTGTCTCCCTCATTAAACCTAAAAACTACAAAGAAGCCTTACTTGATGAGTATTGGATTGCTGCAATGCAAAATGAACTTGGTCAGTTTACACAGAATGATGTTTGGTACCTTACTCCTCGCCCTCAAGGCATTAATGTCATTGGTACGAAGTGGATCTTCAAGAATAAATCAGATGCGGATGGCTTAATCACTCGAAACAAAGCCAGACTTGTCGCTCAGGGTTATACACAAGTGGAAGGTGTTGACTTCGATGAAACATTCGCACCTGTTGCCAGGTTAGAATCTATCCAGATTTTACTAGCTATTGTCTGCTCTATGAACTTTACTTTGTATCAAATGGATGTCAATAGTGCTTTTCTAAATGGAGTGGTGAATGAAGAAGTATATGTGGAACAACCTAAAGGATTTGAAGATCCTCATTATCCACATCATGTATATCGCCTTAAGAAGGCTTTATATGGTCTAAAGCAAGCACCCAGGGCATGGTATGAACGACTTACTACCTTTCTTCTTCAGAAAGGTTATCGTCGAGGGGGAGTATATCGCACGTTGTTTGTACTTGACAAGACTTCAACGTTTTTAATTGCTCAAATTTATGTGGATGATATAGTATTTGGTTCTACTTCACCATCTATGGTACATGATTTTGTTACCATTATGCAAGCTAAATTCGAAATGAGCATGGTTGGTGAGCTCACTTACTTTCTGGGATTACAAGTCAAGCAAGGAAGGAATGATTTATTCATAAATCAAAGTAAGTATGCCTTGAATCTAGTTAAGAAGTTCGGTCTAAGTAATGCTCAAGCAGTTCGAACTCCTATAGATGTTTCTGATAAATTGGTGAAGGATGAAAAAGGAGTTGCGATCGATCAGAAATTATACAGAGGTATGATTGGAAGCTTATTGTATTTAATCGTAGCATACCAGATATATGTTTCAGTGTTGGGATATGTGCGAGTTTTCAAGCTGATCCTAAGGAATCTCATCTCACTGCAGTTAAAAGGGTTATTCGATATGTAAGTGGGACTTCTGAGTATGGTGTTTGGTATTCTAAGAGTCAAGATTCAGAGTTGATTGGGTACAGTGATTCTGATTGGGCTGGTAATGCTGATGATCGAAAAAGTACCACAGGTGGATGTTTCTTTATTGGAACAAATTTGGTATCCTGGTATAGTAAGAAACAGAACTCGATTTCTCTATCTACTGCAGAAGCTGAATATCTTGTAGCAGGGAGTTGTTGTGCACAATTATTATGGATGAAACAAATGTTGGAAGACTATAGAATTAAATAGGCCCCGTAAAGATTCTATGTGACAACACAAGTGCTATTGATATCTCGAAAAATCCAGTTCAGCACTCAAGAACCAAACACATTGACATAAGGCATCACTTTATAAGAGATCTGGTTGAAAGAAAGGAAGTGGAAGTAGTCTATGTTCCAACACACGAGCAATTTACTGATATATTTACAAAGCCGTTGGATGCCACCACTTTTGAGAACCTTCGACAACACTTAGGTGTTTGTCAAATCTGAGGTAATTTTTACCGAAATTATTCTTCCTTGTAAATATTTCTTTTGGTTATTTTCGTTTAGCAAAATCGGAAAAGAACAAAAAAAATTGAAAGGAAGAAAAGGTGTACAAAAATAGAAAATGGTTAGTATGGTGTGTTGGAAGTTAATTGTGGCATGACAACTTGATTTGACAAGAGGAGAAAGTGCCATCATTACAAGTTTGGGAAATCTAAAAAGGGGATTTGCGGGAAAAGAGGTGAATAGATGAAGAGTTAAAGTGGAATTCAAACTTGCCCAAAAATCCCCTCATAACCCTCTATCTCGGCCGATATTTTTCTCTTCAAAACCCTACCGAAAATTTTTGCTTTCACAAATCTCCTCTGTCACTAAATTGTGCTAAAGAATGTCAACCCCAAACTTTCCCACGCATGAAGCACAAGTGCTATAAATTATGGAGGAAGATCAAGTTTCGACTGATTTGGAATTGGTGTTGGTTGATGAGCAGAGAAAATATGTTGACCAAAGTGTTAGAGAATCAGATGAGGTAGAAACTCAAGCTCAGAACAGAGGAAACACGGACAATGCAGAGGATGAGGAGACAGCAGAAGTAAAGCCTGATGAAGCCGAAGAACAAAGGGAAGAGAGAGAGGCTCCCGACAACAGTAAACAGAGTGGGGAATCCAGAGTTCAAACCCATTCTCAAGAAAATTCCTCTGGAATCAAGAAGAAGAAACCCATGGTAACTGGTCCTGATCCTACTCCATTAAAATTCATGGGTATTGAATGTAAATGTGTGGATGAAATCTTTGAATGGCTTGAGGCAAACAGAGTTGCCATAGATTTAACAAATATTAGGAGTATAACAGGAGAATATCTGACTGTTAAATTAAAGGAGTTAGTGACAAGGAACATAGGCGGAATAAGGAGGATTGAGAATTATAATGTGAAATTTGTGATGGGAAGATATGCTGAATTTAGAGAAAAAGATAGATTTTATGTGCATTGCTATATTCCAGTGCCTAGCTGTGTTTCTTTGAAAGAGATAAATGAAAGTGAAGTGGTTGGAAGAGAAGTTGTTAGGAATGGATATAAATTGTAGGTTGAATTCTATGACTCGAAGTCTGCCAACAGGATGAAAGAATTAAGAAAACCTGTGATAATTGAATTGTCAGAAAGTGATGACAGTGTTCCAACACAGGAGGGTGAACACGTTTATATGGATTTAGATTCTGATGCTGATCTGGGGGGTGCAGATAATGGTGATTTTCAAGGTGATTTGAATGATGAGGCACTTGATCAGAATGATGAAGAAACTGATGAAGATGCGAATCAAAATAACCAGGCTGAAGGAGTATCTGAAAAGGAGAATGATGTTGAAGGGTCAGGAAGTGTTCCAACACAGGAAATTCCTGATTTAGCATACTCAAGCGATGAAGTGCTTGATGAATTCTATCAGCTAGCTAAAGGCAAAAGGAAGGCCATCAATGCTAAGGATTTTGCTCAATCAAAGAGGAGCAAGATAAGGCATGACAGCATGAAGAAGAAAGTACTACCTCTCCCCTCTGTAAGCAAGGCTTATTCTGTTTTATATTTTGACTCAAACGGTGAAGAGATGGGAGAATTTTTCTTAGAGAAGAAGGTCATTGCTGAAAGACTTGTTGATTTAAAAGCTTACAAGGAAAGTGGCTTTTCGGACTATCTGAAACCAATTGGCATGACTACTGCAGCCACGGTCCAACTACAGTACAACATGCATGTGGTACTTGAGGTATACTCTAACTTTATGACTGGAAATTTGGAGATAAGTTCCCCATGGTATGGTAGGGTATATGTACGGGGGAAGATCATAGATATTTCTGATACTAGGATTAACAAATTGCTGGGTCTTAAGACACCTGAGACAAGGGGAGTTTTTCCTAAAGACCTGGGAGTTTCTGATAATGAAATATTAGCAGTTATCTCTGGTGGGTATAAGGTTGAATGGCCAGCGACTGGATATTCACAAGCATCCCGTTTGTCTTCGAGATTCTTTGGATTATATCAGGTGGCTGTACATTATTGGTTTCCCTCTACTAATACCACATCCTTGACAAGGGAAATGGCTAAACTGTTGTACTGTGTTGGAACACAGAAGGATGTTAACCTTGGACTACTTATTCAGCAGCATTTAGTCAAACAAACTACTGCTTCCAAGGTCAATGATGCCATCATTTACCCTGCTTTGATCTCTGCACTAGCCAAGAGTGCAAAAGTAAAAGGGAAGGCCTTGGATGTTGTGATTGATATAGAGTTTCTGAGGCCCAACAAGAAGACGTTCGGGTTAAGGCATGTGCAGGATCTCCCGTGGAAACCATCTGGATCAACTTCTTCATCAGCAGCAGAAAAGGAGGCTAGGCTGATGATTCTGAATGCTAGAATTGGTGCTATATGTATACAAATGGTTGCTTTGGAGGCGGAGAAAACAAGTCTGGAGGCAGAGAAGTCCCGGTTGGAAGATTGATTTTTATGACTAATGCAGGGGGAGCATTACTGGTTGCTGTTGTTTTTTATGATTTTGGTGTTCCCTCTGAACTATGTGTGGTCCCAAGGGGAGTAATTTTGGATGTTGGTTTTAAATTTGAATGTTTTATTCAATATGGCTGTAAGTTTTTGTGTATGTTTTGGATGTCCTGGATTTCTGGTTTCTGGTTTTCGGCTTTCATGCTTAAGAGAATTATGGTATTATGCTGATTATTATTCTGCTATTTTGATGCAAGCTTATGACATTGATGCTGGAAGTTTTCGTTGGGAATTACATGTCTAAAATATTATGGGTCCACAAAAATGCCAAAGGGGGAGATTGTAAAGTCAAGGGATTTGCAAGTGAATATTTGATTGACAATTTTGTGTGAACTTATTTTGAACAGGAAAACATTCCATGTTGGAACATGCTGATGCAGAATATTTACGCCAAGGTTTTATGGAAATCAAAGTCAGAATATTGCAGTAGTTTGGAATAAATGGAATTCGTATATTTGACTATGTATATCAGGCATGTGAAGCATAGTTGATTTATGGAAAATCCCTACTTATATGGAGGTGATATATTCGAATATATGAGATAAATTGATATAAGGTAAATCCCTTTATTTATGGGATTTGGATATGCTTAAAGAACCAGATTTTGAATAGGAATTTTGTGGAGATAATCAAGGAGTATTCCAATCTGTTCGTGGATATAAATTGGGACAAACACGGCTGCATACTTACGGATTTAACAGAGCAAAAATCTGCATGCAGATTTTTGTGACTTTTGAGAATTGCTAAGAGTCAGACTACTGTGTTCCAACATACCTGACCTGCCGCACAAAGTTCAGAATCATATGCCTTAATTCCTCGGGAGGAGGAGATCCAGCGTCGACGGAGTTCGAGATCAGAGGGAGTCTGATCAAGGCGGATCAGTAGCTAGGGGAGCTAGCAGAATTCACACAATATAGTTAGTAAAGATAAGTATTTTGTAACCCGTACTCTGTACTGTATCTTTCTAATTAGTGGATTCATTCTGAACTGGGCCACGCCCCGCAGATGTAGGTGGATTACACCAAACTGCGTAACCAAGTCGTGTGTCTTTTACGTTTTAAGTTATTATGCACTTGGTTAGATTAGTCATGTTGGAACACACTAGTAAGTACTAGAAAAAGTGGTAAAACTAAATTTCAGATATATGTACCACTATATAATGTATCCTAATGTCATGAATACAAACACACATTATTACACATATTTTCTACATGGTATCAGAGCCTAAAATCCTAAAATTCTAAGAAAATATTTTGTTGCCTTTTCGAGCCACTATCGCTGCCATCAAGCCGCGCATCGATCCACGCATCGTGGCACAGCCACAACCATCTGCTCCGTTCCACTGCTCGCCGATCTCCACCACCATCGTTTGGCTGTGGTAATCTATGTGGCACCTCTCCTGATCCAATCGATCTGTGCGTTAAGCCACACACACCGATCCCAAAGCTCATGCGCCGCCGCGTTCCCATCACGCGCCGGCATCGGTTGATGCACCTGCTGTTTATCCATACCTGATTTTGCACGATATCTGCTTTTGAAGAACGGGCTCATATTGATGTTGCACCTGAGGTTCCGAAGCTTCAGGATATAAGTGGTTATGATATGATTGCGACTTCATTGAAACAGTTGCAGTTGCAACCTGGGCCTCAGACTACTGTACCTATTGGTCATCCGTCAACTGATCCTTACTTTATTGGCTCTGGCGATGGTCTAGGTCTGAAAATTATACCGAACATGCTGAAAGGTCAAGAAAATTACATTGAATGGTCAGATGCAATGTGCCGTGCATTCCTTGCTAAGAACAAGATTGGGTTCAGTGATGGATCCATTACCACACCCCAGGATGGTCATCCTGATGCTGCTGATTGGCCTGGGGTTAACGCTACTCTTGTCTGCTGGATCTTGCAAACCTTGGATCAAGTGTTGAGATCTTCTACAAGCTCATTTTCCATAGTTAAGGAACTGTGGGATGACCTGAAGGAGTTAAAGGAGAAAGCCAGTGCCACCAGGAGGATGGTGCTAGCCTCTCGGCCGATCGCCGCTGCCGTGAACAGAGGATACACCATGACTCTTCCCCTCCCACCGCCGTTCATCGGCGTTGCCATGTCGCCGCCTGGCCTAGACTTCTTCTGGCTGCGTCCCTACCCAGCCTGATTTTGGCCCATCTCTGTCTGATGACCACTGGAGCACGACCATGCATTTATTTAATCAGTTCAATTATTTTATTGACAATGGGTCAGTTAAGTCTACTTTGCCCTGGATACTTGATTCGGGAGCTTCATATCACATGACCGGTGACAAAGGTTCTCTTATTGATATCACTATTGTTGTTGACAATGTGAATGTATTTCTACATGATGGCTCTATGTCATCTACTATCCAATATGGTTCTATTTGATTTGATGTTGTCACTCTTACTCATGTGCTATATTTACTAACTTTGCGGTGCAACTTATTATCATGCTCTATATTGTTATCTGCCCTGAAATCTCTAGCTTTGTTTACTGAAAACTATTGCATTTTGCAAAAAATTAGTACGAGGAAAGTGATTACCGTGGGTGAACAGAAAAGGGGGGTGTTTTGGATTCGTCTACTGGATACTCGTGATCATCCTCCTATCCCGCAGTCTCAACCGCCAGCTACTTTTATATTTTCTTCTGATTTATGGCTTCAGCGTCTTGGGCATCCTTCCTTTACGGTGTTGTTTTCTGTCTCTTCTATTGATTTTAGCACTAATAAGACTTTTCCTTGCTCTATATGTTATAGAGCAAATCAGACTGAACATAGTTTTTCATTGAGTTCTACAAATGCCACTGCACTATTTCAATTAATACATTGTGATGTTTTTGGTCCTTATAGAACACCATCTTCTAGTGGTGCATTTTATTTTTTAACTATAGTTTATGATTTTCCCGAGTTGTTTGGGTTTATTTATTAGTGGCTAAGCTGGAGGTAGCTTCTAGATTTTTGGAATTTGTGTCTTGGTGAAGAACCAATGGGATCGAACTATACTGTGTGTTCGGGCTGATAACGAGACTGGATTTTTGCCTTTGAGATCTCATTTTGCTGCATTTAGGATCATTTTTTAGACATATATGGTTGATACACCATAGCAGAATGGTCAAGTTGAAAGAAAGCGTTGTTATCTACTCAATGTGGCGCGTGCCTTATGGTTTCAAGCCAGTCTTCCAGTTGATTTTTGGGAAGAATATGTTCTTACTACTGCTTATCTAATTAACCGTACACTGACGAAGCATCCCATGGTTGTGCTCCCTTTCAGTTTCTCTATAAGCAAGCTCCAAATTACTCATCCTTAAGAGTTTTTGGATGCTTGTGTTTTGCTGCTCATGTTCCCAAATATTGTGACAAGTTTGCTCCAAGATGTCGACGTTGTTTGTTTCTTGGTTACCCTACCGGAAAGAAAGACTATCGCCTTTTGGACCGGGAATCCCACATAATCTTTACCAGTAGAGATGTAGATTTTTTTGAAGACCAATTCCCGTATTCCACAACTTCAACATCAGCCTTATCGAAAGACCCAGGCGGTGCCACAACCTCACCACTGGCCTCCTCATCGCCGCTGTCGGAGTCGTACGGCCCATTGCCTCCGCTCGCCACCGGCCCCATCCATTCCTCCAGCCGCCACCGGTTACCCGTCGCCGGCATCTGTTAGTTCTCCGATGCCAGAAGTCACTGGTTCTCCACTGCCGACTATCGCCGGTCCCCTACAACTGATTGTCACCGACTTTTCTACGTCGGCCGCTACCAGCACTGACCCACCAGTGCTCATCGGCCCATCCCCGGTGGACGAGGTTTCGTCGCTGGATCTCGACTAAGACCGTCGGATTCTACTTCCGGCCAGGTCAGACATTGCATCACCAAGGATGCTCAAGCACTTCATACGCCGCCTGCCCAGCCTCCTTTTGCGGTATCTCCAGCTCTGGATAATTCCGCCGTTGAGTTGCCACCTATTAAACAGAGTATTCGTGCTCGTCGACCTCCTCCTTATTTGGAAGATTATGATTTTGATGATTATGCATGTGCTCTTACTACTGAAGACCCCTCATTACTACTGTTACGTTCACTCATGCACCGTCACTATCCTCAGGTGTTCTCTATCCTCTTACTGATTATGTAAATTGTAATAATTTTTCTAGATTTTTGGGTGCAGTAATATCTAGTGCAGATCCCACCACTTATTCTGAGGCATCACAACATACTCATTTATGATATGCTATGACTGGAGAGCTTACTGTGCTTGAGCGCAATCAGACTTAGACTTTGGTCTCTCTGCCTCTGGATAAGAAGGAGATTGGTTGCAAATGGGTTTAGCGGAAGAAGTTTAAGCCACATGGTACTATTGAATGTCATAAGGGCGACCTCCACCAAGCTATACCGCACCCTATGGTCAGGCATGTCGCCTTCAGAAATATATTTGTGGTCTTTGCTAAGTTCATAGAAATTGGTTTTACAAATTGGCTCAGGCTTTACGAGCATTTGGTTTTGTTCAGAGTGAAACAGATTACTCTTTGTTTGTCTTTTGACGTGAATCGGTTTCTTCGCATGTTCTGGTTTATGTGGATGATTTGGTCATTGTCGGTAGCTCTTATGCGCTCATCTTTGAGTTCAAGAAATACTCGAGTTCTTGTTTCCATATGAAAGATCTTGGTTTAATTAAGTATTTCTTGGGTATAGAGATTGCTAGAAGACCGAAAGGGATGTTTCTTTCGCAAAGGAAATATGCCTTGGACATTTTATCTGATACAAGTTTATCTGCTTCTTAACCGACTGACTTTCCGATGGAGCAACAACATAATTTGGCGCGTCTTGAGGGTACAACTTACCATGATCCCGAGCAGTACAGGCGTCTGGTTGGGCGCCTAATATACCTGACTATCACACATCCTGAGCTTAGTTATTCGGTTCATACACTTGCACAATTCATGAAGTTTCCTTGTGTTCCTCACTGGCAAGCTGCAGTTCGTATGTTGCACTACCTGATGAGTCATCCTGGTTAAGGTTTATTTCTTCCTTCCACTAGTGCATTACAATTGACTGTTTACTGTGATTTAGATTGGGCCACATGCCTAATTACCCCGCATTCTCTTTCCATATATTTTGTGATGATTGGTGATTCTTCAGTTTCTTAGAAGACCAAAAAGCAACCTACAGTTTCTTGGTCTTCCGCTGAATCGGAGTATCGTACTATGGTCGTTACATGTTGTGACTTGTTATGACTTAAGTCTTTACTGAAAGACTTAAGGGTTATGCACACTTCTCCTATGCGACTATTTTGTGACAGTCAATTTGCTCTTCATATTGCGGCAAATCCAGTGTTACATGAACGCACAAATCACATTGAAGTTTATTGTCATTTTGTCCGGGATCTTGTTCAATTTGGCATTATTGTTATTCAGCATATTCGCACGTCATACCAACTTGCGAACTTTTTCACTAAGGTTCTCGGGCGTAACCAGTTTCATTCCCTGCATGGTAAGTTGTGCATTTCTGATCTCCATGCTCCAACTTGAGGAGGAGTATTAAGGAATTAGAATATTACTTGTAATTGTAATTATATTCTATTACATTTTCCTAGCTTGTATAGGTATTCTGTAACACTATATAATGTATCCCGAGATCATGAATACAAACACACATTATTACCCTTATTTTCTACATTGACCATTATTACTATGTTTAATTATGTATAATAATGACAAATAAAACATTGATAATTAAAACTACTTGTTACGGATTTTGTTACGAATGATTAAATAATATTACATATGAAAAAATAAGCAGTCAAACTTTCATAGAGAATAATATCAAAAAGTATGTGGGAAATTTGGCTTGGGACAAAGGAAATACCTAAGCTGCAAGATTTCTTAATTAGATTTTTTAAAATCATCTCATTATTATAATTTGTTTCAAACCTTTTAGAGACCGTTCGGTTGGGGTGAATCATGAAAGGGAAAGGGAATATGATATCATGATTACCTTAGTTAATGTTTGGTTTGGTTTTTTTTTTATCATTCCTTTTCCCCAATTCTAGTTTTATAATTCTCTCAATTGAGTGTAACGTGATTCTCTGGTTTCATCTTAGAAATGAGATTCAGAATTGGGTGTAACTTGATTCCCTGGTCTTAGCATTAGACTGAGATTCCCTTTCCCTTTCCCTCCTCTTCCATTTCCCTCTCTATTTTATCAACTCCAACATAAGATTATAGTATTATAGTTTATATTTATTATCAAAATAAAAATTATAAAATTATGATTATAATTTCATTTAAAATATTATAATTTTATGTTGAGTATTGTATATAGGTCGAATCTAAATGAAACTACTTTTCATATGATCTCTTTTTAAATTAAAAATAAATAAATTATTTTTTAACGTTATATTATGAATGGAGTCTGTCTCTTGAAAGACGATTGGTGTGTCCATTTTATATGCATTATTTAGTAGTATTTAGGATCACTTTTGTTATATTTTTGGTGTAAGATTGCTAGATTTATGTAGGTTTACATAATAAGGGGTTTAGATGACCATTTTCGGTTTTTATATCTAAATCCTTCATTTTTGTAACTTATGTTGAGTCTAAGGAATTTTTGGTCCTCATGAGCATCTAGATTCCTTTTTGTGAACTTAATTTGTAGATTGCTCATGAGCATTTAGAAGTGGTTTAGTGAAGGCCATTCGAAAGGATGGTAAAAGATTGAAGGCCACTTACAAAGTGGTAGAAGATAAAGTGAAGAAAGGAGAGCAAAGCAACGGGTGAAGGATGGTCCAGGGTTTTTAGAATTTTTCGAGAAGAATCAGCCTTCAAGAGTGTTACCATTGGATTCCTCTTCTCGAGCACTATGAAATCGACTACAAGAACTCCCAAAATGGATCAACGGTTCACCCGGAGGAAGCAAAACAAAATAGGGCTGGATTTTACTGATCTGGTCGCGACTCGCGACGACAGCGCAAATTCAGCCCTGCAGCAGCGCTTTTTCTCCCCTTTTTCCTCCACTATAAATACCTCTTCATCCCTTCTTCTCCACAGCTCTAAGCCCGACTTGGGGGCTTCAAACCCTAGTTTTTCACCATTTTCTTCCATTTCTTCTTCTTTCTTTGTAGATTTTTTTTCTATGTTATGGGTTTTAGTTCTCTAGCTTAGTTTTATCTTGGGAGCAAAGGATTGAAGCTTCCATTTCTATGTAGTAAGAATCATTATATCTATCTATTTGGTGTTTTTGCTATTGTGCATTTATTGAGCTTTGAATGTTAATTGTTAATTGCATTGATGTTGTTGGGAGCTTGAGTATATGAAATACTTGTATGAATTTCTTGCTAGGGTTCGGGGGAAGTGGGTTGATTTCCCCCCTTTTCTTGTTAGGAATATATGAGTATGATTTAGAGCTTCTTAAATGATGTTGGTGTGTTGATAATTGCTAGATGAATGTGATGATGTCGAACTCGTTGTCATGTTTGTTTTAGGTAGCAAATGAGAGAGGTCTATGAATGTCGATCGTTCTTGACTAATCTTGTGTAAATGCATGAATTGGTTAAATGCTTAGACACGGTGTAGTGTTTATAAGTGTTGCTAAGCTTGTTGATTCTTCGTGCTAAATGCCATCAATGGGATACTCTTAGTAATAAGGGAGTCATTGGTGAGGTTTGACAAGAGATGTCGAATTTACTCTTGCAAACTACTACTTAAGAAGGATGGAAGATTTATCTTCACAACAAGTAGTTGAAGTATTGAATAGATTGTTTCACTCGTTCTTGAAGCCTTTGTTATTTAGAATTTATGTATTCTTGATGGTATGTTTCACTTCATTTATGCCATGGGTTGTTTGAGAATAGGAAGTGTTCTTATGATTGAAATGTTCGGGTGTTAGGAAAGTGACGAATTCCTTAGCTCATTTGCATGAAAATCTATGAGCATGAACTTAGAACTTCTTGTGCATAATGTGTTGTGACTCTTGCTAGATAAGTATGTTAATGTTAAGTCAAGTAATGAATGTGATAGAATGAGTGAATGGTTCAATGATCTACATTAGGTTTGGAAGTGGATATCAATTGCCCCCAAGGCTTTGTTTTTGTAGTTTTAAAACCTTTTTTCTTAGTTTTGTTTGATGATTAGCATAGTTACTTAACCTTGCTAATTATCTTGTATTTTAACTTTCTTAACTTAGGACAACCAACCATCCAAACCCCCCCTTTTTACATGCTCTTATATGTATGTATATATATCTACTCCTAGCCTAATATCAACCTTTTGTGCCTAAATGCTTAGGAAGATCCCCCATTCTTCGTGGACGACCCCGACTTGCCACTATCTACTTAGTTGTAGATAGTAAGCATAAAAGAGCTTATAAATATTAACTTTGAGAGGTACGGCGACGGCCTCCCAACAATATTTCCAAAAGTCATGAAAAGACCAAGGTTTAAAGTGAAAATTAGAAGAAATGAAGATAAAATTTTTGTTTGCATGGATCGGATTATAAACTTTATAATAACTACACGTTGCATAATGAATTTTTAACATTGCAACTGTGACATTTTACCTTTTATTATTCTAATTAAACTTCGTATTTCCATAAGCATATGGAACGACCGTCTTTCCCAAGATTTAGTCTTATGAATAATAGTTATATTATTTTATAATAAATATATTATTTATATATAAATACTATTATTTTATAATTATATAATATAAATAGTAATATATTAAGTAGTAATGTTATACTTTAACTTAATTAAATTTAAGACGTAAAAAATAATATTATAATTTTACTTTTCGAGTTTTATATGGGTGAAATATTAACAAAATTAATAATTATATAATTTATATAAAAAATATATTATTTCATAAATATTATTATATTATGTAGGTCAGCCAAACATATTGAATATACTGCTTTCCTACCCAGATTAAAAGTAATATGTGAATATTTAACTTGGTAATGATTCGTTTGATGGATGTGGTGATATTTAGGTGCAATATAGTTCTCGATGTTGAATAATCAATGTTTGATTTATTAAACCTAATTATTTTATTAGAAAAATATTTATGTGTTGATGGATATAATACATTATGTAATATTTTAGATTTTGCATCGATTTTATATATTTTTTAAAATAATATCCTCTGAACGTCCATTCTTAAAATATTTATGTATGTGATTTTTTTAACATCACTATTGGCACATTTTTATTGTAAACGAACTACAAATTTTTAAATCAATACATCGCATTTATATGAAATAAAAAATATGTAAAGATGACAATATGTAAATAAAATATTTACCACAAATTATAAATATATTTACATATTTTTTTAATCACATACAACATATTAATAAATTAAAGATGATGAACTACATATTTTATATAAAATATTTTTTATATGAACTCAATATGACAATAATTCATGAAATACTTATATATTTTTTTAGCAAATTTGATAATGTGAAATAATTTATACTTATATATATTATTTTATAAATAGTGCTAGAAATTAATATTTGTTTTCCCTAGTATGTACCAAACAATAATAAAGAGAATCAGAAAGAATTTAATTCATTTTCCACACTTGAACCAAACAGATTTTTAAAATCAGGGTTATTCTTTTCTCTTTCTTTCCTTTTCATGAGTCATTTTCTTTCTCTTTCTTTCCCTTTACTCTCTTCGTTCTAGAGCAATCTGCACACTTTCTTTTTTTATCTGTCTCAGGATAATCTACAATCTTTTTAAATTTTCCATATTTAAACTGGACTGTTGGGCTGGAATTTATTGCTTCCACCGCCCAACCCAGGGGCGGAGGGGGTGCACGAGCGTCCCATACGATCAGCTCGCCATTGATTTACATGCATTGAGCCGGCCAAGAATTTTCAGATCTCAAAAATCCACCGCCCCTAACTCTTCAAAACTTGCTGGAACTCATAGTTTTGATAAGAATAGTGGTTATACTCTTAAATTTTGTAAAGAAAATCATATGTAAGAGTTAAGAATACATGAGTTGCAGAGAAAAGTTTCTCGCCATAGCCGAGCTCTCTTCTGAACGAAGAAGATGACGGAACAAATTCCAAAGAAATTTTTTCCTTTTAAACTTTTTTGAATGAAACGACAATGATTTCTACTCTTTCCATTTACTGCTTTAATGCCCATTCTATTTAGGCAAAGTCTTGGGAAAGACGGTCTTTCCATATGCTTATGGAAAGACGGGGTTTGATTGGAATAATAAAAGGTAAAAGGTCTTAGTTGCAATATTAAAGTTTTAGTATGAAACATGTAGTAGTTATAAAATTTATAACCCGGTTTATGCAACCCGAAAATTTTATCTTAATTTCTTCTAATTTACACTTTAAACCTTGGTCTTTCCATAACTTATGGAAAGACCGTCTTTCAAGAGACGGACTCTTCTATTTAAAACGCCTATTATCTTTGACGCAAATTCAATTAATTTGTGTTCACCTACTTAATTTCCTACTTACCTTATTAAACGTTTATTTTTTATTTTAGTTTCTTTTATTTATAAAAGTGAGTCGAATATATTTATGTGAAGGGATAAATAATTAGTATCATATAAATTATGGAGAAGATTTTTTTGTTAGATCAAATAAAGGGAAGACCAATTATGAAAAATTTATTTTAATAACTTTTAGGGTAACATTAAAAATATTTATACATTGAAATACATTTTTGGGTCACTTCACATGCCCATGTCCCCTGCTCTCTTATCAACCCGTTGGAATTTTCATCTGCATTCAATTGTGTCTCCACAATATATCGAACCATCTCTCTATTTCTACGCTCTCTCTCTCTTTGCATTCTCTTTCTACTCTGCTGCTTCCCTCAAAACCCTAGATCTAATTTCACTGGTTCATCTTCTTAAATTTGTTGAAATTGCTTCTTCCTTCTTGCGATAATCACTTATCTCCCTGCCTTTTCATCTCCACAACTTCCCTTAAACCCTAGATGGCCTCGTTTAACACATCCTCTGGCAAATCGTGTCGGAGATGCCCCCTTTGTTACGTTTCTGATACTTACAGTAGGTCAGAGTTTGTCCCAGATATCGAGGCAGATGATGCAATCTCTAACTTGAGGGCTGAGGCCATTCCTGATAAGATGGTGGTGCTTGATAACTCAATCGACCGATATGGGTCAGGTCCGGTTAGGAGAAGCACCATCATTGTTGTTTCGGCTGAAACAACCCCCTTGCATATGGGTGGCCATGGCTTAAATGCTTATCAGTCAGTTGATTTTCAGCCGATTTCGGTGGGTGATGGTTAGCCTGACATCGGAGGTGAAGGGGTTCCACGTCGGCCGTAGCCTTGACGCCGGCGGACGAAGCCTCTGAGACCTGAAGTTACTCCGATGACACTTCTAAGAGAGCGAACGCCATGTTGTACTTGTTGGTTCTGAGTTACCAGGAAATAAGAAGGATAGATTGATTAAATAAGAAGGCCAAAATCACCTCATGTTCCTCCAGCTAACAAAGATAAGTTAACCTTCCTAAACCTGCTACGACCCAAATCCAATTTAAATCTGATTCTTATTTTTTATGCTCTATAATAATTGAGATCTTACTCATTTATGTTGATGATTTATTAGTTGGAATGTTCGGATTGACGCCTAGGATTTATACTTGCCTTAATGGAAATAAGCGGGTAAGAAACCCCTCTTACCGTGCTCTGAGATTTGTTCACGAGTGGATCTCCAGACAGGCGGAGGCGGTCTGTTCATGAGCTTATGGACATGCTACTTATTTTTTACCTTATATATTGCATTTCTGAAAGAGTGGGTCTCCTGACAGGCGGCCTATCAATAAGCTTATGGACAGACCACTTATTTCTTACCTTATACACTTCATTTCTTAAATTATATACAAAATTTAAAATTTTTGAAAATATTTTTTTATATCATATATTTTCATATTTTCACCTTCAAATACATATTATTACTTGTTTTAACTTATAAAATGCAATATTTAAATTTTATAAAAAATTACAATATTTAAGTCAAATGCCCATGAGAACTGTCCATAAGCTTATGGAAAGACCGTCTTTCCTGAGACTTTCCCTTTCTTAAATTACATACAAAATTTAAAATTTTTAAAAATATTTTTTTATATCATATATTTTTATGTTTTCACATTCAAATACATATTATTACTTGTTTTAACTTATAAAATACAATATTTAAATTTTATAAAAAATTACAATATTTAAGGCAAATGCTCCCGAGGACTGTCCATAAGCTTATGGAAAGGCCGTCTTTCCTGAGACTTTCCCTTTGTTCATTATTGTTATCTTATTTGGGAAAGTCTCAGAAAATGTGGCTTTTCTATAAGCTTGTGGATCATTTGACTTAAATGTTGTAATTTTTAATAAAATTTAAATATTGCATTTTATAAGTTAAAACAAGTAATAATATGTATTTGAAGGTGAAAATATAAAAATATATGATATAAAAAATATTTTTAAAATTTTAAAATTTTGTATGTAATTTAAGAAATGCAGTATATGAGGTAAGAAATAAGTGGGTTGTCCATAAGCTTATGGACATGCTACCTGTCAGGGGATCCACTCATCTTATTTAGGATCTATAAAATATTAAGTATTGACACTTTTATTTTTATTTTTTTGTAGTGGGAAGTTTAACAGATTAAAGTGTCACTGGAATCTAAAAAAAATATGTGGTCCAAGTTCTGAAGAAATAAGTTCGATCTTCTCTTTATGGTGATATCACTCGCTCTGTTTTTAAGATATCGAAGGCTTGTTGGTTCCATGATATATGCATTTTAATATTTTATATGTGGCATGTTAGTGCTTCATTACTTTAATGGTTGTGTTATGTGCTTCTTTCCTAGTGTTATCTTTCACCCTAAATCCCAAGGGAACCTGCAGTGAGAAAAATGTTCTTAAAATTTATTAACCTTAGTTTCCAGTTTTGGAATCTGAAAATTGATATGTTGTGCATCTTCCCCTGACATGTGCCACAAGGTTTATGCTGATTTAATATTGTTTATGGTATCGGATTATGCTCCTTTATTATGATGCAAGCTGTTTTATTCCGATGCATGTTGGCACATTCATGTTGGTATGTGATATTTTATTCTGATTCATGCTGGTTTCTTCATGTTGGTATGTGTTGCTTTTTTTTGATTCATGCTTGTTTAAGCATTTTTCCTTCATTTTTTCTTTGGTTTATGATCGGTTATACTGGTTTATGCATCTTCCCTTCACTTGTTGCCTCGGTCGTATATGCTGGTTTATGATAGTTTATACTAGTTTATGCAGGTTTCTTTAATTGGTTGTTGTGTTTTGCTCCTGGTTTAGGCATCTTCGTCTTTAAATTTATTGTTGTGTTTGATTGCTAAAATGAACATTCATTCATTGAATTTGGAGACAAATTTCTAGCGGGGTTGGCTTGGAACATCTCAAACACACCAAAACATAAATGTTCTTGGCTTACAAAATTCGCCACTAAACCAACCCCTAAAAATGAGTTCATACTCACTCATATTGCATATCCTAGACTGTGCATTAGTGGAATAATGCTCACATGCGTTTCTTGTTGACTCAATATGTGCTTTATGATGCCTTCACAGCTTCTTCGCTAACTTGTAGTAGCCTTGGTAATCTGCCGTCCCTTATCAGCGGATCTTTGTTTATGTGTGGCATCTTGTAGTTATTTTCCCCCTTGTACCTTCATGATCTCTATCATTGCTTGCTAATGTGTGATGAAAACTTTGTTTAAAGTCATGGCATTATCCCCTTCGAACGCTGAGATTACAACTGATACTAATTCTGGGACATTTCTTAAGGGATATTCTTGTTGTAGAGTCTGAATGGAACTAAAGAAACCAAGATCCAAAATATTTAAATATGGGGAATTGGCATATTAACTTACTAGATTGGTATGAAAACCATCTGAGACTGCCATGACCCAAAAATCAGGATCATAGTTCTTGATATGTGGTGTAGCATTGTGTTGTTGGTTGTTAATATTCTTGCTCATATGTGTTGGCCACTTAGCTTTGATTGTTGGCAGTACTTCTACCAGAATTTTTTCCCTTGTCACATCGATTCCTTTGTAATTTTTGGTACAAGAACTTGTTCAATTGTACCTGCAGGCATGTTCGTACTATTGTTTATTGCAACATGATCTTGTACAAAGGGGAGAATCCCTATTTTCCCATAAAAAATAACTTGGCCATCTTCCCAAATATAGGCGACTAATAGCACAAATGAACATTAGCTTAGGAATATGTGACTTGTGTTTGCATGTACGGTAAGGCTCGGGTTCACCGGGTGCTAGCAAATGTCTTACTGATGGCTGATTAAGGTATAACCATTTTTCATCAATGTGAATGACATGATCCATTGGTTTGAACATGATATTTGCACCTAGCTTTGAAAGAGAGAATATTCCCTGGTGATATGCACCTAAAAGCATGCATTAACCAATGCATTTGACACATTTATTAGTATGTTTTGTTTGGTTGATTGCTAGTTTTAGTTAGTTTTACATTACAAAGGGTTTAAATTACCATTGTTGGTTTTCATATCTTAATCCCTAGTTTTGTAGACTTAATTGGATCTAATGAACACCATGTCTTCACGACCGCCTAGATCTTGTTTTGTAAGATTATTGGTAGGTTGCTCGTGAGCACTTCAACTTAGTTTGTAGAATACCATATGCAAGGGTGGTAGTAGATAGTAGAAGGCCATCCGCAACGGTGGTAGTAGACAGAAGACCACGAGTTAAAATGTGGTAGTAGATGGAATCTAGCCAAAAAAAGAGGGAGTCAAAGTCCAACACTCGAAGAACTGACACAGCCGTGAGAAACTACACGGGTCGTGCTAGCTAACACGAAAGTGCCAAAAGACCTTGGCACAGTCCACTCTGTTCTACACGGCCCGTGCCATTAAAGATGCCTCCTACAGCTAAGTATGGGCACATGCCATGTTAAATTACACAGCCTGTGTAACTCAAATTCAACATGCGAAGACCATCCCACAAGGTGTGAAGATCAACATGCTCGCACCATCAGTTTTCCTTGAAATCAACTTTCAGCTGACAACCTACAAGGACATACACGGCTCGTGCCATCTTGAAGAGGAAACCACGCATTCGACCGATGGCCTGTGACGAGTCAAGCACCCATCCGGTGACCCGTGCTAAATCACATGAGAGTCATGCCAAGCCGAGCTAACACGGGTGTGTGCTAGAGCACGATCCGTGCCATGACGGCTGCTAGGGTTTCACTTGCTCTTTTTGGGCCTTTTTCAAGGCCCAATTCCTACTACTATAAATAGGAGCCCATGTCTACTAGGGTTTAAGTTTGGATTGTTTTATTTTCATTCTCCTAGTATTTCCTAAGAGTAGGTAGAGAGAGAAAGGAGCTAACTTTTTCCCTTAGTTTAAATTCTTCTTTTTTTTGCACAGGGGTACTGAATCCAATTAAATATTTGGGTTCAATGTTTAGGGAGCAGTGATTTAGCTTAGGGAATTATATCCATATACATAATTGGTAGTTATTTTGTGAAATTCTAAGATCTCCCTATCTTTTTATGCTTGCGAACATTATGTTAACTTGTGCCTTATATTCTTGTCAGTTGCATGATTGTTATACCATGTTGGCATACACCTAGTCTTCTTTCATGTTGACACATATATTGATATCCCTTGGGGATGAAACTAGATTTAATAGGGGGAGTGAAACTAGATTTAATAGGGGGAGTGAGAGTTCAGGATAGTATGGGTGTATGCATGTGGGTCGCTGAGTCACCATTCCGATGACAGTACACTAGTAAGCTGGACTATTGCTCAAAAGTTTGCAGATAGAGAGTTTAGTAGCAACTAGGGTTGGCGTAGTTTGACATGTGTCGTTGCAACCTTATAGTCAGCGATATGGTGCCTATCTATTTGTCTCTGTAGATCTAGGGAGAAGCATTCGTAGTGGAGTTCCTAGGATGTAATCTTACGGGGAAGAATCAGACTTGCACAATGACGGGGCTATTGTTGCACTTCCCTAATTATGGAGGCGGTGTCGATAGAAGAAAATGAGAACACCCTTATATGACAGATATAGGGAAGTGTTGACTATCGATCACATTATGTGGCATAAGTATTATGATATGTTTATGCGTTTAGTATGTGATTGAATCTAGGCCCTAAATATACTATCGGTCATGTAACACAAAGATTCCCCAAGTGCTAGCTATATATAGTTTTACTCTCTTATTCTTGCATGCTTATATTTGATAGATAACCCCCCTTCCCCCCTAAACATGTTTTGCAACATTAGCTATTCCTGACACGTGAACGGATTGACGACCCGATTGCGGCTTTGTATAGTTAACCTTTAAATTCCTAGCATCTCTGTGGATGACCCCAGTTTTGCCACTATCTACCCCCCTTTAGTGGTTTGGTAGTAAGAACGGGAGCAACAATACAAATATTCATCTTTGATTAGTAGAGCTCCGCGGGTTAGTATATTTCTCTCGTAAAAAGGTGTTGTTTATTAGTGACCCCACGAAGTGCGGATCACATGAGATAACTTGTTATGGGTTGTATGGGCAGGTTTGATGTTTGTGTGACTGTGGATTATCTTTATTGTGATTTCCCTTTGCACACTGCTATTTCCCATATTTAATGCAGCTGTTAACCCCCTGATCTTTCTTCTTTAATGCGCATGTAAGGAAAGTAATGCATCAAGGTCAATGCTCATCTTGTTGGTCGGATTCCAGCCATACATTAGAGGACGGATATCTAGTGGCTGCCCATTAGCCAACTTGACCCGAGCCCTTGACCACATGGTGCTTACTATTCGTATACTCCAGTTGAAGACTGCTACGACCTCAAGCTTCTTTGCGTGAAGTATATTCCCATTCTTGTTCTCTAACAGAAACTCCCCCCAATGTTGCCTTTCCTTGTTGAACAAATTCTTGACCTGCATTGATGAATAAAAAACATCAAGGATGAAGGGAAGATGCAAACATTCTGAGAGCAATCAGCTACTTCGGAAGTTTTAGAGGGCTCAATGAATGGCACTTTTGGACAAAGGGTTCCCAAAAAAAACCTCAAGAAATTCTGGGCTTGGGGTCTAGGAAGAAAAAGAAACAATTTAGGTAATCTTTTGGATGATTTTTCATAGTTGCATTAAATGTTAAAGGACTTTATTTACAAGTTACATTTTTGGCTTGTAGTTCATATTTTTACAAAGCCCACCTACAAGGGCAATGCCTTAAGTAGGTCACAACCGTTAGGTATGTAGTGAGTGCATTACATCCCGGACACTCCACTGTGGATCTCAATCCCTAGGCATAGATAGGCAAAGGAAATGAAACCTTGTGATGAATCTAGAGTCGACATAACTCTAGTCGCTACAAACAATCACACTAAACTATCAGAATAAGCCAAGGAATTCTCCTTGTTGGGATTTTCTTAATCGACCACCCAACATGTGATTTCTCACACAACTAGCCAATTAGAATAATTGTTTAACACATAGAAGGATATTCTCTAAAAAAAAATGAATGCACTCTTCCCCCTAGTGTTCTTAACCTACTCCACAATTCTAACACTCCTAAGATAGCCATGAAGCCTAGCGTGATTTTATACTACCATACATGCATGGATGCATCGGTAAGTGTGCATGAGCACCGATAAGTGTGATGTTCCAGATCATTCGTGGAGAGAATGTTTTGGTTAAATATTATAATATTAAATATTTAATGAAATAAACAATCGTTTGTCGATAACCATTACATGTTATTTAGTATTGGGTTACTCTAGAAATGGTTAAACATAATAAAACAATTAGTTGTAATAAAATTCATGTGGGAAAATTAACAATAACATGTTAAAATCCACAAATTTAGCTATAACATATATTACAAATACATGTTACAATATATAATAATACATAAGGTTGATATTAAATTTAAACATTAAAGGTATTAAACCTCTATATTGTCTACATTGTAAGGCATTAACACTGTCAGGGTGAGTTGTGAAATGACATGTAATCCATCTATAGTCCATCGATAACTCTCTGTTATAGTATCCTCGATCTGACCAAGTGACTGTTGTTCACCGGGATGTGCTTGAAAAAGAGATCCCGAAAGTGGTTCTAGGAAAAAGGCTCTGACGCCCAAGTCAGTCACCTCACTCTTTAGAATCAAGTATTTCTAGTCTAGTTGCACTTACCTGAATTAGTGTCCTTTTTCTTCCTTTTATAGTGTGTCACGAACAAGGCTCTGCTTTATCTGGGTTCGCCATCGTGTACTTGATCGTGGTTCCGAGGAAGGCAGTTCATGCCTGGAGCTCGATTGTGGCTTCCAATTTTATCGGTTTACGGTCTAACTTTCCTTAGTCTGCTTCCGCTTCAGTTCGTGGCTTATTGTAGAGCCCAACTATGGGCTGAGCCTAAATTTCAATTTGATGGGGTTCCTGGGATAGGTATACACGCCATGAAGAATAAAATACTCAAAGCCATGGCATTACTTGTGAAATGAATGTGAACTGATGTTGTATTCTAACAGCTTGTTCGTCATTAGTATTTCTCCTTTTGTCATTGCAAAGTGTAGTTGGTTTCATGGCTATACTTGTGGCTTTATGAATATTCTCGAGTCTGGGATTTGAAATTTGAATCTTCTCCATCTGTATCGCTGTCCTGATAAGCTAATCTGCTTAGATATTGTATCCAATAACCAAAATTTCATCCTTATTCTTTGCTATATTGTTCCTATTTTCCCTGATTTTAGTTATCACTCCATCGCTTAAATGGGGAATTTCGGATGAATTAATTTAATTCCATCGCAAGCCAGTGTGCTGTCTAATCAAATTATGCCGTCGTTTCGATATCTTCAAAAGGTAACCTACTTTTTTTGTTAGAATCTCATCATTATGGTTCCCGAACTGATTAGGCTCCATTTCTCTATTGTTGCTGAAATATTGGAATTAAATTCCCTTTATTCATCTTCTCAGTCGCTGAAAACTCTCGTCTTCCTCTGTTAATCTTAACTCTTCTGCAAATTACCGTTCTTTTTCCTCTATAAAAGTAAGTTTGTTTCAGCTTTATTTCTCCTTTCTTTGTTGCATGCGCTGAATTTATGAAGTATCTTTTCTTCGATTTCTAGTGACTTGCCACTTAACCTTGTATTATATAGCTCCGATAATCTTCTCTGGTATATCCTCTTCTGTTTTCCTTAACTTTTGGTCTGAAAAATTAGTACCCAAACTTTGTAGCACTGATTAAGGTTTCTAATTTGCATTCTAGGATACATATTTTCTCAAATGTCTTCCCCTAGCCATATCGAGTCTCCCGTAGAAGATGTTTGCTCCGATGAGGACTCCTATCACGTCACCGGATCTTCTACTATTTACAATTTTTTATCACGCACATTCTTGGAAGATCTCAACAAATATTTTCCCTTTCTATTTCCGTGTGATCTTTGTGCTACTGCAAAGTCTGAGTTTGTTTGCACACCTCCCTCTGGCTATATATCTTGTTATTTGGCCTAATTGAAATTTAGCCTTTATTTCCCCCTTTCTCAACATGTTATTGAGCTCGTGTCAGCGTACAAAATCGCGTTGTCCTGATTTGATCCTAAGAGCATTGCTATTATAATGGGATTTCATCATGTGTGCGAAAGTGTGGATGCTCCTTTTACCCTTAACTTTTTCTGTAATACCTACCATATTTGCAAAGTAAAAAAACACTATAGATGACTTTACCTTCTATCCAGTTATCCCTGGTGTTGAACTCGTGAGTCATTTTACTTCCGTCATGGAACTACAAAGCTCCCAAATCCAAGCTTCCTAGTTTAAGTGTCTGCTTTACTGCTGAAATTGAGATCGTCGTAACGCTTCGTGCTCATACACAACATCTCCGCCATTCTGATTTTGATGTCGAAGGTGTTCTGTTCGTTATTTTTGCTATGTTGAGTCTGTATCTTATTTTATTTTTGACAAATGATTGTCCTTTGTGCGTTCGTTTGATCTATGATGTTTACTTTTTTGCAGACATGGACTTAGCTGGCAGTGCTATCGACAGACCGCTTTTTGATGGCGATGATAAAGAGGTGGCTGAGACCTTGTCCAGCCTAACAATGGTGCTACAAGTTACATCCTCCAACATGGTGTTAACAAAATGAGCACTGGTACTGCACTTGCTAAAAGCAAGTCCACTAAAGGCAGAGAGATGGGAGGAAATCACACCTCTGGTGAGTTGAAGGAGAAAAAAGAAAAAAAAAGGATATGACTGATGGGTCCTCAAGTCTTCTACCAACTTTGGTAAAAAAGGGTCTAGGTAACCAGCCTCTCTCTAAGGCTTTGGTGCGAATTGATAATCTGTTGGTGGAGGGAACAATACCTGACACTCTCTCCAAAATTTCCCTTCCTAATACTTTGGCTGTGGTAAGTTTGCTGTTTAGTTGGAGTTACTCTCACTATACTTTGATACCTTGTATTTTGATGATTGATTATTTCGTTCGTATGTGTTTTGCTCTGTAAGGTTGGTGAAAGTCTTCAGCTCACGAGTGAGCATCTTTTGAAGTTTTCCCCTGGAGATGAGTTGTTGTTAGAGAACTATAAGAACAAGGAGCAAAAATATGCGAGGCCTCCCTTAAATCAGTGGAGGAACGGGCGAACACTGCTAAGGAGTGTTCAAGGATCACCGAGGAAGAAGTGAACAAGATTTGATCTGAGCTAAAGGAAATGCGCACAAATAAGCCTGCTTCCCCTAAATACCCTTAAGTTATGGTGGATAGGCTCCGCGCAAAAGAACTCATTCTTCAAGTTATTTAAGGATGTTTCCAGCTGTGCTCGCACCGTAGGTTATTTCGAGGTTGTGAAATAATTTCGCGAGTTAAACCTGATTGCAATGGTGAAGAGCTTGCCCTTTTTGGCGAAGTGTACTAGGACATTGGCAAAGTGGAAGGCCATGCTCAATTATAGTTTTATCGGAAAGATTTCTGATGGTGGGCACCCCTATGTGTTGCTATCGCATCTTGCGGGTCTTCGTTTAGTGCCCTCCATCTTTGAGCTCAAAAGCTGGCATGTCATTATTTTGAAGGTCTTCCTTTTGCTTCTTTTGATGCCACATCGACCCCTCTCATAGAGTCTAAAGCGCAGATGGAGAAGCCTAGTTAGGATGCGATCCAAAAAAAAGCTACCCTTGCTGTTTAGAGCACTCCACTTTCTCACATAGAAGGCAGTTGAACTTCTAGAGCTGCGATTTGTTTTTGGAGAATTATTAACTCTTTCCTGTAACATTAAATGACATTATTATGTATGTTTGAATTGTGTGCTTTTCCTAATCCGCTTATGGTGCATATGTGGTCCAGCGAGCAAAAGACTGAGGGCCGCTAGGACCAACTGTTAGAATAAAGAAAGTAGATGATTAGATAATATTTTATTCCATGTTAATGACTAGTACTAGAGTTATATTTAGACTAGTCTTCTTTGTACTCTATATATATTCTTCATCATTAATCAGAATCATTATGGGAAATTACTTTATCATGATATCAGAGCAAACCTGGTTCTAAAATCCCCCTCTCTCTCTCGGCCGCAGCCTCTCCTTTTTTTCGGCGCCGAAGACACTTTTCCGTGCAGACATTGTCTTCTCGCATTACACAAGATTCCAAGCTTCCATGTCGCATTAAACAAAGCCATTAAACAAGATTCCATCCAAAGCCATTAGCTTTTCTCTGCTTTGTTTTCATCCCATCCAAAGCCATTATTCACTTCCTGAAAATTTTATTATTTTCTCCTCTCATCATGTCTGACGATAAATTATCTTATAATACCTTTCTCCACATCATGACTATCAAATTGTCATCATCCAATTATTTTCTGTGGAAGCATCAACCTGGTTATGTTCTCCGACCTCAGAAGCTGTATGGTTTTCTTGATGGTTCCAGGCCCTGTCCGACTGTTCCTCCTCGCCCCTTGGCCGCCGCTTCCGTCTCCTATGCAGGGGCTGTTACTTCCACTCCAGTTCGAGGCTCCTCCTCCAAGCCTGATCCCATGGAGGCTTACTTGAAGGCTCAGCCTGATTATGAAAATTAGCCTGATTATGAAAATTGGGTTGATGAAGATCAGCGTGTTTGCAGTCTTCTCTTTTCTTCCCTCACCCTGGAGGCTTTGGCAGTTTTGCCTGACTGTGCCACTTCAAAGGAAATTTGGGACAATCTTCAGTCGATTTATCACGATAGCAGTGCTTCATCCATCCTTCGTCTTCGTGCTGCTGCCCATGGTATACGTAAGACGGGTACAGTTCATGAACTCCATCTCCAATTTAAAGATATTTTTGAGCAGTTGTCTATGATGGGTTCTCCTGTATCCAATGATGATCAACTTATTTGGTTTTTGATTGCTCTTGGAACTGATTTTAAGGATTTTTCTGCACCATTAATTAATTCATCTCCTACTCCGTTGTATGCCGATGTCTTCTCTCGTGCCAAAAACCACGAGGCTTTTCTGAAAAACTTACAGGACCATTCAGCCCCGGCCACTGGGCCTGCCGCATTCACATCAGCAGAATTTCCCTCGGCCGGCGAGGGGAGGTGGTGCGTACGGCTCACGCACCGCTAGGGGTGGCCATTTTGGCAGTCGACGCGGTGACAGAGCCGGTTTTCAGTCCTCGGCTGGGGCTGGTCGTGGTCGGCCACAATGCACTTGGTGTGGTCATCCCGGTCACTATGCTGCGACTTGCTACATGATGCTTGCTCAGACTGGTTCTCAGGGTCTGACTCGCCGTACAAACTCCACTCATTTGGCGGAACGTTTTCAGTCATCCTTGCAGTTAGAGCCTACTGCCCGATCTTCTGATTGGTTAATTGACTCTGGTGCTACCAGTCATATGGCATCCTCCGCCTCTGGTTTAGAGTCTGTCGCTCCATATTTGGGTAATTCTACTATTTCTGTTGGCAATGGTGCTTCTATTCGAATCTCTCATATTGGTGACACTAAACTCTCTGATGATTTATGCCTTTACGATGTTCTGGTTGTTCCTGATATTACTAAGAATCTGCTGTCTATTAGTAATCTGACCAGAGATTTAAATGCTTTTGTCACTTTTGATGATCGGAACTTTATCATTCAGAACAAAGTTTCCAAGGAGATCGTGGGCAGGGGCCACAGTGATGGTGGTCATGTTTTGGATAGAGGTGATTCAGCATTTTTCTCGCATTTACAGCAGAATAAAGGATGGGCATCTTATGAGCTTTGGCATGCTCGCTTGGGTCATGCATCATCGACAGTTATTTCTAGTTTGCAGAAGTCTGGTCTAGTTTCTTTATCTTCTTTGTTGCCCAAACCCATTGCCTGCGTCCCCTGTGCTGTGGCGAAAGGTCAACGGTTGGCATTTGTTGAGAACCATAAACGTGCTACGCATGTAGTTGTTTTGATTCATTGTGACTTATGGGGACCTTCCCCTGTTTTATCATCAACCAGTTTTTCCTACTATGCTTTATTTTTGGATGATTATTCTCAATTCACGTGGCTTTATCCACTTCGTCGTAAGTCGGATTTCTTTGATGCTTATTTACAATTTGAGGCATTTGTGGAGAATCAGTTTTCATCCAAAATTAAAGTGTTTCAGAGTGATGGTGGTACTGAGTTTCTGAACACTCGTCTATGGAGTCATTTTGCTACTAATGGCATTCACCATCAGATATCGTGTCCTTACACTCCGGAACAGAATGGTAGGGCGGAGCGCAAACATAGGCATGTTGCCGAGATGGGTCTTACTATGCTATTTCATTCGCATATACCCATCTCTTACTGGGATAATGCTTTTGTTGCAGCTGCATACACGATCAATCGATTGCCTACTCCTGTACTGCATGGTTCTTCTCCTTATGGGCTTCTATATGGTCGGGATCCTTGCTACTCAAATTTTCATCCTTTCGGTTGCCAGTTTTTCCATTTGTTCGACCATATGCGGGGATCGCAAATTATCTCCTCGCAGCATTCCATGCATCTTTCTTGGCTATAGTTCTTAGTACAAAGGTTTTCACTGTCTAGATTCTTCCACAGGCAGAGTCTACATCACTCATCATGCTCGATTTGATGAGACATATTTTCCTTTTGCCACTTCTTCGACTTTGGGCTCTCCAGCATCTATCCTTGATGTCTCGGCTTTTATTGATCCTGATGGTGATATTGATACCTCTGCGCCGGTTTCAGCTTCATCTCTTTTGCCGCCTTGCATCATTTGCACGATGAAACTGGAACCAGCTTTTCCGTCGACAGTTCCGCCATCCTTACCACTAGTCACAGTGCCTCCTCCAGTTGTGGCCACCTCTTCTCCTGCTGCGTCTGTTAGCCGCGAATCGATTGCCTCTTCCGAGTCTTCTCCGGTGTCATCCGCCAGCTCCACTTCTTCCGCCTCATCACCTCCACCTCGTACACATCGAATGTCCACTCGGTCATCTACTGGTGCCATTCAACGATGGGATTATTAGGATATTATTGCACATGGCCTTATAGCTGCTCTTCTTTCTCAGACAGAACCCACGGATATCGCTCGGCTCTTCAGGATCCAGCCTGGGTTTCAGCTATGGACGATGAGATGGCTGCTCTTCGTAGTCAGCACACTTGGGATTTGGTGCCTCGACCTTCGGATGGCAACATCGTTGGCTCCAAATGGGTCTATCATCTCAAGTATCATCCGGATGGTACCATTGACCGTCACAAAGCCAGACTTGTGGCGCAAGGCTTTTCGTAGATTCCAGGTTTTGATTTTGACCATACTTTCAGTCCTGTGGTCAAGGCCTCCACTATTCGGACTATTCTTGCAATTGCCACCATGCGTTCTTGGCCACTTCATCAGCTGGATGTCAAGAATGCTTTTCTTAATGGTGTTCTGGATAGTCTGGTCTACATGAAGCAGCCAGTTGGTTATCAGGATTCTTCTCATCCAGACTATGTTTGTCGTTTGCGCAAGGTTATTTATGGCCTTAAACAAGCCCCTAGAGCTTGGTTTTAGCGGTTTAGCAGCTATTTTTCCCAGCTTGGTTTTTGGTGCAGCTCTCCTGATACTTCTTTATTTGTTCTGGCAAAGGGGTTCTCATTGTTGTACCTCCTTGTGTATGTCAACGACATTATTCTTACAGGGAATGATTCGACTCTTCTTTGTCACTTCATTTCTCAGACGCACAAGGGGTTTGCGATCAAGGATCTTGGTGCTCTTAATTACTTTCTTGGTCTTGAAGTTTCTCCTACTCCCTCCGGGTTGCTTCTTGGCAAAGCAAAGTATGCTCGGGATATCCTGACTAGGGCTGGTATGCCTGCTTGCATGCCTATTTCCACGCCATTTCTTGCTGGCTCTCAGCTGTACAGTTTCACTAGTCCGGCATTTTGGGATCCTACTTTTTATCGCTCTCTCGTTGGGGCCCTTCAGTATCTCACCATTACTCGTCCGGATTTGGCCTTCTCGGTCAACACTGTGAGTCAATACCTTCAGGATCCTAGAGATGATCATTTTGCTGCAGTTACACGGATTTTGCGTTATGTTCGTGGTACTCTTCATTATGGTTTGGTTTTCAGTTCTGCTAGCACTCCAGATGTGTTAGGCTATTCTGATGCTGACTGGGCCCGCTGTCTAGAGACTCGACGTTCCACTTATGGATATGCAGTTTAATTGGGTGGGAATCTTGTTTCTTGGAGTGCCAAGAAACAACCCACTGTTTCTTGTTCCAGTACGGAGTCTGAGTATCGTGCTCTTGCCAACACTGCTTCTGAGGTTGTCTGGCATACTCATTTGCTTCGTGATCTTCGAGTTCTACTTTCTGGCTCGCCATTGTTGTTATGTGACAACAGTAGTGCTATCTTCTTGGCTCAGAATCTGGTGGCGCACAAGCGGGCCAAGCATATTAACATTGATTATCATTTTGTTCGTGAGTTGGTGACTTTCGGCAAGTTGCGTGTTGCTTATGTTCCAACTTCTCTTCAGATTGCTGACATCTTCACCCAGGGTCTTCCTCGTCCGTTGTTTGAATTCTTCAGATCCAAGCTTTGCGTCGGCGAGCATCCGACGCTTCGCTTGAGAGGGGGTGTTAGAATAAAGAAAGTAGATGATTAGATAATATTTTATTCCATGTTAATGACTAGTACTAGAGTTATATTTAGACTATTCTTCTTTGTACTCTATATATATTCTTCATCATTAATCAGAATCATTATGGGAAATTACTTTATCACCAACCCAATGGCATCCGATAATGAAGTTAATACTTTTCAACCCAAAGCATTGATTAAGCTATGCAGATGCCACGAAGAACGTGAACCTAGAAACATGGAAGGAACAACGGCCATGAAGGCCACGAACTCAGCAAGTGGTGATCGTGGGACGACCCAAGATCTTTGCCCCTAAAAATAGGGAACCACATCAGTCTATAAATACAAGCAGCTCTGGAGGAGCTAAGGTAAGCTCTACTATCTCTAGAAATTCCTATTCTGAAAAATTAACTTGATCGTTAGAGCCTTTCTCCTAGAGTCACTTCCGGGATAAGCCTTGTAGGCAGAGAAATTCTTGGAGAGGACGACCAACTTGCCTGAGTGGTCTATCACATAATTTGGTGCTGACTGTGGGGATGGAAATTTTCTTTTCATTTCAAGGTCTTTCAGATGAATAATGGTGTTCACCAGGAGTGAGAGGAACCATAACCATCAATCACATGAACAAGCACCGAGATGAGATAAAAAAGTACAACATAATCAGGAACACACCCCAAATAGGGAAAAAGAACACAATAAAGAGGAGATAGAGGAGGAAGCAGAGTCTCCGAATAATAACCATGACAAGGAAAAGAGGGTATTCGCGACATTCTTGGAAGCAAATAGAAAATGCCTTTATGACCAATTTTTGGTAACGCTCAAGAAAAAACCCCCAAAACCAGAAAAAAGGGTAAATCAAGAGCGTGAAAACCATAGCTACAAAGAAGAATTGCGTGATATCATCGCAGAAGATGTTGCAGATAAATTGCCCCTAGCTTCACATTTGCATGATTTTAAAATGTCAAAGGACTTCAAGCTTCCTTTGTACGTTGAAATCTACGATGGGACCATGGATCCAAAATAGTGTCTGCACTCATAGTCTGCAAGGCATTTTCCATCTTTTTGACAGGAACATTGATCACTTAATATGAAGACCTTCCAAATGGGAGTATGAAATCTTAGGCACAGTAGTCTGACTTATTCTTGGGTTGCTTCTACCAAAAAAAAAATTTCACTAAGACGATCGTGGATCTCAATAACATAGCCTAGCGAAGCGATGAAAGCTTAGCAGAATGTCATAATCGGTTTGTTAAGGAAATCTTACAAGTTTGAGACTTGTCATTCCAATCGTCATTAGGAGCATTCACAGAAGGCATGCAATCAAGAGAGTTCTACAAAGAACCGACAAAGAATATGTCTGAAAATCCAAGGGAGCTACAAAAGATGATTGAGCAACATGTGCAAATGGAAGAAGCAAACAACTGTAAGATAGAGTGGGAAAAAGGCGAAAAGTGAGTGGGAAGATTCACAGAAGGGATGTATGAAAAAAAGGAGTGGGAAGCATCCCTTTCAAAGGAAGAGAACCTAATTAACAGACTGCAACATTTCAGGATACACCTTTGAAAAGGCCAAGGAAAGAGATATGGAAAGCCCACAAGGATCTATTCCAACAACTAGCACCTATGCTAGCACCACCAGAAAAAAATAATCCCTGGAATATTACTGTGCTTTCTACAAGGACCATGACTATGGCATCTGCAGAGACCTTAGAAGACAAATTGAAGAAAATTTGAGAAATGGCTTCTTAGGTTAATATTGAAAGGAAGGGGGAAACCAGTATGGTGAAAATAGCAAAAAAAAAGAACACCTTAGCAAAGCAATAGGGGACAACATCTACACTGCCAAAGAATAAAAAGATGACCATATCAATTAACCGCAAGGAGGATGAGGGTGATGAAATGCCAGAAACAGTCATATTTTCTATACATGGATCTATGGAGTCATTGTCCAACAATGCTTGGAAAGCTAGAGAACGATGCACTCCCCCGAAAGAACCTGTTGATAAAAGGCTCCGCTCAGATGAGACGATCACCTTCAGCGAAGAGGATGAAGTACCAAATGCTTTGACTCACAATGACCCCATGTTAATTATAGAAAAAATTGGAAATGCAATATACACAGAGTGTTCGTAGATGATGGAAGTGTAGTCGAAATACTATTTGTCAATTGCTTCAAAAGGTTGGGGTTCAAGCGAATGAACCTCTTAAAATCTACGTCCTCGCTAGTTGGATTCTTTGGGCGATCAGAAATGCCTTTGGGAAATATAAAACTACATGTCACCATAAGGTGGAAAAGCAGAGATATCTCAGATAATATTCTGTACTTACAGGAAATGATTAGATTTCTGGATAAAAAAAATAGAATACCAAATTGCATTCTTAAACTGGATCTAAGAAAAGCTTTTGATAGAATTAACTGGAATTTTCTTAGACAGATTCTGATAAAGTTTGGTTTCAATGGTAATTTTCTAAGTGCTGTTATGAATAATTTGTCACAAGCCTACTTTTCTATACTTGTTAATGGCAATCTAGTAGGTTTCTTCAAGGCTACAAGGGGCATTAAACAAGGTGATCCTCTATCCCCCTTTCTTTTTAATATATTCTCAGAAGCTTTTTCTAGGAGTTTATCGTTTATATTCCTCAATAGAAGTCTGGCTAATTACCAGATACCGGCTTCAATCCCTGCAGTTTCCCACCTTATGTATGCGGATGACACGATTATTTTTATGCAAGCATCAAGGCCTAACCTCATTAGGGTCAAAGCTTTCCTAGAAATTTTTGAGTATACCTCGGGCCAAAAGTTTAATTTGGATAAATATGACTTTTACCTAAGTAGAAGAGCTACACCGGCTAAACTTAACCAGGTAAAAGCGATTTTAAAAATGAGAAGAGGATCTTTCCCATTTAAGTATCTAGGCTGCCCCATTTTTAAAGGAAGAACATTAAATAGATACTTCCATCCTCTGCTGGCTAATGTGGATCATAAGCTTCAAAATTGGAAAAATAAATGGCTTAGTGGAGGAGGAAAAATGATCCTTATTCAGTCATGTTTGTACTCAATACCTCAACACCTCTGGTCAGTAACCAATCCCCCTAAAGGCATAATAAAATTATTTGAGAAAAAACTGTCTCAATTTTTCTGGGGACAATCAGAAGGTAAAAACAACAAAGTCTGGGAAAGATGGGCAGATCTTGCAACACCTATAAAACTGAATGGTCTAGGGTTTAGATCCATCAAAGCTATAATAGACTCTTGCTCAGCTAAACTTTGGTGGAAGAGCCAACTAGGGATTTCTTTATGGTCTAAACTGCTATGGTCCCTCCCACCATCCCATAGGAAATCAGTAACATGGAAAAGAATATGTTTTATAAACTCCTTTGCTGAAAATAATTCTACCATTATCCATGGTAAAGGCAGTTGTAACTTCTGGTCTGCCAAATGGCGTCCACATAGCCCTCTTCTCAACTATGTTCCAGATAACATATCCTCTGCTATGTCTGATATCTCTGTGGCAAATTTCATCAGCAACAGAAATAGTATTTTAGTCCAGATCTCGCCTTTTCTGGAACATGATACGCTCTCATTTCTACAGGTTGCAGAACTCAAATTGGAGAGGGAGGATAGACTGATTTGGAAACCAGAACCCACAGGTAGTTTCTCATTCAAGTCAGCTTACAGGGCCATCACTCATTCATCAGGTAATTTCCCTGTAAGCAAGTTCTTATGGAACACTCTACTTCAGAAAAAGATCTCTATATTTACCTGGAAACTGTTGCATGCATTTCTTCCTTTTGATGACGTGCTCATTACATGTGGTTTTAGTTTAGCCTCTAAATGTCCAGCCTGTTATCAATCGGACTCGATCCAACATTTTTTCATCTCTTGTCACATTGCTCAGGCTGTTTGGTCTAATATGGTATCTTTAATTCACTTTAATCTTAATGCTCAACAATCCATTCCTGATAGATTCTTTTTATTCTGGAATTTCCATGACCTTCCTAAGTTTCACCAAATCTACTGCATGATCCTACCTTCTTTGGTGTGTTGGAGTCGTTGGAAAGCTAGAAATAGATTCCTATTTGACCAAAAACCTTTCTCTTCGGATCTTATTTGTAAAGAGGTACAGGATCTGATCAAACTTACATTAAATGTTTGTCCTCCTAAACTGTTATCTGCTGCATCTATCCCACCATCTTTTAGGCATCTCACTCCTCTTCTTAGACCTCCCCCTAAGCCAAACATTATGACAGTTCTCTGGGAAAGGCCTAAGACTGGCTTTACAAAAATTAACGTGGATGCATCATGGTGTTCTAACATAGCATCTGTTGGTCTTATAGCAAGGGATAATTCTGGTCACCCTATACAGATTAGTTCAGCAACCATTTCCGCGGATTCTCCACTACATGCTGAAATCAAAGCAATTCTACATGCCTGTCATATTTTTTCTAGTTTAGATCACTCTTTTATTATTGAATCTGACTCTAAATTGGCGGTTCAGATGATTAACGATCCTTATTATGCACATTGGCAAGTTTTTGATTTGGCTTTTCATGTAAAGTCCCTCCTTGGCAATGCTGAACTCAAACACGTATTCAGAGAGTGCAATTCTATGGCTAATGCTATAGCCAAGCACCATTCTAATCACAATCAATGCCTCCACCTAACTAATATCCCCATGTATATCAGAGGCCTTATTTCCTTGGATATAGAGTACACACCACATATTCGAGTACTTAAAAGCATATGTGTTTAGAATAGATACTGCTAATAAGTGGTTGTTTATGCAGGTTTTGAACAATTTAATTGTCAAGCACTCTATTCAAATTTTGATCGGCCTTTGCCTATGGATGTCCTCCAAAGGAAAACTTCAAGAAATTTCCATCGGCTGTTGCTGCTCGATTTTACCAGCTTTGTTGTCTGGTGGTGCTCAGTTTCACCAGCTTTGATACTGCCCAGTACTTCACCACCTTCGAGACTGTACTCCTCAGCTCTTTATGCTCTGGCGGTGGTACATACCTGAAGCTCAAGTTTTTGCAAAGTACTAAAACTGAAGCTGATAACAAGTATACTTCAGCTGCTAGTCTGTTCACTCATTAATCTAACTGTTTGGTTGGGAACTCTTTAGATTAAGATTTAAAATTTTGGGATTGAAGTTTCCTGGCCAAAGGAAAGAATTAACACAAGGGGTGGAGATTCTTTCGTTTGGATCGCAACTTCAATAACTATACTCTACTTTTTGGATAATTGTTACACATCCTAGATATAGTATGGTAGGACTTTTGGAGGCAACTATGTTGCTTCAACGCTAGCTATGGAACAAGCTACACTTCATGTATATCCTATTGATCTTTGACTAAGGCTTGGAGAACCTTAATATATAATCCCCCACCCTCGGGTGTTTTCATTAAAAAAATGTCACCATTGGGGAAGGCAGAAGAAATTGCACCATCATGTGTGACTTCGTAGTCATGGATGCTCCAAGTACGTTTAATGCTATCAGGGGAAGACCGTGTATGAACAGAGCAAAAGCCATATGGCCTCCTTACCACCTGGTCATGGAATCCACAAATCTGGACAGTATTGCAACTATAATAAGAAAACTAGCAAACAAAGAGGCAATGCATGGTCATCGCAATGAAGGCAAGAAGATTGGGAGAAAAAGCGAAGATGGTTAGCACAATCTCAAATTGTGGATCGTCAAATCAGTCAGAATCAGTAGTAGAACTAGGGGAAGAAACAAAGCTAGTTATCCTAGAAACAAAGATAGCTCAAAGTGTGTAAGCCTCCACAATGAAAAAAATAAGAGAATCATACAAATCCTGCGAAGCCACAAAGAAACTTTTGCATGGAGTGTTTATAACATGGGAGGAGTAGACCCACACATCGCTACACATTCTTTGAATATTAGTGATGCGGTAAAACTGGTTAAACAAAAGTAGCGCTGCTTTGCCAGCAATAGGCAGAATGTTTTTTAAAGAAACGGTTACAACACTGCTTCAAGCTGGCATAGTAAAGGAGGTTATGTACCCAAAATGGCTCGGATGTCTCCATTTTATGTGCATATTTTAGTACTTTTTTGGATCACTTCTGTGCTCTTTGTTATCAAGAGCTTGTATTTTACCTTGAAATTCTCCTAGGAGAGGTAAGAGCGACTTTATGCTTTTTTACCTTTTCGAAGTGGATTTTGCGTGACAAAGGAAGAACATAGAGACTTTAAGACCAGAGGTCGTTGAAGATCACCTTTTAATGAATTTGAAGACTTGCTTCAAGATTTGAAGACTTGAAGAATGAGAGGAATTATTGTGAAGAAGAGTGCTTGCTTGCTACAACAAGAAGAAAAAAAGACAAGGTTCTGTTTTGGTGCCCATTTATGTTCTTGAAATGGGTGGTGACAATAGTTCTAAACCTATTATTTTAGGAAGGTCATTTCTAAATACTTCAAGGAGCATAATTGACATGCATAAAGGAACATTGACCATGTAATTTAATAGGCAGAAGGTAGAATTTGACACTAATAATTCTATTGATCATTCTATTAGATACTATTCTTGCCAAGCTATTCATGTTATTGATGATAAAGTGCAAGATATAATTGAGCCCAAAGATGGTAGTTCCTTAAATGTAGCCATATATGATGTTTTAAGTGATGCTTTGATTCAAATGTTGTTAGTACTAACTTGAAGGAAAACAACAATGGCAAATACACTCTTGGGAAAGCAACATCCAACACTTTTTGTGTGTCCACAGGTAAACCAATAAGGGTGATTTTCCCCCCTCCTCTTGAGAAGACTTTGGTGGAAGAGTGCAAACCACCACTGAAAGATCTTAAATGTTCACCTCTTGGAGAAGGAGAGAAACCCCCGAATGCTCAAGTGATTGAGATAACCAAGGGACAAAAAGGCGAGTTGTTGAAAATGTTGAGAGAACATGAAGAGACCCTAAGCTATTTGAAGAAGGTTTTGTTGGGGGATGATGTGAATCTCGATTGTTTTGAATTCGGTTCATTTTGTGAGTGAGCTCTAAGAAAGGGGAGTGAGTCATGCCGAAAACGTTAAATAAACTTGGTTTTGATCATTCAGATTGTCATTTGTGAATTTTCATTGATGTTGTTTGGTTTTGAGTTTTTGTCGTTAGTTTCAATATTTTTCTTTGTGTTTTTCACGGTTTGTTTTTCCCTGATTTTGTAGCAATTTGAACCCAAGGCATTGGATGGATGAAGGGAGAAATACTTGGAGTCATGAAGGAAAAACTTGGGCAATGGATGTGGTTGAGAATTATTTCTAAGTACCAGGTAGGCTGCTCATCGCGAATCGCGAACACCTCTTTGCGAGTCGCAACGGGATAATAAAATTAACCCAATTTTGGAGCCCTCAGGCTCAAATTTTTACGAGCCGTAGTGGCCGCATTGTGAATCGTGATGAACCATCATGAGTTGCGGCGATGTGGTCATGATCAGAAAGTTTTTCAAAATGTAAACCTCCCAGATCCATTTTTCGGGACTTGCACCCATCCTATTGCGAGTCGTGATAATTCATCCCGAGCTGCAACAGACTGGTCACGAGTCAAAATCTTTCTTTGACCAGAGGTTACTGTTGATCTACTCATCGCGAGTTGTGAAGAGTGTGCATGGGATTTTTAAAGACGGGCAGAACACCCAAACCAACACTCATTTCCATCTTCTCTATCTTCTTCTTCCCATCATCTCCTCCATCATCTCCACCATTTTCCATTAATCCCAACCACCAAACCACCGCAAATGCATTGTACACCCATAACCCATCATCCCTAGCCTCTTCATCCTCCACAAACACCCACAAATGAACCAAATTTGTGAAAATCCCAAAACCCTAGTTTTTGGGAATTTCTCAAATTTGGGCGAATTAGGCTCAAATTAGTTATGGGCTTCATTATTTCATCCTTCTACACACACTAGTGGTACGATTACTAACTTTTGAACATTTGAATTATGAATTGTGTGTAGTTTGATTTTGATGAAAATTGTGCATTTTGTGAATGATGATATACTATGTATGTTATGATAGTTCTTCACAATTTGTGTCCTGAATTGCTAATATCTTGTATAGATCATTATGTTGGATATTTTTCAATGGTAAATGTGGAGTGATGCTTTGTAGTTTAGCATTGACTAGGACTTGTGCATATCGTGCCTATGATTTGGTTTGATGGATATCTTAGCTATAGAGTATTGATTAATACATGGTGTATTGAATTGATTATATTCATATGGAATTTTGGATGTGGTATAGCATTGTGCTCATGTTGATTGTGTTGATTTTCTCATGTTGGTGTTTTGTTTGCATTGTGTTTATAATTGTTGTTGTGATTGAGAATTTGATTTTGGCTTGTACTAGATATTAGGCATATTGGCTTGATTAAACATAGTTGATATTTGTATGCAATGTTATAATGCTTACGGTAGTTTAGCTATGGCACTTAAAAGTTAACGTTATGCACGTACCAATCATAGCTAAACTTGTTAGGCATGGTTGTTATTATAAGATATAACATATTGGATGTTTAACTATGTGACTACCTAATGGACTTGAAATTATGGGCATGTTCAATGTTACATGGATTGTATATGCAATTGTGGTTAGAACTTGAACTAGTTGGCTTGGACTTGATTTGGTTTTTTATGTTGGCTAAACTAGTTTGAGATTGAGTGTGATTTTGTGATATTGCATGTATTTATATTCTTGTGTGCTTGACTTGTTTGCTATGGTTGTTAGATATGGCCTCTACCAAGAGACATAGGGATCATCCACGAGGTGGACGCACCGCCGCTCCACCTTCACCTCCCCTGTTGACTCCGGAGTCGAACCCCATGCCTCCTATTCCTGATAGGTACATGGGTCTGACCCGGATTACCGGGCCCTATGCGAAGAGATGGGATGCCTTGGTCAACTGCCAGTTGAAGGAGACAAGCTTTGTTGATGTGCCCACACTAGACTCTCTTGGGCCAACCCAGCCAGTCCGATACCTCTTCACCAAAGGAGGGTTGGAGGGTTTCATGGGCAAGAGTGCCCCCTCCTACCAGCGATACACACTGGAGATCCTGTCCACTGTCAGGATATGTAGCATGAGGGATGATCAGCCATGCGAGAGGTACATCACTTTCCACTTAGATGATATACCCCGAGAGATGACTGTCTTGCAGGTTGAGGAAGCCTTTGAATGGGACACGGCTGAGATCCGGGCGAGGTTGGACCCACAGGACCAGGACCAATCGATTGAGGACTACATGCATTTCTGGAGTGTCATCAACATGAGGGCGAAGAACTCCCATGACAAGAGCAGTATGATAATCTATCTCACACTTCGTTATGTGCATAGACTTCTGGCTGACACAATGCTTTGCTCGGTGGAGCCAACAAATTTTTTGGACAATGACATTCATTTCTTATGGCACTTGACGAGTGAGGGGTTGGGATATAGGTTATGGGCCGAGCTGTGGATGAACATGGTCGTATAGGTGTCTGGGAAGCCAAAGGGGAAGATTATTATTGGAGGCATGATCGGCCTCTTAGCAGAGTACCTAGGATTGGTCACACAGGCTGATTTTCTGTGCTTGGGTAAGCGCACTTCGTACCTCATCACTACAGAAAGGTTGGTGCGATTTGAGATACCTGGCACCAAGCGGATTACGGGGCTGTTTCACTGGTTATTTAGCTCCAGGAAGGTCACCTTCATGGCACTTTCTCAGCCTAACAAGACCAAGTTAGAGATTGATAAAACCTTGGCGAACTTGGTGATTCCACCCGACTACTCGTGTAGAGAGAAATTTTAGCGTGAGCTCAATGACCTTGATCCAGCCCATGTTCAGTGCAACAATAGTAGCTTTCCTTTCACTGAGAGATAACAACATTATTCTATCAGCCTCCACCTGAGACCTAGCCTATGCGGGAGGATTATGCACCACCTCACTACTCTCAACCTTTGCCTGACTTCTATAAGAGTATGATGCAGATTATGCAGGATGGATTTCATCGCCAGGACAGCATGATATTGGAGCACAATTTTTTTGCCTCCAAGAGCTTAATAGAAAGGGATGAGGAGATTGACCATCTGTCCTCTAGCATTCAAGAGATGCAGTCCCCAGCAGGTGGTGCCTCAGCCCCTGATCCTGGAGTAGAGAGGCGTAGAGCCAGGAGGCAGAGGAACACGGATTGGCTGGCTCGTTATCAGCAGCATTATTTTGGCGATGATCCTTCATCCTCACATCAGTGATTGTAAGCATTACATTCTTACCCTTTCCATACTTCTCTTTGCATGCTTTTGCCCCATTTTTGCTACATTGAGAGCAATGTAGCATTTTAAGTGTGGAGAGGGGTATTTACCGATTTCATTGCTTAATTTGGGGATGTTTTTCTAGACTTGATGCTTTTGGAATATTTTTTTCTTTGTTTTGGATATTTTCCCCCTTTTGTTTTGGGGATGCTTTCCTTTTGATGTACTTGGATAATGTTAGCTTTGATATTTTTTCTTAGCTTTAACATTGGAAAAGCACTTCGCTACTTTTTGATTGGAAAAACATGAAAATGTGAAAAAAATTAGAAAATGAAAAGAAAAAGAATCCCGCTAAGTTGAAAACCTGAGAGGGCATCTTAGGCAACATTGGGGGCCCGGATAGATCAAAAACCCAAAAGAGCAACCTAGGTAAAAATGAGAGGCTAAATGTGCGGAAAAATGTGAGATGTGAGCCAAAGACACATGATGTGTGGCTAGGATGAAAACCCGAAAGAGCTCTTAGGAAAAATTAGAGAAAAAGATAAAAAGAATTTTTTTTGTGTTAACTCATTTGCCCGTGTTGGAGTCATAAGGTTGCGGTAGCCATATGGATAGATCAGGTAGCTTGACATCTTGAGACTTCCTGGGATTGGGAAATTTAGCGGAAGAAATGAAGTAAGTTATGAATTTCTTGATTGTTTATATACTTTGTTTTTATAATGATATATTGGTATAAAGTGGAGTATGTCTTTGAAATTTATGCATGCTTTTAGCTTCACCTTGTACCATTGGATTTTGGGATTGTATATTCGGGATTCGAAGATGTTTTAGGGATATGAATGAATTGATGGTTGATATGGTTTGTATAGATTTAGGAATGGGGGTTGTGATCAACTTCTCATTTGATCTTAACGTTGGGATGTGTGATATTGAGAGTTTTGTGAGGTATTGACTTGGGGGAATAATAGTTAGGATGTGGATACATCAATTATTTCGTGTGCTTGGATCTTTTCTTACTCGAGGACGAGTAAGGTTTAAGTAAGGGGAGGTGTGATGAACTCCTTTTATGTGCAATTTTGCTTCAAATTTTTGGCTCAAATTTTTGTTTCCCGCTGGAAATTTCATCATGATCGACATCGGCCGTTGTTCGGCCGTGGATCCACATTAGGCAACATACCCACGATATCACACACAAGAGCCAATGGAATTTTTTTGAAAAGTGTCGTAATATACTCCGTGTTAAGATTGGGGCCCTTTCCGTCGACTTGTTTAATCCCAGATCAAAAATGACATTGTCGTAAAAATATGAATAAATAATGTTATCTACAAATTTGCATTTGAAATTTTATCACTTTCTTAGAGGGACCTAAGTGTAAATATTAAAAAGTTCACCGGTGGTCCCAAACTCGATTCTGATCGTCTGAAAAAGAAACATTGTCATATCTAGTCAAACTTATAATAACCGAGAATAACAAATAAGAAACTGCTCTTATTCGACAAGGTCTTCCATAAGTTCTTCCAAGTAACCCCTTGCATGCTTATAAGTAACCACCTATAATTTACTCTAGACCACGTACTAGTGCTTTCTAAAAAATGATGGACGAAATTTTATTATATATTTTTTACTTTCATACAAAACCAAGAATAAGAAATTTCATGTGATTCTATATGGTGGAAATTATCATTCCCATAACGCATATCCTAAGGGTATTCAGTCAGGTAAGGCAAAAGGTAAAAAGACAAATTACTTCAGTCGAATCAATAGAATGATGCTTAGATCATCAACTAAAAGTCAAAAGTCTAGTGAACAATGATTGGTTCCCTCTCAATAAATTTCTTGGTTTGGAATATCAGGGGTATGGAAACGTCAATGCTGAGACTAATTAACTTAATCATGATTAAAAGGATTCAATTCTTATGCATCATTGAACCAATGCATGATAACTCTAAATTTCAATCCTATATGGATATACTTAAATTTGCTGATGGAGTAACCCTATATAATGGAAAAATATGGCTGATGTAGTGTAATTGTTTTTTAGTGAACCTTCTCTCATCTCATGAACAGTATCTGCATGTGCACATATCTCACAGATCTATAATTCTTCATATGGATGCTGTTTTTATTTATGCTCTTAGGAATAGGGAGGGAAGAAAGACATTATGGAGAGACTTAGCAGCAATAAATCAGGGTGATACTATTTTCATTGGTGATTTCAATACCATTACTTCTCTCTCGGAATATAGAGGCCCTAGTTCTCCCTCTCTAGGAAGTATTAGGGACTTTAATACTTGGATAAGAACCTTTGGAATTCAGGATATTACCACTGTTGGCAATCTATTCACTTGGTGTAACTCTAGACTTAGGAATCCTACCTCCAAAAGGCTAGCTAGAGGATTAAGTACAATCTCATGGAACCAGAAATTCCCCTCTTCCTCTATCCAAATTTTGAATAGGCAGACTTCGGATCACTCCCCTCTGCTCTTGAATATTTCAAACCTATCTTCTCTTAATCCAAGACCTTTCAGATTCCTAAATGTTTGGTTTAATTGTACTGATTTCCCCACTCTAATTTAGAACAGTTGGGATAAACAAATGGTAGAAAAAGGTTTGTTAGGATTCTTCCTGAAATTAATTAGGTTAAAGAAGGAGATAAAAATTTGGAATAGGAAATGTTTTGGTCATATAGATACTAATTTAATCAATGCTGAAGAGTCTCTTTGAATTCAGGAATTGGCCTATGATTTAAATCCCTCTCAACCTGAACTCATTAATCTAAATCAGAAAAAAGCATTATTACTGAGAGCTCAGAAAGAGAAAGAAAAGTTGTGGAAACAAAAGTCAAGATTGAAATGGCATAAGTTGGGTGATAATAATACACAATTCTTCCATAAGACTGTTCAGGAGAAAAATTGTCGATTACAGATTTCAAAAATTGAAGATAGAGATGGTCAGTGGTTAAATTCTCAATTTGATATCCAGAAAGAGGCCATATCCTACTTCTTGGACTTGTTATTTGAACCCAACCAGGGACCTAATCATACTTACTATGCGCATTTTCTGAGTCAAATTCCCACCTTGATTACTGCTCAAGATAATACTGATTTAGCAAAGCCAGCCTCCGAATCAGAGGTTGAGGCAGTAATAAAAGGATTAAGCAGCAACAGTAGCCCTGGGCCTGATGGATTTACTAGTAAGTTCTACTCAAAATGCTGGCACATTATAAAAAAGGATTTAGTGGAGGCAGTAAATGATTTCATTAGGGGCTCAACCATACCAAAAGGAATTGCTAGTACATGGATTACATTAATACCTAAAAAACCAACCCCTAGTTCATTTGATGATTTTAGGCCTATTAGTCTTTCTAATACTATTAATAAAATCTGTTCTAAGGTATTAATGGAAAGACTAAGACCTTACATGGATAATCTGATCTCCTAAAATCAATCGGCGTTTATGAAAAATAGAGATATCTCGGATAATATCCTCTATCTTCAGGAATTGGTGAGATTTTTGGATAAAAAGGCCAGAATTCCGAATTGTATTTTAAAACTGGACTTACAAAAGGCATTTGACAGAGTTAACTGGGACTTCTTAAAATGTGTGCTTAGGAAATTTGGTTTTGATGGTCTTTTTCTTAATGCTGTATTGTCAAATCTTTCACAAGCACAATTTTCAGTTCTAATTAATGGAAATCCAGTGGGTTTCTTCCAAGCCACTAGAGGAATTAAGCAAGGTGATCCACTCTCTCCTTTCCTCTTTAACATTTTTTCCGAAGCTTTCTCTAGAAGTTTATCTTTCATTTTCAATAATGGTAAACTCTCATATTATCGGATGCCATCTTTAATTTCACCAATCTCTCATCTTATGTATGCTGATGATACCATTATCTTCATGCAAGCCTCTAAATCTAACTTAATCAAAATCAAGGCTTTTCTTGATATTTTTGAACTCACTTCGGGTCAAAAGTTCAATTTTCACAAATCTGACTTTTTCATCAGCAAAAGAGCATCTAATATAAAACTAATCCAGATGAGGTCGATTCTGAAAATGAAACAGGGATCTTTCCCTTTTCAATACCTCGGTTGCCCTATTTTTAAGGGTCGAACTTTAAATAGATACTATCATCCTCTGATGCTAAAGCTAGACAACAAGCTGAAAAATTGGAAAAATAACTGGTTAAGCACGGGGGGCAAATTAGTCTTGATTAAAAGTTGTCTGTACTCTCTACCACATCATTTATGGGCTGTGACTAATCCCCCAAAATATATTATCCAATTATTTGAGAAAAAGATGGCCAAATTTTTTTGGGGTGAAACTGATGGGAAAAGGAATAAGATATGGAAAAAATGGTCAGATCTTGCCAAACCAACATCTCAGAGTGGATTAGGGTTTAGATCTATCAAAGACATAGTTGATGCATGTTCCCTTAAGCTATGGTGGAAAAGTCAGTTAGGTATAACTCTATGGTCTAAATTACTTTGGTCTTTGCCAGATTCCTATAGAACTTCAGTCACATGGAAAAGAATTTGCACTATCAATTCCATAGCTGAGGAAAATTCTCTTGTTATCCATGGTAATGGTACTTGTAATGCTTGGACCTCTAACTGGTGTCCTAATGGCCCTCTGAGCAATAAGATTCCAAGTAATATCCTGGAGACATTGCAGCAGTATTCAGTAGCTGATTTCATTAGGGAAAAATCTGTGATTCTTTCTCAGATATCATCTTATCTGGAAAATGATACTTTGGTTTTTATGCAGGAAGCGAAGGTGGTGGAAGATAGGGATAATAGAATCATATGGAAGCCTAATACTTCAGGAAAATTCTCTTTCAAAACTGCATACCATACCATCACAAATTTCACAGGTAACTTCCCGATCTCAAAAAATGTGTGGAATGTACTGCTGCAAAAGAAGATCTCGATTTTTACATGGAAATTGCTTCATTCATTCCTTCCCTTTGATGATGTCCTGATAACTTGTGGTTTTAGTTTGGCTTCCAAATGCCCTGTGTGCCGCTACTCTGATTCAATAGATCACTTCTTTATATCTTGTACACTGGCAAAAGGGATATGGAGTAGAATGGCTTCTCTGATAGATTTTAACTCTCCTGATAATCAATCCCTCTCTCAGAGATTTTTTTCATTTTGGAACTGTCCAGATTTAACTATAAACCTCCAACTGTTGTGCAAAATATTTCCTCCTCTCATTTGTTGGAGTCTTTGGAAGGCTCGAAATAGATATATCCATGACCAGGTTCCCTTTTCTGCTGAGCTTATATGTAAGGAGATACTTGGACTCATTAGATTATCATTTTACTCCTATCCCACTAAGATGAGTCCTGGTACTGATTTCCCTCAAACACTTAGGCACCTGCTGCCTCTTCTCAGGCCACCTCCAAAACCAATCTTTAAACCAGTCTGGTGGGAAAAACTTGTCAATAATTCTATAAAAATTAATACAGATGCATCATGGTTATCTCATACAGCCGCAGCTGGGATTATAGTTAGGGATAGGTCAGGCATGCCACTTCTCATTAATTCTATCTCTATTGAGGTTGTATCTCCTCTCCATGATGAACTCTTAGCTATACTTGCCGCTTATCAATATTTCCCTCACAGAGACACTTCACTAATCATTGAATCAGATTCTAGTTTAGCCATTAATATGATTGAAAACCCATATTCTGCTCACTGGAACCTTTTCAATTTGGCCTATAAAGTGAAGAGTTTACTAGGTGGAGTTGTTCTAAAGCATGTTTATAGAGAATGTAACTCAGTGGCTAATGCTATAGCGAAATATTATTCGACTCATAACCAGTCATTAAACTTGAATAATCTGCCTGGTCATATCAGAGGTCTCATTTCCTTAGATATGAAGCAATTCCCTCATGTTCGAATTCACAAACATGGCCTTCATAGGAAGTGATACTGCTGACGGGATTGATTTTTGTATGCAGATCAATTGGCTACGCATGGTATACTCGCTTCGATACCGAGATAAATGGACCTGATGTTCATCCAATGCCTGTCAATCAAATTCTCCAGTTCATATGCACATTATGGGACTTCAACCGATGCTGCCATCTTGTGCAGCTCAAACTCTCCAATCTTACTTTTGGTTTCTGAAATTATCAAGCTTAAATTTGACTATCTGTCTTTGAGGTTGACTGGCCAAAGGAGAGAATTAACACGAGGGGTGGAGATCCTCTCCTTGGGATCGCAACTTCATTACAGAACACGTCACTTTGTATAGATGTTCATATACCCTTAAATATAGGTAATCTTAGGACTTTTGGAGGCAACCATGTTGCCTCAATGCTTAGGGAACTAAATACACTGGTGGTACTAATTTTGATCTGGTTACAAGGCCTGGGGAACCTTTAATACATATCCCTCACCTAAGGGTGTTTTCATTTAAAAAAAAGGGTATTAATAACAATACTAATACAAATGACAGATGATTACCCCGTTCCATTAATCCGTTTATGCCTAAATCGGAACATCTTGGTCTTGACAATGTGAATTAGATTAAGGTATCTCCAAATTTCATTTCAACTTCTCCCATATTCGGGGAGGGACCTAAGTGTAAAAATTTAAAAGTTGACCCGTAGTCCCAAAAGTGATTCCATACATCCTGGAAAGGACCTTTGCCATCCTCAGTCAAACTTATAATCCTTGAAAATGATAAATAAATTAGCATGATCCCACAGAGACATCCCAGCCAAGATCTTCCAACTAACCCCTTGCATACTGGGAGGTCGTCGACGTACCTCTCAAAGTTAAATTTATAAACCCTATATGCTTCCTATCTACAAATAAGTAGATAATAGCAAGTCGAGGTCGTCCACAAAGAAGAGGTATTTTCTTAAGCGTTTAAACATATAAGGTTGATATTATGCTAGATGTAGATATATATAAGATATATAAAAGCAAGTAAAAGAGGGGGGGGGTTGGTTGGTTTTGTTCCTAAGTTATGAAATTAAAAGACAAGATAACTAGCAAAGTCAAGTAACTATGCTAATCACCAAAAAAACTATGAAAGGGGTTTTAAATTACAAAAGACAAAGCCTTGGGGGCAATTGATATTCACTTCCAAACCTAATGTAGATCATTGAACCATTCACTCATTCTATCACATTCGTTACCTATGGGGAATGCTAAAACTTCCCATTCAAAGACCAACCTTCATTCCTTCTTAATAGTAATTTGCAAAGACAAACAACGATCATTTGCAAACCTCATTGATAATCACTTTAGGAAAACCACACCATAAAGGTATTTCATCAACGACATTATACACGAAAAACCATAGATTTGATAACAACAAGCTTTCTACTAAAGACATAGCCATTTAACCAAACATAGCATTCATTAGGCTAAACCTAGAACAACCCACATTCAAGATTCAACTTTTCATTGTATCTATAGGATAAATATGAGAACAATCCACATTAAGATACTTATCTAGCAAGAATTACCACACATTATACACTAGAAGTTCTAAGTCCATGTCTTGGATTTTCATGTCAAATGAGCTACGAAATTGGCCACTTTCCTAACACCCTAACACTTCAATCATACAAACACTTCATATTCTCAAACAACCCATGGTATAAATGAAGTAAAACAGATCATTAAGAACACATGAATACTAAATAACAAAAGCTTAAAGAAATAGTGAAGTAGAGGTTCTTACTACACAGGTGTGGAAGCTTCAATCAATTTCTCCAAAGTACAAAACTAAGTTAGATAATCAAAACCCATAACATAGGACAAAAATCTACAAAGGAAGAAGAAGAAATGGAAGAAAATAGTGAAAATCTAGGGTTTTGGAGCCCCCAAGTCGGGTTTGGGAAAATGGGGAAGAAGGGGGGCTATTTATAGTCCAAGAAAATAGGGGAAAAGAGGCAAAAAAGGTAAAATTCTGGGCTGCGGGCCGCATCATATATGCTGCGGGCTGCTTGGTCAATCTGCTCTCTTCTTATTTCCATCGCTAAGGGTGAACCGTTGCTATGATTTTGGAGTTCTTGTAGTCGATTTCATAGTGCTCAAGAAGAAAAATTCAATGGTGCCACTCTTGTAGGATTATTATTCTTGTATCATTTAAAGAACTTTGTCCAAACTTCCGAGTGACAATTCATCCGCTTCTTAGCCTTCCTTCTTCGACCCTTCTATCTTTTACCACGTTTTGACACGTGGCCTTCACTAAACCACTCAAAAGAGCTCATGAGACATCTAAAAATTAAGCTTAAAAAATGGAATCTAGATGCTCGTAAGGACTAAAAATCATTAGACTAAACATAGGTTACAAAATGAAGGATTTAGATATAAAAACAAAAAATGGCTATCTAAACCGCTTATCATGTAAACCTACATAAATCTAGCAATCTTACAACAAAAATATGACAAAAGAGATGTTAAATGCTTTAGAAAATACATGCATTTGAAGTCTCATCACATACTTATAAGTAACCATGTATAATTTACTGTAGATCGCGTACTAGAGTTTTCTCAAATATAATGGACACAATTATATTATATCTTATTTTCATAAAAAATCAAGAATTAGAAATTGTATGTGATTCTATGTGGTGGAAGTTATCGTTCCCATAATGATTATCCAAAGGATATTAATGGAAATACTAATACAAATGACGAACAATTACCACGTTCGATTGATCCTTTCATGCCTAAATCGGAACATCTTAGTCGTGTATCTCCAAATTTGCATTTTCACTTCTCCCACATTCGTGGAGGGACCTAAGTGCAAAAATTTAAAAAGTTTACCCGTGGAGGTAAAATCGATTCCGATTGAAACATACATTAATAAAGTTCATGGACAATTATAAAATTCGATAAGTATTTCTAAGACACTATAGAGCATTATTAAGGTCAACTATATATTTTTGGGTCAAACGCGGGCCTATTTGCTATGCTAGTGGACTGAAATGGTGATGCCTAAAATCATAGTTACTGACGTCGGCCATATATCAGCTATTATGTCAATCGGGGCAATTAAAGTCCGATGTCGCAATAGGCAAGCGGATTTCACAAGGGCTCTTAACGACTATATAAATGGAGCCCACCTCATAAAACATTTCAAACTTTCTAACTTTCCCTCAAATTCCAACAATCTATCAACCACTTTTCTCAAAGATATGGTTTCCAGATTATTTAGATTTCTTTCAATTTCGTATTTTTCATAGACATTGTTATGTATATGGTGTGTGAATTATGTATTATCTATGTTGTTTATTTCGAAGTTCCTATGGGGTTTAGGGTCTATGGTTTACACATTTCATTCCTATCTTTTCGTTCAATTTTGTGTCCCCTACATTCGTTTAGAACCTGTGAATTCTTTGGTTTCTATTTTTTATGTTGCTGCTCGGTTTTTATGTGACGTCGCTTGTCAGTAGTTTCCACTTCGGTCTATGCAATTGATGTATGACGTCGTACTTTAATATTTTTGCTCCTCATCTTTGAATGAGATGTCACACTTATCTCGGTTAACCAATAATAAATAACGACATGTCTGCAGCGTCATATTTACATTTTGACTCAAACAATTAATTGAGCTAATTTGAATATGACCAATTTCAATTTATTATTATACATTTTATTTGTGACAATATGATTTTAAGGAATTATGGCTGGCGGCGAAGGTTCTAGTAGTCGTGTACCAATTGAGGTGAGCGATCAATATTTTGGTTGAACGTAAATTCTTTAATATTCTTATTTAATTACTACTAATTTCATTGACCAAATGCAGATCCGTAGCGATTCAGATGAGAAACGTGTGCAGACTTCATTCAGCAATATGGTACTGCATTTCATACGTACATTAACCCAGACGGACTTTGGTTTAATTCCAATGTTGGTAAGTCATTCCGTTTTACACATATATTTTATTTATTATAATTTTCTCAAATTTATTTTCATATATATTAATAGTGGGTTTCTGTTTATAATTTAGTAAATCCCTAGCCAAATCGAGCCCCTCCTACCAAAGTTGAAGATGCCTGTTGTCTTAAGGTGCCACAGAAGCGAGTATTACATGCACTACTTGGGGAACAAGAGGCTAATAACCCTGACCCCAAAGGGTTTTAACGAGTTTCTTCATGTAGAGGACCTGATGGTTGGGCATACGCTTGACTTCAAGTTGGTTGATGGTTATGCACCCATTGTTTTCAATGTCATCATCCTACCCCATTAGTACTTATAATTTGTAACAAATTATTACAAACGTCGGTAACATTAAGACTATTTTGTTGAATGTTTATGAAAAAATTTCACCAACTATTTCCTTTGGTGGTGGTTCAAAATGGTTCACACAACCAAAAAATGCTATGTTGCCGTATTTTAGTGTTTTACAGATGAAAATATGCGTACTAGTCCTTGGCGGGCTCATTTGTTATGCTACAGGGGCTTAAATATTTCTACCCACTTGAACCTGGGACATCAATATACAGTTGGTCATTTGTCGACTGAAGAGACATGGGTGCGATGTTGCACCAACCGCTGCGGACAACACAAGGTCCCCCAAAAAAGTATTTTCAAAACGACTATAAGTAAAGGATCCCTCAGAATCTTTTTAAGCTTTTCATTTACAAGTTTCTTATGAATACCAAGAGTCTTTCCATCCCTTTCCTCTTCTCCTTTGACAAAGGCATGAATTTCTACTCTTGTAGTGCCTAAATTTTTATAATTGTTACTTCACCTAGTTTAATTAATCTATGCTTTTTATATGGGTTGTATTTTTGGTTTTCTTGTTCTTTTTTTTTCTGGGTTTCTGTGTTTTTTCCCGTTCTGTCTCTGACGCATGCGAAGTTGGTCTCTAGTCACAGACCGTTCATTTTGTGCATGAGACGTCGCACATTCTTATTTTAAGTTATGCATAAGCCGTCGCAGTCGTATCTTTATCCATAGATAAAACCGATGTCTTAGCGATGTTGCATGTAGGCATTTAAGTGAACTTAATATTTATTTTTGCAACCTCGTTTCTTCGTCGGTCATGATATCAGTCTTACCGACTTACCGGCGACATTGCTGGTACATGTCGACTCAGCCCCTATTTCAGTCTGACATGTTTCTGCGACACATGATAGACGTCTCACGTTGTTCTTATAAAGATAGTTTTACTTAAACATGTTTTCTTCATATTCAGGACTAATGGCTGGTGAAGGATCCTTTAGTCACCCATTTTTCCAGGTATTTTTCCATTTTAAATATATATTTACTAATACATATGCATACTTTATCAAAAATATATTTTTTTGTATTAATTTACAGTTCTCCGTACAACGGAGAAACCCTAATCCAGTTGTGTTCGAGCTTGAACACCATACAATGGCTCCTGAAAGCCTGTGTTACCACTGCACTTTGAAGCAACAAAACTTTGGGAAAAACCCAACTTTTGTAAGGACTAAAACTAGAAATAATTAAAAGCATGAAATTATTTAATTTTCAGTTAATACTATTAATTTGTTTTTAATTGCATATATATATATTCATAATTTTTTTTTCTGATTTAGTACATCCCTATTGAAATTGTACCACTTCTGCCAAATGAGAAGACCCCCGTTGTGCTGAGGTGCTATGGGAAAGAGTGGGGCATGAACTACTCGAAGCAAGGGAAGATCAAGATCCCCCCAAAGGGTTCCGCCAAGTTCCTTTCCGGCAACAACCTGTGCCTTGGGGACACCTTCTTCTTCGAGATCATAGAAACTGGGGGACTAATTGTATTCGAGGTTATCATAATTCGAGTGGATCTAGTTTATTGTAATTTCTATTTTAATATTGAAAATAAGACATTTATTATTAATATTCAAACTATTATGTACTAATTAATTTGTAATGAGATTTTCATGATTATTTTTTCTAATAATTTTACAACCTTATTTGAACAATATGTATTTGACTATATGTGCGGTTTGATCTGTGCATGATTTTTAAAAATATTTCCAACCATACCATTCAACAAAATTTCTACAATGTTTTAATTCAATAACATTGAACAAATACTTTTGTGTAGATGAAAATAAATCATTATCATAAATCTTTTCATGTTGGTTGTGGTTTTTCCTATTATTCAACCATTTTCAATTGTAACATAACAAAACTTACCTTATTAAATTTTCAAATAAAAAATCGTAGCATAAAAAAACTTAACAAAACTCCTCTTTTTTTCATAGTCAATCCTTCTATACTTTAGCATCTAAAAGTTCTATCTTTACTTATCTGCGACGTCGGTGTTCCATCTCATGGAATGTCGGTGACAACGAAAGAATACGCTATTTAGGCAACAATTTTAATGCATCATGCGACATTGCACGCTAATTGGTAACATTATTTACTTTGTTTTTTAACCTTTTACTTCGGTTCAAATAATAACCGATGTAAAAAAGCAATTATTTACCTAGGTTTTTTTATAACCAAGGTAAATAACATCTTTACTTTAAAAAATGAGGTAAAAGATTTTTTTACCTCAGTTATTTGGTGTTAGCCAAAAAATTGAGGTAAAATGGACGAAGTAATAGGTCATGTTTTTTGCTTTGTAGAGTCGGCACAACTCTAGTTGCTACAAACAATCACGCTAAACTATTGGGGTAAGCCAAGGAATTCACCTCATTGGGATTTGTCGAATCGGCCGCCCAACATGTGATTTGTCACACAACTAGCCAATTAGAATCATGGTTTAACACATAGAAGGATATACTCTCAAAGGAAATGAATGCACTCATCTCCCCGGTGTTCTTAACCTATTCCGCAATTCTAACACTCCCAAGATGGCCTTGAAGCCTAGCACGATTTTATACTACCATACATGCATACATGGATGCATTATCATAATGACAAAGTATAGATATCACAATAGGTGAAAGTGCAATTTCAAGCACTAATATTCATAGGACATAAAGATAGGAGAATATAAATCTCAAAAAGGCAAATTCAATTAATGAATACAAATTCAACTTTAAGCTTAATTAACTACTCCCTAAGTATTGATCCCAAGTATTTCATTGGATTCAATACCTTTGGAAAAATAAAAAATAAAAAGATGAAAAGAAGAAATTCTAGAGAGAAGGAGGAGCTCCATTCTCTCTCTATCCTACTTTAGAAATCTAAAATCTAAATCTAAACAAAAACACCAGTAGACAAAGGTCCATATATATAATAGTAGGGAATTAGGACTAAAAATAGGCCAAAAATAGGGCAAAAACCCCAGCAACCGCAAATAACACGGGGGGGGGGATGGCATTTGGCACGGCCAGTGCCGACTGAGATACCCTCATGTTGGCACATGACGCCGGTCCTGGCATAGCCCGTGGCCTCGTGGCTAAGTGGGTCGTCAGTCCCAGCATAGGTTGTGAGCCTCATGCTGGCATGGTCCGTGTCAATCGACACAGGTCATCAGCTGGAGCTCCATTTTTTATCTTCGTATTTGCACCTCGTGTTGTTTAACGTAGGCCGTTGACCGGATCCTCATTTTGCTCAGTATCATGGAACACGCTAAATCATTCTTCACACCTCGTGGTTTGATCTTGGCATTCATGACTTGAAACAATGCAAACCGTGTAAAATGGAACGGTCCGCTCCCATAGTTAGCCGAATTTTGGAGTGATAAGAATACATGTGGCACATGGCCGACTGGAATTGGCACGATCCGTGTTGGGGCTTGCCACAGCCCATGTTGGTTGGAACATACCATGCCAAAAACCCCCTAACATGGGTCACATTGCTTGGCACTGACCGTGCTTGGTCTAGCACTCGTGTTGGCCTTATACGGTCCATGTTAGCTGTTGCTGGTTCGCCTGGATGACTTGTTTTCTCCGGTATTGATAAACTATTGGTTTGATTTGAGATTTCTTGTAGTCGATTTTATAGCGCTTGAGAAGATTAATCCAATGGTGCCACCATTAATGGTTCATTCTTCTCGGATCTTTCCAATAACTTTATGCAGCTCTGGGATAACTCCTCCGCTTCTTCCTTGGCCTTATTGAACTTTGAATCTGCCTTTCCTGGGATCAATTCCATCTACTACCACATTTTAGAGTCCTGGGCATTTAATCTACTACAATCCTTATGAATGGCCTTCGATATCTTCTACCATCCTTGCAGATGACCTTCTACAAAGATGATGAAAGTACCCATGAGACCTACTAATGAGATAAAAAAGGAAGATCTACATGCCTATGGATATAAGGTGTCTATTAATATCATTTAAGTCCACAAAAATTGGGATTTAGACACGAAAACTAAACATGGTCGTCTAAACCCTTTGTCGTGTAAACCTAACTAAAACTAGCAATCAAACAAGTAAAACCTGCCAATTATATGCCGAATGCATTAGTTAACGCATGCAATATAGTGCACATCAGGGAGCAAGGGATAAATAAATTTGGAGGGAAAGATTTACCCTCCAAACCTGCATTTATTTTGTGTGTTAATTTTTATTTTTTACCCTCATTAGCTGACGTGGCCTGACATCGGGCCCACCTCAAATTTTAAGCACATTTTTCTCTCTCTACAGGTTATCTGCAACAAAGGGAGTATTTCATTTTGGTAAAATGAAATGAAAATATCTTTCTATGTAAAAATGATTACAACTCGATCTTCACTTTTAGAAAAGATAAAATTTGATAAGTATCAGTATATATAATAAATGAGAAAATATTTAGAATAGTACCCACTTTTAAGTGAAATTCATAGTTTGGTACCTAATTTTTAAAATTGTTCTGAAGAGGTACCCACTTTTTTCATTAATGTCCCGGAAAGGTACTTTTTTAGTTAAAATGGGTACCATTGTTGCATAATATTGATCCAAATTGGTACCCATTTTTTGCTGAAAGGTACCATTTTGAGATATTAATGAAAAAGTGGGTACCTTTAAAGGAAAAATTTAAAATTTGGGTACCAAACTGTGAATTTCGATTAAAAGTGGGTAACACTCTCGACAATCTCTCTATAATAAATATTACAATGAGAAAGTCTATTGTTAGATCGCCTCACAACTAAACTAATTATAAAAAACCTTGTTCAAATAATTTCCAGGTTTAGATTATAGTTATTTATTTTTTAAGATATATTTTGAATATAAATGTTGTGTTATCTTGCTCCAAAAAATTAGGACTACTCAATCTCCATCTTCGAACTGATCTAGGTTTATTGCCTTTCACTGGTGATACCACCATAGTGGAGTCACCAGAGTCAAATAAATTGCTCTCTCATATTCAAGCGCTAAACCAAGAACTTCATAATGCTCTAAACCCTACCGTGGATCCTATTTCCCCCAAAAATTAAACTCCCTTCACACCAAAGCCTAGCGGCGAACAACTGGGTGAAACAAGCCTAAATTTTACAGATGAGGAATGTGATTTGCTAAAGGTGCCTCTTCGGTGGACTTTGGTTGGAAAATTCTCTCGTAGTCAAAATTTGGAAGAACTTCCAAACTGCTGACTTTAAGGGTTACATTGATAATCATCCACTTGAAAATTGCAAGGTTCTTCATTTTTACAATTCTCAATGATTACAATTGTTACTAGTTATATAAAGTATCTATTCTTTTTTTTTTTAAAATGAAACCATCCAAGGATGGAGGGAATATATTAGGCTCCCCGAACCGAAAGAACATAAAAAGAAGTGGCCTCGAAGGCATAGTTCAGTACACATAAGATCATCCGAATTGATGATTCAAGAACCCTAAGAAGCTCTTGAAGCAAAATAGCACTTGCTTCCAAAAGTGGGGTTTAATGTACATCGATGATCCAGCAGGGGACTTTGTTTATAAGTCCCAAAGAACAAGTAATGGTCCAAAATCCATTGTTCAGTGTGTCGTCCTGGTGATGTTTAGCGGCAGGTGGAGTCGACGCCCCATCGAGGACTGGAAGACGCCTCGAGGGCTGGAAGCATCCTCAAGTAGTCGAAGCACCCTCCAGGACTCTAAATGCTTCGTTGGTACCCGAACTCTCCTCGAGTACTCGTAGCCTCCTCGAGGACTCGGAGCCTCCTCGAGGACTCGGAGCCCCATCGGGGATGCGGGGCCCCGGGGCCCCGACGGGGGGGACCCGGGGCCCCGTCGGGGACTCGAAGCCACCTCGAGAACTCGAAGCCCCCTTGGAGGAGTTGAAGCCCCCTCGAAGACTCGGAGCCCTCTCGCGGACTCGGATCCACCTCGAGGACTCGAAGCCCCCTGATGACTCGAAACTCCCTCTAGATTACGCTGCCCCGTCGAGGACTCGAAGCCCCCTGATGACTCGAAACTCCCTCTAGATTACGCTGCCCCGTCGAGGACTCGAATCACCCTGGAGGATTCAGAGCCCCGTCGAGGACTGAAAGCCCCCTCGAGGAGTTGAAACCACCTCGAGGACTCAAAGCCCCCTCGAGATGAACGTAAATTGCTCCATATTACTTGACTGATGCCGTCGTGTGCCTGCCATAAGAGAAAAATAGCAGCAGTTGTCTATTCCAATAGCTAACACAGGATCTAATGTAAGGAGAACTGCAAGCATCAAGATGAATGAAGCCCCTTATTTATTTAGGTAAATCAGTAACAACCGATTCTAGTCATTAATTCGTATACATGGTATCCCAGCTGCATCCAGTATAATCAGACCCCTTATTTCATTGGAAGCTGAATCCAATTGAAACTGACCATTTTGCACAAGCTTGATATTTCCAAGGCTCAATTTAGTTTCATAACATAAATCAAACAAGGGTCATGGAGCTTTATATGGATCCATAATATGCAATATAGCTTGTGAACTATCAGATTCAATTACACTGTTATGAGAGGCTAGCTGTAAGAGATAGATTCCTTTTTGAATTGCCACAATCTTAGCCTCTACAGCACTGTGTGCCTCCGTCGAATAGGTAGCCATAGTAATTACCCCACCATTTTCATCTCTGAGAACAAGGCCTAAACCAGTAGACTTATCAGTTTTCCAGGCTGCATCCACATTTAGCTTACATCCTACTTCTGGTTTGTTCCACTTAACAATAGCTAGATGAGGTGATGGTTTTGTTGGCCATTTTGGTAATAAGCCTGACTGTGTCAACAGTCTGGTATCATCACAGTTAGTGAACAATGGCCTAGCATAAAAGATGTTGAAAATATACTCCCTAATCCTTGTTATCGTAAGTTGAATGTTAGGGTTTGTATTCTCGAACATTTTTTCACACCTAACTTTCCATAGGAACTAGCATACCACCATAAGTAAAAGTCTAAGTAGGCATGAATGCAAAGTAGTTTGAACTGGATTTGTGAGGTAATATGATAATCTATTCCAGAGAGTTGAAAAATGCGGAGGATTTATCCCTATAATGCGGTGAATTTCAATCCAGATAAGAGTAGCAAAAGAACAGTCATTAAAAAAGTGTTGGATGCCATCAGTGTTGTTACAGAACAAGCATTTAGAAGGAAGCTGAAATCCAAAAACTCTGAGGACATCATCAAAAGGAAGAAATGCATTGAAAAGTTTCCACATAAAGATGGATATCTTTTTCTGAGCTCTTGGAAACGATAACTTACTAAGAGTAACAGAGGTACCTCTGTTGGATTGGAGTAGCTTATAAGCTGATTTGAAGGAGAACTTCCCTGCTATGTCAAGCATCCAAATGAGTCTATCCGCTCTCTCCTCCCAGATTTTGGTTTCCTGCATAACATGACAAATTTCAGGACTTAGCAGTGGATAAATAGAGGCAGAAAAACTAGCCCTGTTTATCAGGAAGTGGTAACAGTACAGTCAAAAGGAATGTTGGTAAGTTCATGAGCGCAATGATCCATCAATGGACCTTTGCCTGTCCAGTTTGATGTCCAGAAATTACATATCCCCTCACCAATAATAACCCTAGAATTTCTCTAAGCTAAAGAATTAACTGATTGAATCCTGTTCCATGTTTGGGATTTCCTAGCAGTAGGTGGTAAAGACCAGATAAATTGTGCCCATGGTGCCTGTCCAAGCTGAAATTTCCACCACAATTTAAGAGAACATGCTCTTATAATTGTGGGGATTGATCTGAATGCAAGACCATTCTGGTCCAATGGGTAGCACAAATTACTCCACCTCCTCCAAACCTTTTTTGCACCCAGATCAGTCTCACCCCAGAAGAACTTAGACATCATTTTTTCCAAACTTTTGACAACATGAACTGTAGGCTTCATAACAGTCCAAATGTGCTGAGGGATAGAATAGATACAAGATTTAATTAAAATCATTTTACCCCTTGTACTTAGCCATCTATTTTTCCAGTTTTGCAACCTTCTTTCAACCATTTCTAAAAGGGGCTGAAAATGAGCATTAAGCACTCTACCTTTAAAAATGGGGCATCCCAAATATTTAAATGGAAAAATGCCCTGCTTCATTCCTAAAATCTCTTTTATCTGTCTCGTTTTAGCCACAGTTGCCCCCTTACCCAAGTAAAAGTCACTTTTTTTGAAATTCACTTTTTGCCCTGTGGTGTTTTCAAAATCCACAAGGAAAACTTTCAACCTAATTAAGTTCAATTTACTAGCTTTCAATAAGATTACAATATCATCTGCACTAAGATGAGAAATTGGGATTGCCCCTTGAGGAAGATCAAAAAAATTGAGTTTACCTGAATTAAACACATAAGCTAAGCTTCTTGTGAAAGCCTCAGTGAAGATATTAAAGAGAAAAGTGGATAGAGGATCACCTTGTTTAATACCTCTAGAAGATTTGAAGAAACCTACCGGCTTACCATTAATCAGCACAGAAAACCAAGCATGGGTGATGTTTTTCATGACATAGTGAACAAATTTACCATGCAGTCCGAACTTTAACAGAATACTATTAAGAAAAGCCCAACTAACCCTATCAAATGCCTTTGTTAAATCTAATTTAATGACACAATTTGGATCTCTATTCTTCCTATCCAAGAATCTCAGCATCTCTTTGAGATAAATGACATTGTCAGAGATATCCCTGTGACTCATAAAAGCTGACTGATGTGGGGATATGAGTTTAGGCATAATCAGTTTTAACCTCTCCATTAACAGTTTTGAAAAAATCTTGTTAATGAAATTCGACAAACTAATAGGCCTGTAATCATCAAAAGAAGATGGAGATTCTTTTTTAGGAATTATAGTGATCCATGTTGCTGCAATTCCTCTAGGAATGGGAGAACCAGAAAGAAAATCATTAACAGCTATCAACAGACCCTGGCATATTATTTCCCAACTTTTTGTGAAAACTTTTTGATGAGAAACCATCAGGCCCTGGACTACTATTTTTATTTAAACCAAAGACAACCAATCTAAGCTCCTCTAAGGTAGCAGGCCTAATAAGCAAAGCATTATCCTGATCAGTAACGATTTTAGGAATTTGACTCAGAAAGGGAGAGAAGAATTCACCATTTGAATATGTTAATGGTTCAGAAAGAAGATCTGAATAATAATTAATAGCCCCAGTTTCAATTTCCTGAATATCCTCAATCCAGACTCCATGTGAGTTTTTTATCTTAGAAATACTGAGTCTTGACCTACTTTCTTTAACAGAGTTATGGAAAAATTTAGTGTTCTCATCACCATCTTTGAGCCATTTAATTCTGGACTTTTGTTTCCAGAATTTTTCCTGTTCTTTTAGGGACCTTAGGAGTTGAGCCTGAGCCTTTTTAAGCTTAATCAATTCAGTTTCTGAACTATTTAAGTCATACATAATTTCCTGAATTCTCAACTCCTCCTCTGCCTTTGTAACATTATCCTGAATATTTCCAAAAACAGTTTTGTTCCAAACCTTAATTTTGTTTTTTAACCTCTGTAGTTTTAAGAAAAAACCAAGCATTCCAGTTTCAGACAGAGGTGTTTCCCAATCATTCTTTATCAGTGATAAAAATCCAGGCCTGTTAAACCATGCATTGATAAATCTAAATGGTTTAGGAGATGAGGGAATAGAGCTGCCAACAGTAAGAAGAAGAGGGGAGTGATCAGAGGCACCTTTATTAAGTACTTGGATAGAAGAAGAAGGAAATTTTGTACTCCATTGAAGGGTACTAAGTCCCCTATCTAACCTCTGAATGGTAGGGTTTTTAAGTCTACCATTTGACCAAGTAAAATTATTTCCAACAGTGTTGATATTATAGAGTGCATTATCATCAATGAACCTATTAAAATCATCCATGCTAGATTTTTTTTGGAAATAAGGGACCTTTATACTCATTGAACAAAGATATTGTGTTAAAATCCCCAATGAGTAGGGTATCATTCATATTTCTGTCACTCAAATCTTTCCACAGCATTTTTCTCCCAACAACTGTTCTAAGTGCATAAACAAAAATTCCCTCCATTGAGGTATTTAGTTTATGACTGTGAATGTTAACTGACAGAAATTGCAAATGATCGCTAACAAAGTAACATTAATTTGATCATTCCACATTAACCATATTTCACCATTTGAACCCTGCATGCAGTTAATGAAGTGTAGATCTTTCATGTATTTTCCACATTTATCATTATTATGCCATGGTTCGATAAGGCATAATAATTGAATTTTGTGTTTTTTAACCAGATCTTGTAATCTATAGAGTGATTTTTTCATGCCTCTAATATTCCAGACCATGAAGTTGATTTTAATGGTTGTACTAATCATTTAAAACCTTTTTTAAAGCCTTTTGAAGATCAAGTGATGATCTTGTTGGGACTAAATTGTTTACCAGGGGACATTATCTTATTGAGCTGAGTGAAAAAATTATTTTTCCTAGCCTAGACTCATTAAGATCTTGCATATTGTGAGTATTTTTAGGACTACATACCTTTGCTGTGTCTACCTTTTCATCATTGTCAGTGTTTTTTTTATCAGTGGCTTGGGAGGATAAGAGCTCTTCAGTATGCTCCTCAATATCTGCAGCAACACTTACTTCTGAAGACTCTGCATCCTGCTCCTCCTCATCCCCATCTATCCCTTGTTGTAGGTCATCACGTAGAGGGAAGAATCTGTTATTTCTGTGACCTTCTTGGGAGTGGGAAATCATTTCTGGAGAAGATCTCCTGCCGATCTTCTTATTATCAGTCCAAAGATCATCCTTGGAATAGTTCATCCTATAGACAGGGTTGGGTCTGAAGGAGATCATTTCAGGAGCAGGAGAGGTAGCTCTATCCCTACTACCATTTTGGACCCCTGTATCATCATTATTCGAGGTCAAATGGAGAAATTCAGTTGAGTGTTTGGTGTTTGAGGTCATGAGGGGGAGCTCAGTTAAGAATTGGGCATTTTTAAGGATGTTAGAATGGTCAGCACCTGGGGAGGTTATATCTTTCACACTCTTACCCCTAGGAACATAGTAACTTTTCTTCTGCTGAGTTTTAAAAACCCTGGCCTTTTCCGCTATTGACAAACTAGATGCCCCTTCCTGAATAATCACTGGATCCCCAGAGCTTGTGCCTTTCCCATCAGTTCTATTGCCAGTGTTTCCTATCACTTCATTAGTAGTACAACCAGCCATAATACTAGAATCCACAACAACTGCAGGGGTTGCACCACGATTGGTATCCTTAGCTTCCTGATTGAGTTTCTGACCAGCTGGTTTATATCTATTTCTTCTGAGTTCAGGATGCAGATAGATACAGGTAGAGTCATCATGTCCAATGGACTGACAATGATCACAGTATAGTGGTAAGTCTTCAAACTCAATAGGGAGCTTTAGAACCTTGTTTTCAATTCCATCATCTTCAATACCTACCCTAATGAAACCGGGGAGATTTTTCCTAAGGTCCACTTCTACACATAGTTTCACAGCAGATGGCCTAGTAACTCCTATAGTTGCAACATCCATTTTAATGAATTGTCCTATCTGGTTGCCCATACTCTGGATCATGGTTTCGTTATAGAAGAAAATAGGCACGTTTTTAATGGTAATCCATACCGGGACAATAGATGAATCGATATCAGGGGATAAATCTACATACCACTTGAGTACCTTCATTAATGCCCCAAGAAAGCTCCATTGCCCCTTTAGCCACATCCTCTGATAATCCTCCTTTTCGTCGAACCTAATCAAAACATGACGATAGTCAATAGAACCCAGTTGAAATTTCCCTTTGAATCCAACTGACTTGAAAGCTTCATTAAGTTGCTCCATAGTCGGCTTTCCCCTTATGAATTTACCCACTAGTGCGTTGCTGTAGTGGCCGGCGAGAATCTCAGCTTCCTTTCGAGTAACAATACATGCGATGTCACCCTTGTAAGTGGTCTTTGGTGTGATTTCTGGGTTTGATGGCAAAGAGGCATAGAGAGGAGGAGGTCGATTAGCTAGAGCTTGAAGGAAACTCCTATCCGGATGGGTGCCACCGCGTTTCAGCGGAGGCGCCGCCATGGCGTGGTGGAGAACAGTAGAATTTTGGAACCGTTACAATGATAGAACGGATATAAAGGAATAAAGCAACCAGAAAAAGTACAAAAATCGTGTGAATAGTAATTAGTTTAGAGAGAAGGGAGAGAATCCGTTCTTGATATAAAGTATCTATTCAAATGACGAAGTGGATGCTAAGTTTTAATCCTGATGCTGATTCACCATTTGTGCTTCTTTGGATTGTTATGTATGAGCTGCCGTAAAAATTCCTTAATCTCTGGGCTATGTTGTCACTCAGAATTTTATTAGGTACATGTGTTAAAGTGGATAAAGCCACATTAGGCAGAACCAGACCACACGTTGCCAAAGTTTGTATTGAAATTGACGTAACTAGGCCACTTTTGGAAAGAATCTGGATTAGTTTTGGAGGAATTGGTTTTTGGAAATATGTATAATATGAAAGCATACCAGATTATTGTGCAAAATGCTTGAAATTGGGAAACCAAATAAAAAATTGCAGGTATGAACTTCAATCAGCTCCATTCACTGCCTGGAGGCCAAAAGTGAATCAAGTATCACAACATAACACATGTAAGACCCCAAATGAAGAACATAGAAGGGTTAAATGTAAATGGACTTCTTCTTCATCATCAAGTTTAACCAATAAAAAAAATGTATGTTCCATTTTTACAACACAAGACTAACCAGTCTTTGCAGATTCCCACAAATGCAATAACTCAAACAGAGCAGCTTCAGGAAAAATCATAAGGTGACTAAGTGGATCCTACATAGAATGCAGATACACTGAATATGGAAATTAATTATCAAGTAGAAGTCCCTAACAAAAAGTCACAAGTTTCTCTTAATCCCTCTGTTGACATATTGCACCATGTACTGATGAGACGTCAAATGCATGTATTTTTCAAAGTATTTTACATCTCTTTTGTTATATTTTCGTTGTAAGATTGCTAGATTTAGGTAGGTTTACATGATAAGGGGTTTAGATAGTCATTTTTGGTTTTTATATCTAAATCCTTCATTTTGTAACCTATTATTAGTCTAATGGATTTTTGGTCATTACGAACATCTAAATTCCTTTTTGTAATATTAATGTGTAGATTACTCATGAGCACTTAGGATTGGTTTAGTGAAGGCCATTCGAAAGGATGGTAGAAGCTGGAAGGAAAATCACAAAATGGTAGAAGATAAAGTGAAGAAAGGAGAGCAAAGCAAAGGGTGAAGAATGATCTATGTTTTGAAGAAGAGTTCAAAGACTTCTCCGAGAAGAATTAGCCTCCAATGGTGGTACCATTGGATTTGGGTTCTCGAGTACTATAAAATTGACTACAAGAACTCCCAAAATAGATTAGGTTCACCTGGAGGAAGCAAAACAAAATAGGGTTTTTTTCCGTCACGACTCGCGACAAGTGTGTCGCGACCCGCAAAAAATTGACCTGAGAGCTCACAATTTTTCTGTTCTGGTCGTGGCTCATGATAATTGCCCTGCAACTAGCTTTTTACTCCCTTTTTTCTTGTACTATAAATAGGTTTTCACCCATTCTTCCCCAATTCTCAAATCCCAACTTAGGGGCTCCAAAACCCTAGTTTATCACCATTTTCTTCCATTTCTTCTCCTTTCTTTGTAGATCTTTGTTCTATGTTATAGATTTGGATTATCTAGCTTAGTTTAGTACTTGGGTACAATGGATTAAAGCTTCCATATCTATGTAGTAATAACCTCTATTTCACTCTTTCTTGAAGCATTTGTTATTTAGCATTCATGTGTTTTAATGTGATGTTTTACTTCGTTTATGCTATGGGTTGTTTGAGTATATGGAGTTTTTGTATGATTCAAGTGTTAGGGTGTTAGGAAAGTTACAAATTTCTTAGCTCTTTGACATGAGAATCCAAAAACATGGAATTAGAATTTCTTGTGCATAGTGTGTTGTGATTCTTGCTAGATAAATATGTTAATGTGGATTGTTTTCATGTTTATCCTATAAATGCAATGCAAGGTTGAATCTTGAATGTGGTTTGTTCTAGGTTTAGCCTAATGAGTGCTATGTTTGGTTAAATGGCTATGTCTCGGGTAGAAGGCTAGTTGTTATCAAATCTATGGTCTTTCGTATGAAATACCATTGATGAAAACCTCTATGGTGTGGTTTGCTTAAAGTGATTGTCAACGAGGTTTGCAAATGATCGTTGTTTGTCTTTGCAAATTACTATTAAGAAGGAATGAATATTGATCTTCGAATGGGAAGTGATATCGTTCCTCATAGGTAACAAATGCGATAGAATGTGTGAATGGTTCAATGATCTACATGAGATTTGGAAATGGATATCAATTGCCCTCAAGCCTTTGTCTTTTGTAGTTTTTACCCCTTTTTCTTAGTTTGCTTGATGATTAGCACAGTTACTTAACTTTGCTAGTTAGTATTTCTTTTACTTTCATAAATTAGGAAAAATAACCAACTAAAACCCCTCTTTTAGTTGCTTCTATATATCTATATGTATATATATGTGTGTGTGTGTATATATATATATACTTCTAGCATAGTATCAACCTTATATGTTAAATGCTTAAGAAAATCCCTCTTCTTCGTGGACGACCCCGACTTGCCATTATCTATTTAGTTGTAGATAAGAAGCATTTAGGGCATATAAATTTAACTTTGAGAGGTACGGCTATGACCTCCTAAATTTTGGCGCCACTGCTGGGGAAGAGACGTTTATTTTTAAGTGTTTGGCCATATTTGGTTGCATATTAGCTAATTGTTTTTATTTTCCACTTCTTTGTGGTTTTTTGTTTGGAGTAGATATTTCTTGAGTTCTTAGGGAATGTTTATCGAGAGTCCTTGCAATATGATTCCGGACTTTTGAAGAAGAGATTTTTTTAAAGAAATGGAATGTCTCACCTTGAGGGAACTCTTGATGAGAAGAGAGGCTCAACAATCAAGGTTTTGTAGGATGTGTCATTCCGACCATCCTACCAAGTCTTTCTATATATTGAGAGAGGAGCACTATGATGAGGAAAGAACCACTGGTTTCCAAAACCAAGTGTATTATGAAGAGTGCTACCAAGAGGTAGGGGATGTTGGTTTTCAAGGGCAAGAAACCCAAGAATGGTATGCATACCACAATTTTTATAACCCGAAATAGAGTGGTAATCCAGATTGGTGGTATGAGAATGAGTCAAAAAACCAACAATACGAGCAAAATAGTTGGCCATCACCATCTTATACCATACCCCAAAACCAAGCCCAATAAGGAAGTTCAAGTTTGACATGTGAGGAAGTCATGAATGCAATAGCAAACTTGAACAACTTCACTAGTGAGGAACCGAACACTCGGCTCTCCTCTAGTGTTAAGCCTATTGAGGGGCATGCAAGGAGTATATTGGAAGCGTTGGCCCGAATGGAAGCTCGTGATTCCAAAAATACACTATTCCTAGTCGAACTCGAGGATTCAGTAAGTGAGGTCACCATGGGAAATGAGTTTGAGTTGAAGGGGATGAGGAGTTGGTTGTTGAGGATGAAAAAAATGGAGGAAGAGGTGATTGTGCTACATTCATTAGCATCGTCACCCCCACCCCCACCCCCACCTAGTGAACTAACTCCACTATTTTCAGAAGTTATGAGGGAGATAAGAGAGGAGCCAAAAGACAATCCCAAGCCTCCTAACCACCAAACTCCCTTTAAACCATCTCCACCTCCACAAAAATTTCCTCTTGAAAGTTTTGTACCTCCACCTCTCTATTTTTGGATGCTCATGGTGAAGGGGTTCAAACCTTCACCATATGGATAACATTAGGGTCGTGCCGATGACCTTAAAAATATGGAGCTTCTCGGGAGGCAACCCGAGCTTTTAAGTTAGGTTTGTGTTTTCATTTCTTGAAAAACAAAATTCTCAACCATGTCCTCAAACCCTTACCCAAAACTACAAGAATACCATCACAATCCACCACCAAAAACCACTACCAAAACCACTATCCAGGAGTACTACTAGTTGTCTTTTGTGAGTGTTGATCGGGATTTGCATAGTTGTGGCTTCGTAGTTGATGGATCGAAGTTTCATATATGGTGGAGTTGGAGAACATGGATGAGAGAACATTCATTGATAAGTGAGCATCGTCATCACTGGGAAGGACCTTCAAAGTCCAAGTTGTGAGTATTTTTTTTCTCCCTTATTTATTTATCTTGTCCTTTTCACATTGAGGACAATTTGTGTATGAAGTGTGGGGAGGTAAAGAGGAATATATCTCTTTGTATTGTATTTTAGTGTGCATATGCTCCACTTTGATTTGTTTTGTTTGGAAAAAAATGAAAAAAAAAATCCCGCTAAGTTGAATACCCGAGAGGGCAACTTAGGTAAAAGTGCGAGGCCTGGATAGGTCGAAAAACCGAAAGGGAGACCTATGCAAAAATGAGAGGCCAAATAGTGTGGAAAAAAGGTGAGGGTGAGCATTGAAAAAGAAAAATGTGTGAAGCTAGTATGAAAACTCGATAGGGCTCCTAGGCAAAATGAGAGAAAAAGAGAGAAATTGAAAAATTTATGCTTCTCTTGATGTGTCTATTGGGTGGATTTTTTCGTAGAGTATGTTAGCTTGGCAATATATGTATACCTCACTTTTGTTATGGTTTGTAGGTTATTTAGATTATCTTAGGCTTTGGGATGTGAGAGTGAGAGAATTCTTATGTCTTGGGGGTTAGGGTGGTCTAGGAATATGATGTTAGATGTTTTGGGAAAAATTCTACATGCTAGTTTAAGCTTTGATCTTGGCTTGTTCTTAATTACTCAAGGACAAGTAAGGTTTAAGTGTGGGAAAATTTGATGAGACGTGAAATACATGTATTTTTCAAAGCATTTTACATCTCTTTTGTCATATTTTTATTGTAAGATTTCTAGATTTAGGTAGGTTTACATGATAAGGGGTTTAGATAGTCATTTTTGGTTTTTATATCTAAATCCTTCATTTTGTAACCTATGTTTAGTCTAATGAATTTTTGGTCCTGACGAGCATCTAGATTCCTTTTTGTATGCTTAATTTGTAGATTTCTCATGAGTGCTTAGGATTGGTTTAGTGAGGGCCATTTCAAAGGATGTTTGAAGATGAACGGTCACTCACAAAGTGGTAGAAGATAAAGTGAAGAAAGGAGAGCAAAGCAAAGGGTGAAGAATGATCTATATTTTGAAGCATAGTTCAGAGAATTTTCCAAGAAGAATCCGCCTCCAAGGGTGGTTCCATTGGATTCATCTTCTCAATTACTATAAAATTGACTACAAGAACTTCCAAAACGGATCAACGGTTCACCTGGAGGAAGCAAAACAAAACGGGACTTTTTTCCTTCGCGACTCACGACAAGTGTGTCGCGACTCGCGAAAAGTTGACCTGAGAGTTCACAATTTTCCCGATCTGGTCGGGACTCATGATGGAGGCATCGTGACTCACGATAATTTCCCTGTAACTTCCTTTTTACTCCATTTTTTCTTGTACTATAAATAACGTTTCACCCATTTCTTCCCCAATTCTCAAATCCCGACTTGGGGGCTCCAAAATCCTAGTTTTTCACAATTTTCTTTCTTTCCTTCTTCTTCCTTTGTAGATCTTTGTTCTATGTTATGTGTTTGGATTATCTAGCTTAGTTTAGTACTTGGGAGCAATTGATTGAAGCTTCCATATCTATGTAGTAAGAACCTCTATTTCACTCTTTCTTGAAGCATTTGTTATTTAGCATTCATGTGTTTTAATGTGATGTTTTACTTCGTTTATGCTATGGGTTTTTTTGAGTATATCAAGTGTTTGTATGATTCAAGTGTTAGGGTGTTAGAAAAGTTGCAAATTTCTTAGCTCTTTGACATGAGAATCCAAGAACATGGAATAGCATTTTTTTGTGCATATTGTGTTGTGATTCTTGCTAGATAAATATGTTAATGTGGATTGTTCTCATGTTTATCCTATAGATGCAATGCAAGGTTGAATCTTGAATGTGGTTTGTTCTAGGTTTAGCCTAATGAGTGCTATGTTTGGTTAAATTGGTAGAAAGCTTGTTGTTATCAAATTTATGGTCCTTCGTGTGAAATACCGTTGATGAAATATCTCTATGGTGTGGTTTGCTTAGAGTGATTGTCAACGAGGTTTGCAAATGGTCGTTGTTTGTCTTTGCAAATTACTATTAAGAAGGAATGAATGTTTATCTTCGAATGGGAAGTGATAACATTCCTCATAGGTAACAAATGTGATAGAATGAGTGAATGATTCAATGATCTAAATGAGGTTTTGAAGTGGATATCAATTGCCCCTAATGCTTTATCTTTTGTAGTTTTTAACCCCCTTTCTTAGTTTGCTTGATGATTAGCATATTTACTTAACTTTTCTAGTTAGTTTGTCTTTTACTTTCATAACTTAGGAAAATCAACCAACCAAATCCCCCCTTTTAGTTGCTCTTATATATATATATACACACACACACTTCTAGCATAATATCAACCTTATATGTTTAAACGCTTAAGTAAATCCCTGTTCTTCGTGGACGACCCCGACTTTCCATTATCTATTTAGTTGTAGATAAGAAGTGTTCCAGGCTTATAAACTTAACTTTGAGAGGTACGACAACTTAGGCATAACCAAAACAAACATTGCCAAAATTTGTGTTGAAATTGACGTAACTAGGCCACTCTGGAAACAATCTGGATTAGTTTGGGAGGAATTCTTGTTTGGCAATATGTAGAATATGAAAGCATACCATATTCTTGTGCAAAATGCTTGAAACTTAGACACAAAATAATAAATTGTAGGTATGAACATCAATCCACTCCATTCACTGCCTGGAGGCCAAAGGAGAATCAAGTATCACAACATAACACAGGTAGGACCCCAAATGAAGAACATGGCAGGGTTAAATGTGAAGGGGCTTCTTCTTCATCATCAGGTTTAACCAATAAAGAAAATGTATGTTCCATTTTTACAACACAAGACTAACCGGTCTTTGTAGATTCCCACAAATGCAATAACTCAAACAGAGCAACTTCAGGAAAAATCTTAAGGTGACTAAGTGGATCCTACACATAATGTAGATACACTGATTCTAGAAATTAATCATTTTTTTTAATTAAACCATCCTAAGATGGGGGAAGATTATATTAGGCCTTCCCAAGCCGTAAAATTACAAAACTAAAGAGTAAAGAAAAGGGGGAAGCCATTGGCTTAGTTGATATGTACATTTGTGAGCCATAGGCTCATTAAAGCAACATTTGTTGCATCCAAAAATAAAAGAGTAGGCTAATTGTTAGAGGATTACAAGAACTCTTAGTTTAAATGGAGATCATCGAACTTATTTGTGGATCGAAAAGACGAAACACAGGTCAGTCAAAATCACCCCAACTAAACTAAGAAGCTCATCCCCTACAGAGCTAAATAGTCAAGAAGAAAGCTTCGAGATCAAAAACAAGTTCTATCTAGAAACTCATCAGTATGGACAAGAACAGCCATCAGTCATCTAGTAGCATCCCTAAGGCATCAAGCAGAAAGAGCCTTATGCTTAATACTCTAGGAAATTCAGAAGACTTGTATAATGAGCAGGCAGGAATTCAGTGGGCAAGCAGCATCACCATAACCTGCAATCAAGAGTGGAAATAAGTAGCATCCGAACTAATTAACAACCCGTAGAACGGGGGTGCCAATTTGATCTAATCTAACTAAACCCTGGACAGTGTTGGGAAACTCAGATATGCTGCTAAAAGATGAATCACATTGTAGTTGCAAACAGTTTCTAGCAAGGGTATGGGTCACCAGGTTTGCCTATCTATATATGTGTACAAGTTTGATATCTTTCAATGATTGATGAATCTCATCAGCTAAGCAAAAACAGTTCCAGGGACATCTGAGTGGATCATTAGCAAAAAGAACTGCTGAAAGACAGTCGAATTCCATGTACAGAGGAGCAGGCAAATCATATGAAATCTGTATAGCAAACTTAATAGCCTTCAATTCAGCTTCCAAGGGGGAAAAACATTAGAAAATAGAGTGTAAGCTCCCTTGAAAGCACCTCTACTATCTCTGATAATCACTCCAATCCCACACATATTAGTATTGCATGACCATGAAGCATCAACATTAAGCTTAAAACCAGATGTTGGCCTTTTCCAAGCAATTTTCCAGATTTTAGGCTTTGGGGAAATTTTAAGTAGGGGTAGAAAGGAGTGATCTGCAATACTAACATCCAGTGGAGATGCTATATAAACCGGTTTTGCACAGAAGGAGATAAAAATCTGGTCTCTAATCATTTGAAGCATTAGCGTGGAGGAAGGCTTGACTGAATCAAATAAAAATCTATTTCTCATCTTCCAAAGGTTCCAGAAAGTAAAAATAGCTGCAGTCCGGATCATGATCGAATGTAAAGAAGATAATGCAGGCATAGTTAAATAGTATGAAATTCTCTCCCAAACAGATGGAAAGGCCCTATCTCGAATACCCATGAACTGATGAATAATTTTCCATACAGATAGTGAGAGTTAAAAAAATACTCTAAGGAGTCATCATGTTTGTTGCACATACAACATTTAGAGGCCAAACAAAACCTCAGATTCCTGAGGATGTTATCAAAAGGCAACAAAGAGTTTATCACTTTCCACATAAATACAGAGATTTTTTTCTCTATTCTGGAGTTCCAAAGATGTTTAGAAGAGGATATGTTACCTGTATGGTTGCAGAGCAAATTGTAAGTATCTTTAAAGGAGAAACTCCCAGAAATACCTGGTTTCCAGATTAATCTATCAGCTCTGTGTGGAAATATTCTGGACTCCTGCAAAAGAGTAATAATATGATTTGGCAGGAATGGCTCTAGTTTTGTGATGAAAACGTCTTTGTTAGCTATGAAAGCAGAGACTGTACAGTCTTCAGCTATATCCACATTATTCTGATCACACAAATCTATCAGTAAACCTACATCAAGCCAGTTTGATGTCCAGAAATTACAATCTCCCCTCCCTATAATGACTTTAGAATTAGCCTCAGCCCATGAATTTACTGAGCAGATTCTCTTCCAGTTTGGAGAGGTCCTGTGAGATTGAGGGGGGGCTGCCAATAAATGAGTCCAGAGGGCCTCAGCCATTTGATACTTCCACCATAATTTAACCGAGCATGTTTTGATTATGGTATGTATAGACCTAAAGCCTAATCCATTTTGATCAGTGGGGAGACACAGATCAGACCACTTTTTCCAGGATCTTTTTGGTTTTAAATCATCCCCCCAGAAAAACTTGCTCATTTTTTTCTCAATGGTGGAAATGATCAGTTTTTTTGGTTTAACGACCTGCCAAATGTGTTGTGGTATAGCATATATACATGAATCAATCAGAGTAATTTTACCACCCATAGATATCCATCTATTTTTCCAGTTACCTATCTTATTATCAATTAGTTCAAAGAGTGGTTGGAAATAAATCTTTTTAGCAGCACCAGTGAAGATTGGAACTCCCAAGTAGGTGAATGTGAAGGAACCAAGTTTCATTCCCAAAATCCTTTTGATGTGGTTCACTCTTTGATCTGTAGCATGCTTACCTATGAAGATGTCACTCTTATTATAGTTAATAGACTGGCCAGTGACTTCCTCAAAGGTGGACAGAAAAGCCTTTAATCTAACTAAGGTTAGATTTGTTGCTTTAAAGAAAATAACAGTATCATCCGCATAAGATAAGTGTGAGATTCTTGGAGGATTACCTGGTAGATCAAAGTAGGCTAGCTTACCATTGTCAAAAATGAAGGTCAGACTCCTTGAAAAAGACTCAGAAAAGATATTAAACAAGAATGGAGATAAAGGGTCACCCTGTTTTATACCTCTAGAGGATTGAAAGAATCCCACTGGCTTACCATTAATAAGAATAGAGAACCAAGCCTGGGACAAGTTTTTCATAACTGAGAAGATAAATTTAGCATGGAAACCAAATTTTGCCAAAACTTTATATAAGAATGACCATCTAACCCTATCAAAAGCCTTTTTGAGATCAAGTTTAACTATGCAATTTGGATCTCTTCTCTTCCTATTAAGAAATCTAACCATTTCCTGTAGATAGATTACATTATCTGAAATATCCCTGCCATGTAGGAATGCTGTTTGGTTAGGAGAAATAATCTTAGGCATAATAGACTTAAGTCTTTCCATAAGCACTTTAGAACAAATCTTATTTATCACATTGGAGAGACTTATAGGCCTATGATCATCAAACGAGGTAGGAGTTTTTGGGGATTATAGTGATCCATGTACTGCTAATACCCCTAGGCAGGTTAGATGAAGATTGAAAATCATGAACAGCTAGGAGAAGATCATTTGCTATAATATCCCAAGATTTCATGTAGAATTTGGCAGTAAAACCATCTGGACCTGGAGAACTTGATTTATTAAGGCTGCTAACTATCACTTTAAGCTCATCAAGTGTGACTGGTTTCAAAAGGTTATCATTATCTTCCTGAGTAACCAGATTGGGGATATGATTAAGAAAATGAGGTTGAAATATAGAGCTATCCGTGGAGCAATCTTCACTCAGAAGATCCTGATAATAGTGTATAGCTTCCATCTCAACATCCTGAGTATTTTCCAACCACTGCCCATTTCTGCCCTTAATTTTTGTTATCCTTAACCTATTATTCTTATCTTGTACAGATTTATGGAAGAAAGATGTGTTGTTGTCCCCGTCTTGGAGCCATTTTATCTTTGCCTTATGTTTCCAGAAGTTTTTTTGTTCAGACATAGCCCTGACTAACCTGGCCCTAGCTTCCCTCAGATTAACTAGATTATTTATAGATTCATCTTGATCAGTTAGTGCTTCCTGAGCCTACAAGGCCATTTCAGCTTGTAATACATTATCATGAATGTTTCCAAAATGCTCTTTGTTCCAGATTTTTAAAGCCTTCTTAAGTCTGACTAGTTTTAAGTAGAAAGCTAGCATTCCTGAGTTATGTATAGGAGTGTCCCAATCTTTCTTGATTACATCATTAAAGTCTTTCCTCTTGTACCATGTATTTAGGAACCTAAAAGGTCTGGGATTAGATGGTATATCACTACCTACAGTCAGCAGCATGGGGTTGTGATCTGAGCTAACTTTATTCAGAATCTGAATTGAAGAAGAAGGGAAAGAAAGAGACCATGATGCAGTACACAATCCTCTATCAAGTCTTTTAACTGTAGGAGATCTTAACCGATTATTAGTCCAAGTAAACAGGTTTCCCACAGTGTTAATTTCTTCCAAAGCCATTCCATTAATAAAATCATTGAAATTTCTCATACTTCCTAATTTTGGAGTAGATGGACCTCTATATTCAGTTATTGATGTAATGGAGTTAAAATCTCCAATAAACAAAGATTCTGAGTGATTGTATGAGCTGAGATCAGACCAGAGATCTTTCCTTCCCAATCTGGTTCTCAGACCATAAATAAAAAAAGGCATCCATAGGCTTAACGAGATTAGAACTGGTTAGGTGAACTCCAAGAAACTGAAGATTATCCTTTATAATTGCCAGAGTTATGTTTGAAGTCCAGAAAATCCAAATCTGACCGTTAGTTGCAGAAAAACAGTTATCAAACTTCAGCATTTGTCTATATAAATCACACTGTAAGTTGTCATGTTTAGGCTCAATTAAACAGATGAGTTCAAATCTATGCCTGTTGATGAGATTAGATAGCCTTAACATAGATGTATCCATTCATCTAATGTTCCAAACCAGCATTTTAATCCTAATAGTGTTATTCATAATGAAACATTAGAGGAGCTTTTTGATCTAGTCATAATGGTGTTTTTCTGTGAGAAGAAAGAGTCATTGGATGGTTTGCTATTTTTCACTACAGACTTACCTTTCTTCGACTTACTAGGATCAGAAGATGAGACACTGTCCCCCTGTACATGGTCATCACCTGCTTCAAGGGCAGAATCCGATAGGGTTGTACCTTCTTCAGTGGCAGGATATTCATTATGAGTGACCTCCTCACCCGATGGTTCTTCATCAGCTAGGGGTAGAAATCTGTTGGACCTGTTTTTCTGCTGAGAAAAAATAAAAATTTTTACAGCAATGATAGAACTAAAAGGAGAAAAAGACTTTCCTCGTTTACTGGGTAGATCGTCCTTAGCAAAGACTGTCCTAAGGGTAGGTGGGGCAGAATGAGGTTGCCTATCCTGTATTTCAGATGACCTAGGAGGAGATGGAAACACTTGAGGGGAGGGAATAAGGTTTGGAATTTCAGGTTCAAGTGACAGAGATTTATATTCCTTCTCTATAACAACCTCATCTTTACTGCTGATCCCAATACTAGGCTCAACTACCTTGTTAGGAGCAATTTGTTGAGGATGTGGAAGCTCACCAGGAGTCCTAGGATCAACTGCCATAGCATCAGTATCAATTAGGATAGACCTATTAGCTTCATGAACATGAGCTTGGATCAGCTGTTTCTTAGGGACGTATATAAGTTTCTGAGCCTGATAGTTTCTTTGTTTTTCTGTAATTGATACCCCTGAGCTCTCAGCTCTTAAGTTCCCAATCTGGTTAATGTTTAATTTCTCATTTACCTGTCCCAACGAGCCATTCAAATGATTATCAGGTTTCTTAGGCAAGGATCTCTTAAGCTCCGGATGCAGATGAATGCAGTAACTATCTTCATGCCCTATGCATTTGCAATGGACACAGTATGGGGGAATATCTTCAAATTGTAGGGGAAGTTTAACAACATTGAATTCATTTCCATCCTCTTCGATTCCCACTCTAATGCAGGATGGCAATTTCTTTTTTAAATCGATTTCAACACACATTTTCACACAAGAAGGCCTAGACAGGGCCTCAGTGGCAGCATCAACTTTTATAAAATTTCCAATTTGGTTTCCCATGCTTTCAAGCATTGCAGAATTGTAAAAATAGATTGGGACATGAGGAATTGTTACCCATACCGGAACTATGGACGATTCTGCATCCGGAGAGAAGTCAGAAGTCCATTTCAGTACCTTCATCTGGGCGTTGTTGAAGCTCCAGTGACCCTTGAGCCAGAACCTTTGGTAGTCTTCTTTCTCCTGGAAGCGAATGAGGACATGCCGGAAGTCTATAGATCCAATTTGAAATTTGCCTTTGAAGCCTACAGAATTAAAAGATTCGTTTAGTTGGACCATAGATGGCTTACCCCTTGCAAACTTACCGATCAGAGCATTCCGATAATGGGAGGAGAGGATGTCAGCATCCTTGCGACTGACAAGGTAGGCAATTTCCCCTTTGTACTGAGTTTTGGGGATGATTTCCGGGTTCGATGGAAGGGAATCTTGTAGAGGCGGAGGACGGTTGGCAAGAGCGTGAAGGAAGGATTTGGTTCCCCCTTGGCTTCTATTGGCCGGGAGAGCCGCCATGGCGGCGGCCGGAGGGAGACCGTTAAATGAAAAATGATCGTTATCAGTTAGGATAGCTGAAGGAGGAAGAAAGAAAGAGATGAAAACGACAGCGAAATTATCGTTTTGGCTAAATCACACCAAATATCCCACGTAGCAACAGTAAATCTAGAAATTAATCATCAAGTAGAAGTCCCTAGCAAAAAGTCACAAGTTTCTCTTAAATCCTCTGTTGAAATATTGCACTATGTACCTAGCTCTAATGCGGACTTGAAGTAAGTGCTCAAGGAAAGATTTCTGATCTCAGATCTCAGGTTAGATGTAAAAAGCCTGAAACTCTTTCTTTGCAAATGATTATTTCTACACAAAATGGTTTTGTTTCTCTAAATTCCATGTCGACTGAATTTATTCTTATATCTACTAAACCTCTATAAATCAGATTGAAAACTCGAAAGAATCAGATTCAAACAAACAGAATGAATACTCTCTTAAAGCTCAAAATAAAGCCTCTACTAAGATGCATATAGTAATTAATTTGAAAAACCAAAAAGATCTCCAAAATACACAGGAAAATATGGAGAATTTGGAATTTAAAATAGATGAAGTTAAAGAACCAATACAAAGCCAGAAATTAAATAAGACAGATTTCATTGAAATAAATTCTTCTGATTCTCCGCTTTTAACATCTGGAAATAATAAAAAAACAAGATACTTGATTGGCTTAACAATGAGATACCAAAGAAACTACTAATCAGGAAATAGAAAAAGATTCTAACATTTCTGAAATCATGGAAAACTTGAAAGAATCTCAAGCTTAATTCAAAGCTCTTCTTAAAAATAATTTTGAAGAACTAACTGAAGAAAAATCTATAGCCAAGAAATATAACAAAAGGATTACACATCAACTACTAAAATGGTATTTACCTGTTTCACATTGAATCAAAACAGTACCAATTAATGTTAGGAGTAAACATACGCATATGGCAAAAGGCGATCACCGCTCGCCCTCAGCGGCCCATACCAGCCGACACATCGGCCATCATATGAGAGGTAAATCATGGTAGCCCAGCACCAGGACCAATGGGCCGATCCATAGACTCGGTGCACACAAGGGAGCCTTGCAAAGCAAGAGCTCCCCACACTGCCGCTGCCAAGTTTCGAACCAGGGATAATTGGCGATTCCACCCATCTCCCAACCACTGGGCTACACCCGTGGGTGTTAAACATACGCGTATGGAACATCAGGGGTGTTGGAATAATCCAACTGAAATAAGATTATGAGACATTAGGAAAAGACATAAACCATAACTATTAGCAATAATTGAATCCATGCGACAAGAAGAAAATATTCAGGATATGGCCTTTAAACTAGGCTTCAATCAATTCTATAACATGCAAGGATGCAAGATCTGGATTTTCTGAACTGATTATATTTCAATAGATATCATTTCAACTGAAGGACAAATGATTTTAACAAAGATCAAGCATCAAAATTTAATTTAGAAATGTTCTATTGGGTTTATGTACTAAGCATATAATCAAAGAAAGGAATAAACTCTGGAACACAATTTATAATCTTCAATCTATACCTATATGTTTTTTAGGGACTTTAATGTAATTGAAAAAGTGGAAGAATACTTAGGGCCATCCACTCCGAATCCAAAACACATGCTCAACTTTTAAAAATTCCTTAGCAAAGCTAATATGATCAATATACCTACCTCAAGAACAATATATACATGAACATGAATGAGACCAAAAGGCAGAGTTTGGAAACGATTAGGCAAGGGTATTTTTAATACTAATTGGTGGTCAACATTTCCCAGTTCAAATATTAAAACTCTCCCACATGATCAATCTGGCCACACCCCAGTTTTACTGAATATATTAGATCAAATGGAGACAACATACCTTGAAGGTTTTAAATTCTTAAATTGTTGGACTAACCATCACTTTCAAAAATATGGTTACAAATGCATGGAATATACAAAATAATCTCACCGGAATGAATCAACTTGATTTTAAACTTAGAAACCTAAAAGCTATACTAAATATGGAACATCGGTACTTTTGTAACATCTTTGATAAAGTTTCTTCTACTAAAGAGACATTATTAAAAGCTTAGAAGGACCTAATAGATAAAGACGATGAACATACCTTAAAAGATTATAATCTTGCAAAAGCCTCGTATGCACAAGCTCTTTCCAACCAAGATAACTATTGGAAACAAAAATCACAAATTAAATGGATTAATGAAGGTGATAAAAACTCTCATTTTTTCCACCAAACTGTGAAATTTGAAAATAGACATCAAAGAATATCTAATATTAAAAATACTAGAGGTAACTGGATCAATATATAAGAGGCTATCCAAAAAGAAGCAGTTAATTTTTTTGATAATCTGCTAACAACAGATAATTAAGACTCTTCATGAATTAACACAACATTTTTGCTAAAATATTGTAAAATTATTTAAAACTGAACATAAAGAAATGTTATTAAAAGAAGTTACCCTTGAAGAAATCTCAGAAATAGTTTAAAATAATGGATGAGTCTTCAGCCCCCGGGCCTGATGGATTTTCAAGATTTTTTTACAAGACCCCCATTCCTAAATCCATTCAATCAACCTTAATAATTCGGATACCCAAAAAAGAAATATGTTCTCCATTTTAAGACTGTAGACCAATTAGTTTATGCAATTTCATCAACAAATTCTTTTCTAAACTAATTGTACAGTAAAACCAATATTAAAGGAGAGCATATCTCCTGAACAGACTGCTTTTGTATCATGAAGGTAATTGGTAGATAATGAGTTATTAATGCAGGAACTAACTAATTTTTCACATTAGAAAAAAATGGGTATAATATGATCATAAACCATGACATGATGAAATCTTTAGATATAGATTTTTTATCAAATATTATAATTAAAATTGATACTCCAAAAATTATGAGAAATATTATAATGAATAACATTAGGTTGCATATTTCTATATTTTAATTAATGGTAGCCCTTTTGGTTTCTTTAAAGTATCAAGAGGATTGAAGCAAGGGGATAATCTATCCCCTTTGATTTTCATTAAGATGTCAGAGGCTTTCACAAGAAACATCAAATTTCTATTTCGGTATGTTGATTTAGGATAGGGCGAATGACTTCAGGGCCACTGACTATCACCATCGTTCACTTTTGGCCCCTTATATTTTTCTTGAACACTTTTGACTTCTCAACTTATGAAATTGTTGAGTCGTAGTCTTTCCATCAAGTCGAAGCATTACGTTTGGTAAAAAATGTCAATTTTGAGGGCAAAATAGTCATTTTAATTTTATATATATATATGTATTTTTTTCTTTTTCCCTTGTTTTCTTGTCTCTACTACCATTTCCCCTTCCCCTCGCGGAGGAAGACACATGTTGCAAAGCCATCGGAGGCGGAAACGGTGGACCATTCTCCATCGCTGCTATATTAAGCCCTCTTAAAAAAACCCTAACTTTCATCCTATCAGTCTCAGTTTGGAGATTAATCATGAACTTCTCCCTTACAACGGTGATTCCGTTGCTGTCATTCTCAAACTCGAACGATCGCCTAATTTTCTAGGAACACTCAATCGTCGTCGGCAGCGACAGGGTAGGAAACTCGAAATTATAAGAAACCAAACCCAATTTCCTGAAAGCCGATCTGCACTAAAAATTTGATGGCAAGCCATTGAAATTCTCCCTATCATTCAGCTTCCATCTCCTTCCAATTTTATCGATGGCGACTGAAACCTCAATAGTGGCGACCCCATGGGAAACATCGATATCAGTTGCGAGTTGCGTCGAACGTATGGCCAGAATTCTTACGTTTTTGTACTATAAATACAAAACCTTATCCTCTCTCTTCACTCTCTTCTCATTCTTCCCAATTTGAGGACTATGACTGCTTTGCTTGGTTAAATGACTATGCGTTTGGTCGGATGCATGTTGTTATCAAATATCCCATTCTTCGTGTACAAATAAAATACCTTTAGGCATTGTTTGTTCAAAGTGATTATCAAATAGGTTTGCAAATGTCGCTGTTTGTGTTTGCAAAATACTCTTGAGAGAAATGAATGTTGATCTTCAAAATTAAAGTCATAACATTCCTCATAGGTAATGAATGTGATAGAATGAGTGAATGGTTCAATGATCTATATGAGGTTTAGAAGTGGAGATCAATTGCCCCAAAGGCTTTGTCTTTTGTAGTTTTTATCTTTTTTTCTTAGTTTGTTGCATGATTAGCATAGTAAGTTAACTTTTCTAGTTAGCCTGTCTTTTAATTCATAACTTAGGACAAAACCAACCACTCCCCCCTATTTACTTGCTTTTATATTTATATGTATCTATATCTATTCTAGTATCCACCTTATATGTTTAAACCCTTAGAAAGATCGCTCTTCTTCGTGGATGACCCCGATTTGACACTATCTACTTAGTTGTAATTAGTAAGCATTTAGGGCTTATAAATATTAACTTTGAGAGGTACGGGGATGACCTCCAAAATTTTGTCGATGCTGCCAGGGAAGAGGTATTTATTTTTAAGTATTTGGGCATATTTGGTTGCATATTAGCTAGTAGTTTTTATTTTCCACTTCTTTGTGGTTGTTTTGTTCGAAGAAGATATTGCTTGAGTTCTTGGTGAATTTTTATTGAGAATCCTTGTAATATGATCCCAAATTATTATTTTTTTAAAAGTGGAACATCTCACCTTGAGGGAGCTCGTGATTAGAAGAGAGGCTCGACAATAAGGTTTTGTAGGATGTGTCATTCCAACCATCCTGCCGAATCTTGCTATACGTTGAGAGAGGAGCACTACGAGGAGGAAAGAACCAGTGGTTTCCAAAACCAAGGGTATTATGAAGAGTGCTACCAAGAGGTTAGAGATGTTGATTTTTCAATGGCAAGAAGCTCAAGAGTGGTATCCATACCACAATTCTTACAATCTAGAGTGGAGTGGTAATCCAGATTGGTGGTATGAGAATTAGCTAGAAAACCAACAATACGAGCAAAATAGTTAGGCTTCACCATCTTACACCATACTCATAAACCAAGCCCAACAAGAAGGTTCAAGTTTGACACATGAGGAGATCATGAATGCAATAGAAAACTTGAACAACTTGGCCAAGACTAATGAGGAATCAGACACTCGAATCTCCTCTAGTCTTGAGGCTTTAGAGGGGTTTGTGAGAAATATAATGGAAGTGGTGACCCAAATGGAAGCTCGTTATTCCAAAGATATACCATCCCAAGTCAAACTCGAAGATTTGGTAAGTGAGGTCACCTTGAGAAATGAGTTAAATTTCGAAGGAGATGAGGAGTTGGTTTTTGAGGATGAAAAATTGAGAAAGAGGTGATTGTGCTACACCCATTGCCATCATCACCCCTACTCCCACCTAATGAACCAGCTCCATAATTTTTGGAACCCTTGAAGGAGATAGTAGAGGAGCCAAATGACTATCCTAAGCCTCCTAAACACCCAACTCCTTTAAGACTAACTCCACCTCCACAAAACTTTCCTCTTGAAAGTTTTGTACCCCCACCTCTCTAATTTTTTATGCATATGGTGAAGAAGTTCAAGCCTTCACCATATGCATAACATTAGAGTCATTCCGACGACCTTAAACATATGGAGCTAAGTCATTTTGACGATGTAAATAAATTCGGCTTTTAATTTAGTTTTTACTGTTATTTCGTGTTATTTTATCTTGTTCTTTTCAAGGTGTGTTTTTCCATGAATTTTGTAGAAACGTGAAGTGCATTGCATTGGAGGAGATAAGGGAATGAGATCCATGAGAAGGGGAAGAAAGCTTGGACAGTTCGTAAGAAATTTAAGTGCTGGGAAACCCTGTTTGTCGTGAGTCGCAACATACAGGGGAAGTTTTTCACTTCCCAATCCTAGCTTTTTGTGAGTCTTGACCAAATCAGAAAAATTTCTAAAAAATTGAGCTCACAGGTCTAACATTTCATGAGTCATGCCTTTATTGCCGTGCATCGTGACGGGACATTGCGAGTCGCAAAGGTCCAATCGCGAGTCGCGAAATGAGGCTGACTTTCCAACTGCTTTAATCTTGATATCGCGAGTCATGACTCTTCGTCGTGGGTTGCGACACTGAGCCAGAATACTGCATAATCCTTTCCTCTTATCCATCAATTAAATACTTGGCAAAAATATAACCGAACCCAAAAACCCGATATTAAATAGCCAAACTGAAATCGAACCAAAAACAAATAGTGGGACCCGGCCAATAACCCATAACCGAAATCACCCGATCAAGTCGAACCCAAAATAAAATTACTAGATCCAATGAGACCCAAACTTGAACAACATCTGAACCCGAATTGAACATGATCTCGAACCCGAAAAGGAACCGCACCTGAACCGAACCTGAATCCATATCTGAAAAGGACCCGTACTTGAAAGATACTTGAGCATACCCGACTACTACTCGTTTCGAAAGGAACCGAATCGATGTTAACCTGAATTTGAAGATATTCAAATTAATGTTAACCCAGACTGAACAAGACTCAAATATGATTGAATAAAGTGTATTTAATTTTAATGTCTTAACTTATAACTTTATTATACTAAGTTTAAAATAACATTACAATTATAAACAATAAAATACCTTATTATTTATTAGTATGTTATTTAAGATTACAATAATACATAAATTTAAATTGTGCAATAAATAACATAATTTGATGAAATAATTTTAAGAGTATATTTTAAATGTATGTATCAAATCAAATGAAATGAAATAAAATTGTAAATTGTAAATTATTAGTTTAAAATTATTTTTATAAGCTAAATTAATATTAATTAGTTATTTTATTTAATACTTTAAAAAAATTCATATAGTATTAACTTTTTGTTATTATTATTTTCTTTTGGAAAACTTGTTATTAAATTTCAGAAAATATTTTAAATCAATATTTTCAATCCATCAATTTTTTGTAAAAATATAAAACTACATCTAAAATAATATTATTATTACAATCTAATTTTCTCCCACACATAAATTTAAAATATGCTTAATTACTCCTTATTACCATAGCATGTCAAAATAAAAGTAGTAAATATATGCAATAATAATTAATAAGCCTACTAGCAATACAACTTCTGTATAACTCTTATCATTCATCATTTGTCACTTCACCAATTACTCCCAAGAACCACCACACCTCCACTCATTCCTCCACCATCTTACATACATGGACATATGAATATTCTTGCATCTTTATAGTACCTTTATTAAACGTAGTATTCCGACTACATCATTGTGACTATGATTGCTATATTCTATAATGATGCTTGGATATTTGTCGATATATGTTAGATAGTTTTATTGGATAATTTCATTGTGGTGATTGCATGATGGATTGATTTTTCTTTGACAATACTATGGTTATTAACTTTTGACCCTAAACCTAGTATTACAAATCCCTATGTACTTGTGAGTTTGATGTTGTTCTCTGTGATGTTAGTCTTGATCAAACAGCGTTAAAGAGACAACGAGTTGCTCAAGGGGTGAGTTCTTCTACAACACCTTTACCTCCACCTCTAAATCCAAAACCAATTTCGGAGCTGAGTCCACACAAATACATGGGATTGCAAATCACCAGAGACTATACAGAGAAATGGGAGTCACTTTACCCCTTACTTTGAGTTTTATCGTTCTTGCCTTATATGTTTACATTGAGGGCAATGTAATGTTTTAAGTGTGGGGAGGGGTTAAAGGACTCACATGCATGTAAGCTTCATCGTGAATGCTTTTTTGCTACTTTTGATTGGAAAAACATGAGAAAAATGAAGAAAAAAATTGAAAAAAATAGAAATTGAAAAAAGAAAAAAATATAAAAAGAAAACCCGCTACGTTGAAAATCCGAGAGGGAAACTTAGGCAACATTGGGGGTATAGGTAAAGGGTGGCCTAGGTAAAAATGAGAGGCTAAATGTGGGCGAGATGTGAGCCAAAAGAAATATGATGTGTGGATAGGATGAAAACCCGAAGGGGCTCCTAGGAAAAGTGTGAGAAAGAGAGAAAATAAAAGAAAAAGAAAATTTCGTTACATTTCTACTCATTTGCTGGTGTTGGAGTCATAATGTTGTGGTTGACATATGGATGGATTGGGTAGCCTAACATCATAGGACTTCTTGGGCTTGGGTAACTTAGCGGGGGAAAACAAAGTAGAGTTATGAAATTCTTGATTCTTTGTGTGCTTTGTTTTGGTTGATATATTGGAATAAAGTGAAGTATGTGCTTAATCCATTGATATGGTTTTAACTTCATTTTGTGGCATTGGACTTTGGGATTATCAATTCGGGACATTGAAATATTTTTATGGGTCGTAGTGAATTGATAAGTTTTATGTTTGGGTAAATGTAGTAATTGGGGTTGTGTGTAAAAAACTCTCATTTGAGCTTTGATTTTGGGATTTATGATATTGGAAATTTTTGTGAGGCTATGATTGGGGGAATATTAGTGTTATGATGTGGATATGTGAAATTCTTTATATGATAGAATCTTTTCTTACTTGAGGACGAGTAAGGTTCAAGTGTGGGGAGGTTTGATGTGCAAATTTTATATGGTTATTTTGGGACTTTTAGGATTCACTTTTGTGTTCTAGATGTTGCATTTTGCTTGAAATTCTCTAAGGAGAGTTAAGATTGACTTTTACACTTTTATTACTTTTCTAGTGTATTTTGTGTGACAAGACAATTGTTTGAAGACTTTGAAGACCATGAAGACTAGTTTTGAAGATTTGAAGACTTTCATTTGAGCTTTTGAAGACTTGAACAATTGAAGAAAAGTGAAGTGAAGAGGAGGACTTGAGACAAAAAGAAGAAAGAAATCAAGATGCTAGATTTTGGCTCGATTGTGACTCGTGAAGATCCTATTGCGAGTCACGACGAACGCATGGCCATTACTCTTTCTTACTTTTTTGTACTATAAATACCAAACCTTATCCTCTCTCTTCACTCTCTTCTCATTCTTCCCAATTTGGGGACTGAAAACCCTAGGTTTTCCCTTATGTTTTCTTAGTTTTTGTAGATTAGTATGTGTTTTCATTATCTAGGTTAGTTTTGTACTTTGGATCAATTGATTAAAGCTTTCAAACCTATGTAGTAAGAACCTCTATTTCAATCTTTCTCTAAGATTTTGTTACTTAGCATTCATGTGTTCTTAATGTGATGTTTTACTTCATTTATGCCATGGGTTGTTTGAGAATATGAAATGTTTGTATGATTGAAGTGTTTGGGTGTTAGGAAAGTGGCCAATTTCTTAGCTCATTTGACATGAATATCCAAGAACAAGGAATTAGAACTTCTTGTGTTTGATGTGAAGTGAATCTTGCTAGATTAGTATGTTAATGTGTATTGTTCTCATATTTATCCTATAGAAGCAATGAAAGGTTGAATCTTGAATGTGGTTTGTTCTAGGTTTAATCTAATGAATGCTTTGCTTGGTTACATGGCTATGCATTTGGTCGAATGCTGCTTGTTATCATATCTATGGTTTTTCGTGTATAATGCCATTGATGAAATACTTTTAGGTGTTGTTTGTTTAAATTTATTATCAATGAGGTTTGTAAAATGTTGTTGTTTGTGTTTGCAAATTATTCTTAAGAATAAATGAATGTTGATCTTTGAAATAAAAGAGATAGCATTCCCCTTAGGTAATGAATGTGATAGAATGAGTGAATGGTTCAATGATCTATATGAGGTTTGGAAGTGGAGATCAATTGCCCCCAAGACTTTGTCTTTCGTAGTTTTTATCTCTTTTTCTTACTTTGTTGAATGATTAGCACAGTTACTTAACTTTGCTAGTTTGCCTGTCTTTTAATTCATAACTTAGGACAAAACCAACCCCGTCCATTTACTTGCTTATATATATATAGTCTAGTATCCACCTTATATGTTTAAACCCTTAGAAAGATCGCTCTTCTTCGTGGACGACCCCAATTTGGCACTATCAACATAGTTGTACTTAGTAATCATTTAGAGATTATAACTGTTAACTTTGAGAGGTATGGCGATGACCTCCCACTTCCTACCATCCCACCCTCGGTTACCCGCACCACCGTCCCAACCAAGGCCCCTCCCCTCACCACTGTCCTACCCCCGGTTATGCGCAAATTGATTTAGGTTTTGTCAAAAAATTATCATTCTTGCTGCCAAAAATTGCAAAATCAAGAGTATCTGCAATAATAAAATAAGAAACCCAAATGATGGCTGGCTCTCTCCCTTTTAAATATCTAGGGTGTCCAATCTTCACAAACAGAAACAAGAAAAGTTTACATTAGGGATTATTGGATTCCATAAATCTCATAATTAGTTCATGGTCAAATAATTCTCTATATCATGATGGAATATTAACACTAATCAAGCATGTTTAGCCACAATTCATGTCCACATTATCACAATTCTGAAACCTCCAATTGGTACAATTGACAAACTTCATAAAATGTTTGCAAAATTTCTTCGAAACTTAACTGATCATAAACAACATAATAGAAGGATATGGCAATCATATAAGAAACTATGTTTCCAAAAGAAGAAAATTGACTGGGATTGACAAATCTACACAAAATGAATCAAAAAGTTTCTATTAAATTATGGTGGAAGCTTAGATTAGGCCATTCTCTTTGGGAAAAGGTGGTCCATGCATGAAAGTTCTAAAAAATCAAGAACATGGAAAATAATAATTTAAATACAAGAAATAGCTATTGAAAACTCATTTGTACAGATTGGGAATGGAAACTTCTCATTTGGGCATATGCTAATCAGACTAAAACTGGACCCTTGAGAAAATTATGTGAGGAAGGAAATGACTTACCATTCCCCAACTTAACCATTTCAGAATTTGCTATTAATCAAAATGAATCTTCTGATTCAATGAAAGAAAGGTTTCCAGATCAAATACTTTCTATTTTAAAATCTAAATTCAACCTTTTCCCAGTTATAATGATAAAAATTATAAAATCATCTGGTGTTATGTCCATTTTATGTGCATAATTTAGTACTTTTTGGGGTCACTTTTGTGCTCTTTTATTATCAAGAACTTGTGTTTTACCTTGAAATTCTCTTATGAGGGGTAAGAACAACTTTACACTCTTTTACCTCTTCTAAGTGGATTTTGCTTGACGAAGGGAGGACATGGAGACTAGAAGACCGGAGGCTATTGAAAATCACTTTTCGAAGACTTGCTTCAAAGAGTTGAAGACTTGAAGACCGGAGGCCGTCGAAGACCATATTTTTGAAGACTTTGAATACTTTCTTCAAAGAGTTGAAGACTTGAAAAATGAGAGGAATCATTGAGAAGATGAGTGTTTACCACAACGAGAAGAAAACAAGACAAGGTTAAGTTCTGGCACTCGTCGCGAGTCGTGACCAACGGGTGGCCAGAACCTAACCTTATCCTTTTTGTACTATAAATAACACTCTCTTTTCTCTCATTCATATCTTCTTCTTTTCTACGTTTGGTACTATTTCTAACCCTAGTTTCTACCATTTTTAATTTTTGAATTCTTTTGTATTATGTTTGGTTTGTTAGTATTAATTAGCATGAACTCTCGTAGCTAAATCTAGTTCTTGGGAGCAATTGACTAAGGCTTCCAAGCCATGTCTTAAGAATAATTTGTAGCCTATTTGATACTCTTACTATTATGAATTTATGGAGCATTGAATGTGTTTGTTAATATCATTAATGTTCTTGAAAGCCTGAGTATATGAAGTACTTGTATGGTATACTTGTTAGGGTTTGGGGAAATGGGTTGATTTCCCATTTTCTTGATAGGAATCCAAGAGTATAATTCAGAGCTTTTGAATGTGTTGATGGATTGATAATTAATAGATGAATATGATAATTTTGAACTCTTTGTCATGTTTGTTGTTTGTAGCAAATGAGAGAACTCTATGAATGTCAATCGTTCTTGACTAATCTTATGTAAATTCATGAATTGGTTTAATGCTTAGACACGGTGTAGTGTTTATAAGTGTTGCCAAGCTTGTTGATTCTTTGTGCTAAATGCCATCAATGAGATACTTTTAGTTGTGTTTCGACTACGGGAGTCATTAGTGAGGTTTGACAAGAGATGTCGAATTCACTCTTGAAAACTACTATCTAAGAAGGATAGAAGTTTAGCCTTCACAACAAGTAGTGAAAGTAGTAAATAGGTTGCATGTTCAATGATGGATAAGAGGCTTGGACGTGGAAGTTAATTGCACCCAAGGTTCCATCAATTATTGTTTTAATCTTGTCTTTAGTTATCTTGCATGATTAGCATAGTTCTCTTGCTTTGCTAATTGTTGTCTTTCAATATGATAGCTTAGGATCAAAAACCAACCAAGCCCCCCTTTTTCTACATGCTTTTATATGTATCTATATATGTTTATGCCTAGCATGTTTTCTCCTATATATGTTTAAGCACTTGAAAAGATCCCTCTTCTAGTGGACGACCCCAACTTTCCATTATCTACTTAATTGTAGATATGAAGCATTAGAGCTTAAAAGTATTAATTTTGAGAGGTATGATGACAACCTCCCAAATTTTAACGCCGCTACTGGGGAAGAGGCATTTATTTTTAAGTGTTTGGGCATATTATGTGTGATTATGTGCTAGTTGTAAATATTTGTTAGTTTGCTTTTATTTTAATTTCCTAGTTGACTTGCCATTTTCTCTTAGCTTGGAGACGTATTGTTCTAGTTCTTGGTGTATGGTTTGTACGCGAACCTCTTCACAAGAACCCCTACACTACGACCCCAAGTTGGATTTGAATTTGAGACGGGCTAGGAGGCTTTCTTTGGAAAGTGTTAATAAAACCCCTCCTAGTGACTATTTTGTGGATAATTCCAATTCTATGGAGCATTAACGTGAGCACGAGGATGAGCTTTTGGGAGGAGGACATCAACATCCTCTTTTTCAAGGGAGAGCTCTTCCACTCCATGGAAGGGAGATTCCTTTGGGGAAAACATTGTTAAGAGACATCATGGCCTTCAACCTCGATAAAAAAATAATGTGCATTGAGAATCCCTTGGTTGGACCAAACAGGCACTTTGAGCTAAAGACCGGGTTCATCAACCTACTACCCATCTTCCTTGGTAGGTAAGGGGAGAACGCCAACAAACACCTCACCGAATTTCACTTCTTGTGTGGTGATACAGTCCCCCATGGAGTGGATGAAGTTAATGGAATTCCCGTTCACACTAAGGGATGGTGCAAGAGGTCAGCTCTACTACCTATCACCCAAGAACATCAAGAGTTGGCTCAATATGAAAATGAAGTTTCTAGCCAAGTACTTCCCAGCCTCGAGATCCAGTGCCTTGAAGAAAGATATAAGCAACATCCTCCAATGACATGAAGAATATCTCTTCGACTATTGGGAGAGGTTCAAGAAGCTTCTAGCAAGTTTTCCTTACCACGGTTATTCGGAGAGGTATTTGGTCTATTACTTCTACAATGGTCTTCTTGATGAGGATCAAAGGTTGGTGAGGAGTTTTTGTGGTGGCACCCTAGGGAACAAGAATTTATCCGAGGCAATGCAATTGTACGAGGAGCTAGCGGAAGAATCAAGAACCTTTAGCTCAAGAGCCAATTTGAGAAGGAGAAATCCAATGCCCGTGAGTGACCCTTCCAATAGGGGAAATCTCGAGGATCAAGTCTCGACCCTTGCATCCATGGTGAAATCGTTGATGATGAAACCCAGAAATGTGCCACGTGTTAAATCATGTGAAAATTTGTTACTTGGTGCATCCTACAGACAGTTGCCCTACTTTGCCAGAGGACTATGTCGAGGAGGTGAGTGTCATGGGGTATCAAGGAAATCAAGGCTACCAAGGCAACCAAGGATATCAAGGTGGGCAAGGCTACCAAGGTCACCAAGGCTACCAAGGTTATTAAGGATACCAAAACCGTCCATACAATTCGGGAAATCATGATAACCCAAACCTCCGGTATGGAAACCCCCAAGGAAGCCAAATCCCTCAACCGTATCAGCCTCCTCAACAGCAATATAGGCCACCTCAACAAAAATTTCAAAGGCTTCAAGACAAGCCCCGAGACCAAGAGGAGAGCTTGGGGTTAAGAAAAGATGAGGTGATGCAAGCCATTAACCGGTTGAGCATGTGCGTAGAAAAAGGAAAAAAACTTCATGATGAAGCCAATGCAAGCATCAAGAACTTGGAAACTCAAGTGAGCCAAATAGCTCAAGTTGTGAATCGAATGGAGGGCCGAGAAAAAGGAAAACTTCCCTCCCAACCGGAGATCAACCCTGACAACATATGAGTGCTATCTCATTGAGAAGCGGAAAGGAAGTGAAGGAGCCCCAAGCAAGGGTTATTGTTGAGCGGATGGTTGAGAAAGGAGAAGACTATGAAAGGAAGGCCAAGGAGTTGGCCAAAGAAAGCAAAGAAGAAGAAATCGAGGTAGAGACATTTGTGCCAATACTTGGATCAAATCTTGAAACCTCATCCCCACCACACAAGAAGTCGAGAGGGGTGGAGATCCCTATTTATGTGCCGGGACCACCGTTCCCAGAGGCATTAAAGGATAGAAGGACCAAGGAGGGCACCAAGGACATCTACAAAGTCTTTCATATATGCGAGGTAAATATTCCACTCTTAAATGCTCTAAATAAAGTTCCTAGGTATGCTAAACTTCTTAAAGAATTGTGTACTATCAATAGGAAACAAAAATTGAAAAGTAAGAAGAAGAATGTGAAAAGTGAATATGTCTCTGCCGTGTTTAATGATGAAATGCCCCCTAAATGCGATGATCCAGGAATGTTTACAATCCCTTGTGAGATAGGAGGCAAATGCGTTAACAAGGCCATGTTAGACTTGGGTGCTTCTATCAATGTGATCACATATTCCTTGTATAACAGTCTAAATCTAGTCATTTTGCACAAAATCAGGGTTGTTATCCAACTAGCCGATCACTCTAGTACATACCCAAAAGGTATTGTGAAAGATGTGTTGGTGAAAGTGGTTTTTTTGACATTCCTCGTTGACTTTTATGTTCTTGAAATGGGAGGTGACAATAGTGCCAAACCTATTCTTTTAGGAAGGCCATTTCTAAAGATTTTAATAACCATAATTGATGTGCATAAAGGAACCTTGACCATGGAATTTATGGGCGGAAGGTAGAATTTGGCACTAATAATTCTATTGATCATCCTAGTGGATACCATTCTTGCCAAGCTATTCATGTTGTTGATGACGGAGAGCAAGATGTAATTGAGCCCAGAGATGGTAGTTCCTTAAATGTGGCCATAGATGATGTTTTGAGTGATGCTTTGATTTCAAATGTTGTTAGTACTAACTTGAAGGAAAGCAGCAATGGTAAATGCACTATTAGGAATGCAACGTCTAACACCTTTCGTGTGCCCGTGGGTAAGCCAGTAAGAGTGTTTCTCCCTCCTTCTCTTGAGAAAACTTCGGTGGGAGAGTGAAAACCCCCATCGAAAGCTCTTCAATGTTGATCTCTTGGAGAAGGAGAGAAACCCCTGACTGCTCACGTGCTTGAAATCACCATGGAACAAAAAGGTGAGTTGTTTGTGATGTTAAGGGAACATGAAGAAACCCTAAGCTATGTGAAGAAGATTTTGTTGGGGGGATGGTGTGAATCCCGATTGTTTTGACCCTGACCGAGGAAAGGTGACCAATCATCTCAATCCGGTTTGTGAGTAAACTCCAAGAAAAGGGAGTGATTCGTGCCGGCGATGTTAAAAATACATGGTTTTGATCATCAGGATTGTCATTCGTGACTATTCGTTGATGTTGCTTGGTTTTGGATTTTGTCATTAGTTTCATTTATTTTCTTTGTGCTTTTTATGGGTTGTTTATCCATGATTTTTTATTGATTTGAAACCAAGGAATTGGACTTTTGAAGGGAGAAATGCTTGGAGTCAAGAAGGAAAAACTTGGACAAGAGGTGAAATCAGAAAAAAATTTCTAAGTACCAGGTGAGTAGCCCGTCATGAGTCGCGACGGGCTCAAAAATTTTTTGTGCTCATTTTGGGTTTCAGCCTCCATTTTTTGTGAGTCGCAATGGCCTCATCATGGGTCAGGAAAGACCATCGCCAGTCACAACGAAGTGGTCGCGAGTCGCGACCAAATCAGTTTTTTGGCTAAAAATGAAGCTCTCGACCTCCACTTTTTGCGAGTTGCGATGCTCCCATTATGAGTCGTGATAGACCTATTGCGAGTCCCAACAAAGTGGTCATGAGTCGCGATGTAAACATTGACCTGAGGCACCCGTTAACCTACCCATCGCGAGTCACGATGAACACGTCGTGAGTCGCGATGGACGTGCAGACCTGTTTTAAAAAATGGGCAAAACCAGAATCTCCCACATTCTATCTAACCTTCTCTGCCACTTTCCCTTCACCTTCCCGCATTCCCTTTACCTTCTCTGGCCACTACCTCACTGTCGCTCAACCTCACCTCCGCCTACCGCCACAACTAAATACCCCGTATTCCATCTTCCCAAGCTTTCCCCCCTAAATCAACCTAATTTGTTGAAGAATAGAAAACCCTAGAATTTGTTTTTTTTATTTTTGGCAATTCAACTTCAAATTGCTTGTGGGCTTAGTTCCTTTTTCATCCTAGGCATCTATGTGGTACAATTATTTACTCTCTTAAGCTTTACTTGTGGTTATGATTGAATCAATTATTTTGTGGGATATTGTGTGAATTTTGTGTGATGCCTGAGGAATTTTGATTGATTGGAACATTATAGATTATTTTGAATATATTATGCTTGGAATTTTTTTTGATGGGGATTATGTTAATATATTGTGTTTACGGCTTGGTTGGATGTAGGATATCATCATAATCACTTTGAGTGTGTTAAGCTGCTCGTATGGTCTTGTGCTCACATTGTGCTATTAGTGTTGCTTTGGTTGAGATTGGATTTTGGCTTACACTAGATATGAGGCATGTTGACCCTTGATTAGATATAGTTGTTATATGGATAAAATGTTATTGTGCTTTGCAATGTTATTTTTCTTAGGGTAGTTTAGCCATGGGACTTGAATGTTGACATTATGAATGTACTAATGGTGGCTAAACTAGTTAGGCATGACTGTGATTTTGAGATATAGCATATTAGATTTCAACTATGTGAGAACTTCATGGACTTGAGAATATGGGCTTGTTGGACATAATGTGGACTGTATGTGCAATTGTGATTAGGACTTGAACTAGTTGGCTTGGACTTGATTTTGCTTGTGATGATTGACAAAAACTAGTTTAAGGTTGAGTATGATTTTACAATATTTCATATATACATATTCATGTGCGTTTGACTTATTTGTTGTGGTTGTTAGATATGGCCCCTATCAAGATACCAAGGGCTCCTCCACGAGGTGGGCACACCGCCGCTCCACTTCCGCCTCCACCACCGGCTCCAGAGTCAAGCCATGTACCTCTTCCTCCTGATAGGTACATGGTTTTGACCCAGATCACCAAGTCCTACGCGGAGAGATGGGATGCCCTGGCCAACCATCAGCTCAAGGAGAGGAGTTTCGTGGACCTGCCCATATTGGACACTCTAGGGCTCACCTAGCCAGTCCGATGCCTCCTCGCCAAAGGGGGGATGAAGGGTATCATGAGCAAGATTTCCCCCTCTTACTAGCGATATACACTGGGGTTTCTATCCATGATCAAGGTATGCAACATGAGGAATGACCAACCGTGCGAGAGACACATCACCTTTCACCTAGATGATATATCTTGGGAGATGACTGTCTTGTAGGTTGTGGAAAATTTCGGATGGGACACTGCAGAGATATAGGCGGGGTTGGACCCACAGTCCTAGGAATAATCGATTGAGGAGGACATGCAATTGTGGAGTGTCATCAACATTAGGCCAAAGAACTCCCACAACAACAACAATGTCATCATCCACCCCGCACCATATTATGTGCACCGACTATTGGCTGGCACAGTACTTTGCTCGTCGGAGCCGACAAATGTGCCTGACAACGACATTCACTTTCTATGGCACTTGACGAGTGAGGGACTGGGATACAGGTTATGGTCTGAGCTATAGATGAAAAGGATTGTAGAGGTGGCTAGGAAGCCGAAGGGGAAGATTATGGTGGGAGGTATGATAGGTCTCTTGGCTGAGTACTTAGGATTAGTTCCACCGGCTGACTTTTCGCGCTTAGGGAGGCACACTTCCTACCTCATCACTGTAGAGAGGTTGGTCAGATTTGAGATGCTCAACACCACACGGGCCACATGGGTATTCCATTGGTTATATGGCAACAGGAAGGTCACATTCATGGCAGTTCCTCAGCCCAACAAGACGAAGTTGGAGTTTGATACACCTCTAGTAGATTTGGCAATTTCACTTGAATCCTCATGCAGAGAGGACTTCTAGTGCGAACTCCATGACCTTGGCCCAACCTTTGTCCAGCTCAATAATGGTAGCTTACCCTTCTTTGAGCGACAGAAGCAGTAGTCCCCACAGCCTCCGCAGAGACCGAGCCGATGTAGGAGGATGATGTGCCACCTCACTACTACCCGCAGCCTCCACTAGATTTCTATGAGAGGATGATGTAAACCATGCATGATGGATTCCGCCTCCAGGACAGCATGATACTGGAGCACAACATGTTTGTCTCCCAGGCCTTGATCGACATGGATGAGGAGATTGATCACCTATCAACTCGCATCCATGAGATGCAGTCCCAGGCAGGCAGTGTCTAAGGCCCTGATCCAGGAGCAGAGATGCAAAGAGTGAGGAGGTAGAGGAGAATGGATTGGCTAGCTCATTATCAGCAGCGCTACTTTGGCGGTGACCCTTCTTCCTCACATCAGTGATTTGTGAGCATCATATCCTTACCCATTCCATACTTCGCTTTGTACGCTTTGGCCCTATTGTATACATTGAGGGTAATGTAGTGTTCTAAGTGTGGGGAGGGGTATTTACTGATTGGACGATTGGGGTTGGAGATACATTGAAGACTTGCTACTTTCGAATGACTCTTTTGTTTTGTTTTGGATATTTTTCCCTTTTGTTATGGGATGCTTTTCTTTTGATGTACTTAGATAATGTTGGCTTTGATATTTTTCTTAGCCTTAACATTTGGAAAGCACTATGCTACTTTTTGGATTGGAGAAACAAGAAAAAAATTAAAAATATAGAAAACTAAAAAAATTCTAAATAAAAAGAATCCCGCTAAGTTGAAAACCCGAGAGGGAATCTTAGGCAACATTGGGGACCTGGATAAGTCGAAAACCTGAGAGGGCGACCTAGGAAAAAATGAGAGGCTAAATGTGTGGAAAAATGTGAGATGTAATCCGAAGAAATAGGACGTGTGGCTATGATGAAAATGGGAGGTCATCGCCGTACCTCTCAAATTTATTATTTATTAGCCCTTTATGCTTACTAAATACAATTATGTAGATAGTGGCAAATCGGGGTTGTCCATGAAGAAGAGGGATTTTCTTAAGCGTTTAGACATATAAGGTTCATACTAGGCTAGAAGTAGATATATATAGATATATAAAAGCAAGTAAAAGGGGGGGGGTTTGGTAGGTTGGTTTTCCTAAGTTATGAAATTAAAAGATAAGATAACTAGAAAAGTCAAGTAACTATGCTAATCATCAAACAAACTAATAAAAAAGGGTTTAAAACTACAAACAACAAAGCCTTGGGGGCAATTGATATCCACTTCCAAACCTAATATAGATCATTGAACCATTCACTCATTCTATCAAATTTGTTACCTATGGGTAATGCCAATGGAAGATCAACATTCATTCCTTCTTAATAAGAATTTGCAAAGACAAACAACGATCATTTGCAAACCTTGTTGACAATCACTCTAGGCAAACCACACCATAGAGGTATTTCATCAATGACATAATACACAAAGGACCATAGATTTGATAACAACAAGCTATCTACGAAAGACATAGCCATTTAACCAAACATAGCATTCATTAGGCTAAACCTAGAACAAATGGGAGGTCACCGCCGTACCTCTCAAAGTTAATACTTTTAAGCCCTAATGCTTCCTACCTATAATTAAGTAGATGATGGCAAGTCGGGGTAGTCCACGAGAAGAGGGATCTTTTCAAGTGTTTACACATATATAGGAGAAAACATACTAAGCATATACATACATAGATACATATAAAAGCATGTAAACAAGGGGGGGTGGTTTTTTATCCTAAGTTATTAAATTGAAATACAACTAGAAAAGCAAGAGAACTATTCTAATCATGCCATACAACTAAAGATACGATGAAAACAACAATTAACGGAGCCTTGGGGGCAATCGATTTCCACTTCCAAACTTCGTATAGCTCATTGATTCATTCACTCATTCAATTACATTGATTGTCTATGGGGAATGTTATCACTTCTCATTCGAAGATCAACATTCATTTCTCCTTAAGAGTAGTTAGCAAAGACAAACAATGACCATTTGCAAACCTCATTGATGATCACCCCAGAAAAAAAACATCATAGGGGTATTTCATCAATGGCATTTCACCCAAAGGACCACAGGTTTGATAACAACAAGCCTTCTACCAAAGGAATAGTCATTTAACCAAACAAAGCATTCATTAGGTTAAACTTAGAACAAACAACATTCAAGGTTCACCCTCTCTTTGCATCTATGTGACAAATATGAAAACAAACCACATTAACATATTCATCTAGCAAGAATTACCACACATTACACACAAGAAGTTCTAAATCCATGCTTTTGGATTTCCACATCAAATGAGTTAAGAAATTTGCAACTTTCCTAACACCCTAACATTTCAATCTTACAAAAATTTCATATATTCAAACAAACCATGGTATAAAATGAGGTAAACACAACATTAATGGCATAATAAATGCTCTCCAATAAATGTTCATAAATGAGCAAACATAGAATCTTACTACATAAGCTTGGAAGTTTCAATCAATTGCTCCCAAGAACTAGATTTAGCTACAAGAGTTCATACTAATTAATGCTAAAAAACTAAACATAATACAAGAGAATTCAAAGATGAAAATGGAAGAAAATAGGTTCTAAACAGTACCAAAAATGCAGATGAAGAAGATCTGAATGAGAGGAAAGAGATTGCTATTTATAGTACATAAAGGATATGGTTAAATTTTGGCCACCCGTTGGTCGCGACTCGTGATGGGCTTGCGAAGAGGCCATCGCGACGAGTGCCAGAATTTAATCAAGTTTATTTTCTTCTTCTTGTGGCAAACATTTATCTTCATAGCAATTCCTCTCATTTTTCAAGTTTTCAATGTCTTCAAAAATGGTCTCGATGGCCTCCGATCTTCATGTCTTCGAAAATGTGATCTTTAATGGCCTCCAGTCCAGTCTTCATGCCTCCGTGTTCTTCCCTTGTCACACAAAATCCACTTAGAAGAGGTAAAAGAGCGTAAAGTTGCTCTTACCCCTCCTAAGAGAATTTCAAGATAAAACACAAGCTCTTGATAATAAAAGAGCACAAAAGTGACCCAAAATAGTACTAAATTATGCACATAAAATGGACATATTAACAAACCACATTCAAGATTCAACTTTATAATGCATCTATAGGATAAATATGAGAACAATCCACATTAACATACTTATCTAGCAAGAATTACAAGACATTATACAGTAGAAGTTCTAAGTCCAAGTTCTTGGATTTTCATGCCAAATGAGTTAAGAAATTTGCAACTTTCCTAATTCCCTAACATTTCAATCATACAAACACTTCTTATTCTCAAACAACCATGATATAAATGAAGTAAAACATCACATTACAAGACATGAATGCTAAATAACAAATGCTTCAAGATAGAGTGAAATAGAGGTTCTTACTACATAGATATGGAAGCTTCAATCAATTGCTCCCAAGATTAAACTAACCTAGATGATGATAAGATATGATTAACCTACAAAAACTAAGAAAAGAAAGAAGAGAAAAACTAGGGTTTGAACCCAGAAAAATGCAGGAAGGAGAAGAGTGTTGAAGAGGAGAGGATAAGGTAAGTATTTATAGTACAAAAAAGTAAGAAAGTTTCTGGCCATACGTCTGTCGCGAGTCGCGACGGGTTCATCACGAGTCGCGACCGAGCCCAGTTTCAGCATCTTGATTTCTTTCTTCTTTTTGTTCCAAGTCCTCATCTTCACTTCACTTATCTTCAATTCTTCAAGTCTTCAAAAGCTCAAATACAAGTCTTCAAGTCCTCAAGTCTTCAAAGGAATTCTTCAAAGTTTTCAAAGTCTTCAAACAAATTGCCTTGTCACACAAAATCCTATAGAAAAGTAATAAAAGTGTAAAAGTCGCTTTTAACTCTTGTTAGAGAATTTCAAGGAAAAATGCCACATCTAGAGTACAAAAGTGTACAAAAGTGAGTCCCAAAAGTCCTAATATAACCATATAAAATGGGCACATCAGAAAACCCGAAAGGGCTCCTAGGCAAAATGAGAGAAAATGAGAGAAATTGAAAAATGTTAGGTAGCTTGACATTTTGAGGACCTCTTGGGAGTGGGAAATTTAGCGGGGTAAGACAAAGTAAGTTATGAAACTCTTGATCGTTAGTATACTCCATTTTAGGTTGATATATTGGTATAGAGTGGAACATGTGTTTTGAACTTTATACATGTCTTTAGCTTCACCTTGTACCGTCGGATTTGGGATTGTCAATTCGAGATTTGGAAATGTTTTATAAGATAGTAATGAATTGATGGGTTGATATGGTATTGGGAAACTTATCATTTGACCTTAACATTAGGATGTGTGATATTGAGAGTTTCGTGAGGTATTGACTTGGGGGAATAGTAGTTAGGATGTGGATACATCATTTCCTTCGTATGCTTGGATCTTTTCTTACTCGAGGGCGAGTAAGGTTTAACTGTGGGGAGGTTTGATGTGTCCATTTTATGTGCATGATTTAGTACTTTTTGGGGTCACTTTTGTGCTCTTTTATTATCAAGAACTTGTGTTTTACCTTGAAATTCGGTTAGAAGCGATAACAGAAACTTTACACTCTTTTACCTCTTCTAATTGGATTTTGCTTGACGAAGGAAGAAAATGGAGACTTGAAGACCAGAGGCCATTGAAAATCACTTTTCTAAGACTTGCTTCAAAGAGTTGAAGACTTGAAGACCAGAGGCCGTCGAAGACCATATTTTTGAAGACTTTGAAGACTTTCTTCAAAGAGTTGAAGACTTGAAAAATTGTAGGAATCATTGTAAAGATGAGTGTTTACCATAAGGAGGAGAAAATAAGAAAAGGTCAAGTTCTGGCACCCATCGCAAGTTGCGACGAACCCTTCGCGAGTTGCGACAAACCATTCGCGAGTCGCGACTAACGGGTGGCCAGAACCGAACCTTTTCCTTTTTGTATTATAAATAGCACTCTCTTTCCTCTCATTCATATCTTCTTTTTTTCTACGTTTGGTACTATTTCTAACCCTAGTTTCTACCATTTTCATCTTTGAATTCTCTTGTATTATATTTGGGTTGTTAGCATTAATTAGCATGAACTCTTGTAGCTAAATCTAGTTCTTGGGAGCAATTGATTAAGGCTTCCAAGCCCATGTTTTAAGAACAATTTGTAGCCTATTTGATACTCTACTATTATGCATTTATGGAGCATTGAATCTGTTTGTTAATGTCATTAATGCTCTTGAAAGCTTGAGTATATGAAGTACTTGTATGATATACTTGTTAGGGTTCGGGGAAATGGGTTGATTTCCCATTTTCTCGATAGGAATCCAAGAGTATGATTCATAGCTTTTGATTGTGTTGATGAATTGATAATTGCTAGATGAATATGATAATGTTGAACTCTTTCTCATGTTTGTTGCTTGTAGAAAATGAGAGAAGTCTATGAATGTGGATCGTTCTTGACTAATCTTGTGTAAATTCATGAACTGGTTAAATGCTTAGACACAGTGTTGTATTTCGAAGTGTTGCCAAGCTTGTTGATTCTTCGTAATAAATGTCATCAATGGGATACTTTAGTTGTGTTTCCACTATGGGAGTCATTAGTGAGGTTTGACAAGAGATGTTGAATTCACTCTTGCAAACTACTATCTAAGAAGGGTAGAAGTTTAAACTTCACAACATGTAGTGAAAGTAGAAGTAAATAGGTTGCATGTTCAATGATGGATAAGAGGATTGGAAGTGAAAGTCAATTGCACCCTAGGTTCCGTCAATTATTGTTTTAATCTTGTCTTTAGTTATCTTGCATGATTAGCATAGTTCTCTTGCTTTGCTAATTGATGTCTTTCAATTTGATAACTTAGGATAAAAAACCAACCAAACCCCCATTTTCCTACATGTTTTTATATGTATCATATGCCTGACATGTTTTCTCCTATATATGTTTAAGCACTTGAAAAAATCCCTCTTCTCGTCGACGATCCCTGACTTGCCATTATCTACTTAATTGTAGATGGGAAGCTGTAGGAAATAAGGGTTATAATGTGTCTTTATTAATGAACTCAGGATACATTATATAGTAGTACATGATACCTATAGAAGCTAGAAAAATGTAATAGAATATAAATACAATTACAAGTAATATTCTAATTCCTTAACACCCTCCCTCAAGTTGGAGCATGGGGATCAGAAATGCCCAACTTGCCAGGTAATGAATGAAACTGGTTACGTCCGAGAGCTTTGGTAAATAAATCCGCAGGTTAATCTGTAGTGCGGATATGATGAGTAACTATAGTGCCGGACTGCACAAGATCCCGGACAAAATGACAATCAACTTCAATATGCTTCGTACGTTCATGGAACACTGGATTTGCTGCAATATGAAGAGCAGATTGACTTTCACAAAATAAATGTATAGGAAAAGAGTGCGAAACCCCTAGGTCTTTCAGCAAGGACGAAGCCATAATAACTCACAGCAGGCAACTGCCATAGCACGATACTCTGCTTCAGCAGAAGACCAAGAAACAGTAGGTTGCTTCTTAGTCTTCCAGGAAACTGGAGAATCACCAATCATAACAAAGTAACCAGATAAGGAACGCCTCATAATAGGACAGGCGGCCCAATCCGAATCACAATAAGCAGTCAATTGGAGAGTACTACGGGAAGAAAGAAATAAACCTTGACCAGGATGACTCTTCATATAGTGAAAAACACGAACCGCAGCTTGCCAGTGAGGAACACAAGGAGACTTCATGAATTACGCAAGAGTATTAACTGAATAACTAAGTTCAGGATGAGTAATAGTTAGATATATCAGACGCCCAACCAAGCGGCGATACTGCTCCGGGTCATGGTAGGCTGGACCTTCAACACGTGCCAAATCATGTTGTTGCTCCATCGGAAAATCAATTGGTTTAGAAGCAGATAAACCTGTATCAGATAGAATGTCCAAAGCATATTTCCTTTGCGAGAGAAACATCCCCTCCGGTCTTCTAGCAATCTCTATGCCCAAAAAATACTTAAGCAAACCAAGGTCCATCATGTGAAAATAAGAACCCAAGTATTTCTTGAACTCAGAGATGAGCGAAGAAGAACTACCAGCAATGACCAAATCATCCACATAAACCAGAACATGTAAAGACTGTGATCCACTGGAAAAGACAAACAAAGTGTAATCGGCCTTACTCTGAACAAATCCAAATGCCCGTAAAGCCTGAGCCAGTTTAGCAAACCAATTTCTAGGAGCCTGTCGAAGACCATAAAGAGATTTCTGTAGGTGACAGACCTGACCAGGCGGGACAGCGTAGCCAGGTGGAGGACGCATGAACACTTCCTCATGCAAATCACCATGGAGGAAGGCATTATGAACATCCATCTGATGCAGTTCCCAACCACGAATAACTGCAACGGACAAAAACAAGCGAACAGAACTTATCTTCGCAACTGGAGCAAAAGTCTCAGTGTAATCAATCCCTTCAACCTGACGATTCCCAAGAACCACGAGGCGCGCCTTATGATGTTCAATAGTACCATCTGACCGAAACTTCGTCCGATAAACCCATTTGCATCCAATAGCCTTCTTGTGCGCAGGCAAAGGAGACAAAGTCCATGTCTAATTTCGCTCCAGTGCAGTAAGTTCCTCAACCATAGCATCTCGCCAATGAGAATGACGGGAAGCCTCAGAGTAAGTAGTGGGATCTGCACTAGAAGTTATAGCACCCGAAAATCTAGAATGCATACTAGAAAAATTATCACAATTTACATAATCAGTAAGAGGGTAGAGAACACTTGAGGAAAGTGATGAAGCATGAGGGAACGTAGTCGAATGGGGGGGGTCTTCAGTGGTAAGAACACAAGAATCACAATCATAATCTGCCAAATACGACGGTGGACGACGAGATCGAACACTCTGTCTGGTAGAAGGTAGATCGACGGCAACTGGCGGAGAAGTACCGGTGACGGACGGTGTAGGTAGAGCGACGGCGGCCGGCAAAGAGAAACCGGTGTCGGGCGACGAAGCACGACCGATGGATGCCGGTATCGTGACGTTGGAGATGACCACTGGGAGTTGGTCGGTGACTGTCGTTGGTGAATCGACGGTGTTGACCGGCGTTGACTGGCCAGCATTGACCGGCGTTGACCCGTTGGGGTTGACCGATGTTGACCCACAGGCATTGACCGGCGTTGAATGGCCGGCGATGGTGGGTAAAATAACAGCCGACGTCGGAAAGTCGATGTTGACTGGCAGTGGTTGATCGGCTGCAGAAGGCGGATCGAAAAATCTGTGCGGCTCGGGTGAGAAGGAGGAGGAATCCGACGATGTTGTGGTGGCGCCGCCAGGTTCATCGGATGAAGCAGAGTACGGGAACTGGTCTTCAAAGAAATCAGCATCCCGAGTATTAAAGATCACTCGAGATTCCAAGTCGAGAAGACGATAACCTTTCTTTCCGGCAGGATAACCAAGGAACAAACACTGCCGACTTCTTGGTGCAAACTTGTCACGGTATCTGGGAACATGAGCAGCAAAGCACAAGCAACCAAAAACCCGTAGAGAAGAGTAATTGGGCGCCTGGCCATAGAGTAACTCAAAGGGAGTACGACCGTTGAGAAGCTGAGTCGGGGTTCGGTTGATCAGGTAAGCAGCAGTAAGAACACATTCTCCCCAAAATGCAATAGGAAGATTGACTTGAAACCGTAAAGCACGCACCACATTGAGTAAATGACGATGCTTTCTTTCAACTCGACCATTCTGTTGCGGAGTATCAACCATAGATGTCTCAAACATGATCCCAGATGCAGTAAAGTGAGACCGGAGAGGCAAAAATTCAGTGCCGTTATCAGCCCGAACTCGTTGAAATGTTCTTCCCCACTGGTTCTTGACTAAGGCACTAAATTCTAAAAATCTAGAAGCTACTTCAGATTTAGCTACTAACAATTAAACCCAAACAGCTCGGGAATAATCATCTACGATTGTCAAAAAATAAAATGCACCACTAGAGGATGGAGTTCGATAAGACCCCCAAACATCACAATGTACTAATTGAAATAATGCAGTAGCATTTGTAGAACTCAATGGAAAACTATGTCTAATTTGTTTTGCTCTGTAACATACAGAGCAAGGTATAGTAGTATTATTGGTGCTAAAATCAAGAGTAGGAATATAAGACAACACCGTAGATGATGGATGACCAAAACGCTGATGCCATAAATCAGATGAAGAAACCGAAGCAACTGTCGGAATAGATTGTGGGATATGAGGACGAAGGCGAGTATCTAACAGACGAAGCCAATAAACCCCCCCCCCTTTCTGTTCACCCACACCAATCACAATCCCCGTACTGATTTTCTGTAAAATGCAATAATTTTCAGTAAACAAAGCTAGACATTTTAAGGCAGATAACAATCTTGAACATGATAATAAATTGCATCGGAAAGTAGGTATGTAGAGCACATGAGTAAGGGTGACATCACCGAAACAAATAGACCCATATTGTGTAGCAGACGACACAGATCCATCAGGTAGTATAACATTCACAGTGTTGGTAGCAGTAGTAATATCAGTAAGAGAACCTTTGTCACCAGTCATGTGATATGAGGCTCCCGAATCAAGAATCCAAGGTAAAGTAGACTTACCTGACCCATGGTCAGATAACGAATGAAACTGATTAAATAAATGTATGGTCGTACTCCATTGGTCGTCAGATAGAGCAGGACCAAAATCAGATCGTGTAGGTAAGCCAGAGGAGGCGGCCACCACAAACTCTTGCGGCGACGTCACTACGCTGGCGAAAAGAGCCATAAAACAAATGGCAAGAACAATTAAATTAAGAGAAGAGAGAAAATTTGCTGAACCAAAGCCAAAAGAGGCAATTTGACGTGCGCCTACAGTGTGGCGCGTGCAGGTCACGCGCTGGGAAGGCTTACTGCGTGTCAAGTGCACCCGCGCGTGGACTCACGCGCTTCTGGGAGGTCGAGCGCGTGAATCTCATGCGCGTCTCACGTCTGCGATAGCTGCGCGCCTCACGTCGCCGGAGTCGAGAGCGAGACCGGAGTCGAGAGTCGAGGCCGTTGTCAGGCCGATGGAACCTAGCCGGAGTTGAGAGCGGAGTTTAGAGCAATCCGACCGGAGTGGTGTGGGAGCTCACCGGTCGGAGCAGAGCGGCGGCGTGGGAGCGGAACCAAAGTGATTGGGAGCAGAACCGGCGGAGCGGGAGCGGAAGCAAGTGATGGCCGGCGGAGCGGGAGTAGAACTGGCAGCGGAAGAAGAACGGCGGCGGCGTGGCGGTGGTAGGACCGGCGGCAGGCTGAAGAAGATTTTTTTATTTTTTTTGCAAAAGAAAGGTAGTCCGGATCGGCGGCGCGTGGAAGTCACGTACTGACGACGGCGGAAAATTTAGGACGGTATTTTAAGGTTTCAGGATTTTAGGCTCTGATACCATGTTAAATTTCAAGGTATCTTGGGCTTCCATCTTAAAAGCATTAGGGCTTAAAAATATTAACTTTGAGAGGTACGACGAGGACCTCCTATCTGGACATTAAGTGAAAGCGGAAATTTCAGTTTGAAGTCAACTTATGAGTTGATTAGACCCAAAAAAGAAGAAAGTTCCATCATTTAAACATCTGTGGTCTAAACTGCCGCCTCAGAAAATTAGTGTACTAAACTGGAGAATTCTGAATAGGCTGATAGCCTATTAGATATTTTAGACGGTTTTTCTTTCAATTTACCCTCTATTTGTTGATTCTTCAAATCCGAGTCTGAAACAATACACCACACCTTCAACAATTGCATAGTTATTCGAAGGTTGTGGAATAACATTGATTCTGTATTCAACATTACCTCACCAGATAGTCATTATCTATGGGAAAGGTATATCTATTATTGGAATCGACATTTTCATCATGTATTATTCACTCATATGATTAGGGTACCGCCATGCACTGTGGTTTGGTGGTTCTGGTGCTCAAGAAATGAATTTATTTATGATGATCGCAAACCAGACATTAAAATCATACAAAAGTAGATTCTACTCATGATTAATGATATACAGATTGCAAAGAAAATAAATGTTGTCAAGGATTTAAATGATGCAAGCAAAAACTTATTATTCTGAGATTAAAGAAGGCTCATAAACAACCAAGACAGGTTTGCTAGAAACCACCATCAGAGACAGTCAAATTGAATATATGTGGTTCTTCATTGATCAATGGACATGCTGGTGAGTGTATGATTTCTAGAGATAAAACTGGATTGCATATCTATTCTGCTGCAAAATTTCTAGGAAATTGTTTAAGTTTGGAAGCAGAGGAAAAGGCTTTGATTCATGATTTGCATCTGGCAGAACAGTAAGGGATCAGAAATCTGGATATTGAGAGCAATTCAAAGCTGTTAGTAAAGATGGTCCATCAACAATACAGGATTCCTTAGAGATGGTGCAATATTATTCATGAAATATAGGAGAAGACTGAAGATTTTAACTACACCATCAGCCACATTTTCTTTTTTTTTTTATGAGAACACCCGAGGGTGAGGGAAAATATATTAGAGGTTCCCCAAGCCTTCTTCAATGGTGAATAGAATATACATAAAGTGCAGTTTGATCCTAATACGAGATGAAGCAACATAGTTGCCTCCAAAAGTCCTACGGATTCTATATCTAGTATTTGTGAAACAACTATCCAAGCAAAAACCGGTATAGATGATGAAGTCGCGATCCGAAAGAGAGAATCTCCACCCCTTGTGTTAATTCTCGCCTTCGGCCAGGCAACTTCAATCACAAAAAGTAATATCTTAAACTAAAGAGTTTCGGAAACTGAATTACAGTTATCAGTTCCAGATAAGAAAATGAGCAAAACATGAGTTGAGGGAGTCCTTGGGAATGTTCCTGAATTGAGAATAAGCTCTGACACCTCATCCACTCCCTGAACTGAGGAGTAAAGCCAGGAGCTGGGAGTATCACACAAAATCCGTTAGAAAAGATCAGCAGCCACAGACCGCTGCAGTGAACACTTCGGTGAATGCTACATCCGATATCCAAGAAGAATGTTTTCAGATTGATGAAGAGACTAGGAGCTATGTGCCTGAGCCTCCAAGAGCTTGCAGTGACCGATTGATAGTTACCGTTAGGGCAGAGTATGAACCTGCAATAAAAATTTTGATTAGCAGTATCAATCCTTAGCCAAAGCACGTTTATGCATTCTAATTTGCGGAGTATGTCTCCTGTCTAAGGAGATCAGTCCCCTGATGTGCTGAGGGATATTGTGAAGGTTAAGGCTCTAGTTATAGCTAGCATGATGTTTAGCAATTTCATGTGCCACAGAATTCCCTTCTCTGAAAACATGTTTAAGAAGGGCACAACCTAATAGAGCTTTAACTTTGTAAGCCAAATCAAAAAGATTCCAATGTGCAGAGTAGGGATCATTGATCATTAGTACAGCCAGCTTACAGTCTGTTTCAAGAATGCAATTTTAACCTGAAACCAGGAAATTATGGCAAGCAAGTAACACAGCCTTAATTTCGGCCTCCAGTGGTGAGGCTGCAGAAATAGTTTCAGAGACAATTTTAATCGGAACACCAGAACTATCCCTAGCTATCATGCCAGCAACTGCCTTATTCGAAAGCCATGACACATCTATATTAATTTTGACTGATCCAAATAGAGGCCTTTCCCAATAAACAGTGGTTATATTCGGCTTCGGAGGTGGTCTAATGAACGTAATCAAATGCCTGAGAGGAGATGCAATTGTAGAATGGGAGAAATGTATCCGAGGAGTAGCAAATAAAGTCAGTTTGATTAGCTCCTGAACTTCGTTACTAATTCGATCTGAAGAGAAAGGCATATTATCAAAAAGAAACCTATTCCTAGCTTTCCAAAGCGACCAACATGTGAGAGATGGCAGGATTTTACAGATGAAGTGCTTCCAGCTAGATAGGTCATAACTATTCCAGAAGATAAAAAATCTTTCAGCAATGGAGTGGTTAGTACCTAGATGAAACTGAACTATAGATGCCATATTATTCCAGACAGCCTGAGCAATAGGGCACGATATAAAGAAATGCTGAATATAATCTGTCCTACAACAGGCAGGACACTTAGAAGCTAGACTGAAACCACATGTAATCAGCACATCATCGAAGGGGAGAAAGGATTGCAACAATTTCCAGGTAAAGATTGAGATCTTCTTTTGTAAAGCATTATTCCAAATAAATTTACAAGCAGGGAAATTACCTGGTCCATGAGTTAGAGCCTTATATGTTGATTTAGATGAGAAATTACCAGAGGCTTCAGCTTTTCATATCAGTCTATCCTCCCTGTCTATAGTAAGCTCAGATTCCTGAAGAGAAAAGCGAGTATCATGTTCCAGAAAAGAATCAATCTGAGCTAAAATAGTGGGTTTATTCCTAATGAAATCTGCCACAGACAAATATGGCATAGCATCAACTATGTGCACTGGGATATAGTTAATCAGGGGACCCCTAGGACACTAATTAGCAGACCAAAAACTGCAGTTGTTTTCTGCAAAGGGGTCAATGAAAAGAATTCTTTTCCAGGTAACTGATTTCCTATGAGTTAAAGGAAGAGGCCATAGCAATTTAGACCAAAGAGTGGTTCCTATTTGGCTCTTCCACCAAAGTTTAGTTGAACGGGTATCAATAATGGCCTTAATAGATCTAAAACCAAGTCCATTTAGATCGGTTGAGATCGAAATATCAGACCATCTTTTCCATATTCTATTCTTTTTCCCATCTGATTCTCCCCAAAAGAACCTTGCTAATCTTTTCTCAAATGATCGAATTATTATTTTGGGGGGGTTAGTAACAGCCCATAAATGCTGAGGCAACGAATATAAGCAGTGTTTAATTAGGATCATCTTGCCCCCAGTACTAAGCCACTTATTCTTCCAGCTTTGTAATTTATTATCAAGATTTGCCATCAATGGTTGGAAGTATCTTTTAAGTGTTCTACCCTGAAAAATGGGACAGCCAAGGTATTTAAATGGGAAGGAGCCTTTTTTCATTTTTAGGATTGCCCTAACCTGATTAAACTTTAAATTCGAGGCCCTTTTACTCAGATAAAACTCAGATTTATCAAAATTGAACTTCTGTCCCGAGGAAACTTCAAAGATATCTAAGAATTCTTTAATTCTAATAAGGTTAGACTTGGATGCATTCATAAAGATAATCGTATCATCTGCATACATTAAGTGGGATACTGCAGGGATTGAGGTAGGTAGTTGAAAACGAGAAAGACTATTATTAGAGAATATAAAGGATAAACTCTTAGAAAAAGCTTCCGAGAAAATATTAAAAAGAAAAGGAGAGAGTGGATCACCTTGTTTAATACCTCTAGTAGCTTTAAAAAAGCCTACTGGATTTCCATTTACAAGAACAGAGAAGTAAGCCTGTGATAGATTACTCATAACCGCAGTTAAAAAATTCCCATTAAATCCAAATCTAATTAGTATCTTCCTAAGAAACTCCCAGTTTACTCTATCAAATGCTTTCATTAGGTCTAATTTCAGTATACAGTTAGGAGATCTGTTCTTTTTATCTAGAAACCTGATCATTTCCTGTAAATACAAGATGTTATCAGAAATATCTCTCTTTTTCATGAAAGAAGATTGGTTTGGAGAGATCAGGATATCCATAAAAGGTCTCAACCTTTCCATTAAAACCTTAGAACAAATTTTATTTAGGACATTTGACAAGCTAATAGGCCTAAAATCACCAAAAGAAGATGGTGTTGCTTTTTTCGGAATTAGGGTAATCCAAGTACTAGATATTCCTTTTGGGATTTCAGATCCTGAGATAAAGTCATTAACAGCCTCCATTCTTGTTTAATAAAAGACCAGCATTTGCTATAAAATTTTGCTGTGTAACCATCTGGTCCTGGACTGCTGTTTTTATTTAGTCCTTTAATCACTGCTTCTAACTCAGATTCTAAAATTGGAGTGGCTAAAGCTTGATTATCCATTTCATTAATAATTGTGGGGATTTGACTAAGGAAGTGAGAGCAGTAGGTTTCAGCTGTAGTATGATTTGGCTCAGTTAACAAACCTGAAAAATAAGCAATTGCTTCCTTCTGTATTTCCGTTTGTGTATTTAACCACTGACCTGCCTGATTTTTAATTTTACTGATTTGCAATTTACAGTTCTTTTCCTGCACTACCTTATGGTAAAATTGAGTATTGTTATCCCCCAACTTATGCCATTTAAGTCTCGCTTTCTGCTTCCAAAACTTATCTTTCTCCTTAAGAGCCCTAAGAAGTAATGCTTTTTTCTGATTTAGTTTAATACGTTCAAGCAAAGTTGGATTCAAGTCAAAAACTTGTTCCTGGATTCTTAAAGCTTCCTCAGCTAATGTCACATTTGAACCAATATTACCAAAACACTCTCTATTCTAGGTTTTTATCACTTTCTTAAGTCTAATCAATTTTAAGTAGAATCTGATCATGCCTTTATCCAGAATAGGTTTCCCCCAATTATCCTGAATTAAAACTAAAAATTCAGGCCTTTGGAACCATGCATTAATAAATATAAAAGGCTTTGGGTATGAAGGTACTAAGTTGGACAGTTGGAGGAGGAGAGGTGAGTGATCAGAAGTTTGCCTATTAAGAATCTGAATTGAGGATGAAGGGAATTTAGAGCTCCATGATAGGGTACAAAGTCCCCTGTCTAATCTTTTGGAGGTAGGGTTTCTCAGTCTAGAGTTACACCAAGTAAAAAGATTACCCACAGAATTAATTTCTTGTATTCCATTGGTGTTAATCCAGGTGTTAAAATCTCTAATACTTCCTAGAGCAGGAGAGGAGAGACCTCTATATTCAGACACAGAAGTAATTGTATTAAAATCACCTATAAATACAGTATCAACCTTAGAAATCGGCTGCAGATCATTCCATAGTGCCTTTCTACCTTCTCTATTTCTTAATGCATAAATAAAGACAGCTTGTATGCAAAGATTTAAAGATTGATGGGATATATCTACATGCATAAACTGTTCATGAGAAGAAAGAAGTGAAACAGATAGGAGATTAGACCAGAGTAGCCAGATTTTTCCATTTGGGAGGAACAGATTATTGGAGAAATTAAGCACATTCATATAGGATTGAATTTTTGTATTGTCATGCATTGGTTCAATTATGCATAACAGCTGGATTTTCTTAAGTTTGAGTAAATTAATCAATCTAAGCATAGAAGTTTCCATACCACATAGATTCCAAACCAGGAAATTAACATTGATTGTAGATGTCATAGTTCACCTGATTTATTACTTTTTGTAGCCGATCTAAGTAACATCTTATTCAGTTGACTAAGATAGGTAGTCTTTTTACTTTTAGCCTTACCTTGGTGATGATACTTACCTGAGGGGTCCAAGGCAGGGGATGCATTGAGATTGTGTTGTTCAGTAGAATCTAGATCCTCAGAAGTGCCCGGATCCTCCGAAGCTGGCTCACAAATTCCTTCCTGACTTAGCAAGCAGTTATCATTATCCTGCAAAACAGAGAATCTATTTGACATCTTTCCATCAAGGGAAAGTGTAGGGTTGTTAATAGAATCCAATTGTGTCGCGAATTCAATTGTGTCACATTTTCAGAGAATCCAATTGTGTCGCGAATTCACTTGCAAAACTGGCAAGTTCAACAAAGGCAAATTTATTTTTGCAGGATTGCCGATAGACATCAAGAGAAAAATCGAATAAAACACTTACATTTAAAATTAAAAAATCACTTAAACACTTCACATTTAAAATAAAGGGAAAGTCTCAGGAAAGACGGTCTTTCCATAAACTTATGGACAGTCCACACGGGCATTTATCAAAAATATTGTAATTTTTTATAAATTTAAATATTGCATTTTTTAAGTTAAAACAAGTAATAATATGTATTTGAACGTGAAAATATAAAAATATATGATATAAACAAATATTTTGAAAAATTTTAAATTTTGTATGTAATTTAACAAATGCAGCATATAAGGTGAGAAATAAGTGGCATGTCCATAAGCTTATGGACATGCCGCCTGTCAGGAGACCTACTCTAAAATAAAAATAGCCAAACATCAAAGAAAATACTAAAAAGAAAACATCGAATAAAATTGTCTAAACATTAAATTAAAACACCAAAACAAACACATCACATTAAAATAATAAAACATCAAATGATAACATGCATAACATCAAATTAGAATAGTTAAACTTTTTATAAAATAAACTGAATTAAAATAATTAAACACCGAATAAAAATACTCCAAAAAAATTGAATCAAAATAAATTAATGAGATTATCTCTCTTGAACAAACAACTTTTGTCTCGGAGGGAATTAGCAAATAATGTTTTAATTAAAGCAAGAATTAATCAATTTTTTACATACTAAAAACAATGGATACAACATGATCATAAAGCTTTACATGATATTCATTTTTTTGAATCAAAACTCTTAATTAAATGGGGTTGTAATGAACTATGATGAACATAATACTTGTAATTCAGCTCCACCTAAAGTCTATACTTTTATTACAAGTTGTTTAACTGTTTGGTGTTAAAACACAAAGTAAAATGCGCAGTGCACACACAACTTGTTTACGCAGTTCGGTGCAAATACACCTACGTCTGCGGGGCCTTGCCCAGATCAGAAACCATTCACTAGAAAGCAGTCTTTAGTATAAGAAGCTTAACTTAAATACTAATCCATTGCTAACCTATTGAGTGAATGTTGTGAGATCCCCTCACTACTGATCCTACGTCGTTGAACCCCCACGATCAACACGTCTTCCTGGATCTCCTCCTCCCGAGGAATTAAGGCTTCCTTGTTTCTGATCTTTACGGACTTGATTGATTGATTTTCCAGACCTCCAAAACTCCAGACAAATAGCTCCCAGAATGTATCTCAACGTAGAGATGAAAACTTGGGTTCAATTAGTTTTCGTTGTATCTTCTTTCTTTTTATCCCCTTCGCACTCCTTCCTTGTGCACGACTCTTTCCTTGTCTAACTCTACCAAGAATAGACTTCTAGACTAAGGAAAGATCTAATTCTAATCTGGTATTTAAATGGACAATCCTTTGTCAATAGGACTTGTACCATAAATAAACTACTTAATTAATTCCTAACTATTACAAGAAATATTTGTTTACCAGAATTAGATTGCCACGAAATCACATATTGATCTTCACAATATTCTGTTCTGATCGCATGATTATACTCCATAATTCGCTCCATAAATCATGGCTAGAAACTTGTTGTCCGGAAAAACTGTATTGAGATGGTGTTAGAACACCACATCACTAGTTCACACAATATGCCACAACTAAGTCCAACTCCCGAGGACTTTACAATCTCCCCCTTGGCATATTTGTGAATTCATCAGCACTGACAACATAAACAACCAGATAAAACAATTATCCAAATGTCCAAACTGATTCAAAAATCAATCAAAATCCGAACAACTAATCAAATCAAAATCTTCAAGTTTCTCCCCCTGAATTCATTAATATGTCAAGAATGCCGTTTATTCCAAATTGTCATCAGAATCATCCGAACCGCCATCCTCTAAAACATCAGCATCCTGCTCCTCTGAAGCATCCTGCGTTGTTGCAGCCAACAATTCTTCTCGCTCAGCATTCAATGCAGCCAACTTCCCCTGAAGCTTTGCAACAGCAGCTTGATGACGTTCAAGCAATTCCTGACACACTACAGCTCGTGCCTCAATAGCACTCAAGCTCGCCGCACCAACATTCGAGCAAGCTTTTTCCGGAGGTATCCAAGGTAAGTCTTTGATTATTCGACCACTCAGTGTTCTAAGTGTTGGTCTTAAGACTTGAGGAGAAATCCACTCATCAGAGTCCTTCATAGCTACTCCCCCTTTTTGCAGCACCGTGGTGATTACACACGGATGTACCAAAGCTTCTTTCCTGGTCTTGCGAGCACAGTCCATGATATCATTAAACACCAGTCTACCCATATTGACCTTATGTCGGGCCCCCAAACTATATAGAAGTGTAGCCATCTCTTTGGTGACACTTGTGTTATTGACAGAGGGAATTCAATTGTGCACGACTACCATATACAAGCAGTAATACCTGGAGGTGAGGTTGGATGCAGTTATTTGCTGTCGACCAGTCAAAGGCCATGTGCTCTCCACTCCACCAGTAAGCTCCACAACTACCTCATCATAATTTTCTGGCATCTGGTGTTTGAACACCGATTGGTCATTTCTTGACGTGCCACGCTTCAGACATTTGTTCACTGCCTCTGGTGAGAAATCAATAATCTTCCCGCGCACAAAAATCCTATGAAACCACGCAGATTCTTCATCTTCACATTCAGCTTTCAGATTTGAGTAGAATTCTAGCACAAGTTGCTTGTTATAATCACCGAAACATGTAGCATCCTTAAACACTTTAAGATAGTGCAGATAATCTGTGACCCCACAATCCCTATATTTCTCGGAATCAGCAGGCCTTTTAGCTAGTATCTTTCTGCCACAGATAAACTCCCACTTGTCTCGGCTTGCATCATCAAAGAATTCAGTGCTAATTGCTTCACTAGTTTCAGGTGCAGGTTGTGCACGAGATTCAGCTTGTCTCTGCTGCCTGTCGGCACGTAACTTCTTTAGCTTCATCCCAATCGGCTCATCGCTGTCCTCACCTGAGTCCATAGTCTTATATCTTCACCGCTAGGATTTTCGAACACCCTTGGAAGATGAGGCCGCACTCCCCCTGGCCTTCTTTGTTCTCTGAGTAACATGAATTCCCCTAGACTCTAGTGGTGTTTCAACACCCACCTCCATGCACTTCCTCTTTGATCCACATGTCTGTCTGGTTTCTGGTGGTATTTCAATACCAACACCAGTTTCCTCTGTAGAGAGTGCTTGATTCACAGGTACCTGATCATCATCATTTGAGTTCACAACTGGTGTTTGAATACCAGAACCAGGCACTTCAGCACTCTCTAAACTTTTCACAGTTATGTCCTCATCTTCTCCATTCTCAGAAGCTGACTTCCAAAAACCAGACAGAGCCTCACTCATCACAGAGGCATTCTCAGGTTCCTTCATCATCGATACTGTTTCAGCGTCACCAGCTCCCCCTGCACACACCGTCTCCTCTTCACTATCACTGATTTCCACCACCGGGATGGGCAATCGTCTTAAAGATTCTTGAAGCAGGAACATAGAACCATTAAAGCACTCCACCTCTTTGCCACTTGCTCTAGCAAAATCAGTGGACTTAACCACTTTGACCCAGGGTTGCAAAACAGCATCATCCCATATGCTCCTAATAACAGGCCTGTGCAACGAGGCTATCCTCGTATAGATTGTAAAAAAACTGATCTATTTCATCCCCCACTTTGTAATGTTCACCAAAATCAACTCCAACTAGAGTGGCATCAAAATCACTAATCTCACTAATGTCCCCAATACCACCAGTTAAAAGTTCCTTTAACTCAAACCGATTAACCTTTCCATGCAAATTCTTAAATTTCCGGAGGTCAACATAATCTCTGTTCTGAACCATCCATTCAATAAACTCGAGAACCGAACAAAAATAATCTCCATCATACACAAAAGAATGATCAAACCTGACCTTAGGTCGTCGATGATTTACTCCGTCTCACTTGGTCAGCCTCTGTTCTCGACCTCCACAGTAATTATCCAAGTCTACATCGGAGTCAAGTTCTTCAATTCGTGGATTTTCTGGGACGCGCACAGTGATGAAATCTCGAACCAGTTTCTTGAAAGTGGAGTTCACCATTGTCGAGGGGTTTTGATCTGAGGGTTTTGAAAATTTTCGGTTGCTGGAGAGGCACTCGCGCGAGCTCTGTTCTAGGAAGATGAACAGTTGGGAAGAAATTGAATTTGTGTGGGAATTACAAACCAGTTGCTTTCACGGTCCTTTTTAGAAAACCAAAAACCACCCCACTTTTTCTTCCTTCAGACAACCATCATGCGCACATTTAAGCCCATCATCACAAATTTCTGGCCCAAGTTCAGCCCGTCTGGTCTACTTCCCACTTAAGTAATTTTTCCAGTAACTTTATCCCTCGGTGTTTAAACACCACTTCGCATATTTTTGGTATTTTTGATTTTCCTATTTTTTTCTCGACTATATTTAAAAGAAGACAAAACAGTAAATAATACAACAGAATGAACAAATCTGGGTACCTTACATTCGACACACACCCAAGTGCTGTCTGAGGCCTTGAAAAGTCTCACCATCCAGAGGCTTTGTAAAGATATCAGCAAGTTGTTCTGATGTTGGTATATAATGAACTGTGACTTCCCTTTTTTCGACCAAATCTCTAATAAAGTGATGTCGGATATCGATGTGTTTTGTCCTAGAGTGTTGTACAGGATTCTTGGAGATATCAATGGCACTTTTATTATCACATAAGACTGTCAAACTTACATCATTGAATCCATAGTCTCTCATCATCTGCTTCATCCATAATAGCTGCGCACAACAACTTCCTGCAGCCAAATATTCTGCCTCAGCCATAGACAATGATATAGAGTTCTGCTTTTTACTGTACCAGCTGACAAGATTTGATCCAGCAAAGAAGCATCCACCAGTGGTACTCTTACGATCATCAGCATTCCCTGCCCAGTCAGAGTCACTGAATCCTACCAACTGTGAATCCTTGTTCCTAGAAAACCATACTCCATACTCCACTGTTCCACTTATATATCGAATAATTCTCTTCACAGCTGACATATGTGATTCCTTTGGATTAGCCTGGTAGTGGGCACAGATCCCAACACTCAAACAAATGTCTGGTCTACTTGCAGTTAAATATAATAGGCTGCCAATCATACTCCTGTACAATGTTTGGTCAACACTTTGACCCAGTTCATCTTTTGTGAGCTTATCGGTGGTAGCCATTGGGGTGCGTACTGCCTTTGCACTTGCAAGTCCAAATCTTTTGATCAAATTCTCAGCATATTTCTGTTGGTTGATGAATAGACCATTCTTCTCCTGAGTAACCTGCAACCCCAGAAAATATGATAATTTTCCTACCATACTCATTTCGAACTCTTTAGTCATTAGGTCAACAAACTCCTTCACTAATGCTAAAGAGGTAGATCCAAAGACAATATCATCAACGTAAATCTGTGCGATTAGAATATTTGTCCCCTTATGCAGCACAAACAGTGTACGGTCCACTCCCCCTCGACGATATCCCTTCTGAATCAGAAAGGTTGTCAGTCACTCATACCATGCACGGGGTGCCTGCTTGAGGCCGTACAAAGCTTTATTCAACCGATAGACATGGTTAGGAAAATGTGGGTCTTCAAATCCTTTGGGCTACTCCACGTAAACTTCCTCCTTCACTAGACCATTTAGGAATGCACTCTTGACATCCATTTGATGAAGAGTAAAGTCCAGAATACAGGATACCGCCAACATCAGCCTAATTGACTCCAATCTGGCTACGGGTGAAAAAGTTTCATCAAAATCAACCCCTTCTACTTGTGTGTAACCTTGAGCAACAAGTTAAGCTTTATTTCTTGTGACGTTACCATCTGCATCAGATTTGTTCTTAAAGATCCACTTGGTTCCGATCACATTTACATCAGCAGGCCGCGGGGTGAGGTACCAAACATTGTTTCTTTCAAATTGCTGCAACTCTTCTTGCATCGCCGAAATCCAATACTCATCAAGCAAGGCTTCTTTGTAATTCTTGGGCTCAGTAAGAGAGATAAAACATGATAATCCTGCCAATTCTCTGTAATTTACCCGTGGCTGATCCCGTAACTGCATGTGTCTGGCCGAACTTTGTTCAGATTCATGTGCTACTGTTTCCGGAGTTTCAACACCGGTTGACTGTGTTGGTGTTTCAACACCAGTAGATTTACTGGATCGAGAATATCACTTTCACCCAAAGTTTCTTCTTCTGAATCATCAACAACCACATTAATAGACTCCATGACTGCTCCAGAGCGTTGGTTAAGAACTCGGAAAGCTCGACTAGTAGGGGATAACCCAAGAATATACCAATATCACTTCTAGACTCGAATTTAGCTAAGGGCTCTCGATCCTTCAGAATATAGCACTTACTCCTAAAGACATGAAAATACGACACATCTGGTTTCTTCCCTTTCCAGATCTCATATGGTGTCTTCTCAGTTTACGGACGCAGATATACTCTGTTGATAGTGTAGCATGCTGTGTGTACCGGCTCAGCCCAATATCTAGCATGAATTTTTTTCTCGGATAACATTGCTCGTGCCATTTCCTGCAGCGTCCGGTTCTTCCTTTCAACTATACCATTTTGTTGAGGAGTTATGGGGGCAGAGAACTCATGGTGTATACCAAGTGTCTCGCAAATGTCATGAAACTTGGAATTTTCGAATTCTTTTCCATGATCACTCCTGATACGTGCAATTCTTACTTGAGCGGTTCCTTTTTCTACATGTAGCCCGTGCGCCAAGTTTTTGAAAACATCAGCAGCCTCTGACTCTCTTTGAGAAATGATACCCACGTATACCTCGAGAAGTCGTCTACACAGACAAAAATATACTTCTTCCCCGCCACACTAGGGGTGTTGACCGGCCCCATTAAGTCCATATGCAGGAGCTCCAAAAGTCTTGACGTTGAAACATCATGTACGGCGTGGTGTGGTATCCGGATTTGCTATCCTTCTTTACACGACCCACAAACAACCTCCTTGTTGTCACTGATTTCAGGAATACCTCTGACTGCATTCAGTCTGGAAATACGTGCTAAGGATTTATAATTTATGTGCCCCAATTTTCTGTGCCACAAAGTACTGACTTCCTTCTTTGAACTCAAGCAGGTGACAACTTGATCGAGCAGATAACAATTAACCATTGATCTTGATCCAGTGAATACTCCAGTCCCATGGTTTACTACACATTTCTCTTTGTCGAAAAACACTGTCATTTCATTGTCACATATATGGCTGATGCTCAACAAGTTTGCTTTCAGACCTTCCACTAGCAACACATCTTGGAACACTAGAAGCCCTTTGATGGCTAACTCACCCTTGCCGATTATTCTGCTACGTTTCCCATCACCAAATCTAACATGTCCGCCAAATCCAGGTTTGAATTTTCGCAGAAATTCAGGAACTCCAGTCATGTTCCTTGAACACGCACTATCGAAATACCAAGAATTTCCTGTATGTGCCCCGAAACATACAAAACTTGAAAAACAAACATGTTGAGATTTTCGAACCCATACCTGGCTCACTGGTCGAGTGATGTGATGCGGACTTTGGTTGACACGTGTGTTCAGAAATCCGGTTCTGTATCCTCCAGTGTTGAAACGGTGCCTTGTATCATATCCTGACACGGTGTTGAATCTTTGATCTGCTGAATTAAAAGACAGTGTCCTAAGCAGCTTAAAACATCTATTTCTTACATGCCCTTGAGCTCCACAGTATCCGCATCGTCTAATCCTTTTGGTAGGGCAGTTTCTTTCGATTGTTCTTGGAGATGCCGAACCGTGATCTGCCTTGTTACTCTATGAATTTACCGGTGAGGATCCTTCATAACCAATTCCGTACTTGGTCGTCTGTCCCATTCTTAGACAATCTTCGAGCTTAGCTTTTCCTGTATTGAGTCGTCTAATAGATTGTTCTGCTGCCTCTGCTCGTTGCACCATTTCAGCAAATTCCTTCTTGAATATTTCCAGTTCGCCGATTGCCTTTTCCTTTTCAAGTTTCTTCATTTTAGCTTCTTCACTCAATCTCTTGTTCTCAGATTTGAGCACTTTGTTTTCATCCGCCACTTTTAACCACATCTTGTACATTTCCATGCTTTCCTTGCGAATGTCATCATCACTCATGCACCTAGTCTCTTCATCTGAGCTACCACTCTCATCTTCATTCAGCCCACTGAGACCTTCCTTGAAAGAGTCTTCTAACTCCACCACTGACACACCGAAAGCAACATGATTGGTATACTCCTCTCCATCCTTACAATCATCTCCTACGTCATCATCACTCCAGGTTGTGGCATACGATTTTCCTTGTCTTTTAAGAGTATTGGCACACTCAGCTTGTATGTGCCCGAAACCTTCACATTCTCTACACTGGATTTTCCTGTTCAGGTTTGGATTTGTTGACTTAAACTTTGGTGTTTCAACACCAATTGCTTGGCCAAATCTTGGAGTGGAGTTTGTGTTTGGATTTTTGTTCCCACTTGACTTATCTTGTGGCTTCCTGCCCATCTTCTTCATAAATCTGGAGAAGTTCCTGGTTATGTTTACAATTTCATCGGACTCTTCATTATCTGAATGGTCTTCTGACTTTCCAGAGGTTGTGCTTGAAAAAGCCATTTCTTTCTTTCTTGCTTTTGTTTGCAGCATTTCCATCTCATAAGATTCCAGTGATCCCATAAGTTCATCCAGTGTCATTGTCCCTATCCTTCCATTTTCATTAATCGTTGTGACCTTCATGTTGAAACGTGGAGGTAATGCTCTCAACACCTTCCTGACAAGCTTTTGATCTTTGTACTTTTTGCCGAACTGAAAAGCTTTGTTTGCAAATCTCGGACCCGTCCATTGAACTCAGAAATAGTCTCATCTTCGTGCATCTTTAGTTCTTCAAATTTTGACGTGTAATACTGCAGCTTTGATTCTCTGACGGAGCTTGTCCCCTCATGATAAGTTTGTAACACATCCCACGCTTCCTTAGCAGTCTCACAGTTTGAAATTATCTTAAACTGATCTTCATCCACTGCCGTAAAGATGGCATTCAATGCCTTTGAGTTGGACACGTGTGCTTTGTGCTCCTCGGTAGAGTATTTGGAAAATGGTTTAGCCGTCAGTGAGCTTGATCCTCCAGCTTCATCACTTGTAGGTGGAGTATATTGATTTATGACATAGTTCCAAGCTTAATCATCTATTGCTCCAATGAACACCTTCATACGTGCCTTCCAATAGGCATAATTTCCTTGTTCCAGCAACGGTGGTCGCGTGACTGAAGCCCCCTCTTTTGGTGCCATGGTGAAACATGATCTCACTCTCCCTATATAGGGGTCAGCAAGTGCCGTGCTCTGATACCAATTGTAATTTAGTTCCACCTAAAGTCTATACTTTTATGACAAGTTGTTTAACTGTTTGGTGTTAAAACACAAAGTAAAATGAGCAGTGCACACACAACTTGTTTACGTAGTTCGGTGCAAATACACCTATGTCTGCGGGGCCTTGCCCAGATCAGAAACCATTCACTAGAAAACAGTCTTTAGTACAAGAAGCTTAACTTAAATACTAATCCATTGCTAACCTATTGAGTGAATGTTGTGAGATCCCCTCACTACCGATCCTACATCATTGAACCCCCACGATCAACACGTCTTCCTGGATCTCCTCCTCCCGAGGAATTAAGGCTTCCTTGTTTCTGATCTTTACGGACTTGATTGATTGATTTTCCAGACCTCCAAAACTCCAGACAAACAGCTCCCAGAATGTATCTCAACGTAGAGATGAAAATTGGGTTCAATTAGCTTTCGTTGTATCTTCTTTCTTTTTATCCCCTTCGCACTCTTTCCTTGTGCACGACTCTTTCCTTGTCTAACTCTACCAAGAATAGACTTCTAGACTAAGGAAAGATCTAATTCTAACTGGTATTTAAAGGGACAATCCTTTATCAATAGGACTTGTACCATAAATAAACTACTTAATTAATTCCTAACTATTACAAGGAATATTTTTTTACCAGAATTAGATTGCCACGAAATCACACATTGATCTTCACAATATTCTGTTCTGATCGCATGATTATACTCCATAATTCGCTTCATAAATCGTGGCTAGAAACTTGCTGTTTGGAAAAACTGGATTGAGATGGTGTTAAAACACCACATCACTGGTTCACACAATATGCCACAACTAAGTCCAACTCCCGAGGACTTTACAATACTGAGTAACATAAGGGCTACTCACTTCTCAGTATTAGTCAATGAAAACACTTATAGCTTCCTCAAAACTTCAAGAGGATTGAAGCAATGACATCCTTTATCTCTTTGCTTTGCATCGTTATAGAAGAAGCTTTTACAAGAAATATAAATTTCTTGTTTCAGTATGCCGAAATTGGCTGCTACAAGAAGCAGTTGTTTGTATATGTGTATGATTGTATCCATATATATATATATATACATGTTTCAATGTTTGAATTTTAATGATCGAAATTCAAACTACTGCTTCTTTGGAATTGCCAGAATGGTTTCATGGCCACCAGAGTTTTCTCTTCTCCGAGCTCTGTTTTTGCATTAGAGTCATGGAGAGAAAATCCTATAGGCTTTTCTTTTGTGCTATGGGATTAATTTTGTGGAAGCGTGGAGAAATAGGTTTCGATTGGAGTTCGTTGGCGGTGGATGATTTGACTACGGAGGAGAGGATCTTGGTGTCGGTGAATAACTTATCGGCGGAGGAAAGAACGTCCTTCGAATAGCTCGAGGTTGTGATGCAGAAAAGGGTAAATTTAACTTATTAATTCAATTAGTTAATATTAGGATTAATGATGGATGTGATTAGATTAGATGGATGGATAAGATTTGGTGTAAAAATAAGGGTGTGTATTGATCCCTTCACGTATATATATGTATATATATGTATATATATGTGTATATATGTATATATATGTGTATATATGTATATATATGTAGATATATGTGTATATATGTGTATATATGTATATATATGTGTATATATGTGTGTGTATATATATGTGTATATATATGTGTGTGTGTGTATATATATACACACACATACATATATAAGCAATTAAAAAGGGAGGTTTCGGTTTAATTTTTCTATGTTACGAATTGAAAGATGAAACAATTAGCATATAAAGACAAGTATGCTAATCTTGCAACAAAATAAGAAAGGAGGATTAAACACAAGTTACAAAATATTGGGTGCAATTGATCTCCACTTCCAAGCCTCTTATTGATCATAGAAGCAATCACCTATTTATCCATCTTCATTACCTATTGTGAATGCTACACCTTTCATTTAAAAGATAAACATTCTGTTCTTCTTAAGAATAATCTACAAAAGCATTCAACGACTATTTGTAAACCTCATTAACAGTCACTTTAGGCGATCGATGCCTAAAGATATCTCCTCAAGGGAATCATGCACAAAGAACCAATAGACTTGATAACACCCACAAACATTCTACCAAATGTCTAGCCACTTAACCAACTACTACATTTCCTAGGGTTAATCAAGAAATATCCACATTCAAGACTTTCCCATTCGTGCTACCTTAGGAAAAACATCACAAAGATCAACATTATCACATTCATCTAGCAATCTTATCATCATCAACACAACTAGAAGTTCTAATTCCATGTTTTTAGAATTCAGGCCAAAAAGAGAAAAATTGTGCAAATTCCTTACTTCCTAACATATCATCATACAAAAATTTCATATTCTCAAACTTTCAATCACATAAATGAAGCTAGCTACCACATTTAAAGCATAAAAAATGCATAATCAAGCGTTTAAATAGAGCTTAATAGGTTCTCACCTCATGAGCTTGTAACCTTTGATCAATTTCTCCCAAGAAGAAAGCTAGCCTAGATTATGAAAACCCATAAAAAATCTACAAGAGTTCATGGAAGAATTTCAAAAAATAAGAAAAGATGAAGATAAACTAGGGTTTTGAGGCCCCAAGTTTGGCTCACTTCAAATGGGGAAGAAGAGACTAGTTATTGTGCAAGAAATGGGAAAGAAAAAACAAAAGAGAGAAAAGTGAAGTAGAGAGAAAAGTGCCCAACCAGCCTAAATGCTATCTTATGTCACGTGGGCAACTCTCCATTTGGGCGAGCGAATTGGCCATTTGCGACTTCTTGTTTTTCTTCCCACGGGTAAGTAGTTGATATGTTTTGGGAGTTCTTGTGGTTGATTTTATAGTACTCACAAAAACAAATTCAATGATGATATCCTCAAACTCCAATTAATCTTGGATCATTATCCAAACCTGTTCCAAAGTTATTCACCCATTACTTTGCCTTCTCTTCATTCCTTCTTCAATCTATCTTTTACCACTTTGTAAGTGGCCTTTTTTGTTATCATTCTTGTGAATGGCATTCTTCAATCTTCTACCATATTTGCGAATGACCTTATTCATGATGGTCTCCAAATAAAATTACAAAACACATATGAATCGACCAAATCATAGAGGTAGAATAAATTAGACATCAAATGCTTACAAACTAGGGAACTTAAGGCAAATAGACATACAAGGTGATTCTAAACCCCTATTTTGTAAAACACATAATAATATAACTAACAACCAACAAAAAAAGCTTCACCAGGGTGTTAATTATACTAAGAAAACATCAAAATCACGTCTCATCATAATCCTTCTCCAGAAAGACACCATCTCGAGCAGCAAAATTTTTTTTCTCAGAACAGTTGTAGAAGTAATACCCCTTTGTCTCTTTTGGATATCCCACAAAAAGACATTTTTTGGAACTGTGTGCAAACTTGTTGGAAATCAACCTTTTTGCAATTGCTCGCAATCCCAAATCTTAAGAAAAGTTAGACAAGGAACCCTTCCTGTCCATAATTCATATGGCATCTTTCTACAGCTTAAGACAGTGCTCAGATTAGTGTGAAAGCTGTTGTCAGAAGGGCATTTCCCCAAAAGAAATTGGAAGATTGACTTGACCCATCATATAACGAACCATATCCAATAAATTTCTATTTCTCCATTTGGACACACCATTTCATATTGTGGTGCTCCTAGAGGAGTCATTTGTGAAAGAATGCCACAGTCATTTAGATGGTAAACAAATTCCTTGCTCAAAAATTCACCACCTTGATTCGATCAAAGTGCTTTTATTTTCTTGCCATGTTGATTATGAAATTTTTTCTGGAACTCGTTTAACTTTTCAATGGACTCCGACTTGTTTCTCATCAAATAGACATAACCATATCTACTCAAATCATTGATGAATTTAATGAAGTAACTGAATCCACCTCTTGCATTTGAACTCATTAGTCCACACACGTTTGTGTGAATAAGACCCAATCGCTCATTTTCTCTCTCACCCAACCCATTGAAGGGTGATTTGTCATTTTCCCCATCAAATAAGATTTACCCTTATCAATTGACTCCAAGTCAAATGATTCAAGAATGCCCTCATTTTGGAGTCTCTGAATGCGTTTTATGTTGATGTGGCCTAATCGACAATGCCAAAGGTAAGTTGGATTTGAATCATTTTTTTAGCCCTTTTAACATTTACGTATAAACATGTCTATCCAAATTAATCAAGTAAAGACTATGTCTTAACTTTGCTGAACCATAACATATCTCTTTCAAATAAATTGAACAACTACTGTATTTTATTATAAAATGAAAACCTTCCATGTCCAACATAAAAATAGAGATAATGTTTTTGGTAACACTTATAACAACATAATAATCATTCAAATCCAGTGTAATCCTAGAGGGCAAAGATAAACGATATGTTTGTATAGCTAATTCAGCAACCCTTGCTCCATTTCCCATGCGTAGGTCAACATCTCCTTTTGCCAAACTCTTACATTTTGCTAGTCCCTGCACTTTTGAACAAATGTGAGAACTATATCCGGTGTCCAATACCCATGAAGTAGAGTAAGGAAAATGACAGTTTATAACGAAAATACCTGAGCTGCTAGCGACATTTCCATTTTTATTGTCCTCTAAGAACTTGGGGCAGCCCTTTTTGCAATGGCAAGTGTCATTACAGTAGAAGCATTGTGACTCATGGCAGGTTATCGTCATAACTCTCAAAGTTAAATTTATAAGCCCTAAATGATTTCTATCTACAACTAAGTAAATAATGGCAAGTCGGGGCTGTCCACGAAGAAGAATGATCTTTTCAAGTGTTTAAACATATAAGGTGGAAAAAATACTAGGCATAGATATACACATATATATAAAAGCATATAGGCTGGTTTTTGGTCCTAAGTTATGAAATTGAAAGACAAGTTAACTAACAAGGAAGTAAAATATGCAAATCATGCAACAACAACTAAAAGGTGATTAAATCAACAATCAACGGAACCTTGGGCACAATTGACTTCCACTTCCAAGCCTCTTATCTATCATTGAACATGCAATTTATTTACTTTCACTACTTGTTGTGAAGACTAGTCTTCTATCCTTCTTAGATAGCATTTTGAAAGAATGAATTCAACCTCTTTTGTCAAACCTCACCAATGACTCCCTTAGTTGAGACATGAATAAAAGTATCCCAATTATGGCATTGAGCATGAAGAATCAACAAGCTTGGTAACACTTATAAACACTACACCATGTCTAAGCATTTGACCAATTTATGAATTTACACAAGATTAGTCAAGAATGATCGACATTCGTAGACTTCTCTCATTTGCTACCTAAAAAAATAGGACAACGAGTTCAACATCATCAAATTCATCTAGCAATTATCAATCCATCAACACAATCAAAAGTTTTAATTCATAATCTTGGATTTCATATAAAGAAGAGGAAAACTTAGATACTTTTTCCCAAACCCTAACAATTAATCAACAATTACTTCACACAATCTAGCTCTCAAGAAAATTAATGACATTAACAATCAACATTCAATGCTTCATAAATGAACAGTAGCAACCGTATTAAATAGGCTACAAAGTGTTCTTAAGACATGGGCTCGGAAGCCTTATTCAATTGCTCCCAAGAACTAGTTTAGCTAATACAAATCATACTAACATTCATAGGCAAATTCATAGTGAAATTAAGTGAGAAAGATGACAAAGATGAAGAACCCAGTGTTTGGAATAAGGGATTTTTGACCAAGAGAAGAGATATCCAGATAGGATAAGGCTTTTGGGTATTTATAGTGTAAAAGTAGAGTCAAATGTAAGTCAAGGTGCGTCAGTGCGTTAGCCGCGAGAGGGATCGTGCAGGTGCGCATAAGAAAACTTGGATTGGGGCACGAGGCCTAGCTCGTGGCCGCGAGGGAGAACAGAGCATAGAACAAGAGCTTGCGCCATGAAGCTTAGGAACTGAGGCTGCGTGCGGGCACGGGGTATGGCTTGTATGCGCGAGGCTAAGCACGAGGATAGGCGCAAGGCTAGGCACGAGGCAGGATACGAGGCATTTACGCAAAACGGTGGTGCAAGACTGCTGGGCGTTGGCAAGCGTGCTCAGGCGCCGAGCGCGCGATGGAGAACTGAGACGTTGTACCATGGCCTTTTTCCATAGTGCGGGTGCTCGGTTAAGGGAGCTGCCTATGCGCTCGATTCTTCATCACCCGATCGGTCAGCCGACCGGTCTTTGCATCGGTCGGTTGACCGCCGTTCTTCAATTTTTGTACTTTTCTTCTACCACATTTTTGCTCGTGGCCTTCAATCTTCTACCATCCTTGCTAATGGTCTTCACTAAACCAATCTGTAATGCTTACGAACAATCTACAATTTAAGATTACAAAAATGAATTTAGATACTCGTAAGGACCGAAAATCCATTAGACTATAAATAAGTTACAAAACTGAAAAAGGTCATCTAAACCCCTTATGATGTAAACCTATCAAAATCTAGCAATCTTCCAACAAAAGATGACAAAATAGATTTTAAATGCTATGAAAAATACATGCATTTGATGTTTTATCAGATCTCCCCACACTTAAACCCTTACTTGTCTTCGAGAAAACAAGAACAAGCAAAGATAGCCAAACATCATAGAAAATAGTTCTAAGAGAGTTGTGTTTCTGTCAACTTAAATGCACCATTAGTAGTTCTTAATTGCTTACGTTGCTCATTAAAATTCGAAGCTCAGCGCTCGGAGTTATTTGTGTGTCATTAACAAATTGGATGAGGTGAATAAAATGTTGCATTGCATAGTGACTATTGCATTAACCTGAGAAAATGAAGGTAAATAAAGGAGGCATGGAAAAGGTTTTATGGTCAAACATATCTACATTCCTCTTCATGTAGCTATTTTCTCATGTTTATCCCAACACTAAAGAAATTAGGTAAAGAAAAATCCCGAGACTTATTATTTTAATAGTAATCTGCTATAAGAACCTAGCACGCAGGATGAGATTATTTTGTGGCCTTAACTTTTTGTGATATCTTCTGATCTCACCTTTTTTGAAGGTATCTAGGGTGTACTAACCTGATTCTAACTACCCTTTTCTTTTGGTAAAAGATTCTTTTGTTTACCTCTTCGTTTACTTTGCAGCTTTTAAAAATTTGGAGTCCTGCTCTCTCTGTCTTCAAGTCTAGGGAGTAGGGACTACAATTTGTTAAGACAAGGGAAAGAATTTATATTTCTTTTTATTTTTATGATTTTCTATTTAATTAGCTCTGGGATATCAAATCTGGCTGGTGTTTAGAATTTAGGGTAATATGTAAATATAATCCTATATGTTGGAGAAAGTGCAAATATAACTCTGAGTTGTTTTTTAGTGCAAATATAACCCTAACTATTATACATATGTGCAAATATAACCCTAACTATTATACATATGTGCAAATATAACCTTAACTATTATACATATGTGCAAATATAACCCTAAAGCCATTATTTTCGGCATTGACTGACCAGGGTTATATTTGCACTTTCAATTATCGCAGGGTTATATCTGCACTTTCTTTATTATAGGGTTATATATGCACTTTCATCAATTATATAGGGTTATATATGCATGTTTCTCTAGAATTTACTAGCAAGAAATGTGTGTGTGTGATGTGAGGTTTCATGGAATATGGTGTGGGTTGTGGAATTTGATAGCGAGACTACGGTGATAATGTTGTCTTTGTAATTCTTTTTGTTTCCACATAAATCTCGGCTTGTTGTTCCCTTTTGTAATTCAAGACACCGTATGAACACAGAAGTCCACAAAATTTGCATCACCTTTTTTATTTCAATGGAATGTTTATGAATTGACTCGGTGATAATGTGTTTTAATTTTAATTAAAATTTCTAATAAGTACTGATTTTTTACACCGATAAATATTAAATTACCAGTATAGAAAAACATGGAAGGTATTAGTTTTGTTTTCACGCACTAGTACTTCTACCGGTGCACAATACTTAGATTTATTTTTTATTTTTTGCTCTCGGGTCTGACAATCTTATTTTTTTGACATTTAAAGCAACCTAAAGTAGTTGCTTTTTGTTAAATTTGCACCGGTGATGGGTACTTAGAATTCTTTTTTGAAGTTTACTCTCGGGTAGGATTAGATAGAATTAAAAAAAAAATTGACTACATCATACTACAACGGCTAGATCCCTGAGAGAATCTCTGTGTGCGATTTTCACATACAAACGGTGCGATCGGAAAAAATCCACTGTTCTTCTCTTTCATCTTAACAATCCGACCACATTCCCATCGCCACCGTTAGCTCGTTGAGCACATTACTACCCGTTCAGCTCCCATGGCGGCTCCTCCACCTGGAGGCAGCCCGCCATCGGCCTACGCCGATTGCCTCAAACCACAGAGAAACCCAGATAGGAAAACGACCCCAAAGCTCAAGAAACTAAATCTCAAACCCCAACTGTCTTACAAAGGGGAACCATGCTGTTTCTTCACTGAGGAAGAAATCAACCTCATTGCCGAGCCATTCAACGATGCCCTGATTGGAAAATTCACCAGAGGCCGGCCAACTCTACCATTTCTGCGGCACCATTTTCAGACAATCGGGTTCAAAGGGGAATTTAAAATCACTGCTCTGGATGCGAGGCACGTGCGAATCACTTTCGACCTAGAAGAGGATCTGCATCGCTGCTGGAGCAGGTACACATGGAATCTTGGAGGAACTGTAATGAGGGTACTAAAGTGGACCAAGGAATTTGACATTGATGAGGAACCCCCTTTTGCACCAATCTGGATCAATGTCGAGCTGCCACCGACACATTTCTTCCACCCTGATGCCATAGAAGGTATTGGTGAGTCTCTAGGCAAATTTCTTTATGCTGATACCCCTACAGAGAACTTATCAAGACCTTCCACAGTTAGAATGAGTGTCGAATTCGACCTTAGGAACCCACTCCCTGCTAAAGTTAGACTAGGGACCCTGAGAAAACACAAGTACTACAACATTATCTATGAGGATCCTCCACACTACTGTAAGGAATGTAAGAAAATGGGACACAATGGGTCAAATTGTAGAATGAGGAACGGGAGCACTTCAATGTCAGCACAAGTAGCATCACCAGTAGAATCTGGAGCCATCAAAAACACAGCAAAAGGGCCAGCACTAAAAAGCCAAGCTCCTACCACTGGTGTCTACAAGAAGCCTCAACAAAAGCCAGAGCTTGGGAAAAAGTCTGTTGAGGTCTGGAAAAAGAAAGAAGGAGCAGTCCTTCAAATAATCCAAGAGGAGGAAGATGATGTCTTCCTGGATGCTATTAACATGGAGGAACTATCTTTAGACAAAGGAAAAGGACTGATCATTCATGATTCTCCCTCACCATCATCAGCAAAATCTGGTCCATCAAAGAGAGGAATCTCCTCGGATGATTCCACATCACCAACGAGAGTAGGTACCTCTGGTCAAATAATTTTTCATACTACTAATCGTTTTCAAATTCTGGATGAAGCTCAGGAAAACGAGGAACAGGCTGAGGAGCAAGCAGTGGATCTCGAAATGGATCTTATGGAAATAAGTATTCAAAAGGAAATCTCCTTGGCCAATGATGAGAAGAGTCCCACCAACCAGGTTCCATATTCCTCCTCTAAAAGTAGTAACATTACTGCCACACCTTTACCTGCTAGGAATGAGGAAGCGAATATGATTAGCTTGGAAAATGAGATTATGCCTGTCTTAGATGAGGAGCATATAGTTAATAATGTATCTGTGATGGAGAATGTGCCTGTGGCAAATGATCTGTCAAATGATTTATCTGTTGTTAATAGGACAAGAAAAGGGCTTGATATTGAATATGCTAATATAGACTCTCAGGATGGAAATAAAGTCCTTAATGTGAATATGGAAGCCATGAATCTAGTGGACACCTTTAAACAAACGCTTGCTCATATTTCAACTATACATTCTGAGCCTTCAGTGACTGTTGCACCCGTTTTACCCACTGAAGTCCAACTGAATCAATCTGGCAAGGTAGAGAAAAAGAAACCTACTTTCTTCTCTCAACCTAATAGAATCAGTTCTCGGCTAGCTGCAAAACAGAACATTTCCCATGAATTGTAAACTCTTAGCATGGAATGTAAATGGTTTAACCACCTCTGTGGAAAGACTAAAGGAATTAGGTTTAGTCCACAAGCCTGATATTTTAGCCATCATAGAACCTAAACAGAAACAAAACACTCTAGATGGCTTCACTAAGAAACTACACTTTCACTCGAGCTTAGCATCTGACTCAGGGAAAATATGGATAATGTGGAACACTAATATACAAATTCAACTCATCCATAATGATCCTAATTTTACAGTACTCAAAATTGACAACCAGGACCCAAGGAAAGCCTGGTACTTAATTGCTGTTTATGCTGAGCACTCTAGGCTAGAAAGACAAGAGATGTATGGTAGAATTCTAAATTTACCTTCTTTGCCATATCTCCTCATAGGAGATTTTAATGTCATTAGAACTCTCTCGGAGTATAATGGTTCCTCCAACCCTGGAATTGATAGTATAATGGACTTTGATACCTTTATAAATGCCATGGATCTGGAGGAACCTCACACAGTGGGAAACATTTACACATGGACTGGGTATAGACTGAAAGGAAAAGAAATTAAAGTTAAAGAAAAATTTTCAAAAAAGCTAGACAGAGGATTAGTTAACCTGAAACTTAGACAAACCTTCCCAAGCATCTCAATCCATGTACTGAATAGAACCACATCAGACCATTACCCACTTTTAGCAAGTTTGAATAATCAGGCCAAAACTTACCCAAAGCCATTTAGGTTTCAAAATATGTGGTATATGAGATAGGGATTTCAACAGGCCATAAGGATTAACTGGGATCAGCCAATTGAGTGTTATGGAATGCTAAAATTTTGTAATAAACTCAAAAGGCTCAAAGTTTTCCTTAAACAATGGAATAGAGAGGTCTTCAAAGATGTTTTCCAAAACATAAAAGAAGCAGAGCAGGAGGTAGATAGACTGGAAGCTGGGGATGATGAAATTGACAATCCCTTAACTTTAGAAGCTCTCAACACTGCTAGATCCAACCTCCTAATCAAAATTAAGGAGAGAGACACTTTCTGGAAACAAAAGAGTAGAGTTAGATGGATGAAAGATGGGGACTGTAATAGTAAATTCTTCCACAACTCGGTAAAACAAAAGCACTCTAGATTATCCATACAAAAAATTAAGGATGAACATCAGAACTGGTTAACTGACCAGGATGCTATTGGAGGTGCAGGGGCAAGATTTTTTATGAATCTTCTCCAGGATGAGAACACAGATATGCATGGTCAAAACCTAGCTTATTTTCTCAAAGACATTCCATCCTTGATTACCTCTCAGACCAATACAGAGCTTTTGAAACCAGTTACCACTGAAGAGGTCAAAGCAGCTGTTTTTGGTCTGGGAGAACACAGTGCAAGTGGACCTGATGGGTTCCATGGACTGTTTTATAGGAACAGTTGGGACACCATAGCCCAAGACCTCACTGAGGCAGTAAGAGATTTTCAAGCTGGTACACCAATCCCAAGGGCAATGGCCTCTACACATATAGCCCTTATCCCTAAAAATCAGCACCCCTCAACCTTCAGTGAGTTTAGACCAATCAGTCTCTCCAACTTTAGTAACAAAGTCTGCTCAAAGATTCTGATGGAGAGGATAAAGCAGCTGATGCCCTCACTTATATCAAGTGAACAATCAGCATTCCTTCAAGGGAGGGAAATAGCAGACAATGTTATACTTATGCAAGAATCCACTAGATTTTTGCAGAAAGATAAAGAGTGCCTCAACCTTATCCTTAAATTAGATATGACAAAAGCTTTTGATAGGGTTTCTTGGACTGCTCTTAATTCTCTATTGCTTAAATTGGGATTCCATGGCTCCCTGGTTAGAATAATCATGTCTAACATTGCATCTGCATGGTTCTCAGTCATAATAAATGGGGTAGCTTATGTTTTTTTCAAGCCATCAAGAGGACTCAAACAGGGGGATCCCCTGTCACCTTTCTTGTTTAACATTATGACTGAACTCATGTCAAGGAAGCTCCACACTTTATTTGAGGCTGGTGCATTAGGTAGGTTTCATCTACCACAGCACACTACCCCACTCACACACCTGATTTATGCAGATGACACATGTATCTTCCTTAAAGCAACTGAAAAGACTCTTAAAAATTTTGCTGCATTCATCACTTCTTTTGAAAAGGCAACTGGCCAGAAGGTTAATATGCAAAAATCCAGTTTTTACACTGGGGATAAATGCAGTAGAGCACAAAAAGGAAAAATTAGGAGCATTGTGGGAATGCAGGAGGGTAGTTTCCCCTTTAAGTATTTAGGCTGCACTATATACAAGGGTAGAAAGCTAAATGCACATTTTCATGGCATTTTAGAAGCCATAAGTGCTAGAATTAATACATGGAACTCAAAATGGATATCAAGAGGAGGTAGGATAATACTAATCAAGTATGTTCTTTCCTCTATACCTCAACATGTATTTGCAGTGTTGCAGCCAACAAGCTTCATTCTCAGGAAAATTGAAATGCTATGCTCAGACTTTTTATGGGGTGAAACAGAAGGAAAAAAGCATAAGCATTGGAGATCCTGGGAAAGAATGGCTTATCCAGAACAAGAAAACGGGATTGGTTTTAAAAATCTAGACTCTATTATCGATGCATATTCCCTCAAGCTTTGGTGGAAAATGCAGCAAGGAATAGCACCTTGGACCAAGTTTCTTTGGTCCCTTCCAAACCATAGGAGAACCTCGGATGCATGGAAGAGAGTGAAGTCAGTCTCTGACTTTGCAGAAAACCACACTAGAATCATCTTAGGTAGGGGTACCTGCAGCTTTTGGTGCTCTAACTGGCTAGGATATGGAATGATGATAGACAAGATAGGTAGTATTGAACCCTTGAACCCTGATCTGACAGTTAGAGACTTCTGCTCAAACAAGGCTCCAATATTATCTTTTTTGGCACCATACATCTCTTCTGACATTTTACAGGAACTGCAAAAGGAACACACCTTCATAGAGGATATGGACTTAATGGTATGGACCCCAAGTCCACAAGGTAAGTTTTCGGTTAAAAGTGCTTACAAAAGCCTCAGACATAGTCATAGAGAGTCTACGTCTTTGAAGAAGGTACAGTCTCTAAACTTACCAGTTAAGATCTCATTTCTTGCTTGGAGAATTCTAAACAATCTGATGCCCATGGATGATATGCTTACTGATTTTGGGATTGTTAACGTATCAAAATGCCCTTTTTGTGAGCATGAGGACACTCTGCAGCATTTTTTTAATTCATGTCCCTATGCCTCTTTCATATGGAAACAATTGCATGCTATCTTAGAAATACCACAGATCCATTTTGTAAATCTATGGGATAGATTAACAACATACTGGAATATTACACATCTGTCAAAATTGCATGTGTTTCTGTGCTGCTCCTTGCCTTGTTTAATTTTATGGGAACTGTGGAAAGTGAGGGGTCAGGCTCTATACCAGGATGTTAAGAAAACACCTCTACAAACTTGGAAACAAGTAAAGGCCAACTGTAGGCTCATCTCCATAGCTAGGCCAATTGTCTCTGGCCATCCCTCTGACTGCATATAGGTTCAAAGAGGATTAATTTCCCTCCTGAATCCACCCCCACCAACAAAACTGATCCCCATTAAATGGGAGCCCCCGGATAGAGGATTTAAACTGAATGTAGATGCTTATTTTAATCAAAACTCCTCATCAGTTGGGGGTCTCATAAGAGATTCTGGGGAAGATTCAGGTTTGGTTTTTATGAACTAACACAGGGTGTTTCCCCATTGCAGGTTGAGCTTCTTGCAGGCCTGAAAGGCATTCGATTGGCACTGGAAAATGGATTCAATCAGATCTCATTGGAGATGGATAGTCAAAGCGCAGTGAGCATTATCAATGGCAAACTTGAGCCTCCATGGAATTGTCTTCAACTGGCCAGACAATTGGCGGACCTTATGAGGCAAAACAATATTCAAGCTCTCCACATCTACAGAGAAATCAATGGCCCTGCAGACTTCTTAGCAAAGTTGGGACAAAAGAGGCTGGTCTCACAGCATTTCACTGATTTCAGATGCATCCCACAACTGAAGGAAAAGCTTTTGGAGGACAAACTACACTTTTGGAGAAGAATCAGAGTACAAAACAGGACTAGCTAGGCTGGAGTGTAATTCGACACTAGGGTGGTGGAGTTTTACACAAACAGAAGGGCTACTCCTGTTTTTCTGATTAGCATATATGTTTGGATGACCATACTACTCATTCTTTTGTACAGGCTTTATGTATATGGCATAAGCCTATAACTGTAGGAACTGTGACAATTAGTGTCCAATTCTCTCATGTATCTATCTTTTGGACTATCTCTATGGGTATTTAATCCCAACTTGAAGGCTTGGGGAGCCATAATAAAATCCCCTCCTAATAAAAAAAAATTTAAAAGTAGCCTAAAGCAGCTGCTTTAGGCCTCGTTTTACATCGGTATATGTAAAATATCGATGTATAAAAAATGTTCCATTATTTAAAATCCTCTCAGCACCCCATTTTCACAGTACCAAATTTATATCTCTCACTCAATACCATCTCCATCACTACCCATCTTTGTTGAAATCCTACTTAGGTTGATGGTGTGCCCATTTTGTATGGTTATATTAGGACTTTTAGGATTCACTTTTGTACACTTTTGTGCTCTAAATGTGGCATTTTGCCTTGAAATTCTCTAAGAATAGTTAAAAATGACTTTTACACTTTTATTACTTTTCTAGAGGATTTTGTGTGACAAAGAAATTTGTTTGAAGACTTTGAAGACTTTGAAGAATACCTTTGAAGATTTGAAGATTTGAAGACTTGTATTTGAGCTTTTAAAGACTTGAAGAATTGAGGATAAGCAAAGTGAAAAGGAGGCCTTGAAACAAAAAGAAGAAAGAAATCATGCTGAAACTAGGCTCGGTCGCGACTCACGACGAACCCATCGCGACTCGCGAGGGACGTTTGGCCAGAAAACTTTCTTACTTTTTTGTACTATAAATACTCACCTTATCCTCTGCTCTTCATACCCCTTCTTCTTCTTGCATTTTTCTGGGTTCAAACCCTAGTTTTTCTCTTCATTCTTTTCTTAGTTTTTGTAGGTTAATCATGTCTTTTAATTATCTAGCTTAGTTTAATCTTGGGAGCAATTGGTTGAAGCTTCCATTTCTATGTCTTGAGAATCATATCTATCTATTTAGTGCTTTTGCTATTGTGCATTTATTGAGCTTTGAATGTGAATTGTTAATGGAGTTGAAGTTGTTGGAAGCTTGAGTATATGAATTGCTTGTATGATTACTTGTTAGGGTTGGGAGAAAGTAGCTAATTCTCCCCTCTTTTAATGTGGAATCCAAGAGCATGAGTTAGAGCTTCTTAATGATGTTGATGTGTTGATAATTGCTAAATGAATATGGTGATGTTGAATTCGTTGTCATGTTTGTTTTAGGTAGCAAATGAGAGAAGTCAATGAATGTCGATTTTTCTTGACTAATCTTGTATAAATGCATGATTAGTGGAAGTAGTGAATACATTGTTTCACTCTATCTTGAAGTATGTGTTATTTAGTTTTCATTTGTTCTTAATGCTATGTTTTGCTTCATTTATGCCATAGGTTGTTTGAGAATTGGAAGTGTTAGCATGATTGAAGTGTTAGGGTTTTAGGAAAGTGACGAATTCCTCAGCTCATTTGCATGAAAATCTAAGAACATGAACTTAGAACTTCTTGTGTATAATGTGTGGTAATTCTTGCTAGATAAGTATGTTGATGTGGATTGTTCTCATATTTATCCTATAGATGCAATGAAAGGTTGAACCTTGAATGTGGTTTGTTCTAGGTTTAGCCTAATGAATGCTATGTTTGGTTAAATGGCTATGTCTTTTGTAGAAGGCTTGTTGTTATCAAATCTATGGTCCTTTGTGTACAATGCCATTGATGAAATACCCCTATGATGTTGTTTGTCTTGGGTGATCATCAATGAGGTTTGCAAACGGTCGTTGTTTGTCTTTGCAAATTACTATTAAGAAGGAATGAATGTTAATCTTCCATTGGCATTCCCCATAGATAATGAATGTGATAGAATGAGTGAATGGTTCAATGATCTACATTAAGTTTGCTAGTTATCTTGTCTTTTAACTTTCATAACTTAGGAAAACCAACCAACCAAAAACCCCCATTTACTCACTTTTATATGTGTATATATATACTTCTATCATAATAGCAACCTTTTACGTTTAATTGCTTAAGGATATCCCTCTTCTTCGTGGACAATCCCGACTTGCCGCTATCTACTTAGTTGTGCATAGTAAGCATTAAGGGCTTATAAATTTAACTTTGAGAGGTATGACGATGACCTCCCAGTTGACAAATAATCATGTAAACCACTTTAACGCCTCTACGAAATAGAACCATTGAGAATTTGACATCATGAATAGCTTGACTTGCATGTAAGGTGTTTAATGAAATGCTTCAATGTGTTTTTTAGGAAAAGCCTCCCAAATCCAATTCGATAAGGATACGCCATTCACCGTCCCCATCATTGCTGAAAGTATCACCGCACAACTACTCGGATGGTACCTTCGTGTTCGAGGAGGCTAGGTTGGTCTATGGATATTAAAAAAGATGCCGTCATCACATAGAGAGAGGAATTGGAGAATCTTCCCCATTCGAACAAACTATCAGGAAGCTTGGGTGGGAAAAATTCTGCCAGACTCCACAACCATTCAACCTGACCATTGTAAGTGACTTGTATGCAAACTTGAAGTGCGGGCCGAGTTACGATCCCGTGTATTGTAGGTGTAAAACTGTCTCTGTCACACCAGAATCTATCAATGGCTTTTTTGGATTGCCCAATGCTTCAAATGATATGAACGAGTTTCTTGCTGTCCATTTTCTAGGGTGATAACAGCTTTATTCTACAATAACCAATTGAGAAGGAGATCATTGGGACAGTAAATAGGGCAGATACGAACACATATGAGTTGATCAAAGTAGGTAGGAGCAAAATACCTAAGAAAACTCTAACTCCGAAAATGAATGAGTGGTACCACTTTGTAGCGTCTAGAATCCATCCAGTAATTGTGAACACAGAAGTCCACAAAATTTGCATCACCTTTTTGTATGCAATAAAGAAGGAGCTTCTACTGCAGAGTGAACAGGATCAGATGGGATCTTATGCCTATTCCAGTATCATCTCTGAACTTTGTTCAAGAGCGGGAGTTAGTGCCCATGCATATGACGTTTATGGCCAACCAATGGGTAAGATATAAGTGTACTCTCTCCATAGACAGACATCTAACACGTCTTTCGCTACTATTGAATCCAGAGTTGCTGCATTGGAGGTCAGTGTAGCAAACTTACTTGATGAATCCAAATATTAAAGATCCTAGCACGAACATATAGCCAAGGTTATGACATATCAATTTCCTAAATCCGTGGAAGCAGTCGGAAATTTCCCAGCCTTTTGCGGTAGAACCATTTTCTCGTTATTATTCACAGAAAACTTGTAGTAGTAGTTAGAAATATTAGATTCTGTACTGAACATTGATTGGGCTGCACTTAGACAGTTTGACATTTTTACTTTTAACAAACATGCACGATGATGAATCGAATAAAAAATTTGTACACCGTGTTTTTGAAATTTTGCGGTCAAATACACTCATGAAGACTAAAAAGATAAGCCGATCGTAGTTGGCCTAAGTGGTTACTTCAGGACCGCCGAATGTGGTGCATTATATAACGAGAAAGGTTAGAATGAAAAAAATTGTAGTATTAGGAGCTATAGAGGTTCCCCAAGTAAAATTGTGGGCAATAGTGTAATTTAGGAAAATATAGTGCAGACATTCACTGTTGGTTTTACAGGGCCTTCCGTCTGCCAGTAGGGTTTAAAAATGCATTAACACAATCATAATGTATTGAATTGCATATATGTGGAGCCAATTTTATATTCGGACCCTTCAAAGATTATTGGAGGGACTAAATTGAAAAATGTAAAAACTATACTCGTAAATCAAAATTGCAATCCGATCAAATCGGATGGTCAACAAAACAACCATTTTGTATTTACAAGTTCCACATGCGGGGAACGAATGGGTCTGGACTCCATATTTAGTTTGGAAGATGTTCGGATTACACATAGAAACATCTAAGTAAACCCTTGGCGTTTACTCTACAACACCTACTAGCGCTTTAGGACGAATCACCACCCGACCACAAATATGTTGCAATTATGATTTAAGCCTGGAATATTAAATTTGATAATTTATGTAGTTTCCTAACATGTCGTAATCGCATGTCACAGTTCGGGGGACCTAATTGCAATAAATGCATATAATCAATTTTACGGGCTCCTCAGTACCATTGAGGTACGGAAACGTTAGTTATTCAATCTGGAGCTTCCTAAAATTCCATTTGGACCGATGGAAAAGAGCTTCAAGCTGTGGAACAAAATGTTTGGGGTCAATATGCAAATTTTATGAAATTAAACAATGCTTAGTAACGTCAATGTACAGTGCCCATGTGTGGTCGATATTTGCATGAAACTACTAGTAAAAATTCTATTCTTAATAATTAAACGTCAATTTGATTAATTGGGGTTGTTTAAAAAATGCACGGAAGGTAAATACAATAAGTTGGAATTTAAATAAATAACAATATTTTATATACACTAGTAATATTAAACAACTACAAGTGTATATGTTCAATTTTTCGGCGCGCAATTCAAAAATTTCAATTTCTTTAATTTTTAATAAGGCGCAAAAACTTTTACACCGGTAATTTGTGTTTTTGCACCGGTAAATATAGTGGTGCTGAATAGTTAGTCTACAATTTCAGAGGTTCCTCTCAGGTTCAACATATTTTTCCAAAATAATATTTAAAGCAGCCGCACGCAGCTTCTTTTTGTGAAGTATTACACCGGTATCAGCATTTTCTACACATGTACTTGTTACCGGTGTACAACAGTTAGCCTAAAATTTCTACCCCAGTACTTGCATGTAGCTATTTTTTTCCTTTCCTACATTGGTACACTTACCAGTGCTGAATAGTTGGCCAAATTTTTTATCCGTTTTCACTAATTTTATACCGGTACTGTACATATTACCGGTGTAAAAAAATGTCTCATATGAATCTAATACTGTTTCAGAAGGCCATAACTCCCACAACTCCTCCTATTCTCATCAAACACTTTCAAATTATCTTTTAAAACCGCCTTCCACCACTCCAACCATTCAATTCAAGCATAATTGAACAACCACAACTCCTCATCAACCATTGTAATTCCCATCATTTATCCTATAAAGTGTGGAGCAACACAAGAGAAGCAACAAAAATGCGAGAGGAACTTGGAGAGAAGAAAGTACTTGGCGAGTTCCAAAACACCATTACGTTCTTGGTGATTTCGAAAAGGAGTAGCTATAAAAACTCTCCATTGGTAAGGGTAAATGTTTGCGTTTATGTAACCATGGGTTACCATATCAATTTCTCTTCAAGAAACCATTCCAACCCTCACACAGAACACATGTTTGATCAATTGCCTCTATGAACAAAAACATGTAAATTGACAAAAAGTTGAATGGGTAACTTGAATTATATTTTTATACAATTGTGGGGTTAAAATGTTTTGCGTTTTATGTGGATGGATGATGTAGTACTATATTTTTTGGTTGGTGATAATATTGATAGTAACATTAGAGGGGAAGTGATAATTGCTCGGTTGTATGCCTATTTTGTGAATCCAAAGACATTAGTATGGTATTCTATCAATTTCTATAGGCTTCCATTTCCTTCTATATCAAGTTCTATGCCTTAATTGTTCAAGTTCTATGACATGTTATATAAACTTTCATGCCTTAAATAATGTATTTTTATGTATGAATTGTTCAATTTCTATTCCACGTTTTGCTCAAAAGTTCTCCGGAATTTGTTGATCAAGTTCTATGCCACGTTCTATCAATGTTAATCTTTAAGTATCGTTATTGTATGGATTGAGAATTTTCAATTCTACTGCTTTAGATGCCGCCAAAGAAGGGTAAATCAAACATGAAGAGGAAGAAACCAGTTACAAAGAAGGAGGAGGAGGTGAAACATGTGGTCGATGAGAAGGTTAATGTGGCAGACCAGATAACCTTTGCCAAAAAGGATACCGTTGAAGATACAATTTGAGGAAGATGCAACGCAAACAAATAACCCAACTAGTGAAGGGAGGGAAGAAACCACGGAACATGGTGATGTTATTGTAAGGGATGTTGAAGGAGTAGACGCTGGTAAACAGTTGGCCAAAATACCAATTCGCAAGGGAAAGGGAAAGAGCACCATAAAAGGAAGGCCAACTGTTAATGAAGCGAATGACAACTTAACAAAAGCTGGAGGGAAAAATAAAGAAGGATGGGACAAGTTTGAGGTAAAAAGTTATTTGAGGAGGCGAGGAACTAGCACGTGCCAGTCTGTGATGCTGGCAAAGCATAACACTCAAACTCTTGTTGCATTTGAGTTCCGTGGGAATCAAGTGGTATGCATTAAAAATTGGTCAACGTGGAACACTTATGGAAATTACGATTTTTGGCACCGCATCAGATTTGGCACATGCAAACGCTGGAGCGATGTCCCTGAAGATGTTGAGGAAAGGCATGGAAGGATGTTCTGGTAAGAGTCTCGACAATTGTAATTTAGAAATTTTATTCACGTTAAAATCTTAGTGAATACATGATTAATGACATGCCTTTTGATATGATTTGTTCTAGGACAGCTTCACAATTGAAACACCCGTGATAGACAAGCAACTAAAAATATTGAAGAAGAAAGTTACAGAGAGGGCAAAAAACCAACATGGGAATTGGAAGACAAAGGTGGCAAATACGTATATTCCGGACGTGGACAAAGGTATAAATAAAATAGGAATACCAGCATGGGAGAAGTACAAGTGGATGGATGAAGACGAATGACACTTGTTTGAAAAGAGGCGCCGACATCCAGATTTTCAGGTATGATGAAAAAATTAATACTTGTCAATAGCTATGTTGCCCACAAATTCTATTCAACTAAATTTTTATTTATAACAATATCAGAGGCTCAGGGTGACAAATATTGAACGCAGCAAGGGCAGGGATTATACACACCACACAGGTAGAAGGGGTAATCGATACATCTATGAAAAATTGACTAAGGACCTGAAGGAGAAGGAGATAATGAGGTTGACCTCCGAGGGATTCACTGACTAGGAGATTGAGCAACAACTCAGTCAAAAGGATTTCACACCTGACAGATCTCTTGTCTACCTTGAGGAAAACAAAGATAAGAAAGGGTTATACACATCGAAATAGGTTGTGAATATCGTAGACCTTATGTTGTAAGTTACACTAAAATCGACAATTGAAATTAATTTTTATATGTATTTTACATTATTCATATAAACAATTGTGTTCCTATGTGATTCTTAGTTAAAATGCATTGGAACTGCATCAGGTGAAGACATCCTCATAAAAGTGACAAATAAAAAGGTCCACCCGGGGAGGATAGGAGAACTCAGATAGGTCTACCTCCAGTGGTGGCTGCTTCTCATCTTTCCTGCAGCAGGTGCGGTAGCAGTTCCTCAGCCAAAGAGATAGACGATAGGAGACTATCTAACAATCAAACGGTCATGAAAACTATGGTATCGTACCTGGAGCAGTTGGTGAAGGGCTTAGCATCTGCAAGTGGTTTTCAGATTCCGCCAGGCCTAGAAAATCCCAAAAGGTTTATAGAGAAGGCAATGGATGACATTGCTGCAGCTGCTACAATGTCTGGTGAAGAGCCCAACGACGGAGAAGGAGATAAAGAGGTACACCTTCAATAATCTATGCATGTCCTATACATTGAAATACACATCTAAAATATCTCCATAACCATTTTATCTATTCACTAAAATACTATGCAAATAGGATGGAGAACACACGACTCTTTTCATTAAAGACACATACCCGCCTAAATGACTATTTTGCCAATTTTAGCACTTGTTGTGTCATTTTTTGGATACCGGTGTTAAAAAATTAAAAATATATATATATCATCCCCTTCTCACATGGGCCCATTTTTCAGGCACCGATTCTGGTTCTATAATTTTACATAGGCACTGGTACACTCGCTTCGTACCGGTGCTAATATTTTTCGTCCATTTTTTACGCGCCAAAGACACTATTGCGCACATAGAACCCTTTTCCAGCACCGGTCCCTTGCACGTTATTTGTTTGTACTGGTGCTAGTTCCTATGTATGGCACCCGTTTTGAGCACTGGTTACAAAATTTCGGTGTTGATAATCTCTGCCAACACTAATTTTCTTGAATTTGGTCATAAAACCGGCGCCTTTCATAATATCAGTACCGGTTTTTTTCCCCACGGGCAAAGTATCGATGCATATGTACCTGTTTTCCAGTAGTGTCTTTGCAATTTAATCCATTGTCTCGCTATAAGACCGTCTCGCACAAGACTGTGTCTTATTGCAATAACCGGCTTAAGTGTGGCGCCGGTGCTAAAGTACCCGTCGGTGAACATTAATTTTGGTGGGTGAACCGTACAAATAATTAAAAAATATATTTTATGAGTGAGTTTAAATCAAAATAAATCATCCAATAATTAATTTTATTAAAACATGAACACAAATGTAAACACAATATTATGTAAATCCAATGCACGTATTGTCTTGAACAAAATAAAACACGCAAGAGGATCTGATAACACTGTTGGGAATTGATTGCATCTAATTTAGCAGAATATCAATAACCATATTCAAGATCTCATACATGTAATCAATCTGAATCTATCTAAGGGTATAGATTACCTTTGAAGCGTGCGGAGAAACATTCAATCACGGAGATGAAACCTTATATGCGATCCCTCTATACGTATCCACTCGGCACGGTCAGACCGCTTACACCGTTGTTAACTTAGAACATATCAGCAAGCAAAGATGATCGCATCTTCCTTCTTCTCTTTTACGGCGAGGTTGGTTGATAAGAATGGTAGGACTATTTGGATTCTATCGTCTAAAACGGCTAGAGTTCTAATGTTTGTCGTTGTGTTTAATCATGTAAAGTGTCTACTTATACATAATAAACATAATATTAAACCCTAATCCTAAGTTAATTTGAGCCTAGCCCAATTGGACTTAATGAGTTCTAAAGTCATTTCTCATATAAGTACTATCTTGGCTCTTAGCTTAATAGGTATTTCTTTTTATCCAATTTTATACTTTGTGTGTGACCCTATAGGTTCAGTCATAATAGCTGCAAGGCCAATATAATTGATGTTAGCTTATCGAAAGTGGTTTCCATCTAAACATTCTGATCATTCTGGTCACTCAAATAACTGAATTAGTTATCTTCGTACTTTGATGTGCCCATTTTATATGGTTGTATTAGAACTTTTAGGATTCACTTTTGTATACTTTTGTGCTTTAAATGGGACATTTTGCCTTGAAGTTCTCTAAGAAGGATTAAAAGCGACTTTTACTCTTTTATTACTTTTCTAGAGAATTTTGTGTGACAAGGTAATTTGTTTGAAGACTTTGAAGACTTTGAAGAATACCTTTGAAGATTCGAAGACTTGTAATTGAGCTTTTGAAGATTTGAAGAAGTGAAGAGAAGAGGAGGATATGAAACAAAAAGGAGAAAGAAGAAATGGTGCTGGACTTGGAGACCGTCGCGTGGTCATCGCGAGCACGTCGTGACTTGAGACGTACGAGGGGTTAAAAACCCTTCCTGCTTTTTGCACTATAAATACTCACCTTATCCTCTCCTCTTCAAGAAACTTTTGACAGCCTCTTCTTCTTGCATTTTTCTTGGTTCAAACCTTAGTTTTTCTTTCTTTCTTTTCTTAGTTTTTGTAGGTCAATCATGTCTTTTAATTGTCTAGCTTAGTTTTATCTTGGGAGCAAAGGATTGAAGCTTCCATTTCTATGTAGTAAGAATCACACACACACACACACACACACACACACACACATATATATATATATATATATATATATATATATCTATTTGGTGCTTTTGCTATTGTTCATTTATTGAGCTTTGAATGTGAATTGTTAAAGGCATTAATGTTGTTGGAAGCTTGAGTATATGAATTGCTTGTATGATTACTTGTTAGGGTTGGGATAAAGTAGCTAATTCTCCCCTCTTTTAATGTGGAATCCAAGAGCATGAGTTAGAGCTTCTTAATGATGTTGATGTGTTGATTATTGCTAGATTAATGTGATAATGTTGAATTTGTTGTCATTTTTGTTTTAGGTAGCAAATGAGAGAAGTCAATGAATGTCGATTGTTCTTGGCTAATCTTGTGTAAATGCATGACTAGTGGAAGTAGTGAATATATTTTGTCATTCGTTTTTTAAGCCTTTGTTATTTAGCATTCATGTGTTCTTAATGCTATGTTTCACTTCATTTATGGCATGTGTTGTTTGAGAATAGGAAGTATTTGTATGATTGAAGTGTTAGGGTGTTAGGAAAGTGACAAATTTCTTAGCTCCTTTGCATTAAAATCTAGGAACATGAACTTAGAACTTCTTGTGCATAATGTGTTGTGATTCTTGCTAGATAAGTATGTTAATGTGGATTGTTCTCATATTTATCCTATAGATGCAATGAAAGGTTGAACCTTGAATGTGGTTTGTTCTATGTTTAGCCTAATGAATGCTATGTTTGGTTAAATGGCTATGTCTTTGGTAGAAGGCTTGTTATTATCAAACCTATGGTCCTTTGGGTGAAATGCCATTGATGAAACACATGTATGATGTTGTTTGTCTAAATGAGGTTTGCAAATGGTCATTGTTCTTCTTTGCAAATTACTCTTAATAAGGAATGAATGTTGATCTTCCTTTGGCATTCCCCATAGATAACAATTGTGATAGGATGAGTGAATGGTTCAATGATCTACATTAGATTTGGAAGTGGATATTGATTGCCCCCAAGGTTTTATCTTTTTGTAGTTTTAAAACCTTTTTTCTTAGTTTCGTTTGATGATTTAGCATAGTTACTTGACTTTGCTAGTTGTTTTATCTTTTAACTTCCATAACTTAGGACCACCAAACAACCAACCCCCCCCCCCCAATTTACTTAATTTTATATGTGTATATCTATCTACTCCTAGCCTAATAGCAACCTTTTGTGCTTAAACGCTTTAGAAAATCCCCCTTCTTCGTCGATGACTCCGACTTGCCGCTATCTACTTAGTTGTAGATAGTAAGCATTTAGGGCTTATAAATATTAACTTTGAGAGGTACAGCGATGACCTTCCATACTTAATCCTCAAACTATATTATGGAAAATGCACATATACTGAAAGACACTATTCCAATGGTTATTAATGCTAGATGAATGTGATAATGTTGAACTCTTTGACATGTTTATCCTAAGGTAGCAAGTAAGGGAGAATCTTGAATGTTTAACTTTCTTGATTTACCCTAATAAATGTATTAATTGGTTAAATGTTTAGACACTTTGGTTTAATGTTTGTATATCAAGCTTATTGATTCTTTATGCATAACTCTATTAGTGGGATATCTTTTAGGCGTTGATCATCTAAAACAATCATTTGTGAAGTTTACAAAGAGATGTTGAATTCACTCTTTTAAAATACACTTAAGAAGAATGAGACATATACCTCTACAAGAGGTAGTCATGATAATTGAATAGGCTGTAGATTCAATGATAGATAGGAGTCTTGGAAGTGGAAATGAATGCACCCAAGGTGTCATAAATTTGTGTTTAATCCACTCTTTGTTGTTTATTTGCGTGATTAGCTCACCATCTTTTATATGCTAGCTGATTTGTCTTTTAATTTCATAACATAGAAAACCAAACTCAAACCCCCCTTTTTATCCATATACATATGTATATATATGTATACATATGTATATATATGTATACATATGTATATATATGTATACATATGTATATATATGTATACATATGTATATATATGTATACATATGTATATATATGTATATATATGCATGGACACTTAAGAAAATACTTCTTGTTCATGCACGATCCCTCTTACGACAACGTAACTGGAGTAATAAATTGAACATTTGAGAGGTACGACAACGATCTCCCACCTATGCTCAAATTTCTCCCACACAGCCAATACCTATAGGCGATCCTTTGCACGATGAGCAGGTAGATTAAGGAGATGATAAAGGCACAAGGAAAAATGGTAGTATTTATAACTAATTTTTTGTGTGGTGTGGTGGTTGTATGTAGGTGGTTGTGCAGTGTGGTCGTGGTGGTGGTTGTGCAGTGTGGTCGTGGTGGTGGTTATGCAGTGTGGTTGGAAGAGTTTGCTTTGGTGGTTGTGTGGTACGATGAAGGAGGTATGGCTGGAGGATGTAGAGGTGAGGTAGTGCGGCGTGGCTGTGTGGTAGTGCGGTGTGGCTGTGATGGTAGTGCAGTGTGGCTAAGGAGGTGGTGGTTGGAAGTGGTGTGGAGGTTGTTACTGGAGAAGTTATCAATGAAAGTATTGGCAGAGAAGTTTTTGGACGGTGGTGGTTATTTGTTTCAGGGATAAAAATCTCCAAAAAAATAGAAATTAACTCATGGAAAAATTTACCTTTTCAATTCCAATCAATGGCGATCTCTGGGATTAGGGGTACTATTTTCAAAGTCATTATCTGCTAGGGTATGATTGCAATTTTTAAAAATAGGGGTCATATCTACATTTTTCTTAATGGGGGATATGGAAGCATTTTTTCCGTCAGTATTACGAAAATGAGTGGGTCTCCTGACAGGCGGTCTGTCCATAAGCTTATGGACATGCCACTTATTTCTTACCTTACACACGGCATTTCTTCAATTATATACAAAATTTAAAATTTTTTAAAATATTTTTTTATATCATATATTTTTATATTTTAACCTTCAAATACATATTATTACTTGTTTTAACTTATAAAATGTAATATTTAAATTTTATAAAAAATTACAATATTTAAGACAAATGCCCCTGAGCACTGTCCATAAGATTATGGAAAAGCCGCCTTTCCTGAGACTTTCCCTATTTAAATACATTATTTTTTGGGATTTCCCCAGTACCTGCACACAAAATTGATACTGCATAGCCGCTATTTGATTGCATGCCGATGGAATTATGCGGTTTCTGGAAGCCCTTATCGTGAAACCGGAGTCCCCAACCTCGGGTGAGCAAGGAGGAGCCGTTGCAGAGTGGTTTCAGGAGTGCCATGGCATGTGGCACAACCTGTTCTTGATTGTCTCGTCTGCTTTGTTTGTGCTCTACTTGGCTTTCCAAGCTAGGAAAAGCGTTGCAAAACTCTCAAATGCCAGATCCCACATCATCGTCGCTTATTACGCTTTCCTCTGGGTCGTTAGTCTGCTCAATCTCCTCTGGTGCTCTCTCCAGGCATGGGAATGTGCGTCAGGAAAAGAGGTGAAATGGAGCATTTTATCTTTGTTTACCACGTCAGGGATGTTGTTTCTCGAAGTGAGCTTGATGGCCTTCTTGTTGCAAGGAAATTATGCCAGTGGCCAGGAAGCTTTAACACGGACCTTTGGCATATCAGGCTTCATCATTGGTATAGATATCTTTCTCAAGGGTATTTACACATTTGGATTCGGCATATCGTTGTTCACCGATAACCCGGAGAGTCATCGGGCTAAATGGGGCTTATGAGTGGTTCATAAGTTAGTGGTTGCTGGAGTTTATGGGCTTATATTCTTCCTCTATCGGTCTAGATGGAGAGATAGATTGCCAGCTAGACCTGCATTCTACAACTATATTTCCATCATGTTTTGCTTTAATGTCTCGGAAATGCTTGCATGTGCACTTGCGGTAAATGGAGCTGCATTTGGCCTCTGGTTGAATGAGATCGCCGTTGTTTGCTATCACTCCTTTTATCTTCCGCTGCTGTTTTTTTTTTTTTTAAATTAAACCATCCATAGATGGGGGAAATTATATTAGCCTTCCCAAGCCATAAATAATAAACAGATTAAAAGAAGCCGTAGCTTAGGTAAGTTATACATTCAGAGCTTATTGCTCTTGAAGCAACCTTTGTTGCTTCCAAAAGAATGAGAATAGAGAAGTGTAGAAACCGGAGGATTACAAATACTAATGACTAGGTAATCGGATCTCGAACTTCTTAGTGAATCGAATGAACGAAACACAAGTCAGTCAGAGAAAACCTTTACCTAAATCATAAGCCTATCCTCTAAGCTAATAGTGTAGGAGATAGCAAAATGTAAAACCTTTCCAACTGTATTTGTGGTTAGCATCAGTGAAGGGCAACTAAGCCCTGACCATGATTGATATCTTCAAAACAGTGAAGGAGATCAGCCATCACTGTGCCCAATATGATCTCTGTAGCTTCCAGCAAAATTGACATAACAGTAGATCACTTATGTCAGCAGAAGAAGATGACTAATTGGAGATGAATCCGAATACCCGCCATAATTGGTTCTGCTCTCTGAGTGGAAGTAATCCATCCTCCTGAAATATGAAATAGGGTCAGTAGCATCTGTTTCAGATATCAATCCGAATAGAAGGAGTACCCATCTGGTCCAATCTTATCAAACCTTGCACAAAATTAGTTAAACTTTGAAAATGAAGGAACGATGAGGATGACAGATTATTTAAACAATCCTTCGCTAGTTTATCTGCCACTAAGTTGCCTTGTCTATGAACATGCTTGAGAAGAATCCCTCCCAGGAGTTTATTGATCTCATCAGCCAGACTGAAAACTTTCCATGGTGACTTATAAGGATCTAGTACATACCCGATGGCATTTAGACAGTCAGATTCTAAATAGTAAGAGAGATTAAATTCTGAACCTGCTCTTAATGCAAACCTTATTGCTTTCAGTTCTGCCTCTAAAGGTGAGTAGGCAGGGGAGATCTTAGTATGAGCAACAATAAATCCTCCCCTACAATCCCTTACAATCATACTAATGTCACACATTTTCGTTTGACAGCACCATGCAGCATCGACATTGAAAGATGCTGGAGGAAGATTTGAATCTAGAAAATGTGTACAACTCGGAAATGAAAGATGCTGGCTTCTTTGATACTGATTGGGAATAAAGGCTGCATTGTAAATCGTGATGCCGTTGTAAAATCTGTAAATAAGATTTCCACTCTTTAGTACTTTTACATCTTGTTAGACTGTTCTACTCTACGTTCCCAACTTGAGGAAGTACGGATTCTTCTCTTGTTACTACGCCTATCACGTCCTGATAATAGGTTATAGTTTTTGTCCCGTTTGTTTAACCCTTCATAACTATGTATTTTACAAAAGCATATGAGCCTTCTGACTTAAAAAAAAAATAAAAAATTCGTGGTTTACTTTTTCATGTAAACATACTACTTAATATCAATCCAGATTCATTCCCATTTGTATTAATTGCCAAACACTTCCATACACGTGTACTGGATTATATTTTTACCACATTTTCCATCAATTAAGTACATAATAATAATTTATATTGCATCATTTAGAAGTAAATTAAAAATATATAGATTCAAAAGTAAATACTATCAACCGTGCAACGTGCAATAAATTTTTTTTAAAAAAATTTTAAGCACCCTAAGGTGGGGGATATGTATTAGGTTCCCCATACCTATGTAGAAATCAAAAGATGTACAAAGGTGTTTGGGATATTACATCGGTAAGGCAACCCCGTTGCCTTCAAGAGAATAGACTAATTATAGTGGACTGGTGGATGTAAACTGAAAGGAGTTGAAACTTGCTGGGCCGGGGTCCGGTGGTGTGCTCGAGGAGTGATGTGTTCTGGGTGTCGAGTGTTGTAGTTCTCGAGGGGTGGTGTGCTCGTGTTCGAGAGGTCCATAGTTGTTAAGTGCCTTAGTTCTCGAGGGGTGTTGTGCTCGTGGTCGAGGGCTCCATAGTTCGAGGGCTTTAAGATTCGAGGGCTCCATGGTGTCGGGACTCCATGGGGCGAGGTCTGTCGGGCGCGTTCTCGATGCTCCAGTCTCGAGGTCTCGTTGCCAGTCTCGAGTTCTCGATGCTCCATGAGGCGTGTTTTCGAGTCTCCAGTCTCGAGTACGTCGGTCTCGAGTGCTCGCTGTTCCGATCTCGAGTGGTCAATGTTCCATTCTCGGGTGCTTCAGTCTCGAGTGCTTGATACTCCAGTCTCGAGTGCTCGATGTATCAGACTCGAGTGATCGATGCACCACGTGCTCGAGTGCTCGATGCGCGAGTGCTCGAGTGCACGATGCTCCAAGGTCGAGTGGTCAATGCTTCAAGCTGAAGTATTCGAGTGCTCAATGCACCTGGCTCGAGTGCTCGATGCACCAGGCTCGAGTGCTCGATGATCCAGACTCCAGCCGTGCTCGATGCTCCATTCCTGAGTGGTTGATGCTCCTGTCTCGAGTGCTCGATGCTCCATTGTTGAGTGCTCGAATACCCATCTCGATTGCTCGATGCTCCATTCTCGAGTGCTCGAATACCCGTCTTGATTGCTCGATGCTCCATTCTCGAGTGCTCGAATACCCGTCTCGATTGCTCGATGCTCCATTGTCAAGTGCTCGAAAACCCACCTCGATTGCTCGGTGCTCCATTGTCGAGTGCTCGATGCTCCAGGCACCAAATGAGAGCGCGACGCTCCAGGCTCCAGTGTCGAGTGCTCAATGTTCCAGTCTCGAGTGCTTGATGCTCCAATCTCAAGTGCTCGATGCTCCATGCTCGATGCTCCAGGTTCCAGGGATGAATGCTCGATGTTCCAGTCTCGAGTACTCCATGCTCCATGCTCGAAGCTCCAGGTTCCAAGTGTGAGTGCTCTGTGTTCCATTCTCGATTGCTCCATGCTTCAGTCTCGAGTGCTCGATGCTCCAGTCTCGAGTGCTCGATGCACCAGGCTCGAGTGCTCAAAGCCCCCGGCTCGAGTGCTTGATGCTCCAGCCCCGAGTGCTCGAAGCCCCGGGCTCGAGTGCTCGATGCTCCAGGCCCGAGTGCTCGATGCTCCAGGCTCAAGCAAGAGAATTGTCTATGTACAATGCCGTGATTCAAACTGATATACTTCGAGGTGTCCAGTTCTCGATTGCTTTGTAGCTCGAGGGTTCCAGTACACGATGCCACCAAAGCTTGATTGCTCGAGGGTGCAAAGGCTCTAGGGCTCCCTGTTCGAGTGTTCGACACTCCAGGCTCGATGGAAGTAGACTAAGCTCAAAGGTGTGTCCCTGCACAAAATGAAAGGAAAAACTCAGCAGTATCTATTTTTTAGCAGCATGCTTCTGTGTTCGGATGTAAGGAAAAATCATTTTTGTCCAGTTCAACAAGACCTCTGATGAAAACTGGAATGTTAGAGATGTTAATGTCATGTTGGGAAGGGTGGGTCGGTTTATGCTTTGAGGTTGCATCAGCAACTGCATTACATTCCCTATATACATGTCTTAAAATAGCTTGGTTAAGCTCAGTGTGAATTTGGAAAGCTAAGACATATAGAGACCATTTGGCATATCTGGGATTGTTTATCATGTTCACCGCGCTCATGGCATCCGATTCCACTATATAGGAACATCCGGGATCCAAACTGGGGAAGCATCTAGCTGCTGCCTGGATGGCCTTCATTTCCGCCTCTAAAGGTGTACTAGCAATGGTAGTGAAGGATTGTATTAGGCACAGCTTACCAGTCCAGTCTCTAGCTTTTAGGCCAATTGTGGACATGTCGGGAGACCATGATGAATCCACATTCACAGTTATACTGTTTTGTGGAGGCTTTTTCCAAGAGATAATGGATATCGAAGGCTTAGGTGGTGGTCTCAGAGGCAGAATGAGGGAGAAAATGGGATAGCTTCTGGTAAGATACATATTGGAGTGAGCAGGTTTAGCTGAGAATGACAGAAAGATAAGATCCCTCACTTCTTTAATAATTATTACTTGTGTAATTTTTTGTTGTCATAGAGGAAGGAATTTCTTACTTTCCATAATGACAAGCATATCAGAGATGACAACATTCTACCAATATCTCTATGCACCTTAGAGGGTTCAGTATTGTTCCAGTAGGCAAAAAACCTTAGGGTTAAGCTGTCTAATGTATCCATTTTTATCACCAGGATGTCAGAAGTATTATCCCAAACTGCTTGAGCTAAATGGCATGAAGTGAAAAAATGCTCCATTGAATCAGGATGATTGCATGCAGGACATTTCGAGGCTAAGCTAATACTACATTGGACTAAGATATCATCAAAAGGAAGGAGAGTATTCAGCAGCTTCCATGTGAAAATGGAAATCTTTTTATGGTAGTCTAGGGTTCCAAATATGTGCAGTGGCTAGAAAATTACCTGATTGCTGGGTAAGGCCTCTATATGTTAATTTGAAAGAGAAGATACTTGTATCTTCTAGTTTCCATATTAGTCTATCTTCCCTGTCTGTGTGAAGCTGTGCATCCTGCAAGAAAGTCAAAGTATCATGTTCCAGATAAGGTGAGATATTCTGCAGTATCTGGTTTTTTTCTCGGATGAAATTAGCAATGGTGTGATAGTAAAAGGGTGACAGGGCTGAGGGTGGGACATATTTAGAGAGCGGACCATTTGGGCACCAATTTGCATTCCAGCAATTACTCAATCCTTTACCATGTATGATAAGAGAGTTTTCTTTTGCAAAGGAGTTAATACTACATATCCTTTTCCAGGTATGGGATTTCTTATGGGACTGTGGAAGTGCCCATAGCAGTTTTGACCACATGGTTGTACCCAATTGGCTTTTCCACCATAGTTTGGCTGAGCATGAGTCAATTATAGTTCTTACAGATCTAAATCCTAAACCATTATGGAATTTATGTTTACACAGGTTAGTCCATTTCCTCCACACTTTGTGTAATTTTCCGTCCGTTTCTCCCCAGAAAAACCTTGTCATCTTCTTTTCCAGTGCTTTTATTATCTGTTTAGGGGCCTTTAGGACTGACCAAATATGCAGTGGGAGGGAATATAAACAAGATTCAATAAGCACCATTTTGCCTCCCAAACTTAACCACCTATTTTTCCAGTTTAGAAGCTTTCTATCTACAGCTTCCAACAAAGGTTCAAAATATACATTTAAAGTCCTACGTTTGAAAATTGGACATCCCAGGTATTTAAATGGAAATATTCCTTTCTTCATCCCTAAGATTGATTTTATCTGATTTATCTTAATAGTTGTTGCTCTTTTGCTAGCATAGAAATCAGATTTATCATAGTGTATCTTTTGCCCAGAAGTTAGTTCAAAAGTTTCTAAAAAGGCTTTTATTCTGATCAGATTTGACTTTGATGCTTGCATGAAAATGATAGTATCATCAGCATACCTCAGGTGAGATGCAGGTGTGATACCAGTGGGGAGCTGATAGTAACTGAGCTTTTTATTCATGAAAATAAAAGATAAGCTTCTGGAGAAAGCTTCAGAGAAAATGTTGAAAAGAAAAGGAGATAGAGGATCACCTTGTTTGATGCCCCTTGTAGCTCTGAAAAATCCAACCGGATTACCATTTATAAGAACAGAAAAGGAGGCCTGAGAAAGGTTGTTCATTACAGCTTTTAAAAAACTCCCTGTGAATCCAAATTTACTAAGAACCCTTTCCAGAAATTGCCAATTAACCCTATCAAAAGCTTTTCTAAAGTCTAATTTTAAAATGCAGTTTGGTATCCTATTTTTCTTGTCTAAGAACTTAATCATTTCCTGGAGGTAGAGTACATTATCAGATATGTCTCTATTTTTCATGAAAGCTGTCTGGTTAGGGGAAATTAAGTTGTCCATGTATGGTTTCATTCTTTCCATCAGCACCTTAGAACAGATTTTATTTGCAACATTTGATAGACTAATAGGCCTGTAATCATCAAAGGAGGAGGCTGTCTGTTTTTTGGGTATTAAGGCTATCCATGTGCTGCTAATTCCTCTTGGTATTTCTGAGCCTAGCAGGAAATCATTTACTGCATCTATTAGGTCCTGTTTGATTATATCCTAGCATTTAGCATAAAATTTTGGGGTAAAACCATCAGGGCCTGGGCTACTATTCCTATTCAAACTCATTACCACTTTTTTTAATTCGTCTTCTGAAACCGGTTTGGACAAAGACTGATTGTCCTGGGGAGATATTAGTTCTGGGATTTGGCTGAGAAAGTGGGAATAATATGTGGTAGTGTTGGGCTGATTAGGTTCAGAGAGCAGGTCAGAGTAAAAAGACACAGCCTCCTCCTGTATGTCAGTATGAGTTTCTAGCCAGAGACCTTGTCTATTTTTTAATTTTGAGATGTGTAGCTTGCAGTTCTTTTCCTGAACTGATTTATGAAAAAAAAAGCTGGGTTATTATCTCCAACTTTGGTCCAGTTAGTTCTAGATTTCAGCTTCCAAAATTTTTCTCTTTCTTTTAAAGCTCTAATTAGCAGGGCATTTTTCTCGTTCAGTTTAATTAATTCTGTATAAGTGCCTATGGAGTCATAGTTTATCTCTTGCAGTCTTAAATTTTCTTCAGCAACTAATACATTGGAATCAATGTTTCCAAAAGATTCTTTATTCCAGACCTTAATTACCTTTTTTAGCCTTATTAGTTTAAGATAAAGTCTGAGCATTCCTTGGTTAGGGATTGGTATGGCCCAGTTATTCCTAACCAATTCTATAAATTCTGATATGTTGAACCATGTGTTAAGAAATCTGAAAGGTTTTGGCTGGGAGGGGACTGTGGATGAGATTTGCAGAAAAAGAGGGGAGTGGTCTGAGGATTGCCTATTTAGTACTTGAATGGAAGATGCTGGGAATTTAGCATTCCATTGCATGGTACTAAGACCTCTATCTAGTCTTTTTGAAAGTAGGTTTTCTCAACCTAGAGTTAGTCCATGTATAGAGATTTCCCACTGTATTGATTTCCTGAATTCCATTAGTGGTTATCCAATTATTAAAATCTCTTATACTACCTAGACTTGGGTTGGAAGGTCCCCTGTATTCTGTAAGTGAAGAAATTGTGTTAAAATCACCTATGAAAATTGTTTCTGAAATTGGAAGGTGACTCAGGTCATGCCACAGGACCTTTCTGCCTTCTCTATTCCTAAGGCCATAGACAAAAACAGCATCCATTTCAATTTTTGTTATAACATGTGTAATTTTAGCATGTAAAAATTGTTCATGCTGGGACAGTAAGGCAACATTTAGAGTGTCATTCCAGAACAGCCATATTTTCCCATTTTGAAGAGGTAAGAAATGTGAATAACTAAGTTTCTCCATGTAGGAGTGACATTCACTGTTATCATGCATTGGCTCTATTATACACAACAGCTCAATTTTGTTTTTCCTGACGATGTGTTTTAATCTAAGCATTGAAGTCTCTAAACCCCTAAGGTTCCAGACCAGGAAATTAATGGAAGTGGTGTATGTCATTGTTCACCTGATTTGTGGCTTTTAGTATTGGATCTTAACATCATCTTATTTAACTGATTCAGGTAAGTGTTCTTCCTAGACTTGGACTTACCTGTAGTATTTATATTACTTGTTGATTAAGATTGAACATTAACCTGCTCAGGTATTGTAGTTGTGTCATTCAGGAAAGATGCTCCTTCCTCCATTTCTCCTAGCAGTGTTTGTTGTGGTGGATGATTCAATTCTTCCTCTGCTTCTGGGGATACACCTGCGTCCTGCAGAACAGAAAATCTATTTGCCATCTTTCTATGTTGAGAAAGTGGAGGATTAGTGTGCGAGAATTTGTGGGTAAAAAGTTTTTGGGATCCTATCTGTATATCGTCCTGAGCATAGACCTTGTGAGTTTTGTTATGGCTTGGTAGTGCTGTTGCATTGATCAACTCTGTAGTAGGTGATTCTGGGTCAGCTTGGGGTGAGTCTGTGAGGTCAAGGATTGGAGATGGATGAGGTGTGTGTGTTGTGTTACTTACTGGACTGACTTCTTGTAGTGCAATGATCTTAGCAGAGTTATTTTCCAAGTGCTTAGGTATGTAGGAGGATGGTTGCAGGGTAGGATTAGTAGTGGCTTTTTGATGCAGTAGTTGGTCTTTGAGATGGGTGCTGTTAGTAGGTTGTGGATCATTAACAATTTTAGGCATCTTCTCAAACTTGTTCCCTGTGGGTTGCCATTGTAGAGCTGCGTTAGTCTGGGTTAGGCCTCTACATTGGCTCAGTGAGTGTCCTAACTTAGCACAATTTTCGCAGTACAGGGGTATATCCTCATATTCAATGTTATACTTCCTATTTTTTGAGACAGAGCCTAATCTTATGAACTGATTTAGGGGTTTTTGCAGGTCTATCTCAACACAGAGCTTGATTGCAGAAGGGCTAGTTAGCATTTCAGTTGCTAAATATTTTTTTGATGAAATTGCCAATACTATTCCCAATAGCCTCTATAGATGAAGTATTGTAATAGTAAAGGGGAACTTCCCTGATTGTACACCAGATGGGGACGATCGGCGATTCCTTCTGTGTGGAGAAATCGGGCGACCATTTGAGGATCTTCATGTGAACTCCGTTGAAGCTCCACAGACCTTTGATCCAACAGCGTTGATAGTCGTTTGATAGTTCAAAGCGGATGAGTATATGTTTGTAGTCGAGCGACCCCAATTGGTATTTCCCAGAGAAACCCACGGTCTTGAAAGCCCCTTCCAGCTGCTCCATAGATAATCTCCCTTTGTTGAACTTACCCACGAGGGCATTCGTATAGTGAGCCGAGAGTGTGGACATGTCATCGTCAGAGTATAAACAAGCAGGTTCTCCGAGGTGTTCGGATTTTGGGGTGATCTCTGGATTGTTTGGTAGGGCTGAGAGGAATGGCGGGGCTTTCGATTGGAGCGCTACGATGAACGATTTAGCATTTGTGGTTGTTGTTTTGTCAGCCATGGTTTCCGATAAACGGAGCAACTCTCTCATCAAGGCGAGAGAGAGCCGTTAACGGCGGAGATGTGGCCGTTACCGGTCTCTACAGTAGAAAAACGATTACAGAGGGGGTGGAGGAGGAGAGAGATGAGAGAAAAATTAATGCAACGTGCAATAAGAATCTAACAAGTATTATTTCGATGGAATGCAAATCTTATTTAGAAAAATCTATTATTTTGTTGTATGAACTCATCTACTCCCTCCTCCGAGTTTTTAATATTGACACTCTTTCCTTTTTTGTTTGATCTTTTAATATTGACACATTCTTTTTTTGGTAAAATTAAGATTAATTTCATCCACTCAATTTACTTTTTACTCTTTCCATATAATCTCTTTTAGTCATTTTACTTTTAAAAAAAGTGTCAATTAATTGGATGCCAGTATATCTAGACCAGAGGGAGTAGGATCATTTTAATGGTAGACAAGTAAAATTTGAAATAATCTTTCTTTCTTTCAAGTAAGAAGAAAAGAAAAGGAATGTTCCCTCTATCCCAACCATTTCTGTAATTTAACTATTCATTTTGTTAAAATTGCTTAACTTTAACCTTAAATTTGAATCGATAAATAAGTTAGGATATTGTCATATTTGATTGTGTTAGATTCGTAATAGCATTAATTTTTACAATATCAAATTTTTATAACATGTATTTACATACAATTATAGATTATCAATGATCAAACTTTATTTTAGTCAACTAACGAAAGTCAACTTGTGCAGAATATACTATGACAGAGGGACTATTAAATATAGCTAGAAAGAATGACTTTAGAAGTTTGTGGGCACGTTCCAAATATCCTTTTCACCCATGTCTAAGTTTCCTAGGACAAGAAATAGATGTCAATCCATAGCTATCCTTCGCTTTTGTTCTTCCCTTTTGCCATTAACCAATAGAGAGAAAAACATGAAAGTAACCACTTGTTTGTGTTTCTTCTAAGTTACTCTTCAATTTCCTCTGTCCCAGCTAGTTTTACACTAATTTCTTTTTGGAATATTTCATCTATTTTTATATTCTTTAATTTATTTCTAATTTTAACTAAATTTTATTCATTTTGTAATTGGAATAACTCAAATATAAGGATGGAACAAAATGCAAAAAAAAAATAAAAAATAATTACTCCACCCGTACATGAAGCTCTTAGTATGAATTAATAGCAGGACGGGGGAGTCTGAATTAATGTGGTTGTAGTAATTCTTATAATAGTGGATCAATGCATGTCAAATTAAAAAGGAAAAAGGGTAAGATAAAAGTGAAATAAAAAGATTGAATTGTGGGAGCACTTGGGACAAGGGGCAGAGGAGACATATGTCATGCGTATATAGAAAATGGGTAAAGAAAGAATCCAAAACCAAGAAAAAAACAGCAAGATCCCAGAACCATATTTAAAGCTAGGTGGAGATTGCTTGTTATGAAATCCAAAGAAAGTATGGACAGTATTATGAGGGTGTTTTGTATGCACCTTCGTGCATAGTACTAGTTAACTAGAAATTAGAGTTGTTAATGTCTGATTCGAACCGAAAATTTGACACTGATCAAAACAATTGATTCAACTCGAAAATGAATTTAACCCGTGAGATATTAGCTAGAACCTAAGCTGACACAATTGAACTCAACTCGAATCCTGATTATAACCAGAGAAAGATTGATCCGACATGAACTCGACACGATCGAGTTCAACCCAAGACCCATTTTCGACCTGAGAGATATCAACCCAAGCCCAAATCCGACATGACCAGACTTAACCCGAACCTTAACCCGACACGATCAAACTTAACCCGAACCCAAACTCTACATGATCAAACTCAACCCGAAACTCAATCTAAACCTGAACACGATTCAACCTGGCCCACAATCAACCTGAACAATATTCAAGCCGATGAATCAACTATATAACCCTACATGTAATCAACGCAAAATGATAAATCAACTATATAACCCTACATGTAATCAACACAAAATACTTTTGATTTTTGTAATTGACCCAATTTGTAACGATAAAAAATTCCATTTACCTCATTATATAGTCGATATAAAGTAAACGTTAATATCTTTATAATTAAACAATTGATTGGTAACCTGAAATATTTGTGTGCATAAACCCAAAAGTTAATATCGTTATTATACATAGTTGCATCATTCAAACATGTTTATTGATAGCCGTAAAATTTACACTACAACATAAACAGGCTATTAGGATGCTTCCATTGATAGGATGCTTTTATAAAGAGTCTCATAAACGATCCGTTATCGTGAGTCCCTATAGATCATGGGTCGTTATATTAAGCGACCATGTAGATAAGATTTAGGATTGTTTTTATGCGTTCTATTATATACTTTTGGATCTCTTTTTTGTATCCTAAAATTAACATATTGGGTCGCTTTTTGCATCATAAATTAACATATTAAAACGCTTTTTTGCATCATGAAATTAATATATTGGGATCTTTTTTTGTGATTTATAATTATATATCAGGACGCTTTTATGTATACTGAATTTAACTATTGGGTCGCTTTTTTATGATGTATAATTGTATATTGGATCATTTGTTTTTGCATTCTAAATTGAACATATTCAGTCATTTTTTTGTGATATAGAATTGTATATTGGATCACTTTTTTGAACAGGTAAGAATTGACAGTAGGATGCGTATCTGGGATGATGCGCGAACCAAATAAGTATAATTATTGGAAAACTAACAGTTCAGATTTATCCTCCCTTATGAACACACACAATCTCACACATGATTACATAAGGCATAATTGGAAACCAATAAAGTGATTAGTGAAGAAAACTATTTTTGAAGCAATCAACTCAATATACAAAAACAAAGATAAAATGTGATCTCCTCAACACAACCTTTAAACTTTTGGAAATAATCAGTGGATCCAAATGGTATCTTGGATTCTAGATGCATACACACTGAAACAAAAAAGGCTTCCAGACAAAAGTCTTAGTAACTATACAACTAAATTTAAACTAGTCTTTCTTTCTCAGTTTCAACAGTTTCGGAGTTGAAATCTTTTTTCTTGAACTAGCAAAGCAGGATCCAAAGCAAAGGTTTCTTTCCTCCGATGGATTCTTTCCTTACCTTTGAACCAGACTCTATACGCTTAGGAAAAACCTCTCTTGCATCGCACCTCTCATTACTTTGAGGAGAAAAAAAGGTGGAGTTCATGTATGGTAAAGCATTAAACCCAGAATAACCTGCATTTCCAGAAGACAATTAAGAGCCAGCTTTGGATTTCTCGCTATCTTTCCACGCCACGATTAAAGCCAGCCTCTTCTTTATATTAATTCGTTCAAGCACCACAACTGACAGCAAAAGAAAAGTCAGAACTCAGAATCTTCCCATATAACAACTGAATCTGAATCAGATTTTAATGTACTTCTGTTGACTTAACCCTCAACATGTTTATCTTAAACAACGGGTTCTGGTGTTTTTGCCACAAGGTTTCAAAAGAATTTTAATTATTGAGCAGAAAGAAAGAATTTAATGACAGCAAAAATAATCAGCTATATTGTACTACTAATGAAACAACAAATACATAATCATTGAAAATACTGAGTTTAGTAGAAACTTTTCATTTCTCGCCCCTTCCAAGAATGATTCTTAAATCATGAAAGTTCCACTGATTAAATTACAAAAAATATGTAAAACTCCTTTTTCACCACGGTTGTAAATTCAGCTTCACATAAAATGTAAAAATACGGTTAATTTAGGCAGAACTAAAAGCTAAATTACTGGAAACATGGATAAAACCGTTAACTAATTCACACAGCTAGTAGTTAAATTCACACAGCCATTAATATTAATAAGGCAACCTTCAACACTTTGGAATTCATAAATGTAAATAATGAACAGTCATTAATTAACTAAACCTGGAAAAAAAGCAAGGACACATGAGCATATCAGTGAATTCAAACATTGTGTCAACAACTGAGCATAGCAAAGAATTCTCAGACCCTTTATCACCGCAGAACTCATTAATAACCCCTAATAGCCCACAATTTCACCTGCAAAAACAAGAAAGAAAAATTATAGTAGACAACAAATTAATAATGAGTGATTTTAGTAGTGTAATATTATAGTATGAAGCTCTTAGATCCGGTAATTAACCATAAAGAAAATTTACTAGGTTTATTATGAGAATGTTCATCATAGAGTTCTTATTTGACAATTTGCAAATATAGAAGCTATCACGAGCAGATACAATGTGGCAATCACTTCACAATGGAAGAGTCACGATCAAATGTAAGGGCAATAAGTCAAATAAATTGCAAATGACAACATATTAGTAATCTTTGCACAAGGACCTACCAAACCACCCACCATTAGTTGTCGCTATGCAGATAAGTCATCGCCAACAAATACAATATGGGCATCAACTTCAAAATGAAGAGTTACCATCACATGTAAGGGCAATAACATCAAATAAATTGCAAATGATAACACATTAATAATATTTGCACAAGAGACCTACCAAACCACCCACCATTATCTAACCAATGTCCTTGTCTATTTTTAATTTTTGAAATGTGTAGCTTGTAGTTTTTTCCTGAACTGATTTATGGTATAGTTGAGTGTTATTATCTCCAAGTTTGGTCCAGTTAATTCTTGATTTCTGCTTCCAGTATTTTTCTTTTTCTTTTAAAACTCTTATTAGCAGTGCCTTTTTCTCATTTAGCTTAATTAGATCTATTTCTAAATGGGTGGAATCATAGCTTATCTCCTGCAGTCTTAGATTTTCCTCAGCAATTAGTACATTGGAATCAATGTTTCCAAAGGATTCCTTGTTCCAGATTTTAATTATCTTCTTAAGTCTAATTAGTTTCAGATAGAGTCTGAGCATACCTTGATGAGGGATCGGTTTGGCCCAATTATTTTTAACTAATTCAGTAAATTCTGGTCTGTTGAACCATGTATTTAGGAATCTAAAGGGTTTAGGGTGGGTGGGAACTGTGGATGAGATTTGTAGAAGAAGGGGGGAGTGGTCTGATGATTGTCTATTTAGTATTTGAATAGAAGAGGATGGGAATTTGGATTTCCATTGCATAGTACTCAGACCTCTATCTAATGTTTTGAAAGTGGGGTTTCTTAGCCTAGAATTAGTTCATGTGTATAGATTCCTTAGAGTATTGATTTCCTGGATTCCCTTAGAGGTTATCTAGCCATTGAAATCTCTTATACTGCCTAGATTGGGGGTGGAAGGTCCTCTATATTCTGTAAGTGAAGAAATTGTGTTAAAGTCCCCTGTAAAGATAGTTTCAGAAATAGGAAGGTGACTCAAATCTTGCCATAAAACCTTCCTACCTTCCCTATTCCTAAGGCAATAAACAAAAACAGCATCCATTTCAATTTTTGTTGCTACATGTGTGACTTTTACGTGTAAGAATAGCTCATGTTGTGAAAGTAAAGCAACATTTAAAGAAGCATTCCAAAAAAGCCAAATTTTCCATTTTCAAGGGGCAGGAAATGAGAGTATCTGAGTTTCTCCATATAGGAGTGACATTTATTATTATCATGCATAGGCTCTATTATACACAGTAGCTCAATCTTTTTTTGTTTAATGAGGTGTTTCAACCTAAGCATTGAAGTCTCTAAACCCCTAATGTTCCAGACTAGAAAATTAATGGTAGTGGTGTATGTCATTGTTCACTTGATTTATGGCTTTTAGTATTTGATCTCAGCATCATCTTGTTTAATTGATTCAGGTAAGTGTTTTTTCTAGATTTAGACTTACCTGTAGAGATCACATTACCTGTTGTTTGGGATTCAACAAATATCGGCCCAGGCTTTGGGATTATGTCATCCAGGAGAGGTTCTTCTTCCTCCATCTCTTCTAGCAATGTTTGGTGTGGGGGGTGTTCCAGTTCTTCTTCTACTTCTGGGGGTTCCTCTGTGACCTGCAGAACAGAGAATCTATTTTCCATCTTTCTTTGTTGAGAAAGTGGGGGATCAGTGTAAGAGAATTTGTGAAAATTAAGCTTTTGGCACCCTATCTGTATATCATTTTTAGCATAAATTTTTGGGGTCTTTTTTTAGCTTGGTTGTGATGTTGCATTAATCAAATCTGTGGTAGGTGAATCTGGAATAGCATGGGGAGAGTCTGTGAGGTCAAGAGCTGGGGAGGGATGGGGTGAAGGTGTTATATTCCTTACATGACTAATTTCTTGTTGTGTTCTATTTCTAGCAGGGCTAATTTCCATGAACTTAGGCTTGTAAGAGGATGGTTGCAGTGTAGGGTTTGTAGTGGCTTTTTGATGCACTAACTGCTCTTTGAGTTGGTAGCTGTTTGTAGGTTGTAGTTCATTGGCCATGTTAGGTATCTTTTCAAATTTGTTCCCTGTGGATTGCCAATGTGGAGCTGTATTATTTTGGCCTAGAGCTCTACACTGGTTCAATGAGTGTCCCAATTTAGCACAATTTTCACAATACAGGGGTATGTCCTCATACTCAATGGTATATTTCCTATTGTTAGAGACAGAACCTAACCTAATGAACTGATTTAGGGGTTTCTGGAGGTCTATCTCCACACAGAGCTTGATAGCTGATGGCCTAGTTAGCATCTCAGTAGCTAAATCGTTTTTGATGAAATTGCCTATACTATTTCCAATAGCCTCTATAGATGAAGTATTGTAATAGTAAAGGGGAACTTCCCTGATTGTTCACCATATTGGGACGATCGGTGATTCCTTTTGTGTGGAGAAGTTCGGCGACCATTTGAGTATCTTCATGTGAAATCCATTGAAACTCCACATTCCTTTGATCCAGCAACGTTGATAGTCATTTGGGAGTTCGAAGTGGATCAGTATATGCTTGTAGTCAAGCGATCCTAATTGGTATTTCCCGGAGAAACCTACTGTCTTGAAGGCTCCTTCCAGCTGGTCCATAGATAATCTTCCCTTGGTGAATTTACCAACAAGGGTGTTCGTATAGTGAGTCGAAAGTGTGGATATTTCATCATCCGAGTATAGACAGGCGGGTTCACCGAGGTGTTCGGATTTTGGGGTGATCTCTGGATTGTTTGGTAGGGCTGATAGGAGTGGGGGAGCTTTTGATTAAAGGGCTACGATGAATGATTTGGCATTAGAGGTTGTTGTTTTATCTGCCATGGATTCCAATCAACGGAGTAACTCTCTCGACAGGCAAGAGAGAGCCGTTAGCAGCGGTAATGTGACCGTTTCCGATCACTACAGTAGAAAGCAAATTTTAGAAAGGGAAAGGAGGATGAGAGAGAAGAGATCAAAGATGAGAGGAAATTAGTGACGAAAGGGAAGTTTGAAAGGGAAAGATGAAAGGGAAATTTGTGCTATTTTATTATCAAGAGCTTGTATTTTACCTTGGAATTCTCTTAGGAGAGGTAAGAGAAACTTTACGCTCTTTTAGCTCTTCTAAGTGGATTTTATGTGACAAAGGAAGAAAATGGAGGCTTGATGACCGGAGGCCATTAAAAGATCACTTTTCAAAGACTTTGAAGACTTGCTTCGAAGACACGAAGACTGGAGGCCGTCGAAGACCATTTTTGAAGACTTTGAAGACTTTCTTCAAAGAGTTGAAGACTTGAAAAATGAGAGGAATCATTATGAAGATAAGTGTTTACCACACAAACAAGAAAAGAAAACAAGGTTAAGTTCTGGCACCCATCGCGAGTTACGAACAACGGGTGGCCAGAACCTAACCTTATCATTTTTGTACTATAGATAGCGCTCTCTTTCCTCTCATTCACATATCTTCTTCCTGCGTTTTTGGTACTGTTTCTAACCCTAGTTTCTACCATTTTTCATCCTTAAATTCTCATGTATTATGTTTGGTTTGTTAGCATTAATTAGTATGAACTCTATTAGCTAAATATAGTTTTTGGGAGAAATTGATTGAAGCTTCCAAACTTATGTAGTGAGATTCTATATTTGCTCATTTATGAACAATTATTGGAGAGCATTTACTATGCCATTAATTTTTTGTTTTAACTGATTTATATCATGGGTTGTGTAAATGAAATTTTTATGAAATTGAATTGTTAACTCATTTGATATGAAATCCAAAAACTTTCCTAACACTCATAAAATTTGAAATTGAGTGTTAGGAAAGTTTCAAATTTCTTAACTCATTTGATATGAAATCCAAAAGCATGGATTTAGAGCTTCTTGTGTATAATGTGTGGTAATTCTTGCTAGATGAGTATGTTAATGTGGATTGTTTTCATATTTTTCATATAGATGCAAAGAAAGGTTGAACCTTGAATGTTGTTTGTTCTAAGTTTAACCTTATAAATGCTTTGTTTGGTTAAATAACTATGTCTTTGGTAGAAGGCTTTTTGTTATCAAACCTATAGTCCTTTGGATGAAATGCCATTGATGAAATACCCCTATGATGTAGTTTGTCTTTGGTGATCATCAATGAGGTTTGCAAATGGTTGTTGTTTGTCTTTGAAAACTACTCTTAAGGAGGAATGAATGTTGATCTTTGAATGAGAAGTGATAACATTCTCCATAGACACTAAATGTAATTGAATAAGTGAATGAATCAAAGAGCTATAGGAAGTTTGGAAGTGGAAGTCGATTGCCTCCAAGGCTCCGTTAATTATCATTTGCATCACATCTTTAGTTGTATTGCATGATTAGCGTAGTTCTTTCGCTTTGCTAATTGTTGTTGTTTAATTTGATAACCTAGGGTCAAAAACCAACCAAACCCCCCACCCTTTGCTTTCATGCTTTTATATGTATCTATGTATCTATATGCCTAGTATGTTTTCTCCTATATATGTTTAAACAATTAAAAAGATCCCTTTAAACACTTATGGATGACCCCAACTTGTCATTATCTACTTAATTGTAGATAGGAAGCATAGGGACTTAAAAGTATTAACTTTGAGAGGTACGACGACGACCTCCCAAATTTTGGCGCCGCTGTCGGGGAAGTGCCTTTCATTTTTAAGTGTTTGGGCATATTATGTTTGATTATATGCTAATTGTAAATATTTGTTAGTTTGCTTTTATTTTTATTTCTTTGTTGATTTGCCATTTTCATTTGGCTTGGAGGCGTATTGTTCGAGTTCTTAGTGTATAGTTCGTACGCGATCCTCTTCACAAGAACCCTTACACTATGACCCCGAGTTAGAGTTGAATTTGAGACAGGCTAGGAGGCTTTCTTTGGACAGTGTGAATAACACCCCTCCTAGTGACCATTTTGTGGATACCTCTTCCTCTATGGAACATCAAATTGAGCACAAAGATGAGCATCAGGGAGGGGGACCTCAACATCCTCCTCTCCAAGGGAGAGCTCCTCCTCTTCAAGAAATGGAGATTCCTTTGGGGCAAGTATTGTTAAGAGAAATCATGTTCCCCAAGTGTGCATTGAGTATCTCGTGGTTTGACCAAACAGGCACTTTGAGCTAAAGACCGGGTTCATCAACATGCTACCCATCTTCCTTAGTAGGTAAGGGGAGAATGCCAACAAACACCTCACCGAATTTCACTTCTTGTGTGGTGGTACAGTCCCCCATAGAGTGGATGAAAATTTCTATAAGTTGAAGGCATTCCTGTTCACACTAAGGGATGGTGCAAGAGATTGGCTCCACTACCTACCACCAAAGAGCATCAAGAGTTGGCTCGATATGAAAATGAAGTTTCTAGCCAAATACTTCCCGGCTTCGAGGTCCGCCGCCTTGAAGATGGATATAAGAAACAATCTCCTATGGCATGAACAATCTCTTTTCGACTATTGGGAGAGGTTCAAGAAGCTTCTCGCAAGTTATCCTTACCACGGTTATTCAGAGGGGGATTTGGTTTACTACTTTTACAAAGGCCTTCTTCATAAGGATCAAAGGTTGGTAAGAAGTTCTTGTGGTGGCACAATTGGGAACAAAACTTCATCCAAATCATTGCAATTGTATGAGGAGTTAGAAGAAGAATCAAGAAACTTTAGCTCAAGGGCCGATTTGAGAAGGAGAAATCCATTGCCCGCAAGTGACTCTTCCAATAGTGGGAAGCTTGAGGACCACATCTTAGCCTTTACATCTATGGTGAAATTGTTAATAGCGAAGCCCGGGGATGTGCCACATGTTAAATAATGTGAAATTTGTTACTTGGAGCATCCTACGGACACTTGCCCTACTTTGCAAGAAGACTATGTCAAGGAGGTGAGTGCCATGGGAATTCAAGGAAATCAAGGCTACCAAGGAAACCAAGGATATCAAGATGGGCAAGGCTACCAAGGTCACTAAGGCTACCAAAGTTATCAAGGGTACCAAAAACGGCCATACAATTTGGGAAATCGTGATAAACCAAACCTTCGGTATGGAAACCCTCCAGGAAGCCAAAACCATCAACCGTATCGGCCTCCTTAACAACAATATAGGCCACCTCATCAACAATTTCAAATGCTCCAAGACAAACCCCGAGACCAAGGGGAGAGCTCGGGGCTAACAAAGGATGAGGTGATGCAAGCCATTCACCGGTTGGGCATGTGTGTGGAGAAAAGTGAGAAATTTCAAGATGAAGCCAAGGCGAGCATCAAGAACTTGGAAACTTAAGTGAGCCAAATTGCCCAATTGGTGAATCCGATGGAAGCCCAGGAAAAGGGTAAGCAACCCTCCCAATCGGAGATCAACCCTCAACAAAATGCTAGTGCTATCAGAAGTGGTAAAGAGGTTGGCTCTCCCCCGGTTGGTGAAGTTGTTGAAGACGAACCTAGAAATCTTTAAATACTTGAGAAAGATGTGAAATAAGAGAATAAGGAGGTGGCCAAGGAGCAAGTAAGGAGGGGAAAGGGGAAGGAAGAGGAGATCACTGTTGAGAAATCAACCTCCGTTCCCAAACCTTCATCCCCTCCTCAAAAGAAGGCAAGAGTAGTAGAAATTCCTCCATATGTGCTGGAACCACCATTCCTGGAAGCTCTAAAGGACAAACGGAGGAAGGAGTCCAACAAGGACATCTACGAAGTCTTTCGTAGGTGTGAGGTAAATATCCCTCTTTTGAATGCTATTGAACAAATTTCTAGCTATGAAAATGTGTAGTAAATAGGAAACAAAGAAGGAAGAACAAGCTTAAAAATGGGAGAAGTGAACACGTCTTCGCTTTATGCCAAAGGGAGTTACCGCCTAAATGTAGCGATTTCGGCATGTTCACAAGCCTTTGCATGATAGGAAATACATATTTTGAAAAAGCAATGCTTGACTTAGGTGCATCAATAAATGTTATTCCTTACTCTTTGTGTGAAAGCCTCAATCTTTTTCACAAAACCGGGGTGGTGATCCAACTAGCCGATCCTTCTAGTGCGTACCCTAAGGGTATCGTCGAGGATGTGTTGGTTAGGGTGGATTCCCTAATATTCCCTATGGATTTTTATGTCCTAGACATGGAGCATGATAAACATACCGCTCCAATCTTGTTGGGGAGTCCATTTTTGAAGACCTCTAGGACCATCATTGATGTGCATAACGATACCCTCACCATGGAATTTGACGGGATTAAAGTAGAGTTTAACATAAATGACTCTATGAAGTATCCTCTTGAAGAGTATTCTTTCTATGCTATTGATTTTGTTGACAACGTTATGCAAGATAGTTTTGAATTGAGTGGTGATGATTCCTTGTTGGTTTCTTTGGAAAATGATTTTGAAAATGCATGTCTTGTATATTCCATGAGTACTAACTTGAAAGGAAAGCATTGGGGAGTTAAGCATTCTTGAGGAATTGGTGAAAAGTCCCAACCCTCTAGTCTTAGAGGAACCCAAAGAACTGAATTCCTCCCATCACTTATGAAGGCTCTGGTGATTAAGTTTAAACCTTTTCCAAGTGACCTCAAGTACACATTTCTTGGTGAAGGGGAGACACTTCCGGTTATCATTTCAAGCAAGCTCAACAAGGAGTAAGAAGAAAAGTTGATGGTGGTGTTATGTGACAACAAGGAAGCAATTGGATGGACTATTGCCAACATCAAAGGCATAAGTCCATCCACTTGCATGAATAGAATTTTTTTGGAAGAAGATAAAAGACCCGTGCGACAACCCCAATGCCATTTAAACCTGCCTATGATGGAGGTGGTAAAGGTAGAAATCCTCAAGTTACTCCAAGCGGGCATGATCTATCCAATCTTGGATAGCCAGTTGGTGAGTCCAACTCAAGTGGTACCCAAGAAAAGTGGGGTGATGGTGGTCGAAAATGAGAAAGGTGAAATGGTACTCACTGGTGGGGCATTTGTATTAACTACCAGAGGCTAAATGCAGAGACCCGGAATGATCACTTTCTATTGCCATTCATTGATCAAATGCTTCAGAGGTTAGCAAGCCACCATTTCTATTGCTTTTTGGATGGGTACTTGGGGTATTTTCAAGTGGTTATCGCCCCAGAAGACCAAGAAAAGACCACTTTCACGTGCCCCTTTGGTACGTTTGCCTACCGGCGTATGCCTTTCGGGTTATGAAATGCCCCCGCAACTTTCCAAAGGTGTATTGTGAGAATTTTCTCAGAATTTGTTGAAAACTTTGTCGAGGTATTCATGGATGATTTCACCATTCATGGTAATTCATTTGACAACTGTTTGGCAAATTTGGCACAAGTTCTTAAACGTTGCATTGATACTAATCTTATGTTAAATTTTGAGAAGTGTCATTTTATGGTGGAGCAAAGCATTGTCTTTGCCCATGTTTTCTCCTCTAAAGGTATTGAGGTTGACAAGGCAAAGATAGAAACAATTCAAGTTTTTCCTTATCCTACTAATGTGCGCGAAGTGCATTATTTTCTTGGCCATGCAGGATTCTATCGCCGGTTCATCAAGGACTTCTCGAAGATAGCATCTCCTTTATGCAATTTTTTGCAAAAAGAAGTGGAATTTATGATGGATGAGGGTTGTAAAGGGGCCTTCGATACATTGAAAGGAAGGTTAGTCTCGGCCCCTATTATACAGCCCCCGGATTGGTCGTTGCCTTTTGAGATTATGTACGATGCTAGTGATTATGCCGTTGGAGTGGTGCTTGGTCAAAGAGTGAGAAGAGTGCCTCATACCATCTACTACACATCCATGTCTCTCAATGAAGCCCAAAGAAACTATTCCACCACAGAAAAGGAGTTGCTAGCAGTGGTATTTTCTTTGGAAAAATTTTGATCTTACTTGCTTGGTACAAAAGTTAATATGTACACTGACCATGTAGCGCTTCGTCATTTAATGATGAAGAAAGAGGCCAAGCTAAGATTGATTAGGTGGATCCTATTCCTGAGTGAATTTGAGTTAGAGGTGCGAGACAAGAAGAGCACAGAGAACCTCTTGGCTGATCATCTGAGCTGGTTGGCACCCTGCCAAGATAGTGAGATAAATCTATTAATGAAGGAGCAACTACGGGAGGAATTCCCCAATGACAACTGTTTGCTATCAGGGACCTCCAACCGTGGTATGCCGACATTGTGAACTTTCTTGTCTCTGGTAAATTTCCTCCTCACTTTTCTAAAGCACAGAAAGATAAGCTAAAAAGCGATGCTAAATATTATGTGTGGGATGATCCCTTTTTGTGGAAACATTGTGTAGACCAAGTTGTTAGAAGATACATCCCTGATAATGAAGTGCATTCAATTCTCACCTTTTTTCATTCTCATGCATACGGCGGAGATTTTGGAGCAAAAATAACAGCTAGGAAATTCTTGGAAAATGGTTTTCATTGGCCTACTTTGAATAAGCATGCATGCATATTTTTAAAGGCTTGTGACAAGTGCCAAAGAGTAGGAAATATCTCATCTAGAAATGAGATACCCAAAAAGCCATGCTATATTGTGGAATCTTTGATGTTTGGGTATTGACTTCATGGGACCTTCCCTAGATCTTATGGCTTAACATATATTTTTCTTTTTGTTGATTATGTGTCGAAGTGGGTTGAAGCAAACCACTAGGACTGACGATTCTAAAGTGGTTGCAGAATTCCTGAAAGATAACATCTTCTCTAGGTTTGGGGTATCCCGAGCCTTGATTAGTGACCGTGGCACCCATTTTTGCAATCGGACCATAGAGGCAGTCTTGAAGAAGTATGGCGTTACTCACAAGACATCCACCGCATATCACCCATAAATCAATGGGCACGCCAAAGTTTTCAATCGAGAAATCAAGTCCATCATTAATTAAATGGTTAACCCTAACCGGAAGGATTGGAGTTCTCGGTTGAATGATTCCTTGTGGGCATATAGGATGGCTTACAATACAGCAATCAGTGTGTCACCATACCGGTTAGTGTTTGGTAATCCCTGTCGCCTACCGGTGGAAATTCAACATAAGGCTTACTAGGTGGTCAAAGAATTTAATCTTTACACAGATGAGGTTGGCTTGCATAGGAAGTTACAGATGGATGAACTGGATGAGATCCAGAGGGAGTCCTATGAGAATGACGAAATCTATAAAGAGAAGACAAAGATGTGGCACGACAAGATGATCATTAGGAAAGAATTTGACATTGGTAAAAAAGTCCTCCTATTCTAATCCCGCCTTAGCATATTCCCAGGTAAGTCGAGGTCTCGATGGATCGGTCCTTTTGAGGCGGTGAAGGTATTCCCGCATGGCGCGGTGGAAATTCTAGATCGAGCTAAGTCCAATACATTCAAGGTAAATGAACAACGTTTGAAACCTTACCATGAGAATTTTGTGCCGTAAAAGGGAGAGGATGTTGATCTCCTCGATCCAATTTGTGAGTAAACTCTAAGAAAGGGGAGTGAGTCATGCCGAACACGTTAAATAGACTTGGTTTTGATTGTCCGGATCGTCATTCGTGACTTTCCGTTGATATTGCTTGGTTTTGGATTTTGTCATTAGTTTTATTTTTTTTGTTTTGTGCTTTTCATGGGTTGTTTTTCCATGATTTTGCAGTGATTTGAAGCCAAGGAATTGGACTTTTGAAGGGAGAAAGGCTTGGAGTCAAGAGGGAAAGACATGGAAAAGAGGTAAAAGCAGAATTCTTTTTCTAAGTGCCAGGTGGGTAGCCTGTCGCGAGTCGTGACGGGCTCAGAAAAGTTTGTGCTCATTTTGGGTTTCAGCCTACTCTTTCCGCAAGTAGCAATGGCCTTATCGCGAGTTGCGATGGACCATCGCGACTTACGACGGACCATCGCGAGTCGCGACCAGATCAGAAATTTTGGCTGAAAATTGAAGCTCCCGGGCTCCATTTTTCGTGAGTCGCGATGCCCACATTGCGAGTCACGATGAAGTGGTCGCGAGTCGCGACCAAACCAGAAATTTAGGGTGAAAATAGAGCTCTCAGGCTCCACTTTTTGCGAGTCGGGATGCCCTCATCGCGAGTCATGACAGACCATCGCGAGTCACGACATAAGCATTGAATTCATGTACACATTAACCTACTCGTCGTGAGTCACGAGGAACACGTCGTGAGTCACGATGGGCGTGCAGACTTGTTTTAAAAATTAGGTAGAATATAGAATTTTGCCACAACCTTCCCACTCCCCTTTCATCTCTTCCGCCGCCTCCAACTAAGCCACCTCAACCTCACCGCCGCTCACCGCTGCTGCTCCATACCCCATTCTTTCTTCCCAAGCTCTACCCACAAATCACCTCACAATTTTTGAAGTGCACAAAACCCTAGAATTTGGGATTTTTGTGATTTTTGGCAATTAAACTTCAAGTTACTTGTGGGCTTCATTCCTTTCTCATCCTAGGCATCTAAGTGGTACATTTCTTCACTTTATTGAACTTCAATTGTGATTATGATTGTATACTCTATTTATTGGATATTGTGTAGATTATGTGTGATTTTCCTTAGGAAAATAGATTGTTGGACCTTGGTTGATTTTTGTGAATATAATGTGCTTGTAATTTAATTTGACGGGGATTGTGTGTATATTTCGTGTTTGCAGTTTGGTTGGCTGTATTGAGTTGCTTGTATGGTTTTGTGCTTGCATTGCGCCATTCATGTTACTTTGGCTGAGAATGGATTGTGGCTTATACTAGATATGAGGCATGTTGGCCCTTAATTAGACATAGTTGTTATTTTGATAAAATGTTATTTTTCTCTGCAATGTATTTTTCTTAGGGTATTCTGGCCATGGGACTTGAATGTTGACCTTATGAATGTACTAATGGTGGCTAAACTAGTTAGGCATGACTATGATTTTGAGATATAGCATACTAGATTTCAACTATGTGAGAACTTTATGGACTTGATAATATGGACATGTTGGACATAATATGGACTATATGTGCAATTGTGATTAGGACTTGAACTAGATAGCTTAGAATTTATTTGGCTTGTGATGATTGAAAAAAAACTAGTTTAAGGTTAAGTATGAATTTGCAATATTGCATATGTACATATTCCTGTGCATTTGACTTGTTTGATGTGGTTGTTAGATATGGCCCCTACAAAGAGACCCAAGGCTCCTTCCCGAGGCAGGCGCACCTCTGCTCCACCTTCGCCTCCACCACCGGCTCTGTAATCGAGCCCTGTACCTCCCCCTCCGGATAGGTACATGGGTTTGACCCAGATCACCGGGTCCTATACTGAGAGGTGGGAGGCCCTGGTGAGTCGTCAGCTCAAGAAGACAAGCTTTGTAGATGTACCCATACTGGATGCTCTTTGGCTCACCTAGCCTATCCGATGCCTTCTCGCCAAAGGGGGGATGGAAGGATTCATGAGTAGGGGCACACCCTCTTATCGGAGGTACACGCTAGATTTTCTGTCCACCGTTAGGATATGCAGCATGAGAGATAATCAACCATGCGAAAGGTACTTTACTTTCCACTTGGAGGATATATCTCGACAGATGACCATCTCGCAGATTGAGGAGGCATTTGGATGGGACAGTGCAGAGATATGGGCAAGGTTGGACCCACAGGCCTAGGAGCGATCGATCGAGAATGACATGCAATTTTTGAGTTTCATCAAGATGAGGCCAAAGAACTCCCATGACAAGAGCAATGTCATTATCCACTCTGCACTCCATTATGTGCACCGACTGTTGGCTGGCACAGTACTTTGCTCGGCGGAGCCGACGAATGTGCCTGACAATGACATTCACTTTCTTTGGTACTTAATGAGTGAGGGACTAGGATACGGGTTATGGGCTGAGCTGTAGATGAAGAGGATTATAGAGGTTGCAGGACAGTAAAAGGGGAAAGATTATAGTTAGAGGTATGATAGGCCTCTTGGCGGAGTACCTAGGATTAGTTCCTCCGGCTGACTTTCTGCGCTTAGTGAGGCGCACTTCCTACCTCATCACTGCTGAGAGGTTGGTTTATTTTGAGATGCTTAGTTCCACCTAGACCACGGGGGTATTCCACTGGTTGTATTCCGCCGGGAAGGTCACATTCATGGCACTTCCTCAGCCCAATAAGATGAAGCTGGAATTTGATACACCTATAGGAGACTTGGCAATTTAACCTGACTCCTCGTGCAAAGAGGGCTTCCAGCACGAGCTCCACGACCTTAGTCCAGCCCTTGCCTAGAGCGATGATAGCATCCTGCCTTTCTCCGAGCGACAGCTACAGCACTCCCCGCAACCTCTACCATAGACCAAGCTGATGCAGGAGGAAAAATGTGCCACCTCACTACTCCCAGCCTCCAGCGGATTTCTATGAGTAGATAATGCAGTCCATGCAGGATGGAACCGCCGACAGGACATCATGATACTGGAGCACAACGTGTTTATCTCCCAGAGCTTGATGGACATTGAGATTGATCACCTATCAGCTAGCATCCATGGGATGCAGTCCCAGGTAGGCAGTGTCTCAGGCTACGATCCGAGAGTAGAGAGGCAGAGAGCTAGGTGGCAGAAGAGCATAGATTGGCTGGCTCATTATCACCAGCGCTATTTTGGCAGTGGCCCTTCTTCCTCACATGAGTGATTTGTGAGCACCATATCCTTACCCTTTCCATACTTCGCTTTGTACGTTTTGGCCCTATTGTCTACGTTAAGGGTAATGTAGTGTTCTAAGTGTGGGGAGGGGTATCTACTGATTGCACGGTTGGGGTTGGAGATACTTTGAAGACTTTGCTACTTTTGGATAACTCTTTTGTTTTATTTTGGATATTTTTCCCTTTTGTTTTGGGATGTTTTTATTTTGATGTAATTGAATAATGTTGGCTTTGACACTTTTCTTAGCTTTAACATTTGGAAAGAACTTTGCTACTTTTTGGATTGGAGAAACATGAAAAAAACAAATTTTGAAAATTTTGAAAAAAATGGAAAATGAAAAAAATTTTAAATAAAAAGAATCCTGCTAAGTTGAAAACCCGAGAGGGCATCTTAAGATACATTGGGGGCTCGAATAGGTCGAAAACTGGAGAGGGCGACCTAGAAAAAAATGAGAGGCTAAATGTGTGGAAAAGGTGAGATGTAAGCCGGAGAAACATGACGTGTGGCCAGGATGAAAACCCGAAAGGGCTCCTAGGCAAAATGAGAGAAAATGAGAGAAATTGAAAGTGTTCACTCATTTGCCGGCGCTGGAGTCATAATGTTGCAGTGGCTTTACGAATGGATCGGGTAACTTGAAATCTTGAGGACCTCTTGGGAGTGGAAAATGTAGCGGGAGAAGACGAAGTAAGTTATAAAACTCTTGATCGTTAATATACTTCGTTTTAGGTTGATATAAAGTGTAGCATGCGTTTTGAACTTTATACATGTCTTTAGCTTCACCTTGTACCATTGGAGTTGGGATTGTCAATTCGAGATTTGGAAATGTTTTGGAGATAGCAATGAATTGATAGGTTGATATGCTTTGGGTAGATTTAGGAATCGGGGTTGTGGGAAAATTCTCATTTGACCTTAACATTGGGATGTGTGATATTGAGAGTTTTGTGAGATATTGATTTGGGGGAATAGTATTTAGGATGTGGATATGTCATTTCTTTCGTATGCTTGGATCTTTTCTTACTCGAGGACGAGTAAGGTTTAAGTGTGGGGAAGTTTTATATGTCCATTTAATGTGCATAATTTAGTACTTTTTGGGGTCACTTTTGAGCTATTTTATTATCAAGAGCTTGTGTTTTACCTTGGAATTCTCTTAGGAGAGGTAAGAGTAACTTTATGTTCTTTTACCTCTTCTATGTGGATTTTGCATGACAAGGGAAGAACATGGAGGTTTGAAGACCGGAGGCCATTAAAAGATCACTTTTTGAAGACTTTGAAGATTTGCTTCGAAAACACGAAGACTTGAAGACCAGAGGCCATTGAAGACCATTTTTGAAGACTTTTTTCTAAAAGTTGAAGACTTGAAAAATGAGAGGAATCATTGTGAAGATAAGTGTTTACCACAAGAAGAAGAAAAGAAAACAAGGTTATGTTCTAGCGCTTGTCGCGAGTTGTGAGTCGTGACCAACGGGTGGCCAGAACTTAACCTTATCTTTTTTGTACTATAAATAGCACTCTTTTTTCTCTCATTTAGATCTCTTCTTCTTGCGGTTTTGGTATTATTTCTAACCCTAGTTTATACCAATTTTTCATCTTTAAATTCTCTTGTATTATGTTTGGTTTGTTAACATTAATTAGTATGAACTCTATTAGCTAAATCTAGTTCTTGGGAGCAATTGATTGAAACTTCCAAACTTATATAGTGAGATTCTATATTTGCTTATTTATTAACATTTATTGGAGAGTTATTATGCCATTAATGTTGTGTTTTACCTCATTTATACCATGGGCTGTTTGAGTATATGAAATGTTTGAGAGATTGAATTGTTAGAGTGTTAGGAAAGTTTCAAATTTCTTAAATCATTTGATATGAAATCCAAAAGCATGTATTTAGAACTTCTTATGTATAATGTGTGGTAATTCTTGCTAGATGAGTATGTTAATGTGAATTGTTTTCATATTTGTCATATAGATGCAAAGAAAGGTTGAACCTTGAATGTTGTTTGTTCTAAGTTTAACCTTATAAATGCTTTGTTTGGTTAAATGACTATGTCTTTGGTAGAAGGCTTGTGGTTATAAAAACTATGGTCCTCTGGGTGAAATGCCATTGATTAAATACCCTTATGATGTTGTTTGTCTTTGGTGATCATCAATAAGGTTTGCAAATGGTCGTTGTTTGTCTTTGCAAACTACTCTTAAGGAGGAATGGATGTTGATCTTTCAATGAGAAGTGATAATAATCTCCACAAACACTAAATTTAATTGAATGATTGAATGAATCAATGAGCTAGAGGAAGTTTTGAAGTGGAAGTTGATTGCCCCCAAGACTCCATTAATTATCATTTGCATCTCATCTTTATTTGTATTGCATGATTAGCATAGTTCTTTTGCTTTGCTAATTTTTTTCTTTTAATTTGATAACTTAGGCTAAAAAATCAACCAACCCCCCCCCCCTTTTTTACAAGATTTTATATGTATCTATGTGTGTACATGCCTAGTATGTTTTCTCCTATATATGTTTAAATGCTTGAAAAGATCCCTCTTCTTGTGGACGACCCTGACTTGCCATTATATACTTAATTGTAGATAGGAAGCATTAGGGCTTAAAAGCATTAACTCTGAGAGGTACAACGACGACCTCCCAGTAGCACTTTTCAAGGGTTTAAGCAACACTTTGTAAACTATTGTAGGATTTCAATAAGTGTGGCAAGAAAAGTGTTACAACAACGTTAGTTTGTAGTAGTGAGCTTCCTGTACCATCTCAATTTTGTATGTTGTGGTTTCCTGCACGGGAAGGTGAATCTTTGAATGCCAGGAAATCTACCACTAATGGGGAAGGGCATTAAAGGTGGTTCTAACATACCAGAGAAGTCACTTTGTAGGTGACTTCTGTGGCCCCACCTTTGATCATCCTCAATCAAACGTGGTTAAAGGAACTGCCTTTAATTGATCCCTAATAAAGTCAATTATTTTCTACCTTTAATTGACCATGAGGAACCACCTTTAATAACTTTCAATATCATAAGTGAGAGTTCTTAGATTTCCTAAATTGAGGTTCTAAATGTGGAACCGATGATTTATTATGTTGTCTCAAAATTTAGTTCTTGTTATGAAATTATAATTAACCACATTATATCTTTCACAACCCAAATTTGGCTCAAAACATTTTAATGGGACAAAGAGACTAATCCCATTATAAAGAAGTCACATTAACTGAAAACTCATTATTCACAGTAACTATAACTAAAAATCCTAAAAACCCTTTTGAGTCAGATAAGTAACTACAAATCTTTTAAACTATAAATCTTCAATCCAGATACCTCATATGACTCAATTCTTTCAACAACTCTTTCATAAGGTTTCTGTTGGGTCTGTTAAACCCAAGAACCACATTAAAAGTTGAGAGGGTAATTGTTCACTATATAAGTTAGAATCTCAGTACATTAGTATGGGGCCTTTTGGGGTTGCACCCAATAAAATTGTGCGGGCTTAGACCGAAGCGGACAATATCATACTAATGATGGTTTCAGTGGGCTTGACAGTCCCAACAAGTGGTATCAGAGCCATAGTTGGCTGTGCTCGGGAGGGGGACTGCATGTGTGCCCAATGTGGATGCCCTCAGTTGTGCCCAATGTGGATGCCCTCAGTTGTGCCCAATGTGGATGCCCTCAGTTGTGCCCTTGGTGGTGGCAAGAGTGCCCTTGTGTCGAAAGTCTAACTAACCAAGGTGGTTGTCAGGTGGCATATCCCGTGGGTGTGGCGGCGGTGCAAGATGGTCCTCGAGGATGAATGATGTTTTTGTGTAGTCCTTGGTTTGAGGGGGAGATTGTTGGGTATTTTCAACCCAAGTCTGACATTGAAAGTTGAGAGAGTGATTATTCACCATATAAGTTTGAATCCCACCACATTAGTATGATGCCTTTTGGGGCTGGACCCAATAAAACCGTGCGGGCTTGGTCCAAAGCGGACAAAATCATACTAATATTGGTTGTGGTGGGATTGACTGTCATCACAATCTTGTATCAGAGCTCTGGTGGACCTAGTTGATTTCTCCATGGATTCTACTAATATCAAGACTAGTAGAATGGTTAGTCTGAATGGTACAAATTATCATGTTTGGAAAAGAAACATGAAAGATTTTTTGTATGTTAAAAGTTGGCATTTACTAGTATTTTCAATTGAGAAACCAGAAGGTAAAACTGATGGGAGTTTGAGCATGAACAAGTTTGCGGATTTATTTGTCAATGTGTTGATGATAATGTTCTTAACCACATTAATGATAATGTTCATGGTAAGTATCTTTGGGGAAAACTTGAATCCCTTTATGCAAGTAAGTCTGTTAATAACAAATTATTTTTGATCAAGCAGTTGATGAAGTTGAAGTACGTGGAAAGAAAGGCATTTTCTGATCATGTGAACTATTTACATGGCATCATTTAAAGTTTGGTGATGAGATCCAAGGACTTTTATTGCTTGGTACTCTCCCGAACTCATGGGATACTTTTAGAATGACACTTTGCAATTCAACACCACTAGGCAAAGTCACCATGGATTTTGCTAAGGTGAGTATTTTGAATGAGGAGATGAAAAAGAAATCTCATGGTGGGTCATCTTCTTCCGAGGAAGCTTATGTTGTTGGAACTAGGGGAAGAGGTAAAAGCAGAGGTATGGGTTGAAGAGATAAGAGTTAGAGCAAGTCCCTTTGGACGATACAAAAATTTGAAGTTCCATTATTGTGATAAAATGGGACATATTAAGAAATGCTGCTACAATTGGAAAAGAGAGAAAAAGGGTGGCAATGGAAAGCAAGATCAAAAGGATTAAGACAGTGACGATTGAGCCGCTACTGCAACAGTTGGTGATCTTATCATTATGCATGATGAGAGTTCTGTGAACCTGGCTAACTTTGAGACAAGCCGAGTGATTGATAGTGGAGCCTCACTTCACATGACATCAAGGAAGGAATTCTTCACGTCTTATACGCCAGGTGACTATGGGGTATTGAAGATGGGTAATGATGATTTTGCTCAAGTTGTTGGTGTTAGAAATGTTTTCTTGGTGATAGACATTGGAGCATAGATAGTGCTCAAGAATGTTCAACATGTCTTAGATATTTGATTGAACTTGATCTCTACCGGCAAGCTCGAAGATGAAGGATTTTGTAGCACCTTTCATAGTGGTTAGTGGAAACTAACCAAGGGGAACTTGGTTCTAGCTTGTGGGAAGTAGCTCACAAGCTTATACTAGTTGCAAGCCACAAATTCCACAAATGGTGTATATGTTGCAGATGATGATCCGACAAAGATTTGGCATAGAAGACTTGGCCACATGAGTGAAAATGGGCTATGTTGTGTGATGAAGAATAATGCATTACCTGATTTGAAGATTGCAAAACTAGAGAAGTGTGAGCATTGTTTCGTTGGGAAGAATAATAGAGACTCTTTCAAGAGAGATCCTCCTTCGAGAAAGTCAGGTTTGCTTGACCTTGTTCATCTGCTGGCTGTAGTCCGTTTAAAGTTAAAAATTTTAGTGGTGCACTTTACTTTGTAACCTTTATTGATGATTGTTCAAGGAAGTTGTGGGTGTATGCTTTGAAAACCAAAGACCAGGTACTTGATGTGTTCAAACAGTTTCAAGCTTTGGTTGAGAGGCAAATAGTAGGAAGTTAAAGTCCCTTCGTTCTGACAATGGTGGGGGGTACATTGGACCATTGGGTGATTATTGCAAGTAATTGGGTATTAGACATCTAAGAACACCTTAAAAGACTCCACAGTTGAATGGCGTGGCTGAGAGGATGAACAAGACTTTGTTAGAGAGAATTAGGTGCATACTTTCCAAGGCAAATTAACTGAGACCCTTTTGGGGTGAGGCTTTATTAATTTTTGTTCATATTATTAATTTGTCTCCTTCTGTTTCTCTAGATTGTGATATTCCAGACAAGGTTTGGTTTGGTAAGGAGGTGTCTTATTATCACTTGCATGTTTTCGGATGTAAGGCATTTGTGCATGTTCCAAATGATGAAAGATCAACGTTGGATCCTAAAACTCGCCAATGCATTTTTTGTGGGTTATGGTCAAGACCAGTTTAGCTATAGGTTTTTTGATCCTGTAGAGAAGAAGTTTATTTGTAGAAAAGATGTAGTATTTGTTGAAGATCGGACTAATGAAGATATTCATAAGGATCAAAATACTACATTTCCTAGTGGCTATGATCTGGTGGATCAGGATCTACCTCCTTTGAGCTCTGCACCCACACCAGCTGAGGAGGTGCATGATAATGGCAGTGAAGCCAATGTTCCCGAAGTAGATGATACTGTTGATGATGATAAGGAGGATTCCATTGAGATTGACCATCCTAGCTCTCCTAAAGTTCAACCAGCTCCTATGAGACGGTTTACGGGAGATAGAATTCTCTCTACAAGATACTCTTCTTTTGATTATGTTCTCCTATCTTGTGAGGGAGAACCCAAGTCCTTTGGTGAAGCTATGGATAGTGATGACAAGTAGTGTTAGATGGATGCAATTAAAGAGAAGATGAAATCATTGCATTATAATCACACCTTTGATTTCATGGAGCTACCAAAAGAGAAGAAAGCTTTGAAGAATCGATGGGTTTACAAGAAGAAACAAGATGAGAATGCAAAGAAACTATAATACAAAGCTAGACTTGTTGTTAAGGGTTGCAATCAGAGGAATATAGTCGACTTTGAAGAGATTTTTGTACCAGTTGTTAAGATGCCCTCAATTAGAGATGTTTTGGGTCTTACCGCTAGTTTTGATTTAGAGATTGAGTAGTTAGATGTGAATTCAAAGTGACCTTGAAGAAGACATCTACATGGAACAACTAGAGGGCTTCAAAGTCAAGGGAAAATAAATATATGTGTGCAAACTAAATAAGAGCTTATATGACCTAAAACAATCTCCAATGCAATGGTAATGCAAGCTTGATTCCTTTATGAGGGAGAAAGGCTACAAAAAGACTTCTTGCGATCATTGTGTTTTCTTGAAAAGGATTTTTGACAATGACTTTATCATTTTGCTACTATACGTTGATGATATGCTTGTTTTAGGGAAAAATACAGCTAGAATTGTCAGTTTGAAGCAACAGTTGAGTAAGAATTTCTCTATGAAGAAACTCGGGCCAGTAAAACACATTTTTGGGATGTAAATTATTCATGAAAGAAAGGATCAAAGGCTGTGGTTATCCCAAGAATCATATGTTCATAAAGTGCTTCAGAGGTTTAATATGGAGAAAGCGAAACCTGTGAGTACTCTTCTTGCTTTGCATTTTAAGTTGAGTATTGAGCAGAGTCCTTCTACGATCGAAGAAAAGGAAAGTGTGCAGCATGTTCCTTATGCTTCCGCCATGGTCAGTTTGATGTATGCAATGGTTTTCACCAGGCCTGATATAGCTCATGCAGTTGGTTTGGTTACTAGATTTCTCACTAATCCAGGAAAAAAGCAATGGAATGCATTAAAGTGGATTATAAGATACCTACGAGGCATTGCAGATGTGAAGCTATGTTTTGGAAGAGATAAGGTTATCCTTGTTGGCTACTCAGACATGATGGGTGATATTGACTCTAGGAAGTCTACTTCGGGTTATATGGTCACTTTTGCAGGGGGGCAGTATCTTGGAAATCTAGGTTGTAGAAGTGTGTGGAATTATCTACAACTGAGTCAGAGTTCATTGCAGCGACCGAGGCCAGTAAGGAATTGCTTTGGATAAAGCGATTTATTCATCAACTTGGATTTACACAAAGTAGGTATGTGTTGTATTGTGATAGTCAAAGCGCAATTATCCTTGGTAAGAATTCCACTTTTTATGCTAAGTCCAAACATATCGATATGAGATATTTTTGGATACGTGATGTTCTTGATTCTAAGCTTTTTGAGCTCGAGAAGATTCACACCGATGACAACAATTCTGACATGATGACTAAATCATTGCTAAGAGGAGAGTTTGAGGTCTGTAGTGGGTTATCGATCCCTTCCTATGTGGAGAAAGCATGTATACGTTTTCTGCTTCTTAGGAACTTGAAACCCACTGGAGTTCATGTTGTAAAGGATTGGAGTTATAACTCTTAAGTTGTATTCACTACTTTAAAATTCTATTCAAGGTAGTTCTTAAGAACATTTTAATGCTTCATTAAGGAGAGTTCGCACAAATGCTTCATTAAGAGTTCATGTTGAGAAGTCAGAGTGAAACATACAAAAGCAGAGAGAAAAAGAGGAATAAAAAGTGTCATTTTGTTGTTAACATTTTTCTCGGGCAACTTCACAAAACACCTTCGATCAAAGGTCATCCTTAGTCCGATTGTGCTGAGATTTTAGCAGCAGATCCGTGACACCTTGAGCTAGATTTTGGAGGGTGGGTTTGTCAATTGGTGCTCCGGTTTGTGAGACATGACAACTCTATTGAGTTCTATATTTGGTTGATATTCTTCACTTTTCTCTTGCATATGTTGTTAGTTATGATTGTTTGTCGTTGGGTAATTTGTGTACCCATTTGAGACTTGGAATTCGGTTTGTGTAACCTTTCATTTATCATAATAAGAGAAATTGGGTTCGACTCCTAATCATCCCATGGTTTTTACTGCTCACACCTAAGAGGTTTTCCACGTAAAAATTCCCGTGTCTTTGCTTGATTGCTTATATTGCTAACTTGTTTTTTACTGACTTTTGGAGGCAACATCATGATGGGCATTTATTTTTGTGTTTGTTGTTGAACAAACTTTTATCAAGTGGTGTGTTTAGGTCCAACTTTTTCAACTATAAACTCTTTCATAGCGCTTCAACAGCTCAGGATGCCGAACACTTTGCACCTGATTGCTCCCCACCGGACTAGTATTGTTTTCCTCAAACAACTTGATGTTACTCTTCACCTTATTATTGGAACCTTTATGGTCCACTACCAACAACTTCTTATGGGTAATTCTCAAAATAATGGTACATAAAAAATAGAATAATAAAACAAATCGTGAAATTATAGTGTATGAAATATTAAACCAACATCTAAATAAATTCCATCTTTAACTAATAACTTGGACCCAACATTGAAAATCGTATTTTGCACAAAAGAAAACCTATGAGATTTATCTAAAAGAAAAATAACTCAATTACATCTTCGTAACAGAAGAGTGGAAAACAGCTCAATAAGAAACTCACTCCCATAGCCACGTGTCTAAAGTTTTAGACCTGGCCTATTTTCAACTGCAAAAGACAGAAGTAAAAGGAATTTAGAAGGCAATCATATTCTCATAATAAAGAGCTAATTATGATTACAAATGCTCAATCATCAAATTCCCTCTTCCAATTGAATTTATTTGTATTATCCTTTAAAGAAAACGTTTATTATTTACAGATTCCATTGAATCATCTTCTGAAGTACCTAAACTTTGTAATATCCATAAACTTTGGAGTAAAAGACGATTTCTAACACACTACATGTGGGATAAGATGAACTTAGCCCATTCCTCATTATTTTCATTTTCTAATCCAATTATGGTATGGCAAGAACGTAACAAGAAGGAAACTGGCCATACCCCACCAATCAAAACCCTGAAACGATAACTTAAACTAATACTGCTTCACATGTCTTCAAATCCACAACATATGCAGATTGAAATTCGTAGGAAATTTCACATTTGTACAAAAATAACTATTACATACTCAACCTCTAAACTTATGCAGATTTGCAGATAAAATATAAATGAATCCAGCACCAAGTAAAACTAGTGTGCTTCTAATAATGTGTATATCAGTATGGGCCAATATGCCTAAACAATTGACCAACCGGTCCATAGCTTTGCCTTTTGGATAAAGCTTTTTGGGCAGACCCAAGGTGAAAGTACTTACTCCACAAACAAATAAAACAGTTGCCCCACTTGTCTACCTATATAAAGGATAAAGGTAACTCTACACACTAAACTATTCATTCCTAATTACATTCTTATACTCTGTTTGCTTACTTAGCCGTCAGACCTTCTTCCCCCCCGAAACCTCTGGGGTGTTGTCTTGCAGATTTTGGCCTACGGACGACGATGGTAACTTGGGGCGCATCAAGTTGGCACGCCCAGTGGGACCCAAAGTCAGATCTGCGTTGAATATTGTCGAGGGCTCCGGAAGCTTCTCATGCAAAAGCTGACGCACCCCCAAGGATCATGGATGTCAGCGCTGAGCCCTAGGTAGGAGGTGCTCAAGCTCCTACCTCACGTAGCTAGGAACATCGACCAAGGGAGAATAAGCAACCGTTTACAGAGGCCACGATGGATTTGCAAATAGAAATCTCAAGAGAGGCTGCTCAAGCATCAAGGGGCATGAACAAAGCTGGCCCCCATCGCAGCAAGATCTAACGTTGTGAGCTCAAGCCCTCAGATCTTCTGGCTATTAGGTGGAGCCTCCAATGCTCTACCAAAAGGTGGCCTAACAGCAGATGAGGCACCCACATTCAATGCCCTTGGTAGTGCAGCCAAGATTCCAGTCGTACACCCCCTTGGGAGTGTCTTATCAAGCAGCCGTTGGGGCCCTTACACGACCCCAACCAACACTCATAGGCATACCACAAATGATGGCATACTCCGTGCCAATTTTGATGCCTATCTCTAGGCCTCTGGCTTCGAGCTAGACTATTCCTCACTCGAAAGTGAGGCCTATGGGATTATTCCTGGGCTTCAAAAGCCAGATGTATTTTGGACTCTGACTGGAGGCCCCCCCTATGTAACTTACCGACCAGAGTTGTATTACAGCTCGGCGGGGGGAGGATTACGCTTGGGGTACATGGCTTCGAATCAACCCCCAAGTTTTGATGCCCCGTTCTGGCCAAGTCTATAGGGAGATCCGCAGATGGGAGGGGGACTGGATGAATCCTTGACAAAAGAACCCGACAGGCTAATTGGGCCTTTGGGTCAAGTCGCAACCTCTCCCTTAGTGGTCACTTGATGGTCCAGTGAAGTGAAACCACCTGAAGGGCTCCCCACATACAGTGGATATCGGGCCCCAGGGAGTTCATAAAGATGTTCCTCAGTCTGATGAACTCGAGGGACTTCAACGAACAGCTAACATACAAGCTGGTCGAATGTTACCTATGAGGAAACGCAAGAATGGTTTAACAAGCTGGGCAGAGGATCACTACACTCCTATAGAGACTTCAGAAGGATCCTTCTAGGCCAGTTCTTCCAAAGAAAAGGTTTGCAAAAATCTTAATAGAGTTGTGCCAGAGTAAGCAGAGGCCAAATGAGTAGACGTAGGCGGTCTACCATCGATATATGGATGAAAGTCTCAGCGTGATTAATCGAGCCGAGGATGGGGTGATCCTTGGTTACATGAATGGGATGTCAAGCCTCGGCCAGTACAAAAAATTGGTGTAGAAAAACACAGAGACCCTGCAGCAGGTGTTAGAAATTGTGGAGCAATATTCAAAAATTGAAGAAGCCACAAAGAGGAAATGGGAAAAGGATAGATGGGTCGAAAAGTGGCCTAAACATTTAGAGCCCCAGTCAAAAAGGCATGTCCTCCCCTCCCCCCCAAGAAAGGATTTGAGAATTATATTCCCTTGACCAAATCCCTGATGGAGATACACTCCTTTCACAAAGGGATGTTTCGGAACCCCCCTCTCGGAAAAGACTACCATGGAAAATGAGATTCCCCCAAATTTTGTGACCATCACAGAGAATGGGGTCATGACACGAACGAGTGTACCCACTTGAGACTGGAAGTTGAAAGATATGCAAGAGATGGTTTACTCCCTGACTGCATCATGGATCTGAGTGAAGAATCCTCCTCAAGGGGACGAGGAAAATGCCATTGGAAATGCAAAAAGAGAGCCAATTGAGGTGGTAGAGAACAACAAGTGCACGACGGAGACCAAGTCAGAAATGAAATAAGGGTCCGAGCCGATGCCAAGGCTCGGCTTAACAGAATCTAGAGGGACGGGGCAAATTGGGTGATCAACTTAATCAATGGAGTTGTAGGTCACCAAGCCTCGAACACAATCATCAAAGCCTAGTCCAAGTATATGCCCCCCAGAGAACCCTTTCAGAAGCATTTCCAACCTGAAGAAGCAATTATCTTCTCAGAGGCTGACCCGGTGCCGAGGCAAACCCCTCATACAGACCCATTGGTGATCCATGCAACCATTAGAGAGTGTTATATCTAAAGGGTGTTCGTAGACGACGACAGTGGGGGTGAAGTAATGTTTGTCTACTGTTTCGACCAGTTAGGGCTTGGTCGTGAGAGTCAAAGGAGAACAACCTCTCCCTTGTCTAGCTCCACCAAGAAAATGGTGCTACCCCTAGGGATCGTTACCTTCTTGGTTAAAGTAGCCGACAGAGACAAGGAGATCACAATAGATTGAAATTTTGCAGTGGTTAATGTCGTGTCTCCATACAATATAATACTTGGAAGGGCTTGGATGTGCCAGGCACGAGCGGTATAGTCCCCCTATCATTTGACCATGGAGTTCCCCACAAAAAAGGGATAGCATTTATTAGGGGTGATTAACCAACATCCAAAAAATGTTTGGATATAGCCCTAAAAGAGGCTAGAAAGGAGGATAGGGTGGCTTCGATCAATGAAGACATCAAACCCACAAACACGAAGCCAATAGCCGTTCGAGATAAAGGAACGGTGCCTGTGGGGAAAATGATACCACCTGAAACAAAAGAACAACTGAAGGATCTCTTAGATTATTTAATCGATGTGTTTTCGCGGGGCACCTTCGACCTTACAGGAGTACCTAAATAGTTTATGGTTCACAGGCTGAATGTAAACCCCTCTCAGAAGCCAATCAAGAAGAAGCGCAGATCGTTTGCCCCCGAAAGGGCTGGGGCCATAAAGGAAGAAGTTAAAAAGCTGCTTCAAGCTGAAGTTATCGAAGAGGTGTTCTATCCTGAGTGGATAGAAAATCAAATGATGGTTCCCAATCACAATGGGGTGTGGAGAATGTGTCTTTACTTAACTAATTTCAACAAATGTTGCCCCAAGGATAGTTATCCCCTTAACTCTATCACCGTGTTGGTCAAAGCTATTACATGAAATGAGGTGCTGGATTTCTTTGATTCTCATAAGGGCTATAACCAGATACTCATGTGAAAGGAGGATAAGAAAAAAACATCCTTCATAACTGACAGAGGAACATTTTGCTATAGGAAAATGCCATTCGGTCTAAAGAATGTAGGGGCCACCTACCAAAGGCTGGTTAACAAACTCTTCGGAAACAATATTGGAAAAAAATTGAGATAAATGTTGATGACATGGTGGTTAAAAGTAGGGGTTTCAACCAGTTTTTACTGGACCTCGAAGACCCCGTCCAGAAGCTCCGAGAAGCTAATTTGAAGCTAAGCTTCACTAAATGCGTAATTAGAGTCGGAGTGAGTAACTTTTTTGGATTCATGGTTTTGGAGAGGGGGATAGATGTCAATCATGAGAAAATTGAAGTGTTGGTCAACATGAAGCCCCCCAAAATAGTCAAAGACGTCCAAAGGCATACAGGCTCATTGGCAGCTTTCAGTCGATTCCTTTCAAAGAGGACCAAAAAACACCTGTCATTCTTTGATTTACTTCGAAAAGCAAAGAAATTCGAATGGACGGATGACTTGATAAAGCCTCCTAAGAGTTGAAAAGCACTTACAAAGACTGCCCACCCTAATGAAACCAGACAAAGAGGAAGATATGTATTTATACATCTCCGCATCCCCCCTGGTGATCAGCACCATCTTGGTAAAGGAAAAGAACAGAGCCCAATACCCAATCTTCTTCGTAAGCAGGGTATTGCATGGCCCAGAGACCTGATACACTGCCCTCGAGAAGTTGATATTGGCCTTTGTACATGCTGCAAGATGCCTCCGACCGTATTTCAAAACCCATAGGATTATCCTGTTCACCAGCCACCAAATCAGGCAGGTGCTTCTAAATTCGGAGGCCTCAAGAAAAATGATGAAATGGGCAATAAAACTGGGTGAGCACGATATCCAGTTCCGCACAAAAAAACTATCAAGGGCCAAGCATTAGCTGACTTCATTGTCAAAAACACCGAACCAATAGTAATCGAATACGAGAATGAACCCCAAGAGAGATGTCAGTTGTACGTTGATGGGTCCTCTCACTCCGAAGGTAGTGGGGTTGGTGTTTTACACACAAGCCCCGATTAGAAAGATTACCCCTACGCTCTATACTTTGACTTCAAGACCATGAATAATGAAGTAGAATACGAGGTGCTAATTACAGGCCTTTGAATCACCAAAGACTTGGGAGTTTGAAGACTGGATATGTTTAGTGATTCCCAAATCGTGGTCCTTCAAGTTAAGCGGGAATATGAGGGTAGGGATAGAAGCTTGCAATGCTATTTGGAAGTGGTGAAGCCCCTCCTCGAATAATTCCACCATTATACCATTACTTAAGTCCCTCATTAGCAGAATCACAAGGCTGATGCCCTAAGCAAATTGGCATCATCAGACCTGGACTTGCAATATCCGGGGCTATTAATGGTACATATGCTAAGTAACCGTAGCTTTGAGGAAGAAGTAACAGTGATGGTGGTTGAAGAGAAAAAGTCGTGGATGACACCTATTAAGAGCTACCTTCGAGATAAGACTCTCCTGGAGAACCCCATCAAAGCAAGGAAGGCTAGGTTCATAGCGGCTAAATATGTGATCCATGAAGACGTCTTATATCACCAAGGCCATCTCCAACCACTCCTCTGATGTGTAGCCCCCCATGGACCTGGCTACCTGATTTGTGAAATCCATGAAGGGGCCTGCGGAAGTTATCAAGGGGCTCGATTTATAGCTAAGAAGCTTCTTCTGGCTGGATATTATTGGCCAAAGATGTTTGAAGAGGTAACTAAGCATATCCAGGGCTGCCACCAATGACAAAGGCACGCACCAATCAGCCACGCCCCCCAAGAAGAAATGATGAACATTAACAGTTCTTGGCCATTTGACAAATGGCCGATCGATTTGGTGGGACCTTTCTCGGAGGCCCCTGGCCACTTTCGGTACCTGATTGTGGCCACAGTCTACTTTACAAAGTGGATCGAGGCTGAAGCATGACTGACATATAAGGGAAAGCGCTGATTTGGTTTTGTTGGAAGAATATCATATGTCGATTCGGGATCCCTCGAATGTTTATTAGTGAAAATGGTGCTCAGTTCATCAGTCACCCCTTTAAAAGTTGGTGTAAGGAGTACAAGATCCGTCAAAGGGTCACCAACATTTACCAACCCAAGCCAATGGGCAGGCGGAGGTTACCAATCACTCATTGTCAATGATATACGATCGAGGCTCGAAGGGGTAGGCAGGAACTGGATTAATGATTTACCTCGCGTGCTTTGGTTGTTCAAACAAAAGAATCATCTGCTACGGGGGAAATCCCATATGGCCTGGTTTTATGGCTCGAAGGCTGTCATTCCAACGGAGATAAGGCTACCCACCTTTCGAAGGTTGCTATAAGCAACGGGCTGCAGGAAGAATATTGTGAGCACTGCTGCTTGGATTTTGACCTTCTCGAAGAGAAAAGAGATAAAGCAAGCCACCACGAAGCTTGGGTCAAAGAGAGGGTTAAGCGGTATGACGATAGGAGGGTCCAAAACGTCCAATTTTCCATAGGAGACCTCGTAATGGGGAGAAATGAGAAGAGCCGGAGAGGAAGCTATCAGCAAACTGGGAAGGATCCTAGAGAGTTGTCGAAGCCAGCCTAGGAGATAGCTATGTGTTAGAAACCCTCCAAGGTGAACCGGTTCCACGCAGATGGAACATCTCCAACCTTATGGGGTATTACTCTCCAAAATCCCAATAGACTCGGGGAGGCCAAAAAAAGGCTAGCCTTAAGGTACCCTTGGGTCGGAGGATGCCCTTGGCTAAATAACATTGTGAGCCGATAGGATTCCTCTTTCTTTGAAAGTGTTGTATGGCAGCATGTTTCTTATAATTAGTTCTTTATTCCAAGGAATTTGAACACACATTTCCAAGGGGGGGCAAAAGTTCCCACTCTCCTAAAATTGGAGTAACTCATATTTGAAGGTCTAAAAATTCCCCATCAAACGCGGGACAAGCGCTCAAGCCCCAACCTAGTAAACCGTTCAAAAGGCCATCAAAACCCCATCGAACGCGCAACAAGTGCCTAAGGCACAAACCTTGTAAACTTTTTGGAGGGCCAACAAAGCCCTATTGAATGCACAACAAGCGCCCAAGACATTGACCTTGTCAGATATTTGAAGGGCCAACAAAGCCCCATCGAATGTGCAACAAGCGCCCAAGGCACAGACCTTGTAAACTTTTTGAAGGGCTAACAAAGCCCCATCAAACATGCAAAAAGCATCCAAGGCACACACTTTGTCAGATATTCGAAGGGCCAACAAAGCCCCATCGAAAGTGCGACAAGCACCCAAGGCACAGACCTTGTCGGATATTTGAAGGGCTAACAAAAAGCCCCATCGATTGTGCAACAAGCACCCAGAGCTTAGACCTTGTAAACCACTCAAAATATTGGCACAATTTGTCAAATGACGAGTTCAAAGGAAAACAAGTTGAAGAAATTTAGATTGACTAGAATGACTATTGCCCTTCATAAAAATGGAAGTGCTCTGAAAATGAAAAAGAGAAGAAAGTATTATTTTGATAATACAAGGCCATCACGACTTACAAATGTATAGATATGGATACAACCTGTATTTACATATAGCTAGAAAAACTTCCACGAAGGCTCTTACTAGAGGTCATCGGACATCGAGCAAAAAAACCTAACGCCTCGATCTCCTCACCTAGTGGTCCTCTTTGTTGTCGGAAGGGAAAGCTTAGCCTAGGCCAGCATTTTTACCTTCCCTGGGGGTCGATGGCCCCCTCCCTCAGCCAGAGACACTGGCTGGGTTGCCTGTTAGGCTAATTCGTGGGGTCGAGGTTGCAGGAGGAATGGCGGCTTCGTCATACTCCAATGCCCCAGTTCTCCTAAGAACGGTGCGAGAACTTGAAGCCCCACTCCTTCTTCTCAATCTATCCAACCACCTTTAAGCTTCCCCGTAGGCTTCACGATACTTTGGATTCCTAGGAATGTGTTTTTGCTCTATGATATTGATGGTATGTTAAAGAAACACTTCAAAATCCTCAACCAATGTGGCTTTGATCGTCCCAAGTCGGAGGTCGTATGCCCGAAGGTTGTCGGAAGTCACTTTGTACGTCTCATACAACTCAACAAGTTCTTTCTCGACTTTCTCCTTGTCTCTATAGGTAGCTCTGATGATGCTTGATTTTTCTCAAATGTTTTCTCTAAGGCAGGGATCAGATCTCGTCGGTATTTTCTAACCTCCTCTTCCACTCCTCGAGTTTAGTGGTCCCGGTAACCAAGGCTGTTCGAGCCACCTTTACGTTTTCTCAAGCCACTCAAGCATTACGTCGGTAGTGCTCGATAGTCTCGTTGGGCTAGGAAGACGAGGCCTCCCTAGCAACTTTATAAGCCTTAGCGGAGGTGATGCATTCATGCATCAAGAAGAACCCAACTTTGGTAGTAATCTCTTCGAGAACCTTATTATGCCAAGCTTCGAGAGAATGGAAATCTCCCAAAATAATGTCCCTCGCTGCAGATAAAGAATACCTTTCTTCCCTCAAATGACTTAGGGCATCGAGGAGTTCTTCCTATCTTTCGTGGAGTCTATTGCACCATAAACTAAGTTCACTATGCAATGCTTGAAGATCCTCTTCGATCCGGATGGACTTGTACCATAATCGAGAGGCTTCAATTCAATGCTCCCATTCCTATTCCTCAATCTGGTGGTACCATTCTTTCATAACATGGAAGAAGTCAAAAGAAGTACCCCTTTGCAGGGGGGAGGGGGCAAAAGGTTACTAAATCTAAAGTCTTCAAAAGGAAAAAAAGGAAACACATAAGTTAAGGAAAGAGAAATTTTATTCATAAGCAGAATTAAGGGATACATTTGGAGCCCGAAGGAAATAGTTAATACAATTCTTCCTATGCTAGGATTTGACTGGGAGGACCCCAAATGAGTGGGCCCACGTTAATTCATCGTAGGAGTAAGGGGATCCGGCTCATTACATTCAGTGTCTTCATCCACCTCTAAGTGCCGGATCTCCTCCACAGAAAAATATGTGTTGGAGGCCTTTAGGTGCTTGAGCAATGGAAGTTTAATGCCCCTGTCTTGGATGGAGTTCCACCAGAGATGACTCAATTACTTTGGGTCTGAGTTATTCTTGTAAAATTCTAGCATAGTTACATACTCGGAAGGGAGCTCCTGGGAAGCAGAACAAGCCATATTGTTCAGGGTAATTCCCACCAGAAGTGTGGAGAGGCTCGAAAAGAAGTCATGAAACCCCTTAGTCTTCACTAGGCTATTGCTCAAGAGAGCAAAGGTTAGCTAGCCTGTTGCACAGGAGAGCAAAGGTTAGCTAGCTTTGCATTCTCTGCCTGGGCCTCTAAGAGCTGCGTCTCATCTCATTCAAACAAATGTCCTTCTCAAGGGCCAGTTTCTCAATCTTTCCTTTGTGGATAAGGGCCTACTTCTCCATCTCTTCTTTGTGGGCGAGAGCAACCTTAGCACGATCGACCTCATAATTGGAGGCCACATTTTCAGAGTCTCCTTATAACGGGAGCTCTTTGGATTTACCAACAGCCACTTCAGCCACCTTGGCATTGGCCATGTAAGCTTGGATGACAGAATCTAGAGCGCATGAGAGGAAAAGCACCTCCAGGACAAGTTCCATAGAGCAATTCATCGAGCCTCGAAGGTGCAAATGGCTCTTCTCCAAGAGATGACCAGCTCCTCGACTTAGGGTTCCCAGAAAGACCTATTTTTGGCTGAAGGGGGTGGTCTAAAAATAGCGTAGCTATGTTAGTTCTTTGCCTCTAAAGGGAGGGGGCGGGTAGGAGAAGCACCATTCCGAGGCCGCTTATTTCAGGTGGAATCGTCAACAACTTCCATCTAAGTTTCTCTAGCACAACCTCTATCCAAAGAGTTTCTGAAACCAGAGGATCTGAGTGAGCCTCCCTGTAGAATTCTTCGGACACAATCTAAACCTCCTCCTCATTTCCAAAACCAAGGGTAGTGGCAAAGTTCACTAAGCAAAACAAAAAGAAGCACGAATTAGTTAAAAGAAAAAGAGAGAAGATAAGGGTGCAGAAAAAAGTGTAAACAAAACTCAATGAAATAAAAGTATGAACACAAGGATGCTGCAAACACTTTTGGCGGGTAGGGAGAACTCCTAATAGGTGCCTCCAACATTGCTTGCTTGGATGGGCTCCGGCTTTGTATCAACAGGCTTTGAGACATATCTAGAAGGTTTTGCTGTCCACCTTAGTTTTTTGCTTCTTTTATTTCATTGAAGCCTCTTCATCACCGATCGAAAAGGTCTTCCTTTTCACCTTTGTTTTCTTGGGTTGGTCGCTCTCATCTATTTTTTTCTTTGCTTTCCCTTTGCCAGAAGGGGCTTTCACAGATTTCACCGGAGGAAGGGGTTTTATTAGGATTGGCTTTTGAATGTAGATCCAGTTATATACTTCCTTTGGACACAAAATCAAAGTTCCTCAAAATGTCAAGGGGATCACTTAATAGTCAATCTCTATTTTCTACCACACTCCCCAGAATGACATATGTAGCTGGATTTTTGAACTTGGGCTTCAGATTCTAGTCGAGTACATAATACTTCTCCACCTCTTTCTTGAAGGTGTAAATGGGGGATTGTTGCCACCCTTTGCATTTTGATGAGATCTTCATGGGGTGGTTTGAGAACTCGGTGCATAAAGTCACGATCCCCCTGAGCTTGGTATCCTGGCCCCGACTATATGCACCACATGTCTGCTACCATATAGACAATACATAGACTTTAACAACTCGTACTTAGGGGTGATACCGAGGCAGTTGCTTCACGTTATAAACCCCATAACAAGGAGAATGACATTCGAATGCAACTGGGCCAGGCTCACTTGGTGATCCGCGAGAAGATGAGAGATGATAGGGGGTTGGGGGAAGCACCGTCCAAATTGGAGGTGGCACTCATAGATGGCACACCAACCAGGGATCGTATCCCTTGGATTTCATTTTCTCAAAGGACCTCAAGTCTTAAGTCCTCTAGATGCCTGACCCACAGAGATAGAGTAGCTAGCAGCTTGGTGATTTCTGGAGTCATTGAAGGGGGGCTCTCGAGAACCGGGGTCAAGATTTTCTAAAAAAAATGGATGGCCCTTCTTATCTTCTTAACTTTTGCCCAACTCGAAACCCCAAATTTGGAAGAAACCCTTTTGTAGTGAAAGCCTTTAGGTAGCGCTGAGCAACTGCTGGAGCTTTACCCTGCTTCCAAACCCTCCGGAAAAGAATCGGCCACCGTGGAAGGAACATCGCCAAAATCTTGGAAACAAAATTCTTCCACTCTAGCAACGGTAGACACAGCTGGGAAATAGGCTAGAATGGAGTTCTTTCCCGATGATGGTGTTTGTGATATTGTAAAAGGGAAAATGAGAGGATAAGAGATAGAATACTTACTGATTGATTGGCCAGAAAATATCAGAGCTCTCTAAGAAAGGTCTCTAGAAAATCGCTCTGACAGAGGAGGGTTTTTGAAATTTAAAAATGATTTTGGAAAAGAGTGAAGTGAGAGCAATGAAAAACCTTGTTAAATATATAGGGAGTTAAAGGTAATCATTACATCGGGCCGCCACACAAAATAGTGAGTGCATGGGTAAATTGTCCGCGTGGGGGAGAAACCCAAGGAATTTATGGGAAATGTGGCGTGCATGGAACCTGACAGGGGCTTCACGTACCTAAAAGAGAGAAAGTAAGTGCCACGCTTGCGACTCTCCCACTTCCGGCCTTCGATTCAAACTCTGAATATCAATACCACCCGACTCTCCCACTCCCTATTTTCGATTCGAACCATTCGTATTCCAATGCAGATTATAAGGCTGAAGATCGGGTCCCTCATCCCTTCATATTTGGATCCAAGCTCCTGGGACTTTAGCATAGATTAGAACCTAAGAAGCCTGGAGCCGTTATTCTTAAATGAAAGAATTGGAACCCTTCAGACTCTAGCACAGACTAGATGCCTGAAGGACGGAATTTGAATCCCATATAATAAAAAATACAAATTTGGACGTACTCAAAGTATGTCAGAATCCATCATCCAGGTTTACTAGAACTTGAACGACCAAGGGCTCTAACACAGAATTGGAAGCCTGAAGGCTATATCTTTCATGGGTAAAGTACTGGTATTTGCACAATCTCGAGATCTATCAAGATTTGAAGCCTGGGATTTGAATGCATTTTCTCTCTTCTCATAGACATGAAAGAATTCAAATGCCCTTGTTTTCTAACTCAGATTAGAAGGCAGATAATTGAATTCCCTACTTCTGTCATTGGGGCTCAAAGGCTTTTTTGTCCCTAACACAGATTAGAGGACCAAGGACCGGACCCCTCACTCTGAATCAACATGGGCCTGAAGGCCTCCGGGGAAATAAATGAGGTGGGAGCTCTAGCGTAAACTATAAAGCCAAGGTTCGAACCCCTCACATTAATCAGCTAGAACGATTGGTTCGAAGCCTCAACCTCGGACGAGCATTCAACGCGTCGCAGAGGCACCATGATCATACCCCTGGAGCATTAAAGGATCTCAGAGGATGAACCCTGGCTCAGCCATCAATTTGAAGCATCCCCATGAAAAGGGGAAGCGACGAACTCACGAACGCGAGCATAGATTCGAATCCACGATCTCGAGATGAATTTGAATGCCGAACCCTCACCTTTCCAGGGGCATCTTGATGATGTGTAAATCTGTATGGGCCTAAGTTCTTATACAGCCGACCAATCAGTCCATAGCTTTGCCCTTTGGGTAAAGCCTTTTGGTCTGGCACAAGGTAAGAGTACTTGCTTCACAAGCAAAGAAAATAGTTTCCCTAAGTGCCTATCTATATAAAGGTTAAAGGTAACCCTATACACTCAGCCATTCATTCCTAATTACACTCTTGTAGTCTGTTTACTTACTTGGACGTCGGGGGCTCTTCCCCCTGGAAAACCCCGGGGGCTTTGTCTTGGAGATTCTAGCCTATTGATGTCGGCACATCAACAATGGTAAATTGGGCCACATCAGCTTCCGAAAAAGGTCGACATTAGGAGTCTATGATAGTTTAAAAAAGGGTGCAGTAGGTGGGGAAAACTTTCAATAGCATTGAAGCTAAAGTGATTGACTCATTTCTAGTTATCGAGATCATAAGCAGTGAAATGCTTGCAACAGGAAAAATCCTTGATCTCACCATGTCGGAGCTTCCCACCTTTGAAACTATCTCCATGTATTACTGATGTATTGCTAAATACTCAAGACCCTACGTTGTAAATGTCAGTAACTATGGCGAAACTTTTGAGTGTTTGAGGTGGTAATAGAAATGAATGCGTCATGAGTTCATACTAAAAAAAAGAGAGAGGGAGAGAGACATTAGCATTCTAAGTCATACATAATTGTAAAAACAAAAATACATCAAGCAAGTTTTATAAGAATCATACTTAAGTAAAATTATACTTCCGAATCTGACAATGATCAAAGTCTTAGCATAGAACTGTATAATGTATTATTAAATCTAGAGAACTAAAATTTAATTTGAAAGTTTGATTTGTACTCTCAAGTCATCACCACTGTGTGCGAATCTACGTGCGAAACACACACTGACCACTGTTTGACCATTGTTTACAAAATTTCTTTACCGTTTTTTTCCTATCATCGTTTTCCTTTCTCTCTGAACGGCTCTTTCTTGGCTATGGTTCTCGTCCATGGCGTCTCCAACGCCTATCACTGAACCTCATCCGTCCACACACAAGAGCTTCTTACAAGCTCTGAATTCTAAACCTGCACCACTCTTATCCTCCCTCCCAGACACGCCCGATTTGCACCCTATCACTGAATATAAGGGAAAATTAGCTTTCATCCTTCCTCCCGAGGAAGGAGAGCTCTTGGCTTTACACTATCAGAACGCATTAGTCGGGAAATTCAACAGAGGAAAACCTCCAATGGAGAAACTGTTGTCTGCTTTTAAATCGATAGGTTTTAAAGCAAATTTTCAATTGGGATCTATTGATTACCGACATGTGCTTATTCGTTTTCAGGATAATGAAGATTACCAACGGTGCTGGATGAAAGGTCAATGGATGTTTCATGGAGCAGCAATGAAGGTCCAGAAGTGGACTCCAGATTTCTCACCTACGGCTGAATCATCTGTGGTTCCAGCATGGGTAACCCTCCATCAACTGCCTTTACATTTTTATAATACTTCGGCAATTATAGGCATTAGCAGCCAAATAGGAAAATTTCTCAAAATGGATGCTGCAACAAATGCTCTAACTAGGCCTTCGGCAATTAAAGTCTGTGTAGAAGTAGACCTTTTATCTCATCTCCCTAACTCAATAGTGGTAGGCATTGGTAATAAGGTTGCGGACTATCCAATTGAATATGATCAGTTGCCAATGTACTGCACTCACTGTAGAATTATTGGTCACAGTTAGTCAACTTGTAACTTTCTGCACCCTGAACTAAGGAAAAATGGTAAAAATCAAGCTGATAACAAGGCAAATAAGGGTGGACATGCTGAAGTACCTGAAGATATTCAAACCGTAGACAATCAGAAAAATAGAGTTAGTGATCCTAAGGCATCAGTAGACTTGGTAGGTCAATATAATCTATCGGTCTCACAAAAAGAAATTGAGTTCCAAATGCAGAATTTGAAATCTGTTTCTCTTTCGCATAATAATACTAACTCACTCAGACCTAGTCAGTTTAAAAGAAAGCCTTTTTACTCTCTAGATGATATCTCTAAGCCTATCACAAATCTCTTTTGGAGAAAAAAATCTCAACAAACCGAACTCCCCCCATCCAGGAAGAGATAAAAAAAATAATAATATGGTTACCATATCAAATGCTTTCCATACTTTAATTGATCTACAGGATGTGGACTCTTCTGTCCAAGAGGATGATGCTGTGGATATTTTCCATGAGTCAATGGAATCTCAAGATGTCGTGGTATCCCAGAATGATGCAGAAAAAATAGAAATCATGGAGACAAGTTTATCCACCCCTGAAGGAGCTCAGCAGGTCTCGGATGAAATCATGGAGTCCACCACTCCTGAAGCAGCTCAGCAGGTTTCAAATGTTCAATCGACTGAGGCAGCAAAGAGTTCTCTTGAAGTACCAGTACCAAGTCATATTAGCCAAGACCAAATCCCCACTGAGGATCACAATGGAAACGCAGTGCAGGTAAATAAATCGAAGGTAAGTACTTTTTCAACAGATAATTCTAGGAAAAGTGAAGATAAGAAAGAAAAAAACAGTATTGCCACAGGGTCAAAACAAAGGAAACTAAGATCATCACAAAAAGCCACCCCCCTAGTTTTAAATGATTCAGTACACAAAAATAGGAAATATTTTAGTGTGGAATGTTAGGGGTTATGGATCCTCTCTGGATATGATAAAGGCTCTAAAATTGAAACACAGGATAGACATTCTATGCTTAATTGAACCATGGCATGACAACCAAAATTTAAGTATTCTGAAGCATCAACTGGGCTACACCAATGCTATCTATGCCAAACATGCTAAAATATGGATTCTTTGGAATCATGTTTTTAATCTAGACATTTTAAATGAATCTGATCAGTATATACAGGCTAAAGTTACAGACATTGCCTCCTCTGTTCACTGGAATATATTCTTTATTTATGCTAGTGTACATAGACAGTTGAGGGAATTTTTATGGTCTGATTTAAAGGCATCAACATCTGACCCATCCATATACATAGGAGATTTCAATACAGTTACCTCGGTCTCTGAATATAAGGGTAGAAAGTCAACTCCCAGAAAAAGTATGAATCAAATTAATTACTTTCTAACAACTATGGACCTGCATGAAATCCCAACTGTAGGTAACTCTTTCACTTGGAGCAATAACAGATTTAGAGACAAATGTAAGGATCTCCAATTTCAAAGATTAGACAGAGGTGTTAGTAATTTAGTATGGCTAGATATATTCCCAAACAGTTCCATACAAGTTCTTAACAGGATGACTTCTGACCATTCTCCACTATTACTATCTATTCAATCAGCAGTTGAACTGGCTCCAAGACCTTTCAGATACCAGGAAATGTGGACAAATGGGAAAGAATTTAAAGATTTAGTGGAATCCAACTGGAAACTATTTCCCCCCCTATCTGGTATGCTAAGGTTTGTTCATAAACTAAAGAGACTTAAGGTAGTAATTAAGGAATGGAACAAAAACACATTTGGCAATGTAAATAAAAATTTGGTCCAATCTGAATCAAAAGTAAATGACTTGGAAATAATGTTTCTGCAGACACATGATGAATCAGTTCTCATGGAACTCATGAAATCTAAAGACACTCTTCTCAGAGCTCAAAAGGAACATAACATTTTCTTGAAGCAAAGGGCTAGGTTAAACTGGTTAAAACATGGAGATGCAAACACTAAGTATTTCCATCACACAATCAGAGAAAAAAAAGCCAGAGCCAGAATAGGGAAAATAAAAGATGGAAATGGTATATGGATATCTGATCCTAACCTAATTAAAGAGGAGGGTGTAAGATTTTATCAGGAATTACTAACAGAGGATGTCTCACAAAAAAAGGGAACTCATTTTAATAAATTTTTGGCAGAAATCCCAACAGTACTAACTGAACAACAGAACAGCCTCTTGCTTTCTCCTTTCAACTCTCAGGAATTGAAATATGCTGTTTTTGATCTTAACAAAGCAAGTGCACCAGGCCCTGATGGGTACTCTGGTTGTTTTTTTACCTATTTCTGGGATTCCATTAATGAAGATTTATTAGAAGCTGCAAATGACTTCTTACATAATGGAACAATCCCAAAAGCCATTTCTAGTACCTGGCTCACTTTAATCCCAAAGAAACCAATCCCGAATACATTTGCTGATTTTCGGCCAATAAGTTTATTCAACTTCGTTAACAAAGTTTTCTCAAAACTTTTAATGGAAAGGATCAAACCTTTAATGCAGTTCTCGATTTCACCTGAACAAAGTGCATTCATGAAAGGGAGGGATATTTCAGATAATGTGATTCTAATGCAGCAAATGACTAGATTACTGTCTAGAAAAACAAAGATCCCAAATCTCATAGTTAAACTTGATATGCAAAAAGCTTTTGACAGAGTTTCTTGGTCTTTTCTAAACTCTATTCTCCTTCGGTTTGGTTTCCATGGGAAATTTGTGAGACTAATTATGCATAATATTGCTTCAGTAAATTTCTCTGTGTTAATTAATGGGGTAACTACAGGCTTCTTTAGCTCTACTAGGGGGATCAAGCAAGGAGATCCTTTATCTCCTTTTTTGTATAATATCTTATCAGAGGCTTTCTCAAGGGGTCTAAAAAAATGTTCATCACGGGATACTTAACATATTTCAGCCTTCCTAATGTCTGTACACCCCTAACTCACCTCATGTACGCTGATGACACTGCTGTTTTCTTGAATACTGAGACAAAAAATTTAAAGCGTTTCAAACTTTTTCTAAATGCATATGAAGAGACTTCGGGTCAACAAGTTAACTTTTCAAAATCTGAATTTTTTGTCTCTCATAAGGCACCTCCACAGTACATTCAGTCTGTTAGGAGAACACTAGGGATGGTGAAAGGTTCCTTTCCATTCAAATACCTTGGTGTTCCAATTTTTATAGGTCGTAATTTAAAAGTGCATTATTTACCAGTAATTGAAAGAATGGAGAAACAGATAAACAATTGGAAAAATAGGTGGTTGAGTTCAGCTGGTAAAATAGTCTTGATTAACCATGTGTTGCATTCTATCCCAACACAAATTTTTGGAGTATTAAAACCCCCAAGGACAGTTTTAAAAACAATGGAAAAATTGGCAACGGATTTTTTCTGGGGTAATACTGACCTCTCTGAAAGGAAAAAGTGGAGGTCTTGGAAAAGAATGTGTTTTCCAGTAGAAGAAAATGGTCTGGGATTCAGGGACCTAAATGCTACAGTTGATGCTTTTTCTAGTAAATTATGGTGGAAGCTACAAATTAATAACACCCAACGGTCAAACCTTTTGTGGACTCTGCAAGTTTCTTACAAAAAATCTAACATATGGGGTAGAATCACAAAAATAACAGCTTTGGCAAACAGTTTGTCCAGAGTGATTTTTGGCAGGGGTGACTGCTCTTTTTGGAGTGCTAATTGGAGTGGCGATGATGTAATTTTTTATAACTGGCCAGAGGATATTGACATTCCTTTTGAGTCTATCTCTCTCAGGGATTTTTTAAATAACAAATCAGCTCTCATACCAATCCTGGAGCCACACTTGGCTACCAACATCATTCTTATTTTGCAGGAAACAAAGCTGGAATACAGTCATGAAGACAAACTGATCTGGACTCCCACAGTCGATGGAAAATTCACTGTAAGCTCGGCTTATAATGCCCTAAGACAGAGAGGCCCTCTAATTCAACACTTCAAAAAGGTTTGGTCTCCCTTCATTCCTAGAAAGATGTCTATTTTACTTTGGAGGGCTCTAAATAATATACTTCCATTTGATAACATCTTAAGAAGAATGGGTTTTTCTGTTGCTTCAATATGTCCTATCTGCAAGAACAGTTGTGATAGTGGGGAACATTTTTTCAATTCTTGCAACTCATCAACTGCTGTCTGGCATAGTGTGCATTCGATATTGAGGATACCATGTACAGAATTTAGGGACTTAAAAAGTAGGGTGCAATTTTTCTTAACATTTAGAGATGATTCTAGTATACATGGAAACATTATCATTGCAGCTCTATTGGTTACAATTTGGACACTATGGATCCATAGGAACAAATTTATCTTTGACAACAGACCTTACTCACATGAAGCCTGTGTTGCCGAAATTAAAGATTTGATTTATCAAATATTTACAGCACATAACCTAATAGGTAATAAGCATAAGCATAGACTTTGGATTCAGGATAACACTGTACCTCATATATTACAAAAACAGAAAAATGTTATCTCTAAGGTCCACTGGGATAAACCTATAAAAGGTTATAAAATCAACACAGATGCCTCATGGATCTCTGGAGGTTTTTCATCTGCTGCTGCTATTGTGAGGGATAGACATGGAAGTGTGGTTAAAATGTTAGTCAGTACTTTTCACTGTCCATCACCCTTACATGCAGAATTAATTGCTATACAAAGTGGATATAACATAGTTTCTGAACTTGATTTAGAGAATGTTTTAATTGAATCAGATAGTTTATATGCTGTTAGGGGTATCCAGAACCCTATCTCCTGCCCTTGGAGAGTTTTCTCCATGTGCAATGCTTTAAATATAACACAAGGCTCCATTAGATTGCAACACATACCGAGAGAAGAAAATTTGGCCACTGATTTTCAGGCAAAATATGCAAGGGAAAACCGCCTACATGGGGTTTTAAATCTCTGTTCTATTCCTCTATTTCTCAAAGGTTTATTAGCACTTGATTGCATGAGTTTTCCGGCCTTTCGTATTGAACCACGTAGGGATCCAAGCCCTCTTTAGTTAGAAAACTCTCTATTTGTTTAGCTCAAAAGAGTTAGTTCTTGCTGTGGAATATGTTGTTCTATATGTTTCCAAGTACTGCTGGTTCCCTTTTCTTTTTTTAGAGCTTGCAAAACGGAGAGGGAGCAATTTTTCTCAGCCACAACTTAACAAATCTCAGCAAAATGCACAAGAGGGAAGCACAATTTTGTTCCAGTTCTTTTAGTTGATCTGCTTACTTACGGAAATTGAGGATCTTATGAGCAACCTGTTGCTATGGAGGCCACATCTCATGTAAAGGAGGTTTTTTCTGCCACCTCACTCCCCAACTGACATTTGAGGCTGATACTCGGGAGTTCTATCACTCTGCTACTTGGGAGTCCAATCGCTCTGCTCCTCTCGGCTATTACATCGTTGACAAATAGGAGTCTCGATTTCTCGTTTCTCCGACCAGTTCGCGATGTACTAGTGAGATGGCGACTTACTTGTTGATTTAGCTAGTCTTGTTCATAATCTACATAATTTTTGTTATAGTCTGTTACGGTGGAAACACCGCTTTTGGAAGCAATTGTTTTGCTTCAGGAGCTAATTTCGGCTCTGGGATCATCAATTGGAGGATCCTTTTGTTCACTACGATGTATCACGACATTTAGCACCTAATTGGGCCCACTCTATTTTGGTCAGGGGAGCCAAATATATTCCCCCCATCCTCGGATGGTTCTAATTAAAAAAAAAAATCTAGAGAACTAAGAATTAAGTGTGTAACAAAAATAAAAACGATAATGTGAAGATTCTCAGAACATCATCAGTTGATTGATTACATCTTATAAATAACAAGAACATCTAAACCACAAACCTTTGTACAACTGAACAACAAATCCAGCTTGTGCACATTTCGAGAATATTTGTCCAACTTTTCTACAAAAACTGCAGTACAATAACTTATTTTAGTTCTATCCACATCAATAACGAATCAAGAACAGCGAAGCCGCGTACCTTGGATGAGATCAACCATAGCCAGCTCATTTTCTGAACCCAGAAAGAGGAACCTGAATAAGAGCACGGGAGCCCTCGAGCACTGGAGCCCTTGACCACGGGAGCCCTCGAGCACTGGAGCCCCCGAGCACTGGAGCCCTCGACCACTGGAGCACTGGAGCACTGGAGTACTGGAGCACTGGAGTTTCTCACTCAAGCCCTCGACCACCCAAGCCCTCGAGCCCTTATACCATCGAGATGTAGAGCCCTCGATCACAGGATACCTCGAACACTCATGATCTCGAGCCCTCGAGCATAGGAGGTATCGAGCCTTGGATCCCTCGAACACTCAAATTCTCAATCCCTGCCGCCTTCGAGCCATCAAGCACTCGAACCAAGGAGCACTGAGGCACTCGAACCTCGAACCATCGAGCCTCGAGCCCTCGAGACCTCGAGCCACCAAGTACTACCTCCTCTCCTCCGGAACCATTAGTCCACTAGTATTAGACCTTTCTTTTGAGGGCAACGAGGTTGCCTTATCAATGTAATATTTCCAAAACAACATTGTAAATCTTTTAGTTTCTAAACAGGTTTGGGGAACCTAATAAATATCCCCAAAATTTTTTTAAAAAAAAGAAAGAATAAGCCTTGTTGCAAATCCGTTCAATGCGGAAGAAAAGTCTCCCCAATGGTTCCAATATCGAACAAAGAACAGTGGTTCCAAAATCCGAATATTGTTGGGAACCAATTCCGAATTTGGATAAATCAAATAGAAAAAGGACCGAAGTAACAACCGCCTATAGTTTATTGAAGATGTTCTTCAAAAATCGCTTTAATTTGTGCATAACCACTTTTAATTTTCAAAGATCAAAGGAGATTTTTGAAAAATCTCCTTTAATGGTTGCAAGGGAAGAAATTATATGCCGTATCTTGCTAAACTTTCTGCTCTATTTGAAAAAATACACGCAATATTTTCTAGAAAGAGGCTAAACAAAACAACACACCTATTATATAAAATCACAAACCCAAATAAATTTCAGGAGAGGCGCTCAGTTCATAAACTTATTAACAGGTCTGAGACCTGCTTGCAATTAACAAAATATATCCAAAATTGTGGGCCAAGCCCATTAATTCTGGTCTAAAAATCTGGATGCATCGGCATATATTCTCTTCGACGTCACCTCTCTCCTCCTGGGCGCCAACTCATTCCTCCTTCTCCCCAGTGCCACTACCTTCCCCCTCCTCCTCGTTGGCATCGTCTTCTCTCCCTAGCAATCTCTCTCTTATCTCTCCGATAATTTCTCAGCCTATTCTCCGCCTCTTCTTCGTTTCTCCATCGCCGCTCATTTCTTCACCCTTTCCTCGTATTTCTCCGCCTCTTCTCTGCGATTCTCCATCCACTCATTTCTCCAAGTATTCTTCGACGTCTTCATTGATGTGCACTTTGTTTCATTAAGCATTGTATATGTGTTATTTTTCTTTGTTTTGAGTTGCTATGTGCGTTTTTCTATGAGCTGGCTATGAATTGTATTTCTTGTTACAACAAACTTGTTGATTGTTCATTTTGAATTGCAAGCTGCATCCATTTACTTGTATGTTGCAGCTGCTATTTTCCAACATTTACTTGTTAGGTGTATTGTGAATGACTTTTTATTTACATTCATTGTTAGATTGTTCATTTTCAATTACAAGTTGCGCTCGTTTACTTATATGTTGCATTTGTTAGCATTCAATGTGTACTTGTTAGTTGTACTACGTATGATTTTTTATTTCCATTCATTGTTGATTGTCTATTTTGAACTAATCATTGCAATCGTTTGTCTATTTTGAACTAATCATTGCAATCGTTTACTTATATGTTACAGTTGTTAGTATTTATCGTATACGTGTTAGTTGTAATGTGAATGACTTTTTATTTTCATTCGTTGTTGATTGTTTGTTTTGAATTATAAGCTGCATTTGTTTACTTATATGTTGCATCTGTTACTATCCAGTGTGTACTTGGTAGTTGTATTGTGTATGAATTTTATTTTTTTTGCTGATTATTGTTCATTTTTAATTTGGAATTGTACCTGTTAGCTTATATGTTGCAATTGTTAGTATCCAATTGTGTATGACTTGTTGCAGGAGCTGGATCTAAACTTGAAGTGGTATTGAATAAAAAAATATTGAACATTGGAATTCACACGAGGTTTTGGTATGAGCTTGATTTAAATGAAGCTGATGTTGAACTCAAGGAATTCAAAGATGATCTAGCTTTGAAAATTAGTAATTGATTCATTGTATTAGAGACTTTTAGTTAATCTAGATTGGAACATGTTGTAATTGTAAGTTCCATAATAGAAGATTTTTGTTATGAGCACTTGTAGAATTTACTCGTATCTTGCCCTTTGTTCAAGTGTTGAAAGTCCTTCTCGAGTATGAAACTGAAAACATTTGCATGATTTTTATTTAAAGTATGCAGTGCTTTTATATGTGTTTCTTTCGTGCCGACAATATTTTTAGTGGTATCTCTTTAATTAAAATCTGGAAAATTTGCTCCAGTGTTTGAAAACAAATAGAAGTTTTAATGTGATTTGTACACATTATAAGGTATTAAATGCAGTTCATATGAAAATTCTAAAATCACAAAATTTTGTATCTTCTTTTCTATAGTATACTATAAGAAATAATAGTTGTAAGCAAACACATGCATGTTTTAACAAAATAGAAACAAGTCATAAGGTAACTTATCCAATAACTCCTGACAAAGTTCTGCTATTCATAAAAGGAATTGACATTTTAAAATCAGGTACATGTTATAAATTAATCAATGCATAGTAAATATGACAATTTTAAATTGTCAAATTTTATCTTAACTAACACATGATCTCCTGGAAAAGTTGCTGATGAGACGTCAAATGCATGTTTTTTTAAAGCATTTAACATCACTTTTGTCATATTTTTGTTATAAGATTGCTAGATTTAGATAGGTTTACATGATAAGGGGTTTAGATGACATCTTTTAGTTTTTATATCTAAATCCTTCATTTTGTAACCTATGTTTAGTCTAATGAATTTTTGGTCCTTACGAGCATCTAGATTCAATTTTGTGAGCTTCTTTTGTAGATGTCTCGTGAGCCCTTTGGAGTGGTTTAGTGAAGGCCACGTGTCAAAATGTTGTAGAAGATAGAAGGGTCAAAGAAGGAAGGCAAAGAAGAGGATGTATTATCACCCAGAAGTTTGGACATATTTCATAAAATTATCTTAGAAGAATCAGCCTACAAGGGTGGCGTCATTAGATTTTTCTTATCGAGCACTATAAAATCGACTACAGAAACTCCCAAAACAGATCAACGGTTCACCCATGGGAAGAAAAACAAGAAGACCAGGCGAGTCCATTTCTGCCCGGGCGATGCCATTTCTGCCCGGACGGCGCCTGCTATGTTTTGACCTTCCTTTTGACCAACTTTGGTTATAAATAGCCCCCTTCTTCCCCATTTGCCTAAGTCCGACTTGGGGGCAGAAAACCCCTAGTTTTTCACCATTTTCTTCCATTTCTTCTTTTTCTTTATTTGTAGATTTATGTTCTATGTTATGGGTTTTGATTATCTATCTTAGTTTTGTACTTGGGATCAATTGATTCAGACTTTCTTGCTAATGTCTTTAGAACCATTTCTATGTATCTATTGCTTTCTCTATTGTGCATTTATTGAGCTGTGAATGTGGATTGTTAGTGGTATTAATGTTGGAAGTTTGAGTATATGAATTGCTTGTATGATTCCTTGTTAGGGTTAGGAGAAAGTAGCTAATTTTCCCCTCTTTTAATGTGGAATCCAAGAGCATGAGTTAGAGCTTCTAAAAGATATTGATGTGTTGATAATTGATAGATGAATGTGATGATGTTGAACTCGTTGTCATGTTTGTTTTAGGTACCAAATGAGATAAGTCTATGAATGTCGATCGTTCTTAACTAATCTTGTGTAAATGCATAAATTGGTTAAATGCTTAGACACAGTGTAGCGTTTATAAGTGTTGTCAAGCTTGTTGATTTTTTGTGCTCAATTCCATCAATGGGATACTTTTAGTCATTTTTCGACCAAGGGAGTCATTGGTGAGGTTTGACAAGAGATGTTGAATTCACTCTTTCAAACTACTATCTAAGAAGGATAGAAGATTTATCTTCACAACAAGTAGTTAAAGTAGTGAATAGATTATTTTGCTCGTTCTTGAAACCTTTGTTATTTAGTATTCATGTGTTCTTAATGCTATGTTTTACTTCATTTATTCCTTGGGCTGTTTGAGAATAAGAAGTGTTTGTAGGGTTGATGGGCTAGGGTGTTAGGAAAGTGACAAATTCCTTAGCTCTTTGGCATGAAAATCCAAGCACATGGACTTAGAACTTCTCATGTATAATGTGTTGTGATTCTTGATAGATAAGAACTTCTCATATTTATCATATAGATGCAATGAAAGGTTGAATCTTGAATGTGATTTGTTCTAGGTTTAGCCTAATGAATGCTATGTTTGGTTAAATGGCTATGTCTTTGGTAGAAGGCTTGTTGTTGTCAAATCTATGGTCCTTTGTGTGAAATACAATTATTGAAATACCTCTATGGCGTGGTTTGCCTAGAGTGATTGTCCATGAGTTTTGCAAATGGTCGTTGTTTGTCTTTGCAAATTACTATTAAGAAGGAATGAATGTTGATCTTCAAATAGGAAGTGATAACATTCCCCATAGGTAACAAATGTGATAGAATGATTGAATGGTTCAATGATCTACATGAGGTTTTGAAGTGGATATAAATTTCCCCCAAGGCTTTATCTTTTTTAGTTTTTACCCCTTTTTCTCAGTTTATTGCATGATTAGAATGGTTACTTGACTTTCTAGTTAGCTTGTCTTTTAATTTAATAACTTAGGAAGACCAACTAACCAAAACCCCCAATTTACTTGCTTTTATGTATATATATATATACACACTTTTAGCCTAATATGAACCTTATATGTTTAAACGCTTAAGAAAATCCCTCTTGTTCGTGGACAACCCCGATTTGCCACTATCTACTTAATTGTATTTAGTAAGCATAAAGGGCTTATAAATTATAACTTTGAGAGGTACGGCGACAACCTCCCAAATTTTGGTGCCGCTGCCGGGGAAGAGGCTTTTATTTTTAAGTGTTTGGGCATATTTGGTTGCATATTAGCTAGTTTAAAATTTTATTTTCCACTTCTTGGTGGTTGTTTTTGTTCGGAGTAGGTATTGCTTGAGTTCTTGGTGAATTTTTTTATCAAGAATCCTTGCAATATGATTCCGAACTTTTGAAAAAGAGAAATGTTTTTTTAAAAAAATGGAACATCTCACCTTTAGGGAACTCATGATGAGAAGAGAGGCTCAACAAACAAGGTTTTGTAGGATGTGTCATTCCAACTATCCTACTAAGTCTTGCTATATGTTGAGAGAGGAGCGCTATGAGGATGAAAGAACTTTTGGTTTCCAAAACCAAGTTTATTATGAAGAGTGGTTTAGTGATATAGTGAAGGCCACGTGTCAAAACGTGGTAGAATATAAAAGGGTCAAAGAAGGAAGACAAAGAAGCGGATGAATTATCACCCGGAAGTTTGGACAAATTTCTTAAAATTATCTGAGAAAATTCAGCCTTCAAGGGTTGCGTCATTGGATTTGTCTACTCGAGCACTATAAAATCGACTACAAGAACTCCTAAAATGGATTAACGGTTCACCCATGGGAAGCAAAACAAGAAGCTCGGGAAAGGCCATTTATGAATTTTTGGGATGAAACCTCCGCCGCCCGGGCCAAGTCATTTTTGCCCGGGTGAGGTCATTTCTTCTCGGGCAAGGCTATTTCCATCTGGGCGACGCCATTTCTGCCCGGGTGACGTCTCCTACGCTTTGACCTTCTTTTTGACCAACTTGGGCTATAAATAACCCCCTTCTTCCCCATTTGCCTAAGCCCGACTTGGGGGCTGCAAAACCCTAGTTTTTCACCATTTTTTCCATATCTTCTTCTTTCTTTGTAGATTTATGTTCTATGTTATGGGTTTTGATTATCTAGCTTAGTTATGTACTTGGGAGCAATTGACTGAGACTTCCTGGCTAATGTCTTTAGAACCATTTCTATCTATCTATTGCTTTCTCTATTGTGCATTTATTCAGCTTTGAATGTGGATTGTTAATGGCATTAATGTTTCTGGAAGTTTTAGTATATCAATTGCTTGTATGATTGCTTGTTAGGGTTGGGAGAAAGTAGATAATTTTCCCCTCTTTTAATGTGGAATCCAAGAGCATGAGTTAGAGCTTCTATATGATGTTGATGTCTTGATAATTTCTAGATGAATGTGATGATGTTGAACTCGTTATCATGTTTGTTTTAGGTACCAAATGAGATAAGTCTATGAATGTCGATCGTTCTTGACTAATCTTGTGTAAATGCATAAAATGGTTAAATGCTTAGACACAGTGTAGTGTTTAGAAGTGTTGTCAAGCTTGTTGATTCTTCGTGCTCAATGCCACTAATGGGATACTTTTAGTCGTGTTTTGAATAAGGGAGTCATTGGTGAGGTTTGACAAGAGATGTTGAGTTCACTCTTGCAAACTACTATCTAAGAAGGATGTGAGATTTATCTTCACAACAAGTAGTTAAAGTAGTAAATAGATTGTTTGACTCATTCTTGAAACCTTTGTTATTTAGGACTCATGTGTTCTTAATGCTATGTTTTACTTCATATATGCCATGTGTTGTTTGAGACTAAGAAGTGTTTGTAGGATTGAAGTGCTAGGGTGTTAGGAATGTGATGAATTCCTTAGCTTTTTGGCATGAAAATCCAAGAACATGGACTTAGAACTTCTCGTGCATAATGTGTTGTGATTCTTTCTAGATAAGTATGTTAATGTGGATTGTTCTCATATTTATCATATAGATACAACGAAAGGTTAAATCTTGAATGTGATTGTTCTAGGTTTAGCCTAATGAATGCTATGTTTGGTTTAATGGCTATGTCTTTGGTAGAAGGCTTGTTGTTGTCAAATCTATGGTCCTTCGTGTGAAATACCGTTATTGAAATACCTCTATGGTGTGGTTTTCCTAGAGTGATTGTCAACGAGTTTTGCAAATGGCGGTTGTTTGTCTTTGCAAATTACTATTAAGAAGGAATGAATGTTGATCTTCGAATGGGAAGTGTTAACATTCCCCATAGGTAACAAATGTGATAAAATGAGTGAATGGTTCAATGATCTACATGAGGTTTGGAAATGGATATAAATTGCCCCCAAGGCTTTATCTTTTGTAGTTTTTACCCATTTTTCTTAGTTTGTCGTATGATTAGCATACTTACTTGACTTTGCTAGTTAGCTTGTCTTTTAATTTCATAACTTAGGAAAACCAACCAACCATAACCCCCCATTTACTTGCTTATATATATATATATATATATATATATATATATATATATATATCTACTTTTAGCCTAATATGAACCTTACATGTTTAAATGCTTAAGAAAATCCCTCTTCTTCGTGGACGACCATGATTTTCCACTACCTACTTAATTGTTTTTAGTAAGCATAAAGGGCTTACAAATTATAACTTTGAGAGGTACGACGACGACCTCCCAGTTGCATAACTCATATTCCTAGTTTTTATTAATACAAACAATACGTATTGTAAGGTAATAGGTGCATAGTATATAATTTTTTTTGAGCATTTATTTCATTTTTTTAATATTTGCCATATGTTTTTACATGTTTGTAGCAACAAAATTCATACATTCAGAAGTTTCAGCAAATATTTCATTTACATTGAAGGCAATTCAACAACATAAACTCACTCAGATGTGTTTGATACTATTAGGAAAAATTTCATCCTCTTGAAACTAAATTTCATTTGTTTAAAATTGAAATTCATTGATGTAGATCTTGTTGTAGGGTAAAGAGCTCATCGCAAATCTTTTCGGACACCAACCGGTCATTTTAAAAGCTCATCAAGAATAAAAAAGAATCGATGTTTTAGAAAGCTAAACAGACTTCTGGCTCTTCCTGATGTTTTAGAAAGCTTTCAGTTTCACCTCCCCTCCAGATGCTGTTTCTGTTTCAATAGCTCCGAATCCATCCACCACTGTTTCAACTCTTGTGTCAAGGTAAACCTGATCTGGAAAATGCTCAATACCACTTTCAGTTTACCCAACCATCCTTTCGAACTCCTATGGGACCGCTTCCACTTCTACTGGTCTACTCCTCATTCCCCTCATCTTTCCAATCTGATCAGAATCCTTCCTTGCATTGTCAATTGGCACCTGTGGCGTGCCATCTGCACTTACTCCCACGAAGGCATTAGGCCGAATTTAGGATCACTTTACAGACGCATTTTATTACACTTAAATGACACTATACTGGCTTTCGATCTGAATTTCACATGGTCTCTTGGCCCGACTCCTATTCTTCTAAGCCATAACCCTTTCAAACCGAGACGGGTCCGGATCACCAAGTGGTTAAAGCCCAGTGGTTTCAAACTTAATACTGACGGCGCGTTCAACAACGGAGCGGCTGGCATCGGCTGCATTCTCAGAAACTCCAACGGGCAGGTAATAGTAGCTCTATCCAAACCCATACTGTCTGATTCTGCTCTGCAGGTCGAAGCTGCTGCCTTACTACACGGGATCCAGCTAGTGCAACAGCAAGGCATCATCAACGTAGACATAGAAACAGACTCGAAAATCCTATTGGGAATGATCCGGCGTCAATTCAAAATTCCATGGAGATTGCTTTCAACGATCCGGGACATCTGGTTACAACTCCACGGAATGACCTACACTCTATCACACATCTTCAGAGAAGCGAATGGTGCAGCGGACTCCCTCGCCAAGTTGGCTTGCCGGAAGCAACTATCCAGCATTTTCGGATCGCGAGATCTTCCCACATCAGTAGCGGGCCAGGTAAGTTTAGATGCTGCAGGTACTCCCAACGTCAGAATAGACTAGAATCGATCATGTATTGTAATACTATTTCAAATTGTCATCGCTGAATCTTTTAGTACTTTAACTCTTTTGTATAATCCGTGTTAAGATCAGCTGATGCATACTCAGAGGTAAGGTTTTTACGTCCCCCTCTTTCTTTGTACTCTTTTTTCATATTAATAAACGGGTAGGGGTCTGCCAAACCCCCCACCATCACAGGTGGATTTATATAAAAAAAAAAGAATAAAAAAGAATCGATTGGAGATTGATTTTGTTTGTTTGGAGAAGTTAAATTTGCGGAGAATGGAGGTTGGAGTTTCAGAACGAGAGAGATTGAAGTTTGGGAAGGATATTGAAGTTTAGGAAGGAAGAAGAATGTAGAATGGAGAAATTTTGAGAGGGTGATAGTTTAGGGAAGAAGATGCTTAGCGCTTCAATTTGGGGAAGAAGGGTTTGTTTAATTTGCATTAATTTCAAATTAGTTCCTGAAAAATCAGTAAGCTTTTGGACATGCCAATTGTCAGGAGACCCACTCAATACTTTTTATTTTTATTAAGGATATTTTGTAATCAATATTCTTTTCCTATTAGGTTTAGGTAAATATCCTTAAGATAGAATCCTTTTACATATTTGACTAGTCAATATCTTTTCCTTTTCCATATGTGATTAGTTAGTTACCTTTTACCTTTTCCCATTGGCCTCTGGTATTTGTATTTGCCCTATATAAAGAGGTCTTCTATTATCAATCTAATCACCCAATTATATTTTACATGGTATTAGAGCTAAAATCCTTATCAATGAAATACTAAAAATACCAAAAATAATCTTCACTTTTGCTTCCGCCGACCAATGACTGGCGCTGATTCTCACATTATGACCGACTCAATGCATGTAGTTGCCACCGTGAAGGCCACTGAGGATGTCGTCACCACTCAATCCACCGCCAATCTTGCCGCCGTAAACCTCCACACCACCGTCGATTGACTCCGGGCGGAAACCTACGCATCCGTAAAGCTCAAAGCCTTCTTCAATGCTCTTGTGTTATTACCTGCATATCTATTTTTTCTTCATGCTTCAGATTACCCAAGCCTGTTGATTTCTATGGTCATTCTAAAATGTGATAGTTATTGTGAATGGGTCGCAGCTCTTCGCCCTGTGCAATAGCAAAAGTTGGGAAATTGGAACACTACTGTCGGTCCAAACTCAAAATGGCAGCACTGCTGCCACTCTAAGCTCTACTGCTGCCTCTCATAGTTCTTCACTGATCGTCCTTGATCGTTCAGTTGTGGGACCCAATTTATCTGATGCTTAGTTGAATTCAGTTTGAAATATGAATTTTAAATTAAATACCACTGACAATAAGTCAGGTAAGTCTTCTTTACCTTGTATCATTGATTTCGGTGCTTCTTATCATATGAATGGTAACAAGGAGTTTCATCATGAAGCCTGTGTTGCCGAAATTAAAGATTTGATTTATCAGATATTTACAGCACATAACCTAATAGGTAATAAGGATAAGCATAGACTTTGGATTCAGGAAAACATTGTACCTCATATATTACAAAAACAGAAAAATGTTATCTCTAAGGTCCACTGGGATAAACCTATAAAAGGTTATAAAATCAACACAGATGCCTCATGGATCTCTGGAGGTTTTTCATCTGCTGCTGCTATTGTGAGGGATAGACATGGAAGTGTGGTTAAAATGTTAGTCAGTACTTTTCACTGTCCATCACCCTTACATGCGGAATTAATTGCTATACAAAGTGGATATAACATAGTTTCTGAACTTGATTTAGAGAATGTTTTAATTGAATCAGATAGTTTATATGCTGTTAGGGGTATCCAGAACCCTATCTCCTGCCCTTGGAGAGTTTTCTCCATGTGCAGTGCTTTAAATATAACACAAGGTTCCATTAGATTGCAACACATACCGAGAGAAGCAAATTTGGCCACAGATTTTCTGGCAAAATATGCAAGGGAAAACCGCCTACATGGGGTTTTAGATCTCTGTTATATTCCTCTATTTCTCACAGGTTTATTAGCACTTGATTGCATGAGTTTTCCGGCTTTTCGTATTGAACCACGTAGGGATCCAAGCCCTCTTTAGTTAGAAAACTCTCTATTTGTTTAGCTCAAAAGAGTTAGTTCTTGCTGTGGAATATGTTGTTCTATATGTTTTCCAAGTACTGCTGGTTCCCTTTTCTTTTTTCAGAGCTTGCAAAACGGAGAGGGAGCAATTTTTCTCAGCTACAACTTAACAAATCTCAGCAAAATGCACAGGAGGGAAGCACAATTTTGTTCCAGTTCTTTTAGTTGATCTGCTTACTTACGGAAATTGAGGATCTTATGAGCAACCTGTTGCTATGGAGGCCACATCTCATGCAAAGGAGGTTTTTTCTGTCACCTCACTCCCCAACTGACATTTGAGGCTGATACTCGGGAGTTCTATCACTCTGCTACTTGGGAGCCCAATCGCTCTGCTCCTCTCGGCTATTACATCGTTGACAAACAGGAGTCTTGATTTCTCGTTTCTCCGACCAGTTCGCAATGTACTAGTGAGATGGCGACTTACTTGTTGATTTAGCTAGTCTTGTTCATAATCTACATAATTTTTGTTATAGTCTGTTACGGTGGAAACACCGCTTTTGGAAGCAATTGTTTTGCTTCAGGAGCTAATTTCAGCTCTGGGATCATCAATTGGAGGATTCTTTTGTTCACTACGATGTATCACGACATTTAGCGCCTAATTGGGCCCACTCTATTTTGGTCAGGGGAGCCAAATATATTCCCCCCATCCTCGGATGGTTCTAATTAAAAAAAAAAACAAGGAGTTTCATCATAGTATTATCTTTGTTGAATCCTTTGTTTTTATTCTCTCTAATGGAACCATATATCACTACAAGAAAAATGACCTTTTACTTTTTCCCTTTTAATTCAGTTTTTTTGTTAACCCTAAATAACAGAGTTAAAAAGTTCTTTTACCTCGATTTTTTTGAAGTTAAAGATTTTATTTCCCTCGGATATAAATAAACCGAGGTAAATAATTAGCTTTTACCTCAGTTATTATAGAAACCGAAGTAAAAGACCAAAAAAATGAAGTAAATAATATGACCGAATAGCCTGCGATGTCACATATGTGGTGTTAGAAACTTGATTGATTTTTCCATTGATGTAGTTTCTACTGATACGTATAGCGAATGACCTAGCAAAGTTGCACATAGTTTGTCAGTAACAGTGATAAAGTGTTTGACTGGGGAGTGACAAAGTGTATTTTTGCGAAGATCAAAATCAAGACTAGGACATTTGATCATTTTCATTTTAACAATTGCGTTCCTCCAAGAAAGTGGGAGAGGTCGAAATGAAAAATTAGAGATAACTTTATTTTTTATTCAAATTTTGACAACAATAAAGTTCACCTTTTGGCATGACTGAGTTGATGGATGGGCTGCAATCTCGAAACGGTGTACATTACCCCCGGTATTTACAACCTAGTAGGAACTGAAATTTTCAGCCAAAAATTTGAACCCAAAATCCCCCCCCCCACCCTATTTCAAGACAATAAATCTTAGCACTAACACCCATTTCCCATTTCCAACACCAATCCTACAAGTTAAACTCCACACCATCCATTCCATTCACAACTTAACAACATTGAAAGATCTAATCAAGTTGCTTCTTTCAAACATCAACAAGTGTCCAAGGATGGAGCATCTCCGACTTCTAATTAATTGAGGTAGTTTTTCAATCTATTTCATGTTCAATTACCAACTATGTGATGATCCTACTATATATTTTTTAATAAATAATTGATGAAAGATTCTTACATTTAATGAGGTATGAGGCTTTAGTTACATTTTATATATTGTTTGTTGTTTTTCTTTCCAACATAGTGCCATGTTTGTTTCGATTATGAAGAAAGATGCTGAGATTTACATGAACATAGTTTGAATGTGCGACCTCGGTCACATTTCATTGGCCCATGCCAAATATTATTGAACCAAAACCGACGTCGCATAGAACTCAGGATTGTTGACATGACAATGAATGTATAACGTCGTTTATTTGTCATTCTTTGCGACATCGTCATTTCATACATGCGACGTTGCATAAAACCAATTATGTTACTTTACCATCTCAAATTTCATGTCGTCTACGTTTTACTAAATTTTGTGTATTTCATTTGAGAACTGCCCCAATTCTAACATAAATTTTATTTCCTATGTATTGGTATTAATAGGACCAAAGAGAGTCATCGATTGATCTTCAGCATGTAGATGGAATGATTTGTCATTTACTAGTTGTCCTAACAGTCGTAATGGTGTGCAATGTAGAAAATAGTGGTTCAATACAATTAATTAGTCATTTTCACATTAACCTTATGTATTTCAATATGTTGTTACATGTGTTTGTATTATATGTTATATTATTGTTTGTTTAAACATGTCATTCTTTCCCAAATTAATTGAAAACAATTGAATGTGGTATGACGTTTAACCATTTAACCATCAAATATTCAATACTATAATATTGAATGAAAAAAAAAGTTTGACCATTTGGTCGGTGACGTTGGGCAAACTGGTGCCAGAAGACACGTGACTGACGTTGCAGTAATCAGGGTTATCTTTTTAGAAACGTCGTCCAATCAAAATGACATCATTTTTTCAGTGTTCCACGTCAGTAGGCACACGTCGTGAGGGCCCCGCAGCATACGACGTCACACGTTGTGTGGACTGACGTCGATTCAAACAACGTCGCAACATTTCATCCCCTGTCCATTGCCCACTTGCATTGGATAATCTCGGATACAAGTGGATGCCAATGTTGATTGAAACGATGTCGCATCTATGTTCTCCAATTGTTAGTTTTCTTTCTCTGACTGACATTGCAGACAATACCTACCGACGTCGGTCGAAAACCGAGTAAAAGATAATTTTTACCTCAATTTTGAACCGAGATGAAAAATATACTTTTTACTCTGGCTGTATTTACCTCTGTTTTTTCGGGACTAAAAACCAAGGTAAAAAGCCTGCAGAGCTGAGGTAAAAGATGTTTCTTGTAGTGTATACTGCTGTCTACCAAGGTACTCTATGTCTTGGCCATATTACCTTACTGCATGTTTGCTTATCCCGGAATTTTGGTGCAACTTATTATCTTGTTTTAAGTTATTAGCTCCTCTTCATTTTCTAGTCGTGTTTATAGAAACTATATGCATATTACTACTCCTTAGCTCGAGGACAATAATTGGAGTGGGTGAACAGTTGGGTGGGGTTTATTGGTTGTGCACATATGAAGAATTTTCCCCTCTGACACGCGCACTAATAGTCTCTGCCATTTTCAGGTCCTCTGTTTCTGCTGGTCTTTGGCATCGGCAATTTGGCATCCTTCCAATTTGGTGTTGTCTTCTGTTTATTTTATTAAATATAGTCATTTGGATTTTAATACCATTACTCCCTACTCAATCTGCCATCCAGCAAAACAATCTAGGAATAATTTCGTTAAGTTTGACTAAAACTACTCATCCTTTTGAGTCAGTTCATTGTGATGTTTGGGGTCCTTATAATTCCCTTTCCACTAGGAAAATATTTTATTTAATCATAGTTGATGACTACTCTCAAAGTTTTTTGGTTCATTTCCTCGTTAAAAAATCTGAGGTAGCTGCCCAATTTAAGGATTTTTGTGCTCTTATTCTCCGTCAATTTTAGCGCCACATATGCAGGGTCCGGGCGGACAATGGAACAAAATTTTTACTACTACGGTCGTACTTTGTTGAATCAAGAATTTTATTTAAGATTTCATCTTTTGATAGGCCTCAGTAGAATGGTCATGTTGAACGAAAGCATCGGCATCTTCTCAAAGTTGTCTGTGCTCTTCTCTTTTAGGCTAATATTCCTATTGACTTTTATGGATAATGCATCTTGAATGCTTCCCATCTGATTAATCGCACTCCTACACCTTCGTTGGATGAAAAGACACCTTACCAATTACTACAAGGATGAGGACAAAAATTTTCTCTTCTTAAAGTTTTTTTGATGATTATGCTTTGCTTCTCAAGTGCCTCGCCAACGTGATAAATTTCATCTCGAAGTAGCCTTTGTGTTTTTTTGTGCTACTCCGTAGGAAATAATGCACTGCATGTTTTTTATCTTGACTCTCAATCAGCATTTGATGGTTGTGTCGTCATTATTTTTACTAAGATAAGTTTCCAAACTTTACAGTTCCGGGTTCAAATCCTGAACCCACATCAAACATTATTTTTACACCATCCGAAGATGCTAATTTCCCGCCCCCAAAATACCCTTCCGAATTCGCCCTCCACCACCTTCCAAGACATCTGGCACCAACTTATCCGTCCCCGCAGCGCCACTCACTCCAGCCTTGTCGGCCGACAACCTACCATCACCTTTCGATTGTCCACATCTATCTATGCTTCTCGCCACTCTGATTCCAACACAGGAGCTGACGGTTTCACCCCCTGATAATCGGCTGCACCTCTTTTTCCAGACGTCCCATCGCAACGCCTGTCAAGAGCTCAGGCTCAGGCTCTCGTGATGTTCTTTTGCTGGCTCCTGCTAGCTCCGTTGAGATGGTTTTTGAACCTGAGTTGGAGCAAGCACCCGGTCCCACTCGATAGAGCTTGCGTGTTCTTCGTCCACCTGCTCATCTTCAATACCATGTTTACTTAGCCATCTCCAACTCCCCCACCCCCACTTGTACTTCGCCAACTACACCTTTGTGACTGTGCTCAGGTATTACTTATCATATTGCTGATTACGTTTCATGTGATAAGTTTTTGGTTTCACATTCCAGATTTTTGGGTGTAGTGACTTCTAGCACAAATTATTCTTCTTATGTCAAAGCTTCTCGCTTCGCGTATTGGTAAGAAGAAATGGCAGGGGAATTTGATGCGCTTGAACACAACCATACTAGGGTTATGTCTCCTTTCCCACCTGGCAAGTCTGCTATTTGCGTAAGTATATTTTTTCACTATATATAATTTTGATAGTTCCATTCAGTGTTATAAAGCTTTCCTTGTTTTGGGGGATCGTCAGATTTAAGGTACTGAATTTACCAAAACTTTTGCTCATGTTACAAAGTTAAGTTACGTTCGTATATTTCTTGATATTACTATGGTTAAAGGGTGGAACATTCATCAATGGATGTTCATAATGCTTTTCTAAAAGCTGATCTTGACGAGGAGGTATTTATGCACCTCTCTGGGTTTTCATTTACATACCTCTGGTCTTGTTTGCAACCTTCAGAAATATTTATATAGCCTTTGCCAGGCTCCTCGAAATTGGTTTGAGAAATTGACCGAGGCCCTTGAGTTATTTGGCTTCGTATAAAGTAAAGTAGAATATTCATTGTTCTCTTTTACTAGTGATTCCCAAGAGTTACATGTTCTGGTTTACCTTGATGATTTTATTATTGATGTTGTATCGCCTTCTCTCATAAGCGAGTTCAAGATATACTTGAGTTTTTACTTTCATATGAAGGATCTTGGTCCTCTTAATCACTTTTCTGGAATTGATATTGCTCGGAATCCAGATGGGATGTTTCTTTCTCAAAGGAAATATGTTCTTGACATTTTATTTGATACTGGTTTGATAGCAGCCAAGGCAACTGACTTTCCAAAGGAACAACAACATGATCTCGTGCGTGCAAGTGGTCCCCACTTTGAGGATCATGCACGCTATCGTCGATTAGTTGGGAGAGTAACACTATCACTTAACCTGGGTTAAGTAATTCAGTTCATACACTTGTAAAGTCTATGCAAGAGCCACGCTTGTCGCATTAGCATGCAACTTTGCGTGTTCTTTATTGCATAAAGCATAATCCAATCCATGGATTATTTCATTCTGCTAGGAGTTCTTTACATTTAACTGTATACTGTGATTCAAACTGAGCAACATGTCCTCTTACTCGACGATCTATTTTAGGATATTTTGTGATGCTTCCATTTTCCCGGAACACTAAGAAACAACCTACGGTTTCTCACTATTCAAAAGAAGCAAAATACTGTGCTATGGTTGTGGTTTGTTGTGAATTAATATGGCTTAAGTCTCTTCTTCGTTCGCTTGGTGTTGATAAATTTTCTTCTATGAACTTATTTTGTGACAGCCGGGCTGCAATTCATATTGCTGCTAATCCTTTCTTTCATGAGCGAACGAAGCATATTGAAATTGAGTATCATTTTGTAATTATCATATCGACACCTCAAGTGAGGTTGATCTTGTTAAGTCTAGTGAGGTTGTCACTCATCATATCGGCACCTCAAGTCAACCATCAGATATATTCACTAAAGCACTTGGATGTCATCACTTTCAGTTACTACTTCACAAGTTGGGAATCTTGGACTTACACGCTTCAACTTGAGGAGGGGTATTATGGATATTTTGTAATTATCATTCTTTTCCTATTAGGTTTAGGTAAATATCCTTAAGATAGAATCGTTTTCCATATTTGACTAGTCAATATCCTTTCTTTTTCCATATTGAATTAGTTAGTTACCTTTTACCTTTTCCCATTGGCCTCTGGTCTCTGTATTTGTCCTATATATAGGGGTCTTCTATTATCAATATAATCACACAAGTATATTTTGCACTTTTCTTTCAATAATCTCAAAAAAAAGCGCTATTTTAAAGGGTTTTATATTAGCTATAATATTACAAAACTAGAAACCGAACATATTACTTCTGACCCCTAGTTACTAAAACAGTCATAACATTATACACACAAATCCAAAATTTCTTAATCTTACACCATTGAAAACAATAGTGAATCATGACTTTTAATTCGACAGGTTCCACTCCAAAGACGATACCCATGCCCTCAGGGTCCCAACCGCGCCGACACCATAGCCATCACTGAGGAGGTAAATTACAGCAGAGACCAGGGTCAAACTCCTGATCCACGATAGGTTACACTCCAAATTATATAGATATTTGTCTCTTTAACTTATCACTTCATTATGACTAAACTGAATTGGGCATTTTAACTATAAGCCAGTAAATTCCTCCCCTAGTATAGCCATGATCATCCTTCTAAAAATTTTGAAACTAGAACCATGATTGGTAGAGCCTTTACAAATATATCTTTCACGTGATCATGACTTACAACGTGACTCAATTGCACACTACCTCCCTTCATGTTCCTAAATAAAAATATAAAAAAAACCTTTCCCTTCCCTCCATACAAAAATCGAGGATTATAGCAAGAATTGCAACCCTAAACTACAATCTTTTTTCCTATGGAAAAATTACAAATCGCAACTCTAGTACATAAAAACTACTTAAGTGCACAATTGTATGATGGCGAGAGAATAAAGGCTCCAAAGGGAGAAGTTAAACAATGATCTTCCATTTTTCCCCTCAGTTTTCTGAAAAATGATCTTCCATTTTCCCCCTCATTAGTCCGATTTGAAAGTTTTAGTAATCGATTTTATAGAGCTCAAGAAGCTGAATCCAATGGAATCAAACTTGGTGGCTAATTCTTCTTAGATAGTTCTTAGACTTTGGCGCAATTCATCGGACCACGAGTCACTATTTCTTTGTTGGCCGCTTTGAACCTTATTGCCACCTATCTTTTGCTACAATCTCTTTCTAATGTGCTTTGATGTTCGTGGCCTTCATCTACTACCATTCTAGTGTGAATGAGCTTCAATCTCTTCTACCGTCCCTGTGAACGGCCTTCAATGTCTTCTACCACCCTTACGAACAGCCTTCACATAGAATGTAACCAAACAGTACCCACTGGCAAAATACTAAGGATGATCACAAGGAAGATCTAAGAGCCCGTGGAGACAAGATGTCCATTAGTACTAATTAAGTCTACTAAGCGCGGGATTTAGACAAGGAAATCAAACATGGCTGTCTAAATCCCTTGTCACGTTAACTCAACTAATACTTCCAATCTACCACATAAAACAAGCTAGTAACTATGCCAAATGCAACAGTTAACGCACGCAAAATGAAGTACATCAATATAACCTATTTGTATAACGAGTTAGTCAAAAATATTATTATTGACATTAAGACACTTTTAATATTCGTTAGAACTAAAATGTACAATTACCTTGTCAATCTCAAGAAAATCTAAGTTCACACCTTCTATGCACTGTATTGTGTACAACATTGCGTAATAGCTGCACTCCCATGTTTGTGTTTGTTTCTTGTACCGTTTTAAACAACATAAAATTGGTAACGTGTAGAAACACATAAATAAATCCCTTTGTAAAAAAATGAAGCAATTTATGCATATTATACCTTGATATCGACCACCAAAAAATTGTTTTCACCATCTTTGCTAGTGTCCTTCATAGCGGTCCAATGGTTGGAAGTGCAATGGATACATCCAATACACACAATTCTTTTCCGGATCAATCATGATCAATTGCCAATGATACCTGTCCAAAAATAGAATGTAATGTTTATTAAAATGCGTAAATGATGTTTGCGAACATAATGAAGATTGTAAGTATAACCTTTCAATGTAGGGCGTAATGAATAATTTCTTATCCTTTCTCCCAAGGTTTTTGTGAATGTAGTAGGATCCCTCTTGTTTTGTACAACCGATCTCTTGAGTCAACACCGGGCACATGTATCTAACCCACTCCTTCAGTTGATTGTATATAATATACATGTACCTTGAAATTAACAATTATTTTGCATTATTCGTAAACAATTAGATAAAAATAAATAGTAAACATGATTTAATTATGTAAATATAAACTGTTACTAACAAAATGCATATGGACATTATCGTCTAATTAATTTGCTCACATTTCCAAAGGTCCTCAAAATCACTCCATATCACGATGATGTCTCACTTGGAACCAAATATGCAATCGTTTCCCATGAATGCATATGTTGTGTTGTGTTTGATACGGTTGAAGCCAGCTTCATAGCCCTTTTACAAATTAAGGTGCGTCATTCGAGACTTGTGCTCTTGGAACTGGTTGTCTAATCGTGTCGGTGTTGTTTGGAATGGTGAAGGTGTACTTTGTACTAGTTTAGGTGTAGTTTGGACCGCTTTTGGTGTAGTTTGGACTACTTTTGGCATTGTTGTTTGACTTTCAAATGGCGATCCTTAAATGGATCGGCATATATTAGTTGACGCGGCCACAAAAGAAACATTTCATGGGCGGGACCAACATTCTTGTATTCTCCACCCGGAACTAGCAGTAGGGCACCCTTCACCAATGCTTTCTCCAAAGAGACTCTTGAAAAACCTACTGCAATTGGTACGCTATGATGATGTTTTATTAACTCATGAAAAATTTCATCAGCTACATGAAGTGGTCTACCATCTGTGGCTTGATCTATGTATAGCTCGCACATATGTGAACCCTAAATTGACACCAACTGCATTTCTTAAATATGGTAGAAAACATTGTATCAATGATTTGATAAATGTTAAATGTTTACCTTTTCATCACTAGCGAGGATGGCCTTGTTGAGGTTGTCGGTTTCGTTTGCTGGACTTTCAATGATTGCCTCCCGATTGAACTCAACATCCTTCGGTGAATGGTGTGATCCTCTTGATAGAGGTGTCCAATTGGGTGTCAAATTATCTAAATTCTCGGGAAGTACAAGGCCGGTGTGTTAGATCAAGTTCTGAATGACAATGTCTTATTGTTCAATTCGTTTCTCTTCTTGAAGGGTGTATTTTTGCTAAGTGTGGACACATGATGGTAGTGCATGACCATAGTACCGAGTAATTCCAAACACCTCACATTGGTTCAAGTACCCACCTACTCCCCTAACACGGCCCACAGAAAGGATGTCGTTCTTAAATGTGGGTATTAATTTCCCTTCCAATGCATCATTCTTTAATTTCTCCTAAGTATTGCAAATACGGGAATTTTAGAACATAAATAAATGGTAATATGTTAGTGAAGGAAATAAAAAAACATTTGTTGGGTGGTCAGGTTTACCACTTGTTTCGCAAGTTCTTTTCTTTAGGCTTCTCATATAGAGCCTTCTTGTTTTGTTGGCCTTTGAGGAATAAATCACACCTCTTCGTGTCATCCACATCCATTGGTTGTATGTAGCCCTTGCCTCCTCTTCGGTTATACCCGCCAAGATTGCATTTTGAAAATCCATCTGAAGACGTTCCTCAACGTACTTGATAGCAGTTAATCCATACCCCACGGCTCAAATGATGGGGAGTTAAATTCAGTCTGGTATTGAATTGTTTTTGTTGCCTTGTTCTATATTAGCTTATTAGAGGCATGAAATCACTAAAGACGTTTAAATCTATATAATTTTGAAATTAAATTTATTTTTAATAACGTTAGAATTATTCTCCAAAGCTCTTCTCTTGTGGATCTCCCAACTCTCTGTTTAAATGTGTGTGAAAGTTATCCAAGGCCGATCATCCTTCTCTGAAGAAAATATGTAGTCTCGTGACAAAGCGTATTTGTGCTCTCGCCAACTCTTGCACATCATGGTCATCGCCTTCTTTCTTAGAAATGTCATATCTACTACATCAGTTTCGAATGGTTTCTATAGGGATTTATAACAAATGGATTTTACAATTAGTTATAGTTCTTATTTTTGAATAATGGGGGAATTTCAATAAAATTAATCTTTCCAATTATGGTACCTTACACTCCATCCATAGGGTCTCCTTATAGTTATGGGGAACTTAACCACCTCCACTCGGGTCATTAAGTTGTAGCTAAATTAACCGCTAAGGAAGGTTGAAGATAAAATTTATGGGGTAGTTAGTGGCAAGCGTGAGTTTGTCCACAGGAATGCTAGGGCCTAATAGTCTATTAAAACATAACCACATACCGGTTGTCAATCCGCTGTGTGCTTGGAATAGCTAGTATAGTAAAATGGGGGGGGGGTGGGGTTCAACTAAAAACTACGAACATAAAGGTAAAACACACGTAAGCTATGTAGGCAGACACTTGAGGGAATATTTGTATAACATGGTTGATTAAATGTTCTGATCCTCGATTCAATCACATGTAAGACATTAACAACCTAATCTATTGCTCATAACACGTGGTGTGGTTGATGGTCTGCACTTTCCCATACATTCCACTAGGGTGCTCTTGCAATCTTGCATTGGCCTTGCCTCCATAATTAAGGGAGTGCCGCAATGGTAACACCATTGCGCATATCTATTTCTCCCCTGTACGATTACGTCACGGGAACTACACCACATATGCTCTAACCCCAAGGCCTATAAATGAGGCACAGGGAGATAGGCACCTTATCAATAACATTGGGACCTCTTACAATAAAAGCTTGCTACTATTTGCTATTTTTACCAGTAACCCTTTGGACCAACTTGCCAGCTAAGACTGGTGTGCGGTCATCGTAACAGTATAACTTAGAAAAGACCTACATGCACACACCCACGTGGACCCGGACCCTGCTACCCATATCACATCAGGTTTCTCTTTCCCGTAGGGGTATCAATATTTGCACCAATATGAATGTAGAGTAGAGTGTGTGCTAATAGAGTGTATCATTCATGCAATTTTAAAAATTCAAGAACAAGCCATCATAATATCATAAGCACATAAATTAGGAAGATCTAATGAATCTCACAAAAATATAATCAACACATGAAGGAAAAATATCCCCAAGCTATAAAAACTACTCCCTAGACCTGGAATTTAAATATTTAATTGAATTCCACGTCTTAGGCCTAAGGAAAAATAAAAAGAAAGAACCTAGAGAAAAGAGAAAGTGTTTCTCTCTATAACTAAGTTGCTCTTCCAAATAAAAGAAATGATCCAAAAGCTTCTAACCCTAGTAAACTAAGGCTATATTTATAGTAGTAGGGGATTGGGCCTAAAAATAGCTCAAAAATGGCAAAAACCTAGCAACCGCCACCTGGCACGGGTAGCCTCGGATGGCATGGGCTGCGCCACTGAAATGGCCTCCTTCCGGTGTGGGATGCGAGGTCTGGCGCGGAAGTGTTAGGCGTTGTCCATGTTGTCTAGCACGGTCCATCATCTGGTGTTTCATTTTGGCATTTCTGATATGCGTTTTGTGCCATTTAGCATGGGGCGTTAATTAACCCTTCGTTTTGCTCAATTTCTTGTCATGGGCTGCTTCATTCTTTGCACCCCATTGGCTGATCTTGACATTTTGAACTTGGAATGGCGTGGGTCACATGAAATGGAGTGGTCCGCGCCTATGCTTAGCCAAAATTAAGATGAAAAAGGCAAGGCACAGATGCAAGACAAAGAAAAGAACTAAGCAAAGTGTAGCGTGTAGGTATAAGTTAACCGAGACATTCAACTTATTCCTAGATTACCCATATTTCCCCCACAGAAGCAAGAATGTCAAAACTCTCACACTCCCCAAAGAACCTGAAGCAATCTAACCACCAAAAATAAAGTGAATAAATGGTAAGAAAATAAATATAAGTGTTATAAATAATCAAAGAGTCGTCTTCATAAATAATCCACCAAGGTAATCCAAGAGCCGTCGGCTTAGTTGTATCTAGGGACAACTCTAGATTCTGAACCTAACTACAAGTAAAATGCAAATGTATCGTCAACCTAATTTTTTGTTTTCTCTTAACATATCTCATTTTACCTAGGAGCCCTTTTGGGATTTCATCCTAGCTTTCACACATGTTGAGCTTACATTCACACCTTTTTTCCACATGGCCTCTCATTTTCCCCTAGGTTTGTAAACCTAGCCGGGTCTAGCCCCTCATTTTCCCTAGGTCTTTTGACCTATCTGGACTTTTCCCAATGTTCACTAAGTTTCCCTTTTTTAGGTTTCCAACTGTATTTTTTTTCAATGTTTTAAAAAAAATTTGTGTAGCACAAAATGCCCCAAAGTTGGGCTTCATAACACAAAAAATTACACCATCAATGTCTCTAAAACAACTATGCCAAGAAGATCTATGAATCCTACCAAGAAAGTCATACCACCAAATAAGCATTCAAAAACCTCCCAAAACAAGAAACACTAAAACTACCAAAGGAACAATAAAAAACTCAAAAGAAGAACACCAAAATGCACCGAGGAATCCCACGATGAAAACTCCCTAAGTGCTCACTACTCCCTATCCCACATTTAAACTATGCATTGTCCCCAATTTACAAAAAGTAAGCACACATAAGTGAGGTAGGGAAAGTAGTAACAATTAAACTTGCGGCTCCAAAGGGCCATCCTTGTCTTGTCTCACCTCGTCCTTCTCAAAGTACCCCCCTCGCTTGAATCATAGCCTTAATAGACTCCAATATAGCACAAAAATATTGTAATTGTGATCTCATCCTACCTACTGCGAGAACGACTTCTTGCATGGCTTGGGTAGAACTAGCAAGTTTTTCCCCAAGCCTGTGCAATTGGTATTGGATAATCACGAGTAGAGTATCTAAGCTAGGTGACGCCCCAGAAGAAGTCTCGACATCCACCTCTTCGACCTCTATATCTAGTATGGACAGAACTCTGTATAATTCCTTCTCAAATAGCGGGTCGGGGGCAAGGAACAAATCATCCAAACTCGTGTCATGGGTAATGGCGGTATGCTCCAGCTGAGGAAGGATCATGAAACTACAAGTGCTCGCCCTGCAATATAACTACATAAAACAGTCCTCAGAAATTGTAGGTTGGGAGACCGTCGCCGTACCTCTCAAAGTTAATATTTATAAGCCCTAAATGCTTACTATCTACAATTAAGTAGATAGCGGTAAGTTGGGATCGTCCACGAAGAAGAGGGATTTTCTTAAGCGTTTAAACATAAAAGGTTGACATTAGGCTAGAAGTAGATATATATAAATATAGATATATAAAAGCAAGTAAAAAGGGGGATTTTGGTTGGTTGTGGTCCTAAGTTATGAAATTAAAAGACAAACTAACTAGCAAAGTTAAGTAACTATGCTAATCATCAAACAAACTACGAAAAGGGGGTAAAATATACAAAAGATAAAACCTTGGGAGAAATTGATATCCACTTCTAAACCTAACGTACATCATTGAACCATTAACTCATTCTATCACAATGGTTACCTATGAGGAATGCCAATGACATTCATTCCTTCTTACTAGTAATTTGCAAATACAAACAACGACTATTTGCAAACCTCTTTGATAATCACTCTAGGCAAACAACACCATAGAGGTATTTCATACACGAAGGACCATGGATTTGATAACAACAAGCCTTCTACCAAAGACATAGTCATTTAACCAAACATTACATTCATTAGCCTAAACCTAAAACAAACCACATTAAAGGTTCAACCTTCCATTGCATCTATAGGATAAATATGAGAACAATCCACATTAACATACTTATCTAGCAAGAACCAAAACACATTATGCACAAGAAGTTCTAAGTTCACGTTCTTAGATTTTCATGCAAAGGAGCTAAGGAATTCGTCACTTTCCTAACTTCCTAACTCTTAAGTCATACAAACACTTCCTATTCTCAAAAAACCCATGGCATAAATGAAGTGAAACATAGCATTAAGAACACATGAATGCTAAATAACAAAGGCTTCAAGAATTAGTGAAACAATCTATTCACTACTTCGACTACTTATTGTGAAGATAAATCTTCCATCCTTCTTAGATAGTAGTTTGCAAGAGTGAATTCGACATCTCTTGTCAAACCTCACCTATGACACCCTTAGCCGAAACACAACTAAAAGTATCCCATTGATGGCATTTAGCACGAAGAACCAACAAGCTTGGCAACACTTATAAACACTATACTGTGTCTAAGCATTTAACCAATTCATGCATTTACACAAGATTAGTCAGGAACGATCGATATTCATAGACTTCTCTCATTTTCTACCTAAAATAAACATGACAACGAATTCGACATCATCACATTCATCTAGCAATTATCAACACACCAACATCATTAAGAAGCTCTAACTCATGCTCTTGAATTCCACATTAAAAGAGGGGAGAATTAGCTACTTTCTCCCAACCCTAACAAGTAATCATACAAGCAATTAATATACTCAAACTTCTAACAACATTGATGCCATTAACAATCCACATTCAAAGCTCAATAAATGCATAATAGAGAAAGCAATAGATAGATAGAAATAATTCTCAAGACATTAGCAAGGAAGTTTCAATCAATTGCTCCCAAGTAAAAAACTAAGTTAGATAATCAAAACCCATAACATAGAACAAAGATCTACAGAGAAAGAAAAAGAAATGGAAGAAAATGGTGAAAAAATAGGGTTTTGAAGCCCCCAAGTCGGGCTTTGAGAGTTGGGGAAGAAGGGGGGTGAAAAGCTATTTATAGTACAAGAAAAAAGGGATTAAAAAGCAAGTTGCAGGGCAATTATCGCGAGTCGTGATGCCACCATCGCGAGTCAAGACCAGATCTCTCAGCTCTTCATTTCGCGAGTCGCGACACACTCGTCTCGACTCGCAATGGAAAAAAGTCCCATTTTGTTTTGCTTCCTCTGGGTGAACCATTGATCCGTTTTTGTAGTTCTTGTAGTCGATTTTATAGTTCTCTAGAAGAGGAATCCAATGGTGCCACTCTTAGAGGCTGATCTTTCTTGGAAAATTCTCAGAACTCTGCTTCAAAACACAGATCATTCTTCACCCTTTGCTTTGCTCTCCTTTCTTCACTTTATCTTCTACCACTTTGTGAGTGGTCTTCCATCTTCTACCATCTTTTCGAATGACCTTCACTAAACCACTCCTAAGTGCTCACGAGCAATCTACAAATTAAGCTTACAAAAAGAAATCTAGATGCTTGTAAGAGCCAAAAATCCACTAGACTAAACATAGGTTACAAAATGAAGGATTTAGATATAAAAACCGAAAATGATCATCTAAACCCCTTATCATGTAAACCTACCTAAATCTAGCAATCTTACAACAAAAATATGATAAAAGAGTGTTAAATGCTTTGGAAAATACATGCATTTGATGTCTCATCAAATCTCCTCACACTTAAACCTTACTCGTCCTAGAGTAAACAATAACAAACAAAGATCAAAGCGTAAACTTGCATGTAAAAGTTTTCCCAAAACATCTAACATCATGTTCCTAGACTACCCTAACCCCCAAGAAATAAGAATCTCTCACACTCTCACACCCCAAAGCCTAAGATAATCTAAACAGACAACAAACCATAACAAAAGTGACGTATACATATCCAAGCTAACTTACTTCACCGAAAAAGCCACTCAATAGACAAATCAACAGAAACATAATTTTTTTTTTCAATTTCTCTCATTTTCTGTCATTTTGCCTAGGATCTCTCTCGGGTTTTCATCCTAGCATCACACATTTTTCTTTTTCAATGCTCATCCTCACCTTTTTCCTCACCATTTGGCCTCTCATTTTTGCATAGGTCACCCTTTCAGGTTTTCAACCTATCCGGGCCTCCCACTTTTGCCTAAGTTGCCCTCTCGGGTTTTCAGCTTAGCGGAAATTGTTTTTTTAATTTTTTTAAACAATACAAATCAAAGTGGAGCATATGCACACTACAATATAATAAAATGAGATATATTCCTCTTTACCTTCCCACACTTGAAACACACATTGTCCTCATGGTGAAAATGACAAGATATAGAAATAAGGGAGAGAGTAAAAAAATACTCACAACTTGGACTTTGAAGGTCCTTCCCGGTGATGGCAATGCTCACTTCTCAATGAATGTTCTCTCCTCCATGTTCTCCAACTCTACCCAATATGAAACTTCGATCCATCAACTGTGAAGCCATAACTATGCAAATCCCGATCAACACTCACAAAAGACAACAACTAGTAGTACTCGTAGATGGTGGTTTTGGTAGTGGTTTTTCTTTTTTGGTTGTGGATTTTGGTGGTATTCTTGTGGTTTTGGGTAAGGGTTTGAGTACATGGTTGAGGAATTTGTTTTTTTCAAGAAAAGAAAAATACTAATCTAACTTAGAATCTCGGGTTGCCTCCCGAGAAGCTCTGTATTTTTATGGTCGTCGGCGCGAACCTAATGTTATCCATATGGTGAAGTTTTGAACCCCTTCACCATGAGCATCCAAAAATAGAGAGGTGGGGGTACAAAACTTTCAAGGGGAAAGTTTTGTAGAGGTGGAGGTGGTTGAAAAGAAGTTGGGTGGTTAGGAGGCTTGGGATTGTCTTTTGGCTCCCCTCTTATCTCCCTCAAAACCTCCGAAAATGGGGGACTTAGTTCACTATGTGGGGGTAGGGGTGACGATGCTAATGAATGTAGCACAATCACCTCTTCCTCCAGTTTTTCATCCTCAACAACCAACTCCTCATCCCCATCAAACTCAAACTCATTTCCCATGGGGACCTTATTCACCGAATCCTTAAGTTCGACTTGGGATGGTGTATTTTTGGAATCACGAGTTTCCATTCGGGCTAACGCTTCAAATATACTCCTCGCATGCCCCTCAATAGCCTTAACACTAGAGGAGAGCCGAGTGTCCGGTTCCTCACCAGTAAAGTTCAAGTTTTCTATTGCATTTATGACTTCCTCACATGTCAAACTTGAACTTCCTTGTTGGGCTTGGTTTTGGGGTACGATATAAGATGGTGATGGCCAACTATTTTGCTCGTATTGTTGGTTTTCCGGCTCATTCTCATACCACCAATCCGAATTACCACTCCATTCCATAAGAATTATTGTATGGATACCATTCTTGGGTTTCTTGCCCTTGAAAACCAACATCTCCAACCTCTTGGTAGCACTCTTCATAATACCATTGGTTTTGGAAACCAAGGGTTCTTTCCTCCTCATGGTTCTCCTCTGTCAACATATAGTAAGACTCGGTAGGATGGTCGGAATGACACATCCTACAAAACCTTGCTTGTTGAACCTCTCTTCTCATCATGAGTTCCCTCAAGGTGAGACATTCCATTTTTTAAAAAAGTTCTCTTTTTCAAAAGTCCAGACTCATATTGCAAGGATTCTCGATAAATATTCACCAAGAACTCAAGCAATACCTACGCCGAACAAAAACAACCAAAAAGAAGTGAAAAATAAAAACAACTAGATAATATGAAACCAAATATGACCAAACACATAAAAATAATCGCCTCTTACCCGGCAGCGGTGCCAAAATTTGGGAGGACATCGCTATGTCTCTTAAAGTAAATATTTATAAGCCCTAAATGCTTACTATCTACAATTAAGTAGATAGCGGCAAGTCGGGGTCGTCCACGAAGATGAGGAATTTTCTTAAGCGTTTAAACATAAAAGGTTTATATTAGGCTAGAAGTAGAAATATATATATATATAAGCAAGTAAAAAGGGGGGGTTTTGGTTGGTTGTGGTCCTAAGTTATGAAATTAAAAGACAAACTAACTAGCAAAGTTAAGTAACTATGCTAATCATCAAATAAAATAGGAAAAGGGGGTAAAATCTACAAAAGATAAAACCTTGGGAGAAATTAATATCTACTTCCAAACCTAATGTACATCATTGAACCATTCACTCATTCTATCACAATTGTTACCTGTGGGGAATGCAAATGAAAGATAAACATTCATTCCTTCTTAATAGTAATTTCCAAAGACAAACAACGACCATTTGTAAACCTCGTTGACAATCACTCTAGGCAAACAACACCATAGAGGTATTTCTTCAACGACATTATACACGAAGGACCATGGCTTTGATAACAACAAGCCTTCTACCAAAGACATAGTCATTTAACCAAACATAACATTCATTAGCCTAAACCTAAAACAAACCACATTAAAGGTTCAACCTTTCATTGCATCTATAGGATAAATATGAGAACAATCCACATTAACATACTTATCTAGCAAGAACCAAAACACATTGTGCACAAGAAGTTCTAAGTTCATGTTCTTAGATTTTCATGCAAAGGAGCTGCGAAATTCGTCACTTTCCTAACTCTAACTCTTAAGTCATACAAACACATTCTATTCTCAAACAACCCATGGAATAAATGAAGTGAAACATAGCATTAAAAACACATGAATGCTAAAGAACAGAGGCTTCAAAAATGAGTGAAACAATCTATTCATTACTTCGACTACTTATTGTGAAGATAAATCTTCCATCCTTCTTAGATAGTAGTTTGCAAGAGTGAATTCGACATCTCCTGTCAAACCTCACCTATGACACCCTTAGCCGAAACACGACTAAAAGTATCCCATTGATGGCATTTAGCACGAAAAACCAACAAGCTTGGTAACACTTATAAACACTATACCGTGTCTAAGCATTTAACCAATTCATGCATTTACACAAGATTAGTCAGGAACTATCGACATTCATAGACTTCTCTCATTTTCTACCTAAAATAAACATGACAACGAATTCGATATCATCACATTCACCTAGCAATTATCAATACAGCAACATCATTAAGAAGCTCTAACTCACGCTCTTGAATTCCACATTAAAAGAGGGGAGAATTAGCTACTTTCTCCCAACCCTAACAAGTAATCATACAAGCAATTCATATACTCAAACTTCTAACAACATTGATGCCATTAGCAATCCACATTCAAAGCTCAATAAATGAACAATAGAGAAAGCAATAGATAGATAGAAATAATTCTCAAGACATTAGCAAGGAAGTTTCAATCAATTGCTCCCAAGTAAAAAACTAAGCTAGATAATCAAAACCCATAACATTGAACAAAGATCTATAGAGAAAGAAAAGGAAATGGAAGAAAATGGTGAAAAACTAGGGTTTTGAAGCCCCCAAGTCGGGCTTTGAGAGTTGGGGAAGAAGGGGGGGGGGTGTGAAAAGCTATTTATATTACAAGAAAAAATGGAGTAAAAAGAAAGTTGTAGGGACTAGATAAGTAAAATTTTGAGCTCTCAGCTCAACATTTTCCGAGTCGCGACACACTCGTCGTGACTAGCGATGGAAAAAAGTCCCATTTTGTTTTGCTTCCTCCTGGTGAACCGTTGAACAATTTTGGGAGTTCTTGTAGTGGATTTTATAGTACTCAAGAAGATGAATCCAATGGTACTGCTCTTGGAGGTTGATCTTTCTCGGAAAATTCTCAGAACTCTGCTTCAAAACACAAATCATTCTTCACCCTTTGATTTGCTCTCCTTTCTTCACTTTATCTTCTACCACTTTGTGAGTGTTCTTCCATTTTCGCCCATCCTTTAGAATGACCTTCACTAAACCACTCCTAAGTGCTCACGTGCAATATACAAATTTATCTTACAAAAAGGAATTTAGATGCTCGTAAGAGCCAAAAATCCACTAGACTAAACATAGGTTACAAAATGAAGGATTTAGATATAAAATCCGAAAATGATCATCTAAACCCCTTATCATGTAAACCTACCTCAATCTAAAAATATTACAACAAAAATATGATAAAAGAGTGTTAAATAATTTGGAAAATACATGCATTTGACGTCTCATCATAGGTGCTATCATGGAAGCCTTGGCAAACTTCTCAGTGCTGTACTTCGTTCCCGAATGCCCAAAGCTAGTAAATGCATGCCGAGTGACTGAATGTCCCAATTATTGAGCCAAAAGCCCTACCATGCCACCCATCGGAATCTTTCCACTTTTTCTATCCCATATTGCTATGCACTCTTGTAAAAAATCCCCTACTAAGTTCGGGTAGAAATTACCCTCAGAAGTAAATGCCAAAGGCAATGAACATCTGAACCCGGACACTGCATTAGCTCACTATGATAGAACACCCCTATTGCTAGCAATCGGTAAACATAACGCAAGGCCAGATGAACTATAGCAGTTTGATATGTCCATTCTATATGCACAATTTAGTACTATTTTGGGTCACTTTTGTGCTCTTTTATTATCAAGAGCTTGTTTTTTACCTTGAAATTCTCTTAGGTGGGGGCTACGAGCAATTCTACGCTCATTTACCTCTTCTAAGTGGATTTTGCATGGCAAGGGATGAAGACTGGAGGCCATTAAAGATAACATTTTTGAAGAATTTTGAAGACTTGCTTCCAAGACATGAAGACCGGAGGTCATTGAAGACCATTTTTGAAGACATTGAAGACTTGAAAAATGAGAGGAATTGCTATGAAGATGAATGTATACCACAAAAACAAGAAAAGAAGACAGGACTAAATTTCGCTACCTGTCGCGATGGGATCGTTGGGTGACCATCGCAAGTTGCGACCAACGGGTGGCCAGAATTTAACCTTATTCTTTTTATACTATAAATAGCACTATATTTCCTCTCATTCACATTTTCTCCATCTGCATTTTTGGTACTGTTTAGAACCCTGTTTTCTTCCATTTTCATCCTTGAATTCTCTTGTATTATGTATAGTTGCTTAGCATTAATTAGTATGAAATCATGTAGCGAAATCTAGTTCTTGGGAGCAATTGACTGAGGCTCCCAAGCCCGTGTCTTAAGAGCAATTTGTTGCCTATTTGATACTCTTACTATTATGCATTTATGGAGCATTGAATGTGTTTGTTAATGTCATTAATGTTATTGAAAGCTTGAGTATATGAAGTACTTGTATGATATGCTTGTTAGGGTTTGGGGAAATGAGTTGATTTACCCTCATCTTGATAGGAATCCAAGAGTATGATTTATAGCTTTTGATTGTGTTGATGGATTGATAATTGCTAGACGAATATGATAATGTTGAACTCTATGTCATGTTTGTTGCTTGTAGCAAATGAGAGAAGTCTATGAATGTTGATCGTTCTTGACTAATATTGTGTAAACGTATGAATTAATTAAATGCTTAGACACGGTCTAGTGTTTATAAGTTTTGCTAAGGTTGTTGATTCTTTGTGCTAAATGTCATCAATGGGATACTTTTAGTCGTGTTTCGACTACGGGAGACATTGGTGAGGTTTGACAAGAGATGTCGAATTCACTCTTGCAAACTACTATCCAAGAAGGATAGAAGTTTAGTCTTCACAACAAGTAGTGAAAGTAGTAAATAGGTTGCATGTTAAATGATGGATAAGAGGGTTGGAAGTGGAAATCAATTGCGCCCAAGGTTCCGTTAATTGTTGTTTTCATCTTGTCTTTAGTTGTATTGCATGATTAGCATAGTTCTCTTGCTTCGCTAATTGTTTTATTTCAACTTGATAACTTAGGATCAAACCAACCAAACCCCCCTTGTTTACATGGTTTAATATATATCTATGTATGTATATGCCTGGTATGTCTTCTCCTAGATATGTTTAAACACTTGAAAAAATCTCTCTTCTCTTTGACGACCCCAAATTTCCATTATCTACTTAATTTTAGATAGGAAGCATTAGGGCTTAAAAGTATTAACTTTGAGAGGTATGGCGACCACCTCCCAAATATTGGCGCCGCTGCCGGGGAAGAGGCATTTATTTTTAAGTGTCTGGGCATATTTTGTGTGATTATATGCTATTTGTAAATAATTGTTATTTTTTTTTTATTTCTTAGTTGATTTTCCATTTTCACTTGGCTTGTAGATGTATTGTTCGAGTTCTTGGTGTATGGTTCGTACGCGATCCTCTTCACAAGAACCCCTAAACTACGACCTCGAGTTAGAGTTGAATTTGAGAAAAGCTAAGAGGCTTTCTTTGGAAAGTGTGAATAACATCCCTCCTAGTGGCCATTTTGTGGATACATCTTCCTCTATGGAGCATCAACTTGAGCACGAAGATAAGCATCCGAGAGGGGGACCTCACCATCCTCCACTCCAAGGGCGAGCTCCCCCTCTCCACCAAAGAGAGATTCCTTTGGGGTAAGCTTTGTTAAGAGATGTCATGGCCCCCAACCTCGATCAACAACCAATGTGCATCGAGTATCCCATGGTTGGACCAAATGGGCAATTTGAGCTAAAAATCGGGTTCATTAACATGCTACCCATATTCTTTGGTAGGTAAGGGGAGAATGCCAACAAACACCTCATCGAGTTTCACTTCTTGTGCGGTGGTACGGTCCCCCATGGAGTGGATGAAGATTTCTATAAGTTGAAGGCATTCCCATTCACACTAAGGGATGGTGCAAGAGATTGGCTCCACTACCTACCGCCCAAGAGCATTAAGAGTTAGCTTGATATTGATATGAAAATGAAGTTTCTAGCCAAATACTTTCCGGCCTCTAGATCTGCCACCTTGAAGAAGGACATAAGCAACAACCTCCAATGGCATGAAGAATCTCTCATCGACTATTGGGAGAGGTTCAAGAAGCTTCTTGCAAGTTGCACTCATTACGGTTATTTGGAGGGGGATTTGGCTTATTACTTCTACAATGGCCTTCTTGATGAAGATCAAAGGTTGGTGAGAAGTTCTTTTCGTGGCACCCTTGGGAACAAAACATCCTCTGAGGCCATGCAATTATATGAGGAGCTAGTGGAAGAATCGAGAAACTTTAGTTTTGGCCCCTATTATACATCCCTCGGATTGGTCGTTGCCTTTGGAGATTATGTGCGATGCGAGTGATTATGCCGTTGGATCGGTGCATGGTCAAAGGGTGGGGAGAGCGCCTAACACCATCTGCTATGCATCCATGTCTCTCAATGAAGCCCAAAGAATCTATTCCACCACCGAAAAGGAGTTGCTAGCAGTGGTATTTTCTCTATAAAAATTTCGATCTTACTTGCTTGGTACAAAAGTTATTGTGTACACTGACCATACATCGCTTCTTCATTTAATGATGAAGAAAGAGGCCAAGCTAAGATTGATTAGATGGATCCTGCTTTTGAGCGAATTTGAGTTGGAGGTGCAAGACAAGAAGGGTGCCAAAAACCTTGTGGCCGATCATTTGAGCTGGTTGACTCCATACGAAGACATTGAGGTAAACCCCGCAGTGAAGGAGCAACTATGGGAGGAATTCCCTAATGAACAATTGTTCACCATTAGGAATCTCTAACCGTGATATGCCGACATTGTAAATTTTCTTGTCGCCGGTAAAAATTCCTCATTTTTCTATGGCCCAAAAGGATAAATTAAAGAGTGATGCTAAGTATTATGTGTGGGATGATCCCTTTTTGTGGATACATTGTGTGGATCAAGTTGTTAAGAGATGTACCCCTGATAATGAAGTACACTCAATTCTTGAATTTTGTCATTCTCATACATGTGGCGGTCATTTTGGAGAAACACGGACCGCTAGGAAAGTTTGAGAAAGTGAGGTTTATTGGTCTACATTGAATAAGCATGCATACACCTTTTGCAAATCTTGTGATGAGTACCAGAGAGTGGGAAATATCTCCACCAGGAATGAAATGCCCCAAAGGCCTATTTTGTATTGTGAAATTTTTGATGTTTGGGGTATTGACTTTATGGGACCCTTCCCTAGTTCTTTTGGCTTTACATATATTCTTCTTTCCGTTCATTATGTGTCGAACTTGGTTGAAGCAAAAGCCACTAAGACTGACAATTCTAAAGTGGTTGCAGAATTCCTGAAAGATAACATCTTTTCTAGGTTTGGGGTACCCCGAGCCTTGATTAGTGACCGTACCCATTTTTGTAATTAGACCATAGCGGTACTTTTGAAGAAGTATGGCGTCACTCACAAGACATCCACCACCTATCACCCACAAACCAACAGGCAATCCAAAGTTTCCAATCGGGAAATCGAGTCCACCCTTCATAAAATGGTTAACCCTAACCGGAAGGATTGGAGTTCTTGGTTGGATGATTCCTTGTAGGCATATAGGATGGCTAAAAAGACACCAATCGGTATGTCACCATACCGGTTAGTGTTTGGTAAGCCTTGTCATCTACCGGTGGAAATTCAACATAAGTCTTATTAGGCGGCCAAACAATCCAATCTTGATATAGATGAGGCTTGCATAGGAAGTTACAATTGGATGAACTGGATGAGATCCGGAGGGAGTCCTGTGAGAATGCCGAAATCTATAAAGAGAAGACAAAGGTGTAGCACGACAAGATGATCATTGGGAAGGATTTTGACGTTTGTTAAAAGGTCCTCCTATTCCAATCTCACCTTTGCCTATTCCCAGGTAAGTTGAGATCCCGATAGATCGGTCCTTTTGAGGTGGTTAAGGTGTTCCCGCATGGCATGGTGGAGATTCTAGTTCGAGCTAAGTCCAATACATTCAAGGTTAATAGACAACATTTGAAACCTTACCACGAAAATTTTATGCTGGAAAAAGGAGAGGACGTTGATCTCCTCAATCCAGTTTGTGAGTAAAACCCAAGAAAAGGGAGTAAGTCGTGCCGACAATGTTAAACACACTTGGTTTTGATCATCCGGATCGTCATTCATCTGGATCGTCATTCGTGACTTTCCGTTGATGTTGTTTGGTTTTGGATTTTGTCATTAAGTTTCATTGTTTTTCTTTATACTTTTCACGGGTTGTTTCTCCATGATTTTTTAAAAATTTTGAAGCTAAGGCATTGGAGTTTTGAAGGGAGAAATGCTTGGGGTCAAGAAGGAAAGACTTGGACAAGAGAAGGAATCAAAAAATTTTTCTAAGTACCAGGTTAGAAGTGGTGACGAGTCACAATGGCCTCGTCGTGAGTCGCGACCAAATCATGGATTTTGGCTAAAAATGGAGGTCTCTTCCTCCACTTTTTGTGAGTCACGAGGGCCTCGTTGCAAGCCCTCGAGACATTACCCCCTCGAGACTAGTCAAACCCATAATCCCATCAGCCCTTCAAGACATCATCCCCTCAAGACCTTAGATCCTCGAAGCCCTAAGCCCTTAACTCAAGCCGAGACATAAAGTCCATTATCCCTCTAGACGTCACCCTCGCGAGAACTGTCCTCGAGACCTCGAATCCTCGAGGTCGCAAGCCCTCAACTCGGGTTGCGAGCCGAACCTTTCGAGACCTCGGGGAGGCAGGCCAAAAATCTCAAGACCTCAAAGCCGTAAGCCCTCGAGGTGTTATCTTTCATCCTCAAGCCTAGCCAGAGCCGAACCTCTCGATACCTGAGCCAAACCTCTCGAGACCTAGAAGCGCAAGCCCTCAAGGTGTCATCTTTCATCCTCGAGCCTAGCTAGACCCAAACCCCTTGAGACCACCCATTGCGAGTCGCGACGAACATATCGTGAGTCTCAACGGTCGTACGGGTCTGCTTTAAAAAATGGGCAAAGCCCTTTTTGCCACAAACACATCCACACTTCCACCGCTGCTTTTCACCTTCCTCCACCTTCCATCCACCAGGCGACCACTGCTCTCCACCGCTAATAGCCGCCCTCCGGCGCTCACAACCACCACTCCATACTCAATCCTTTCTTCCCAAATCTCCACCCAAAAATAGCCATAAAATCTTTGAAGAACACAAACCCTAGAATTTTTGGGTTTTGTGACTTTGGGCAATACGATTTCAAATTGATTGTGGGCTTCCTCCTTTCTTTGTCCTAAGCATCTAAGTGGTACATTTCTTCACTTTATTGTGCTTCAATTGTGATTATGAATGTATACTCTATTTATTGGATATTGTTTAGATTATGTGTGATGCCTTAGAAAATTAAATTGTTGAACATTGGTTGATTTTGGTGAATATATTGTGCTTGCAATTTAATTTGATGGGTATTAGGTGCATAATCTATGGTTGTGGTGTGGATTGTATATTTTGTGGTTGCGGTTTGGATTGTATTGTACTTGTTTGATTTTGGATTGTGCGCATTTGTGTTACTTTGGCTGAGAATGGATTGTGACCTATGCTAGATATGAGGCATGTTGGCCCTTGATTAAACATAGTTGTTACTTGGATAAAATGTTACTGTGCTTTGCAATGTTGTTTTTCTTAGGGTAGTTTAGCCATGGGATGTGGATGTTGACATTGTGAATGTACAAATGGTGGCTAAACTAGTTGAGCACAACTGTGATTTTGAAATATAGCATATTGATTTCAACTGTGTGAGAACTTCATGGACTTGAGAATATAGGCTTTGGGACATAATATGGATTGTATATGCAATTGTGATTAGGACTTGATCTAGTTGACTTGATTTTGATTTGGCTTGTGATGATGAACTAGTTTAAGGTTGAGTATGAATTTGCAATATTGCATACACACATATTCTTGTGCGTTTAACTTGTTTGCTATGGCTGTTAGTTATGGCCCTGATGTGTCCATTTTATATGCATAATTTAGTACTATTTTGGGTCACTTTTGTGCTCTTTTATTATTGAGAGCTTGTGTTTTACCTTGAAATTCTCTTATGAGGGGTAAGAGAAACTTTGCGCTTTTTTACCTCTTCTAAGTGCATTTTGCATGACAAGGGAAGAACACAGAGGCAATGAAGACCCGAGGCCATTGAAGATCACATTCTCGAAGACTTTTGAAGACTTGCTTCAAAGACATGAAGATCGGAGGCCATTGAAGACCATTTTTAGAGATATTGAAGACTTGAAAATGAGAGGACCTGCTATGAAAGTGATTGTATACCACAAGAAGAAAAACAGGAAACAAAGCAAAATTCCTGCACCCGTCACGAGTTACGATGGCCTCGTTGTGAGACCATCGCGCGTCACGATGAGCCCGTCTCGAGTCGCGACCAACGGGTGGCCAGAATTTCACCTTATCCTCTTTGTACGATAAATAGCACTCTCATTTCATTCTTCATCTTCTGCATTTTTGGTACTGTTTTTAACTCTATTTTATTCCATTTTCATCTTTGAATTCTCTTGTATTATGTTTGGTTGTTTAGCATTAATTAGTATGAACTCTTATAGCTAATCTAATTCTTGGGAGCAATTGATTGAAGCTTCCAAGCTTATGTAGCAAGATTCTATGTTTGCTCATTTATGAACATTTATTGGAGAGCATTTATTATGCCATTAATGTTGTGTTTTATCTCATTTATACCATGGGTTGTTTGAGTATATGAAATGTCTGTAAGATTGAAATGTTAGGGTGTTAGGAAAGTTGCATGTTTCTTAACTCATTTGATATGGAAATCCAAGAGCATTGATTTAGAACTTCTTGTGTATAATGTGTGGTAATCCTTGCTAGATGAGTATGTTAATGTGGTTTGTTCTCATATTTGTCATATAGATGCAAAGAAAAGTTGAACCTTGAATGTTGTTTGTTCTTAGTTTAATCGAATGAATGCTTTGTTTGGTTCAATGACTATGTTTTTGGTAGAAGGCTTGTTATTATCAAACCTATAGTCCTTTGAGTGAAATTCCATTGATGAAACATCCCTATGATGTTGTTTGTCTAGGGTGATCATCAATGGGGTTTGGAAATGGTCGTTGTTTGTCTTTGCAAACTACTCTTAAGGAGGAACGAATGTTGATCATTGAATGAGAAATGATACATTCCCCATAGACAATAAATGTAATTGAATGAGAAAATGAATCAATGAGCTATATGAAGTTTGGAAGTGGAAATCGATTGCCCCCAAGGTTCTGTAAATTATCATTTACATCGTATCTTTAGTTGTATTGCATGATTAGTATAGTTCTCTTGCTTTGCTAGTTGTTGTATTTCAATTTCATAATTTAGGATCAAACCAACCAAACCCCCCCCTTTGCTTATATGCTTATATATATATATATATGTGTGTGTGTGTGTGTGTATGTAAATGTCTTGTATGTATTCTCCTATATATGTTTAAACACTTGAAAAGATCCCTCTTCTTGTGAACGACCCCGACTTGCCATTATCTACGTTATTGTAGATAGGAAGCATTTAGGGCTTAAAAGTATTAATTTTGAGAGGTACTGTGATGACCTCCCACGCCCCAGGGCTCCCCCCGAGGTGGGTACACCGCCGCTACACCTCCGCCTCCTTCACCGGCTCCGGAATCTGTCCCCGTACCTCCCCTTCCGGATAGGTACATGGGTTTTACCTGGATCACCGGGTCCTATGTGGAAAGGTGGGAGGCCCTGGAGAGGCGTCAACTCAAAGGGATAAGCTTTTTCGATTTGCCAACACTATATGCTCTTAGGCTCACTCAGCCTCTCAGATGCCTCATCGCAAAAGGGGGAATAGAAGGGTTTATGAGTAGGAGCGCACCCTCTTATCGGAGGTACATACTAGAGTTCTTGTCCACGGCCTATATAAGAAGCATGAGAGGTCATCAACCATCCGAGAGGTACATTGCTTTTCACTTATATGATATATCTAGGCAAATGACCGTATCACAGATCATGGAGGCCTTTGGATTTGACACCGCGGAGATACGGGCCAGGCTGGACCCACAAGCCCAGGAGCAATCGATTGAGGATGACATGATCTTTTGGAATGTCATTAAAATGAGGCCAAAGAAATCCATGATAAGAGTAGCGTCATTATCCACCCTGCATTCCGTTATGTGCATCGGTTGTTGGCTGGCACAGTACTTTGCTTCATGGAACCGATAAATGTGCCAGACAATGACATTCACTTTCTGTGGCACTTAATAAGTGTGGGACCAGGATACAGGCTATGGGCAGAGTTGTGGATGAAGAGAATCGTGGAGGTGGTAGGAAAGCCCAAGGGGAAGATCATGGTCTGAGACATGATAAGCCTTTTAGCAGAGTACTTGGGATTGGTTCCTCCGGCTGACTTTCCGTGCTTAGGAAGGTGCACCTCCTATCTTATCACTGCTAAGAGGCTAGTTAGATTTGATATGCTCCGTACAACACGGACCACGGGGCTATTCCATTGGTTGTATGGCACGAGGAAGGTCACATTCATAGCATTTCCTCAGCCCAACAAGATGAAGCTGTGATTTGATACACCTATAGGAGACTTAGCAATTTCACCGGACTCCGTATGTAGAGATGATTTCCAGCACGAGCTCAATGACCTTGGCCTAGCTCATGTCCAGCGTGATGATAGCAGTCTACGTCCTTCCGAGCGACAGCAGCAGTAGTACTCCCAGTAACACTCCACGCGGCCTCCACCAGAGACAGAGCCGATGTAGGAGGACGATGTGCCACCTCACTATTCCCAGCCTCCACCGAACTTCTACGAGCGGATGATGCAGACTATGTAAGATGGATTCAACTGCTAGGACAACATGATTATGGAGCATAATGTATTTTTCTCCCAGACCTTAATCGACAAGGATGGGGAGATTGACCACCTGTCATCTCGCATCCATGAGATGTAGTCCCAGGCAGGTGGTGTCTCATGCCCCGATCCAGAAGCGGAGCGGTGGAGAGCTAGCAGGTAGTAAAGCGTGAAGTGGCTAGCACAGTATCAGCAGCGCTATTTTAGCGGTAGCCCTTCTTCATCACATCAATGATTTTGTGAGCACCATATCTTTACCCTTTCCATACTTTTCTTTGTACGTTTTTTCCCTATGTAGTGTTCAAAGTATGGGGAGGGGTATCTACTTTGAGGTGATTGGGATCGAAGACACTTTTGCATAACTCTTTTGTTTTGTTTTGGGATGTTTTTCTTTTGATGTACTTTGATAATGTTAGCTTTGATAATTTTATTAGCCTTAACATTTGGAAAGCACTTTGCTACTTTTTGGATTGGAGAAACGTGAAAAATGCTGAAAATTTTACATTAAAAAAAGAAAAAATGAAAAAGAAAAAAAATAAAATAAAAACAATCCCGCTAAGTTGAAAACACGAGAGGATAACTTAGGCAACATTGGGGGCCCAGATAGGCCAAAAACCCAAAAGGGCGACCTAGACAAAAATGAGAGGCTAAATGTGCAAAAAAGGGTGAGATGTGAGCCAAAGAAACATGATGTGTGGCTAGGATGAAAACCCGAAAGGGCTCCAGGCAAAATGAGAGAAAATGAGAGAAATTAAAAATTGCAAAGTGCTCACTCATTTTCCGGCGTTGGAGTCATAAGGTTGTGGCGACCATACGGATGGATTGGGTAGATTCGCATCTTGAGGACCTTTTGGGAGTGGAAAATTTAGCGGGAGAAGATGAAGTAAGTTATGAAATTCTTGATTGTTAATATGCTTCTTTTTTAAGTTGATATATTGATATAAAACGGAGCATGTGTTTTGATCCTTATATATGTCTTTAGCTTCACCTTGTATCATTGGATTTTGGATTATCAATTTGGGATTCGGAGATGTTTTAGGGATATCAATGAATTGATGGGTTGATATGGTTTGGGTAGATTTAGGAATAGGGGTTGTGGGAAACTTCTCATTTGACCTTAACATTGGGATGTGTCATATTGAGAGTTTTGTGAGGTATTGATTTGGAGGGATAGTAGTTAGGATGTGGATACATCATTTCCTTCGTATACTTAGATCTTTTATTACTCGAGGGCGAGTAAGGTTTTAGTGTGGGGAGGTTTTATATGTCCATTTTATATGCATAATTTAGTATTGTTTTGGGTCACTTTTGTGCTCTTTTATTATCAAGAGCTTGTGTTTTACCTTGAAATTCTATTAGGAGGGATAAGAGAAACTTTACGCTCTTTTACCTCTTCTAAGTGGATTTTGCGTGACAAGGGAAGAACGCGGAGGAATGAAGACTGGATGCGATTAAATATCACATTTTCAAAGACTTTTGAAGACTTGCTTCAAAGACATGAAGGCCGGAGGCCATTGAAGACCATTTTTGGAGACATTGAAGACTTGAAAAATGAGAGGAATTGCCATAAAGATGAATGTGTACCACAAGAAGAAGAAAAAAAGACAGGACTAAATTCTTCCACCCATCGCGAGTCATGATGGCCTTGTCGCGAGACCATCGCGAGTCGCAACGACCCCATCGCGAGTCGCGTCCAACGGGTGGCAAGAATTTGACCTTATCCTTTTTGTACTATAAATAGCACTCTCTTTCCTATTATTCACATCTTCTCCATCTACGTTTTTGGTACTATTTAGAACCCTATTTCCTTCCATTTTCATCCTTGAATTCTTTTGTATTATGTTTAGTTTTTTAGCATTAATTTGTATGAACTCTTGTAGCTAAATCTAGTTCTTGGGAGCAATTCACTAAGGCTTCCAAGCCTATGTCTTAAGAACAATTGTAGCCTATTTGATACTCTTACTATTATGCATTTATGGAGCATTGAATGTGTATGTTAATGTCATTAATATTATTGAAAACTTGTGTATATGAAGTACTTGTATGATATGCTTGTTAGGGTTTAGGGAAATGGGTTGATTTCCCCTCTTCTTGATAGGAATCCAAGAGTATGATTTAGAGCTTTTGATTGTGTTGATGGATTGATAATTGCTAGATGAATATGATAATGTTGAAATCTTTGTCATGTTTGTTGCTTGTAGCAAATGAGAGAATTCTATGAATGTCGCGTGTTCTTGACTAATCTTGTGTAAATGCATGGATTGGTTACATTTTAGACACGGTGTAGTGTTTATAAGTGTTTCCAAGCTTGTTGATTCTTTGTGCTAAATTCCATCAATGGGATACTTTTATTCGTGTTTCGACTACAGGAGTCATTGGTGAGGTTTGACAAGAGATGTCGAATTCACTCTTGCAAACTACTATCTAAGAAGGATAGAAGTTTAGTCTTCACAACAAGTAGTGAAAGTTGTAAATAGGTTGCATGTTCAATAATGGATAAGAGTCTTGGATAAGAGTCGTTGACTTGGTTGTAACTGCTCTAACGGTTACTACGTGCGATTTGTGTGCGAAACACACACTGTCACTGTGGATCTTCTTCTTCATCTCATTTCTGCTCTTCTAACTGTCACTGTGAATCTTCTCTTATTCTATCTGCTTCACAGACAACGGCTATATCCCTCTGGTGGAAGCCGTTGCCACCTCCGGTATGGCGTCACCGGCGCATATACCGAATCCCGACACTAATCCTACTATGACTACGATTCATCCTATCCCCCAAATCCCCAAAAGCTTTGCTCAGGCCCTAAATTCAAAACCATCGCCATTACTGATGTCACTTCCTGATACCCCCAATTTACATCCCGTTACAGAATTTAAAGGGAAAGTAGCGTATATTCTTCCTCCAGAGGAGGGAGAACTGCTAGCTGCGCATTATCAGAATGCGCTGGTTGGGAAATTTCTTCGGGGGAAACCAAATATGGAGGCTATTCACATGGCTTTTAAATCGATAGGTTTTAAGTCTAAATTTCAATTGGGTTCTATCGATTACCGACATATTCTTATTCGTTTTCAGGAACAAGAAGATTACCAACGGTGCTGGATTAAAGGGCAATGGATGATCAATGGATTCAGCATGAAGGTTCAAAAATGGACACAGGATTTCTCGCCGTCAGTGGAATCATCAATAGCACCGGTTTGGGTTACTTTCCACAAACTCCCAATTATGTTCTATAATAACTCAGCAATTATGGGAATTAGTAGTCAGATTGGTCGTTTTCTTAAGATGGATGCGGCAACAATTGCTTTAACCCGACCCTCGGCCATTAAAGTTTGTGTAGAGATAGACCTGTTAGCATCACTTCCTAGTACAATTGTTGTAGGAGTTGGAAATAAGGTGGCTGAATATCCGATAGAATATGAAGATTTGCCTACTTATTGCTCACATTGTAAGATAACTGGTCATACTAGTAATAGATGTAACTTCTTACATCCTGAACTAAGGAAAAAGATGGAGAAAAAGAAGGAAGATAAACAACCTAAGGGAGCTAAAGGAGAACAAACAATAGCACAAAGAGTCCTAGTTAATCTAGAGGGCTCCTCTGATTTAACAGTATCACAAAAAGAAAAGGAGTTTCAGGAACAGAAAATTAATACAGAGGGAAATAGAAGTCTGAGCACTGATCTTGGTCCAATTAATATCAAGAAAAAAGCACCTTCATTCTACTCTCTTGATGATATATCTAAGCCTATAACCACAACAGTTTGGAGGAGAAAAACAATACACTCTGAAGTTATTCCAATTCAGGAAAACACTTTTAAACCGAACACAGTTTCTATTTCTAATGCTTTTAATATATTGGATAATCTCAGTGAGGATCAGGACCAAGAAGGGGAAACTCTAGAGATTTTTCATGAATCTTTGGAGACACATGATAATCCAGTAATTATACTTTCTGAAGAACAAGTAAACAGGAACATAGTTTTAGGTTCAGGTGAAGAGATAGAAAAACAAGGACTAAATCAGGAGATTTCCACAATAATGGTAGCTGAACTGAATTATCAAGACTCTGATCAGATTAATTTAGAGCTAAATGCTGTAGAGGAGGAAAACTTAAAGACAAATGATCAGATTAATTCAGAAGAGGAAAATTTAAAGCTAAATGAGCCTGAGCTAAGCCCTGTAGTTGGAAAAAATGGAAAAGAAACAGGTAAATCAGGGAACAAAGGGAAAAATTCAGCTAAGACTGGTAGGAATCTTAGATCCACACAAAAAGCCATGCCAAAAATTTTTAAATGATTAAACACACAATTATAGGAAATATACTTGTTTGGAATGTTAGGGGAATAGGTACATCCTTGGATAGACTTAAGATCCTAAAAAACAAACATAAACTAGACATTTTGTGCTTAATCGAACCATGGCAAGATAAACTCAAAATTTCAGAATTTAAACATAATATTGGTTTTAGAAATGCTTATCCTGCTCAGCATGCTAAAATTTGGTTATTCTGGAATGAAAATTTCAATATCTCTATTGCTGATGAAACTGACCAATATGTGAATGTTAAAGTTACTGATGTGGCCTCCTCTAGCACTTGGAACTGTGTTTTCATTTATGCAAGTGTTCATAGGCAAATAAGAGAGCTTTTATGGTCTGATTTAAAAGGAAAACAAGAGGCTAACACATTATATATAGGGGACTTTAACACTGTGACAACTGTTAATGAATACAAAGGCAGAAAGTCCACTCCAAAAAAAAGTATGAAACAGTTTAATGGATTTCTTAGTTTTATGGATTTGCATGAAATTCAAACTGTAGGAAATTCTTTCACATGGAGTAATAACAGGTTTAAAGATAGATGTAAGGACCTAATATTTCAAAGACTAGATAGGGGAGTGGCAACTTTAGACTGGTTTGATCTATTTCCTAATAGCTCAATTCAGGTTCTAAATAGAATGTCATCAGATCATGCTCCTCTTCTACTTTCAGTTCAAATTGCTGAAGAATTAGCACCTAGACCCTTTAGGTATCAGGAAATGTGGTCGAATAGAGAGGAATTTCAGAAGTTAGTAATGCTTAACTGGAATATAGATACTCCTTTCACTGGTATGTTTAGGTTTGTAGCCAAACTTAAGAGGCTAAAGTTGGAAATTAAAAATTGGAACAAAACACAATTTGGTAATGTGGATCAAAATTTGGACCAACAGGAAAATAGAGTTACTGATTTGGAAAAAGCTTTCCAGCAAACTCATGATCAGTTAATCCTAGCAGAACTTAATAAATCTAAACAAATACTGATGAGGGCTCAAAAAGAAAAAAACATTTTTCTCAGGCAAAAAGCTAGGTTAAATTGGTTAAAATATGGAGATGCAAATAATAAATTTTTTCATCATTCAATTAAAGAGAAGAGAGCAAAGGCTAGAATCTGTAAAATAAGAGATAAACATGGAATATGGATTACTGATCCTACCTCGATAAAAGATGAGGCAGTGAGATTTTATACTGACCTTTTGAATGAGGATACATCTCAGAAACAAGGTACTTATTTTCAGCTTTTTCTGAAAGAAATACCAGCAGTAATTACAGATCAGGATAATTCCTCTCTTCTGTCTCCATTTCTAATAAAGGAATTACAAAGTGTAGTCTTTGAACTTAATAGAAATAGTGCACCAGGACCGGATGGATTCTCTAGCTCTTTTTATATTACTTTTTGGGATACAATTAAAGAGGATCTCTTAGAGGCTGCAAATGATTTTTTACAAACTGGAAATATTCCTAGTGCAATTTCTAGCACCTGGTTATTTTTAATCCCTAAAAAACAGGTCCCAGTTAACTTTTCTGATTTCAGGCCTATTAGCCTTTCAAATTTTGTGAATAAGGTTTTCTCTAAGTTGCTTATGGATAGGATTAAACCTTATATGCCACAAATAATATCTTTGGAACAGAGCGCATTTATGAAAGGGAGGGATATATCGGATAATACCATAATGATGCAGGAAATGACTAGAATACTCTCTAGGAAAACTAAAGCCTCAAATTTAATAGTTAAATTAGATATGCAAAAGGCTTTTGATAGAGTTTCTTGGTCTTTTCTCAATTCAATTCTTCTGAAATTTGGTTTCCATGGGAGTTTTGTCAACAGGATAATGCAAAACATATCTTCAGCACGGTTTTCAGTTTTAATTAATGGATCTGTTGCAGGTTTTTTTGCTTCTAATAGAGGTATCAAACAAGGAGATCCCCTTTCTCCTTTTTTGTATAACATCCTTTCAGAAGCTTTCTCTCGGGGCTTAAAAAAACTTTTTAGTTTAGGTTATCTAAAGTATTTTAGCCTGCCTAAAAACTGTTCACAGATTACACATCTAATGTATGCGGATGATACGGCTGTTTTCCTTAATGGAAATAAAAAAAATCTGGAGAGGTTTAAAAAGTTTCTTACAGCTTATGAACAAACAGCGGGACAAAAAATAAATTTTTCTAAATCTAATTTTTTTGTTGCTCCAAATACTGCTATTGATAGAATACATGCACTGAGCAGGAATCTAGGTATGACTAGAGGCAGTTTTCCTTTCACCTACTTAGGTATCCCCATTTTTTCAGGTAGAAATAAACAGATATATTATTATCCCATCTTAGAGAGAATGGAAAAAGCTTTAAATAATTGGAAGAATAGGTGGTTAAGTACTTCAGGCAAAATTATCCTTATAAACCACTGTTTTCTCTCAATTCCTACATATATGTTTTCAGTTCTAAAGCCACCTAAGGTAATTATAAGAAAAATGGAGAATATGGCCTCAGGTTTTTTCTGGGGAGATGATAACTTAGTACATAGGAAAAGATGGAGGTCTTGGCTTAGAATGAGTTATCCTACCCATGAAAATGGTACAGGATTCAGGGATTTACATGCCATTATTAATGCTTTTTCTTGCAAGCTTTGGTGGAAATTGCAAGTAAATAACACTCTCTGGGCAAATTATTTATGGACACTACCAGATTCATATAAGAAATCTAATGTTTGGAAGAGAATCTGTCAAATAACTGAACTAGCTAATGGTGTGTCTAGAGTAATTTATGGAAATGGAGATTGCTCTTTTTGGAATGCAAACTGGACAGGAAAAGGTGCTTTAACATATGAATGGCCACAAGATGAGGCAATACCTTTCCCAGACATTCCTCTTAATACTTTTGTGATGAATAAAAACTCTTATCTTCATTTTTTGGAGCCACATTTGGCTACCAGTACAATGTTACTCTTGCAGGTGGTAACAATTTCTCATTCACATGAGGATAGGTTAATATGGACAGCTTCAGCAAATGGAGATTTTAACACAGCTTCAGCCTATAACATCTGCAGACAGAAAGGAGTAACTATTAGGCATTTAAATAAGGTATGGTCATCCTTTATACCTGCCAAAATGTCAGTTTTAGTGTGGAGAGCCCTTAATGGAATTTTACCCTTCGATAATATTATTTGTAAGTTTGGTTTCTCTCTAGCCTCAATATGTCCCATGTGTAGAGTGCACTCAGATTCTCTGAATCACTGTTTCAATTCTTGTGCTTTTGCCACTGCAATATGGAAAAAGGTCAATGATGTCCTGCAAATTAATCAGCCAGTTTTTGGTAATTTTAAGAATAGAATTGATTTTTATCTGTCTATCAGAGCTGATTCTGTGATCTGGTCTAATTTGATAATAGCTTTTACAATGGTCACAGCATGGTCAATATGGAAATATAGGAATAAGATTTTGTTTGAGGATCAATCATGCTCTGTGGATTTATGCTTTTTGAATGTTAAAGAACAGGTTTACCAGATCTTTGTTGCTAATCCGCAATATGGTAGCCTAGAGAAGCATCAGCACCTAATACAAAAGGAAATCATTCCTGCTCCACATCAGAAAAAAAAGACTTTAATTACAGCAGTAAGATGGGAAAAACCAACAGTAGGGTATAAGCTTAACACAGATGCAACATGGAAATCTGATTGTGAATCTACAAGTGCTGTTATAATTAGAGACTGGAGGGGAGAGGTGATTAATTTAAGAGTCTATCACTTTAAGGCTGATTCACCTCTACATGCAGAACTTATTGGAATACATTATGCTTATCTCCTAGGCTTAGAGCTTGATCTTTTAACCTTCACAGTAGAGACAGACTGTTTCAATGCGGTTAAGGGATCCCAAAACCCAAAAAAATGTCACTGGTCAGTTTTCTCTTTATGCTGTACTTTGAATAAATGGAACAAAGGAACTTTGATTCATTACATTCCTAGGGAGGCAAATGTAGCTGCAGATTACATGGCTAAATATGCTAGGAAAAGGAACATAACTGGAGATGTTAATCTAGAAGATATTCCCTCTTTTTTAAAGGGTTTGCTTTATTTGGATAGAGCTGGTTTATATGGAATCAGAATTGGAACATAGGAACATAGCTAAGAGTCAATCTTCGGCTGAAGCTTTTAAATGGTTTTTATATCCATCTCTACTGGATACTGCTCGCTTTTTGTTTTTTATGCATTTGCAGGTGGAGAAGACTAAGAATGGAAACACAGGTTTAACAAATTTTGAACAGAGGAAGACACGGATTGCAGTACCAACCATATGCTGGGAAGGAAGTTACCTGGAAAGATTTCTCTACTGCATAAGCATTTGCAGGTGGAGAATTTAAGAATGGAAAGATGGTTTTCACTGATTTCTGAACAAAGGAAGAGAATGAGTGCAGTACGAAGTTATCTGCAAGACTTTTTGCAGTTTTTTTGTTATACAGTACCAACTTTTCTCTCAAGCTCTATGGTTTTTGGGTCAGAAATCATCGACAAATAGAAGTTTCGTTTTGTACGACTCTTCGACCTGTTTGTGATGTCTCGGCTAAAACCATAGACTACATAGAGGATGTCCGTTTTTGCTACCAGTAGGATAAAAACAAATAGGCTACAAACTAGTATTTTTAAGTTTCACATTCTAAGGAATGATATTTTGTATTTGAACATTGTGCGCCTATTGGCATATCTAACGGTCTGGGGAGCCAATATATACCCTCCATCTCAGGATGGTTTTAAAATTAAAAAAAAAAACTAAGGATAACTCTAGATTCTTTACCTAGTTATAACAAAGGATGATGCAAATGTATCGTCAACCAATATTCCGCTTTCTCACAATTTCTCTTAGTTTCCCTAGGAGCCCTTTTGGGTTTTAATCCTAGTTTTCACAAATGTTGAGCTCACATTCTCACCTTTTCCACGCGGCCTCTCATTTTTGCCTAGGTTAGTAAACCTAGCTGGGCCTAGCCTCTTATTTTTACCTAGGCCTTTTGACCTATCCGAACTTTTTCCAATGTTGCCTAAGTTGCCATTTTGGGTTTCCAATTTAGTTGGGAATATATATATATATATATATATATTCATCATTTTTTAAAAAAATCATTTTTTGGTGTAGCCCAAAATGCCTCAAAGTTAGGCTTCATACTACATGAAGATAAGGAAACACAAAAATTTACACCACCAAAGTTTCTAAAACAACTACTCTCAAGCAAGTCACGCCGCCAAATAAGGATCCAAAACTATCCCAAAACAAAACAATCGCGAAACACCAAAGAAACAAGAAAAACTACAAAGAAAACACCAAAAGCACCGAGGAATCCCAATATGAAAGCTCTCTAAGTGTTCACTAGTCCCTTCCCCACATTTAACCTATGCATTGTCCCCAATGCACAAAAAAAAAAGAAACACATAAGTGAGGTCAAGAAAGTAATAACACGTACACTTGTGGGCCCGAAGTCCCCCCTAGCCCCCCTTTTTAAGGAATCACCCATGAATCTATACCAATGGAGCTACCATAATCCAGCATCCAAAAACATGAAAACCAAGCATAATTCAATTCCAAACCGAAAAAACTACCAAGATATTTATAAGAAAACAAAATTTCAAAATCTAACAATCTATTTAACCACAAGGAGTGTTTGAAGTAATATTTGAATAAAAAAACCTAATGAATAATAAAATTTGAAATTTATAAAAAAAGGAAATTTTTAGCTTAAAATCAAGATTTTTTTAAAATTTGCATTTTTGGTATAATTTGACAGCTCAAATGGGATGCCGACATGTATACCCTCGTGTCAAGGACATCCGAGCAGACCCCTTCGTGCCAAGGGTGTTTGGAACATACTGTATCTCATAGAATGGACCGTGCCAAATCCTGGCACGAGGCTCCTCGTGCCAACATGCTGTAACACGAGTCATATCTCTCGAAATGGCTCATGCCAAATTCTGGCATGAGGCTGCCAAATTTTGACCTCTTTTCCCATAATTTTTCCCTTTCTCCAAAATTTTTTTGCTACCCATCAAGCCTAATTCCATCCATACAAAATCACGAGACTCGAACTCACATTTGCAAATCAACAAGAGTTTCATCTCAAAAATCCTCATCACAAACTAAAACATGCAAAATCTATCTATCCACTCAAAATCATAAAACCAAAGCAAAAAGAAACACAATATATTTATCATCATCCTCACTACTTATTTGCACTCAATCAAGTTATCACGAATTTTGTTCACCATGGAGGGGATTTCCCTCCTTGTTCACTCCCACAACACCCCACTCGAGGTAAGATTTCAATCTTTGCCCATCCACCAACAAATTTCTGCCATCCTTTTCATTCTTAACTTCTATCGCTCCTTGATCATACACCTTCTATCGCATTTCCTGTCAAAAAAGGATCTGGAAACGTGACATGTCAATTGGAGTCTTGTATGTGGTTTGGTAGGCCCTTAGAGCATCGTCCAAATGGGTACTCTAATCCTTTCTAGAGGTGTTTACTATCTTCTCAAGGATGGCTTTGATTTCTCGGTTGGATATATATGCTTGGCCATTGGTTTGTGGGTGGTACACAGTTGATGTCCTATGGGTTATTCCGTATTGTTTGGCAATGTTCCCACAACTTTATTGCAGAAGTGAGTTCTTCCATCACTAATTATTGTAAGGGATACACAAAAACATGAGAAAATGTTGGATTTGAGGAAGCTTTCTACTATTTTTGAGTCATTTTTCATTGTTGCTTTGGCTTCTACCCATACATATTGTTCAATAACACTAAGATGTAGTAATTCTCATTGGAGTTTGGGAATAGACCCATTAAATCCATACCCCACGTATCAAAAATCTTGATTTGAATTGAAAAGGAATGAGCCATATCATCCTCAAATGATTTGTTACCTATCATTTGGCATTGATCACACGATGACACAAAATTGCAGGAATCAGTTAGCATTTTGGGCCAATAAAGGCCACAATATGCTACATTCTTAGCGGTCATTTTGTACCCGAAATGCCCCCAAACTTGGGATGAATGGCATAATATGAGGATAGGTCCTACTTCATCCTCACTGATACATCTCCTAATCTCTTGGTCGGGGAAATATTTCCAAAAATAGGGATCATCCAAAAAAAACTCTCTCGCCCCCTTTACCAATCTATCCTTCCCTGCTTGGTCAAAAGATGGGGCAAGCTCTTCTTTGGTCAGATAGTTCACTATATTGACATACAAAGGTTGGCTCATTGTTACTCTGAATAATTGTTTGTTGGGAAACTCTTCCCAAATGGATTCCAACTTTGTCTTTACCTTGATTGATTTTAGGTTCTCTAAAGTTGGTAGTCTACTCAAGTGATTCACCACTACATTTTAAGTGATTTTCGTGTCCTGTACCTCAAGGTCAAAATAACTTAGAAGCAATATCCACCTAAAGAGTCTTGGTTTAGCTTCTTTCTTGGTCATCAAGTGGCAAAGTGTGGCATGATCTATGTACACTATGACATTAGTTCCTAATAGGTATTGTCTGACTTCTCTAAGGCAAAGATTAATACAAGTAACACCTTCTCCGTGGTGGAGTAGTTGCGTTGAGCATCAGTAAGGGTTACTGGCACGTAGTATATGACGTGTGGTATTAATCCTACCCTCTGACCTATAACTGCTCCTATTGCATAGCCACTAGCATCACCCATGGTTTCAAATGGAAGGGACCCATTTTGGGGTTGAATAATAGGGATATTTACAAGTGTTGTTTTTAATGTATCAAAAGCTTTCCGACACTCTTCATCTACTTTGAAATTAAAATGTTTTTTCAAAAGCTTACAAATGGGTGAGGAAATCATAGAAAAGTCTTTTCTAAAGCGCCGTTAGAATCTAGCATGCCTTAAGAATGACCTAACATCCTTAACATAAGTGGGATAGGGTAGGGATTTGATAGTGTCCACTTTAGCCTTATCAACTTCTAAACCCTGAGGCGGTACCAAATGACCTAGAAAAGTGCCCTTTTCTACCATAAAGTGGCATTTCTCTGAGTTTAAGACAAGGTTGATTTCAATGCTCCTCTCTAGCACGAATGCTAGATGGTTCAATCAAGAATCAAGGGAATCCCCATGGATGGTAAAAATAATATGTAAAGACTTCAATGAAATTCTGCATGAACTCAAAGATGATGCTAACCATGCATCATTGAAAGGTTCCAGGGGCATTACAGAGACCAAAAGGCACGCGCCTTTAGGAAAAGGTGCCAGAGAGGCAAGTGAAAGTCGTCTTCTCTTGGTCCTCAGGATCGATGACTAGTTGGAAATATCCCGAATAGTGGTCAAGGAAGCAATATTGGGAGTGATCACTAATCTCTTAAGTATTTGATCGATAAAAGGTAGGGGAAAATGGTCCTTGTGAGTTACCGCTTTTAAGCGGCAATAATCAATGGAAACCCGCCACCCATTTTGAATATGGGTGGGGACTGTATTCCTATCCTTATCCTCCACTACGGTCACTCCACTCTTTTTGGGTACCATCTGTGTGGGACTTGCCCATTAACTATCAGAGATAGGGCATATCACCCCCTCCTTAAGTAGCTTAAGGACTTCTCCTTTGACTACTTCAATCATTGGTGGGTTTAACCACCTCTGAGGTTGGCGTACATGGTTTGTAGCTTCCTCTAATAGTATGCAATACATACAAGTGGAAGGGCTTATACCTTTAATGTCTGTAATGGTCCACCCCATTGCTCCTTTAAACTTCTTAAAGACTTTGAGCTACCTAATCTCTTGGTTACTAGATAGCTTACTCGAGATAATCAGTGGTAGTGTTTCACTCTTACCTAAAAATAGATACTTTAAGTTTCCAGGCAAAGGTTTGGGCTCAACTACTGGTGGTTCCTATATAGAAGGTTAATTTTCAGGTAGCACTAGCTCATCTAGGTCTTTGGGTAAGGATGCAACAAAATTTTGGGCTTAAGGATCCATGTCTTGACACTTCCTACCAGGTAAGTATCTAGAGAATCAAAGTATATATCATTCAAAGAAGCAGTCTCTAAAGTTATCCTTTTGTTAACATTGAACACATCTTGCAAAATACTATCAAGCAAACCAAACAGGGGGGAGTGGTTTTTCAAAATTTGATCTATTGATGTATGCTCAAATTAATGATTCAGTCCACATAATTATTTCAACAAAGTCTTGCACTCATGCATAGAATTTTTAGCATCAAAGGAAATAGAACTAACCTCATGATCATCGAAGACCTCAAATGGGTTAGTTCTGTTTGGAAACAGAACTAACCTCATCCATTTCCTTTTCGTAGTCGCTCAACCACGGGCAACAGTCTGTAGGTTGGTCGAAATGGCATACCCTACAAAGTCCCATCTATTGAGTGATATTTCCCCACATCATAAAGGATAGTCGATAAGAAACTAACAAAACAAAGAAACCAAAATCAATACTAACTACTTAACTAAAACATCATGAAAATTGACAATTAAACTTTTAAACTAGCATCCCAGGCATTGGGGCCAAAATAAGACCCCCACCTCCACTCAGGGTCGTTAAGCTGTAGCTATATTTACTCGAGTGAAGGCTAAGGAAGATCAAAGATAAAATTTTATATTCTGCACCAAACTCACCACTAAGCTAACTATGGGGTAGTTAGTGGCAAGTGCAGGTTTGTCCACAGAGATGCTAGGGCCTAATAGTCAACTAAAACACAACCATGTACGGGTTCTCAATCCATCCATGTTTCTAGGAATAGTTAGTATAGTAAAATAGGGGGTTTTTGGGTTATTAAACTAACAACTACTAACATAAAGGTAAGACACAAGTAAAATATATAGACAAACTTGGGGAATATTTGCATAACATGGTTGATTAAATATTCTGATCCTCGATTCTATCACCTATTAGACTTCAACAACCTAATCTAATGCTCATAACACATGGTGTTATCAATGGTCAGAACCTCCCCATACCTGTCACGTAGGGTGCTCTTGCAATCTTCCATCAGCAGTGCCTCTGTAATTAGGGGAGTGCAAAAACTTCACTGCCATTGTGGAGATCTGTTTCTCCCCTATAAGATTACGTCTCAGGCTCTACACTGCGGATGCTATACCCTTAGGTCTATAAAGAGGCAAAGGGAGATAGAAACCTTCACGATGACACTAGGACCTCTTACAACCCTAGGTTTCTACTAAATGCTATCTATACCAGTAACCCTTTGGACCAACTTGCCAGCTAAGCCTGGTGTGCTTTCATCGTAATAGTAAAACTTGGAAAAGACCTACATGCACACACCCATGTGGACCCACCCCCGCTACTCATATCACATCCAGTTTTCTTTTTCCTTGGGGTATCAATATTTGCACCAACATGAATGTAGACTAGAGTGCGTGCTAATTTAGTGGATCATTCATGAAATTATAACAATTTATGAACAAGCCATCATAATATCATAAATACAGAATTAGGATGATCTAATAAATCTCACAAAATATAAATCAACACATAAATACAAATGTATCCCCAAGCTATAAAACTACTCCCTATACATGGAATGCAAGTATTTCATTGAATTCCACATATTTGGGTAAAAGCAAAATAAAAAAAAGAGAAAAGAGAAAGAAATTAAAGAGAAGAGAGTGTTTCTCTCTCTAAGTTTCTCTTCAAATCTAAAAATGAACTAAGAAATATAGTCCAACTTCTAACCCTAGTAGACCAAGGCTATATTTATAGTAGTAGGGATTGAGCCTAAGAATAAGCCAAAAATGGGCCAAACCCTAGCAGTCACTGCCTTACATGAGGTGCCACAGATGGCGCACGACCAGTGCCACCGATGTGGCCTCATGCCGGTGCGGGACGCCCGATCTGGAATGGGTCGCATGCCTTATGCTAGCACGGGACATCAGTCTTAGCATAATTATGCTGGGCAAGGTCATAGCTATGTTTTTGCACTTCTGATGTGCACCCCGTGTTGTTTGGCATAGGTTGTCAACTAGATCCTTGTTTTGCCAGTCTTTTGGCACGGGCCACTTCATTCTTCTAACCCCGTTGGCCTGTCTCAATTTTTTTGACTTGGAACGAGGTGGGGCTAGTGAAACGGCATGGTCCATGCCCATACTTAGCCATTTTCATAGTGAAAAATATAAGTTGGGAACACAACTAGCAAACTTTAGAACGGCCCATGCCAAAATTTAACAACTCGAGCTGCTTGGCATGGCTCATTCCAAAGGCCCCTGACACGGGCTGTGTCGAGTGGTGTAGGCTATTCATTCTTGGTCTCATGCCTCCTATGAGTGGACCGTGCCACCCATTACTGGTTCATCCGGCTGACTTCGTTGCTTCGTTACGGATAAACCGTTAGTTTGATTTGAGTGTTCTTTTTGGCGATTTCATAGCAATAGAGATGAAGAATCCAATGGAAAAAACTTCAAGGGATAATTCTTCTCAGATCATTCCCAAAACTTGGCACAACTCTCGAACAAAAATCATCCATTTCTTCCTTGGCCTCTTTGAACTTCAAGACCGCCTATCTTTAGTTAAATCCTTCTACTACAACAATGTAGAGTTTGTGCACTTCATCTACTACCATTCTAATGTGAATGGCCTTCATTAACTTCTACCGCTCTTGCAAACGACCTTCAATATAAATGTAACAAAAAGTACCCACGAGCCACCTACTAAGGATAATAAAAAAAGGAAGATCTAGGCGTCCGTGGATACAAGGTGTCCATTAGTATCAATTAAGTTTACAAAATGCGGGTTTTATATAATAAAACCAAACATGGCAATCTAAACCCTTTGTCAAGTAAACACAACTAATACTAGCAATCCAACAAGTAAAACAAGCCAATTATTATGCCTAATGCATAGGTTAACGCATGTTGAATGGGAGGTCATTGTCGTACCTCTCAAAGTTAAATTTATAAGCCCTAAAATCTTCCTATTTACAATTAACTAGATAGTGGCAAGTCTGAGTCGTCCCCAAAAAAGGGATTTCCTTAAGCGTTTAAACATATAATGTTGATATTAGGCTAGAGGTAGATATATATATAAGCAAGTAAATAGCATTAAGAACACATGAATGCCAAATAACAAAAGCTTCAAGAACAAGTGAACCAATCTATAAATTGCTTTAACTACCTGCTGTGAAGATAAATCTTTTACCCTTCTTAGATAGTAATTTGTAAGAGTGAATTCGACATCTCGTGTCAAACCTCACCAATGAATTTCTTAGTCGAAACACGAATAAACGTATCCCATTGATGGCATTGAGCATAAAGAATAAACAATCTTGGCAACACTTATAAACACTACACTGTGTCTAAACATTTAACCAATTCATGCATTTACGAAAGATTAGTCAAGAATGATCGACACGAAAGATTAGACTTATCTCTTTTTCTACCTAAAAAACATGACAAAGAGTTCAACATCATCACATTCATCTAGAAATTATCAACACATAGACATTATTTAGAAGCTCTAAGTCATTCTCTTGGATTCTATATTAAAAGAGGGAAAAAAGAGCTACTTTCTCCCAACCCTAACAAGCAATCATATAAGCAATTCATATACTAAAACTTCCAAAAACATTAATGCCATTAACAATCCACATTCAAAGCTCAATAAATGCACAATAAAGAAAGAAATAGATAGGTAGAAATGATTCTCAAGACATTAGCAAGTAAGTCTCAATCAATTGCTCCCAAATACAATACTAAACTAGATAATAAAAACCCAAAACAAAGAACAAATATCTAAAAAGAAAGAAGAAGAAATGGAAGAAAATGGTGGAAAACTAGGGTTTTAGAGCCCCCAAGTCAGGCTTGGGAAAATGGGGAAGAAGGGGGGCTATTTATAGTCCAATTTGGTCAAGAAAACCCAAAACATGCAGCAGGCTCCTGCCCGGGCGGAAATGGCTTCGCCCGAGCGGCGTAGGTTTCAGCCCAAAAATTCATAAATGGCCTCACCCGGGCTTCTTGTTTTGCTTCCCACGGGTGAACCGTTGATTTGTTTTGGGAGTTCTTTTAGTCGATTTTATATTACTCGAGAAGAAAAATCCAATGGTACCATTGTTGGAGGCTGATTCTTCTCAGAATATTCTAAGAGCTCTGCTTCAGAACATAGATCTTTCTTCACTCTTTGCCTTGCTCTCCCTTCTTCACTTTATCTTCTACCACTTTGTGAGTGGCCCTCCATCTTCTTCCAACTTTTTTAATGGACTTAAAAAACCACTCCTAAGTGCTCACAAGCAATCTACAAATTAAGCTTACATAAAAAAGGAATCTAGATGCTCGTAAGTACCAAAAATCCATTTGACTAAACATAGGTTACAAAATGAAGGATTTAGATATATAAACCAAAAATGACTATCCAAACCCCTTATCACGTAAACCTACCTAAATCTAGCAATTTTACAACAAAAATATGGCAAAAGAGATGTAAAATTCTTTGGAAAATACATGCATTTGACGTCCCATCAAATCTCCCCACACTTAAACCTTACTCGTCCTCGAGTAAACAAGAACACACAAAGATCAAATCATAAACTAGCATGTAAATTTTTTCACAAAACATCCAACATCATATTCCTAGACTACCCTAACCCTCATGATATAAAAATCTCTCACACTCTCACATCCCAAAGCCTAAGATAATCCAAACAACCAACAAACCATAACAAAAGTGAGGTGTACATATAATGCCAAGCTAACTTACTCTACCGAAAAAGCCACCCAATAGACACATCAGGAGAAGCATAAAATTTTTCATTTTCTCTCATTTTGCCTAGGACCCCTCTCGGGTTTTCATCCTAACTTCACACATTTTTCTTTTTCAATGCTCACCCTCACCTTTTTCCACACCATTTGGCCTCTCATTTTTAATAGGTCTCCCTTTCGGGTTTTCAACCTATATGTGCCTCCCATGTTTGCCTAAGTTGCCCTCTCGGGTTTTCAACTTAGCAGGAAATGTTTTCTTTTTCTTTTTTTTTCTTTTTTTAAAAACAAAACACATCAAAGTGGAGCATATGCACTCCAAAACACAATACAATGAGATAGATATTCCTCTTTACCTCCCCACACTTGAAACACACATTGTCCTCAATGTGAAAAGGGTAAGATAAAGAAATAAGGGAGAAAGAAAAAGAAATACTCACAACTAGGACCTTGAAGGTCCTTCCCGGTGATGGAAATGCTCACTTCTCAATGAATGTTCTCTCCTCCATGTTCTCCATCTCCGGCCAATATTAAACTTCGATCCATTCACTACGAAGCCATAACTATGCAAATCCCGATCATCACTCACAAAAGACATTAACTAGTAGTACTCCTAGAAGGTGGTTTTGGTAGTGGTTTTTGGTGGTGGATTGTTGTGGTATTCTTGTGGTTTTGGATAAGGGTTTGAGGACATGGTTGAGGATTGTTTTTACAAGAAAAGAAAAATACTAACCTAACTTTGAAACTCGGGTTGCCTTCCGAGAAGCTCCGTATTTGTAAGGTCGTTGGCACGACCCTAATGTTATCCATATGGTAAAGGTTTAAACCCCTTAACCATGAGCAATCAAAAGTAGAGAGGTGGGGATACAAAACTTTCAAGAGGAAAGTCTTGTGGAGGTAGAGATTGTTTGAAGGGAGTTGGGTGGTTAGGAGGCTTGGGATTGTGTTTTGGCTCCTCTCTTATCTCCCTCAAAACATCCGAAAATGGTGGAGTTGGTTCACTAGGTGGGGAAAGGGGTGACGATTCTAATGAATGTAGCACAATCACTTCTTCCTCAATTTTTTCATCCTCAAAAACCAACCCCTCATCCCCTTCGAACTAAAACTCATTTCCCATGGTGACCTCACAAACCGAATCCTCGAGTTCGACTAGGGATGGTGTATTTTCAGAATCACAAGCTTCCATTCGGACTAACGCTTCCAATATACTCCTTGCATGCCCCTCAATAGCCTCAACACTAGAGGAGAGCTGAGTGTCTGGTTCCTCACTATTCAAGTTGTTCAAGTTTTCTATTGCATTCTTGTTGGGCTTGGTGTTGGGGTACGGCATAAGATGGTGAAGGCCAACTATTTTGCTTATATTTTTGGTTTATTTGGCTCATTCTCATACCACCAATTTGGATTATAAGAATTGTGGTATGGATGCCATTCTTGAGCTTCTTGCCCTTGAAAACCAACATCTCCTACCTCTTGGTAGCAATCTTTATGATACCCTTGGTTTTGGAAACCAAAAGTTCTTTCACCATCATAGTTTTCATCTCTCAACAAATAGCAAGACATGGTAGGATGGTCGGAATGACACATCTTACAAATCCTTGCTTGTTGAGCCTCTCTTCTCATCATGAGTTCCCTCAAGGTGAGATGTTCCATTTTTTTTTCAAAAGTCCGGAATCATATTGCAAGGATTCTCGATAAAAATTCACCAAGAACTCAAGCAATATCTACTCTGAACAAAAACAACCACCAAGAAGTGGAAAATAAAAACAACTAGCTAATATGCAAACAAGTATGCCCAAACACTTAAAATAAACGCCTCTTCCCCAGCAGCGGCGCCAAAATTTGGGAAGTCATCGTCGTACCTCTCAAAGTTATAATTTATAATCCCTTTATGCTTACTAAATACAATTAAGTAGATAGTGTCAAATTGGGGTCGACCACGAAGAAGATGTATTTTCTTAAGCATTTAAACATATAAGGTTCATATTAGGCTAGAAGTAGATATATATAGATATATAAAAGCAAGTAAATGGAGGGGTTTTGGTTGGTTGGTTTTCCTATGATATGAAATCAAAAGACAAACTAAATAGAAAAGTTAGGTAACTATGCTAATCATCAAACAAACTAAGAAAAAAGGGTTAAAAACAACAAAAGATAAATCCTTGGGGGCAATTGATATCCACTTCCAAACCTCATGTAGATCATTGAACCATTTACTCATTCAATCACATTTGTTACCTATGGGGAATGTTATCACTTCTCATTCGAAGATTAACATTCATTCCTTCTTAATAGTAATTTACAAAGACAAACAACGACCATTTGCAAACCCCATTGAAGATCACCCTAGACAAACAACATCATAGGGGTATTTTATCAATGGCATTTCACCCAAAGGACCATAGGTTTGATAACAACAAGCCTTCTATCAAAGACATTGTCATTTAACCAAACAAAGCTTTTATAAGGTTAAACCTAGAACAAACAACATTCAAGGTTCAACCTTTCTTTGCATCTATGGGATAAATATGAAAAAAATCCATATTAACATACTCATCTAGTAAGAATTACCACACATTATACACAAGAAGTTCTAAATCCATGCTTTTGGATTTCATGTCAAATGAAATTTGCAACTTTCCTAACACCCTAACACTTCAATCATACAAACTTTTCATATACTCAAACAACACATGGTATAGATGAGGCAAATCACAACGTTAATGGCATAATAAATGCTCTCCAATAAATCTTCATAAATGAGCAAATATAGAATCTTACTACATAAGTTTGGAAGCTTCAATCAATTTCTCCCAAGAACTATATTAGCTAATACAAATCAGACTAACATCCATAAATAAATGCATAAAGAAATAAAGACAGAAAGGATGAAAAAGATGAAGAACCTAGGGTTTGGAAAAGGTGGAATTCGGCCAAGAAGGATAAGATATAAAGTGGGTGGCCAAAAATTCCTTTTATAGTACAAGAGGGAGGAAAAGAAAAACAAAAACCAAAAGTGTAGCAGGCTCCCGCCCGGGCGGGAATGGGCTCGCCTGGGCGAGCAGCCCATTTTCACTCTTGTGTCGCCTTGCCTTCAAATCCTCGATTCTTTTTGTCTTCAATCTTCAAAGATAGTCTTCAAATCTTCAAATTCTTCAAAATTTATCTTCAATGGTCTATGATCTTCAATTCTCGATGTTCTTCCTTTGTCACACAAAATCCACTTAGAAAAAGGTAAAAGAGCGTAAAGTCGCTCTTACCTCTCCTAAGATAATTTCAAGGTAAAAAACAAGCTCTAAATAAAAAAAGAGCACAAAATTGATCCCAAAAATTACTAAAATATGCACATAAAATTGACACATCCCAAAAAGTACTAATTGGTTACATTCTATGTACAGGCTGTTCAATAGAGCGGTAGACAATTATAGGTCGATCTCAAGGACGGTAGAAGAGGTGAATTCCATTAAAATTAGAATGGTGGAAGATGAATGCCTAAACATCAATGTGTGGTAGAAGGAGTTTAAAGCCAAAGATAGGAGGTTTCGGAGTTCGAGACGGTCGTAGGAGAAAATGGTGAATCGTGGTCCAAGGAGTGTTTCCTTTTGTCTGAGAATGATCCAGGAAGAATTAACCTTCAAAGCTGGTTCCATTGTATTTGTATTCTTGATTACTACAAAATTGACTACTAGAACTCCCGATTCGAACTAACGGTTCACCCGTGGCAAGGACCAATGACCCATGATAGCCTGCACTACATGAAGCACTAGAGGCCCATGAAAATGCCCACAGTCTGCACTACAAAAGGGACACAAGAGAATCTGTGAAGGCTGGCATGAGACATTGAAGAGGCATCAGCGCTGGGCCGTGAAGCATGGAGATGAACATGTGAAGATTTTCGCTAAGTATGAAGATCGTTCATGAAAACCTTCACAGATCATGAGAATTTCTGAGCAAATGCCCCTATGCTGGTTGTGGCCTATGAAAACCACTACGGGCCATGACAAAGGTTCCGAGCAATGACCTCGTGTTGGTCGCAGTCCATGAAAACCCCAATGGGCCATGACATGAGGCAAGCTTCATAGACCGCCAGATCCCACCATCCATCGATAAATGTTCACCGACCATGCCATATCTCCCTCCCTCTCGGTGCTTGAATGTTCACGGGCCGTGTGAAACCGTGGCGGCCGTTTTGGCCATAACGCTGTAAATATTCATCCGATTTCCTACCATATATAAAAATATTCATCTTTCCAAGATCTATCCAATTCAGTATGATTGGGCTCCAGAAGGTTCACAAATTTAAGCAGTTTATTCAAGAAAGGTTCAGTGGCTAGAGGGAAAGAGTGACTAGGTTTTGCTATGTTTGGTCTATTTTGGGCCTATCTTCAGGCCTAATATCCTACTACTATAAATAGGAGTCTTAGTCTTCTACTAAAACCAAAGTAGAATAGAAGTATAATAGATCTAGTCATTATATAGATTACATTTTATTTCCAGTTTAGAGAGATGGAAGATTAGAGTTCTTCTTCTCCTTCCTTCTTCTTTTTTTTTATCCTTTTTATTTTCATCTTATTTCTATATCCATGTCATATAATCTAATACTCTCCATTGATTTAACTTTTGTAGAGTAGTTAACTTAGCTTGGGACATATTTGGCACATGTGTAGCTTTTGATGCTTTATGAGATTCCTTAAATTCCACCTATCTTTGTGTTTATGATATTATTATGATTTTTCTTGAATGTGACAAATGCATGAACACTACACCACAATGGAGCACACACTTTGGGCTATGTTCATGTATGGTGCACTTATTGATGCCCCCTTGGGAAGAGAAACCTGGATGTTTGAATGAGTGGAGGGGAACGATTCTGCGTCAATATGTGTATGGGAGATTTGAGGTAACCCTAATTTGAATACCATCGCACCAATCTTAGCTGATTGCTTAAGTTTTTTCCGATAGATTATGGGTAGAGAGCTAATAGTAGCAAACTAGGTGTTGTGTTGAAATCCTAAGGTGCCAAAGGCCTCGTGTATAGAGAACCACTGGGAATTAGTGCATTCATGGTGTAAGCCCGAGATGTAATAGCACGGGGGAGAAACAGAACCACAACAATGGTTGGACCTTATTGTGCTCCCCTAGTTACGATGGCGTTGTTGTTGGAGAGTTGCGAGCGCACCTGCCGTAATAGGGATGGGGAAGTGTATGCCATCGGCCACACCATGTGTTATAAACACAGTGATAGGTCTTTTGTATGCCTATGTGTGAATGAATCGAGGATTGAAGCATTAGAACTACAATGTTGCTAAATTAGTCACAAGTGCCTAGCATAAATAGTTTACTTGTTTGTTTATTTCATGCTTGTAGTTGTTAGTTGAAAATACCAAACCACACTACGACAGATACCTCCCTCTAGCATGGATTTTTTAACACCTGTTTCGAAAACCAGTGCCCAAAATGTAATAGCACCAGTATTTTTAAATTTTAACACCGATTTTTAAAACCGGTGTTAATTTAACACCAGTTTTTTTTTATTTTAACACTAGTTTTTTAAAAAGGGGTGTTAAATTTTAAAGTAGCACCAATTTTGGAAAAAAAATTAGCACTGGTCTTTAAAAACGAGTCCTAAAAATTTTAAAATTTCTATCTTCCCGCCAAAATAATCGCCAAGATTTTTAAAATAGCATTGGTTTTTAATAACCGGTTATAAAAATTTTAAAAATTCTATCTTCCCACCAAAAAAATTGCCAAGAATTTTAAAATAACACCATTTTTTAAAAACCAGTGCTAAAAATTTTATCATCCTGCCAAAAAATTGCCAAGAATTTTAAAATAACACCGGTTTTCAAAAACTGGTTATAAAATTTTTAAAAATTCTATCTTCCCGACAAAAAAAAATCCAAAAATTTTAGAATATCACTAGTTTTAGAAATAATAGCACCGTTTGTTTAAAATCGGTGCTAAAAATTAAAAATTGGTGCTAAAAATTTTTAAAATTCAATTTTCCCGCCAAAGAAATAGCCAAATATTTTGAAAATTCAATCTTCCCGCCAAAAATTTCAAAACATTTTACAAAATGTTGCCAAAAAGTTCAAATATTGTAGCCAGAAATTTCATTGGCTGCGAGCAGCTGCGCACAGCCGCTCTAAACTAATTTATTTTAACTTTCAAAATCATTCACTTCTTTTGTTGACTTTAACTAATAATTAATTTAAGTTTAATTAAACAACGATCAACATTTATTGACCTAATATATATAAATAAGAATTAAAAAATTTTATATTAACCAATTAAGGTTCAACCCTTAATTGATTTAGTATATAAAAATACAACTTTAACTAGTCAATGGTTAATCCTTATTTGTATTTTAACATATAAACACTTATAATTAGACTGACTTTAAATAGGCAAAGGTCAAACTTTACTTAACTTTCAATATATAAACACTAATAACTAACTTGACTTTAACTAATGAAAGGTCAACCCTTACTTTACTTTCTATATAAACACTAATAACTAGATTGACTTTGACTAATCAACGGTCAAATTTTACTTGACTTTAAAATTATAAACACTAATAACTAGGATAACTTTAGCTAATTAATAGTCAAATTGACTTGACTTTCTATATGTAAACACTAGTGACTAAGCCGACTTTAACTAATCAATGGTCAAACTTTACTCGGCTTTCAATATATAAACACTAATAACTAGATTGACTTTGACAAATCAACGGTCAAACCTTACTTGACACTAGTGACTAAATAATCAATAGCCAAATAGTACTTGACTCTCTCTCTATATAGAAACATTAGTAACTAAGTTGACTTTAACTAATCAACAGTCAAACTTTATTCGACTTTCAATATATAACCACTAATGACTAAGTTGACTTTGACTAATCAACGGTCAAATATTACTTGACTTTCCATATATAAACACTAGTGACTAAGTCGACTTTAACTAATCAACGATCAAACTTTACTTGACTCTCTCTATATAGAAACACTAGTAACTAAGTTAACTTTGACTAATCAACGTTCAAACTTTACTCGACTTTAAATATATAACAACTAATCAAAAGGTTGACTAATCAACAGTCAAATTTTACTTAATTTTCTATATATAAATACTAGTGACTAAGTTATTTTTAACTAATCAACGGTCAAACTTTACATGACTCTCTCTATATACAAACACTAGTAACTAAGTTGGAGAAACGATCTGAGGTGAAAATAGGGCGCAGCCCTGCTACTATTCATCGCAGTCAGTTTTCGTCGGGTTTCTCTTCTGCGGCTCTTCCTCTCTGCTGAGGAGTCCGACATTAATGTTGGGCTCCTCGCCGGGAGTGTTTTCATGTATGGTTTGCTTCGGTTTTGAAGTTTCGAATTCGGGATTTGGGTTCCCCATTTTGCAAAATAAAGTTTGATTCTTGAACTTTTGGAGGAAGATATGAGTTCCAAACGTGGATTTTGAAAACCCATAGCCTCTTTATGGGCTTTCTGGGATGAAGACTTGCTTTTCGGTCTTCAAGCTAGGAGCTTTTGGGTTCTTGAAGTTCGAGTATCAGACTTTTCGAACTTGGATTTGAAGACCCATGGATCCACGATGGGTTTTCTTAGAGGAAAACCTGCCCACCGGTCTTGATGAGTGGAGTTTTCTGCCGGAGGAGGAAGACGAATTTCTAGCAGAGGAGGAAGACACGAATCCGATGCAAACAAGGAGAGCTTGGCGAACACCCGTGTAATTCTTGCTCTCTAAATTCAAGTGGTGCGGATTGGTGTGAAGGGTGTTAATCTGTATGATAAATTTTGTGTGGATTTTATTGTGCGGATTTCTTCGGACTTTATTGGATGAATTTCTTGTGCAGATTTTCTACGGATTTGTTTTGCGAATTTGTGAGGAGGAACTTGTGTGAGAGGCTATCCTCAATTTCATTTAGTGCAATTTGTATAGAAATCTATTTTTGTGTGGCCTGCTGTAGGAAGAAGTAGTTCGTATGCTAAACCCGTGTGGATTGCTATGGAACTCTGTTTTGAGTAGTTCAATATTATGTGGAATCGTTCGTTCGGCGTGCAGACCAGTGATGAACCCTATGCATAAAAACTCATAGAATTTGAGTGCTTTCATTCTAGTGAACTTGTGCTCTACCCCGGACTTGATTGTTGGTTTGATTACAACCCTCGACTTATGCCTCATGCTATTTTTCAGCCTCATGAACACCTATGTATGGATTCTTAGGGAGCTCCTTAGGGAAAAACTGGGCTGATTTGTGAGGGGATGTTTAAGGAGAATCTATGTTGTTCCTTGCTGATAGTGGATAGGTAGTATGAAATTTCATTTGGGAATGGAATTAAAGATGGGTTTCATACATGGAGATTGTTACTACCCAACTGATTCAGGTAAGCTTGGGCTCGAACCTCGAGCACTTGACCGGCCTAGCTTGTGTTCAGATCCCGACCTACCCCTCTGGCCTAGCTAGTACCCAGAACCCGGTCACCTTCTGACCCTGCGTGCACTCAAAACCTGGGAAACTCTCACCCTTGCAAGCGCTCGGCGAACCATAGCCTTGCATGTGTTCAAACCCCGGCAAACTCCCAGTCTCGCTTGTGCTCAGTTCCAGGAAACCGCCATGCCTGGTCTTACCTAAATTAGTTAAAGTTGAGACTGATTGGATGTGCTCTATGCCATGGACGCAGATTTCTTTTCATTCACTTTGAACATCCATATGTATGCCCAGAAAAAGACAAATGGAATAGCTAATTCTCGTAACTGGTGGATTCACTTATTTTGCCCAGTTCCCGGCGAGTCACCGGTGCCAGAAATTCGCGTTCGAGGTGCGGAAGCAAGTCTAGACGCAAGATTCATTTTACACCTAGATCAGGACATTTTGAGTTTGAACCTTGAAGGGATTACACCCTCGAAGGGGCTATGTCCTCGAAGGGGTTCTGCCCTCGAAGGGGCTCTGCGCTCGAAGGGGTTATAACCTCGAAGAGGCTCTGCCCTCAAAGGGGTTATACCCTCGATAGGGCTTTGCCCTCGAAGGGGTTAATCCATCGACGGGGCTCTAACCTCGAAGGGGTTAATCTCTTGAAGGGGCTCTGCCCTCGAAGGGGTTATACCCTCCAGGGGCTTCGCCCTCGAAGGGTCTTTGCCCTAGAAGGGGTTATACCCTCGAAGGGGCTCTGTCCTCGAAGGGGTTATACCCTCGAGGGGGCTCTGCCCTCGAAGGGGTTATACCCTCGAAGGGGCTTTTCCCTCGAACTCGAAGGGGTATACCCTCAAAGGGGCTTTGCCCTCGAAGGGTTTATACCTCGAAGGGGCCCGTTATTTAAAAAAAGAGCAGAAGCCTCTCTTCATCTGACCACATGGATTCTCACTATTACTTGCATGGCCATTCAGCCCAGAAGGCCGAGTTCACTCTCGGTTTGGAAGGCCATCGCCGCACTTTAGTGACGGTTGGGCTCACACCCGTGGGGAAAAAACCACGGTTCGAGAACCGGTTCACACGTCCGGTTGTATAGAAGTTGTCCCATTTGGTTGCGTTATTTGCCAAGGTCAGAATGCCCGAGTTTGCGCTATTTGCCTGCGCTACACTGAAAAGTGCAAAAGGGCATCAGGCTGTCCATTTGCCTAAAATGGAAAGAATGGTTACAAAACCGTTACGCGGGGCATGCACTGTAGAAGTCATGCCCGGTCTCTTCATCATTAGGAGGTCTATCGGCGGGGAACACTAGGAAGCAACACAGACTACGGTCAATCTGCTCCCAACCCCATCGAGAAAACCTCGGCACTCATCCAGCGATTGTTATCAAAGGCCAATAACACCTCTTTATCTTCATCTTAGAGGTGTACATGGTAGAAGCGGTGTACCAGCTCTTCCTGGAGAAGATGATATACTACTTCACTTGAAGGCCGAGACCATTCTCGGCTTGGAAGACACCCGTGGGGATCAAACCATGGCTGAAGAGCCAGTTCACACAATCGGTTGTTTGGAAGTTGCATGGAGTGAGGGGCTACTGAGTTTGTTCTCATACCCCTCGGTAGTTTCACGGAAGATTTCTACAAGCCCCTGTCATCACGAAGGGGTAGCATCTTTTTGGACCACCTGGCTTCATCTAGACAAGGGGTAGCTTCGTAGGTATCCTGTATTCACGGAGTGGGACAAGGTCCCTACTACCGAAGACTTTTTCGGTTGTATTTTTGAGCCACCTGATTGTACCATCTAGATCAGGGGTAGTTTAGTAGGTTTCATTGTATCACGGGAGTGTGATAATGTTCCCACTCCCGTAGACTCTCACGGTTTCTTTTTATTTACCATTACCTTCGACTAGTAACTAAGTTGACTTTAACTAATCAATGGTTAAACTTTACTCGACTTTAAATATATAACCACTAAAAACTAGGTTGACTTTGACTAATCGACGATCAAACCTTACTTGACTTTCAAAATCATAACACTAAAAACTAAGTTGTCTTTAACTAATAAATGTTCAACCCTTACTTTACTTTCTATATATAAACACTAATACCTAGATTGACTTTGACTAATCAATGGTCAAACTTAACATGACTTCAATATACAAACACTAATAACTAAGTTGACTTTAACTAATCAACGATCAAACTTTACTTGACTTTTTATGTGTAAACACTAGTAACTAAGTTGACTTTAACTCATCAACGATCAAACTGTACTTGGTTTTCTATATATAAACACTAGTGACTAAGTTGACTTTAACTAATGAATGACCAAACTTTACTCGACTTTTAATATATAAACACTAATAACTAGGTTGACTTTGACTAATCAATAGTCAAACCTAACATGACATTCAATATATAAACACTAACAAAGTTGACTTTAACTAATCAACCGTCATACATTGCTTGACTTTAATATATAACATTAATAACTATGTTTACTCTGAATAATCAACAGTCAAACCTTACTTGACTTTCTGTATATAAACACTAGTGACTAAGTTGACTTTGACTGATCAACGGTAAAACTTTATTTGACTCTTTCTATATGGAAACACTAGTAACTAAGTTGACTTTGACTAATCAACGGTCAAACTTTACTCGACTTTCAACATATAACCACTAATAACTAGGTTGACTTTGACTAATCAACGGTCAAACCTTATTTGACTTTTAATATATAAACACTAAAAACTAAGTTGACTTTAACTAATAAACGTTCAACCCTTACTTTAGTTTCTATATCTAAACACTAATAACTAGGTTGACTTTGACTAATCAACGGTCAAACTTTACTTAACTTTCAATATATAAACAATAATAAATAAGTTGACTTTAACTAATCAATGATCAAACTTTATTTGACTTTCTATATGTAAAACTGGTAACTTAGATGACTTTAACTAATCAATGGTCAAAACTTATTTGATTTTCAATATATAAACACTAATAACTAAGATGACTTTAACTAATCAACGGCCAAACTTTACTCGATTTTAACTATATAAACATTAATAACTAGGTTGACTTTGACTAATCAACTGTAAAACCTTACTTGACTCTCATTATATAAACACTAATAACTAGTTAACTTTAACTAATTAACGGTCAAACTTTATTTGACTTTAGCTAATGAAAACTTTAATGGGCTCAAACCCATTATTGTTTGCCAAAATCCCAAGTCCTATTTCATATACTTAGCCCAAATTTAATAATTATTTCTCCCAATTTCATTACCCCCCCGATCGAACCCTATTTTCATCTCTCCCACACCCCTCACCACCATCCCTTCACCTCCTATGGTTTTCTCCATCGATTAGCAACCGCCCATGCCATCTCTTTTTTCACCTATAGTTCTCTCTGTCACTGCTAGCCCCCTTCACTGTCGCTAGCCCCACCTCTGACGCTAACCTCAAGTGCTAACAAAAAAACCAGTGCTAATTAAAAAACCGATGTTAAAATTATCACCGGTGTATAAAATTGGCGCTAACGAAAAAATCGGTGCTAAATTAACACATATTTTTTAAAATTGGTGAAAACTTTTCACCGCGCACATACGCACCAGTTTTTTGGGTAAAAAAATAGGTACAAGAATAAGAAAATACCAGTGCTAGATGGGGGTTCTTATGATAGTGCCACCCCCCGTTTAAATGTTTACATTAGCTGTTATTCCTGTCACTCGTACGGATTGACGACCCACACGAGGTTGTGTTTTGAATTTTAATTGAACCTAACATCCCTATTGACAAACCCAGGGATTACCCCTTACTACTCTTTGGTAGCCTAGCAATGAAACCAACCTTGAAGGCTAATTCTTCCTGGATCATTCTCGGACTAAGGAGATACTCCTCGGACCACGATTCACCATTTTCTCCTTTGGCCGACTTGAACTTCAAAACCTCCTATATTTGGCTTCAATCTCCTTCTACCATGCATTGATGTTCGTGGACTTCATCTTCTACCATTATAATTTGAATGGCCTTCGCCTCTTCCAACGTCCTTGTTAACGGCCTTCAATCTTCTACCGCTCTTTCGAACAGCCTTCACATAGAATGTAACCAAAAAGTACCCACGGGCGACCTAGTAAAGATGACCACAAGGAAGGTCAAGGAGCCTGTGGATACAAGTTGTCCATTAGTACCAATTAAGTCAACAAAATGCGAGATTTGGACAAGAAAACCAAACATGGCCGTCCAAACCCCGTCTCACATAAACACAACTAATACTAGCAATCCACCAACTAAAACCAACTAAAACCAACAAAAAACTATGTCAAATTAATTGGTTAAAGCATGCGTAATGGTGCAGATATGTTACCATGCCCCTTTTTCACAGGCGGCGACAAATGAGATGAGGATCCATCAGTGCTTCCCCTCTTCTTCTTCTTCTTCTTCTCCTTCAACTCCTGGGTGGTGCGATCACCATCTACCCCTCTGCCTTCAATGGTCTTACCCTTAGTGTGTCAAATTCCAGAAAAGAAATCTGTCTGGAGCACCTCCAGCTAGGTCTATGTCTACAAAAGAGTAAATATCATAGATCAAAGGAATGCACAGGACGTATACATTTTTCAAAAATAAGAAAATATAAAAATCCAACATAGCAAAACAATAACGAACAAAGCACCTTCAGTATCAAAATCAGCATGGCGTGGATGTTGTGTATGAGCGCAAAGTGTTACCATGATCTCATTTCTAGCAGTAAAATGAACACTCGGACCAGAAAGCTTATATTTGGGAACTTTGTTGTTCCAAGACAGAATGGCCACTTCAGAGTTTTAGTTCAGTTTTACAAAAATAAAATTGTATGCCAAGGACAAACATTGCTAGGAAAACTGCTCACAAGCTCAACACCAGCAATCACAAGATAAAGTTAAATTTGTCTATGCCTTCCCTTTCAAAGATGGTAAAAGTTATGAAACAAATCAAGGAAGAGAGGAATGTCCACTTTTTCCCACACCTGGAGAAATCCTATTATAATGGTGATGCCTTGGGATGAAACTGGGATAAAGCGATTTTGTACGAATGCGGAAAGTCAACAACATGTTGAGGAAGAGAAAAATAAAGACCAAAATTCAAATATGCTAAATAACATGATTAGCTAGGAGGAGAATTGTAAACACGTTCAGAGTTCGCAGGAGCCTTAAGCTCTAATGAAGAGAAAAGCAAAAATTGTTCTTTGAATAATCTAAGTATGGACCAAACAACATACAGCTTATAAAAGAGGATCTGGTGATAAGACCGGAAACCCCATCGTAGCGAACATCTTCTACAGGAGGCTCGTGTGGTTAGAGGAAGACATTCAGGTAGACAGGGACCCTAGAGTTGGAAATAAAAACCTTAATCAGGGTTACAAACTTTGGATATAAGCTTTTCAGGGCAGAGATAAAGTAAATCAAGATATGGTACGTCAGAGAAGATAATCAAAAACTAGTATGACAAGACCACGGGTGTTAAATTACAATAAATTGAAGAGGAGATACCCTATGAAATTTAGCACATGCAACAAAGAAATCAGAGATAGAGCTAAAAATAAACATACTCTTATAAAGGAGGAAGGAAAGTGATTTGCAGAAGAGCTAGAGACAACCAGAGAAGATGAATGTTTCGGCAACTCGGGAGGTAAATTTAAAGAAAAATAAATTTTGGTATTTAAACAAAAATAGGTAAATGGCAAGAACGAGGAGATTAATTAGCTCAAAAGCATAATGATGATTGTCTGACACAAAAGTAGTTTACCTTTTACGGATATGAAAACGGCGGCGGAATTTGAGTGAACAGCACACTGAATAATGATGGAATCAAATTAATCATTTAAAATTCCTAATTTAAGATGTAGAGTGATAACAAAAGTTAGGAAAAATAGGAACATTACAGCGAATAATGAAGATTGAATCTCGGTCATTGGAAAAAAATCTTTATAGATGCCCTTATCACGAAGATGACATGGATGAGAGAGATTCAAAATTTTAAATTTTAAATCAGAAGATTTAACGAGGTCAACAGTGTAGCCAGAAAGCCAACGTCAAATTTCAATGACAACAAGAGTAATATTAAATGACGAACATGTTGTAGCGAAGAACATCAGTTCGCATTTATTTCACAAGTAATGCCATCCCTTCATGCCTTTTAGTCTTCATGGTTAGGGGGGCTTATGGTGTATACCCAGCCCATAAACTCCATAACATTGGACTGCAAGCCCAAACCATGAATGGGCTCTACGCTAACTTTCGGTGTGAAAGATGTATTGAGGATAAAGCAAGTCAACTCACGAACCAAGAAAAGAAGAGACCACGATCAAGCTTCAGGCACAAACCACCTTTATCAGAACCACGTCACAATCCACGATGTGGAACCCTGATAAGGTGGAACCATGATTGTAACACATATAAAAAGAAACAATAAGAACATTACAAGGTAAATGGAACAAAACTAAGAACTCTGGATTCTAAAGAGATAAGCTACATACTTTAGCGTTAGAGACTTTTCCTTGGAACCGCTTCCGAGATATCTTTTGCAGGAACATAATGGTGAACATAGGTCCCTTGGATGAATTGGGGATACCACAACAACTCCCAAACATACTACTAAGCTACCTATAAGGTAGATAGTGGCAAGAACATGTTTGTCAATAGAGATGCTAGGTGTCTAAAAGTTAACTAAACAAAGCCACGTTCGGGTTGTCAATCCATCCATGCGTTATGAATAACTAAATATTGCAAACTAAGTTTTACTTTGGGAATACTTGTGCAACATGATTGGTTAAATGTTTCGATCCTTGATTCTATCACATGCAAGACATTAAACCTATTCTAGTGTTCATAATATGTGGGGTGGTTAGTGGTCAACACTTCCCCATACATGTCATGTAGGGAGCTCTTGTAATCTTTCATCGGCATCGCCTCTATAATTAAGGGAGTGCAACAATGGCCCTGTGGTGGTGCAGATCTATTTCTCCCCCGTACAATTAAGTCTCGGGCACTGCAGTACGAATGCTCTATTCCGAGGTTTACATCCAAAGGAAATACACACCTTATCGATGGCTCAAGGGTTGCATAACCCTAGTTTTCTACCAATTGGTATCTCTACTCACAACCCTTCGGACCTACTCACCAGCTACACTAGTGTGATGTCATCATAATGGTAAAACTCAGAAAAACCTACGTGCACACACTCACTTGGACCCAGTCCCCACTACCAATACCACATATAGGTTTCACTCCTCGTGGGTATCAGTATGTGCACCAACATGAATGTAGACTACAATGTGTGCCATCTTAGTGTATTATTTATGCATTTAATAAGAATATGAAGAACAAGCAGCCATAACATCACAAACACATAGAAATAAAAGAGCTGAAAGGGAGAGAAAATTCTCTCTGGAGAGAAAAAAGGACGCAGTCCTTCTCCGGAATACCGGGGCTAATTTTCTTCCAGTTTCTCTCCTACGATTCAGACTTTCCAGCGAGGAATCTGACATTAATGTTGGATTCCTCGCCGGGCATCTTTCGGTGTATGATTTGTGCTTGAATTTGAAGATTTGATCCTTGGATCTGGGGTTTTTGGGTGAAGATCAGACTTTTCGATCTTGAATTTGTTGATTGAGCGGATTAGATAAAGATCTACCATTGTTCCAAGTAAGTTTTAGTCTTTCGTTGATAGATCTAATCTGGTGGATTGATGAGGGGTTTATTTATGATGAATCTGTGTGGATTTGTATGGATGATTATTTGTTTATGGTGGATAGTTAATGTGATGTTCATGTTGGATTGGAAATAGAGATGAATTTGAGGCATAAATTTTTTAGTATTTGGAAGTGTTCATGATGGATTTGATGAGAGGGCATTCATGTGATCAGATGCGCCACTGTCCATGATTGTTTGCTTTAATTGGAATTTCGACCAGATTGCTATGTTTTATGCCAAGAATTTAAAATTATTTTCTTGACTGATGAACACTCATGTGGGATTCAAGATTTTTGGTGTTTGAATGTTATTGTTCGATGGGGTTGATGGTTTGGGATTAGTCGGATTCAAGAAAGATGTTTGGAGATAATTGGTTGAATTGAAATCATCAATGACGATAGGCCCAAGGTATTTTCCTCGTTATTTCGATCCCATGATTATGTTCAGTCTAGATGAATGGAGGAGCAAATTTTTCGTAACGGATGGTTTATTTGGATGATGATTGTTAGAATTTTCCGACTGGGTTTGCCGGAAAAACACTTTTTCCGGCGAGTTATAATGCTTGTTATGCCTTGAAAAATTTGGATCTCGTTTTGTTATGCACTATCCGATCGAAAAAGAAACTGGTAATTTTTGGATTTTGGAGGTTGGAGTTTCAGATTTTCCGATTGGAAGTCGCCGGAAAAATGCCATTCCGGCAGGGGTAAAGCATGAAATAGCCTCGATTCCCTGTCCCTAGACTCGGATTCATAATTCTTCATGCTTGAGATGCATCTCAAGGCTGGAAAAAAGAATAAAGGAGTGTTGATTTGGTTGTTTTTGCCCGCTGGAAAAGCGTGATTCCGGCAAGGAGAAAGGTATTTGTTTGGTCGGATTGCACATGCTCGAATTTGGAGGAGGAAGTTCCTTGTTTTGGGTGTAAAATCTGGTCGAAAATTGCACAAGGGAGGATGCCCAGATTTTGGTTGAATTTTTTTGCCAAATTGTTGCGGATTCCGGCATGTTTTCCAAATTCCAGTGGCTCTCCGGCGCCGAAAAACAGCGTGTCCGGCAAGGAAGTGGATCTGGGCGCTAGACCTGTTTGTGTGCGCCTCCGGGTCGTCATGCCCAAACAAGGTGAAACGGGGTAGAGGCTATTTAGGGTTTCGGCCTGATTGGTGGCGGCCGAGTCATATGACCCGCTCAGGAGGGCAACCGGATCAAGGGTTTAAACCCTAGCTGCTGGGCCAAAGCCGTTGGGCCGTTTCAGTCAGCTGCTGGGCCAAAAGGTTATTTAAGGTTCAGGTCGGCTTATAACCCGGTTGTAGGATGCGGCTGGGTCACGCAGTTTGTGACCTGGGCTGAGCTGCTGGGTTAAAAAAATTGGCATTGCTGGGCTGAAATTACACGCTATTGGGCCGAAGAAAAATAGAGGGTGGATTTATTGCAAGTAGAAATGGGTCAAGGCTTATAACTCGATTTTTAACCCAGTCAATGGCTGCACTACTGGAGGCGGCTGGAGTCAAGTTGAAACCCTAGTGTTTAGGGTACTGGGCTGAGCTGCTGGGCCGATATGTGGTGGTGCTGGGCCGAGTGATGAATCACGCATGTGGGCTGAAAATGTGGTGCTGCTAGGCCTAATTAATTAGTGAATTTTTAGTATCCTTGCATTATTCTTGGGCCGAATTTGCTTCATTTTTGGGCTCTAATTTGTTGATTTTTGTTTAGTTTTGGCCTTCTCTTTGGGCTAAAATTGTATTGGGTGGATAATTGCACATTTTCCCCTCGGGGGATGGGAGAGCAGCCTTTCTACAATTGGTTGCACGACCATAGGAGTTGGGTAGTGGGTTAATTAATTAGAGTACGCGAATTTAATTAACCCATTGCTAGTTGTTACTTGGACTTGACGGTCATTACGCACTCTATGCTCGCACTACACTTTGTGTTAAATTAGCATACAGCTGTCCATTTTCTCAAAATGGAGTGGGCGATTACATAATCGCCGGGCTTGACGCATGCCGTATAAGTTGTGTCTGGTCTCTTCATCATTAGGGGGGCTATTTTTCAGAGGGATCCACAAGAGCTATAGGCACTGCCTACGACGCTCTTGCCCTTTAACATAGCCTCGGTTCATACCGCGGGAACGTTTGAAGGCCAATAACACCCCTCTTTCTTCACCTTAGGAGTGTATATGGTAGAAGCTGCTCCTCCATTGGCGGTCCTAGCTTCATTCGGATTCAGCTACACCAACACACCATGGCGACCATTCAAGACCCGAGTACACCACACTCGGCTGCACTTTTTGTCTACCACTGGCGTCTTCTACATTATTCTTCTTCAAGACCCGAGACCCAAGTCTCGGCTGCGATGAGGTTTTCATATGAAGAGCCAGTACACATTTTTGGTTGCTATGTATAGTTCCAGATTCACACATCTGGACTTGCATTTATTTTTCCCTAGGCTTAGTACTTTCTAGCTTAGGGTTAGCATTTCTTTAAAAATATGGGGAGGGTACCCATTTGGGTACCCCCCCCTCCCGCATCTTTTTCCCTAGGTTTTAGCCTAGGATTGGATTAATTTTGTATTTGGTAGGGCTCTTTTAGGACTCTACCGTGGGTTCTACCGTCTATACTATTTACCGTATTTACCTCGACAAACACAAAGAAATAGGTAGATCTAAGTATTCTCACAAAGAATATTTCAAATCATGAATACAAATATAATCCCAAAGAAAATAAAATACTCCCTAAGCATTGAACCCAAGTATTTCATTGGATTCAGTACCTTTAGGAAAACGAAAAATAAAGAGAAGAAAAGAAAATATTCTAGAGAGAATGAAGAGCTCCTTTCTCTCTCTACCTTACTCTTGATGTCTAAAAATGAGCATAAAATTAAATTCTAGTAAACGTAGGTCCATTTATATAGTAATAGGGAATTAGGCCTTGAATTAGGCTCAAAATAGGTCTAAAATCCCTAGCAGCCGCAATGGACACGGCCAGTGGAAACGGCATGGTACGTGCCTGTTGAGTTGCCTTCGTGTTGGAGCAAGCCACTCAATCTGGCACGAGCCATATGCCTTGTGCTAGCATGGCCTTCCCAGTCTAGCACGAGCTGGTTGCCTCGTGCTTGTGCTGGTCATGTCACCTAGCACGGACCGTAGGCTGGAGCTTCATTTTGATGCGTTTGGTTGCACACCCCCTGTGGTTTGGCACAGGTCGTTGGTTGGAACCTCTTTTTAATAAGTGAAATGGTGTGAGCTATGTCATACTTCAAACCACGTGGGGTGGTCTTTGTCTTTGTGACTTGAAATTACTTGGACCGTGTGAAATGAAACGGTCTGCGGCAATACGTAGCCATTTTTAGTGGATTGGAGACATGGGGACACAGCCAGTAGTTATCGGCACAGTCCATGCTGAGGCCTTTGGCATGGGCCATGCTAACAACCCCTGGCACAGGCCGTGCTAGGGTGACCTTGTGTCAGACGCACTGGCCTCGTGCTGGTTCTTACTGGCTCGTGTCAGTTGGTCGGACGGTTGATGCCTTCTTCCATTCTCGACCTCTTTGAACTTCAATTCTTCCTTTTTGACTCAATTCCATCTACTACCAGCTTTTAACTCCATGGTCTTCATATCTACTATCATTCTTGCCAATGGCCTTCAAATATCTTCTACCATTCTTGCAAATGGCCTTCTACAAAATGATGCTTAAATATCTATGACCAAAATACTATTGACATCATAAATGAAGATATAGGTACTCGTGAATACAAAGTGTCCATTAGCTTCAAATAACTCTACAAAACTCAGAATTTAGACAAGAAAACAATAATGGTTGGCCAAACCCTTTGTCGTGAAAACCTAACAAAATTTAGCTATCAACCAAGTAAAACATAGTAACAACTGTGTCAAATGCATTGGTTAACACATGCATTATGGTGTACATCAATCCCTCCACACTTAAACCATCACTCGTCCTTGATTAAACAAAACCGAAAAAAGATCTAAGCGGAATGTTGCATGAAAAGTTAAGTTAGCCAATGCATTCAACTTATTCCCAAGCTTTGTTTTTTCCAAAGATTATAAAGTAACCTAACCACCCAAAATCTTGTGAAGTAAAAGGTAAGCAAAAATGATAAGTGTTGAACTAGCTTACTTCACCGAATACTCTGCCAAAATCAATCCAAGAGTTGTTATCGATAAACCACCAAGGATAATCCAAAAGATCCTCAACTTGGTTGTAACTAAAGATAATTCAAGATCCTCAACTTAGTTACAAACAAGGATAATACCAAAGGATCCTCAACTTAGTTTATGTTTTTTCTCAATTTCTTTCTTTTTCCAAGATCCCTTTCGGGTTTTCATCCTAGCTTTCACACATGTTAAGCTTACTTCTCACCTTTTTCCACATGGTCTGTTATTTTTTCCTAGATTTTTCAACCTATCCAAGCCTAGCCTCTCATTTTTACCTAGGCCTTTCGACCTATCAGGCTTTTCCCATTGTTGCCTAAGTTTCCCTTTGGGTTTCCAACTTATTTGGGTATATATATTTTTTGAAATTTTCAATTAAAAACACATACAAAGAAAACACACAACGTTTGGAATCGTAGTGCAAGGGTTCTTGGTTTGCACCAAGAACTCAAGCAATACCTATTCCAAAAAACCAAAAACAAGAAAAAGAAAACCACTAGCTGCTCTATGAATTAAACTTTAAGACTAACATCCCCGGAAGCAGCACAAAAATATTTCCCGCCTCCACTTGGGTTTCGGTAAATGTAGATAATTGAGAAGTAGATAACCCGAGCGGAGTGCATTCAAAATAGTCAAATTTAAAATTTATATTAGGCTCCCAAACTTACTACTAAGCTACATATACGGTATATAGTGGAGAGACCGGGTTTGTCCAAAGAGATGCTAGGTGTCTAAAAGTTAACTAAACAAAGTCACATCGAGGTTATCAATCCGTCTGTGTGTTAGGAATAGCTAAATATTGGAAAACATGTTTGTTTTTTGGGGGGAGGGGGGTTCAACTAACAACTACAAGCATGCAAGATCACGAGAGAACAAAGTTATATAGACTAGCACTACTTGGGGAATACTTGTAGAGCATGATTGGTTAAAAGTTTTGATCCTCAATTCCAACACATACAGGACAATAAACCCATTCTAGTGTTCATAATATATGGTGTGATCGATTGTCAACACTTTCCCATACCTTTCACGAAGGGTGCTCTTGTAATCTTCTATCGGCAGAACCTCCATAGTTGGGAGAGTGCAATAACGGCCCAGCTACTATGCAAATCTATATCTCCCCCATATGATTATGTCCTAGGAACTACACTATGAATGCTCTATTCTTAGGCCTACATAGGCAAATAAAATAGGCACCTTATCGATGGCTCTAGGGTCGCTTAACCCTAGTTTTCTACCAATTGCAATCTCTACCCGTAACCCTTAGGACCAACTCACCAGCTAGACTAGTGTACTATAATTATAATGGTAAAAATTGGAAAAAAACCTACGTGCATAAACCAAAGTGGACCTGGACCCCACTACCTATTCACATATAGGTTTCACTCTCCGAGGGGTATCAATATATGCACCAACATGAATGTAGACTAGAGTGTGTGCCATCTTAGTGTATCATTCATTAAATTATTAATAATTTGATAATTTGAAGAACAATCCAACATAATATCATAAACATATAGATATTGGCAGATCTAAGGAATCTCAAAAAACATATACCAAATCATGAATACAAATATAATCCCAAACCAAATAAAATACTCCCTAAGAATTGAACTCCAAGTATTTCATTGGATTCAATGCCTTTGGGCAAAGGAAAAATAAAGAGAAGAAAAGAAAAAACTCTAGAGAGAATGAAAAGCTCATTTCTCTCTCTACCCTACTCTTGAAGTCTAAAAATGTGACTGCTCCAGAGTACTATACAAAAAAGGTGACTGCTCCTTTTGGAACGCTAACTGGACTGGAGAAGGGGCTTTTTTTTATAAATGGCCTCAATAAAGAGACATCCCCTTTGAGGATATTTCACTTAGGTCATTTATTAACAACAAAGCCTCACTTCTTCCTCAACTGGAGCCATTTTTGGCGACCAATCTGTGTTCCCTGTTGCAGGAAACTAAATTGGAACACACTCATGAAGATAGGCTCATCTGGATGCCATCTACAAATGGAATTTTCTCCATCAAATCAGCGTACAATATTTTCAGACAGAGGAAGCCAAAGATCCTACATTTTCATAAGGTTTGGTCCTCTTTTGTTCCCAAAAAAATGTTTGTTCTCTTGTGGAGGGCTCTAAATGGCTTATTGACATTTGATAACATTTTACGTAGGTTAGGTTTCAATTTAGCCTCTAGATGTCCTCTTTGTCAGAAACACAGTGACTCACTAGATCATTTTTTCAACTCTTACCCCTCATCTATTGTTGTCTAACATTGTGTCAATGTTTTTTTAAGGCTCCAACAAAAATCTTTTGGAAATTTGAAGACTAGAGTTGAATTTTATCTATCTTTTAAGGCAGAATCCAAAATTCCCTCCAATATTACCATTGGTGCACTTCTTGTCACAATTTGGTTTCTCTGGATTGGAAGGAATAAAATTTTGTTTGAAAGCGAGTCCTTCTCCCAAGCTGCTTGTATTCAAGGAATAAAATGCATGGTTTATCAAATTTTCTCAGTGAATAATTTGATAGGAAATTTAGACAAGCATAGATATTAGACAGAGGCTAATATTATTCCTCATATTTTACAAAAGACAAGGAAATCTTTTAGTGCAGTAAAATGGCAAACAACAAGATTAATACAGATGCAACATGGATTAGAGGGGGTCTTTCTTCTCTGGCTGTGATAGTTAGGAACTGTGATGGGGATGTTGTTAAAATGAGGGCAAAATCTATCCATTGTCCATCACCTTTACAGGCAGAGATAAAAGCCATCCAATATGGCTATGAGATTTGTTCGGAGCTGGTTTTAAATAGATGTGTGGTGGAATCAGACTGTTTAATTCCAGTACAGGGTATTCAAAACCCCAATAATTCTCCATGGAGGATCTTCTCCATTTGAAACACCTTGAATTTGAAGCACCATATATACCCAATTCAACATACCCCTAGAGAAGCTAACAATGCAGCTGATTTTCTTGCAAAATTTGTTTTAGCAAATGATTTCTTTGGTGATCTAGACTTGCAGGCAGCCCCACCTTTCCTTAAGGGACTTCTTCATCTAGACAGATGTGGAATCCCTGGGATTAGAGCTGTTTCATGATATGTACGGTCACTGTTCCAATATACCTACACATCAGAGGACTCATCACACTGGACACAAAGGCATAACTTTTAGTAGGATTGATACTGCTGATGTTTTGTCTTTTGGTTTTATATAGGTACTCATGCTAATCTCTACTTCAAAACCTCTACTGGTGCTGATATCTCCACCTCCATAAATCCATCTCCACTTCACAGCATCTCAGGCTGCTGCCGACCTCAGAATGGAGTGATCAAATCTACAGCTTCCTCGTAATAGTGCAGCAAACCTTGTGCTTGGTTTTAGGCTCTTAATCTTGATGTGCTAGAATGAAGTTGCCTGGCCAAAGGAAAGAATTAACACAAGGGGTGGAGATTCTTTCCTTTGGAATCTTAACTACCATTCCTATCCTTATTCTTCTATTCACTAGTTCCGAAGAAACTCACTTTCCTTACTAGATGCTAGGTAGTCTTTTGGTGGAAACTATGTTGCCTCATTTGATCCCCATGTACTAACCACTTCTCTGTATGTTTTTGTTTTCATGAAGGCTTGGGGAACCTTATATATTATCCCTCACCCTAGGGTGTTTTAAACTAAAAAAAAGAAGTCTAAAAATGAGCATAAACTGAAACCTAGTAGACATTGGTCCATCTATATAGTAATAGGTAATTGGGTCCAAAAAACCCTAACAACCACAACAGATAGGCTAGTAAAAAATGGCACAGTCTATGCCAGCCAGGTTGTCTTTGTGCTGGCGCGGGTCACTCTCTCTAGCACAGGCCACGTGCTTAGTGCAGGTGTAGCCTGCCCAGTCTAGCATGGGCCAGTTTTCTTGTGCTTTCACAAGCCTTGTCACCTAGCACAAACCACCAGTTGGAGCTTCGTATTTAAACTTCTGATTGCACATCCCGTGTTGTTGGGCATGAGCTTCGTATTTAAGCTTCTGAAACCTCGTTTTGCTCAGTAAAAAGACATGGGTTGTGTTATCCTTCACACCCTGTGTACTGGTCTTTGGATTTGTGAGTTGAAACAATGCAGGCCATGTGAAATGGCACAGTTCGGGCCCATACTTGCACGGGTCCGCACCCATAACTGCACGAACTATTTATGGAGTGGGGACATAGGGAGTAGTGATCATCATGGTCCATGTTGAGGCCTCTGGAACATGTTATATTCTTTGCATGGGTTATTCTAAGGACCCCTAGCATGGACCATGCTAGGGTGACCTCATGCCAGCCATGCTGGCCTTGTACTGACTCTTACTGGCTTGTGCTAGTCAGTCGGCCAGTCAGCTCTTTTAGCCTGTTGATGCCTTCTTTCATTCTCAACCTTTTTGAACTTCAATTCCACCTTTCCCAGCACAGTTCATCCTACTACCACCCTTTCAATCGGTGGCCTTCATATTTACTACCATTCTTACAAATGGCCTTAAAATATCATCTACCATTCTTGTGAATGGCCTTTTACAAAATGATGCTGAAATATCTACAAGCAACCTACTAGTGAGATCATAAACGAAGATCTAGGTGCCCGTGAATAAAAAGGGTCTATTAGCATCAATTAAGTCTACAAAACTCAAGATTTAGACAAGAAAAAAAATAATGGTTGTCTAAACCCTTTTTTGTGTAAACCAAACTAAAACTAACAATCAACCAAGAAAAACACAGTAATATATGTGTCGGATGCATTGGTTAATGCCTGAAATAAAGATTACATCAATCCCACTACCATTACTAATGCACCCCCACTTAGAGGAAAAAAGCCCACCTAAAAGAGCAATGCCTCGCGTTGGTCGCAACTGTTATATATGAAATTGAGAGCATTACATCACGGACACTCCACTATAGATCTTTATCCCTAGCCCTAGAGTGGCAAGGGAATTGATACCTTGTGATAACTCTAGAGTTGGCACAACTCTAGTTAATACAAACAATCATGATTATCTATCGGGGTAAGCCAAGGGTTTTCCAAATCAACCGCTTAGCATGTGATTTCTCACACAACTAAAGCTAATGTGAATTGTATTGCATGCGTTTACGAATGCACTCGGCATAATAATTGGCTTGTTTTACTTGTTGGATTGCTAGTGTTAGTTAGGTTTGCACGCAAAGGGTTCAGACGACCATGTTTGGTTTTCTTGTCTAAATCCCGTGTTTTGTAGGCTTCATTGATATTAATGGACACTTTGTATCCACAGACACCTAGATCTTCCTTTTTGATCTCATTATTAAGTTCCTCGTGGGTAATTTTCATCATGTTTGTATAAAAGGTCAATCGCAAGGATGGTAGAATATCTCAAAGGCCATTCACAAGGATGGTAGCATATGAAGGCCACAGACTCTAAAGCATGGTAGTAGAAATATTGAGCTAAAGAAAGGCAGATTTGAAGTTCAAAGAGACCAAGGAAGAAAAAGAGGAACTGCTGTCTAAGAGTTGCACAAAGTTTTGGGAAAGATCCAAGAATAATCAGCCATTGAGAGTGACACCATTGGATTAATTTTCTCAAGCATTATGAAATTGACAACAAGAACTCTCAAATTGGATACAGTTCATCCATAGTGGAGCAAACTAGTTAGCTAGCGGAACCAACCATGGATAGCACAGACCACACATAGCCAGCACAAGGCTAGACCACACATGACCCATACTAAGTGACACGGCCTGTGTCAGAGGCCTTTGGCACGATCTGTGCCAACCAACAAAGGTTGTGCCAAGCCCTAGAATGGACCCTGCCAATCTCAACTGGCCATGTCCACAAGTCTCCTTTTCTATCCAAATTTTTCTGAGTATGTGCGTAGACCATTCCATTTCACACAGTCTGAGTCATTTCATGTCACAAATGTGAAGACCAACCCACAGGGTACGAAGAATGATATGGCATGTGCCAAATTACTGAGAAAAATAAGGATCTGGTTGACGTCCCGGGCAAGTTGGCACGAGGTGTAGATTAGAAGAAAAAAATGAAGCTCCAGCCAACGGCCATCCCTGGTTGACACAGACTACACTAGCACAGCCGTTCCAGGACCGACGGCCCATGCTAACACAGACGACATGGGAGGTCGTCTCCATACCTCTCAAAGTTATAATTTATAAGCCCTCTATGCTTACTAAATCCAATTAAGTAGATAGTGTCAAATTGGGGTCGTCCATGAAGAAGAGGGATTTTCATAAGCATTTAAACTTAAAAGGTTGATATTATGCTGGAAGTAAACATATATACATATATAAAAGAATGTAAAAAGGGGGGGTTTGGTTGGTTGTTTTTCCTAAGCTATGAAATTAAAAGACAAGAGCAGCAAAGTCAAGTAACTATGCTAATCATCAAACAAACTAAGAAAAAGGGGTAAAAACTACAAAAGAAAAAGCCTTGGGGCAATTGACATCCACTTCCAAACCAAATGTATATCATTGAACCATTCACTCATTCTATCACATTTGTTACCTATGGGGAATGTTATCACTTCCCATTCGAAGATCAACATTCATTCCTTCTTAATAGTACTTTGAAAAGACAAACAACAACCATTTACAAACCTCATTGACAATCACTCTAAACAAACCACACCATGGAGGTATTTCATCGACGACATTTCACACGAAGGACCATAGATTTGATAAGAACAAGCCTTCTACCAAAAACATAGCCATTTAACAAAACATAGCATTCATTAGGCTAAACCTAGAACAAACCATATTCAAGATTACACCTTTCATTGCATCTATAGGATAAATATGAGAACGATCCACATTAACATACTTATCTAGCAAGAATCACAACACATTATGCACGAGAAGTTCTAAGTCCATGTTCTTGGATTTTTATGCCAAAGAGCTAAGTAATTTTTCACTTTCCTAACACCATAACACTTTAATAATACAAACACTTCCTATTCTCAAACACCCCATGGCATAAATGAAGTAAAACATAGCATTAAGAACACATGAATGCTAAACAGGAAAAGCTTCAAGAACGAGTGAACCAATCTATTAATTTCATTAACTACTTATTGTGAAGATAAATCTTCTATCCTTCTTAAATAGTAGTTTGTAAGAGTGAATTCGACATCTCTTGTCAAACCTCACCAATGACTCCCTTAGTCGAAACACAACTAAGCGTATCCCATTGATGACATTGAACATGAAGAATCAACATGTTTGGAAACACTTATAAACACTACACCATGTCTAAGTATTTGACCAAACATGCATTTACACAAGATTAGTCAAGAACGATTGACATTCACAGACTTATCTCATTTGCTACCTAAAACAAACATGATAATGAGTTCAACATCATCACATTCATCTACCAATTATCAACTTATCAACATCATTCAGAAGCTCTAACTCATGCTCTTGAACAAAGATCCACGTCATCATATTTTTGTTGTAAGATTTCTAGATTTACATAGGTTTACATGATAAGGGGTTTAGATAACCATTTTTCGTTAATTGTTATACATCGGTATTACTACCGGTGTAGAAAATGTTGATACCGATGTAAAATCACACAAAAAGCAGCTACGTGCGGCTACTTTAATTTTTTTTTTGGAAAAAATAGGATGCACCCGAGATGAACTTTAGAAATTTTAGATTAAGTATTCAGCACCGGTACATGTACTGGTGCAAAAACATCATGTACCAGTGAAAAACTTTTCGCGCCTTAGAAAAAAATGAAAAAAATGAAAATTTTGAAATGTGCACCAAAAACATTTAACACATACACCGGTAGTTTCTTAATATTACCGGTGTAAAAATTAGTTTTGTGAATAATTCAAATTCTCTCTGATTTCATTTACCTCCCGTGCATTTTTCCAACAACCCCAATTATTCAAATTGATGCTTAATTATTGTGAATAGACATTGTACTAGTTGTTTCATGCAAATATCGACCACGCATGGGCCCCATACGTTGACGTTACTAAGCATTGTTTAATTTTATGAAATTTGCATTTTGACCCCAAACATTTCGTTTCACCCCGTCAAGCGCTTTTCCAATGGCCCAAATGGCATTTTAAGAGGCTACATATTGAAGAGGTAATGTTGATTATATGAGTTTATTGCAATTGGGTCCCCTTAATTGTGATATGCGATTACGACACGTTATGACACTACATAAATTACCAAATTTAATATTCTAGGCTCAAATCATAATTGCAACATATTTGTGTCCAGGTGATGATTAGTCCTAAACCGCTAGTAAGTGTTTAGAGTAAATGACAAGGGTTTACTTCATAGTTTCTATGTGTAATCTGAACATCTTCCAAACTAAGTACACAGTCCAAACCCGTTCATCTCCCCGAATATGGAACTAGGAAATACAAAAGGGTTATTTTGTGGACCATCTAGTTCGATCGGATTTTAATTTCGATTTATGAGTAAACTTTATACTTTTTGAAATTTAGTCCCAGAGAATCTTGGAAGGGGTCGAAATATAAAATTGGCTCCACATATATGAAATTCAATACATTACGATCACGTTCATGCATTTTAGACCCTACGGGTGGATGGAAGGCCCTGTAAAACAACAAGTGAATGTTTGCACTATATTTCTCAAGTGGTTCTTGAGAGTATTTGGAGAAGAAGGAAGGATTATGGAGTATTTAAGCTCAGTTGAAAAGTTGGATTTCTCATCGTGACTCGCGACAGCACTGGTCGCGACTCGTGATGCATTGTCACAAGACGAGGCCTTTTGGCCTCGAGGACCCGAGGATTTGAGGGTATGATGCACTGTTGGGTTCTGCTCAAATAGAGTGCTTGTGGCTTCAAGGATCCGAGGTCTCGAGGACTTCAGCTCGAGTCGAGGGAATGCAGCCTCGAGGACCCGAGGTCTCAAGGACTTCAGCACGAGTCAGATTGCAACCTCGAGGACTCGAGGTCTCAAGGACTTCTGCTCGAATCGAGTGCTTATGGCCTTGAGAACCTAAGGTCTCGAGGGGATGATGCATCGAGGGCTTTGGTTCGACTCGAGGAATGATGGTCTCGAGGAATGATGGTCTTTCAGGTTTGGCTCGAGCCAAGAACTTTGCGGCCTTGAGGTCTCAAGGGGATGATGCCGCGAGGGCTGGTCTCGAGAACTGGTCTCGAGTGGGTGATAGACATTCAAGTTCAACTTTATTCGAGGCTTACTGCCTCGAGGTCTTGAGGGGATGATGTCTCTAGAACTGACCTCGAGAACTGGCCTAAGGTCTCGAGGGCTAACGGCCTTTATAGTTCTGCTCGAGTCAACCACTTGCTGCCTTGAGGTCTTGAGGGAATGATGTCTCGAGAGCTTCAGTTTGATTCGAGGCTTGTGGCCTTGAGGACCCAAGGTCTCGAGGGTCTCAGCTCCAATCGAGGGCTTGTGACCTCGAAGACCCGAGGTCTTGAGGGCTTGCACTGTTGGGCTCAGCTAGACTCGAGGGCTTGCAGCCTTGAGGACCCAAGGTTTCGAGGCCTTCACCAGCCTCAAGGTCTTCTACTTGAGTCAAAGGCTTTTGGCCTCGAGGACCCGAGGTCTTCTAGGGCTTTCACTGTTGAAATCAGCTGGACATAAGGGCTTGTGACCTCTAGGACCCGCGGTCTCGAGGACTTCAGCTCTAGTAGAGGGACTGTAGCCTTGAAGACCCGAGGTCTCGAGGACTTCAGCTCTAGTGGAGGGATTGTAGCCTTGAGGACCCGAGGTCTCGAGGGAATGATGTCTTAAAGGGTTCAACTCGATTTGAGGGCCTGCAGCCTCGAGGACTGATGGCTTTTTAGGTTCAGCTCGACTCGAGGTCTCGAGTGGATGCTATCTCGAGGACCTGTTGGTCGTGACTTGAAATACCTCGGCGGGACTTGTGGAAAGTGGTGGTTGAGGGCTGATTTTTATCATGAAACTTCTAATCACATCACAACTCACGAAGGTCCATCGCGAGACCATCGTGAGGTAGTCGCGACTCGCGATCCCAAGCCCTCTAGCACTTAGAAAGAATTCGATATTTTCTCACCAACACTCCAAGATTTCATCCCTTTCTTAAGGATTTCATTCCTTCATCTCCTCCAATGCAATGCACTTCACTTTGCTACAAAATTGCAGAAAAACACACCGTAAAAAGAATAAGACAAAATAATAAAAAATAAACAACAAAAACCAAAATAAATGGCTGAGTTTATTCACGTCGTCGGCACTACAAAGCTCCATATATTTAAGGTCGTTGGCATGACCCTAATGTTATCCATATGGTGAAGGCTTGAACCCCTTCACCATGAGTGTCCAAAAGTAGAGAGGTGGGGGTACAAAACATTGAAGAGGAAAGTCTTGTTGAGGTGGAGATGGTTTAAAGGGAGTTGGGTGGTTAGGAGGCTTGGGGTATTCCTTTGGCTTCTCTCTTATCTCCCTCAAAACTTCCAAAAATGGTGGAGTTGGTTCAATAGGTAAGGGTAGGTGTGACGATGCTAATGAATGTAGCACAATCACCTCTTCCTCCTTTTCATCATACTCAACAACCAACTCATCATCCACTTTGAACTCAAGATCATTTCCCATGGTGACCTCACTCACCGAATCCTCGAGTTCAATTTGGGATGGTGTATTTTCAGAATCACGAGCTTCCATTAGGGCCAACGTTTCTAATATACTCCTCGCGTGCCCCTCAATAGCCTCAACACTAAAGGAGAGTCGGGTGTCCGGTTCTTCACTAGTAAAGTTGTTCAAGTTTGCTATTGTATTCATGACTTCCTCACATGTCAAACTTGAACTTCCTTGTTGGGCTTGGTTTTGGGATATGGTATAAGGTGGTGATGGCCAACTATTTTGCTCGTATTGTTGGTTTTTCGGCTCATTCTCATACCACCAATCTAGATTACCACTCCATTCTGGATTGTAAGGATTGTGGTATGGATACCATTCTTGAGCTTCTTGCCCTTGAAAACCAACATCTCCTACCTCTTGGTAGTACTCTTCATAATACCCTTGGATTTGGAAACCAAGGGTTCTTTCCCCCTCATAGTGCTCCTCCCACAACAAATAGCAAGACTCTGTAGGATGGTCGGAAGACACATCCTACAAAACCTTTCTTGTTGAGCCTCTCTTTTCATCATGAGTTCCCTCAAGGTGAGACGCTCCATTATTTTATTTTTTAAATTTTCCAAAAGTCCGAAATCATATTGCAAGGATTCTCGATAAAAATTTTCCAAGAACTCAAGAAATACCTACTCTGAACAAAAGCAACCACCAAGTAGTGGAAAATAAAAACAACTAGCTAATATGCAATCGAATACACCAAGACACTTAAAAAATATGCCTTTTCCCCGGCAGCGGGGCCAAAATTTGGGAGGCCGTCGATGTGCCTCTCAAAGTTAATATTTATAAGCCCTTTTTTATTACTATCTACAACTAAGTAGATAGCAGCAAGTCAGGGTCATCGACAAAGAAGAGGGATTTTCTCAAGCGTTTAGGCACAAAAGGTTGCTATTAGGCTAGGAGTAGATATATATACATACATATAAAAGCATGTAAATGGGGGGGGTTTGGTTGTTTGGTGGTCCTAAGTTATGAAAGCTAAAAGACAAGACGACTAGCAAAGTTAAGAAACTATGCTAAATCATCAAACAAAACTAAGAAAAATGGTTTTAAAACTACAAAAGATAAAGCCTTGTGGGCAATCGATGTCAACTTTCAAATCTAATGTAGATCATTGAACCATTCACTCATCCTATCACATTGGTTACCTATGGGGAATGCCAATGGAAGATCAACATTCATTCCTTCTTAAGAGTAGTTTGCAAAGAAAAACAGTGACCATTTGCAAACCTCATTGATGATCACCCTAGACAAACAACGACCATAGGGGTATATCATCAATGGAATTATACACGAAGGACCATACATTTGACAACGAAAAGCCTTCTACCAAAGACATAGCCATTTAACCAAATATAGCATTCATTAGGCTAAACGTAGAACAAACCACATTCAAGGTTCAACCTTTCATTGCATCTATAGGATAAATATGAGAACAATCCACATTAACATACTTATCTAGCGAGAATCACAACACTTATGCTCAAGAAGTTCTTAGTTCATGTTCCTAGATTTTTATGCAAAGGAACTAAGGAATTCGTCACTTTCCTAACACTCGAACACTTCAATCATAGAAACACTTCCTATTCTCAAACAACACATGGCATAAATGAAGTGAAATAGCATTAAGAACACATGAATGCTAAATAACAAAGACTTCAAGAACGAATGACAAAATTTATTCACTACTTCCACTAATCAAGCATTTACACAAGATTAGCCAAGAACAATCGACATTCATTGACTTCTTTCATTTTCCACCTAAAACAAACATGACAACAATTTCAACATCATCACATTCATCTAGCAATAATCAACACATCAACATCATTAAGAAGCTCTAACTCATGCTCTTGGATTCCACATTAAAAGAGGGGAGAATTAGCTACTTTCTCCCAACCCTAACAAGTAATCATACAAGCAATTCATATACTCAAGCTTCCAAAAACATCAATGCCATCAACAATTCACATTCAAAGCTCAATAAATGCACAATAGCAAAAGCACCAAATAGATATATATATATATACATATATATATATATATGGTTCTTACTACATAGAATTGGAAGCTCCAATCCATTTCTCCTAAGATAAAACTAAGCTAGACAATTAAAAGACACGATTAACCTACAAAAACTAAGAAAAGAAAAGAGATAAAAACTAGGGTTTGAACCTAGAAAAATGGAAGAAGAAGAGGTTGTCCAAAGCTTTTTGAAGAGGAGATGATAAGGTGAGTATTTATAGTGCAAAAAGGGCTTCTGACCCCTCGTCCGTCACGAGTCACGACGTGTTCATGACCACCTTGTGACAGATTCGAAGTCTAGCACAATTTCTTCTTTCTCTTTTTTGTGTCATATCCTCCTCTTCTCTTCACTTCTTCAATTCTTCAATTCTTCAAAACCTCAATTACAAGTCTTCAAATCTTCAAAGGTATTCTTCAAAGTCTTCAAAGTATTCAAAGTCTTCAAACAAATTACCTTGTCACACAAAATTCTCTAGAAAAGTAATAAAAGCGTAAAAGTCGCTTTTAATCCTCCTTAGAGAACTTCAAGGCAAAATATCACATTTAGAGCACAAAAGTATAAAAAAGTGAACCCTAAAAGTCCTAATATAACTGTATAAAATGAGCACATCATTACAATGTTGAGATTTTTTGTGAGGCTTTAATTTGGGGGAAAACTAGTTTAGGATGTGAACATACAAAGTCCTTTGTGTGCTTGAATCTTTTCTTACGCGAAGGGGAGTAAGGTTTAAGTGTGGGGAGGTTTGATGTGCCCATTTTACATGGTTATTTTGGGACTTTTAGGATTCACTTTTGTACACTTTAGTGCTTCAGATGTGGCATTTTTCTTTGAAATTCTCTAAAGAGAGTTAAAAGCGAATTTTACCCTTTTATTACTTTTCTAGAGGATTTTTTATGGCAAAGAAATTTGTTTGAAGACTTTGAAGAATACTTTTGAAGATTTGAAGACTTTCATTTAAGCTTTTGAAGACTTGAAAATTGAAGATAAGTGAATTGAAGAGGAGGACTTGAAACAAAAAGAAGAAAGAAATCAAGATGCTGAAACTTGGCTCGGTCACGACTCGCAAAGGATTGGTCGTGTTTCACGATGGACGTGTGGCCAGAACTCTTTTCTATTTTTTTTACTATAAATATCAAACCTTATTCCCTCTCGTTTACTCTCCTCTTCTTCTTCCTGATTTTGGGACATAAAACCTAGTTTTTCTTGTTTCTTTTCTTAGTTTTTGTAGGATTAATCATGCATTTTCATTATCTAGATTAGTTTGTACTTGGGAGCAAGTGATTGAAGCTTTCATATCTATGTACTAAGAACCTCTATTCCATTCTTTCTTGAAGTTTTTGTTACTTAGCATTCATGTGTTTTAATGTGATGTTTACTTCATTTATGCTAGGGTTGTTTTAGTACACAAAGTGTATGTACGATTTATTGTTACGGTGTTAGGAAAGTGTACAATTTCTTAGCTCTTTTACATGAAAATCCCAGAATATGGAATTAGAACTTTGATGTACTCATTTTATATGGTTATATTAGGACTTTTAGGATTCAATTTTGTACACGTTTGTTCTCTAGATGTGGCTTTTTTCCTTGAAATTCTCTAAAGAGAGTTCAGAGCAACTTTTACGCTTTTATTACATTTCTAGAAGATTTTGTGTGACAAGGAAAATTGTTTGATGACTTTGAAGAATTCCTTTGAAGATTTGAAGACTTGAATTTGATCTTTTGAAGACTTTAAGAATTGAAGATAGGTGCAGTTAAGAGGAGGACTTGAAACAAAAGGAAGAAAGAAATCAAGATGCTGAAACTTGAAACGGTCGCGACTCGCAAAGGATTGGTCATGAGTTGCGATGGACGTGTGGCCAAAATTCTTTTCTACTTTTTTTAATATAAATATAAAACCTTATCCTCTCTCTCTCTCTCTTACTCTCCTCTTCTTCTTCCCGGCTTTGGGACATAAAACCTAGCTTTTCTTCTTTCTTTTCTTAGTTTTTGTAGAATTAATCATACATTTTCATTATCTAGGTTAGTTTGTACTTGGGAGCAATTGATTGAAGCTTCCACATCTATGTAGTAAGAACCTCTACTTCACTCTTTCTTGAAGCTTTTTTTATGTAGCATTCTTGTGTTTTAATGTGCTGTTTTACTTCATTTATGCTAGGGTTTTCTGAGTATATGAAGTCTTTGTATGATTTATTGTTAGGGTGTTAGGAAAGTGTACAATTTCATAGCTCTTTCACATGAAAATCCCAGAACATGGAATTAGAACTTCTTGTGTATAATGTGTTGTTATTCTTGCTAGATAAGTATGTTAATGTGGATTTTCATATTAATCCTATAGATGCAATGAAAGGTTGAATCTTGAACGTGGGTTGTTCTAGGTTTAGTCTAATGAATGTATGTTTGGATAAATGGTCATGTCTTTGGCAGAAGGCTTGTTGTTATCAAATATATGGTTCTACGTGTATAATGCCATTGATGAAATATCTTTATAGTGTGATTTGCCTAAAGTGATTATCAATGAGGTTTTCAAAAAGCCATTGTTTGTCTTTGTGAATTACTATTAAGAAGAAATGAATGTTGATCTTCAATTCGAAAGTTTTAGCATTCCCCATAGGTAACAAATGTGATAAAATGAGTGAATTGTTCAATGATCTACATTAGGTTTTGAAGTGGATATCAATTGGCCCCAAGGATTTATCTTTTGTAGTTTTTACCTTTTTTTCTTAGTTTATTGGATGATTAACATAGTTACTTAACTTTGCTAGTTATCTTGTCTTTAAATTCATAACTTAGGAAAACTAACCAACCGAACCCCCCCATTTACTTGTTTTTATATATCGATATATATTATTTATATACATATATATATATATATCTATTCTAGCCTATATCAACCTTATATGTTTAAACCCTTAGAAAGATCCCTCTTCTTCGTGGATAACCCCAACTTGCCATTATCTACTTAATTGTAGATAGGAAGCATTAGGGCTCATGAATTTTACTTTGAGAGATACGATGACAACCTCCCAAATTTTGGCACCGCTGTCGAGAAAGAGGCATTTATTTTCAAGTGTTTGGGCATATTTGGTTGCATATTAACTAGATGTTTTTGTTTTCCACTTCTTGGTGGTTGTTTCGGAGTAGGTATTGCTTGTGTTCTTGGTGAATTTTTATCAAGAATCTTGCAATATGATTCCAAAATTTTGAAAAGATAAGAAAATAAAAATATAAGTTGAGTGTTTCACCTTGAGGGAACTCACGATGAGAAGAGAGGCTCAACAAGAATGGTTTTGTAGGATTTGTCATTCCGACCATCCTACCGAGTTTTTCTATGTGTTGAGAGAGGTGCACTATACAAAGAGGTAGGAGATATTGGTTTTCAAGGGCAAGAAGCTCAACAATGGTATTCATACCAAAATTCTTACAATTCAGAGTGGAGTGATAATTTGGATTGGTGGTAGGAGAATGAGCCGGAAAACCAACAATAGTAGCAAAATATTTTACCTTCACCATCTTATACCATGACCCAAAGCAAAGACCACCAAGAAAGTTCAAGGTTGACACGTGAGGAGGTCTTGAATGCAACACCAAACTTGAACAACTTGGCCAAGACTAGTGAGGAACTGGACATGTGGGTCTCCCCTAGTATTGAGGCTATTGAGGGTCATGTGAGGAATATATTGGAAGCGGTGGCTCAAATGGAAGCTCGAGATTCCAAAAATACACCAACCCAAGTAAAACATGAAGATCCAGTGAGTGAGGTCACCATTAGGGATGAATTTGAGTTCGAATGGGGTGAGGAGTGGATTGTGGAAGACAACGATGTGGAGGAAAAGGTGATTGTGCTACATTCATTATTCTTTACATCATCACCCCTACCCCCACCTAGTGAACCAACTCCACCTTTTTTGGAAGTATTGAATGAGATAAGAGAGGAGACAAAAGACTATCCCAAGCCTCCTAACCACCCTACTACTTTGAAACTAACTCCACCTTCACAAAACTTTCCTCTTGAAAGTTTTGTACCCCCACCTCTCTACTTTTGGATGCTCGTGGTGAATGGGTTCAAGCCTTCACCAGATGGATAACATTAAGGTTGTGCCGATGACCTTAAACATATGGAGCTATATCGTGTCCACGACGTGAATAAATTTAGCTTTTATTTTGGTTTTTGTGGATTATTTTTTGTTGTTTTATCTTGTTCTTTTACGGTGTGTTTTTCTGTGATTTTGTAGCAAAGTGAAATGCATTGCATTGGAGGAGATGAAGGAATGAGATCAATGAGAAAGGGAAGAAAGCTTGGAAAGTTGGTAAGAAATATTTTTAAGTGCAGGGAAACCCTATCTGTCGTGAGATGTGAAGGATATGTCATGAGTCATGACGAACAGGGGAGCACAAATGAACTCCTAGCACCACCTTGTCGTGAGTCGCGACATGGGCATCGCGAGTTGTGATGGAATTAGAAACTTTTCCAAAAGAAGTGAACTCACAGGTCCAACTTATCCTGAGTCGCAAAGGCTTTGTCGCGAGTCACAACAAGGCATCGAGAGTCGCGAAAGGAACCTTGCGAGTCGCAATAGAGAGACCGGCTTTTCAAGTATGCTTAAAAACTGCATAATCCTTTCTTCTTCTCCACCAAATACTCCCAAAAACCACCACAACTCCACTCATTCCTCCACCATCTTACATATATAGACATGAATATTCTTGCATCTTTGTAATGCCTTTGTTAATCATATTATGCCGACTATGTCATTGTACTTTTGATTGCTATATTCTATAATGATGCTTGAATATTTGTCGATATGTGTTAGATATTAATATTGTATAATTTCATAGTGGTGATTTCATGATGGATTGGTTTTTCTTTGAGAATACTATAGTTATTAACTTTTGATGCTAAACCTAGCATTACAAATCCTTATGTACTTGTGAGTTTGATGTTGTTATATGTGGTGTTAGTCTTGATCAAAAGGCGCCAAGGAAATAGTGTTTTTCTCGAGGGGTGAGTTCTTCTATTGCACTTTTGCTCCTCCCTCCAGCTCTGAAACCAATTTTGGTACCAATTCTATACAAATACATTGGACCGTGCCATATCACCGATGACTATGTAGAAAAATGGGAGTCACTCTACCTGTTACCTTGAGGTTTTATGGTTCTTTCCTTATATGTTTACATTGAGGGCAATGTAATTTTTTAAGTACGTGGAGGGATTAGAGGACTCACATGCATGCAAGCTTGATTTGGAATGTTTTTTGCTACTTTTGATTGGAAAAACATGAGAAAAAGGAAGAAAAAATTGAAATTTTTAAATAAAATAGATGGCAAAAATAAAAGAAACTAAGTTGAAAACCTGAGAGGGCAACTTAGGCAACATTGGGGGCCCAGATAGTTCGAAACCCCAAAAGGGCGGCCTGGGCAAAAATGAGAGGCTAAATGTGAGCTAGATGTGAGCCAAATGAAATATGATGTGTGGCTAGGATGAAAACCCGAAGGGGCTCCTAGGAAAAATCAGATAAAAAGAGAAAATAAAAAAGAAAAGGAAAAATTTGTCACTTTTCTACTCATTTGCCGATGTTAGAGTCATAAGATTGTGGTTGACATATGGATGGATTGGGTAGCCTAACATCAAAGGACTTCTTTGGATTGGGTAACTTAGCAGGTTTAAAACGAAGTACGGTTATGAAATTCTTGATTCTTGGTATGCTTCGTTTTTGGTATGATATATTGGTATAAAGTGAAGTATGTGTTTGAACCTCCTGTATGGTTTTGACTTCATTTTGTGTCGTTGGATTTTGGTTGATATATTGTTATAGAGTGAATTGATATGGTTATAACTTCATTTTGTGCCATTGGACTTTGGGCTATCAATTCAGGACTTTGAAACGTCTCTATGGGTAGTGAAATGATAAGTGGTAGGTTTGGTAAGATTTTGGAATTGAGATTGTGTGTGAAAAACTCTCATGAGCTTTGATTTTGGTATTTATGCTTTTGAGAGGTTCTGTGAGGCTTATATTTGGGGGAATATTAGTCTAGGTTGTGGAAATATAAATTCATTTGTGTGCTTGTACCTTTTCTTAATTGAAAAAGGTTTGATGTGCCCATTTTACATGGTTATTTTTGGACTTTTAGAATTCAATTTTGTAAACTTTTGTGCTCTAAATGGGGCATTTTGCCTTGAAATTCTCTAAGGAGAGTTAAAAGCGAATTTTACCCATTTATTACTTTTCTAGAGGATTTTGTGTGACAAGGCAATTTTGTTTTTTGAAGACTTTGAAGAATACCTTTTAAAATTTGAAGATTTAAAGACTTGCATTTGAGCTTTCGAATACTTGAAGAATTGAAGATAAGTGAAGTGAAGAGGAGGACTTAATACCATAAGAAGAAAGAAATCAAGATGCTGAAACTTGGCTTGGTCGCTACTCATGAAGGATTGGTGGCAAATTGTGAAGGATGTGTTTCCAGAACTATTTTCTACTTTTTGTACTAAAAATATCAAACCTTATCCTCTCTCTCTCTTACTCCCCTCTTCTTCTTCCCGACTTTGAGACATAAAACCCAAGCTTTTCTTCTTTCTTTTCTTAATTTTTGTAGGATTAATCACGCATTTTCATTATCTAGATTAGTTTGTACTTGGGAGCAATTGATTGAAGCTTCCACATCTATGTAGTAAGAACCTCTATTTAACTCTTTCTTGAAGCTTTTGTTATTTAGCATTCATATTTTTTAATGTGATGTTTTACTTCATTTATGCTAGGGTTGTTTGAGTATATAAAGTGTTTCTATTATTATTGTTAGGGTGTTAGGAAAGTGTACAATTTCTTAGCTCTTTGACATAAAAATTCCAGAACATGGAATTAGAACTTCTTGTGTATAACGTGTTGTGATTCTTGCTAGATAAGTATGTTAGTGTGGATTGTTCTCATATTTATCCTATAGATGCAATGAAAGGTTGAATCTTGAATGTGGTTTGTTCTAGGTTTAGTCTAATGAATGTTATGTTTGGGTAAATTGCCATGTCTTTGGTAGAAGGCTTGTTGTTATCAAATCTATGGTTCTTTGCGTATAATGCAATTGATGAAATACTTTTGTGGTGTGGTTTCCCTAAAATGATTATCAATGAGGTTTGCAATAGTCGTTGTTTGTCTTCGTGAATATTATGAAGAAGAAATGACACTTCCGGGGGCTTCATGTTTATGCACACCAAATGGAACTCTGATAGATGTTTGTCTAGGTCCTTCCCTGCCATTCCATAGAATGTAGGTGGGAAATGGATCATGGCACTCTTTAGCTCACAGCTCACAGCTCACATTAGCGGATATTGGACGGAAGGTGATGCATTATGGCTGATTCTCCAAGTTGGGTGCCATGAGCTCCCCGTAGGGTGCAATTGTCTTCTGCCTTTGCTGGCGGTTCTTCTACTACTACTTTTGTCCTCGGTTGAAATTGTGCCCCAGTTCTTCGCCTCCTTCTTCTCCGACCACCTGTGTTCTCAGTCGGGTAGTGTAAGGCACCTAGATTAGTGGTACGGGTTTGTACTACATTAGGGCCAACAATGCCCTTCTGAATACAAAACTGGAAAATGGATCAAAGGTAACAAAACAACTATAACAACAGCTCTAACCAAGAACCTACATCATAAACAAATAAAAATAGAAGCTAATACTAACTAATATACTAATACATTATATGCTTTAACTGATACCTTTACTTATAGCATCCCGGAAGCGATGCCAAAATTCTGACTTACCTTCCCCCAGGGTCTTTAATCGTAGCTAATTAACCTAGAAGGAGAGTGGGGGTAAGTTCTAGGATTTTCCACAGAGATGCTAGGTCCAATGTAAAAATAAAAACACAACCTCATACGGGTCGTCAATCCTGCGCGAGTGAAAGGAATAGCTAGTAAAGAAAACATGCAAAGGGATAAGGGGGGTGGGGTGGTTTTTCAATTTAGCAACTACTAAGCATAAAAGTAAAAAAAACAAAGTACACTAACCAAACTAAGCACTTGGGAAATCATTGAGCAACATGGTCAATCTAATGCTTCCTTCCTTGATTCATTCACATAGATATTTATGCAAACCTGATAGAGTGTTCATAATATGTGGTGTGGCTGATGACATACACTTCTCCATCCCTGTCATGGCAGACGCTATCACAACCCTCCATCGACACCGCCAACATAATTAGGGGAGTACAACAAGGTCCGAACATTTTTATAAGTCTATTTCTCCCCCGTGCGATTACGTTCCGGGCTTCCACTATAAATGCACTACTTTCCCCAGGTCCTATCAATTAGGCCCAAGGGTCATTGGCACCATGTCTATGATCTTAGGCATCTTATAACCCTAGTTTGCTACTATCCCCTATCTCTACCTGAAATGTCTCAGAAAACTTTACAAAGTCAGCTAAGACTGGTGCAATGGAAAATAGGTAAGAGAATTCCCGAATCCCCGTGCACACACCCACGAGAACACGTTCTCCCTTACCCATTATAACATCCAAGTTTCTCTTCCCAAGGAGGCATCAATATTTTCACCATACATAAATATAGCCCAATGTGTGTGCTTATATATGGTGTACTATTTATGCATTTAAAATAATCAAGCCCAATCATGATAATATCATGAATACAAAATTAGAAATAACTAAAGAATCTCAAAAATAAAATAGATTAAACTATGCAACTACATTTTATCCTTAAACTGTAGAAATTGCTTCTTAGATATGGAATTCAAATAGAGATTCGAATTCCACATCTTAGAATCAAAGCAAAAGAAAGAAAACAAAAGGAAAGAGTTCTCTCCTAACTACAAAGATGAACTACTGATTATATGATATGTCTTAGAATCAAACCCTAGTAGACTAAGGATATATTTATAGTAGTAGGAGATTGGACCTAAAAATATGCCCAAAATAGGCCAAATTAGGGTAAACCCTAGCTCAGCGGCCGCTCGGTGTGAGCCATTACAGATGGTGAGGCCTATGGCATGTGATTGGCGTGAGATGCAAGATTTGGTGTGGGTTGTACCCTTTTCATGTGGCGCGGGATACAGAGACTAGTGTGGGTCATGATGATTCTCTGGCACCAACTGCATCGTTTGGCGCATATCACTATCAGGGTGGTGAAATTGCTACTTCTGATCTACACATGTGGCCAATGTCACAGGTCGTGGTCAAAAAGGGTGCTCCACTCAGAAATCTTGGCATGGGCCGTGTAATTTCCCACAACCCCCGGGCTGGTCTACGTACCTTGGACATGGAACGGTGCGGGATGTCGAAAATGAGATGTCCTACACCCATACTTAGCCGAGTGGTTGGACTTAGTTTCATGCTTGTGGCCCATAGTGTCTGGTGTGGGTTGTGCCACAGCCTCATTCTGGTCTTGTTGGTGCGGGGAAACTTCTTTGGTAAAGTCCGTTGGTGCCAACCTTAAACGGCCCACGCCGACCCATTTATGCATCGGCCGGATGAAATAGTTTCCTTTGCTACGGGTGAACCATTAGTCCAATTTGAGAGTTTTAGTAGTCGATTTTGTAGTGCTCGAGAAGATAAATCCAATGCAACCATTTTTAAAGTTTATTTCTTCTAAAATCTTTCCCACACTTTGAGCACAACTCATTGGACCACGATTCACCATTTCTTCGTTGGCCACTTTGAACTCCGTTGCCGCCCATCTTTGGCTTCAATCTACTGATACCATGAATTGATGCTCATGGCCTTCATCTACTACCATTTTAGTGTGAATGGCCATCGTCTCTTCTACCGCCCTTGCGAACGGCCTTCAATATCTTCTACCACTCTTACAAATGGCCTTCACATAAAATTTAAACAAAAAGTAACCACGGGTGACCCACTAAAGGTGATCACAAGGAAGATCAAGGAGCCCTTGGATACAATATTTCCATTAGTACTAATTAAGTCTACAAAATGCGAGATTTAGACAAGAAAATAAATCATGGCAGTCTAACACCCTGTCACGTAAACTCAACTAATATTAGCAATCCACCAAATAAAAGTAGCTAAAAAGTATGCCAAATGCAATGGTTAACACAGGCATAGTAAAGGAGATCATGTTCCCTCATCGGCCGGTGGTTCCAATTCAACTGGCATGGAGGCTGAGAGAGCTCTGTCAATTGTTTGGCGCCGCCTAAGAGATATCGCCAGAAATGATTCACCTTAAGGTCTAGGGTTCCAAGGTCGGCTGAGGTCCAGAAGGATGAGGAGAGCCATCCCTTCATTTTCTAGAAGATCCTAACCCCTGTTCCCGAAAGCTCCTGGCTAGTCCCTAAGGAGACTTCCCACCTTTTATTAACCCTTACGGCTGCGATTAAGGTTCTCGATGACCTTATATTGGAGGTTCTTTGAGAAGACAAACCCCTAGGGATATGAGGCCTAGCAGGTGCACTGTTTACGATTGCCATTTTTTATTTGGGTTTTGTTTTCCCCTACCTCCATCCTCTCTCGTCTTCTTGAGGAGCACCAAATAAACTTTCCCAAAATCCATTCGAACATCATAGTCTACATTATGGCATTCATGACCTGGTGCCAAAGCCTAGGAATCACTCCTGGTTATGAATTATTTAGGTCCCTCTGCTACCCATGTAGCAAGAGAGTAAAAAATGGGGAGATGATGAAAGGGGGGATCCTAACTCATAGCAATTTTTTATCGAACCATTCCATAAAGATTACTTTGAACTACCAAGCTTGGCCAAAACCCCCTATCAATACCTTTGAGTGAGGGCGATAATTATTATATCCCTGGGTGGAAGTTGAGGCCAAAGTTAAAGAAAATTGCTAACTACTCTGCTCCGGACAATGTGGTAGCGAACAGGGACAAATAATTGAGCAAACCCTTGATATTTCTAGGAATTGTAGTTATCTCTGGCTGGAAGAGGTTTACAAATAATGGATCTAAGAACAAGAATCCGTTCTGATCAAGCCTCCTACTCCAGTTGACCCTTTGTAGTCCCCTTCTGCAAATAAGAGAAAGGGTAAAAAGAAGGTGACTGCAGTTGACAGGCCCAAAATTGTTAAGAAAAAGGCCCCTTCAAAGGCCGATATTTATTTGAATTGATAAGGCTATTGTTTTTTAGTCCCAAGCTGGCCCCAAGGCCGGGCTTACTTTGAAGCAGGGTAGCCTCATCCCTCCAGAGGTGGTTAATCCTATAGTTCGAAGAAATCTTTCTGTGATGGTTTGAAGAAATATTTATGTGATGGTTTGAGAACCTATTGCTAAGAATTAGGATCCCCCTAATTTTGTCTCCCCATGCTTTATGCCTTGCTACAGGAAAGGTAGTAGATGGACCTAAATAATTTGTAGCCCGGGGTGATTCCTAGGCTATGGCAGCGGGTCATGAACGTCATAATGTAGAGTATGAAGTTTGAATAGATTTGGGCCAAGTTGATTTAGTGATCTTCAAGAAGATCATAGAGGATGGGGAGTAGGAGAAAACAAAGCCCAAATCTAAAATAGCACTTGTAAACAGCGCACCTACTAGGCCTCGTATCCCTAGGGGTTTCGTCTTCTCGAAGGACCTCCAATCTCAGGTCATCCGGAACCTTAATCATGGCAAGAGGGTTGATAACAAGTGGGAAATCCCCTTAGAGATTGGTTGGGGGCTCTCTAGAACTGGGAATAGGATCTTCTCAAAAAAGAGGGGATGACACCTTGGCCTCCCTTGGAACCCTAGACCTTGAGGTGACCTACTTTTGGCAATATCCCCTAGGCTACACCTGACAATTGGCAGAGCTCTCTCCCCCTCCCATGCTAGATGAATTTGAACTGGTGGCCGATGAAAGGACGGTGTTGAAATCCTTGAGACCGGGAACTTTTTACCATGCTGACAAAAATGTATGGCCAAGAAATAGGCTGAAATGGAACTTCTTCCCCCCGATGGCATTTGCGACATCTTAAAAAGATAAAGAAAGTATAGAGTAAGGGTAAACTTACTAGTTCTTGGATTGAGTGTTTGGATGGAGTTCTTTAAAAATGACAACGAGAGAGGAGGAGTGCTCTAGTTTTCTCTAAGTAAGAGAGAATGAGTTTTAAATCGGAAACAAATTTGGGTGAAAAGGAATTTAAGGCGTATTGATATGTCCATTTTATGTGCATAATTTAGTACTTTTTGGGGTCATTTTTGTGCTCTTTATTATCAAGAGCTTGTGAATTGCGTACCATTGTCTCTAATAATGGTATGTGGGACCCCAAAGTGACATACTATGTTTTTCCATACAAACTTCCTAGTAACATCAGCTATGAGCCTTCCACCCACTTCGTGAAGAAGTCGATTGCTGCGATTAGAAATTTGGCATTGCTTTCGCCCCTTGGGAATGATCCAACTATGTATACCCCTCATTTATCAAACACCCATGCACCATAGATTCAAGTCAAAGTTTTTTGTGGCTTTTGTGACAACGAAGCATTGATTTGTCAACTCCTACACTTAAGCATAAATTTGTGTGTGTCATTAAACGTAATCACCAAGTAGTATCTAGCTCGGGTGATTTTTTTTTGCTATCGTTCTAGCTTCTTGATGTGTTCCCCATAGGCCTCCATTAACTTCTTTTAGAATCTCTGCTGCTTGTGTTGGTCCCACACACTTTATCCACAGAGACAGGAAACCTTTTGTGTATAGGATCCCATCTTCGCTGGTGTAATTAACATATTGTAACTCTAGCTTCCTAGCCTAAATCTTATCTTCTTGTAATGTCCCCTTGATGAAGAATTCTATTAGTGGGGACATCCAAGTAAACTCATTTTCTTGGATTGCTGACACAGTGGTTTACAAAGTACTTCTGACTCGGATGACTTCCACAATGGCATCGCTCTACTCTCTAAAAGAGTTGAATCTTGTGGTTGAAAGCTTGCTCAGTGCGTCTACCTTTATGTTTTTGCTTTACGATACGTGCTGTATGTCAAAATATTTGAGCTGGGCTATGAGCTGCTGAACTTTATTTTAATATTTTGCCAATTTCTCTTCTCACACTTCAAAGTCCTCTCGCACTTGTTAGACAACGATTAGCGAATCACTGGATACTCATACGCTTCTGAATTTTATTCTGACAGTGAGTTCCAATCCACAAATAAAGGCTTCATATCTTTCTTTGTTGTATGTTGGGAAGAAATCAAACCGTAATGTGTATCTATGTTCACCTCCATTTGGGTCTACAAACAGCAATCCTGCTCCGCGACCTTCTCTTCCAGACACGCCATCACCAAACAAGGTCCATGCAACTTGTTCCCACTTTGACTTGACTCTATTGATCCTCAAGTTATGATACATGTTCGGTCTCTGTTCTTCTTTTCTCGTCAATTCTGCAATGAAGTATGCCAACGCCTGAGCTTCTATCACCTTCCTGGGTTGGAATTGAATTTCAAATTGGCCTAATTCCAAATCACACTTTGTTAGCCTTCCAGATAACTCAGGCTTGCTAAGGACGCTCTTGATTGGGAAGCCCGTATAAACCATGATGCAATGAGCATGAAATTATTTTTGCAGTCTTCATGCTGAGTAAACTAAGGCTAAGGTCAGCTTGACCATTGGCATATACGCCTTCTCTGCACTTTGCAATATTCTGCTTAGATAATAAACTGCCACTTGTTTTTGGTCTTCGAAATGAACCAAGACTGAGCTGACCGTGTTCTGCGATATCACTAAATACAAATATAATGTCTCTTCAGGGGCAGGGGATGGCAGTATTAAAATCTATTATTTTAAACCATCATATGCTATCTTGCACTCTTGACTCTAGCTAAACTTCTTTGCTTTCTTTAGAACATTGAATAGTGAAAAGTACTTAACTATTGCCTTTGAGACGAACCGGCTGAACGCTGCCAGAGACCCCATTAGAAATTGTACTTTCTTGACTGTTCGCAGCTAAGGGAGGTTGATTATAGATTGGAATTTCTCTGGGTTGGCTTGGTTTCCCTTCGAGGACACATAGTGTCCTAAGGAATTTCCTACGCCCACCCAAAATACACATTTCTTGGGATTGAACTTCATTCCTATGGCTCTTAGTGTGTCCAAAGTCTCTTGTAGATCCATCACAAAGCTATCCACCTTCCTGCTTTTGATGATCATGCCATTGACATACATTTTATCGTTTCACCCTATTTGATTGCAAAAAGCATTATCCACTACTCGGTGGTATGTTGCCCCTGCGTTCTTCAGTCCGAACGGCATCTTTAAATAACAAAAAGTCTTAAAGATCTTTATGAAAGTCATTTTCTCTATGTCTTCTGGGTTCATTAATATCTAATGGTAACCCTTGTACACATCCAAAAATGCTAGCACCTAAGAGCCTAAAATTGCCTCAACTAGTTGATTCATTTTTGGTAGGTGGCAGACCATGGGGCATGCCTTATTTAAAACTGTGAAATCAATACACATCCTCATCCGGCATAATACTTTCGTACCATTACTAGATTTGCAAGCCAATTTGGATATATGACCTCCCTTACTATGCTTGCTTGAAGTAGTGATGTAACCTCTTCTTCAATTGCTTTCTGCCAATCACTAGCGAAGCAACGCTGCTTTTGTTTAACTAGTTTGACCGCATCACTATATTCAAAGAGTGTGTTGCGATGTGTGGGTCCACTCCTCCCACATTGTGAATACTCCATGCAAAAGTGTCTCTATGTTTTCGCAAGATTTGTACGATTCTCTCTTTTTCTTCATTGAGAAGGTATTTTCCTATTCCTACACACCTTGAGTTGTCTTCGCTATCCAAGCTTATTAGCTCTGTTTCTTCCCCCAGGTTCACTGTTAATTCTGGCTGATCTGGTGGTCCACCATTTGAGATTTTGTTAACCATCTTCGCTTTCTCTCTCACTCTTCCTGCCTTAATTGTGACAACCAAGCATTGTCTCACTATTTGCTAATTTCCTCTTATAGTTGCAATTCCATCCGGTGTTGGGAATTTCATGACCATGTGGTAACGTGACCATATAGTTTTTGCTATGTTCATCCATGATCTTCCTATTATAGCGTTCAACGTGCTTGGGGTATATATGACTACGAAGTCACACTGGATTGTGCAGTTCCTTCCGCTTTCACCAATAGTGATCGGTAGTTGTATATAGCCCAAAGGCCTTTCTGGTCACCCTGTGAACCCAGCAAGCGAGGATGCGGATTTTTATAGGTCCGTTCGCTTGAACCCTAGTCTGTCGAAGCAATCTAAAATAGTATTTTAACCGCATTTCCATCTTCTGTGAACACTCTATGTACACTAGCATTTCAAATTTTACTATGATAACCAAAGGGTGTTGTGTAGAAGGTCATCACAGTACCTCTCAAAGTAAATATTTATAAGCCCTAATGTGCCCTATCTACAATTAAGTAGATAATGGCAAGCCAGGGTCATCCACGAAGAAGAGTGGGTCTTTTCAAGTGTTTAAACATATAGAGCGGGAAGCATACTAGGCATATATATATATATATAACACATGTGAAATGGGGGTTTGGTTGGCTTTTGGTCCTAAGTTATGAAATTGAAACACAAGTTAACTAATAAAGCAAGTTAAATATGCAAAGCATTCAACAGCAATTAAAATGGAAATTTAACCAATAATTAACGAAACCTTGGGCGCAATTAACTTCCACTTTCAAGCCTCTTATTCATCATTGAACATGAAACCTATTTACTACTTTCACTACTTGTTGTGAAGATTAAACGTCTATCCTTCTTAAATAGTAGTTTGCAAGAGTGAATTCGACATCTCTTGTCAAACCTCACCAATGAATCCCTTAGTCAAAACATGACTAAAGTATTCCATTATTGGCGTTGAACATGAAGAATCAATAATCTTTGAAACACTTATAAACACTACACTGTGTCTAAGCATTTAATCAATTTATGCATTTACATAGGATTTGTCAAGAACGTTCAAAATTCATAGACTTCTCTTATTTGCTACAATCAACAAACATGACAAAGAGTTCAACATTATCATATTCATCTAGCAATTATCAATCCATCAACACAATAAAAAGATATAAATCATACTCTTGGATTTTCTATCAATAAAAGGGGATATAAACTCATTTCCCCAAACCCTAACTAGCATATTATGCAAGTACTTCATATGCTCAAGCTTTCAAGAACATTAATGACATTAACAAACACATTCAACACTTCATAAATACATAAAAGTAAGAGTATTAAATAGGCTACAATTTGTTCTTAAGACATGGGCTTGGAAGCCTTAGTCAATTGCTCCCAAGAACTAGTTTAGCTAATACAAATCATACTAACCTTCATAGATGAATTTGTATATAAACAAAGAGGGAAAAGATGAAAATGATGAAGAATATAGGGTTTGGAGATGAGATAATTCGGCCAAAGGAAGAAGATGAGAAGTGGGTGGCAAAAAATTCCTTTTATAGTACAAGAGAGAGGAAAAGAAAATAAAAAAAAGTGTAGCAGGATCCCGCCCGAGAGGGAATAGCCTCACTCGGGCGAGAATGGACTCGCTTAGGCGGGTTGCTCATTTTCACCCTTATGTCGATTCCTCTTTGCTTTGTCGCATTGCCTTCAAATCCTCATTTCTTCTTGTCTTCAGTCTTCAAAGCTAGTATTCAAATATTCATTCTTCAAAAGGTGATCCTCAATCACCTCCAGTCTTCAAGTCTCGATGTTCTTCCTTTGTCGCACAAAATCCACGTAAAAAAGGTAAAAGAGCGTAAAGTCGCTCTTACCTCTCCTGAGAGAATTTTATGGTAAAATAGAAGCTCTTGATAACAAAAGAGCACAAAAGTGATCCCAAAAAGTACTAAAATATGCACATAAAATGGACATATCAAACTTCCCATCACTTAAACCTTACTCGCCCTCGAGTAAGAAAAGATCCCAGCGTATGAAGGAATTGGCGTAAACACATCCTAAATACTATTTCCCCAAGTCAATACCTCATAAAACTCTCAATATCACAAATCCCAACATTAAGATAAACTAAAAGTTGCCCACAAGTCCTATTCCTAAATCTACCCAAACTACATCAACCTATCAATTCATTGATATCTATAAAAGCATTTCTAAGTCCCGAATTGACAATCCCAAATCCAATGGCACAAACTGAAGTCAAAAGCATGCATGAACTTCAAAACATACTTCAATTTATACCAATATATCATCCTAAAAATGAAGTATATCAACAATTAAGAATCTCATACATTACTTCCTTTCCCCCGCTAAATTATCCAACTCCAAAGAAGTCACGTGATGTTAGGCTACCTGATCCATCCATGTATTAACCGCAACCTTATGACCCTAATGCCGGCAAATGAGTAAAATTGTAGCACATTTTTTTCTCCTTCTCTCATTTTTCCTAGGAGCCCTTCCGGGTTTTCATCCTAGCCACACATCATGTTTCTTTGGCTCACATCTCACCTTTTTCCACAATTTTAGCCTCTCACTTTTTCCACACTTTTAGCCTCTCATTTTCTCCTAGGCCGCCCTTTTGGGTTTTCGGCCTATCCGGGCTCCCAATGTTTTCTAAATTGCCCTCTTGGGTTTTCAACTTAGTGTGTTTCTTTTTATATTAAAAAATTCATTTTCAGATTTTATTTTCAAAATTTTCAATTTTTTTCGTGTTTTTCCAATCAAAAATAGCTAACTATATACATATCAATCATAACCCCCCCCCCATACTTAAAATTATACATTTCCCTCAATGTAAAACACCTAAGGCAAAAAGTTTCAAGTATAGGGGCGAAGGAAAAATGACTTACAAACTGTGACGATTGCCCCAAGCTTCAAGAACAAACTAGCTCCAAGAGTCCAGCGAACAATTGAAAATATAGCACATCACGACAAAAATTCCCACACCTAAAATAAACTAAGCACAAACACCAGTGATTGTGAAGAGGGTGACTAGGAAGAGCACCTTTCCAAGTGAGTCCAAGCAATTTGTTCCTTCCCAAGTGACCGATTCAACCCAAGAACAAAATTCCCAAAAAGTTAGGGTTATTGGATAAATTTTTGGATTTGAATATTTAATGGGTTAGAGGATGTATTTGATGAGTGGAAAGGATTAAGTGTTGGCTAGGATTGGTGATGGAAGATGGAGATGGGTTATTTGGAGGAGTTCTTGAAACGGAGAAAAGAGGAGATGGAGAAGAAATAAATTGAAGAGGGGAGAAATTAGGGAGAGAAATCAAAAAATATTAAAAAATTAATGAGTGCATGTGCTTGTCGTGCGGGCGGGCGGGGGCCTTGGCCACCCGGGCGGGACAACTCCCTTCTCCTCTTTCTGAATTTTTTTTCTTCTTTCCATGGCCAATTTTTCAGTTCCAAAATTGTTGCCAATTCTCCAATGCTCGATATGTTTTGCTAAAAATTCATGGAAGACACAACCGTGATAGAATAAAATAAAACAATGAAAAATAACAATAAAAATAAAATTGAGACAATATCGACAAAAAGTCACGAATGACGATCCAGATAATCAAAACCAGGTTTATTTAACATCGTTGGCATGATTTATTGCCCTTCTTAGAGCTTATTTACAAAATGAACCGAGATGATCGGTCCCTTTACCCCGATCCGGGTCAAAAAAATTGGGATTCACATCATACCCCAACAAAACCTTCTTCAAATAGCTTAGGGTTTTTTTCATGTTCCCTCAATATTTCCAACAACTCACCTTTTTGTTCCATGGTGATCTCAAGCACGTGAGCATTCGGGGGTTTCTCTCCTTCTCGAAGGGGTGATTATTTAAGGGCTTTCGGTGGTAGTTTCCACTCTTCCGCCAAAGTCTTCTCAAGAGAAGGAGGGAAAACAACCCTTATTGGCTTACCCGTGGACAGAAGAAAAGTGTTAGATGTTGCTTTCCCAAGAGCGTATTTGCCATTTTTGTTTTCCTTCAAGTTAGTACTAACAACATTTGAAATCAAAGCATCACTCAAAACATCATCTATGGCAACATTTAAGGAACTACCATCTTTGGGCTCAATTACATCTTTCTCTTTATCGTTAATAACATGAATAGCTTGGCAAGAATGGTCTCTACTAGGATGATAAATAGAATTATTAGTGTCAAATTCTACCTTCCGCCCATTAAATTCCATGGTCAATGTTCCTTTATGCACGTCAATTATGGTTTTTAAAGTCTTTACATGTGGCCTTCCTAAAAGAATAGGTTTAGCACTATTGTCACCTCCCATTTTAAGAACATAAAAGTGTGCGGGGAATGTAAGAGAATCCACTTTCACCAACATGTCTTTCACAATACCTTTCAGGTATGTGTTAGAGTGATCGGCCAGTTGGATAACAACCCCAGTTTTGTGCAAAGTGTCTAGATTTAGACATTCATACAAGGAATATGGGATCACATTGATTAAAGCATCTAATTCTAACACTGCCTTGTTAATACATTTGCCTCCTATCGCACAAGGGATTGTAAAAATTCCTGGAAGATCACATTTAGGGGGCATTTCATCATCAAACACGGCGGAGACATAATCACTCGTCACACTCTTTTTCTTACTTTTCAATTGTTGTTTCCTATTGACGGTACACAATTCCTTAAGAAATTTAGCATACCTAGGAACTTGATTTAGAGCATTTAAGAGTGGAATATTTACCTTGCATTTATGAAAGACTTTATAGATGTTTTTGGTGTCCTCCTTGGTCCTCCTATTCCTTAATCCCTCCAAAAATGGGGGTTCCGGCGCATAGATAGGGATCTCCGCCCTTCTTGACTTCTTGTGCGATGGGGATGAGGTTTTAGGATTTCATCTCGTTCTTGGAAAGAATGTCTTCACCTCAATTTCTTCTTCTTTGCTCTCTTTGGCCAACTCCTCGGCCTTCTTTTCAAGTTATTCTTCTTTTTCAACCATCTACTAAAAACAACCCTTGCTTGAGGCTCCTTCACTTCCCTTCCATTTCTCAATAAGAATGCACTCACATTTTGTTGAGGGTTGATCTCCGGTTAGGTGGGAAGTTTTCCCCTTTCCCAGGCTTCCATCAGATTCACCACTTGAGCTATTTGGCTCACTTGAGTTTCAAAGTTCTTGATGCTCTCCTTGGCTTCATCTTGGAATTTTTCATGTTTCTCCGCACACATGCTTAACCGATGAATGGCTTGCATCACCTCATCTTTTGTCAAACCCGAGCTCTCCCCTTAGTCTCGGGGCTTATCTTGAAACCTTTGATATTGTTTTTTAGTGGTTGATATTGTTTTTGAGGAGGTTGATACTTGAGGTTTTCCATACCAGAGATATGGGTTATCATGATTACCAGTATTGTACGACCAGTTTTGGTACCCTTGATAACCTTGGTTCCCTTGATAGCCTTGGTTTCCTTGATAGTCTCGGTGGCCTTGATACCCCATGGCACTCACCCCCTCAACATAATTATCTTGAAAAGTAGAGAAACCGTCTGTAGGATGCGCCGATAAACATATTTCACAAGATTTAACATGTGGCACATTTACGGGCTTGGTCATCAAGGATTTCACTATAGAAGTATGGGTCGAGACTTGGTCCTCAAGCTTTCCACTGTTGGAAAGATCACTTGTGTGCATTGGATTTCTTCTTCTCAAATCGGTCCTCGAGCTAAAGTTCCTTGAATCCTTCTCTAACTTCTCCTATAATTGCATAGCCTCCATTGAAGTACTGTTCTCAAGGTACCACCACAAGAACTCATCACTAGTCTTTAGTCATCATCAAGAAGACCATTGTAGAAATAGTAGACCAAGTCTCCCTCTGAATAGCCGTGGTAAGGACAACTCACGAGAAGCTTCTTGAACCTCTCCCAATATTCAAAAAGATACTCTTCATGCCATTGGAGGATGTTGCTTGATTCCTTCTTTAAAGCGACAGACTTCAAGTCTGGGAAGTACTTGGCTAGAAATTTTGTCCTTATGTCAAGCCAACTTTTGATGCTCTTGGGTGGTAGGTAGTGGACCCAATCCCTTGCATCATCACTCAATGTGAATGTTAATGCTTTCAACTTGTAAAAGTCTTCATCTACTCCGTGGGGGAGCATACCACCACACAAAAAATGGAACTCGATGAGATGCTTGTTGGCCTTTTCTCCTTGCCTACCAAGGAAGATAGGCAGTGTGTTTATAAACCCGGTCTTGAGCTTGAAGTGCCCATTTGGTCCAACCAAAGGATGCTCAATGCACATTGGTTGTTGATCAAGGTTGGGAGCCATAATGTCCCTCAACAAGGCTTGCCCCAAAGGAATCTCCCTTCCTTGGATAGGAGGGGATCTTCCTTGGAGAGGAGGATGTTGAGGCCCTCCTCCCGGATGATCATCTTCATGCTCATTTTGATGCTCTGTAGAAGTAGAGGTATCCAAAAAATGGTCACTAGGAGGGGTGTTATTCACACATTCCTAAGAAAGCCACCTAGCCCATTTCAAATTTAACTCTAACTCGGGGTCGTAATGTAGGGTTCTTGTGAAGAGGATTACTTACAAACCATTGGGAGGTCTTCACCGTACCTCTCAAAGTTAAAAGTTTTAAGCCCTAAATGCTTCCTATCTACAATAAAGTAGATAATGGCAAGTCGGGGTCATCCACGAGAAGAGGGATCTTTTCAAGTGTTTAAACATATATAGGAGAAGACATACTAGACATTTACATACATAGACATATATATAAAAAATCATGTAAATAGGGGGGGTTGGTTGGTTTGATCCTAAATTATGAAACTGAAATACAACTACTAGCAAAGCAAGAGAACTGTGCTAATCATGCAATACAACTAAAGATACGATGTAAATGATAATTAACGGGGCCTTGGGGGCAATCGATTTCCACATCCAAACTTCATATAGCTCATTGATCCATTCGCTTATTCAATTACATTTATTGTCTATGGGGAATGTATCCTTTTTCATTCAAAGATCAACATTCGTTCCTCCTTAAGAGTAATTTGCAAAGCCAAACAATAACCATTTGCAAACCTCATTGATGATCACCCTAGACAAACAACGACCATATGGGTATTTCATCAATGGCATTTCACCCAAAGGACCATAGGTTTGATAATAACAAGCCTTCTACCAAAGACATGGTCATTGAACCAAGCAAAGCATTCATTAGATTAAACTAAGAACAAACAACATTCAAGGTTCAACCTTTCTTGGAAACTATATGACGAATATGAGAACAAACCACATTAACATACTCATCTAGCAAGGATTACCACACATTATACACAAGAAGTTCTAAATCCATGCTCTTGGATTTCCATATCAAATGAGTTAAGAAATTTGTAACTTTCCTAACACCCTAACATTTCAATCTTACAAAATTTGCATATACTCAAACAACCCATGGTATAAATGAGATAAAATACAACATTAATGGCATAATAAATGCTCTCCAATAAATGTTCATAAATGAGCAAATATAGAATCTTGCTACATAAGCTTCGAAATTTCAATCAATTGCTCCCAAGAATTAGATTAGCTACAAGAGTTCCTACTAATCAATACTAAACAACCAAACATAATACAAGAGAATTCAAAGATGAAAATGGAATAAACTAGGGTTAAAAACAGTACCAAAAATGCAGAAGATGAAGAATCAGAATGAGAGGAAAGAGAGTGCTATTTATAGTAAAAAGAAGATAAGGTGAAAATATGGCCACCCGTTGGTCGCGACTCACGACGGGCTCGTCGCGACTCGCGATGGTCTCAAAAGTCTTCGAGGAAAGTCTTCAAAAGTCTTCGAATGTGTGATCTTCAATGGCCTCTGGTCCTCATTGCCTCTGTGTTCTTCCCTTGTCACGTAAAATCCACTTAGAAGAGGTAAAAGAGCATAAAGTTTCTCTTACCCCTCCTAAGAGAATTTCAAGGTAAATCACAAGCTCTCGATAATAAAAGAGCACAGAAGTGACCCAACATAGTACTAAATCATGCATATAAAATGGAAACATCAAGTCTCCCCACACTTGAACCTTACTCGCCCTCGAGTAAGAAAAGATCCAAGCATACAATATCCTCATCCTAACTACTAATCCCCCAAGTCAATACCTCACAAAACTCTCAATATCACACATCCCAATGTTAAAGTCAAATGAGAAGTTTCCCACAACCCCTATTCCTAAATCTACCCAAACCATGTCAACCCATCAATTCATTGATATCCCTGAAACATCTCCAAATCCCGAATTGATAATCCCAAATCCAATGATAAAAAGTGAAGCTAAAGGTATGTCTAAGGTTCAAAACACATGCTCCACTTCATATCAATATGTCAACCTAAAAACGAAGCATATTAATGATCAACAATTTCATAACTTACTCCATCTTCTCCCGCTAAATGTTCCACTCCCAAGAGGTCCTCAAAATGTCAAGCTACCTGATCCATCCGTGTGGTCACCGCAACCTTATGACTCCAACGCCGGCAAATGAGTAGACACTTAACGTTTTTCAATTTCTCTCGTTTTCTCTCATTTTGCCTAGGAGCCCTTTTGGGTTTTCATCCTAGCCACACATCATGTTTCTTTGGCTCACATCTCACCTTTTTCTGCACATTTAGCCTCTCATTTTTGCCTAGGTTTCCCTTTCGGGTTTTCGACCCATCCGAGCCCCAACGTTACCTACGTTTCCCTCTTAGGTTTTCAACTTAGAGGGATTCTTCTTTTTATTATTATTATTATTATTATTATTTTAAGAGTATTTTTCACATGTCTCCAATCCAAAAAGTAGCAAATTGCTTTCCAAATGTTAAGGCTAAGAAAAGTATCAAAACCAACATTATCCAAGTACATCAAAAGAAAAACATCCCAAAAAAAAGGGAGAAAATATCCAAAACAAAACACAGGAGTTATGCAAAAGTGTCTCCAACCCTAGTCACCTCAAAATAGTAGATACCCCTCCCTATACTTAGAACCCTACATTGCCCTCAATGTAGACAATAGGGCAAAAACGTACAAAGCAAATTATGGAAAGGGTAAAGATGTGGTGCTCACAAAATCAATGCTGTGATGAAGATGGGTCACCGCCAAAGTAGCGATGCTGATACTGTGCCAGCCACTCTGTGCTCCTCTGCCTCCTCGCTCTTCACCTCTCTGCTCCCGGATCGGGGCCTAAAACACCGCCTGACTGGGACTGTAACTCATGGATGTGAGCTGACAAGTGGTCAATCTCCTCGTCCATATCAATCAATGTCTGGGAGACAAATATATTGTGCTCCAATATCATGTTGTCCTGTCAGTGGAATCCATTATGCATAGTCTGTATCATCTGCTCGTAGAAGTTCGGTGGGGGCTGGGAATAGTGAGGTGGAGCATCGTCCTCCTGCATGGGCTCTATCTCTGGTGGAGGCTGTGTGGGGTGTTGCTGCTGCTGTCGCTCAGAGGGGGGTAGAGTGCTATCATCACACCGGACAGGAGCTGAGCCGAGGTCATGGAGCTCGTGCTGGAAATCCTCTCTATATGAGGAGTCTGGTGAAATCGCCAAATCTCCCAGAAGTGTGTCAAATTCCAGCTTTGTCTTGCTCTGTTGAGGAAGTGCCATGAATGTGACCTTCCTCGCACCATACAACCAATGGAAGAGTCCCGTGGTCCGTATGACACTGAGCATCTCAAATCTAACTAGCCTCTCAATGGTGATAAGATAGGACGTCTTCCTCCCTAAGCGTGGAAAGTCAGCTGGCGGAACCAATCCCAAGTACTCTGCTAAAAGGCCTGTCATGTCTCCAACCATGATCTTCCCCTTAGGTTTTCCTGCCACCTCCATAATTCTCTTCATCCACAATGCTGCCCACAGCCTATATCTTAGCCCTCACTTGTTAAGTGCCATAGAAAGTGAATGTCATTGTCTGGCACATTCGTCGGCTCCGCGGAGCAAAGTACTGTGCCAGCCAAGAGTTGGTGCACATAACGAAGTGCAGGGTGGATAATGGAGCTACTCTTACCATGGGAGTTCTTTGGCCTCATATTGATGACATTCTAAAAATGCATGTCATCCTCTATTGATCGCTCCTGGGCCTGTGGGTCCAGCCTGGTCCGTATCTCGGCGGTGTCAAATCCAAAGGCATCTTCAATCTGCGAGACTGTCAATTACCTAGACATATCATCTAAGTGAAAAACAATGTACCTCTCGCAGGGTTGATCACCCCTCAAACTGCTCATACGAACCATGGATAAGAACTCCAATGTGTACCTCCGGTAAGACAGCGCGCTTCTACTCATAAACCCTTTCATTCCCCCTTTTGCGAGGAGGCATCTCACAGGCTGAGTGAGACCGAGGGCATCTAATGTGGGCACATCGACTAAGCTAGTCTCCTTGAGTTGGTGCTTCTCCAAGGCCTCCCGTCTCTCTGCATAGGACCCAGTGATCTGGGCCAAACCCATGTACCTATCCGTAGGGGGAGGTAAAGGGCTCAATTTTGGAGCCGGTGGAGGAGGTGGAGCAGCAGTGCTCCCGCCTCGTGGGGGAGCCCTAGGTCTCTTCGTGGGGGCCATATCTAACAATCACAGTAAACAAGTCAAATGCACAGAAATATATGTGTATATGCAATATTTCAAATTCATACTCAATTAGTTCATCATCACAAGTTGAACAAAAATCAAGTCAACTAGTTCAAGTTCTAAACACAGTTGCATATACAATCTATACTATGTCCAACAAGCCCATATTCTCAAGTCCATGAAGTTCTCACATAGCGTGAAATCAATATGTTATATCTCAAAACCACAGTAGTACCCAACTAGCTTAGACACTAATAGTATATTCACAATGTCAACATTGACGTCCCATGGCTAAACTACCCTAAGCAAAATAGCTTCGCAAAACACAAAAACAGTTTATCCAAACAATAACCATGTTGAATCAAGGGCCAACATGCCTCCTATCTAGCATAAGTCACAATCTGTTCTCAGCCACAGCAGCACAAATGCATACAATCCCAACTTAAACAAGCATAACACAATCCAAACCGCAACCACAAAATATGCATACAATACCCAACAAATTGAATTACATGCACAATTTATTCACCAAAATCAACCATTATCCAACAATTCCACTTCCTAAGGCATCACACATAATCTACACAATATCCATAAAATAAAATAAAAATAGAGTAGACATTCATCATCACAATTCAAGCTCAATAAAGTGAAGAAATGTACCACCAAGATGCATAGGAAGAAGAAAAGAGGAAGCCCACAAATTCTAGGGTTTGTGTTCTTCAATGAATTTTTTCGTTTTTGATTTGTGGGTGGAGGTTGGGAAGAAAGGATGGGGTATGGAGTGGTGGTTGTGAGTGGTGGAGTGGTGGTAGCGAGCGACAGTGTCAGCGGTGGTGGCGAGCAGCAGTGGCGAGCGATGGTGCCGAGCGGCGGCACTTGTGGAGAAGATGAAAGAGTAGTGAGAGAAGATGAAAGATTGTGGATGTTTTAGTGGCAAAATGGGTTTAGCCCATCTTTTTTAATGCAGATTCGTATGACCGTTGCGACTCACGATGTGTTCGTCATGACTCACGATGGTAGTCTCGAAGGGCATCAGGTTTGGCAAGGCTCGAGGATGAACGATCATACCTTGAGAGCTTGAGGCTTTGAGGTCTCGAGAGGCTAGTCTTGAGAGCTAGCCTCAAGAGAATGATTGACTTCAGATTCGGCTTGAGTTGCTACCTCAAGGTCTCGAGGGGGTATGTCTCAAAGAGGTGGGTAGTCTCGAGAGGCTAAAGGCCTCGTGGTCTCAAGGGGGTAGTGTCTTCAAGGTCTCGAGGGGGTGACCTCGAGGTCTCGAGGGGTTAGTGGAGGAATGGTCTTAAGAGGCTAATGGCTTCGAGGTCTCGAGGGGTGACTTTGGGATCTCGAGGGGCTAGTGGAGGAATGGTCTCAAGAGACTAGTGGCTTCGAGGTCTCGAGGGGCTAGTGGAGGAATGGTCTCGAGGAGTGGCTTCAAGGTCTCGAGGGCTAGTGGAGGAATGGTCTTGAGAGGTGGCTTTGAGGTCTAGAATGGTTTGGTGTCTCGAGGAGGTGCCTTGAGGGAAGAATGACAAGGGGATTGATGCGAGGGCTAGTGGCCTCGAGGTCTCGAGGGCTTGTGGCCTCGAGGTCTTGAGGGAATGATGGACTTAAGGTTCGGCTTGAGGGTTCAGGTTTTTGAGGTCTTGAGGGGGTACACTTCAAGGGCTCGAGAGAGTACACTTCGAGGGCTCGAGGGGGTACACTTTGAGGGCTCGAGACGAGGCCCTCGTGAGGCCATCGCAGCTCGCAAAAAGTGGAGTCTGAGACTTCAATTTCATCATAAGATTCCTGAGCCCATCGCGACTCGCGACAATGTGGTTGCGACTCGCGACGAGGCCTCGCGTGATCATCGCGACTCGCGGAAAGTGGCATCCAAGGACTGATATTTTACCCAAGATTTTTGAGGTCATCGCGACTCGCGGAAAGTGGCATTTGAGGGCTGAAATTTTACCCAAGATTTCTGAGCCCGTCGCGACTCGCTAAGAGGTCTCACAAAGTCATCGTGACTCGCGGAAAGTTGCATCTGAGGGTTGAAATTTCACCCAAGATTACCGAGCCCGTCGCGACTCGTGATGGGTACTAACCTGGTACTTAGAAAAAAAAAATCTGATTCCTTCTTTTGTCTAAGTATTTCATTCTTGACTCCAAGCATTTCCCCCTTCAAAGTCCAGTGCCTTGGCTTCAAAATTGCTACAAAATCATGGAGAAAGCAACCCGTGAAAAGCATAAAGCAAAACAATGAAGATTAATGATAAAAATTCAAAACCAAACAACATCAACAGAAAGTCACGAATGACGATCTGGATGATCAAAACTAAGTTTATTAACATCGTCAGCACGACTTACTCCCCTTCTTGGAGCTTACTCACAAACCGGTCGAGGAAATCAAGGTCTTTCCTTTTTTTGGCACAAAATTCTTGTGGTAAGGTTTCAAACACTATCCATTAACCTCGAAAGTATTAGACTTAGCTCGATCTAGAATCTCCACCGCGCCATGCGGGAATACCTTAACCACCTCAAAAGGACCGATCCATTGGGACCTCAACTTACCTGGAAATAGGCGAAGGCGAGATTGAAATAGGAGGACCTTTTGACAACGTTAAAGTCCTTCCTGATGATCATCTTTTCGTGCCACGCCTTTGTGTTCTCTTTATAGATTTTGGCGTTCTCATAGGACTCCCTCCGGATCTCATCCAGTTCATCCAATTGTAACTTCCTATGCAAGCCCGCCTTATCTATATCAAGATTAAATTCTTTGACCGCCCAGTAAGCCTTATGTTGGATTTCCATCGGTAGATGACAGGGCTTACCAAACACTAACCGGTATAGGGACATACCGATTAGTGTCTTGTAAGCCATCCTATACACCCACAAGGCATCATTCAACCAAGAACTCCAATCCTTCCGATTAGGGTTAACCATTTTCTGAAGGATGAACTTGATTTCCCAATTGGAAACTTTGGCTTGCCCGTTGGTTTGCGGGTGATAGGCGGTGGATGTCTTGTGTGTGACGCCATACTTCTTCAAGAGTGCCGCTATGGTCCGATTGCAAAAATGGGTGCCACGGTCACTAATCAAGGCTCGGGGTACCCCAAACCTAGAAAAGATGTTATCTTTCAAGAATTCTGCAACCACTTTAGAATCGTCAGTCCTAGTTTGCTTCAACCTACTTCGACACATAATCAACAGCAAAAAGAATATATGTAAAGCCATAAGAACTAGGGAAAGGTCCCATGAAGTCAATACCCCAAACATAAAAGATTTCACAATATAGCATAGCTTTTTGGGGCGTCTCATTTCTAGATGAGATATTTACTACTCTTTGGCACTTGTCACAAGCCTGACAAAATATGTATGCATGCTTATTGAAAGTAGGCCAATAAAAACCACTTTCCAAGACTTTCCTAGCTGTTCTTTTAGCTCCAAAATGACCGCCACATGCATGAGAATGACAAAAGGTGAGAATTGAATGCACTTCATTATCGGGAATGCATCTCCTAACAACTTGGTCTACACAATGTTTCCACAAAAAGGGATCATCCCACACATAATATTTAGCATCGCTTTTTAGCTTATCTTTATGTGCCTTAGAAAAGTGAGGAGGAAATTTACTAGAGATAAGAAAGTTCACAATGTCGGCATACAACGGTTGGATGTCCCTGATGGCGAACAATTGTTCATCGGGGAACTCCCCACGTAGCTGCTCCTTCATTGTGGGGTTTACCACAATGTTTTCGCATGAAGTCAACCAGCTCAAATGATTGGCCACAAGGTTTTCTGCGCCTTTCTTGTCCCGCACCTCCAACTCAAATTCGCTCAAAAGCAGGATCCACCTAATCAATCTTGGCTTGGCCTCTTTCTTCGTCATTAAATGATCAAGCGCTGCATGGTCAGTGTACACAGTAACTTTAGTACCAAGCAAGTAAGATCGAAATTTTTCCAAAGAAAATACCACTGCTAGCAACTCCTTTTCGGTGGTGGAATAGTTTCTTTGGGCTTCATTTATAGAAATGGATGCGTAGTAGATGGCGTGAGGTGCTCTCCCCACCCTTTGACCAAGCACCGCTCTAACGGCGTAATCACTCACATCGCACATAATCTCAAAAGGCATCGATAAACCCGGGGGTTTTATAATAGGGGCCGAAACTAACCTTCCTTTCAGTGTATCGAAGGCCCCTTTACAACCCCCATCCATCACAAATTCCACCTCCTTTTGCAACAACTTGCATATTGGAGATACTATCTTCGAAAAGTCCTTGATAAATCGGCGATAGAAACCTACATGCCCAAGAAAATAGCGCACTTCACGCACATTAGTAGGATAAGGCTAAGTTTGAATTGTATCTATCTTTGCCTTGTTAACCTCAATACCCTTAAAGGAGACAACATGGCCTAAGACAATGCCTTGCTCTACCATAAAATGACACTTCTCAGAATTTAACACAAGATTAGTATCAATGCAACGTTTAAGAACTTGTGCCAAATTTGTTAAACAGTTGTCAAAAGAATTACCATGAATGGTGAAATCATCCATGAATACTTCGACAAACTTTTCAACAAATTCTGAGAAAATGCTTACCATGCACCTTTGGAAAGTTGCGGGGGCGTTACATAACCCAAAAGGCATACGTCAGTAAGCAAACGTACCAAAGGGGCACGTGAAGGTGGTCTTTTCTTGGTCTTCCGGGGCAATAGCCTCTTGAAAATACCCCGAGTACCCATCCAAAAAGAAATATAAGGGGTGGCTTTCTAACCTCTCAAGCATTTGATCTATGAATGGCAAAGGGAAGTGATCCTTCCGGGTTTCAGCATTTAGCCTTTAGTAGTCGATGCAAATGCGCCACCCATTTTGGACTCGGGTGGGTACCATTTCTCCCTTCTCATTTTTTACCACTGTCACCCCACTCTTCTTGGGCACCACTTGAGTTGGACTCACCCACTTGCTATCTGAGATTGGATAAATCATGCCCGCTTGGAGTAACTTGAGGATTTCTGCCTTTACCACCTCCATCATAGGTGGGTTTAAACGTCGCTGGGGTTGTCGCACGGGTCTTGCATTTTCTTCCAAAAAAATTCTATGCATGAAAGTGGATGGACTTATACCTTTGATATCGGCAATAGTCCATCCAATTGCTTCCTTGTTAACCCGTAACACCACCATCAACCTTTCTTCTTGCTTCTTAGTGAGTTTGCTTGAAATGATAACCGGAAGCATCTCCCCTTCCCCAAGAAATGTGTACTTGAGGTCACTTAGCAAAGGTTTAAGCTTAATCACCGGAGCTTTCACAAGTGATGGGAGGAATTTTGGTTCCTCCGGTTCCTCAAAAACTAGAGGGTCGGGACTTTGCACCACTTCCTCAAGAATGGTTAAATCCTCAATGCTTTCCTTCAAGTTAGTACTCATGGCATATACAAGGAATGCATTTTCAACATCATTTTCGAAAGCAACTAACAAGGAATCATCACCACTCAATTCGAAAACATCTTGCACAACATTATCAACAAAATCAATAGCATAGCAAGAATACTCTTCAAGAGGATACTTCATAGAGTCATTTATGTTAAACTCTACTTTAATCCCATCAAATTCCATGGTGAGGGTACCGTTATGCACATCAATGATGGTCCTAGAGGTCTTCAAAAATGGCCTCCCCAACAAGATCGGGGCGGCATGTTTATCATGCTCCATGTCTAGGACATAAAAATCTGCAGGGAATATTAAGGAATCCACCCTAACCAAGACATCCTCGATGATACCCTTAGGGTACGCACTAGAACGATCGGCTAGTTGGATCACCACCCCGGTTTTGTGCAAAGTACCAAGATTGGGGCTTTCATACAAAGAATAAGGAATCACATTTATGGATGCACCTAAGTCAAGCATTGCTTTTTCAAAATGTGTATTTCCTATCATGCAGGGGATTGTGAACATGTCGGGGTTGCTACATTTAGGGGGTAATTCCCTTTGGCATAAAGTGGAGACATGTTCACTTTTCCCATTCTTGAGTTTGTTCTTTTTTTCCTATTTACTACACATAATTCCTTCAAAAATTTTGCATGGCTAGCAATTTGTTCAATTGCATTCAAAAGAGGGATATTTACCTCACACCTACGAAAGACTTTGTAGATGTCCTTGTTGGACTCCTTTCTCCGTTTGTCTTTTATAGCTTCCGGGAACGGTGGTTCCGGTACATGTGGAGGAATTTCCACCACTCTTTCTTTCTTCTGAGGAGGGGATGAAGGTTCGGGAATGGAGGTAGATTTCTCAACGGTGATCTCCTCTTCCTTTTCCTTTCCCTTCCTTACTTGCTCCTTGGCCACCTCCTTGGTCTCCTCTTCAACTTCTTTCTCAAGCATCTCAAGATTTCTAGGTTCTTCTTCAACAACTTCATCACCCGGGGGAGAGATAACTTCTTTACCACTTCTCAAAGTGATAGCACTAGCATTTTGGCGGGGGTTGATCTCCGGCTGAGAAGGGAGCTTGCCTTTTTCCCGAGCCTCCATCTGATTCACCACTTGAGCTATTTGGCTCACTTGAGTTTCCAAATTTTTGATGCTCGCCTTGGCTTCATCTTAGAATTTTTCACTTTTTCCACACACATGCCCAATCAGTGAATGGCTTGCATCACCTCATCCTTTGTTAGCCCCGAGCTCTCCCCTTGGTCTCGGGGTTTATCTTGGAGCCTTTGGAATTTTTGTTGAGGTGGCCTATATTTTTGTTGAGGGGGCCAATATGGTTGAGGATTTTGGCTCCCTTGAGGGTTTCCATACCGGAGGTTCGGGTTATCGCAATTTCCCGAATTGTACGACCGGTTTTGGTACCCTTGGTAGCCTTGGTGACCTTGGTAGCCTTGGCCACCTTTATACCCTTGGTTGCCTTGGTATCCTTGATTCCCTTGATACCCCATGGCACTCACCTCTTTGATGTAGTCTTCTTGCAAAGTCGGGCAAGTGTCCGTAGGGTGCGCCGAGTAACAAATTTCACATGATTTAACATGTGGCACATTTCTGGGCATTGTCATCAAAGATTTCACCATGGATGCAAGAGCCGAGACTTGATCCTCTAGCTTCTCACTATTGGAAGAGTCACTCGCGGGCATTAGATTTCTCCTTCTCAAATCAGCCCTTGAGCTAAAGTTTCGTGATTCTTCTGCTAGCTCCTCGTACAATTGCATTGCCTCGAATGAAGTTTTTTTCCCGAGGGTGCCACCACAAGAACTTCTAACCAACCTTTGGTTCTCATCAAGAAGGTCATTGTAGAAGTAATACACCAAATCCCCCTCTGAATAACCATGGTAATGGAAACTTGCAAGAAGCTTCTTAAACCTCTCCCAATAGTCGAAGAGAGATTCTTCATGCCCCTGAAGGATGTTGCTTATGTCTTTCTTCAAGGCGGCGGACCTTGAGGCCGGGAAGTACTTGGCTAGAAACTTCGTCTTCATATCAAGCCAACACTTAATGCTCTTGGGCAGTAGGTAGTGGAGCCAATCCCTTGCGCCATCCCTTAGTGTGAACGGTAATGCCTTCAACTTATAAAACTCTTCATCTACTCCATGGTGGATCGTACTACCACACAAGAAGTGAAACTTGGTGAGGTGTTTGTTGGCATTCTCCCCTTGCCTACTAAGGAAGACGGGTAGCATGTTGATGAACCCGGTCTTTAGCTCAAAATGCCCGTTTGGTCCAACCACGGGATACTCGATACACATCGGTTGTTGATCGAGGTTCAGAGCCATGATGTCTCTCAAGAAGGGTTGCCCCAAAGGGATCTCTCTTTGGTGGAGAGGAGGATGGTGAGGTTCCCCTCTCGGATGCTCATCTTCATGCTCGATTTGATGTTCCATTTATCAGGATGTATCCTCAAAATGGCTACTAGGAGGGGTGTTATTCACACTTTCCAAAGAAAGCCTCCTAGCCCATCTCAAATTCAACTCCAACTCGGGGTCGTAGTGTAGGGGTTCTTGTGAAGAGGATCGTGTGCGAACCATACACCAAGAACTCGAACAATACGTCTCAAACCTAAGTGAAAATGGAAAATCAACTAAGAAATCAAAATAAAAAAACTAACAAATATTTACAAATAGCATATAATCACACATAATATGCCCAAACACTTAAAAATAAACGCCTCCTCCCCAGCAGCGGCGCCAAAATTTTGGAGGTCGTGTCGTACCTCTCAAAGTTAATACTTTTAAGCCCTAAATGCTTCCTATCTACAATAAAGTAGATAATGGCAAGTCGGGGTCGTCCATGAGAAGAGGGATCTTTTCAAGTGTTTAAACAAAAATAGGAGAAGAGATACTAGATATTTACATACATAGACATATATATAAAAGCACGTAAACAAGGGGGGGTTGGTTGGTTTGATCCTAAATTATGAAATTGAAATACAACTAGAAAAGCAAGAGAACTATGCTACTCATACAATACAACTAAAGATACGATGTAAATGATAATTAACGGGGCCTTGGGGGCAATCGATTTCCACTTCCAAACTTCATATAGCTCATTGATTCATTCGCTCATTCAATTACATTTATTGTCTATGGGGAATGTATCCTTTCTCATTCAAAGATCAACATTCGTTCCTCCTTAAGAGTAATTTGCAAAGGCGAACAACGACCATTTGCAAACCTCATTGATGATCACCCTAGACAAACAACGACCATAGGGGTATTTCATCAATGGCATTTCACCCAAAGGACCATAGGTTTGATAATAACAAGTCTTCTACCAAAGACATAGTCATTGAACTAAACAAAGTATTCATTAGATTAAACTAAGAACAAACAACATTCAAGGTTCAACCTTTCTTTGCATCTATATGACAAATATGAGAATAAACCACATTAACATACTCATCTAGCAAGGATTACCACACATTATACACAAGAAATTCTAAATCCATGCTCCTGGATTTCCACATCAAATGAGTTAAGAAATTTGCAACTTTCCTAGCACCCTAACATTTCAATCTTACAAACATTTCATATACTCAAACAACCCATGGTATAAATGAGATAAAACACAACATTAATGGCATAATAAATGCTCTCCAATAAATGTTCATAAATGAGCAAATATAGAATCTTGCTACATAATCTTGGAAGCTTCAATCAATTGCTCCCAAAAATTAGATTAGCTACAAGAGTTAATACTAATTAATACTAAACAACCAAACATAATACAAGAGAATTCAAAGATGAAAATGGAATAAACTAGGGTTAAAAAAAGTACCAAAAATGCGGAAGATGAAGAATCAGAATGAGAGGAAAGAGAGTGTTATTTATAGTACAAAGAAGATAAGGTGAAATTATAGCCGCGACTCGCGATGGTCTCGCGACGAGACCATCACGACTCGTGACGGTCTCGCGACGAGACCATCACGACTCGCGACGGTCTCGCGACGAGACCATCACGACTCGCGACGGGTGCCAGAATTTTGTACTGTATCCTTTTCTTCTTTTTGTGGTATATAATCATCTTCATAGCAATTCCTCTCAATTTTCAAGTCTTCAATGGCTACAAAAATGGTCTTCAATGGCCTCTGGTCTTCATGTCTTCGAAGCAAGTCTTCAAAAGTCTTCGAAAGTGTGATCTTCAATGGCCTCCGGTCTTCATTGCCTCTGTTTCTTCCCTTGTCACGCAAAATCCACTTAGAAGAGGTAAAAGAGCATAAAGTTGCTCTTACCCCTCCTAAGAGAATTTCAAGGTAAAACACAAGCTCTCGATAATAAAAGAGCACAAAAGTGACCCAAAATAGTACTAAATTATGCATATAAAATGGACACATCAACCATACACTAAGAACTGGAACAATACGTCTGAAAGCCAAGCAAAAATGGCGAGTTAAAAAGAAATAAAACCAAAAGAAAACTAACAAATATTTACAAATAGCATATAATCACATATAATATGCCCAAACACTTAAAAATAAACGCCTCTTCCCCAACAGCGGTGCCAAAATTTGGGAGGTCGTCGTCGTACCTCTAAAAGTTAATATTTATAATCCTGAATGCTTCCTATCTACAATTAAGTAGTAATGGCAAGCCGGGGTCCTCCACGAAGAAGAGAGGTCTTTTAAAGTGTTTAAACATATAGAGCGGAAAGCATACTAGGCATAGATATATATAGATACATGTAAAAGCCTGTAAACGGGGGTTTGGTTGGTTTTTGGTCCTAAGTTATGATATTGAAAGAAAATTTATCTAATAAAGGAAGTTAAATATGCAAAGCATGCAACAACAACTAAAAGGGAATTAAACCAACAATTAATGGAACCTTGGGCGCAATTGACTTCCACTTCCAAGCCTCTTATCTATCCTTGAACATGCAACCTATATACTACTTTCACTACTTGTTGTGAAGACTAAACCTCTATCCTTCTTAGATAGTAGTTTGCAAGAGTGGGTTCAACATCTCTTGTCAAACCTCACCAATGACTCCCTTAGTCGAAACACGACTAAAAGCATTCCATTGATGGCGTTAAACATGAAGAATCAACAAGCTTTGCAACACTTATAAACGCTACACTGTGTCTAAGAAACTAACCAATCTATGCATTTACACAAGATTTGTCAAGAACGTTCAGTATTCATAGATTTCTCTCATTTGCTACAAGCAACAAACATGACAAAGAGTTCAACATTATCATATTCATCTAGCAATTATCAATCCATCAACACAATCAAAAGTGCTAAATCATACTCTTGTATTTCCTATCAATAAAAGGGTAAATAAACCCATTTCCCCAAACTATAACAAGCATATCATACAAGTACTTCATATAATCAAGCTTTCAAGAACATTAATGACATTAACAACACATTCAATGCTCCATAAATGCAAAATAGTAAGAGTATTAAATAGGCTACAACTTTTTCTTAAGACATGGGCTTGGAATCCTTAGTCAATTTCTCCCAAGAAATAGTTTAGCTAATACAAATGATACTAACCTTCATAGATGAACACATACATAAACAAAGAGGAAAAAGTTGAAGAACCTAGGGTTTGGAGATGAGAGAATTCCGCCAAAGGAAGAAGATGAGAAGTGGGTGGCCAAAAATTCCTTTTACAGTACAAGAGAGAAGAAATAAAAAGTAAAAAGCAAAAGTGTAGCAGGATCCCACCTCGGCGGGAATGGGCTCGCTCGAGCGGACTGCCCATTTTCACCCTTGTGTTGATTCATCTTTTCTTTGTCGCCTTACCTTCAAATCCTCCATTCTTCTTGTCTTCAATCTTCAAAGCTAGTCTTCAAATCTTCAAAGTCTTTAAAAGGTGATCTTTAATGGACTTTGGTCTTCAAGTCTCAATTTTCTTCCTTTGATACATAAAATCCACTTAGAAAAGGTAAAAGAGCGTAAAGTTTCTCTTACCTCTCCTAAGAAAATAACAAAAGAGCACAAAAGTGATCCCAAAAAGTACTAACTTATACACATAAAATGGACACATCATTTTGAGGGGAAGCATTTGGTATCGCATCCTCTTCGCTGAAAGTAATCGCTTCATCCGAGTGGGATCTTTTGTCAACATGTTCTTGTGGGGGAGAATATCGTTCCCTAGCTTTCCAAGCATTGTTGGACAAAAATTATGTAGATCCCTCTATAGACAAGATTACTGTTTCAGGCAGTTCATCACCCCCCGCCTTCTATGTAGTCAATTTGTGTGGTCATCTTTTGATTTTTTGGCAATGTAGACAATATCCCCTGATTTCTTCCTGGGTTCATTTTTTTTTTTGCTATTTTTGCCATACTGGCTCCCCCCCCCCCTCCTTCTTGTATCGATTTATGAGGTAATTCCTCATGTTTTCTTCAATTTGTCTTCTTAGGTCTCTACAGTACTTCATATCATGTCCATGGTCCCTGTGGAAAGCACAATAATATTCCCTGGATCATATTTCTGGTGGTGCTAGCATGGGTGCTGGTTCTCAAAATAGATCCTTGTGATCTTCTCATATCTCTTTCCTTGGACTTGTCATGCATGTTTCCCAAAATGGCACAATCTACTAACTTGGTTCTGTTGCTTTGAAAGGAAAGCTTCCATTTCCCTTCTTCATAAATCCCTTCTTTGAATCTTCTATCATTTGCTTCTCACCTCGTTCCCGCTCTATCTTGCAATTGTTCCATTCTTCCATTCGCACATGATGCTCAATAATTTTTGTGGCTCCCTCAGGTTCTCAGGAATATTCTTCATCAGTTCATTGTAGAACTCTCATGAACGCATGCCTCCTATGAATGCCCCCAAAGAAAACTGGAAAGACAAGTCATGAACCTATAATCTTTCCATAACGAAGCAATTATGATATCCTGCTAGGTCTTCGTCACTTCGCTGGGCTATGTTATTAAGATATGCGATCGTCTTGGTGAACTTTTCCTTTTTGTAGAAACAACCCATGAACAAGTCTGACAGTTGTGCCCAAGATTTGATACTCCCATTTGGAAGTTTTTCGTACCAAGTGATCGTCATTCCTGACAAAAATATAGGAACTGCCTTGCACACTAATTCTATGTTCGCATCACGAAACCTCATGATATTCATGTATGAGTGCAAAAACACCTTTTGGCTTGTTGTATCGTCGTATATTTTAACATGAAAAGGAAGTTTAAAGTCCTTTGTCATTTTAAAATCATGCAAGTGTGGAGCTAGAGGCAATTTATCTGTGTCATTTTCCACGACAATGTCACGCAATTCTTCTTCATTGTTAAGTTTTTATGCCCATGATTTACCCTTTTCTAGTCTTTTAGGCTTTTGCTTTAGCGTATTGAGGAATTGATCAAATAGGCTTTCTCTGTTGGCTTCCAGGAATGCCGCGAACGTCATATTTTCCTTATCATGGTTATTGTTCGGAGACTCTGCTTCCTCCTCTATTTCCTCTTTTGTTTCCTCCTTGTTGTGCTCTTTTTCCGTACTTGGGGTGTGTTCCTGATGATGATGCAATTCTCTATCACGTCCTAGTGTTAATTCGTGTGACTGATGGTTATGGATCCTTTCAGTCCTTGGGAACACAATTTTTCACCTAAATGACCAAAAAATGAAAAGAAAATTTTTTATCCCCACAGACGGTGCCAAATGATTCGCGAGATCACTCACAGAATTTCCTCTCCAAGAGCTTCTTTTACCTGCAAGGCTTATCTTGGAAGTGACTCTGGTAGAAAGGCTCCGGCGATCAAGTCAATATTCTCCTTGTAGAACTGGAATTTCAAGAGATGGTAACCCTCACCTTAGCTCCTTCAGAGCATCCTATATTTATAGATTGACATCCTTAGAAGTTCCTTAGTTTCTAGGAGTTAGGATCGTGGGAGTGCCATGATCCCACGTTATTTCTTTGGGTTATTCGCGTTCGTTACCTAAATAGTGTTATTTGGCCCCACGTATTCTGGCACGAATGGAAGCTCTGCCCTTTTTTGCTCTTCACTTTGGGCTGAATACACTTACCTTTCTGTGATATAACAATGTGTTGGGTCTAGCATTCATTGTCCTTTTGATTGCTGGGCCACATATACACCAGATGGAATCTAGGATAAAAGTCATTAAGTGGTCATTTTATGCAAATACCCCCCAAGACTAGTTAATCATAGTTTTAATCTCTTTGCTTGCATGCCTAGTAGTTTGTTAGACACCCCCCCCCAACTGCCTATTTAAAGCACTAGTTATTCCCACTAGTAGAGGGAGGGGCCATTCAAGGTGATTCTATCGGACTAGAGAAGACACTTTTAAAGTTTATTCTCTGGTTGTGGCATTAATCATGTTCAATTAAAGGCAGTTCCGAGAACTGCCTTTAAAAATAGTGATTATAGGCCGGTGGAACCGCCTCTAATCAGTAGTTTATAATTTCCTTTAATTTTATGTTCAAACTGCCTTAATATGGTTCCTCACTCGGAACTGGGTGACTTTCAGGGAACGTGGTGAACGCGTTCCAAACTCATAACGTTAATAGGTTCCTCACATGGAAGCCATAATCGGCTCTCATTGTATGCATGGTTCTCTGATCTTGTGCACTTTCTGGGCCGCCTCTATAATTTTGCTGGCTATTTTATTTTTTTGGTATTTCTCAGTTCTGAGTTCAGAAATCCATTCGTCCTAATGCTTTCTGAAGGGTCAATATTTTGTTACGAATTCAGAAGAATATTTGGCCTCAATGGTACAAAAATATTTCATTGAATTTTGCAGCTCAAAATAGGCCTTAATCAATAGCCACAAATGTAATCAAATACACGCAATTATTATAATTTCTAACAAAAATCTATAAAAAATGCTAACTAAGAAATAATCTATAGATTGGAATATAAAAGCAATCAAATTCTATTCCAAACATTTACATCACACTAATTTACCAAGGTAGGGTTCCCAAGAGAATGTGGGCAATTGAGAATGAGATGCCTAGCCAAACAATTCCTAGCAGTGTTAATGTCTTGTTTCGAATAGGGCCTTGTTGCCTTTGGCATTACCTGTTTGTATAGCGAGCTAATTGGGAATATTATTATTGACATTGAGAAACTACTAATGTCTATTACAACCAAATGTAAAATTAGTTAATCACTCATCTTTCTGTGAGATAACATTGAGCAGTGAGATAACATTGGGCTAGGCCTAGCGTTTGTTGTCCTTTTGAACGTTGGGCCACATATACACTAGATAGAATCTGGGATCAAAGTCATTAAGCGGTCATGTTACACAAATACCCCCGAAGACTAGTTAATCATAGTTTTAATGCCTTTGCTTGCATTCCTATCAGTTTATTAGACACAACTTCCACCCCCTCCCTCAATTGCCTATTTAAAGCACTAGCAATTCCCACTAGTGGAGGGATGGGCCATTCAAGTCGGTTCTATTGGACTAGAGAAGACACTTTTAAAGTACCTTCTCTGGTTGTGCCTTTAATCGCATTCAATTAAAGGCGGTTCCGAGAACCGCCTTTAAAAATAGTGATTATAGGCGATTATGAACCTCCTGTAAAAGGCCGGTGGAACTACCTTTAATAGGTTTCAAAATCGGAACCTACACCCGCTTCCTCAGCCCTGGTGTTTGTTCCGAACTTGGAATCGAAATTGGAGGCCGTTTAAAACTACCTTAATATCATGTTCAAACTGCATTTATATGTTTCCTCACTCGCAATTAGGTGACTTTGAGTGGACTTGGTGACGTGTTCCAAACTCATAACGTAAATAGGTTTCTCACTTGGAAACCATAATCGATTCTTATTGTATGCATGGTTCCCTGATCGTGTGCACTTTTTGGGCTGCCTCTATAATTTCACTAGCTATTTTGTTTATTGGTATTTCTTAGTTCCGAGTTCGAAAACCTATTCGTCCTAATGCTTTCTGAAGGGTTGATTTTTTGTTATGAGTTCGGAAGAATATTCGGCCCTAATGGTAAAAAAAATCATTGAATTTTGTGGCTCAAAATAGGCCTCAATCAACAGCCACAAATATAATCAAATACACGCAATTGTTCTTGCTAACAAAAATCTATAGAAAATGTTAACTAAGCAATAATCTATCGATAGGAATAGAAATCTATAAAATTCTATTCCAAGCCTTTACATCACACTAATTTACCAAGTTAGGGTTCCCAAGAGGATGTGAGCAATTGAGAATGAGATGCCTAGCCAAACAATTTCTAGCGGTGTTGATGTCTTGTTTTGAATAGGGCCTTGTTGCCTTTGGAATAACCTGTTTGTTTAGCGAGTTAGTCGTGAATATTATTATTGGCATTGAGAAACTAATAATGTCTATTACAACCAAATGTACAATTACCTTGTCAATCTCAAGTAAATACAAGTTCGCGCCATCTATGCACTCTATTGTGTACAACATTACGTAATAGCCGCACTCCCAATTTTGCACTTGTTTCTTGTACTTTTTTTAAACATGATGAATATGGTAACGTATAGAAACACATAAATAAATCTCGTTAAAGAAAAGAAGCAATTTATGCATATTGTACCTTGATTTCGACCACCTAAAAATTGCTCTCGCCGTCTTCACTAGTGTCCTTCATAGCGAACTCCAAAATCTTGACAAATGTGTCCGATGGTTATAAGTGTAATGGATCCATCCAACACACACGCTTTTTTTCCGGAACAATGATGTTCAAAGGCTAATAATTCCTATACAAAAAAAAGAATATAATGTGTATTAAAATGTGTAAATTCTTTTGCAAAGACAATGAAGATCGTAGCTATAACCTTTCAATGTAGGGCGTAATGCACAATTTCTTATCATTTCCCCCAATATTTTTTCAAATGTAGTCAATTCTCTCTTGGGTTATACAACCAATCTCATGAGTCATCACCGAGCACATGTATCCGACCCACTCCTTTTGATTGTACATGAAATACGTGTACTTTGAAATTATGAATTATTTTGCATTAGTTGTAAAATATTGGGGAAAATTAAATAGTAAACATGAACATAATATGTAAATATATATTTGACTCACAAGATGTACATGGACATTATCGTCGGATTAACTTGCTCACATTTCCACAGGTCCTCGAAATCACTCCACATCGCGATAATGTCTCTCCTGGTACCAAATATGCAATTGTTTCCCATGAATGACTAAGTGGAGTTGCGTTAATGTGGTTGAAACCAGTTGCATAGCACTTTTATGAAGTTTGGTGCATCATTCGACACTTGTGCCTTCGGAACCGGTTGTCTAATTTTGTTCGGTGTTGTTTGAAACGGTTTTGGTGTCTTTTGGACCGGTTTGGATGTAGTGTAGACCGGTTCAGGTGAATTTTTGACCGCCTTTGGTGTACTTTGGTCCACTTTCGGCGTTGTCAGCCATTTGACTTTCAAACGGTGATCCTTTATAGGATCAGCATATACTAGTTGACGCGGCCACAAAAGAAACATGTCGCAAGCGGGACCAACATTCTTGTATTCTCCATCCGGAAATGGCAATGGGGTAACGATCACCAATGCGTTCTCCGAAGAGACTATTTACAAACCTTCTGGAATTTGTACGCTATGATGATGTTTCATTAACTCATGCAAAATTCCATCAGCTACATGGAGTGATCTATTAACTATACATTGATCTATGTATAGCTCGCACATATGTGAATCGTAATCAACATTAACTACATTTCTTAAATTTGATAAATAATTTGAATCAATGATTTGATAAATGTTAAATGTTTACCTGTTTATCACAAGCGGGGATGGCCTTGTTGTGGTTGTCGACTTTGTTTGCTGGAGTTTCAATGATTACCTCTCGATTGACCTCAAAATCTTTTTGTGAATGGTGCAATCCTCTTGATGGCGTTGTCCAATTGGCTGTCAAACCATTCGAGAGGTACCATTCGAGAGGTACCCATTCGAGAGGTGAAGTTCAAGGTGGAGGGGTTCCATTGGATAGCTTCGAGAGGTACCCATTCAAGGGGTGAACTTTCAGGTGGAGGAGTTCCATTGGATGGGTTCGAGAGGTACCAATTCCAGAGGTGCCATTCCGAGAGGTGAACTTTCAGGTGGAGGGGTTCGATTGGATAGGTTCGAGCGGTACCCATTCAAGATGTACTCATTCGAGATGTGAAGTTTCAGGTGGAGGGGTTCGACTGTGAAGTTTCAGGTGGAGGGGTTCGATTGGATGGGTTTGAGAGGTGGCCATTTGAGAGGTTCCCACTCCAGAGGTACCCATTCGAGCGGTGAAGGTTCAGATGGTGAGATTCTATTGGATCCATTCGAGAGGTACCCATTCGAGAGGTGAAGTTTCAGGTGGAGGGGTTCGATTGGATGGGTTCGAGAGGTACCATTCCAAGAGGTGAACTCTCAGGTGGAGGGGTTCGATTGGATGGGTTCGAGCAGTACCCATTCGAGATGTACCTATTCGAGATGTGAACTTTCAGGTGGAGGGGTTCGACTGGATGGGTTTGAGAGGTGGCCATTCGAGAGGTACACACTTTAGAGGTGAAGTTTTAGGTGGAGGGGTTCGATAGGATGGGTTCGAGAGGTACCACTCGAGAGGTACCCATTCGAGATGTGAACTTCTAGGTGGAGGGGTTCGAGAGGTGGCCGTTTGAGAGGTACACACTCTAGAGGTAATGTTTCAGGTGGAGGGGTTCAATTGGAGGGGTTCGAGAGGTACCACTCGAGAGGTACCCATTCGAGATGTGAACTTCCATGTGGATGGGTTCGATAGGATGGGTTCGAGAGGTGCGCATTCGAGAGCAATTGTACCTTGCGTCCACACCATTCGAGGCATCATTCCATCATTCGAGGCTTCAAGCTGCTATGGTTTAATACCCATGATCTGGCCTTATCTTTTAACGGGTCATTTAACCTAGCCACCTTGAACCAGGTTGGAACCCTAGGGAGCCTCTGCCCCGTATCTTCTTTCTCGGGTTGAATGGCCCAACGGCGCCCTAAAACAGGTCGAGCGCCCAGATTTAAGTCCTCACCTAGAACGCATTTTTCTGACGCCGGTGAGTTGCTAGAAACTGGGCAAAATTCAAAGAATCCACCAATTATGAAAAAATCTGCTCCTCCATTCGTCTTGATCTGGGCATTCTCATGAAATTGAAAAACAAGGACAACACATTGGGTATACCATCATTGATGATTCCGATAAAAAAAATAATCCACCATGGTCGGCCGCCGAACGGCTCAATTCAACACATAGCAAAACTTCTCCTAACGTTCATCTTGAACCTGACTAGCCCCAAAGCATGAGCCTCATCCAACAATAACATTCCAACACCCAAAATCAAGAATTTCACTTCTCTAACCTACTATGGAACCTTCACCACTCGAATCCGTACCTAGGCCCGTCAAATGGGTTGGGTCACCCGTTGGATAACCGTTACCCATATACTAATTTCACTTATTGGATAAGACTTATTGGATAATGACCCATTGGGTTAATGGATATAATTGGGTTGTAGTTATTGGGTTTAGTTGGGTTGGATAATTGGTTATCCATTGGATAATTTTGGGTGGGTTGAGTTGGGTTGGATAACGGGTGACCCGTGGATAATTTCATATCATAAGATAACAAAATTTTCACAAATTTGATTACGAATAATTTAATTTTTCCCTAACACATATAATCAACTTAGAAACGATCAAATTTTCGATTCATCATATTTGTCGATTTCGGTTCATGTTTTAATCAATTTTAATTTGAACCAATTAAAATTTGATAAATGATCTTGACGAAAGAAGTAGAAGTAGTATTTAAGAAACTTTTACTAAATTTGAAAATTCTCGAAATATGAAGATTTTTAAAAATATTTTCTTTTATTGAACATAAGAAAATAATAAATGAAATTCCTACATTTGGCCACTCGAATAAATATTTCTTTTTTTTGTAGTTATGTACACGATTCAGCCTACATCAAAGAATGATTACGGTTAATCGTAATTTTTCACCCCAGGTAAAATGTTACGTGGCTTATCCATTTAAAGTTTAAATGGTTGAAAACACCAATTATCCATTGAGTATATAATGAATTATCCATTGAGTATATACTGAATTATCCATTGAGTATATACTAATTATCCATTGGGTCTATACAAATTATCCATTGGGTCTATACTAATTATCCATTGGGTCGAACTAAATGACCAATTGGGTATATGTCATTTATTTGGGTGAAACGTGAATTACCCATCAAGTCCGCGTTCTTTCTCAGTTCTCACTTTCCAGACTGCGTTTTGTTTCATCAGTCCGTGTTTTGTTCATCAATGAGTCTGCATTTTGTTCATCAATCAGTCTGCATTTTGTTCATATTCGAGTTCATAATATTATATTATGTAATATATTATTAAGTACATTATATTATATTATATTTAATAAAAAAAATATAATATGTTGGCTTTGTAAACTCGACGAAACTAACGAACAATATTACTTGGGATCGAGCTCGAGCTCAAATACTGTACGAACTCGAATATTGTACGAACTCAAATACTGTACGAGATTGAACTCGAATACTGTACAAACTCAAATAGTGTACGAGATTGAGCTCGAATACTGTACGAGATTGAGCTCGAATACTGTACAAACTCGAATACTGTACGAGATTGAACTCGAATACTGTATGAATTCGAATACTGTACAAACTCAAATGCTGTACGAACTCGAATACTGTACGAAATTGAGCTTGAATACTGTATGAACTTGATGACTGTACGAGATTGAGCTCGAATACTGTACGAGATTGAGCTCGAATACTGTACGAACTCGAATACTCTATGAACTCGAATACTGTACGAGATTAAGCTCGAATACTGTATGAACTCAAATACTGTACGAGATTGAGCTCGAATACTGTACGAGATTGAACTCGAATACTGTACGAACTCGAATACTGTACGAAATTGAACTCAAATATTGTACAAACTCGAATACTGTACGAGATTGAGTGCGAATTTTGTACGAACTCGAATACTGTACGAGATTGAGTTCGAATACTATACGAGATCGAATACTGTACGAATTCGAATATTGTACGAGATTGAGCTTGAATAATTTGTGAATTATAATTTGTATAATTTGTGAATTATAGTGAATATTTATATTAAATATTACACATGCATTTATTTGGGTAATTTTGGATATTTATTGGGTATTTGTTACGTTCTTATTGAATTAACATAATATGGGACCCATGGAGATCAAAATTTTCCATTAACACAATTATTTTCATCCCGCTCAATCCCAAAAACTAATGAGCATTTAAATCCTGATCTCATTGGATAATGACAACTTGTAACCCAAATCGATAGAAAATGTTTAATGATAACTTATTGGGTTAATTATATAATGATTTGTTGAATAATGACTTATTGGATAATATATTTTAACCCATTGGATCATATGAATATCTCATGGGTTATCCAATGGGTTATCCATTTAATGACCCAACCCATTATGACCCATTTAATAAATGGGTTAATTGAATAATGACCCATTAGATAATGATCTATTGGGTTTGAATAACGGGTTTATCCAATTAACCCATTTGACGGGCCTATCCGTACCTCCCGAACCTTCCGCTCCAACCAACTACCTTTCGAACTTCCACTATAACATTCACATCTCGAATCCTTACCTCTCGAACCCCTCCACTTAACCTGAACCCCTTGTCATCTCCACACTTCAATTACATGTATAATTGGTACATTTATAGCTTAAATTACAGCTCTTTTAATATTCCTATAAAATTTCTATAATTTGTTATCAAGCTCTGTGCAGTGTAGCCAAACTAGTTACCTGAATTCCCTTCACGTGTACAACTGCAATTTACAAACCAGAACGCTTACTTATACTCTAATTACGCACGACCTTTCAATTGTGGGTGATTCATTTAGAGTGTTGCAAAAGCAAGCAGTGCCAATGTCAATGGGGCACAGTATATTAACAAAGACTTCATGGTTGGCTTTAAGAATTTCAAGCACTTAACAGGATAAGTTTCAAAAGGACCAAGCCTTCAACATGCCTACATGCTTTGTCTTCATCAATAGGGGAAAAGAAACAAGAAGATTCAGTTTTGATTAACTTGTACTCTATGACCATGATCAGTCATCCACCACACAAGAAGTTAGAAACTGAAACCATCATATAATGCATGTGTCGAACCATTTTTTATAAGCTGCATACTTCTATTGTATATTATCAACCAAAAGTTTCATTAAAGCTTTGATGAACTTAATCGTGCATACACTTTTGTTACAAGAAAACAGGCAAAAGCACAAAGCCCAAATATGATTCTACATGGAACATTTCACAGTGGTCAAGGGCTAGAAAACTATTTCGACCTCTTGTGACGCTTGTACTCAAGGCTGCAATAAAAATCGAACTTCCAATCTGAATTACAAGGTATAAGCAGGAGAAAATGAGTGGGGTAGACAGGTTGCACATTGATAGCAACTATAATTATACATCTTAAAAGGACTAAAATGTGTCATGTAACTAAGGGAGTATACAGGAGAGTAACAAAGGAGCAGTAAAATTTAAGTCCATGAAAAGTACATGTTCAAGGTAAGTACTGTTTCAAGTATTACCTATTTACCACTCACATAGTCGAGAAGAAGCTTATCAAGCTCAAAATGCCGGCAAATATATTTCTGCATCACAGAGAAAATACTTGAATATTTTCCAACCAAGCAATACAAGAATTCTGCCAGTCTTCCTTGACAAGTATAATTTTGAAATGGGCAGTGTGATAAAACAATGCTAGAAGCTCCTTTTGTAACAAATTTGTAAGAATGAGAAGCCTATAAGTATAAATGCAAAAATGAATTGAAAAGGAGGTCAAAACATAAAGCCTGGTCTCCAACCAAACTGAAAATTAAAATTTAGAAGAGGTTCTTATCCATGTTTAAGCACCAGACTGTTCCATAGTGGAATTGTCAAGGACAGCTGGCTAGGGAGTAGTGAGTGTAAAAAGACAAGCTAAAGAGGACTGCAAAGTCCAAATCTTGATTTGGCATGCTATGCATGATTGGGGACAATTCAGAAACTTTTAAAACTTACATGAGTAGTTTGTTTGTTTTTTAGGGTCTATAGAGAGGCAATAGTGTGAGTTAATGTTTTTGGTAATTTCAAATTGAGATGTCAAGGTTTTTTAAATAAATTTGCTGCCCCACAGAAATTACCTCGAGTCTATAATATTTATTTTTTGGTCTCTGTTTAATATAGCTAAGTGTTACCCATTTGCTATTACATGCTGATAGGATGTCCATTCCTTAGTTAAGTGGAGGAATTTAGAAGCCAGTAAATGTGAACATCTTTCAGAAGTCTTCTAAGTTGAGCTCAAGAAAAGACGACTTTGGGTTTCCTGTTACATTTACTGTGTCATCCAGAAAATATGTTAATCCTAACGGATAAAAATTGGCACAAGAACTGTTAAGAAAAATGTAACAGGAAATCCAAAGCACATTTAGGCATATAGCTCAAAATATAACACTTGCTTGAAAATCCATGGCAAAGAAGTATTTTATTTATTACGGAAAATGATTACAGGGACAGGGCTGAATAACTACAATAATGGGAACATCTACAAGCAGTGAAGGAAGCCATGAAGAATAAATGACCAGATTAATCCCCAGGTAACTTTAAAAAGTAAGTTGAACCAACTGCAAATCAATAAACGGAACAAGATTACCTTTGCATGGGAAGATGCAAAGAGATTAGCTCCCAATTCCACCTCTGAGAGGCAAGAAACCTCTATTCCATTCTCGAACAATATATAGGCTGGAAGCTGGTTGAAGCTACCTATGAAAAATCGAATAGAATAGATATTGCAGCTTTCATGGGGACATATGGAAAAGAACCAAGCATCTATATTTACTTGTCAGAGATTTCAGGGAATGCTTGTTTTTTATGTTTTGAAACGATATTTTACTTAAGCTGAAGCAACTGGGGTATCAGAAAGTAGTTAAATAAATCCTACCGAGAGAAATTCCAAACTTCTCAGCAGCATTCGGAAAGAGCCCCAGATCAACTGACCCAAAGGACAGATTTTTGTTTGAATATCTGTTAAATAAAATATGTATAATCCTCAGAAATAAGTTCAATTAATGGTTGAGTTTATTACATTTTCTATACTAGCACAGTAGCACAGGACCCATAAGAGTAGAAATATAGCATTCAGAAACCATGTCATAAAGCACTGATACATTATAGTCATGGGCTTGAAATGCGGGAAAGATTACATTTTGGATAACTTATAAACTACTTGCAGAACCTGAGCAACAAAAACCTGCATATAGATTGACAAATACAGAAGAAATTGAGGTCCCCTGTACTTCTTTAAGTTACATGTTTGTTAAGGATAAAACTTGTACTCCCTCCCCCCATCAGAATTGGCATAATATGACTTTTGGAGTCTACTTCATCAAATTTTTTACTGATATATTTATATATGCGAGTCAAAGAATTCTGACAAAATAAGAATATGAAAATATGTTATGACGAATTCACAACATATTACATGATAATAGTTTTACATATATAATAATATAATAAAATGATCGAACTTGGCTGTGGATGACTCCAAAGAGTCAATCATGCATTTTGATGGGATTGGGGTAGCATATAATTTAAGCAGGAACCCAAAATGCTGACTCTTCCATGAAGCAAATTTAGAATATGAGTATCTAATATAAACTTTATAAGAGTCCAATACCATCCATGATGAGTGAACATCGGTTGTTCAGTTGAACAGCCATAATCATGACAGTAACTGAGCTACTTAATAACTGCATATAGATTGACAAATACAGAAAAACAAAATTGTGGTCCTCTGAACTTCATTAAATTACTTGTTTTTTAAGGATAAACCTTGTACTTCCTCCATCCCAAAAATAACTTCCTACTTTCCTTTTTAATCTGTCCCACAGATAACTTCCTATTTGTAAATTTTCCATATATAGTCATTCAATCTACTTAATTTACCCCATTAAACCATCCAAATTTACCATTATTTGCTACTTTTTGACACTATTCATGACATCCCTCATGCAAAAGCTTACGAAAGCTGATTTTTTACATCAAAAGATGCTGCCACATCAGGTTGCAAAAAAAATGAGCCAAAAGCAAAGAGGATGTTAATTGTGGTACGGGGGGAGTTTATTATAGCAGGAACCCAAAATGGTGACTCTTCCATAAGAGTAAATTCAAAATATGAGTATCTATTAAGAAATTTATCAGTCTGATACCATCCAGGAAGAGTGAACATCGGTTGTTCAGTTGAACAGCCATAATCATGACAGTATAATATCACATTAACAGCCTACGGACTTAGCCTAATATAAATAAAAGAAGCACTCACGTTATTGAGAGTTCTGGAAAGAATGAACTAGTTACCACGCAAGAAGACATGGACAAAGCCCGGAATTCAACCTGTCAGAGTTTATATTAGAGAAACAATAGCAGAACCATATTTGTTTCATGCCTTAGCAAATGCATTACAAATTTAGATAAAAAGTAAAAACAATGAACCAACCAACCAGCCAGAATCTTGACGTGTTCCCTTCAGTGAGTAAGGTCTCTAACTGTAACGGTGTTAGAGGATGTAAATCACCTATACAAGTTAAGGATAAAAAAATCAACTAAGATACAGAGAGAGAATTCAATTTCATCATACTTCCTTAATTATGCACCAGCAGTAACAGCTGATATGCATGAGTAATCAAATCATGAATAAAGGCTATACAAAGAAGTCAAAACAAGAAAAGGTCACCATACCTAGATCTTCACAAGGAGGCTGTTGTGTGGAGATATAAATAACTGCAAGGGAAAAAAAGAAAACCCGAGGTTACATTGAGGATTTGAGATTATACTCCTCACTGGAAATGTTTGTTAAGTATAGGCAGCATATTTATTTGCCATAATATACGTGTTGTGGATTTCAAATAGGATGGATTTCAAATAGGAAGATATAATCATATAGCACAGACTGATAAACACACAACTGAATAGAAATTTAGAGAGAGAGAAAGGAATGTTGAAGTATGCCAAGACCGGAAACAAACATTCAGAGCTTGATTTGCATTAGTAGGGTGAGCAGTATTACAACGTTGCACCCATCAGTTGAATTCTAATCATCTTCATGAAGTTAATAAATAATTCCTACCGAAAAATCCCAAGGTATACCAGAGAGCTAAGTGATAGTCCATGATAAAAGCAAGGCCAGCAAGGAAAATCTGGGAAAAGAGAGAATAGGTAACATATTAAAAATATATCCTATAAAAATGAGAGAACAAATTCAAGTAGTCAGAGCTAGTAAATTGTTTGAACTAACTTGACCAGAGTTATGTAAACAGTTCATCCTAGAAGAATTCTAGTTGCAATAAGAAGAAAAGTTCATTCATCTCAATTATCTTCTTAATGTACACGTCCACATAGACACCGATCAGTATCGCACAACATTATATCCAGGGCAGTTATCTCAATATGGAATGACTGAACTCTTTCCTAAAATGTTTGATAGAAACACTACTCCCTCCATTCAACGTGAGGAATCTTGTTTCTCGATTATATTTTTACTCTCACACGAACAGTCCTGTTTAAGACTTTAGCTATCATATCCTTGCTTATATTTAAAAATGTGGTTCACAATTGTGTACCTGAAACTAAACTAACTTAGCGAATATATCACCTTGGCAAAGAACAGGGTGTTGGAAATGAGACCCTCCCATGTTTCTTCTCTGACAAACTGACAAATTTGTAGGAGAAGAAAAAACACTACATTAACAGAATATGTAGGTAATAATAACATATCTAGTGACAAAATTTTGGTTGCAGTTTTACGAATCAACTTTTCATAAATTCATTTACAAACTAGAGGGGTAAAAAGGCAAACCTTGACAACAGTCAAAAGGCAAAATGCAATCACTGCTTGAATTTCCTGCTCAAGGGAAATGACTAAAAAAACTTAAGCATGAAACTCATAAATAATTTATTAGTGTACGAATCGGGTGAAATGCTGGTGAAACTAGCGCCATACACGGGTGAAGAGAGTGGCGGCGCGTGAAGGGGAGAGAACGCGTGAAGCGGAGCAGCGAATAGGGATGTAAGAGAAGAAGACAAGAAAGTGGAACAGATAGTAAGGCTCCGACACCGTTTTGTTCCATATTCTCACGGCAAAGTCTATGAGATCCCCATCCCTCTCTACGCTGCTGCTGCTGCTGCTCTGAGTCCTCTTCGTCGACATTGTTTGTTCAGTCCAGCGATCAACTATCTCAATCCTCAGATGAAGAGATTCAAGGATTCAAATTAGGTGCGGTAAATGGGCGGGTGGGTGGGAATTAGGGTCCAGTAAAAAAGGCATATCTATTTTAGAGCACTGACGGGTACTCCAACTGTCCAACAATTCTCCAAAATGCAATCACCGCTTGAATCTCCAAATTTTGATGAAAACTCATATTCCAGTTTTTTTTTTTTTTTTTGTTTCAAACTCTATCGGATTCTCTATTTTGCATCTTTGTGTATAATAAAACAACAATAATTTTTTATTTAATAACACAATGATAAATAGTTTAATCACTACAAAATGAGAAAGTGTTTTATTAGACCGACTATCTGTTAGACCAATCATGAAAAACCTTATTTCAATAACTTTTATGATCAAGGTATAATTATATATACATTATGCTATATTTTAAAAGTGTTTAGAATTTATAGTAATCTTGTTGTAATAAATAAAAAAAAATATTATATCACCCCATTAGTTGCGTGAATTATAAAATGATCATGTCTAACGGTTAATCGGTATAAAACAAAATTTTGTGCTACAAAATACAATATAAATAAATATATTTATTTTAAAGAAACTTAAATAATGACTATTTTCAAAATTTAATTAATATATTCCTATTCTTATTTAAGAGTCCGTCTCTTGAAAGATGGTCTTTCCATAAGTTATGGAAAGACCGGGGACTACATTGCAATTTTAGGACAATAGCAATGAAATATTTGCGGGTCACAATATGGTATAATCGGGTTGAATTCGGGTCATAACAATCCACTCGCATATATAAGCTAAAACTCATCCTTTCATTATTCCCCAAATCCTTGCTCTGCTCTGCTCGCAATTTTTCCCCAAACCCCATCTACTCTGCTCTACTAGCCTGAATTCATCGTCGATTTGCCTCATGAATTTAGGCGATTTGCCGATTCAAAAAACGTTGTCGATCTGCCTCATGAATTCAGGCGAGGTAATTATACAAATATTTATAACCAGAATTGTATGATTTTTATTTGAGATTTAAATTTTGAAGTGCAATATAATCGTAATGTTTTATTAATTTAATTTAATCTTGTTCTTTAGATGATCGAAACTGAAGAAGAAATCGAAGAACATCTTGTTGTTGCTGCTATTATGCCTACTGAGTGTATGTCTCCCTTTTAATCCATATAGAATTAAAAACTGAATGTTGCACATACACAATGATACCTTTTAAATCATAAGTAGTATGTTTTTTGTTGAACAAATATGAAGTTCTTCTGTTCATGAAATCGAAGAACATCTTGTTGTTTCTGCTGTTATGCCTACTGAGTGTATGTCTCCCTTTTAATCCATACAGAATTAGATACATTAAAATCTGAATGTTGCACATACACGGTGATACCTTTTAAATCATAAGTAGTATGTTTTTGTTGAACAAATATGAAGTTCTTCTGTTCATGAAATCGAAGAACCACTTCTTGTTGTTGCTGTTATGCCTACTGAGTGTATGTCTCCCTTTTAATCCATACAGAATTAGATTCATTAAAAACTGAATGTTGGACATACGCAGTGATACCTTTTAAATCATAAGTAGTATGTTTTTGTTGAACAAATATGAAGTTCTTCTGTTCATGAAATCGAAGAACAACTTCTTGTTGCTGTTGTTATGCCTAGTGAATGTATGTCTCCCTTTTAATACATACAGAATTAGATTCATTAAAAATGAATGTTGCACATACACAGTGATACCTTTTAAATCATAAGTAGTATGTTTTTGTTGAACAAATATGAAATTCTTCTGTTCATGAAATCGAAGAACAACTTCTTGTTGCTAACATATTGTTGTTAGCTGAATCCCAATTTCATTATAGTGTTTTAAGACTAAAAGTCCAAGTTTTAATATAAAGCTTTAGTGTTTATACATATTTAAGAGTCTTGGATCGGAGAAGAAAAACCAAAAAGAAAAGTTAAATGAAATTACGAATGAGTAACTCTATATTTGTAATATATAAAACCTATATGATTTAAATTATATATCAAGTGTTTTAGTCTGAAACTCTAATGTTTTATTTGAAATTACTGCAGTGTATGACTATCTACCAAACTTAGCTGAAATTGACGTAGCTGGATGCTTTGATGAGCTTCAAGCAAGAACGTTGCAAGAATTGAAGGACCTATACAAACGGCATGCTAACAAATTAGGATTCAACTACAAAAAAACCACACAAAGGAAGAACAATGAAGAAGTTGTTACTAAAAAGTACTTTTCATGTTCATGTCAAGGGAAAACTTGAGAGAAAAAAAGCAACATCAACCCCACCAATGCCAATCTTTGATGGATCAAACCAATCAACCTCGAGAAGGAGAAAAACAAAGGAATTTTCTGTAACTAGAACAGGTTGTAAGGCTGAAATACGAATCAAGTTGGTGGAAAACCTTTATAAAGTGATGCACCATATCTTGCAGCACAACCATGACTTTACAAGACCAGCTTGGTAATATCTACAACGTGGTGAGAGAAAAATCAAAACTGAGAAGGCCAAGATCATAGAGGGGATGGAAGCCACTGGATTAAAGCCATCAATTGGCTTCAATTACTTGGTCCATGAAACTGCAGGTGAAGAGAATTTAGGGCATACTATGAGGGACCATATAAACTACATTGGAAGGCTGAGAATGAAGGTGATTGAAGGTGGGGATGCACAAACTGTTATAGAGCAGCTTCAATAAAATAATGAAGAAGATGCAGATTTTTTCTTTCAAGTGAAGATGGATGATGAAAGCAGGTTATCAGCCTTATTTTGGAGGGACTCGATGATGAAGGGGGATTGTTTGAAGATGTATTAGTGTTCGACACAACTTTTAGAACAAATAAATACAACCTAATATGTGCTCCATTTGTGGGCATCAACAACCATTGGAAGAACGCCATGCTTTCATATCTGATGAAAAGGCACCAACGTTTGAATGGTTGCTTGAAACCTTCGTAAAATGCATGGGAGGGGACCATATTAACTTATCAAGACCAAGAAGTGGCGACTGCAATAGAAAAGGTATTGTTTACCTTACAAATCCTAATGTTTTAATAAACAATTAATGTTTCTTTATAAACAATTACTATTTTAATATATGACTCATGTGTTTCAACATTACATACTAGAACAAGTTTTACCAACAACAAGACACCGACTATGTATATGGAACCTTCAGCAAAATGCTTGTACGCACTATGGAGAATTGAAGAAAGATGGTCCATTTAAAAAGGCATTTGATCGCTGCTTAACAGAGTGTGTTAATCATGAAGAATTTGAAGACAGTTGACATGTCATGATCACGACATATGGCTTGGACGACCACACTTGGTTTCAACGTCTATATAATATCCGCAATAAATGGTGCCCAGCTTTGAACAAGGATTTTTTCTCAGCCGAAATTCTAGCATCACAAATAAGTGAGAGTACCAACAGTGCCATCATGTTCAATGCTAGTAAAACAACATCTCTCACTCAATTCTTGAAGATATTTGAGAAAAGTGTCAAGAAATAGAGAAGCATAGAAAGCACGGTCGAACACAACTGCGCTCGATCCATCCTAAAATCAGCACATGATAGTCATGCTGGGCTTCTAAAACATGCATGCGAGGTCTACACTTTGAAAATATATAATGACTTCAAGAAGGAATTCGACATCGCAATGGCAACAACAATAGCGGAAAACTACAACGGTGGCAATTTCAAACTGTTTGAAGTAAGTTGGGAGAAGCATCCAACAGTAATAGAATCAGTAATGTTCAATAAACACAAGCATCAGTTGAGCTCAACTGTTCTTGCAAGGCCTTGGAAGAAACAAGTATGTAGCTGATCAACAATTCTTCTTATAAACAATTACGGTTTTAGTATAAACAATTACTGTTTTAACATAAATTGTACACCCTTCACTGCTTGAAACATGTATGTCGTGCTTTCATTACATTAGAGTTTTGCACCTCCATTCCATCTCCAGAATACCCTCACAGTACATTTCTACAAGATGGACAAAGAATGTGAAGAAACTGGTCTGGGATAAATACCTCAAGCAAGACATAGACCCGACAACAAAGAAATTGAAGGACACCATTCCATGGCATCATGAAATGGCAAGGAAATTCTACAACCTGATCTTGAAGAGTGAAGACAGTATAAATGCTAGAGGAGTTCTCGAAGATGCACTAGGTAAACAAACAATCGAAATTCAGCAAATCTTGTCTACAAAATCAAGCGCCATAGAACAAAATGAGGCTATCAGCGTATCAAATTCAGTCACAACAAACATACTCGATCCAAAGTATGCAAAGACAAAAGGAAGGCGTGCAAGAATCAAGTCGGCATTAGAGAAAGGCAAATGATCTACAAATGAGTTTGGTACCAAAACATCAAATCATTTGAAGCACTTCAACAACTTATTTCAAGTGTAATTAATCCAAAAGATTTAGCAACTTATTTCAAGTGCACTTCAGAAACCGAATGTTCATTTTAAGTGACATTATAGACCATTCATTACAAAGTTTATTATAAAGTATTAATGTTTTTTGATAAAACTTTCATTACAATCGTAGAATTGACATTATAGAGTACATTCAAAAATCATATGAATTATACATTTAATAATGAACATCTATCACTTAAAGTCTCAATGTTTTAACTTAAATATCAAGTCTGCCAAAATTAAAATCAGGTTGCTAGCAGGCTAAACTTTTGACTAGTGCAACTTATAGTGAAGATGTATCACTATAAACATGCAATGTTTTAACCTAAAATCCAACCTGGCAGACAAATAAGCAGCTAACTTTGAAATTTGAAGAGAAATTACTAAAATAAACTTCTGAAAATAAACTTTTGAAATTAACATTTTAAAGTGAGCATGTATCACAGTAAATCATCATTGTTTTAACATGAAACATCCACCCTGTCATGCTTAAAGTTAGAGAGCATGTCATAACTAAAGTTCAAACTTTGTTTTCATCCAAAAGATAATATGCTTTCACCCAAAAGATTCAATTTCTGGCCCCAACTAAATCCACCATAGCCTATTACAAAATATTTTCTAAACAATGTGAAGGTCAATCATCAATGTGAAGGTTAGAACTAGGCATGGAATCAACAACTTTCTTCTTAAAACCATCGCACAAATCATCAATCTGCTTCAATAATGCAGGATCTTCAAAAAACTATTAAGAGCCAAGCTGTTGGTCTGAATCAGTATCAGGATCATCTCGAGGGGCCACTAGTTGTGCTGTTTTCAACAAACGCTCTGATAATTTGGCACTAACCACTTCCATGTCTCTCCTAAACAAGGCAAATGCCCCCTAGCAGCCTGTAAAACAACAAATAATTCAACTAAAATACAAATAAACCAACATAAAAAAATGAAACACCATACTTACATTCATTTTAAGGGTTGCAATATCTAAATCTGTTAGAACCCCGGGAGGAATATCAAAATGCAGAACCCAACTATCAGAAGCAGCAACATTACGAACCCGACTCATACTACCTTTCGACCCACCAACTCTCAATCTACCACACTCAGTCAAGGGATACACTTCCTTCAGTAGCACAGCTCGCTCATGCCCACATTTCTTCAGCCACTCACACCCTTTTTTCATCTTTTCGTCAGTCCAATGCTGAAGAAGAGGTACAGACAAAGAATCCTTCATACCGTGATAAGGTACACACTGCAAAAATTGAATTAAGAGAAAGTACACACAGCCACTCACATCCTTATATGAAGGAACCTTCTCAAATCTCTGCACACCCTTACACAATTTCTGAAGAACATATCCACACCAATTCAGCTTCTTAATTCTACTGACATCTTCAACGGCTCTTAAGAGCTTTATATCAATACCCTTGCTCCTACAAGAAGCAAGGAAGCCCAACACAATACAGGATAAAACAACACTGAAAGTCCTTGCCTTCATCCCTCAATCCAATCATATAGTAAAAAACCAGCTCTAAAGGAATCTCATCTTATTTTTAAAAAGTTAACCTTATTTTTTTAAAAAAAAGGTACACTGCTTTATAGAATAATAACTTCACTCACTAAAAGAAACATATAATCACATCATGAATAAACAACAAGTACTTTAATATAAAACCTTTAACCATTAAACCAAACTATGACACATATTTATAAAACTAAATCAGAAACTATTCAAGACAAAAATCATATGTTTCACGATAAAAACATTATGTTGAAAAATACATATAGGTTAGGTTCTTAAATGCTATGACACGCATTTATAAAACCAAAATAGAAATTGTTCAAGACAAAATCACATGTTTCACCATAAAAACATCATGTTGAGAAATACATACACGTTAGGTTCTTAAATAATATGACACGTATTTATAAAACTAAATCAGAAACTGTTCAAGACAAAAATCACATGTTTCACCATAAAAACATCATGTTGAAATATACATATAGGTTAGGTTCTTAAATGCTATGACACACATTTATAAAACTAAAACATAAACTGTTCAAGACAAAAATCACATGTTTCACCATAAAAACATCTTGTTGAAAAATACATATAGGTTAAGTTCTTAAATAATATGACACGTATTTATAAAACTAAATCAGAAACAGTTCAAGACAAAAATTACATACTGACAGTGTATTTTTTTTAAAATTTTGCACATAGGACCTTCACTAGAAATGGAAATCGAAATGTAAAACTTTAGGTACACTCAATCAAATCATCAATTGACAACAACAATGTTCCATTATGTTCATGAACGAATGCACAAGTGTAATCGTACGCCATTTTTCTTAGTATTCCACTTATACCCTTACAATAAGAATTGTAAGAACAATATTTTAAACCACAAAGAATATTATAAAATTTTATATTCACATTTTTTAAGGAAATAAAAAAGAAATAGGGTTCTGTCGATGAAGATTTTTAAAGCGATAGCACATAGCCTAGAGTGAATTATAGCACACTAGTTACAAGTACACAAGGTGTCATTCCGAAGAAGTTGTTGAAGCATGTGTTGTGTAGTCTAAGTTTCTTTATTACACTCATGATGTGTCCATTTTAGGCGCATTATTTAGTAGTATTTAGGATCACTTTTGTGCTCTTTTATTATCGAGAGCTTGTGTTTTACCTTGAAATTCACTTAGGAGAGGTAAAAGCAACTTTGTACTCTTTTACCTCTTTTAAGTGGATTTTGTGTGACAAGGGAAGAACACGGAAGCAACGAAGACCGGAAGACATTGAAGACTATACTTTCGAAGACTTTTGGATACTCACTTCGAAGACATGAAGACCGGAGGCCGTTGAAGACCATTTTGGAGCTGTTGAAGACTTGAAGATTGAGAGGGATGGCTATGAAGAAGACAAAGAAATAATGCAAAACTGTGGCTGCCGTCGCGACACCATCGCGAGTTGCGACCTCGCGACCAACACCGTCGCGAGTCGCGACGAACCCCGTCGCGAGTCGCGACCAACGGGCGGCCAGAAATCATTCTTATTTTCTTTGCACTATAAATACCATCTCTTTCCCTCTTCTTCTCCAGCTCTTCCAGCCCATTTTCTCTGCATTTTTAGGGCTTCCATTCTAGGTTTTTCTCTTCTTTCTTTTCTTAGATTTCTCTTAGTTTAATTATGTCTTTTGTTGTTCTAGAGTAGTTCTTGCACTTGGGAGCTATGGATTGAAACTTCCACTTCTATGTATTGAGATTCATTTATATCTATCTATTTGATGTTTTTGCTATTGTGCATTTATTGTGCTTTGAATGTTAATTGTTGATTGCATTGATGTTGTTGAGAGCTTGATGATATGAATGCTTGTATGAATTGCTAGCTAGGGTTTGGGGGATTTGGGTTAATTTCCCCCCTGTTCTTGTTAGGAATGTATGAGTGTGAATTAGAGCTTTTGATTGTGTTAGTGTGTTGACAATGTGCTAGACGAATGTGATTGATGTCGAACTCTTCGTCATGTTCGTTTGTGTAGCAAACGAGAGAGTCATATGCTCGCGGATGAATGTGCGTTGCACGTTCATCCAATCTCGTGTAATTGCATGAATTGGTTTAATGCTTAGTCACGGTGTAGTGGTCATAGGCATTGCCAAGCTTGTTGGTCCTTCGTGCTAAATGCCACCAATGACACCTTGAGTCGTGGTCGCGACTCGGGAGTCATTGGTGAGGTTTGACGAGAGATGTCGAACTCACTCTCGCAAACTACGAACTAAGAAGGATATGAGTTTAGTCTCCACGACAAGTAGTTGAAGTATTGAATAGATGATTTAAACTCATTCTTGAAGCATTTGTTATTTGGCGTTTATGCATTCTTGACGGTGTGTTTCACTGCATGTGTGCCATGAGTGGTTTGAGCATAGGTAGTGCTTGTGTGGTTGAATTGCTTAGGTGTAGGAACGTGACGAATTCCGTAGCGCCTTTGCATGAAGATCTATGAGCATGAACTTAGAACTCCTTGTGATGTGTGTGTTGTGGTACGTGCTAGATGGGGTGTGTGAGTGTTGGGTCATGAATGCTATATGATGGAATGTGTGAATGATTCGATGAACTACATTAGATGTGGAAGTGGATATCCGTTGCCCCCAAGGCATTTTATCTTTGTAGTTTAAAACCCCTTTTTCTTAGTTTCGTTTGATGATTAGCATAGTCACTTGACGTTGCTAGTTATCTTTGTTAACTTAGGAAACCAACCAACCAACCCCCCCTTTACTTGCTTTTAAGTGTGTGTATATATATTTACTCCTAGCCTAGTATCAACCATTGTGTGCTTAGACGCTTAGGAAGATCCCTCTTCTCATTGGATGACCCCGATTTGCCACTATCTACCTAGTTGTAGAAAGTAAGCATTGAGGGCTTATAAATTATCTTTTGGCGCGCGGGCGCGACGACCGCCCGCGCCTGTCAAAATGGCACCGTTGCCGGGGAAGAGGTGTTTATTCTTAAGTATTTAGGTGTATTTGGTTGTGTATTAGCTAGTCGTTTTTATTTTCCACTACTTGGTGGTTGTTTTTGTTCGGAGTAGGTATTGCTTGATTTCTTGGTGATTTATTTTATCGAGAATCCTTGCACTATGATTTTGAACTTCTGAAAAATAAAAAAAAAAAAATTTTAATGGAGCGTCTCACCTTGAGGGAACTCATGATGAGAAGAGAGGCTCAACAAGCAAGGTTTTGTAGGATGTGTCGTTCAGATCATCCTACCGAATCTTGCCCTTTGTTGTGGGAAGAGCACTATGACCGAGAAAGAACCCTTGGTTTCCAAAACCATGGGTACTATGAAGAGTGCTATCAAGAGGTAGGAGATATTGGTTTTCAAGGGCAAGATGCTCATGAATGCTATCCATACCACAACTCTTACAATCCGGAATGGAGTGGTAGTCCGGATTTGTGGTATGAGAATGAGCCAGAAAACCAATATTACGAGCAACCTAGTTGGCCATCACCACCTTATACCATACCCCAAAACCAAGCCCAACAAGGAAGTTCAAGTTTGACACGTGAGGATGTCTTAAATACCATAGCAAACTTGAACTCCTTTACTAGTGAGGAGCCGGATACCCAGCTCTCCTCTAGTGTTGAGGCCATTGAGGGGCATGTGAGGAACATATTAGAGGTATTGGCCCGCATGGAAGCTCGTGATTCCGAAAACACACCATCCCAACTTGAACTCGATGATTCGGTGAGTGAAGTCACCAATAAAAATGATTTTGTGTTTGAAAGGGATGAGGAGTTGGTTGTAAAGGATAGAAAAATGGAGGAAGAGGTGATAGTGCTACATTATCCATTAGCATTGTCACCCCTTCTCCCACCTAGTGAACCAACTCTAATATTTTCGGAAGTTTTGAGGGAAACGAGAGAGGAGCCAAAAGACTATCCTAAGCTCCCTAACCACTTAATTCCCTTTGAACCATCTCTACCTCCGCAAGACTTTCCTCTTGAAAGTTTTGTGCCCCCACCTCTCTTGTTTTGGATGCTCATGGTGAAGAGCTTCAAGCCTTCACCATACGGATAACGTTAGGGTCGTGCCGACGACCTTAAAAATACGGAGCTTCGTCGTGCCGACGACGTTAAATAAATTCGGCATTTCTTTTAGTTTTTGTTTCTTAGTTTTTGTTGTTTTGTTTTGTTCTTTTTATGGCATGTTTTTCTATGATTTTGTAGCAACATGAAGTGCATTGCAATGAACGAGATGAAGGAACGAGATCAATGAATGAGGGAAGAAAGCTTGGACAGTTGGTAAGAAGCAGAAAAAAATTTTAAGTCTGGGATACCCTGCCGTCGCGAGTCGCGATGGGCTTCATCGCGAGTCGCGACGAACAGGGGAGCAAAATCCACTCCCAGCGCCAACTTTCCGCGAGTCGCGATGACTTTGCGAGGCTCGTCGCGAGTCGCGACACCCTTCGTCGCGAGTCGCGACGAGCTCAGAAACTTTTGAGCTCTCGGACTCAACTTCCCGCGAGTCGCGATGGCTTCGCGAGGCTCGTCGCGAGTCGCGACCTACTTCGTCGCGAGTCGCGACGAGCTCAGAAAATTTTGAGCTCCCGGACTCCACTTTCCGCGAGTCGCGATGACTTCGCGAGGCTCGTCGCGAGTCGCGACCTACTTCGTCGCGAGTCGCGACGAGCTCAGAAAATTTTGAGCTCCCGGACTCCAATTTCCACGAGTCGCGATGACTTCGCGAGGCTCGTCGCGAGTCGCGACACCCTTCGTCGCGAGTCGCGACGAGCTCAGAACATTTTGAGCTCCAGAACTCTACTTTCCGCGAGTCGCGCTGACGTCGCGAGTCGCGACGAACCTCGTCGCGAGTCGCGACGTGCTCAGTAACTTTTGAAAATTTTTTGAGCCCGGATTTCAAGTTTCCAAGCTTCCAAGTTTCCAAATGATTTTAAACATTGCATAATCCTTCCTTCTTCTCCACCCAACACTCCCAAGAACATCACATACCTCTCATTTCTTCCACCATCCTACATATATTGGCATATGAACATTCTTGCATCTTTATAGTACATTTATTGATTGTAGTATGCCGACTACATCATTGTGATCGTAAGTTCTTATCCTATAATGATGCTTGTATACATGTCAATATATGTTGGATATTTTTCATGCATAATCTTATAGTGGTGATTGAGGGTTGATTGGTTATTCTTTGACAATACTATGGTTATTAACTCTTGATGCTAAACCTAGTATTACATATCCTTATGTACTTGTGAGTTTAATGTGTTCTTCGTGGTGTAGTCTTGATCAAACGGCGCCATGGAGACAATGCTTTTCTCGAGGGGTGAGTTCTTCTACGGCATTTTTGCTCACCCTTCCGGTTCCGAAACCTGTCTCGGGACCATCCAAGTACTTGGATATCGCCATATCACCGGCGAATTTGCGGAGATACGGGTGTCACTCTAACTCCCTTACCTTGATTTTTATTCTTCTTGCCTTACGTGTTTACATTGAGGGCAAAGTAATGTTTTAAGTGTGGGGAGGGGTTAGAGGATTCAATGCATGCTACATTGTTTTGGAATGCTTTTTGCTACTTTTCATTGGAAAAACATGAAAAAAAAATAGAAAAACAAAAAGAAAAAAATGAAAAAAAAGAAAAAAAAAAGAAAAAGAAAACCCGCTAAGTTGAAAACCCGAGAGGGCAACTTAGACAACATTGGGGGCCCGGATAGGTCGAAAACCCTTAAAGGGCGGCCTAGGCAAAAATGAGAGGCTAAAATGTGCGGAAAAAGGTGAGATGTGAGCTAAAGAAACATGATGTGTGGCTAGGATGAAAACTCGAAAGAGCTCCTAGGCAAAATGAGAGAAATTGAGAGGAATTGAAAAATGCTATGATTTCACTCACTTGCCGGCGTTGGAGTCATAAGGTTGCGGTGGTCACACGGATGGATCGGGTAGCTCAACATCTATAGACCTCTGGGGTTTAGGTAGCTTAGTGGGTTAGGAAACGAAGTGTGGTTATGAAATTCCTTATCTCTTTCTACTTCGTTTTTGGTTGATATATTGGCATTAGGTGAAGCATGTGTTTAAAACTTCCTCTATGGTTTTAGCTTCATTTTGTGTCATTGGATTCTGGGAATATCAATTCTGGGCTGTGAAATATTTTTATGGGTAGTGAATTGATAAGTGGTAGGTTTGGTTAGATTTAGGATTGGGGATGTGTGTGTGAAAAAATTCTCATGTGAACTTTTATTTTGGGATTTTTGATATTGAGAGTTTTTGTGAGGCTTTGATTGGGGGATTAGTTTAGGTTTTGGGATATATCATTTACTCCGTGTGCTTAGATCTTTTCTTACTCGAGGGCGAGTAAGGTTTAAGTGTGGGGAGGTTTGATATGTCCATTTTGTGTGGTTATTTTGGGGGTTTTAGGATGTGGATATGCCATTTCCTCCGTATGCTTAAATCTTTTCTTACTCGAGGGCGAGTAAGGTTTAAGTGTGGGGAGGTTTGATGTGTCCATTTTAGGCGCATTATTTAGTAGTATTTAGGATCACTTTTGTGCTCTTTTATTATCGAGAGCTTGTGTTTTACCTTGAAACTCACTTAGGAGAGGTAAAAGCAACTTTGTACTCTTTTACCTCTTTTAAGTGGATTTTGTGTGACAAGGGAAGAACACGGAAGCAACGAAGACCGGAAGACATTGAAGACTATACTTTCGAAGACTTTTGGATACTCACTTCGAAGACATGAAGACCGGAGGCCGTTGAAGACCATTTTGGAGCTGTTGAAGACTTGAAGATTGAGAGGGATGGCTATGAAGAAGACAAAGAAATAATGCAAAACTGTGGCTGCCGTCGCGACACCATCGCGAGTCGCGACCTCGCGACCAACACCGTCGCGAGTCGCGACGAACCCCGTCGCGAGTCGCGACCAACGGGCGGCCAGAAATCATTCTTATTTTCTTTGCACTATAAATACCATCTCTTTCCCTCTTCTTCTCCAGCTCTTCCAGCCCATTTTCTCTGCATTTTTAGGGCTTCCATTCTAGGTTTTTCTCTTCTTTCTTTTCTTAGATTTCTCTTAGTTTAATTATGTCTTTTGTTGTTCTAGAGTAGTTCTTGCACTTGGGAGCTATGGATTGAAACTTCCACTTCTATGTATTGAGATTCATTTATATCTATCTATTTGATGTTTTTGCTATTGTGCATTTATTGTGCTTTGAATGTTAATTGTTGATTGCATTGATGTTGTTGAGAGCTTGATGATATGAATGCTTGTATGAATTGCTAGCTAGGGTTTGGGGGATTTGGGTTAATTTCCCCCCTGTTCTTGTTAGGAATGTATGAGTGTGAATTAGAGCTTTTGATTGTGTTAGTGTGTTGACAATGTGCTAGACGAATGTGATTGATGTCGAACTCTTCGTCATGTTCGTTTGTGTAGCAAACGAGAGAGTCATATGCTCGCGGATGAATGTGCGTTGCACGTTCATCCAATCTCGTGTAATTGCATGAATTGGTTTAATGCTTAGTCACGGTGTAGTGGTCATAGGCATTGCCAAGCTTGTTGGTCCTTCGTGCTAAATGCCACCAATGACACCTTGAGTCGTGGTCGCGACTCGGGAGTCATTGGTGAGGTTTGACGAGAGATGTCGAACTCACTCTCGCAAACTACGAACTAAGAAGGATATGAGTTTAGTCTCCACGACAAGTAGTTGAAGTATTGAATAGATGATTTAAACTCATTCTTGAAGCATTTGTTATTTGGCGTTTATGCATTCTTGACGGTGTGTTTCACTGCATGTGTGCCATGAGTGGTTTGAGCATAGGTAGTGCTTGTGTGGTTGAATTGCTTAGGTGTAGGAACGTGACGAATTCCGTAGCGCCTTTGCATGAAGATCTATGAGCATGAACTTAGAACTCCTTGTGATGTGTGTGTTGTGGTACGTGCTAGATGGGGTGTGTGAGTGTTGGGTCATGAATGCTATATGATGGAATGTGTGAATGATTCGATGAACTACATTAGATGTGGAAGTGGATATCCGTTGCCCCCAAGGCATTTTATCTTTGTAGTTTAAAACCCCTTTTTCTTAGTTTCGTTTGATGATTAGCATAGTCACTTGACGTTGCTAGTTATCTTTGTTAACTTAGGAAACCAACCAACCAACCCCCCCTTTACTTGCTTTTAAGTGTGTGTATATATATTTACTCCTAGCCTAGTATCAACCATTGTGTGCTTAGACGCTTAGGAAGATCCCTCTTCTCATTGCACGACCCCGATTTGCCACTATCTACCTAGTTGTAGAAAGTAAGCATTGAGGGCTTATAAATTATCTTTTGGCGCGCGGGCGCGACGACCGCCCGCGCCTGTCAACTCAGATAGAACAATTTCAGCTACGGATCAAAAACTTTCTTTTCAGACTGAACGTAATTAGATTTTTGGACTGACAATGTATTTTAAAACTTTTGCACACAGGCCCTTAAACAGAAAAGATAAATTGAAATGTAAAACAGGAGATACACTCAACTAAATAATCAATTAACAACAATAGTGTTCCGTTATGGTCATGGATGTTTATTGCAGTGTAAACGTACGTCATTTTTCTTAGTATTCCACTCATACCCCTACCATTAAAGATATAAGAAAAATATTTTTAACCACAAAGAATCGCATGAAATTTTATATTTTTTTACAGAATAAAAATGTTATAGGGTTTTTTCGATTAATATTTTTAAAACGTTAGCATATAGCCTAGAGTGAATTGTAGCTCACTAGTTACAAGTACACTAGGTGTCACTCAAAAGAAGTTGTTGAAGTATATGTTTATTAGTCTATTTTTCTTTATTAAACTTGAAGATTATAATTATAGCTCCAGATTTGAAATTTTCTTTTCGGACTGAAAGTAATTTGATTTTTGGACTAATAATTTATTTTTTTAAATTTTGCACATAGGACTTTCACCAGAAAGGATAAATTGTAATGTAAAACTGGAGATACACTTTACCGAATCATCAATTGACAACAATAGTGTTACGTTATGGTCATGGACATATGCACCAGTGTAATCGTCGATCATTTTTCTTAGTATTCAACTTATACCCCTACGATAATAGTTATAAGAACAATATTTTCAACCACAAAGAATCGCATGAAATTTTATATTCATATTTTTTACGAAAATAAAAATACAATAGGGTTCTGTCAATGAAGATTTTTAAAGCGATATCATATAGCCTAGAGTGAATTGTAGCACACTAGGTACATGTACACAAGGTGTCATTAAGAAGAAGTTGTTAAAATATATGTTGATTAGTCTAAGTTACATTATTACACCTGGATAGAATAATTTAAGCTACGGATCAGAAACTTTCTTTTTGGACAGACGTAATTAGATTTTTGGACTAATAGTGTATTTTTAAAAAATTTACACATACCTACACCAGAAAGGAGAAATCGAAATGTATAACTGAAGATATACTCAATTGAATCATTAATTGATAACAATAGTGTTCCATTATGGTCATGGGCACATACACCAATGTAATCGTCCATCATTTTTCTTAGTATTCCACCTATACCCCTACGATAAGGTTATAAGAAAAATATTATCAACCACAAAGAATCGCATGAAAGTTTATATTCGTGTTTTTTATGGAAATAAAAATTTAAAATGGTTCTTTCCATGAAGATTTTTAAAGCAATAACACAGCCTAGAGTAAATTGTAGCACACTAGTCAAAGTACAGAAGGTGTCATTCAGAAGAAGTTGTTGAAGTATATGTTAATTAGTCTAAGTTTCTTTAATACACTCGGATAGTATAATTTAAGCTACTGATCAGAAACTTTCTTTTCGGACAGAACGGAATTAGATTTTTTGACAGACAATGTACTTTTTAAAATTTTGCACATAGGACCTTCACCAGAAAGGAGAAATCAAAATGTATAACTTTAGTTACACTCAATCGAATTATCAATTGACAACAACGGTGTTCAGTTATGTTCATAGACGAATACACCAGTGTAATCGTACGTCATTTTTCTTAGTATTCCACTTATACCCTAACAATAAGAGTTATAAGAAAAATATTTTAAACCACAAATAATCTTATGAAATTTTATATTCGTGTTGTTTACAAAAATTAAAAAGAAATAGGGTTCTGTCGATGAAGATTTTTATAGCGATAGCACATAGCCTAGAGTGAATTGTAGCACACTTTTTACAAGCATACAAGGTGTCATTCCGAAGAAGATGTTGAAGTATATGTTGTGTAGTCTAAGTTTCTTTATTACATTCGGATAGAATAATTTCAGCTACAGATCAAAAACTTTCTTTTCGGACTGAACGTAATTAGATTTTTGGACTGATAGTGTATTTTTAAAACTTTTGCACACATGCCCTTAATCAGAAAGAATGAATCGAAATGTAAGACAGGAGATACACAAAATTGAATAATCAATTAACAACGAATAATCAATTAACAACAATAGTGTTCCGTAATGGTCATGGATGGATACAACAGTGTAATTGTACGTCATTTTACTTAGTATTCCACTTATACCCCTGCCATTAAAGTTATAAGAAAAATATTTTGAACCACAAAGAATCGCATGAAATTTTATATTCCTATTTTTTATAGAATAAATATGTTACTGGGTTTTCGATTAATATTTTTAAAATGATAGCACATAGCCTAGAGTGAATTGTAGCTCACTAGTTACAAGTACACTAGATGTCATTCAAAAGAAGTTGTTGAAGTATATGTTTATTAGTCTATGTTTCCATTACACTCGAAGATTATAATTTCAGCTCCAGATTTGAAACTTTCTTTTCAAACTAAAAGTAATTTGATTTTTGGACTGACAGTGTATTTTTTAATATTTTGCACATACGACCTTCACAATAAAGGATAAATCGTAATGTAAAACTGGAGATACACTTTACCCAATCATCAATTGACAACAATAGTGTTACATTATGGTCATTTACAGATACACCAGTGTAATCGTCCATCAATATTTCTTAGTATTCAACTTATACCCCTACGATAATAGTTATAAGAACAATATTTTCAACCACAAAGAATCGCATAAAATTTTATATTCATGTTTTTTACGGAAATAAAAATACAATAGGGTTGTGTCGATGAAGATTTTTAAAGCAATAGCACATAGCCTAGAGTGAATTGTAGCACACTAGTTACATGTACACAAGGTGTCATTAAGAAGAAGTTGAAATATATGTTGATTAGTCTAAGTTTCATCATTACACCCGGATAAAATAATTTAAGCTACGGATCAAAAAATTTCTTTTCGGACAGACGTAATTAGATTTTTGGACTAACAGTGTGTTTATAAAAATTTTGCACATAGGACCTACACCAGAAAGGAAAAATTGAAATGTATGACTGAAGATACACCAATAGAATCATTAATTGATTACAATAGTGTTCCATTATGGTCATGGATACATACACCAGTGTAATCGTCCATCATTTTTCTTAGTATTCTACTTATACCCCTACAATAAGAGTTATAAGAAAAATATTTTCAACCACAAAGAATCGCATGAAATTTTATATTCGTGTTTTTTATTGAAATAAAATTTTAAAAGGGTTCTTTCCATGAAGATTTTTAAAGCAATAACACATAGCCTAGAGTAAATTGTAGCACACTAGTCAAAGTACAGAAGGTGTCATTCAGAAGAAGTTGTTGAACTATATGTTAATTAGTCTAAGTTTCTTTATTACACTCGAAAAGTATAATTTAAGTTACTGATCAGAAACTTTCTTTTCGGAATGAATGAAATTTGATTTTTGGATTGATAGTGTATTTTTAAAAATTTATCACATAGGACCTTCACCAGAAAGGAGAAATCGAAATGTAAAACTTTAGGTACACTCAATTGAATCATCAATTCACAACAACAATGTTCCATTATGTTTATGGACAAATACACCAGTGTAATCGTACGTCATTTTTCTTAGTATTCCACTTATACCCTCACAATAAGAGTTATAAGAACAATATTTTAAACCACAAAGAATCTTATGAAATTTAATATTCGTGTTTTTTATGGATATAAAAAAGAAACAGGGTTATGTCGATGAAGATTTTTAAAGTGATAGCACATAGCCTAGAGTGAATTGTAGCACACTAGTTACAAGTACACAAGGTGTCATTCAGAAGAAGTTGTTGAAGTATGTGTTGTGTAGTCTAAAAGAATTAATAAAAATAAAAGTGTAAGTTTGTTTTTAATAACTAATAAGCAACGTTCCTATTTTTTTCAAAAAAGATATATCCAATTGATGATCGTGCTACAAATGTCACACGTCCCTTTATTACTATTGTTCATTTTCAGAATAAACAATTTTAGGTAAATTCGAAATTGTTCGAATTGTGTAATCGTCACTTACGGATATCGGTAACCGACCCAGCGAAATTTGATTATAATTCAACTCATGACGATCATAAGTAGAAAGTTCATATTCTTCAGTCATCGATAAACAATTTGTCCGTGAAGATCCCACCAGAGCGCCTTCTACTTCTAATAGGCCATGAACTAGATCTGAATCCTTCTCAACGAGTCCATAAGAAGTGATCCCATTTTTTTCATCGGGTCCGGGTAGAGACCAAAGATCTTGAGCGACCGATCCGGCAGAACAATTCAAAAGATAAAGAAGGATCGTTAATTTCTTCATGCTCGTTCCAAGTTAGTTTTTTTATTACACTCGAATAGAATAATTTCAGCTACATATCAAAAACATTCTTTTCGTACTAAACATAATTAGATTTTTGGACTGATAGTGTATTTTTTAAAACTTTGCACACATGCCCTTAACCAGAAAGGATAAATCGAAATGTAAAACAAGACATACACTCAACTGAATAATCAATTAACAATAGTGTTCCGTTATGGTCATGGATGGATACAGAAGTGCAACCGTACGTCATTTTTCTTAGTATTCCACTTATACCCCTACCATTAAAGTTATAAGAAAATTATTTTAAACCACAAAGAATTGCATGAAATTTTATATCCATGTTTTTTATAGAATAAAAATGTTATTGCATTTTTTCGATTAATATTTTAAAAACGATAGAACATAGCCTAGAGTGAATTGTAGCTCACTAGTTATAAGTACACTAGGTGTCATTCAAAACATGTTGTTGAAGTATATGTTTATTAGTCTTTGTTTCCTTATTACACTCGGAGATTATAATTTCAGCTCCAGTTTGAATCTTTCTTTTCGGACTGAAAGTAATCTGATTTTTGGACTGACAGTGTATTTTTTAAAATTTTGCACATAGGACCTTCACTAGAAAGGATAAATCGTAATGTAAAACTGGAGATACACTTCACCGAATCATCAATTGACAGCAACAGTGTTACATTATGGTCATGGACAAATACACCAGTGTAATCGTCCATCATTTTTCTTAGTATTCAACTTATACCCCAATGATAATAGTTATAAGAAAAGTATTTTCAACCACAAAGAATCGCATGAAATTTTATATTCGTGTTTTTTACAGAAATAAAAATACAATAGAGTTGTGTCGATGAAGATTTTTAAAGCGATAGCACATAGCCTAGAGTGAATTGTAGCACACTAGTTACATGTACACAAGGTGTCATTCAAAAGAAGTTGTTGAAATATATGTTGATTAGTCCAAGTTTCATTATTACACTCGGATGGAATAATTGAAGCTACGGATCAGAAACTTTCTTTTCAGACAGACATAATTAGATTTTTGGACTAATAGTGTATTTTTAAAAAATTTGCACATAGGATCTACACCAGAAAGGAGAAATCGAAATGTAAAACAGATGATACACTCATTCGAATCATTAATTGATAACAATAGTGTTCCATTATGGTCATGGACACATACACCAGTGTAATCGTCCATCATTTTTCTTAGTATTTCCACTTATACCTCTATGATAAGATTTATAAGAAAAATATTATCAACCACAAAGAATCGCATGAAATTTTATATTCATGTTTTTTATGGAAATAAAAATTTAAAAGGGTTCTTTCCATGAAGATTTTTAAAGCAATAACACATAGCCTAGAGTAAATTGTAGAACACTAGTCAAAGTACATAAGGTGTCATTCAGAAGAAGTTGTTGAAGTATATGTTAATTTGTCTAGGTTTCTTTTTTACACTCGGATAGTATAATTTAAGCTACTGATCAGAAACTTTCTTTTCAGACTGAACGTAATTAGATTTTTGGACTGACAGTGTATTTTATTTGCACATAGGACCTTCTCTAGAAAGGAGAAATCAAAATGTAAAACTTTAGGTACACTCAATCGAATCATCAATTGACAACATCAGTGTTCCATTATGTTCATAGACGAATACACCAGTGTAATCGTATGTTATTTTTCGTAGTATTCCACTTATACCCTTACAATAAGAGTTATAAGAACAATATTTAAACCACAAAGAATCTCATGAAATTTTATATTCGTGTTTTGTACGGAAATAAAAAAGAAATAGGGTTCTGTCGATGAAGATTTTTAAAGCGATAGCACATAGCCTAGAGTGAATTGTAGCACACTAGTTACAAGTACACAAGGTGTCATTCCAAAGAAGTTGTTGAAGTATATGTTGTGTAGTCTAAGTTTCTTTATTACACTCGTATAGAATAATATCAGCTATGTATCAAAAACTTTCTTTTCGGACTGAACGTAATTGATTTTTGGACTGACAGTGTATTTTTAAAAATTTTGCACATGGGACCTTCACTAGAAAGGAGAAATCAAAATGTAAAACTTTAGGTACACTCAATCGAATCATCAATTGACAACAACAGTGTTCCATTATGTTCATGGACGAATACACCAGTGTAATCGTATGTCATTTTTCTTAGTATTCCACTTATACCCTTACAATAAGAGTTATAAGAACAATATTTTAAACCACAAAGAATCTTATGAAATTTTATATTCCTGTATTTTACGGAAATAAAAAGAAATAGGGTTTTGTCGATGAAGATTTTTAAAGCGATAGCATATAGCCTTGGGTGAATTGTAGCACACTAGTTACGAGTACACAAGGTGTCATTCTGATATTGTGTAGTCTACGTTTCTTTATTACACTCGGATAAAATAATATCAACTACGGATCAAAAACTTTCTTTTCGAATTGAACATAATTAGCTTTTTGGACTGACAGTGTATTTTTAAAACTTTTGCACACGGGCCCTTAACCAGAAAGGACTAATCGAAGTGTAAAATAGGAAATACACTCAACTGAATAATCAATTAACAACAATAGTGTTCTGTTATGTTCATGGATGGATACAACAGTGTAATCGTACAATATTTTTCTTAGTATTCCACTTATACCCCTACCATTAAAGTTATATGAAAAATATTTTAAACCACAAAGAATCGCATGAAATTTTATATTCGTATTTTTTACAGTAAAATGTTATAGAGTTTTTTCGATTAATATTTATAAAACGATAGCACATAGCCTAGAGTGAATTGTAGCTCACTAGTTACAAGTACACTAGTTGTTATTAACAAGAAGTTGTTGAAGTACATGTTGATTAGTCTATGAGTCTTTATTACACTCAGAGAGTATAATTTCAACTACGGATCTTAAACTTTCTTTTCGTACTTACCATAATATGATTTTTGGACTGACACTATATTTTTAAAAATTTTGCACATAGGACCTTCAACGGAAAGGATAAATCGAAATGTAAAACAAGAGATACACTCAACCAAATCATCAAGTAACAACAATAGTGTTCCGTTATGGTCATGGACGGATACAGCTGTGTAATCGTCCATCATTTTTCATAGTATTCCACTTATACCCCTACGATAGGAGTTACAAGAACAATATTTCAACCACAAAGAATCGTATGAAATTTTAAATTCGTGTTTTTTACGGAAATAAAATTGAATAGGGTTCTGTCGATGAAGATTTTTAAAACGATAGCACATAGCCTAGAGTGAATTGTAGCACACTAGTTACAAGTACACAAGGTGTCATTCAAAACAAGTTGTTGAAGTATATGTTGAAGCGATAACACATAGGCTAGAGTGAATTGTAGCACACTAGTAAAATTACAGAAGGTATCATTCATAAGAAGTTGTTGAAGTCTATTTAAATTAGTCTAAGTTTCTTTATTACACTCATATAGTATAATTTCAGCTACAAGTCAGACACTTTTTTTTAAGAATGAACGTAATTAGATTTTTGGACTAACAGTGTATTTTTAAAAATTTTGCATGTAGGACCTTCACCAGAAAGGAGAAATAGAAATGTAAAACTTTAGATACACTCAATCGAATCATCAATTGACAACAACAGTGTTCTGTTATTTTCATGGACGAATACACCAATGTAATTGTACGCCAATATTCTTAGTACTCCACTTATACCATTACATAAAGTGTTATAAGAAAAATATTTTCAACCCCAAAGAATCGCATGAAATTTAATATTCGTATTTTTTACGGAAATAAAAAAGATATAAGGTTTTGATAATGAAGATTTTTAAAGCAATAGCACATAGCCTAGAGTAAATTGTAGCTCACTAGTTACAAGTACACTAGGTGTCATTAAGAAGTAGTTGTTGAAGTACATGTTGATTAGTCTAAGAGTCTTTATTACACTCAGAGAGTATAATTTCAGCTACAGATCTGAAACTTTCTTTTCGGAGTTAACGTAATGTGATTTTTGGACTGACACTGTATTTTTAAAACTTTTGAGCACAGGAACTTCAACAGAAAGGAGAAATTGAAATGTAAAATAGGAGATACACTCAACCGAATCATCAATTAACAACAATTGTGTTCCATTTATAGTCATGGACGGATACAACTGTGTAATCGTCTGTCATTTTTCTTAGTATTCGACTTATACCCCTACGATAAGAGATATAAGAACAATATTTTCAACCACAAAGAAATGTATGAAATTTCATATTGGTGTTTACCACGAAATTAAAATTGGAATAAGGTTCTGTCGATGAAGATTTTTAAAGTGATAGCACATAGCCTAGAGTGAATTGTAGCACACTAGTTACAAGTACACAATGTGTCATTAAGAAGAAGTTGTTGAAGTATATGTTTATTAGTCTATGTTTCTTTATTACACTCGAAGAGTATAGTTTCAGCTAAACATTTTAAACTTTGTTTTTAGACTGAAAGTAATTTGATTTTTGGACTGACAGTGTATCTTTAAAAATTTTGCACATAGGACCTTCATCAAAAAAGAGAAATCGAAATGTAAAATTGGAGATACACTCAACCGAATCATCAATTGATAACAATAGTCTTCAGTTCTGGCATTGGACAGATACACTAGTGTAATCGTCCATCATTTTTCATTGTATTCCACTTATACCCATACGATAAGAGTTATAAGAACAGTATTTTCACCCACAAAGATTCGCATGAAGTTTTATATTCATGTTTTTTACTGATATAAAAATATAATAAGCATTTGTCGAGGAAGATTTTTAAAGCGATAACTCATAGCCTAGAGTGAATTGTAGTACACTAGTTACAAGTACACAAGGTGTCATTCAGAAGAAGTTATTGAAGTATAAGTTGACTAGTCTAAGTTTCAATATTACACTCGGATAGTATAATTTTAGCTACGGATCAAAAACTTTCCTTTCAGACTGAATGTAATTAGATTTTTGGACTGGCAATGTATTTTTAAAAATTGTGCACATTGAACCTTCACCGGATAGGAGAAATCAAAATGTAAAACATGAGATAAACTCAACCGAATCATCAATTGATAACAATAGTGTTCTGTTATGGTCATGGATGGAAACACCAGTGTAATAGTCCGTCATTTTCTTAGTATTCCACTTATACCCCCACAATAAGAGTTATAAGAACAATATTTTCAACCACAAAGAATCTCATGAAATTTTATATTCGTGTTTTTTACGGAAACAAAAATGTAATAGGGTTCTGTCGATGAAGATTTTTAAAGCAATAACACATAGCCTAAAAGGAATTGTAGCACACTTGATACAAGTACACAAGGTGTCATTCGGAAGAAGTTGTTGAAGTTTATGTTGATTAATCTATTTTTTTACTACACTCGGAGAGTATAATTTAAGTTACGGATCAAAAACTTTCTTTTTGGACTGAAAGTATTTAATTTTTGGACTGACGGTGTATTTTTTTAAAATTTGCACATAGGACCTTCACGAGAAAGGAAAATTTGAAATGTAAAAATGGAGATATACTCAACCGAATCATCAATTGACAACAACAGTGTTCTGTTATGGTCAGGGATGGTTACTACGGTGTAATCTTTCGTCATTTTTCTTAGCATTCCACTTATACCCTAGCGATAAGAGTTATAAGAACAATATTTTCAACCACGAGGAATTGCATGAAATTTTATATTCATGTTTTTTACGGAAATAAAATGTCATAGGGTTCTTTCGATAAAGATTTTTAAAGCGATAACACATAGCCTAGAGTGAATTGTAGCACACTAGTTTCAAATACACAAGGTGTCATTCAGAAGAAGTTGTTGAAGTATATGTTAATTAGTCAAAGTTTCTTTATTACACTCATAAGGTATAATTTCATCTACAGATCTGAAAGTTTCTTTTTGGACTTAACGTAATCATAGTTTTGGACTGACGGTGTATTTTTTAAAAATTTAGCACATATGTCCTTTCACAAGAAAGGAGAAATCAAAATGTAAAACTGGAGTAACACTCAACCGAATAACAAATTGACAACAACAGTGTTCTGTTATGGTCATGGATGGATACATCAGTGTAATCATCGTCATTTTTTAGTATTCCACTTATACCTCTGCGATAAGAGTTATGAGAACAATATTGTTCACCACAAAGAATCGCATGGAATTTTATATTCGTGTTTTTTAAGGAAATAAAAATATAAAAGGGTTATGTCCATGAAGATTTTTAAAGCAATAGCACATAGCTCAAGAGTAAATTGTAGCACACTAGTCAAAATACATAAAGTGTCATTCAGTAGAAGTTGTTGAAGTATATGTTAATTAGTCTATGTTTCTTTATTACACTTGGATAGTATAATTTCAGCTACTAATCAGGAACTTTCTTTTCAGACTGAGCGTAATTGGATTTTTGGACTGACAGTGTCTTTTTAAAAATTTTACACATAGGACCTTAACCAGAAAGGAGAAATCGAAGTGTAAAACTTTTTATACACTCAACCGAATCATCAATTGACAAAAAAGTGTTCCGTTATGTTAATAGACAAATACACCAGTGTAATCGTACGTGATTTTTCTTATTATTCCACTTATACCCCTACAATAAGAGTTATAAGAAAAATACTTTCAACCACAAAGAATCGCATGTAATTTTACATTCATATTTTTTTACAAAAATAAAAATGTAATAGGGTTTTGTCGATGTAGATTTTTAATACGATAGCACATAGCCTAGAGTGAATTGTAGCTCACTAGTTACAAGTACACAAGGTGTCATCAAGAAGAAGTTCTTGAAGTATATGTTGGTTAGTCTAAGAGTCTCTATTACACTCGGAGAGTATAATTTCAGCTACGGATCTGAAACTTTCATTTCGGACTTAACATAATGTGATTTTTAGACTGACAGTGTATTTTAAAAAGTTTTGCAAATAGGATTTTCAACAGAAAGGGGAAATGAAAATGTTAAACAGGAGATATACTTAACCAAATCATCAAGTGACAACAATAGTGTTTTGTTATGATCATAGACGGATACACCAGTGTAATTGTCTGTCATTTTTCTTAGCATTCCACTTATTACCCCACGATAAGAGTTATAAGAAAATTATTTTCAACCACAAAGAATCTTATGAAATTTTATATTCATGTTTTTTTACGGAAATAAAAAAGAAATAGGGTTCTACCGATGAAGATTTTTAAAGCTATAGCACAAAGCCTAAAGTGAATTGTAGCACTCTAGTTACAAGTACACAAGGTGTCATTCAGAAGAAGTTGTTGAATTTTATGTTGAGTAGTCTATGTTTCTTTATTAAACCCGGATAACATAATTTCAGCTACGGATCAGAAACTTTCTTTTTGGACTAAACGTAACTTGATTTTTGGACTGACAGTGTATTTAAAAAAATATTTCACATAGGCCTTTCTCCAGAAAGGATTATTTGAAATGTAAACGATACACTCAATCGAATCATCAATTAACAACAATAGTGTTCCTTTATGGTCATGAATTGATACAATAATGTAATCGTAAGTTATTTTTCTTAGTATTACACTTATACCCCTATAAGAACAATATTTTCAACCACACTGAATCACATGAAATTTGATATTCGAGTTTTTTACGGAAATGAAAATGTAATAGGGTTATGTCGATGAAGACTTTTAACGGGATAGCACAAGCCTAGAGTGAATAGTAGCACGCTAGTTATAAGTACACAACGTGTTATTCGGAAGAAGTTGTTGAAGTATATGTATATTATTCTAAGTTTCTTTATTACCTCAGAGAGTATAATTTCAGCTACGGATATGAAACTTTCTTTTTGGACTGAAAGTAATTTGATTTGTGGACTGACAGTGTATTTTTAAAAATTTGCACATAGGACTTTCAACAGAAAGGAGAAATCAAATTGTAAAACATGAGATACACTCAAACGAATCATTAATTGACAACAATAGTGTTTCGTTATTGTAATTGACAGATACACCAGTGTAATTGTCCGTCATTTTTCTCAGTATTTCACTTATACCTCTACTATAAGAGTTATAAGAAAAATATTTTCAACCACAAAGAATTGCATAAAATTTTATATTCGTGTTTTTTACGGAACTAAAAAATTAATAGGGTTCTGTCGATGAAGATTTTTAAAGCGATAGCACATAGCCTAGAGTGAATAGTAGCACACTAGTTACAAGTACACAAGGTGTCATTAAGAAGAAGTTGTTGAAGTGTATGTTGAGTAGTCTAAGTTTCTTTATTACACTCGGATAGTATAATTTCAGTTACGGATCAGAAAATTTCTTTTCAGACTTAAATTAATTTTATTTTTGTACTGAGAGTGTATTTTAAAAAATTGTGCACATAGACCCTTCAACAGAAAGAAGAAATCGAAATGTTAAATAGGAGATACACTCAACCGAATCATCAATTTACAACAATAGTGAATAGTTATGGTCATTGATGGATACACCAGTGTAACCGTCCATCATTTTTCTTAGTATTCCATTTATATCTCTAAGATAAGCGTTATAAGAACAATATTTTCAACCACACTGAATTGCATGAAATTTTATATTCGAGTTTTTTACAGAAAAAAATGCAATAGGGTTCTTTCTATGAAGATTTTTAAAGCGATATCACATAGCCTAGAGTGAATTGTAGCACACTAGTTATAAATACACAAGATGTCATTCAAAAGAAGTTGTTGAAGTATATGTTGATTAGTCTAAGTTTCTTTATTACACTCGGATAGTATAATTTCTGCTACGGATGAGAAACCTTCTTTTCAGATTGAACGTAATTAGATTTTTGGACTGATAATATTTTTTTTAAAATTTTGCACATAAGCCCTTCACCGGAAAGGAGAAATCAAAATATAAAATAGGAGATACACTCAGCCAAATCATCAATTGGCAACAACAGTGTTTCATTATGGCCATGGACAGATACTCAATGATAATCGCCTGTCATTTTTCTTAGTATTCCACTTATACTTCTAAGATAAGAGTTATAAGAACAATATTTTCAACCAAAAAGAATCGCATGAAAATTTATAATTGTGTTTTTCACGGAAATAAAAATGAAATAGGGTTTTGTCGATGAAGATTTATAAAGCGATAGCACATTGCCTAGTGTGAATTGTAGCACACTAGTTACAAGTACACAAGGTGTCATTCAAAAGAAGTTGTTGAAGTATATGTTGATTAGTCTAAGTTTCTTTATTACACTCAGATAGTATAATTTAAGCTACGAATAAGAAACTTTCTTTTCGGACTGAATATTATTAAATTTTATGAATGACAGTGTGTTTTTAAAAGTTTTGCACATAGGCCCTTCACTAGAAAGGAGAAATCAAAGTGTAAAATAGGAGATACACTCAATCGAATAATTAATTAATAAACATAGTGTTTCGTTATGGTCATGGACATATACACCAGTGTAATTGTCCGAAATTTTTCTTAGTATTCCACTTATACCCCCTACGATAAGGGCTATGAGAACAGTATTTTCAACCACACTGAATTGCCTGGAATTTTATATTTGAGCCTTTTACAGAAATAAAAATGTAATAGGGTTCTATCGATGAATACTTTTAAAGGGATAGCACATAGCCTTGAGTGAATTTTAGCACGCTAGTTACAAGTAGACAAGGTGTCATTCGGAAGATGTTGTTGAAGTATATGTCTATTATTCTAAGTTTCTTTATTACACTCAGAGAGTATAATTTCAGCTACGGATATGAAACTTTCTCTTTGGACTGAAAATAATCTTATTTTTGGACTGACAGTGTATTTGTAAAAATTTTGCACATAGGACCTTCAACAGAAAGGAGAAATCGAATTGTAAAACAGGATATACACTCAAACGAATCATCAATTAACAACAATAGTGTTTTGTTATGGTCATAGACAGATACACCAGTGTAATCGTCTGTCATTTTTCTTAATATTCCACTTATACCCCTAAGATAATAGTTATAAGAACAATATTTTCAACCACACTGAATCGCATGAAATTTTATAGTCAAGTTTTTACGGAAATAAAATTGTTATAGGGTTCTTCCTATAAAGTTTTTTAAAGCGATAGCACATAGCCTAGAGTGAATTGTAGCACACTAGTTATAAATACACAAGGTGTCAATCAGAAGAAGTTGTTGAAGTATATGTTGATTAGTCTAAGTTTCTTTATTACGCTCGGATCGTATAATTTCAGCTACAGATTAAAAACATTCTTTTAAGATTGAACATAATTATATTTTTGGACAGACAATGTATTTTTTAATTTTTCACATAGGCCCTTCACCAGAAAGGAGAAATCTAAATGAAAAACAGGAGTTACACTCAGCTGAATCATCAATTGGCAACAACAGTGTTCTGTTATGGCCATGGACGGATACACCATGATAATAGTCTTTCATTTTTCTTAGTGTTCCACTTATACCTCTAAGATAAGAGTTATAATAAAAATATTTTCAACCACAAAGAATCGCATGAAATTTATATTCATGTTTTTTACGGAAATAAAAAGGAAATAGGGTTCTATCGATGAATATATTTAAAGCTATAGAACATAGCCTAAAGTGAATTGTAGCACACTAGTTACAAGTACTCAAGGTGTAATTCAGAAGAAGTTGTTCAAGTATATGTTGATAAGTCTGAGTTTCTTTACTACAATCACATAATATAATTTCATCTACGGATCAGAAACATTCTTTTTAGATTGAACATAATTAGATTTTTAGACTTAAAATGTATTTTTTACAATTTTGCACATAGGCCCTTCACTAGAAAGGACAAATTGAAATGTAAAATAGGAGATACACTCAACAATTGGCAACAACAGTGTTCTGTTATGGCCATGGACGGACACACCATGATAATTGTCCGTCATTTTTCTTAGTATTCCACTTATACATCTAAGATAAGAGTATATATGTCTATTATTCTAAGTTTCTTTATAAGACTAATGAGTATAATTTCAGCTACGGATCTGAAACTTTCTTTTTGGACTGAATGTAATTTCATTTTTGGACTGACAGTGTATTTTTAAAAATTTTGCACATAGGACCTTCAACAGAAAGGGGAAATTGAATTGTAAAATAGGAGATACACTTAACCGAATCATAATTTGACAACAAGGGTGTTTCGTTATGGTCATTGACGGATACACAAGTGTAATCGTTTGTCATTTTTATTAGTATTCCACTTATACCCATACGATAAGAGTTATAAGAAAAATATTTTCAACCACAAAGAATCGCATGAAATTTTATATTCGTGTTTTTTACGGAATTAAAAATGTAATAGGGTTCTATCGATGAAGATTTTTATCGGGATAGCACATAGCCTAGAGTGAATTGTAGCACACTAGTAATTCAGAAGAAGTTGTTGAATTATATGTTTATTAATCTAAGTTTTATGTTACACTCGGAGAGTATAATATCAGCTGCGGATCAGAAATTTTCTTTTCGGACTGAACGTAATTAGATTTTTCGACTAACAATGTATTTTTAAAACTTTTGCACATAGGACCTTCACCAGAAAGGAGAAATCGAAATGTAAAACTGAAGATACACTCAACCAAATCTTCAATTGGCAACATTGTGTTCCATTATGGCCATGGACGGATACACCATATTAATTATTTGTCATTTATCTTTGTATTCCATTTATACCCCTACTATAATAGTTCTAAGAACAATATTTTTTACCACTAAGAATCGCATGAAATTTTATATTCGTGTTTTTTACGGAAATAAAAATGTAATAGGGTTCTGTCGATGAAAAGTTTTAAAAGCGATAGCACATAGCCTAGAGTGAATTGTAGCACAATAGTTACAAGTACACAAGGTGTAATTCAAAAGCAGTTGTTGAAGTATTTGTTGAGTAGTCTAAGTTTCTTTATTACACTCCGATAGTATAATTTAAGCTACGAACAAGAAACTTTCTTTTCGTACTGAACATAATTAGATTTTTGGACTGAAAGTGTATTTTAAAATTTTACAAATAGGCCCTTCACCGGAAAGGAGAAATCAAAATGCCAAAAAGGAGATACACTCAACCAAATCATCAATTAATAACAATATTGTTCCATCATGGTCATAGACGGATACACCCGTGTAATTGTTCGACATTTTTCCTAGTAGTCCACTTGTTCCCATACGATAAGAGTTATGAGAACAATATTTTCAACCACAAAGAATCGTATGTAAGTTTATATTCTGGTTTTTTACTGAAACCAAAATGTAATAAGGTTCTGTCGATGAAGACTTTTAAAGGGATAGCACATAGCCTTGAGTGAATTTTAGCACGCTAGTTACAAGTACACAAGGTATCCTTCAGAAGATTTTGTTGAAGTATATGTCTATTATTCTAAGTTTCTTTATTACACTAATAAGTATAATTTCAGCTACAGATCTGAAAATTTCTTTTTGGACTAACAGTGTATTTTAAAAAATTTTGCACATAGGACCTTCAACAGAAAGGAGAAATCGAATTGCAAAACAGGAGATACAATTAACCGAATCATCAATTGACAACAATAGTGTTTCATTGTGTTCAAGAACGGATACACAAGTGTAATCGTTTGTCATTTTTATTAGTATTCCACTTATACCCCTGCGATAAGAGTTATAAGAAAAATATTTTCAACAACGAAGAATCGCATGAAATTTTATATTCGTGTTTTTTAAGGAATTAAAAATGTAATAGGGTTATGTCGATGAAGATTTTTGTCGGGATAGCACATAGCCTAGAGTGAATTGTTGCACACTAATTATAAATACACAAGGTGTCATTTAGAAGAAGCTGTAAAATTATATGTTTATTAGTCTAAGTTTTTTATTACACTCGGAGTGTATAATATCAGCTGCGGATCAGAAACTTTCTTTTCGGATTGAACATAATTAGATTTTTTGACTGACAATATCTTTTTAAAACTTTTGCACATTGGACCTTCACCGGAGAGGAGAAATCGAAACGTAAAACTGAAGATACACTCAATCAATTCTTCAATTGGCAATAATTGTGTTCCGTTATGGCCATGGACGGATACACCATGGTAATTGTCCGGTATTTATCTTTGTATTCCACTTGTTCCCCTATGATAAGAGTTTGAGAACAATATTTTCGACCACTAAGAATCTCATGGAATTTTATATTCGTGTTTTTTACAGAAATAAAAATTTAATAGGGTTCTGTTGAGGAAGATTTTTAAAGCGATAGCACATAGCCTAGAGTGAATTGTAGCACACTAGTTACAAGTACACAAGGAGTCATTCAAAAGAAGTTGTTGAAGTGTATGTTGAGTAGTCTAAGTTTCTTTATTACACTCCGATAGTATAAATTAAGCTACGAATAAGAAACTTTCTTTTTGGATTGAACGTAATTAGATTTTTGGACGGACAGTGTATTTTTAAAATTTTGCACATAGGCCCTTCACCAGAAAGGAAAAATCAAAATGTAAAACAGGAGATACACTCAACTGAATAATCAATTAATAACAATATTGTTCCGTCATGGTCATAGACGGATACACCAGTGTAATTGTCCGACATTTTTCTTAGTATTCCACTTGTTCCCCTACGATAAGAGTTATGAGAACAATATTTTAAACCACAAAGAATCGTATGAAAGTTTATATTCGTGTTTTTTACTGAAATCAAAATGTAATAGGGTTCTGTCGATGAAGACATTTAAAGGGATAGCACATAGCCTTGAGTGAATTTTAGCACGCACAAGGTGTCCTTCAGAAGATGTTGTTGAAGTATATGTCTATTATTCTAAGTTTCTTTATTAGACTAATGACTATAATTTTAGCTACGGATCTGAAACTTTCTTTTTGGACTGAAAGTAATTTCATTTTTGGACTAACAGTGTATTTTAAAAAAATTTGCACATAGGACCTTCAACAGAAAGGAGAAATTGAATTTTAAAACAGGAGATACAGTTAACCGAATCATCAATTCAAAACAATAGTGTTTCATTATGTTCATGGACGGGTACACAAGTGTAATCGTTTGTCATTTATATTAGAATTCCACTTATACCCCTACGATAAGAGTTATAAGAAAAATATTTTCAACCACGAAGAATCGCATGAAATTTTATATTCGTGTTTTTTACGGAATGAAAAATGTAATAGGGTTATGTCGATGAGGATTTTTATCGGGATAGCACGTAGCCTAGAGTGAATTGTAACACACTAGTTGTAAATACACAAGGTGTTATTAAGAAGAAGTTGTTGAATTATATGTTTATTAGTCTAAGTTTTTTATTACACTCGGGGAGTATAATATCAACTACGGATCAGAAACTTTCTTTTCGGACTGAACGTAATTAGATTTCTTGACTGAGAATGTATTTTTAAAACTTTTGCACATAGGACCTTCACCAGAGAGGAGAAATCGAAATGTAAAATTGAAGATACACTCAACCAATTCTGCAATTGGCAACAATTGTGTTCCGTTATGGCCAGGGACGGATACACCATGGTAATTGTCCGGAATTTATCTTTGTATTCCATTTATACCCCTACAATAATAGTTCTAAGAACAATATTTTCGACCACTAATAATCGCGTGGAATTTTATATTCGTGTTTTTTACGGAAATAAAAATGTAATAGGCTGTCGATGAAAATTTTTAAAGCGATAGCACATAGCCTAGAGTGAATTGTAGCACACTAGTTATAAGTACACAAGGTGTCATTCAAAATAAGTTGTTGAAGTATATGTTGAGTAGTCTAAGTTTCTTTATTACACTCCGATAGTATAGTTTAAGCTATGAATAAGAAACTTTCTTTTCGGAATGAACATAATTAGATTTTTGGATTGACAGTGTATTTTTAAATTTTGCACATAGGCCTTTCACAAGAAAGGAGAAATCAAAATGTAAAACAGGAGATACACTCAACCGAATCATCAATTAATAACAATATTGTTCCATCGTGGTTATAGACGGATACACCAGTGTAATTGTCCGACATTTTTCTTAGTATTCCACTTGTTCCCCTACGATAAGAGTTATGGGAACAATATTTTCCACCACAAAGAATCGTATAAAAGTTTATATTTGTGTTTTTTACTGAAATCAAAATGTAATAGGGTTCTGTCGATGAAGACTTTTAAAGGGATAGCACATAGTCTGGAGTAAATTTTAGCACGCTAGTTACAAGTACACAAGGTGTCCTTCAGAAGATTTTGTTGAAGTATATGTCTATTATTCTAAGTTTCTTTATAAGACTAATGAGTATAATTTCAGCTACGGATCTGAAACTTTCTTTTTGGACTGAAAGTAATTTCATTTTTGGATTGACAGTGTATTTTTAAAAATTTTGCACATAGGACCTTCAACAGAAAGGAGAAATCAAATTTTAAAACATAAGATACAGTTAACCGAATCATCAATTCACAACAATAGTATTTCGTTATGTTCATGGACGGATACACAAGTGTAATCGTTTGTCATTTTTATTAGTATTCCACTTATACCCCTACAATAAGAGTTATAAGAAAAATATTTTCAATCACGATGAATCGCATGAAATTTTATATTCGTGTTTTTTACGGAATTAAAAATGTAATAGGGTTATGTCGATGAAGATTTTTATCGGGATAGCACATAGCCTAGAGTGAAATGTAACACACTAGTTATAAATACACAAGGTGTCATTCAGAAGAAGTTGTTGAATTATATGTTTATTTGTCCAAGTTTTTTATTACACTCGGAGAGTATAATATCAGCTCCAGATCGAAAACTTTTTTTTCGGACTGATCGTAATTAGATTTTTCAACTGACAATGTATTTTTAAAACTTTTGCACATAGGACCTTCACTAGAAAGGAGAAATCGAAATGTAAAACTGAAGATACACTCAACCAAATCTTCATTGGCAACAATTGTGTTCCGTTATGGCCATGGACGAATACACCATGGTAATTGTCCGTCATTTATCTTTGTATTCCATTTATACCCCTACGATAATAGTTCTAAGAACAATATTTTCGACCACTAAGAATCGCATGGAATTTTATATTCGTGTTTTTTACGGAAATAAAAATCTAATAGGGTTCTGTCGATGAAGATTTTAAATCGATAGCACATAGCCTAGAGTGAATTGTGGCACACTAGTTACAAGTACACAAGGTGTCATTAAAAAGAAGTTGTTGAAGTATATGTTGAGTAGTCTAAGTTTCTTTATTACACTCCGACAGTATATTTAAGCTATGAAAAAGAAACTTTCTTTTCGGACATAACGTAATTAGATTTTTGGACTGACAGTGTATTTTTAAAATTTTGCACATAGGCCCTTCACAATAAAGGAGAAATCAAAATGTAAAATAGGAGATACACTCAACCGAATCATCAATTAAAAATAATATTGTTCTGTCATGGTCATAAACGGATACACCCGTGTAATTGTCCGACATTTTTCTTAGTATTCCACTTGTTCCCCTACGATAAGAGTTATGAGAACAATATTTTCAACTACAATGAATCGTATCAAAGTTTATATTCGTGTTTTTTACTGAAATCAAAATGTAATAGGGTTTTGTCGATAAAGACTTTTAAAGGGATAGCACATAGCCTGGAGTGAATTTTAGCACGCTAGTTACAAGTACACAAGGTGCCCTTCAAAAGATTTTGTTGAAGTATATGTCTATTATTCTAAGTTTCTTTATTAGACTAATGAGTATAATTTTAGCTAAGGATCTAAAACTTTCTTTTTGGACTGAAAGTAATTTTATTTTTGGACTGACAATGTGTTTTTAAAAATTTTGCACATAGGACCTTCAACAGAATGGAGAAATCGAATTGTAAAACAGGAGATACAGTTAACCAAATCATCAATTCACAACAATAGTGTTTCGTTATGTTCATGGATGGATACACAAGTGTAATCGTTTGTCATTTTTATTAGTATTCCACTTATACCCCTACGATAAGAGTTATAAGAAAAATATTTTCAACCGCAAAGAATCGCATGAAATTTTATATTCGTGTTTTTTACGGAATTAAAAATGTAATAGTGTTATGTCGATGAAGATTTTTATCACGATAGCACATAGCCTAGAGTGAATTGTAGCACACTAGTTATAAATACACAAGGTGTCATTCAGAAGAAGTTGTTGAATTATATGTTTATGAGTCTAAGTTTTTTATTACACTCGGCGAGTATAATATCAGATGCGGATCAGAAACTTTCTTTTCGGACTTAACTTAATTAGATTTTTCGACTGACAATGTATTTTTAAAACTTTTGCACATAGGACCTTCACCAGAAAGGAGAAATTGGAATGTAAAACTGAAGATACACTCAACCAAATCTTCAGTTGGCAACAATTGTGTTCCGTTATGTCCATGGACGGATGCACCATGGTAATTGTCCGGCATTTATCTTTGTATTCCATTTATACCCCTACTATAATAGTTCTAAGAACAATATTTTTGACCACCAAGAATCGCATGGAATTTTATATTCGTGTTTTTTACTGAAATAAAAATGTAATAGGGTTCTGTCGATGAAGATCTTTAAAGCGATAGCACACAGCCTAGAGTGAATTGTAGCACACTAGTTACAAGTACACAAGGTGTCATTCAAAAGAAGTTGTTGAAGTGTATGTTGAATAGTCTAAGTTTCTTTATTACACTCCGATAGTATAATTTAAGCTATGAATAAGAACCTTTCTTTTCGGACTGAACGTAATTAAATTTTTGGACTGACAGTGTATTTTTAAAATTTTGGACATAGGCCCTTCACCAGAAAGGATAAATTAAAATGTAAAACAGGAGATACACTCAACCGAATCATCAATTAATAACAATATTGTTCTGTCATGGTCATAGACGGATACATTAGAGTAATTGTCCGACATTTTTCTTAGTATTCCACTTGTTCCCCTACCATAAGATTTATGGAACAATATTTTCAACCACAAATAATCGTATGAAAGTTTATATTCGTGTTTTTTTACTGAAATCAAAATGTAATAGGGTTCTATCGATGAAGACTTTTAAAGGGATAGCACATAGCCTGGAGTGAATTTTAACACGCTAGTTACAAGTACACAAGGTGTCCTTCAGATGATTTTGTTGAAGTATATGTCTATTATTCTAAGTTTCTTCATTACACTAAGCGAGTATAATTTCAGCTACGGATATGAAACTTTCTTTTTGGACTGAAAGTAATACCATTTTTGGATTGACAGTGTATTTTTAAAAAATTTGGGCATAGGACCTTCAAAAGAAAGGAGAAATTGAATTGTAAAACAGAAGATACACTTAACCGAATAATTGACAACAATAGTGTTTCGTTATGGTCATGGACAGATACACAAGTGTAATCGTTTGTCATTTTTATTAGCATTCCACTTATACCCTTACGATAAGAGTTATAAGAAAAATATTTTCAACCACAATGAATCGCATGAAATTTTATATTCGTGTTTTTACGGAATTAAAAATGTAATAGGGCTCTGTCGATGAAGATTTTTATCGGGATAGCACGTAGCCTAGAGTGAATTGTAACACACTAGTTTTAAATACACAAGGTGTCATTCAGAAGAAGTTGTTGAATTATATGTTTATTAGTCTAAGTTTTTTATTACACTCGGGGAGTATAATATCAGCTACAGATCAGAAACTTTCTTTTCGGACTGACCGTAATTAGATTTTTCGACTGACAATGTATTTTTAAAACTTTTGCACATAGGACCTTCACCAGAGAGGAGAAATCAAAATGTAAAACTGAAGATACACTCAACCGATTCTTCAATTGGCAACAATTGTGTTCCATTATGGCCATGGACGGATACACCATGGTAATTGTCTGGAATTTATCTTTGTATTCCATTTATACCCCTACAATAATAGTTCTAAGAACAATATTTTCAACCACTAAGAATCGCATGGAATTTTATATTCGTGTTTTTTACGGAAATAAAAATGTAATAGGGTTCTGTCGATAAAGATTTTTAAAGCGATAGCACATAGCCTAGAGTGAATTGTAGCACACTAGTTTTTTTTTTCTTTTTCTAAATTGAGGGTAATATTATTAGCTACCCCAAAGCTGTAAAAAAGAAAAAGCAAAATGGCCTAAAGGCTCAGTATGTTACAGTGTAGGAATGAAGAAATAAAAGGCTCTAATCTAGCCTATAGAGAAAACATGTATTGCTCTAAAAAATGATCTGAATGATCATCAAAATAATCTAGATTTACCTCACTAAACATGTTAGCAAATCGAGTAATCGAAACACAAGTCTGTCCCGTGAGGAAAACTAGATATGCTAAAACCGTAATATTAACAAAATTAGAAAGCACCAGCAGTGAAGTGTGGGTACTGCTCAGAAAGTTGGCTGGCATTGTGGTAAGATGCATGAACATCATTGTAGTGACACTGTAAGAGTTATCCCAGCGATGAAATCCTGAGTAATGGTCCAGTGTTTCCATGATCTCGTAAAAATTCTTGAACTGTGTAAGCTTTCAAGCAATGATGTCCCATGAAAGAGTCTGCAAATAACATGACAACCTTATCCAATTCTAGTCATTAATTCTTATACATGGTATCCCAGCTGCATCCAATATAATCAGACCCCTGATTTCATTGGAAACTGAATCCAAGTGAAACTGACCATTTTGCCTATGAACAACAGTTTTGGCCAGAGCATCTGCCACTGCATTACCTTGTCTAAGTGTATGCACAAGCTTGATATTTCCAAGGCTCAATTTAGTTTCATAAAATAAATAAAACAAGGGTCATGGAGCTTTATATGGATCCATAATATGCAATATAGCTTGTGAACTATCAGATTCAATTACACAGTTATGAGAGGCTAGCTGTATGAGATAGATTCCTTTTTGAATTGCCAAAATCTCTGCCTCTACAGAACTATGTGCCTCCGTAGAATAGCTAGCCATAGTAATTACCCCACCATTTCCATCTCTGAGAACAAGACCTAACCCAGTAGAATTATCAGTTTTCCAAGCTGCATCCACATTTAGCTTACAACCTACTTCTGGTTTGTTCCACTTAACAACAGCTAGATGAGGTGATGGTTTTGTTGGCCATTTTGGTAATAAACCTGACTGTGTCAACAGTCTGGTATCATCACAGTTAGTGAACAATGGCCTTGCATAAAAAATGTTGAAAATATACTCCCTAATCCTTGTTATAGTAGCTTGAGTATTAGGGTTTTTATTATCAAACATTTTTTCACACCTAGCTTTCCATAAGAACCAGCAAACCGCCATAGGTAAAAGTCTAAATAGGCATGAATGCAATGTAGTTTGAACTGGATTTGTGAGGTAGTATGATAATCGATTCCAGAGAGTTGAAAAATGTGGAGGAGTTATCCCTATAATGCGGTGAATTTCATTCCAGATAAGAGTAGCAAAAGAACAGTCATTAAAAAAGTGTTGGATGTCATCAGTGTTGTTACAGAACAAGCATTTAGAAGGAAGCTGAAATCCAAAAACTCTGAGGACATCATCAAAAGGAAGAAATGCATTGAAAAGTTTCCACATAAAGATGGATATCTTTTTCTGAGCTCTTGGAAACCATAACTTACTAAGAGTAACAGAGGTACCTCTGTTGGATTGGAGTAGCTTATAAGCTGATTTGAAAGAGAAAATCCCTGCTATATCAGGCATTCAAATGAGTCTATCAGCTCTCTCCTCCCAGATTTTGGTCTCCTGCATAACAAGACAAATTTCAGGAATTAGCAATGGATAAATCGAGACAGAAAAACTAGCCCTGTTTAGCAGGAAGTGGCTAACAGTGCAGTCAAAAGGAATGTTGGTGAGTTCATGAGCACAATGATCAATCAATGGACCTTTGCCTGTCCAGTTTGATGTCCAGAAGTTACATCTCTCATCACCAATAATAACCCTAGAATTTCTCTCAGCTAAAGAATTAACTGATTGAATCATGTTCCATGTTTGGGATTTCCTAGCAGTAGGGAATAAAGACCAGATAAATTGTGCCCATGGTGCCTTTCCAAGCTGAAATTTCCACCACAATTTAAGAGAACATGCTCTTATAATTGTGGGGATTGATCTGAATGCAAGGCCGTTCTGGTCCAGTGGGTAGCACAAATTTCTCCACCTCCTCCAACCTCTTTTTGGACCCAGATCAGTCTCACCCCAGAAGAACTTAGACATCATTTTCTCCAAACTTTTGACAACATGAACTGTAGGCTTCATAACAGTCCAAATGTGCCGAGGGATAGAATAGATACAAGATTTAATTAAAATCATTTTACCCCCAGTACTTAGCCATCTATTTTTCCAGTTTTGCAACCTTCTATCAACCATTTCTAAAAGGGGCTGAAAATGAGCATTTAGCACTCTACCTTTAAAAAATGGGGCATCCCAAATATTTAAATGGAAAAGTGCCCTGATTCATTCCTAAAATCTCTTTTACCTGCCTCGTTTTAGCCATAGTGGCCCCCTTACCCAAGTAAAAATCACTTTTTTCAAAATTCACTTTTTGCCCTGTGGTGTTTTCAAAAACCACAAGGAAAGCTTTCATCCGAATTAAGTTCAATTTACTAGCTTTCAAGAAGATGACAGTATAATCTGCATAACTAAGATGAGAAATTGGGATTGCCCCTTGAGGAAGATAAAAAAATTGCAGTTTACCAGAATTAAACACATAAGCTAAACTTCTTGTGAAAGCCCCAGTAAAGATATTAAAAAGAAAAGGGGACAGAGGATCACCTTGTTTAATACCTCTAGAAGATTTGAAGAAACCTACTGGCTTACCATTAATCAACACAGAAAACCAAGCCTGGGTGATATGTTTTATGACAGAATGAACAAATTTACCATGCAGTCCAAACTTTAACAAAATACTATTAAGAAAAGCCCAACTAACCCTATCAAATGCCTTTGTTAAATCCAGTTTAATGACACAATTTGGATCTCTGTTCTTCCTATCCAAGAATCTCAGCATCTCTTTGAGATAAATAACATTGTCAGAGATATCCCTATGGCTCATAAAAGCTGACTGATGTGGGGATATGAGTTTAGGCATAATCAGTTTTAACCTCTACATTAACAGTTTTGAAAAAATCTTGTTAATGAAATTGGACAAACTAATTGGCCTGTAATCATCAAAAGAAGATGGAGATTCTTTTTTAGGAATAATAGTGATCCATGTTGCTGCAATTCCTCTAGGAATGGGAGAACCAAAAAGAAAATCATTTACAGCTATCAACAGATCCTGGCATATTATTTCCCAACTTTTTGTTAAGAATTTTGATGAAAAACCATCAGGCCCTGGACTACTATTTTTTTTAACCAAAGACAACCAATCTAAGCTCCTCTAAGGTAGCAGGCCTAATAAGCAAAGCATCATCCTGATCAGTTACAATTTTAGGAATTTGACTCAGAAAGTGAGAGAAGAATTCACCATTTGAATCTGTTATAGGTTCAGAAAGAAGATCAGAATAATAATTAATAGCCTCAGTTTCAATTTCATGAATATCCTCAATCCAAACTCCCTGTGAGTTTTTTTATCTTTGAAATACTGAGTCTTGACCTACTTTCTTCAACAGAGTTATGGAAAAATTTAGTGTTCTCATCACCATCTCTGAGCCATTTAATTCTGGACTTTTGTTTCTAGAATTTTTCCTGTTCTTTTAGGGACCTAAGGAGTTGAGCCTAAGCCTGTTTAAGCTTAATCAAATTCAGTTTCTGAACTGTTTAAGTCATAAATGATTTCCTAAATTCTCAACTCCTCCTCTGCCTTTGTAACATTATCCTGAATATTTCCAAAAACAGTTTTATTCCAAACCTTAATTTTGTTTTTTAACCTCTGTAATTTTAAGAAAAAACCAAGCATTCCATTTTCAGACAGAGGTATTTCCCAATCATTCTTTATCAGTGATAAAAATCCAGGCCTGTTAAACCATGCATTGATAAATCTAAATGATTTAGGAGATGAGGGAATAGAGCTACCAACAGTAAGAAGAAGAGGGGAGTGATTAGAGGCTCCTTTATTAAGTACTTGGATAGAAGAAGAAGGAAATTTTGTACTCCACTGAAGGGTACAAAGTCCCCTATCTAACCTCGGAATGGTAGGGTTTTTAAGTCTACCATTTGACCAAGTAAAGTTATTTCCAACAGTGTTGATATTATAGAGTGCATTATCATCAATGAACCTATTAAAATCATCCATGATGGATTTTTTTTAGAAATGAGGAACCTTTATACTCATTGAAAGAAGATATTGTGTTAAAATCCCCAATGAGTAGGGTATCATTCATATTTCTGTCACTCAAAGCTTTCCACAGCTTTTTTCTCCCAGCAACTGTTCTAAGTGCATAAACAAAAATTCCCTCCATTGAGGTATTTAGTTTATGACTGTGAATGTTAACTGACAGAAATTGCAAATGATCGACTAACAGAGTTACATTGATTTGATCATTCCACATTAACCATATTTCACCATTTGAAGCCTGCATGCAGTTAGTGAAGTGTAGATCTTTCATGTATTTTCCACATTTTTCATTATTATACCATGGTTCGATAAGGCATAATAATTGAATTTTGTGAGTTTTAACAAGATCTTGTAATCTACGAAGTGATTTTTTCATGCCTCTAATATCCCAGACCATAAAATTGATTTTAATGGTTGTACTAATCATTCAAAACCTTTTTTAAAACCTTTTGAAGATCTAGTGATGATCTTGTTGGGACTAAATTGTTTACCAGGGGACATAATCTTATTGAGCTGAGTGAAAAAATTATTTTTCCTAGACTCATTAAGATCTTGCATATTGTGAGTATTTTTAGGAATACATACCTTTGCTGTGTCTACCTTTTCATTACAGTCAGTGTTTTGTTCATCAGTGGCTTGGGAGAATAAGAGCTCTTTAATATGCTCCTCAGTATCTGCAGCAGCACTTACTTCAGAAAACTCTTCATCCTACTCCTCCTCATCCCCATCTAGCCCATGTTATTGGACATCAAGTAGAGGGAAGAATCTGTTATTCCTGTGACCTTCTTGGGAGTGGAAAATCATTTCTGGAGAAGATTTCCTGCCGATCTTCTTATTATCAGTCCAGAGATCATCCTTGGAATAGTTCATCATATAGACAGGGTTGGGTCTAAAGGAGATCATTTCAGGAGCAGGAGAGGTAGCTCTATCCCTACTACCATTTTGGACCCCTGTATTATCATTATTCGAGGTCAAATGGAGAAATTCAGTTGAGTGTTTGGTGTTTGAGGTCATGAGGGGGAGCTCAGTTGAGAATTGGGCATTTTTAAGGATGTTAGAATGGTCAGCACATGGGGAGGTTATATCTTTCACACTCTTACCCCTAGGAACATAGTAACTTTTCTTCTGCTGAGTTTTAAAAACCCTGGCCTTTTCCGCTATTGACAAACCATATGCCCCTTCCTGAATAATCACTGGATCCCCAGAGCTTGTGCATTTCCCATCAGTTCTATTGCCAGTGTTTCCTATCACTTCATTAGTAGTACAACCAGCCATAATACTATAATCCACAACAACTGCAGGGGTTGCACCACGATTGGTAACCTTAGCTTCCTGATTGAGTTTCTGACCAGCTGGTTTATATCTATTTCTTCTGAGTTCAGGATGCAGATAAATACAGGTAGAGTCATCATGTCCAATGGACTGACAATGATCACAGTATAATGGTAAGTCTTCAAACTCGATAGGGAGCTTTAGAACCTTTTATTCAATTCCATCATCTTCAATACCTACCCTAATGAAACCAGGGAGTTTTTTCCTAAGGTCCACTTCTACACATAGTTTCACAGCAGATGGCCTAGTAACTCCTACAGTTGCAGCATCCATTTTAATGAATTGTCCTATCTGATTGCCCATACTCTGAATCATGGTTTCATTATAGAAAAAAATAGGCACGTTTTTAATGGTAATCCATACCGGGATAATAGATGACTCGGTATCTGGAGAGAAGTCTAAAGTCCACTTGAGTACCTTCATTGATGCCCCAAGAAAGCTCCACTGCCCCTTTAGCCACATCCTCTGATAGTCCTCCATTTCCTCAAACCTAATCAGAACATGACGGTAATCAATCGATCCCAGTGGAAATTTCCCTTTAAATCCAACTGACTTGAAAGCTTCATTAAGTTGCTCCATAGTCGGCTTTCCCCTGATGAATTTACCCACTAGAGCATTGCTGTAGTGGCCAGTGAGAATCTCAGCTTCCTTTCGAGTAACAATACAAGCGATGTCCCCCTTGTAAGTGGTCTTTGGTGTGATTTCTGGGTTTGATGGCAAAGAGGCATAGAGAGGAGGAGGTCGATTAGCTATAGCTTGAAGGAAACTCCTATCCGGATGGGTGCCACCGCGTTTAAGCAGAGGCGCCGCCATGGCGCGGTGGAGAAAAGTAGACGTTTGTAACCGTTAAGTTGACAGAACGGTTATAAAAGGAATAAAGAAACCGGAACAGTAAAAAAATTGCGTAAATAATAATTACTTTAGAGAGAAGAGAGAGCATTCAAGAGAGAGCCGAACAACGAATGTGAAGTAGCACACTAGTTATAAGTACACAAGGTGTCATTCAAAAGAAGTTGTTGAAGTATATGTTGAGTAGTCTAAGTTTCTTTATTACACTCCGATAGTATAGTTTAAGCTACGAATAAGAAACTTTCTTTTCAGAATGAACGTAATTAGATCTTTGGACTGACAGTGTATTTTTAAAATTTTGCACATAGGCCTTTCACAAGAAAGGAGAAATCAAAATGTAAAACAGGAGATACACTTAACTGAATCATCAATTAATAACAATATTGTTCCATCATGGCCATAGATGGATACACCAGTGTAATTGTCCGACATTTTTCTTAGCATTCCACTTATTCCCCTACGATAAGAGTTATGAGAACAATATTTTCAACCACAAAGAATCGTATGAAAGTTTATATTCGTGTTTTTTACTAAAATCAAAATGTAATAGGGTTCTGTCATTGAAGACTTTTAAAGGGATAGCACATAGCCTTGAGTGAATTTTAGCACGCTAGTTACAAGTACACAAGGTGTCCTTCAGAAGATGTTGTGTTCCGTTATGGCCATGGACGGATACACCATGGTAATCGTCCGGTATTTATCTTTGTATTCCACTTGTTCCCCTATGATAAGAGTTATGAGAACAATATTTTTGACCACTAAGAATCGCATGGAATTTTATATTCGTGTTTTTTACAGAAATAAAAATGTAATAGGGTTCTGTCGAGGAAGATTTTTAAAGAAATAGCACATAGCCTAGAATAAATTGTAGCACACTAGTTACAAGTACACAAGGAGTCATTCAAAAGAAGTTGTTGAAGTATATGTTGAGTAGTCTAAGTTTCTTTATTACACTCCGATAGTATAAATTAAGCTACGAATAAGAAACTTTCTTTTTGGATTGAACGTAATTAGATTTTTGGACGGACAGTGTATTTTTAAAATTTTGCACATAGGCCCTTCACCAGAAAGGAAAAATCAAAATGTAAAACAGGAGATACACTCAACCGAATCATCAATTAATAACAATATTGTTCCGTCATAGTCATAGATGGATACACCAGTGTAATTGTTCGACATTTTTCTTAGTATTCCACTTGTTCCCCTACGATAAGAGTTATGAGAACAATATTTTCAACCACAAAGAATCGTATGAAAGTTTATATTCGTGTTTTTTACTGAAATCAAAATGTAATAGGGTTCTGTCGATGAAGACATTTAAAGGGATAGCACATAGCCTTGAGTGAATTTTAGTACGCTAGTTACAAATACACAAGGTGTCATTCAGAAGAAGTTGTTGAATTATATGTTTATTAGTCTAAGTTTTTTATTACACTCAGAGAGTATAATATCAACTGCGGATCAGAAACTTTCTTTTCGGACTAAACGTAATTAGATTTTTCGACTGACAATGTATTTTTAAAACTTTTGCACATAGGACCTCCACCAGAAAGGAGAAATCAAAATGTAAAACTGAAGATACACTCAGCCAAATCTTCAATTGGCAACAATTGTGTTCCGTTATGGCCATGGACGGATACACCATGGTAATTGTTCGGCATTTATCTTTGTATTCCATTTATACCCCTATGATAATTGTTCTAAGAACAATATTTTCGACCACTAAGAATTGCATGGAATTTTATATTTGTGTTTTTTACGGAAATAAAAATGTAATAGGGCTCTGTCGATGAAGATTTAAGCCTAGAGTGAATTGTAGCACACTACTTACAAGTACACAAGGTGTCATTCAAAAGAAGTTGTTGAAGTGTATGTTGAGTTGTCTAAGTTTGTTTATTACACTCTGATAGTATATTTAAGCAATGAATAAGAAACTTTCTTTTCGGACTGAACGTAATTAGATTTTTGGACTGACAGTGTATTTTAAAATTTTTTGCACATAGACCCTTCACAATAAAGGAGAAATCAAAATGTAAAACAGGAGATACACTCAACCGAATCATTAATTAATAACAATATTGTTGCGTCATGGTCATAGACGGATACACCAGTGTAATTGTCCAACATTTTTGTTAGTATTCCACTTGTTCCCCTACGATAAGAGTTATGAGAAAAATATTTTCAACCACAAAGAATCGTATCAAAGTTTATATTTGTGTTTTTTTACTGAAATCCAAATGTAATAGGGTTATGTCGATGAAAACTTTTAAAGGGATAGCACATAGCCTTGTGTGAATTTTAGCACGCTAGCTACAAGTACACAAGGTGTCCCTCAGAAGATTTTTTTTGAAGTATATGTCTATTATTCTAAGTTTCTTTATTAGACTAATGAGTATAATTTTAGCTACAGATCTGAAACTTTCTTTTTGGATTGAAAGTAATTTCATTTTTGGACTGACAGTGTATTTTTAAAAATTTTGCACATAGGACCTTCAACAAAAAGGAGAAATCGAATTGTAAAACAGGAGATACAGTTAACCAAATCATCAATTCACAACAATAGTGTTTCGTTATGTTCATGGACGGATACACAAGTGTAATCGTTTGTCATTTTTATTAGTATTCCACTTATACCCCTACGATAAGAGTTATAAGAAAAATATTTTCAACCACGAAGAATCGCATGAAATTTTATATTCGTGTTTTTTACGGAATTAAAAATGTAATAGTGTTATGTCGATGAAGATTTTTATCACGATAGCACATAGCCTAGAGTGAATTGTAGCACACTAGTTATAAATACACAAGGTGTCATTAAGAAGAAGTTGTTGAATTATATGTTTATGAGTCTAAGTTTCTTATTACACTCGGCGAGTGTAATATCAGCTGCGGATCAGAAACTTTCTTTTTGGACTTAACGCAATTAGATTTTTCGACTGACAATGTATTTTTAAAACTTTTGCACATAGGACCTTCACCAGAAAGGAGAAATCGGAATGTAAAACTGAAGATACACTCAACCAAATCTTTAATTGGCAACAATTGTGTTCCGTTATGGCCATGGACGGATACACCATGGTAATTGCCCGGAATTTATCTTTGTATTCCATTTATACCCCTACTATAATATTTCTAAGAAGAATATTTTTTACCACTAAGAATTGCATGGAATTTTATATTCGTGTTTTTTACGGAAATAAAAATGTAATAGGGTTCTGTCGATGAAGATCTTTAAAGCGATAGCACATAGCCTAGAGTGAATTGTAGCACACTAGTTATAAATACACAAGGTGTCATTAAGAAGAAGTTGTTGAATTAAATGTTTATTAGTCTAAGTTTTTTATTACACTCGGAGAGTATAATATCAGCTACAGATAAGAAACTTTCTTTTCGGACTAAATGTTATTAGATTTTTCAACTGACAATGTATTTTTAAAACCTTTAAACATAGGACCTTCACCATAAATGAGAAATCAAAATGTAAAACTAAAGATACACTCAACCAAATCTTCAATTGGCAACAATTGTGTTCCATTATGGCCATTTTTTTTTAAATAAACCATCCTTAGATGGGGGAAATTATATTGGCCTTCCCGAGCCGTAATAAACAAAATTAAAGAAGCCAAAGGCTAAGTTACTGTACAGGCTGAGCGTATTGCTCTTGAAGCAACCATAAATTGCTTCCAAAAGAATGAGCTAGAGTATTTGGGATGCTATAGGATGAGCTCTCGAACTTCTTAGTGAATCGAAATCGAAACACAGGTCAGTCAGAGAGAATAACCATGAGCATATCCTCTAATTTTTGCAACAAAAAAGAAACGAGCAGATTATGAAGGAAAACTGTGACAATTGAGCTATCATGATGCCCTAATCCAATGTGAACTGATCAGGAATGTACATAGCAGGCTCTACCAAAAGCTTGTTACTTCGAAATCTTCAAAGCTGTGCGTAGTGTGTTGAAACGAATAGGAGGCAGATATGCAGCATCGACATCAAAAAACCTGCATTCAAGAGTGAGAATGAGTAGCATCCGAACTAACAAATCGTAGAGCAGGGGTGCCAATTTGATCTAGTCTCACTAACCCCTGTACCGTGTTCGGAAGTTCAGATATGTGAATAAAAGATGAATCACATTCTAGTTGCAAACAAAGTTTAGCAAGTGTATGAGCCACCAGGTTAGCCTGTCTATATATATGTACGAGATTGATGTCATTAAGTGATTGATGGATCTCATCAGCTAGGGAAAAGCATTTCCAGTGACATCGGAGTGGTTCAGTAGAAAAAAGAACCGCAGAAAGACAGTCTGATTCCATATATAGGGGGCCAGTTAAATCATGTGAAATCTGGATGGCAAACTTAATAGCCTTCAATTCAGCTTCCAAAGGTGATAAAGCTATAGTAAATAGAGTGTAAGCTCCCCTAAAAACACCTCTAATGTCTCTAATGATCACTCCAATCCCACACTTCAAAGTATTGCATGACTAAGAGGCATCAACATTAAGCTTAAAACCTGATATAGGCCTAGTCCAAGCAATTTTCCAGATTTTTGGTTTTGGTGAAATTTTAAGAAGTGGTAGAAAGGAATGATGAGCAATACTCACATCCAGAGGAGATGTTATATGAACCGGATTTGTACTGAAGGAGAAAAAAATATGATCTCTAATGAGTTGGAGCACAAGGATGGAGGAAGGCTTGGTAGATTCAAATAAGTATCTGTTTCTCATCTTCCAAATATTCCAAAAAGTGAAGATGGCAGCAGTACGGATCATTATAGCATGTAAAGAAGTTAGAGCTGGCAAAGTGAAGTAGTATGAAATTCTTTCCCAAACCGAAGGGAAGGCTCTATCTTGAATACCCATGAACTGATGAATAATTTTCCAAACAGATAGAGAGAAATAACATGTATTAAAAAAATGCTCTAAAGAATCCTCATGGTTATTGCACATGCAGCATTTAGAAGCCAAACAAAACCTCAGTTTCCTGAGTATGTTATCAAAAGGCAGCAGAGAATTCACTACTTTCCACATAAATACAGAGATTTTTTTCTCAAATCTGGGGTTCCAAAGATGTTTAGAAGAGGAAATCGAACATGTGTGGTTGCTTAGCAAATTATATGTATCTTTGAAGGAGAAATTCCCAGAGATACCTGGTTTCCAAATTAATCTATCAGCTCTGTGGGGGAAAAGTTTTGACTCCTGCAAAAGATTGATAATGTGAGATGACAGAAATGGCTCTATTTTTGTGATGAGAAGATCTTTGTTAGTTATGAAAGCAGAGACTGAACATTCAACATCAATATCCACCATATTATGATCACACAAATCAATCAGAGAACCTACATCAAGCCAATTTGAAGTCCAAAAATTACAGTCACCTCTCCCTATGATGACTCTAGAATTAGCCTCGGCCCATACATTAACTGAACAAATTCTCTTCCAATTAGGAGAAGTCCTATAAGATTGAGGGAGGGCAGCCAATAAATGAGTCCAGAGGGCATCACCTATTTGATACTTCCACCACAATTTAACTGAGCATGTTTTAATTATTGTGCTTATAGACCTGAAGCCTAAGCCATTCTGATCAGTTGGGAGGCACAAATCAGACCATTTTTTCCAAGATCTTTTTGGTTTTAATTCATTCCCCCAAAAAAATTTACTCATTTTTTTCTCAATGATGGAAATGATCAATTTTTTTGGTTTAATAACTTGCCAGATGTGTTGTGGAATGGCATATATACAAGATTCAATCAAAGTAATTTTTCCACCCATGGATATCCATCTATTTTTCCAATTACCAATCTTATTATCAATAAGTTCAAAGAGTGGTTGAAAATAAATTTTTTTAGCCACACCAGTAAAGATTGGAACTCCTAAGTAGGTGAAAGGGAAAGAACCCAATTTCATTCCAAGTATCCTTTTAATGTGGTTCACTTTATGCTCTGTAGCATGCTTACTTATGAAGATGTCACTCTTGTTATAATTGATAGACTGACCAGTGACTTCCTCAAAGATGGACAGAAAAGCCTTTAATCTAACCAAGGTTAAGTTTGTAGCTTTAAAGAAAATGACAGTATCGTCAGCATAAGATAAGTGAGAGATTCTTGGAGGATTACCTGGGAGATCAAAGTAGTCTAGCTTACCCGTGTCAAAAATGTAGGTCAGGCTCCTTGAAAAAGACTCAGAAAAAATATTAAACAGCAATGGAGATAAAGGATCACCCTGTTTAATGCCTCTAGAAGACTGAAAAAATCCCACTGGCTTACCATTAATAAGAATAGAGAACCAAGCCTGTGACAAGTTTTTCATAACATTGAAAATAAATTTTGCATGGAAACCAATTTTTGCCAAAATTTTATATAGAAATGACCATCTAACCCTATCAAAGGCCTTTTTGAGATCAAGTTTAATTATACAATTCGGATCTCTTCTCTTTCTGTTAATGAGTCTAACCATTTCCTGTAGATGAATTACATTATCCGAAATATCCCTACCATGTAAAAAAGCTGTTTGGTTTGGAGAGATAATCTTAGGCATAATAGATTTAAGTTTTTCCATAAGCACTTTAGAGCAAATCTTATTAATCACATTGGAAAGACTTATAGGCCTATAGTCATCAAATGAGGATGGGGTTTTCTTCTTTGGGATTATGGTGATCCATGTACTACTTATACCCCTAGGCAGGTTAGATGAAGATTGAAAATCCTGAACAGCTAGAAGAAGATCATGTGCTATTATATCCCAAGATTTCATGTAGAATTTGGCCGTAAAACCATCCGGACCTGGAGAGCTTGATTTATTAAGGCTATGCACTATCCTCTTAAGCTCCTCCATAGTGACTGGTTTTAATAGATTCTCATTATCTTCCTGAGTAACCATCTTGGGTATATGATTGAGAAAATGAGATGTGAATGGAGAACAATCAGTGAGGCAGTCTTCACTGAGTAGATCCTGATAATAACAGATTGCCTCCATCTCCACATCCTGTGTATTTTCCAACCATTGACCATTTCTACCCTTGATTTTTGTGATCCTCAATCTATTGTTCTTATCTTGTACAGATTTATGAAAGAAAGATGTATTATTGTCTCCATCTTGTAGCCATTTTATCTTAGCCTTGTGTTTCCAAAAAATTTTTTGTTCAGACATGGCCTTGACTAATCTAGCCCTAGCCTCCCTAAGGTTAACCAGATTATTAACAGAATCATCATGATCAGTTAAGGCTTCCTGAGCCTGCAAGGCTAATTCTGCCTGAAGTACATTATCATGAATGTTACCAAAATGCTCTTTGTTCCAGCTTTTTAAGGCTTTCTTAAGTCTAACTAATTTTAAGTAAAAGGCTAGCATTCCAGATTTATGCATAGGAGTATCCCAATCCTTCTTAATTACTTCATTAAAATCTTTCCTCTTGTACCATGTATTTAGGAACCTGAAGGGTCTCGGATTGGATGGTATGTCACTTCCTACAGTCAGCAGCAAGGGGTTGTGATCTGAGCTAACTCTATTCAGAATCTGAATTGTAGAGGAAGGAAAAGAAAGAGTCCATGATGCAGTGCACAGTCCTCTATCTAGTCTTTTAACTTTCTTCAATTCATTATGGCCATGGACGGATACACCATGGTAATTGTCCGTCATTTATCTTTGTATTTTATTTATACCCCTACGATAATAGTTCTACGAACAATATTTTTTACCACTAAGAATCGCATGAAATTTTATATTCATTTTTTTTACAGAAATAAAAATGTAATATGGTTCCGTCGATGAAGATTTTTAAAGTGATAGCACATAGCATAGAGTGAATTGTAGCACACTAGTTACAAGTACACACGGTGTTATTCAGAAGAAGTTGTTGATGTATATGTTTATTAGTCTAAGTTTCTTTAATACACTCGTAGAGTATAATTTTAGCTATGGATCAGAAACATTCTTTCGGGACTTGACGTAATTAGATTTTTGGACAGGCAATGTATTTTTATAAATTTTGCGCATAGGCCCTTCACAAGAAAGGAGAAATTGAAATGTAAAATAGGAGATACACTCAACCGAATAATCAATTAACAAGAATAATGTTCTATTATGGTCTTTGACGGATACACAAGTGTAATCGACTGTCAATTTTCTTATTATTCCACTTATACCCCTCTTATAAGTGTTATAAGAAAAATATTTTAAACCACAAAGAATTGCATGAAATTTTATATTTGTGTTTTTTACGGAATTAAATATGTAATAGGGTTATGTCGATGAAGATTTTGAAAGCGATAACACATAACCTAGAGTGAATTGTAGCAAATTAGTTACATGTACACAAGGTGTCGTTCAGAAAAAGTTGTTGAAGTACATGTTGATCGGTCTAAGTTTCTTTACTACACTCAAAGAGTATAATTTAAGCTATAGATCATAAACTTTCTTTTCAGACTGAACGTAATTAGATTTTTGGACTGACTATGTATTTAAAAAAAATTGCACATAGGAGCTTTACCCGAAAGGAGAAATCAAAATGTAAAACTGAAGATACACTCAGCCGAATCATCAGTTGGCAACAACAGTGTTCCGTTATGGCCATGGATGGATACACCATGGTAATCACCCATCATTTTTCTTAGTATTCCACTTATACTTCTAAGATAAGAGTTATAATAAAAATATTTTCAACCACAAAGAATCGCATGAAATTTTATATTCATGTTTTTTACGGAAATAAAAGGAAATAGGGTTCTTTCGATGAAGATTTTTAAAGAAATAGCACTTAGCCTAGAGTGAATCGTAGCACACTAGTTACAAGTATACAAGGTTTCATTCAGAAGAAGTTGTTGAAGTATATGTTGATTAGTCTAAGTTTCTTTATTACACTCGGAGAGTACAATTTCAGCTATGGATCAGAAACTTTCTTTTTGGACTGAACGTAATTAGATTTTTGGAATGACAATGTATCTTTAAAAATTTTGCAGCCCTTCATAAGAAAGGAGAAATTGAAATGTAAAACAGGAGACACACTCAACCGAATTCCGTTATGGTCATGGACGGATACACCAATGTAATCGTTTGTCATTTTTCTCAGTATTCTACTTACACCCCTACGATAAGAATTATAACAAAAAAATTTCAACCACAAAGAATCGCAAAAAAAATTTATATTCGTGTTTTTTTACAAAATTAAAAATGTAATAGTGTTTTGTCAATGAAGATTTTGAAAGGGATAACACATATCCTAGAGTGAATTGTAGCAAATTAGTTACAAATACACAAGGTGTCATTCAGAAGAAGTTGTTGACTTATATGTTGATTAGTCTTGGCTTCTTTATTACACTCGGAGAGTATAATTTCAACTACGGATCAAAAACTTTCTTTTCGGACTGAACGTAATTAGATTTTTGGATTAACAATGTATTTTTTAAAAAAATTCACATAGGATCTTCACAAGAAAGGAGAAATCGAAATGTAAAACTGAAGATACACTCAACCAAATCATCAATTAGCAACAACAGTGTTCCTTGATGGCCATGGACCCATACACCAGTGTAATCGTACATCATTTTTGTTAGTATTCCACTCACACCCCTACAAGAAGAATTATAAGAACAATATTTTTAATCACAAAGAATTGCATGAAATTTATATTCATTTTTTTAAGGAAATAAAAATGTAATAGGGTCCTGTCGATGAAGATTTTTAAAGCAATAATACATAACCTAGAGTAATTGTAGCATACTAGTTACAAGTACACAAGGTGTCATTCAGAAGAAGTTGTTGAAGTATATGTTGATTAGTATAAGTTTTTTTTATTACACTTGGATAGTATAGTATCATATACAAATCAAAAACTTTCTTTTAGACTAAACATAATTAGATTTTTTGACTGACAGTGTATTTTTAAAAATTTTGCACATAGGCCATTTACCAGAAAGGAGAAATCGAAATGTAAAATATGTGATAAACTCAACCGAATTATCAAATAACAACAATAGTGTTCCGTTATGGTCATGGACGGATACACCAGTGTAATCATTTTTTCATTGTTCTTAGTATTCCACTTATACCCCTACGATAAGAGTTATAAGAAAAAAAATTCAACCACAAAGAATCGCATGAAATTTTATATTCGTGTTTTTAATGGAAATAAAAATTTCATAGGGTTCTGTCGATGAATAATTTTAAAGGGATATCACACAACCTAGAGTGAATTGTAGCACACTAGTTACAAGTACACAAGGTGTCATTCAGAAGAAGTTCTTGATATATATGTTGATTAGTCTAGGTTTCTTCATTACACTCGGAGAGTATAATTTCAGCTACAGATCTGAAACTTTCTTTTTAGACTTAAATTAATTTGATATTTGGACTGACAGTGTACTTTTAAATTTTTTGAACATAGGCCCTTACCAGAAAGGAGAAATTGAAATGGAAAATAGTAGATACACTAAACCGAATCATCAATTAACAACAATAGTGGTCAGTTATGGTCATTGACGGATACACCAGTTTTCCGTTTTGTCCATGGTCGGATACTCCATGATAATCGTCTGTCATTTTTCTTAGTATTCCACTTATACTTCTAAGATAAGTGTTATAAGAACAATATTTTCTACCACAAAGAATCGAATGAAAATATATATTTGTGTTTTTTACGGAAATAAAAATGAAATAGGGTTCTGTCGATGAAGATTTATAAAGCGATAGCACATAGCCTAGACTGAATTGTACCACACTAGTTACAAGTACACAAGGTGTCATTCAAAAGAAGTTTTTAAAGTATATGTTGATTAGTCCAAGCTTCTTCATTACACTTGGATAGTATAATTTAAGCTATGAATAAGAATATTTCTTTTCAGACTGAACATAATTAGATTTTTGGACTGACAGTGTGCTTTTAAAAGTTTTGCACATAGGCCCTTCACCAGAAAGTTATACATTACTAAATTGTCATCTTCTGAATTGCGATTTTCACTGTAGCTATGTGCGATTAAGTGCGATTTGCCAAAACGCAAATTTGTCTGTCATTTCTACTCTCTTCTTTCTTCTTCCCCATATTTCTCTAACTGATAACGGTCAGATTCTGAATTTATCTCCTGTTCATGGCGGCTCCTCTGCCTAGCCGTAGTGGCAACGCTGCGGCCAAGTCATTTGTTCAAGCATTGGGAACTCGTCAACCTCCACTACAGGCAGCCCTCCCATCTAACCCAGAAATTGTGCCAAAAACTCACTACAAAGGAGATATCGCCTGTCTGGTCTCCCGTCGCGATGCAGAAACTTTGGCCTCCCATTACAAAAATGCCCTGGTGGGTAAATTTGCAAGAGGAAAGCCACCAATGCCAGCACTAAACGAAGCTTTCAAGTCTGTTGGCTTCAAAGGCAACTTTCAAATTGGCTCGATCGACTACAGACACCTCCTAATCAGATTCCAAGACAAAGAGGATTATCAGAGGTTTTGGCTTAAAGGGCACTGGATCTTCAATCAGGCTCTAATGAAGGTACTCAAATGGACAATGGATTTCTCTCCAGAGGCTGAATCTTCAATAGTACCGGTATGGGTTACCATTCCCTATGTCCCAGTCTTTTTCTACAATATTGCTATGCTACAATCGATGGGAAATCAGATAGGGACTTTTATTAAGATGGATGCAGCTACTGCTGCCCTCACTCGTCCTTCAGCGGTGAAGATGTGTGTAGAAATTGATCTAAAAAATAAGCTTCCAACATTTATTAGGGTGGGAATTGAGGAGGATGGTACTGAATATAATGTGGTTAAGCTTCCTTTAGAATTTGAGGACATACCTTCATATTGTCACCACTGTAAAACTATAGGGCATGAGGATAATCACTGTAAATACCTGCACCCCGAACTTAAGAGAACCAAGTCTCATAAGGTGGACAAACTTCCAAATCAGATGAATTCTAGGGTTGGTATGGTTGGGCTTCAATTAAAGGAACAACAAAGAGCTTCAGATAATTTTCCTATAGAGGGTGCAGACCTTCTATACAATGAAACTACTAAGGCAGGTAGTTCTGGTTTGTCTGTAGCTGAGAAACAAGGAACTCGTATCACAAAGACTTTCAAATATGTTCCAAAACGGAAGGAGTCCGCAGTCATAATCATTGATGATGCTAGGGCAACTGAATCTTTAGTAGAGAAGAACAGAGGTAGGCTCTCTGACATTATAGTCTCTGGAGTTGATACACAGGTTGGTGATCAGGAGGAAGTAGGCATCTCTTTATCTAATGCTCTTGATCCTGAGATTGGGGATCAGTTAGATATAAATCAGAATAAAAAGACAGATGTGACTCCTAAGGTAGCTGAGATTAGTGAGATCCAAGGAGAATCTGGAGAAGGCAAAAATTCCTTTGTGCAGTTTCCTGAATATCAGTCAAAACATTCCCAGTCTGCTCCACCATTTCCCATCACAAAGAAAGTCTTTGCTAAGGATGACATTCCTAGCAAAAGGGGTAAATATTTCTCACCTTTCAATACCATTATTGCTGCTAAAAACTTCTTATTCTCTCAGCAGAAACATAGACATAACAGATTCCTTCCACTTGAGGATGATGATGGATCTAGTGAGGAGAACTTTTAAGGAAATCTCACAACCAAGACTGGGGCTACAGAGGATACAGATTCTGAACCTGTGAGAGCTTCTCTTTCACACAGTACTGATACCTACATAAACCAGATCAGCCAGGTAAGTGCCTCCATTTCCCACTCCAAACCATCTAAGCAGAAGAAGGGTAGACAACCAGTGACTGAATTAAATCATAGGAATGAGACTTATTTAACTCAGTTAAATACTATCATGACTAGATCAAAAAGCGCCAATAATGTGTTAATATGAATAATACAACTCTTAGGATAAAATTTTTGGTTTGGAATTTGAGAGGTATGGATACTTCCATGCTCAGACTACAAAATCTGATCACTAGGCATAATTTTGAGCTGATTTGCTTAATTGAGCCGAAACATGACAACCTGCAATGTGACTCATATAGGCAATTGTTACATTATGATAACTGTATGTATGCAATGAATGGGCAGATTTGGCTATTTTGGAATACAACTGTTTCTCTAACTGTCAAATATGATAACTTACAATTCCTTGCTATCTCATAGTATAGTCTCACTCTGAACAAAAATATGGATGTTTTCTTTGTGTACGGCCTTAGAACTAGGAATGGTAGGAAATCTCTTTGGTCTGATCTTAAATCCTCTACTCACTCAGATTCTATTTTTATTGGGGATTTTAATGCCATTACATCTGTAAACGAATATAAAGGTCCTTCTACTCCTAAATTAGGTAGTATGAAGAATTTTAATGATTTTATCAATGTAATGGCTTTGGAAGAGATCAACACAGTTGGTAACTTATTTACTTGGAGTAACAATAGACTGAGAAATCCTACTATTCAAAGATTAGATAGGGGTCTTTGTAACTCTGCATGGTCTTCTTCTTTTCCTGCTTCTTCTGTTCAAATTTTAAATAGGTCTTCTTCTGATCATAGCCCTATGCTTCTCACTATTGGAAGTGATATTCCATCTAACCCTAGGCCTTTCAGATTCCTGAACACTTGGTTTAAAAGGAAAGATTTCATGACTGTAATTAAGAATAACTGGGATCTTCCTCTTTATTATTCAGGAATGCTTGGTTTCTGTCTTAAACTCTTAAGATTAAAAAAAAAATTAAAAATCTGGAATAAGGAGCATTTTGGAAATATTCATGATAATGTAGTGCTGGCCGAAACTGCTCTTCTGACTCAGGAGCAAATGTATGATCAGAATGCAACTGTGGTCAACCTGATTAATCTTAAGGAAGCTAAGGCTAAATTAGTTAGAGCTTTAGTGGAACAGAAAAGCTTCTGGAAACATAAAGCAAAGATTAAATGGTTAAAGGAGGGGGATAATAATACCATTTTTTTTTCACAACTCGGTCAAGGAAAGAAAAGGTAGATTAAAGATCACAAAAATCAAAAGTAGTAATGGTCAATGGCTAGATAGTATACAGGACATAGAAACTGAAGCCATCCAATACTACCAAGGCCTTTTAACAGATGATAGCTCTCCTGAATGTAATTTTTTCAAAACTCACTTTCTCAGCCAGATTCCTAACTGTGTCACCCAACAAGATAATGAAAATCTTATGCACCCAGTTACAATGTCTGAGCTCAAACATATTGTCCTTGGTCTCAACAAAAACAGCAGCCTGGGTCCAGATGGCTTCACATCTAAATTCTATATTAAATCTTGGGATATAATTTCTACTGATCTACTAGCTGCAGTTCAGGACTTTGTTGATGGGAATATCATTCCTAGGGGTTTTAGTAGCACCTAGATCACAATCATACCGAAAAAGAAAACACCTATTTCTTTTGATGATTACAGGCCAATAAGTCTTTCCAATGTAGTTAACAAGATTTGTTCAAAAATGCTAATGGAAAGACTTAAACCACTAATGCCAAAACTCATTTCTCCACACCAAACTGCTTTTCTTAAAGGAAGAGATATTTCTGATAATGTAATTTACTTACAAGAAATGGTAAGATTTCTGAATAGGAAGCAAAGACAACCAAATTGCATTGTCAAATTAGATCTTAAGAAGGCTTTTGATAGGGTTAAGTGGTCCTTTCTATATAGTGTTCTTGCTAAATTTGGTTTCCATGCTAGATTTCTCTTTCCCATCATGAATAATTTATCACATGCTTGGTTCTCTGTCTTGATAAATGGTAAGCAAGCGGGTTTCTTTCAATCTACAAGGGGTATCAAACAGGGTGACCCCCTCTCTCCTTTTCTTTTTAACATTTTTTCTGAGGCATTTACTAGAAGTTTAGCATTTATCTTCCATACTGGTAAATTGGCCTACTACGATCTTCCAGGTAAATCCCTACAAATCTCTCATTTATCTTATGCAGATGATACAATTGTGCTTTTAAAGGCTGAAAACAAAACTTTGGTTAGATTTAAAGCCTTCCTATCTACATTTGAGGATGTCACTGGCCAACAAATAAACTATGGAAAAAGTGATATTTACATTGGAAAGCATGCCTCTGTTCACACAGTTAACAAAATAAAGAAAACACTAGGTATGAAAATTGGATGCTTCCCATTTACATACTTGGGTGTACCTATTTTTACGGGTGCTACACATAGAGCTCATTTCCAGCCATTAATTGAACAAATTGATAACAGGATCTGTAGTTGGAAAAATAAATGGCTATCTATGGGGGGGAAAATCACACTCATAAAATCATGCATTTTCTCTATTCCCCCAACATATATGGTCAGTCCTAAAACCTAGTAAGATGATTGTTTCCTGCATAGAGAAAAAAAATGAGCAGAGTTTTTTGGGGTTTTACTGATCAGAAACCAAACAGATCATGGAGAAAATGGGAAGCTCTTTGTTTTCCTATTAACCAAAATGGCCTAGGTTTCAGATCAATAAACTCCATAATTGATACATGCTCTATTAAATTATGGTGGAAATACCAAAAGGCAGAGGCTCCATGGACACATTTTCTTGAATCCCTGCCACCCTCATATAGATCCTCTCCTAACTGGAAAAGAATATGCAGCTTTAATGCTTGGGCTGAATCAAATTCCAGAGTCATTGTGGGCAGGGGAAACTGCAATTTCTGGACTTCTAATTGGCTAGATGTAGGTCCTATTATAGATCACTGTGATCCAAACCATGTTGATATCTCGGAAGATTGCACAGTTTCAGATTTCATCTCTAACAAAGATATTTTGATCCAGAGATTTTACCACCTACTTCCCCCTCATGTCATCTCTCTTTTGCAGGAATCCAAGCTCTATCCACATAGGTGTGACAGGCTTATATGGAAGCCTGGTATAAAGGGAGATTTCACTTTCAAATATACATATCTCCTGCTTAGTCCACAGTCAGGTAATATTGCTTCGACTAAACTTTTTTGGAGTAACAGAATTGAAAAGAAAGTATCAGTCTTCATGTGGAAACTGGTCAACTCGTACTTACCTTTTGATAATGTTCTGCAAAAACTGATATTCTGCCTGCCTTCTAAATGTTACATGTGCAGTAATCATGAGGATTCTTTAGACCATTTTTTCAATTCCTGCCCCTTTTCCATGCATGTTTGGAGTACTATAAATCAGTTTATGGGTATTAAGGATAAATCTTTCCCCTCCATATGGGAAAGAATCTCATACTATCTAACCTACCCAGGTTTAAGTTCACTGCATTCAACACTAATTAGAACTGCATCTCTAATTACATGTTGGAATCTATGGAAAATGAGGAACAAATGCATACATGATTCAGTCTTCCCATGTAGAGGTAGAGTTCTAAGTCATATTAGGGATCAAATTTTCTACTCTTTCTGCTCCAAACCAATCTACATTACATCTGCTTTTGACTTTGGTATTGCAAACCACTCATTCTTACCTTTGATAAAATCTGCTCCGAAACCAAAGATCTTCAAAATTGCTTAGCAAAGGCCAAAAGAGGGGTACAAGTTTAATGTAGATGCAGCATGGTGTGCTTACTCTGACATGTGTGGATTAGGATTGATTATCAGAGATTCCAGTGGTAGTTTCATTTCGGCTCATACTAGTTTCACACATGCAAATTCTCCTATAGAAGCTGAGCTTAGGGCAATACTATTTGCAATTCATATTGGTGTAGCATACTCGGCTCCTGTCTCCATTGAATCAGATTGCTTAAATGTGGTACACTGTGTTGAAGACCCTTTGCATGCAAACTGGAAACTTTTTCAATTGGCAGATGAAATACATCAGGCATCGTGTGATATGACTGTACTATATATACATAGACAAGCTAACCTGGTTGCAGATTTTCTGGCTAAGGAATGTCTCACTGCCCAGACTAGCAGCTTTTTCAATAGTTTTCAAATGCTACCTCTTAATTGTAGAGGTCTGATTAAGTTAGATCAGTGGGGTACACCCTCTTTAAGATTGTCTCAATGAATGGATGCTACTGAGTCTGTTGAATGCTATTTTGCAGTGGTAGGCAGGAGCAAGCTCAGGATGACCTTTCGCAGGAACCAAGCTCGGATAGCAACAAGCTCAGGAGGGCTACATTATTCTTCCGAACCCGGGTGCTTTTGCTGCTCAATTGAAAAAGCACAACATAATTTGCTCATAATTAGCAACTGATCCAATTGATATATCAGTTATAGATCCATAATCTTGATTCTTTCATAGTTTTGATAATAGTAGAGGATATCATTGGTCTAGGTGACTTTTCTCTGACTGACTTGTGTTTCGTTCGCTCGATTCACCAACAAGTTTGAGATTTTGCTTACTTAGCCTAAGTAATCCTCTAGCTATCAACAACTTCTATACCATTCTTTTGGAAGCAACAAATGTTGCTTCAAGAGCTGGGTGCTCATCATGTATATCTAAACTAAGCTTTGGCTTCATCCAACTCTTTGTCTTAATGCTTATTTGTTTTCACGGTTTGGGAAGGCCAATACAATTTCCCCCACCTAAGGATGGTTTAATTTTAAAAAAAAACCAGAAAGGAGAAATCAAAATTTAAAATAGTAGATACACTCAACCGAATCATCAATTAATAACAATATTGTTCCATTATGGTCATGGATGGATACACAAGTGTAATTGTCCGACATTTTTCTCAGTATTCCACTTATACCCCTACGATAAGGCTTATGAGAACAATATTCTCAACCACAAAGATTCGTATGAAAGTTTATATTCGTATTTTTTACTGAAATAAGAATGTAATAGGGTTCTAATGATGAAGACTTTTAAAGGGATAGCACATAGCCTTGCGTGAATTTTAGCACGCTAGTTACAAGTACACAAGGTGTTCTTCAGAAGATGTTGGTGAAGTATATGTCTATTATTTTAAGTTTCTTTATTACACTCATGGAGTATAATTTCAGCTACGTATATGAAACTTTCTCTTTGGACTGAAAGTAACTTTATATTTGGACTGACATTGTATTTGTAAAAATTTTGCACACAGGACCTTTAACAGAAAGGAGAAATCGAATTGTAAAACAGGAGATACACTCAAACGAATCATCAATTGACAACAATAGTGTTTCATTATGGTCATGGACGGATACACCAGTGTAATCGTCTGTCATTTTTCTTAATATTCTACTTATACCCCTACGATAATAGTTATAAGAACAATATTTTTAACCCCACTGAACCGCATGCAATTTTATATTCGAGTTTCTTACGGAAATAAAAATGTAATAGGGTTCTTTCTATAAAGTTTTTTAAAGCTATAGCACATAGCCTAGAGTGAATTGTAGCACACTAGTTATAAATACACAAGGTGTCATTCAGAAGAAGTTGTTGAAATATATGTTGATTAGTCTTAGTTTCTTTATTACACTTGGATAGTATAATTTCAGTTACGGATCAGAAACATTATTTTCAGATTGAACGTAATTAGATTTTTGAATTGACAATGTATTTTTCAAAATTTTGCACATAGGCCCTTCACTAGAAAGGAGAAATCGAAATGTAAAACAGGAGATACACTCAACCGAATAATCAATTGGCAACAACAGTGTTCCGTTATGGCCATGGATAGATACACCATGATAATCATCTATCATTTTTCTTAGTATTCCACTTATACTTCTAATATTAGAGTTATAAGAACAATATTTTCAACCACAAAGAATCACATGAAATTTTATATTCATGTTTTTTACGGAAATAAAAACGACATAGGGTTCCGTGGATGAAGATTTTTAAAAGCGATAGCACATAGCCTAGAGTGAATTGTAGCACACTAGTTATAAATACAAAAGGTGTCATTCAGAAGAAGTTGTTGAAGTATATGTTGATTAGTCTAAGTTTCTTTGTTACGCAAGGATCGTATAATTTCAGCTATGGATTAAAAACATTCTTTTCAGATTGAACATAATTAGATTTTTGGACAGACAATGTATTTTTTAATTTTTCACATAGGCCCTTCACTAGAAGGAGAAATCTAAATGTAAAACAGGAGTTACACTCAGCCGAATCATCAATTGGCAACAACGGTGTTCCGTTATGGCCATGGACGGATACACCATGATAATAGTCTTTCATTTTTCTTAGTATTCCACTTATACTTCTAAGATAAGAGTTATAATAAAAATATTTTCAATTACAAAGAATTGCATGAAATTTATATTCATGTTTTTTACAGAAATAAAAAGGAAATAGGGTTCTATCGATGAATATTTTTAAAGCGATAGCACATAACCTAGAGTGAATTGTAGCACACTAGTTACAAGTACACAAGGTGTCATTCAGAAGAAGTTGTTGAAGTATATGTTGATAAGTCTAAGTTTCTTTGCTACAGTCAGATAATATAGTTTCAGCTACGGAATAGAAACATTCTTTTCAGATTAAATGTAATTTAATTTTTGGACAGACAATATATTTTTAAAAATTTTGCACATAGGCCCTTCACAAGACAAATCGAAAGGTAAAACAGGAGATACACTCAACCGAATAATCAATTAACAAGAATAATGTTCCGTTATGGTCATTGATGGATACACAAGTGAAATCGACTGTCAATTTTCTTATTATTCCACTTATACCCCTTCCGATAAGTGTTATAAGAAAAATATTTTAAACCACAAAGAATTGCATGAAATATTATATTCGTGTTTTTTACGGAATTAAATATGTAATAGGGTTCTGTCGATGAAGATTTTGAAAGCGATAACACATAGCCTAGAGTGAATTATAGCAAATTAGTTACAAGTACACAAGGTGTCATTAAGAAGAAGTTGTTGAAGTACATGTTGATTAGTCTAAGTTTCTTTACTACACTCAGAGAGTATAATTTAAGCTACGGATCAGAAACTTTCTTTTCAGACTGAATGTAATTAGATTTTTGGACTGGCAACATATTTTTAAAAAATTTACACATAGGACCTTCTACAGAAAGGAGAAATCAAAATGTAAAATAGGATTTACACTCAGCCAAATCATCAATTGACAACAATAGTGTTCCGTTATGGTTATAGACGGATACACCAATGTAATCATTCGTCATTTTTCTCAGTATTGCACTTATACCCCTACGATAAGAGTTATAAGAACAATATTTTCAACCACAAAGAATCGCATGAAGTTTTATTTTTGCATTTTTTACGGAAATAAAAATGTAACAGGCGTCTTTGGCTGCCTTCTAAATAGAACTGTCGATAAAGAGTTTTAAAGGGATAGCACATAGCCTAGAGTGAATTTTAGCACACTAGTTACAAGTATACAATGTGTCATTCAGAAGAAGTTGAAGTATATGTTGATTATTCAAATTTTCTTTATTACACTCGCAAAGTATAATTTCAACTACGTATCTGAAACATTCTTTTTGGACAAAGAAATAAATTTTGAACATAGGACCTTTCACAGAAAGGAGAAATCAAAATGTAAAATAGGAGATACGCTCAACCAAATCATCGATTGACAACAATAGTGTTTTGTTAAGGTCATAGACGGATACACCAGTGTAATTGTTAGTCTTTTTTTTCAGTATTCTACTTATACCTCTACGATAAAAGTTGTAATAACAATATTTTCACCCACAAAGAATCACATGAAATTTTATATTCGTGTTTTATAAGGAATCGCATGAAATTTTATATTCATGTTTTTTTAACCACAAAGAATCCCATGAAATTTTATATTTGTATGTATTAAGGAAATAAAAATGTAATAGGGTTCTATTGATGAAGATTTTTAAGGCGATAACACATAGCCTAGAGTGAATTGTAGCATACTAGTTACAAGTACATAAGGTGTCATTTAGAAGAAGTTGTTGAAGTATATGTTGATTAGTCTATGTTTTTTTATTAGACTCGGATAGTAAAATTTCAGCTACGTATCATAAACTTCCTTTTCAGACTGAACATAATTAGATTTTTTGACTGACAGTGTATTTTTTAAAATTTTGCACATAGGCCCTTCACCAGAAAGGAGAAAATTGAACATGAGATACACTCAACTGAATCGTCAAATAATAACAATAGTGTTCTGTTATGGTCATGGACAATTACACCGATGTAATCGTCCGTCATTTTTCTAAGTATTCCACTTATACCCCTATGATACGTGTTGTAATAACAATATTTTCAACCACAAAGAATCACATGAAATGAAATTTAATATTCGTGTTTCTTACGGAAATAAAAATGTAATAGGGTTCTGTCGATGAAGATTTTTAAAGCAATAACACATAGCCTAGAGTGAATTGTAGCATACTAGTTACAAGTACATAAGGTGTCATTTAGAAGAAGTTGTTGAAGTATATGTTGATTGGTCTATGTTTATTCATTACACTCGGATAGTATAATTTCAGCTACGTATCAGAAACTTTTTTTTCAGACTGAACGTAATTAGATTTTTTGACTGACAGTGTATTTTTAAAATTTTGGCAGTGAGAGGCCATCACCGTACTTCTCAAAGTTAATATTTATAAGCCCTTTATGCTTACTATCTACAACTAAGTAGATAGCGGCAAGTCGGGGTCATCCACGAAGAAGGGGGATTTTCCTAAGCATTAGGCACAAAAGGTTGCTATTAGGCTAGGAGTAGATATATATACACATATAAAACATGTAAATGGGGGGGGGGCGTTGGTTGTTTGGTGGTCCTAAGTTATGAAAGTTAAAAGACAAGACAACTAGCAAAGTCAAGCAACTATGCTAAGTCATCAAACAAAACTAAGAAAAAGGGTTTTAAAACTACAAAAGATAAAGCCTTGGGGGCAATCGATATCCACTTCCAAACCTAATGTAGATCATTGATCCATTCACTCTTCCTATCACAATTGTTACCTATGGGGAACGCCAATGGAAGATCAACATTCGTTCCTTCTTAAGAGTAGTTTACAAAGACAAACAACGACCATTTGCAAACCTCATTGATGATCACCCTAGACAAACAATGACCATAGGGGTATTTCATCAATGGCATTATACACGAAGGACCATAGATTTGACAATGACAAGCCTTCTACCAAAGACATAGTCACTTAACCAAACATAGCATTCATTAGGCTTAACCTAGAACAAACCACATTCAAGGTTAAACCTTTCATTGCATCTATAGGATAAATATGAGAACAATCCACATTAACATACTTATCTAGCAAGAATCACAACACATTATGCACAAGAAGTTCTAAGTTCATGTTCCTAGATTTTCATGCAAAAGAGATAAGGAATTCGTCACTTTCGTAACACCCTAACACTTCAATAATACAAACACTTCCTATTCTCAAACAACACATGGCATAAATGAAGTGAAACATAGCATTAAGAACACAATGCTAAATAACAAAGGTTTCAAGAACGAATGACAAAATCTATTCACTACTTCCACTAATCATGCATTTACACAAGATTATCCAAGAACAATCGACATTCATTAACTTCTCTCATTTTCTACCTAAAAAAAACATGACAATGAATTCAACATCATCACATTCATCTAGCAATAATTAACACATCAACATCATTAAGAAGATCTAACACATGCTCTTGGATTCCACATTAAAAGAGGGGAGAATTAGCTACTTTCTCCCAACCCTAACAAGTAATCATACAAGCAATTCATATACTCAAGCTTCCAACAACATCAATGCCATTAACAATTCACATTCAAAGCTCAATAAATGCACAATAGCAAAAGAACCAAATAGATATATAAATGGTTCTTACTACATAGAAATGGAAGCTTCAATCCATTGCTCCCATGATAAAACTAAGCTAGACAATTAAAAGACACGATTAACCTACAAAAACTAAGAAAAGAAAGAAAGAAAAACTAGGGTTTGAACCCAGAAAAATGCGAGAAGAAGAGGCTGTCCAAAAACTATTGAAGAGGAGAGGATAAGGTGAGTATTTATAGTACAAAAAGCAAGAGGAATTTCTGGCCTTTCATCCGTCGCGAGTCGCGACGAGCTCACGACGGACTCCATTTCCAGTAGCTTGATGTCTTTCCTTTTTTGTTTCATATACTCCTCTTCTGTTCACTTCTTCAATTCTTCAAATCTTCAAAAGCTCAAATACAAGCCTTCCAATCTTCAAATCTTCAAAGGTGTTCTTCAAAGTCTTCAAACAAATTACCTTGTCACACAAAATTCTCTAGAAAAGTGATAAAAGCGTAAAAGTCGCTTTCAACCCTCCTTAGAGAACTTCAAGGAAAAATGTCCCATTTAGAGCACAAAAGTATACAAAAGTGAATCCTAAAAGTCCTAATATAACCGTATAAAATGGGCACATCAAACCTCCCCGCACTTAAACCTTGCTCGCCCTCGAGTAAGAAAAGATTTAAGCACACAAAGGAATTCATATGTCCACATCCTAACTAATATTCCCCCAATCAAAACCTCACAAAAACTCTCAATATCATAAATCCCAAAATCAAAGCTCAATGAGAATTTTTCACACACACAACCCCAATTCCTAAATCTAACCAAACCTACCACTTATCAATTCACTACCCATAAAAATGTTTCAAAGTCCCGAATTGATAATCCCAAATTAAGTCCAATGACACAAAATGAAGTTAAAACCATTAGGCGGTTCAAGCACGTACTTCACTTCATACCAATATATCAACCAAAATCCAATGACATAAAATGAAGTCAAAACCATAGAGGAGGTTTAAACACATACTTCACCCAATGACAATATATCAACCAAAACGAAGTATAAAAGAATCAAGAATTCCATACACATACTTCATTTTTCAACCCACTAAGTTATCAATCCCAAGAGATCTCTAGATGTTGAGCTACCCGATCCACCCATATGATAACCGCAACCTTATGACGCCAACGACGGAAAATGAATGAAATCATAGCATTTGTTTTCTTTTTCTCTCTTTCTCTCATTTTGCCTAGGAGCCCTCTCGGATTTTCATCCTAGCCACACATCATGTTTCTTTGGCTCACATCTCACATTTTTCTGCACATTTTGGCCTCTTATTTTTGCCTAGGTCACCCTCTCGGGTTTTTGACATATCTGAGCCCCCAATGTTGCCTAAGTTGCCCTCTCGGGTTTTCAACTTAGCGGGTTTTCTTTTCTTTCTATTTTTTCTTTTTTCATTTTCTATTTTTTTCAAAGTTTTCTATTTTTTCTTTCTTTTCTCATGTTTTTCCAATCAAAAGTAGCAAAAAGCATTCCAAATGAAGCTAGCATGCATGTGAGTCCTCTAACCCCTCCCCGCACTTTAAAAATTACATTGCCCTCAATGTAAACATGTAAGGCAAGAATAATAAAACTCAAGGTAAGAGGTAGAGTGACACCCATTTCTCCGCATAGTCGCTGGTGATATGGCACAATCCAATGTACTTGTATAGACTCGGTCCTGAAATTGGCTTCAGAGCTGAAAGGGGGAGTAAAAGTGCCGTAAAAGAACTCACCCCTCGAGCAAAACATTGTATCCTTGGCACCGTTTGATCAAGACTAACATCACAAAGAACAACATCAAACTCACAAGTATATAAGGATTTGTAATACTAGGTTTAGCATCAAGAGATAATAACCATAGTATTATCAAAGAACAACCAATCCATCATGCAATCACCACTATAAGATTTTCCAATAAAAAAATCCAACATATATCGACACATACCCAAGCATCATTATAGAACATAGCAATTGAAGACTCAATGATGTAGTCGGCATACTACAATCAACAAAGATACTATAAAGATGCAAGAATTTTCATATGTCAATATATGTGAGATGGTGGAGGAATGAGTGAATGTGTGGGGGTTCTTGGGAGTATTTGGTGGAGAAGAAGGAAGGAAGGATTATGTAGTGTTTAAGCTCAGCTGAAAAGTTGGATTTTTCATCGCGACTTGTGACAGCCCTGGTCCCGACTTGTGATGCATCATCTCGGGTTGAGAGCTTTTGGCCTCGATGACACGAGGTCTCGAGGGTATGATGCACTTCTGGGCTCAGCTCAAATTGAGGGAATGCGGCCTCGAGGACCCAAGGTGTCGAGGGATTAAGCTCGAGTCGAGGTTTGCACCCTTGAGGACCCAAGGTCTCGAGGGCTTCATGTCGAGTTGAGGGCTTCTGAGATCGACGACCTGAGGTCTCGAGGGGTTCAGCTCGAATCAAGGGCTTGTGGCCTCAAGAACCTGAGGTCTTGAGGACTTATGCTCTAATCGAGGGCTTGTGGCCTTAAGAACTTGAGGTTTCGAGGGCCTGATGCATCGAGGGCTTTGGCTCGACTCGAGGAATGAAGGTCTCGAGGGATAATGGTATTTCAGGTTTGGCTCGAGCCAAGAACTTTACTGCCACGAGGTCTCGAGGGGGTTGTGTCTGGAGAACTGGCCTCAAGAGGGTGATGAACTATCAAGTTTGGCTCGAGTCGAGGCTTGCTGCCTCGAGATCTCACTGGGATGATGTCTTGAGGGCTGGTCTCGAGAACTGGCCTCAAGGGCTGGTGGACTTTCAAGATATGCTCGAGTTGAGGATTGTTGCCTCGAGATCTCAAGGGGATGATGTCTCGAGGGCTGGTCTCGAGGACTGGCCTCGAGGGCTGCTAGACTTTCAAGTTCTGCTTGAGTCAAGGGCTTGCTGCCTCGAGGTCTCGAGGGGATGACTGGTCTCAAAGGACTGATCTTGAGGGATGATGGTCTCGAGACTCCTAACTTTTTGAAGGGCTTGTCTTGCAGTATCGAGGACCCGAGGTCTCGAGGGCTTTAACTCGAGACGAGGGCTTTTAGCCTCGAGGACCCGCGGTCTTGAGGGCTTTTAGCCTTGAGGACCCGCGGTCTCGAGGGATTGCACTTTTTGAGCTCATCTTGACTCGAGGGCTTGTGGCCTCGAGGACCCGAGGTCTTGAGGACTTCAGCTTTAGTTGAGGAATTGCAGCCTCGAGGACCCAAGGTCTTGAGGGAATGATGTCTCAAAGGTTTTAGCTCAATTTGAAGGCTTGCGAGCTCAAGGACTGATGGCTTTTTGTGTTCGGCTCGACTCGAGGTCTTGAGTGGATATTGTCTCGAGGACCTATTGGTCGCGACTCGCGACGGCTTATTGCGACTCACGGAAAGTGGTGGTTGGGGGCTTATTTTTAGCACAAAACTTTTGATCACATTCCGACTCGCGATGGTCCATCGCGAGGTCATTGAGAGGTAGTCGCGACTCGCGATCACAAACCCTCCCAGCCCATAGAAAGAATTTGATCCTTTTTTCACCAACATTCCAAGATTTCTTCCCTTTCTCATGGATTTCATTCCTTCATCTCCTCCAATGCAATGCACTTAACTTTGCTAAAAATCGTAGAAAAACACACCGTAAAAAGAACAAGACAAAATAACAAAAACTGAACAACAAAAACCAAAATAAAAGGCCAAGTTTATTTACGTCATCAGCACGACAAAGCTCCGTATATTTAAGGTCGTCGGCACGCCCTAATATCAAATATAAAATTTCAAGCAATTCTTTCTGGTAGAAAATATTGTTCTCATAACTCTTATCGCATGGGGTATAAGTGGAATACTTAGAAAAATGACGATGATTACATTGATGTATCCGTCCTTGACCAACAGAACACGGTTGTTGTCAATTGATTATTTGGTTGAGTGTTTCTCCAGTTTTACATTTTGATTTCTCCTTTCTGGTGAAAGGACAGAAGTGCAAACTTTTAAAAAATACATTGTTCGTCCAAAACTCCGATTACGTTAAGTCCGAAAAGAAACTTTCAGATCTGTAGCTGAAATTATACCCTACGAGTAAAATAAAGAAACTTTAACTAACAAACATATACTTCAAAAACTTCTTCTGAATGACCCCTTGTGTACTTGTAACTAGTGTGCTATTGCTTTAAAAATCTTCATTGATAGAACCCTATCACTTTTTTCCCCTAAAAAACGTGAATATAAAATTTCATACAATTCCTTATGGTTGAAAATATTCTTCTTATAACTCTTATTGTAAGGGATAATTGGAATACAAAGAAAAATGACGAACGATTACACTGGTGTATCCGTCCATGACCATAACGGAATATTGTTGTTGTAAATTAATAATTCCGTTTAGTGAATCTCCAATTTTACATTTTGATTTTTCCTTTCCGGTGAATGTCTTATGTGTAAAAATTTTAAAAATATACCGTCAGTCCAAAAATCAAATTACTTTCCGTCCGAACAGAAATTTTTAGATCCGTAGATTAAATTATATTCTCCGAGTGTAATAAAGAAAATTAGAGTAATCAACATATACGTCAACAACTTCTTCCGAATAACACCTTGTGTACTTGTAACTAGTGTTCTACAATTCACTCTAGGCTATGAGCTATCACATTAAAAATCTTCATCGACAGAACCCTATAACGTGTTTATTTCCATAAAAAACACGAATGTAAAATTTCATGCGATTCTTTGTGGTTGAAAATATTTTTCTTATAACTCTTATCGTAGGGGTACAAATGGAATATTAAGAAAAATTACGGACTATTACACTGATGTATCTATCCATGCCCATAACGGAACACTGTTGTTGTTAATAAATGATTATGTTGAGTGTATCTCATGTTTAACATTTCGATTTCTCCTTTATGGTGAAGGGTCTATGTGCAAAAGTTTTAAAAAATACACTTCCAGTACAAAAATAAAATTATTTTCAGTCCGAAAAGAAAATTTTTGTTCCGTAACTGAAATTATACTATCCGAGTGTAATAAAGAAACTTAGACTGCACAACATATACTTCAACAACTTCTTTTAAATGACACCTTGTGTACTGGTAACTAGTGTGCTACAATTCACTCTAGGCAATGTGCTATTGCTTTAAAAATCTTCATCGACAGAACCCTATTACATTTTTTATTTCTGTAAAAAAAACACGAATATAAAAATTTCATTTGATTCTTTGTGGTTGAAAATATTGTTCTTATAGTGGGGGTATAAGTGGAACAATAATAAATATGACGGACAATTGCATTGGTCTATTCGTTTTTGAAAAAAACGGAACACTGTTGTTGTCAGTTAATTATTCGGTTGAGTGTATCTACAATTTTACATTTTTATTTCTCCTTTCTTGTGAAAGGACATATATGCAAAATTTTAAAAAAATACACTGTCAGTCCAAAACTCATATATTGTTACGTCCAAAATGAAAGTTTCAGATCCGTAGCTAAAATTATACTCTCCTAGTGTAATAAAGAAACTTAGAATAATCAACATATACTTCAAAAACTTCTTATGAATTACACCTTGTGTACTTGTAACTAGTGTGCTACAATTCACTCTAGGCTATGTGCTATCGCTTCAAAAATCGCCATCGACAGAACCCTATTCCTTTTTCATTTCTGTAAAATACACGATTAAAATTTCATGCAATTCTTTGTAGTTTAAAATATTGTTCTAATAACTCTTATCGTGGGGGTATAAGAGGAATACTAAGAAAAATGATGGACGATTAAACTGGTGTATCTGTCTATGGCCATAACGGAACACTATTGTTGTCAATTGATTATTTGGTTGAGTGTATCTACAGTTTCACACTTTTATTTCTCCTTTCTGGTGAAGGTCCTATGTGTAAAAATTTTAAAAATACATTGTCAGTCCAAAAATCAAATTACTTCAGTCCGAAAAGAAAGTTTCAAATTTGTAGCTGAAATTATACTCTTCAAGTGTAATTATGAAACTTAGACTAATTAACATATACTTCAACAACTTCTTCTGAATGACACCTTGTGTACTTGTAATTAGTGTGCTACAATTCACTCTAGGCTATGTGCTATCGCTTTAAAAAATTTCATCGTACATTTTTATTTAAGTTTAAAACACAAATATAAAATTTCCAGTGATTCTTTTTGGTTGAAAATATTGTTCTTATAACTCTTATCGTTGGGGTATAAGTGAAATGCTAAGAAAAATGACGGATGATTACACTGGTGTATCCTTCTATGACCATAAGGGAATACTATTGTTGTCAATTGATGATTTGGTTAAGTGTATCTCCCTTTTTATATTTCGATTTCTCCTTTCTGGTAAAGGTTATACATGCAAAACTTTAAAAAATACATTGTCAGTCCAAAAATCAAATTACTTTCTGTCCGAAAAGAAAGTTTCAAATATGTAGCTTAAATTATACTCTTCGAGTGTAATAAAGAAACATAGACTGATCAGCATATATTTCAAAAACATCTTTTAAATGACACCTTGTGTATTGGTAACTAGTGTGCTACAATTCACTCTAGGCTATGTGCTATCGCTTTAAAAATCTTCAGCGATATAACCTTATTACATTTTTATTTCCATTAAAAACACGAGAATGAAATTTCATATGATTCTTTGTGGTTGAAAATATTGTTCTTATAACTCTTATCATAGGGGTATAATTGGAATACTAAGAAAAATGACGGACGATGACACTGGTGTATCTGTCCATGACCATAACGAAACACTATTGTTGTCAATTGATGATTTGGTTGAGTGTATATCCAGGTTTACATTTTGATTTCTCCTTCCTGGTGAAGGTCCTATGTGAAAATATATTTCTTATGACTCTTATCGTAGAGGTATAAGTGGAATACAAGAAAAAAGACGGACGATTACACTTGTGTGTCCCTCTATGACCATAACGGAACACTATTGTTGTCTATTGATGATTTTTTTTAGTGTATCTCTTATTTTACATTTCAATTTCTCCTTTCTGGTGAAGGTCTTATGTGAAAAAATTTTAAAAATAAACTGTCAGTCCAAAAATCAAATTACTTTCAGTCCGAATAGAAAGTTTCAGATCTGCAGCTTAAATTATACTCTTCAAGTGTAATAAAGAAACTTAAACAAATCAACATATAGTTCAACAAATTCTTCCGAATGACACCCTATGTACTTGTAACTAGAGTGCTACAATTCACTCTAGGCTATGTGCTATCGGTGTAAAAATCCTCATCAACATAACCCTATTACATTTTTATGTCAGTAGAAAACACGAATATAAAATTTCATGCAATTCTTTGTGATTGAAAATATTGTTCTTATAACTCTTATCGTAGGGGTATAAGTGGAATACCAAGAAAAGTGATGGATAATTAAACTGGTGTATATGTCCATTACTATGACGGAACACTATTGTTGTCAATTGATGATTCGGTTGAGTGTATCTCCATGTCTACATTTCGATTTCTCCTTTCTATTGAAGGTCCTATGTGTAAAACTTTTTAAAAAACATTGTTAGTCCAAAATAAAATTACTTTCAGTCCGAAAAGAAAGTTTAAATCAGTAGCTGAAATTACACTCTTCGAGTGTAATAAAGAAACATATACTTATCAACATATACTTTAACTTCTTTTGAATAACACCATGTGTACATGTAACTAGTGTGCTACAATTCACTCTACGCTATGTGCTATCACTTTTAAAACCTTCATCGACAGAACCCTATTACATTTTTATTTGAGTAAAAAACACGAATATAAATTTCATACTATTCTTTGTAGTTGAAAATATAGTTCTTATAACTTTTATCGTATGGGTATAAGTGGAATACTAAGAAAAATGATGGACCATTACACTTTTTTATACCTCTATGACCATACCGGAACACTATTGTTGTCGATTGATGATTCGGTTGAGTTTATCTCCTATTTTCATTTCTATTTCTCCTTTCTGGTGAAGGTCCTATGTGCAAAATTTTTAAAAATACACTCAGTCCAAAAAATCAAATTACTTTCAGTCTGAAAAGAAAGTTTCAGATCCGTAGCTTAAATTCTACTCTCCGAGTGTAATAAAGAAACTTAAACAAATCAACATATATTTCAACAGTTTCTTCTTAATGACATCCTATGTACTTGTAATTAGTGCGCTACAATTCACTCTAGGCTATGTGCTTTCGCTTTAAAAATCTTCATCGATAGAACCCTATGACATATTTATTTCTGTAAAAAACATGAGTATGAAATTTTATATGATTCTTTGTGGTTGAAAATATTGTTCTTATAACTCTTATCGTAGGGGTATAATTAGAATACTAAGAAAAATGACAGACAATTACACTAGTGTATGTGTCCATGACCATAACGGAACACTATTGTTGTCAATTGATGATTCGGTTGAGTGTATCTCCAGGTTTACATTGCGATTTCTCTTTTCTGGTGAAGGTCCTATGTGTAAAATATTTTTAAAAAAACAGTCAGTCCAAAATAAAATTACTTTCAGTCCGAAAAGAAAGTTTCAAATCTGTAGTTAAAATTATACTCTTCGAGTGTAATAAAGAAACATAGACTTATCAACATATACTTTATTAACTTCTTTTGAATGACACTCTGTGTACTTATATCTAGTGTGCTAAAATTCACTCTAGGTTATGTGCTATTGATTTTAAAATCTTCATCTACAGAACCCTATTACATTTTTATTTCCGTATAAAAACATGAATATAAAATATCATACGATTCTTTGTGGTTCAAAATATTGTTCTTATAACTCTTATCGTAGGGGTATAAGTGGTATACTAAGAAAAATGATGGACGATTACAATGGTGTATCCCTCTAGGACCATAACGGAACACTATTGTTATAAATTGATGATTCGGTTGAGTGTATCTCCAGTTTTATATTTCTATTTCTCCTTTCTGGTGAAGGTCCTATGTGCAAAATTTTTAAAAATACATTGTCAGTCCAAAAATCATATTACTTTCAATCTGAAAAGAAAGTTTCACATCCGTAGCTTGAATTATACTCTCCGAGTGTAATAAAGAAACTTAGACTAATCAACATATACTTCAACAACTTCTTCAGAATGACACCATGTGTACTTGTCACTAGTGTACTACAATTCACTCTGGGCTATGTGCTATCGCTTTAAAAATCTTCATCGACAGAACCCTATTAAATTTTTATTTCCCTAAAAAAACACGAATATAAAATTTCATGCGATTCATTGTGGCTGAAAATATTGTTCTTATAACTCTTTTCGTAGAGGTATAAATGGAATACTAAGAAAAATGATGGACGATTACACTAGTGTATCCGTCTATGACAATAACGGGACACTATTGTTGTCAATTGATGATTCAGTTGAGTGTATCTCTAGTTTTACATTTCTATTTCTCCTTTCTGGTAAAGGTCCTATGTGCCAAAATTTTAAAAATAAACTATCACTCCTAAAAACAAATTACTTTCAGTCCAAAATGAAAGTTTCAGATCCGTAGCTTAAATTATACTCTCCGAGTGTAATAAAGAAACTTAGACTAATCAACATATACTTCAACAACTTCTTCTGAATGACACCATGTGTACTTATAACTAGTGTTCTACAATTCACTCTGGGCTATGTGCTACCGCTTTAGAAATTTTAATCGACAGAACCCTATTAAATATTTATTTCCTTAAAAAAACACGAATATAAAATTTCATACGATTCTTTGTTGTTGAAAATATTGTTCTTATAACTCTTATTGTAGGGCCATAGCTGGAATACTAAGAAAAATAATTGACGATTACATAAGTGTATCCGCCTATGACCATAACGGAACACTATTATGGTCAATTGATGATTCGGTTAAGTGTATCTCAAGTTTTACATTTTGATTTCCCCTTTCTGATGAAGGACCTATGTGTAAAGTTTTCAAAAAAATACACTGTCAGTCCAAAAATTAAATTACTTTCAGTCCGAAAAGAAAGTTTCAAATAAGTAGCTGAAATAATACTCTTCGAGTGTAATAAAGAAACATAGACTAATCAACATATACTTAAACAAATCCTTTTGAATGACACCCTGTGTACTTGTACCTAGTGTGTTACAATTCACTCTAGGCTATGTGCTATTGCTTTAAAAATCTTCATCGACAGAACCCTATTCCATTTTTATTTCTGTAAAGAACACGAATATGAAATTTCATACGATTCTTTGTGGTTGAAAATAGTGTTCTTATAACACTTATTGTTGGGATCTAAGTGGAATACTGAGAAAAGTGACAGACGATTACACTAGTGTATCCATCGATTACCATAACAGAACAATAATGTTGTCAATTGACGATTCTGTTGAGTGTATCTCTAGTTTTGCATTTCTATTTGTCCTTTCTGGTGAAGGTCCTATGTGCAAAAATTTTAAAAATACACTATCAGTCTAAAAATCAAATTACTTTCAGTCCGAAAAGAAAGTTTCAAATCTGTATCTGAAATTATACTCTTAAAGTGTAATAAAGAAACATAGACTAATAACCATATACTTCAACAACTCCTTTTGAATGACACCCCGTGTACTTGTAACTAGTGTGCAACAATTCACTCTGGGCTATGCGCTATCACTATAAAAATCTTCATCGACAAAACCCTATTACATTTGTATTTCTGTAAAAAAACATGAATATAAAATTTCTTGCAATTATTTGTGGTGAATATATTTTTTTGTAACTCTTTTTGTAGGAGTATAAGTGGAATACTTAGAAACATGACGGACCATTACACTGGTGTATCCGTCTATGACCATAATGAAACAGTACTGTTGTCAATTCATGATTCGGTTGAGTGTATCTCCAATTTTACATTTCTATTTCTCCTTTCTGGTGAAGGTCCTATGTGAACGTTTTTTAAAATACAGTGTCAGTCCAAAAATCAAATTACTTTCAATCCAAAAAGAAAGTTTCAAATCTGTAGCTGAAATTATACTCTTCGAGTGTAATAAAGAAACATAGACTAATCAACATATACTTCAACAACTTCTTTTTAATAACACCTTGTGTACTTGTAACTAGTATGCTAGAATTCACTCTAGGCTATGTGCTATCGCTTTAAAAATCTTCAACGACATAACCCTATTACATTTTTATTTCCGTAAAAAACACGAATATTAAATTTCATGCTATTCTTTGTGGTTTAAAATATTGTTTTTATAACTCTTGTCGTAGCGGTATAAGTGGCATACTAAGAAAAATGACGGACGATTACAGAGGTGTATCCATCCATGACCATAACGGAACACTATTGTTGTTAATTGATGATTCGGCTGAGTGTATCTCCTATTTTACATTTCGATTTATCCTTTCTGGTGAAGGGCCTATGCGCAAAATTTTTAAAAATACATTGTCAGTCCAAAAATCTAATTACGTTCAGTCCGAAAAAGAAATTTCTAATCCATAGCTGAAATTATACTATCCGAGTGTAATAAAGAAACTTTGACTAATCAACATTTAGTTCAACAACTTCTTCAGAATCACACCTTGTGTACTTGTAACTAGTGTGCTACAATCCACTCTAGGATATGGCTATTGCTTTAAAAATATTCATCGACAGAACCCTATCACATTTTTATTTCCGTAAAAATCACGAATACACCTCTTATCGTAGGGGTATAAGTGGAATACTAAGAAATATGATGGAAGATTACACTGGTGTATCCGTCTATGACCATTACGGAACACAATTGTTGTCAATTGATGATTCGGTTGATTGTATCTCCAGTTTTACATTTTTATTTCTCCTTTCTGGTAAAGGACCTATGTGCAAAATTTTTAAAAATACACCGTCAGTCCAATATTTAAATTACTTTCAGTCCAAAAAAAGGTTTCAAATCTGCAGCTGAAATTATACTCCTCGAGTGTAATAAAGAAACATAGACTAATCAACATATACTTCAACAACTTCTTTTGAATGACACCTTGTGTACTTGTAACTACTGTACTACAATTGACTCTAGGCTATATGCTATCACTTTAAAAATCTTCATCGACAGAACCCTATTACATTTTTATTTCTGTAAAAATCACGAATAAAAAATTTTGTGCGATTCTTAGTTGTTGACAATAGTGCTCTTATAACTCTTATCGTAGGGGTATAAGTGGAATACTAACAAAAATGATGGATAATTACACTGGTGTATCTGTCTATGACCATAACGGAACAATATTGTTGTCAATTGATGATTCGGTTGAGTGTATCTCCAATTTTTTAATTTCTATTCATCCTTTCTTGTGAAGGTCCTATGTAAAAAAGTTTTTAAAATACACTGTCAGTCCAAAAATTAAATTACTTTCAGTCCAAAAAAAATGTTTCAGATCCGTTGCTCAAATTATACTCTCCAAGTGTAATAAAGAAACTTAGACTAATCAACATATACATCAAAAACTTCTTCCAAATGACACCATGTGTACTTGTAACTAGTGTGCTACAATTCACTCTAGGCAATGTGCTATTAGTAGGAACATTCAATCGGCAGTAGGAAACAATCTAGCTTCTGATCTACTGTACATGCGTGCGAAATAGTGTGCGAGACACACACTGAAAAATTACTTTTCTTCTACCTCTTTCCTCCTCATCTGATAACGGTTACTTTTTCATTCTGGCCGCCGACCATGGCGGCTCCAACGCCAAACCCTTCGCCTGAGACCTCCATTCCCGCTAACAAAAGTTTCTTACAAGCCCTCAGTACAAAACCTTCCCCGCTCCTGTCATCTCTCCCCGATACGCCTAACTTGCACCTCATCACGGAATTTAAGGGCAAGATTGCCTACATCCTTCCTCCGGAGGAAGGTGATCTTCTAGCCTCGCATTATCAAAATGCCCTTGTAGGAAAGTTTAACCGAGGGAAACCTCATATGGAAACTTTACAATCGGCTTTCAAATCAATTGGTTTTAAATCAAAATTCCAACTAGGCTCTATTGACTACCGCCATGTCTTAATTCGTTTTCAGGAAAGCGAGGATTATCAAAGATGCTGGATGAAGGGCCAATGGATGATTCAAGGATCGACTATGAAGGTTCAGAAGTGGTCTCCCGACTTCTCTCCAACAGCGGAATCGTCCATTGTCCCAGCCTGGGTAACAGTACACAAACTTCCTATTCACTTTTATAACACTTCTGCAATTATTGGTATAAGCAACCAGATAGGTAAATACCTTAAGATGGATGCAGCCACAAATGCCTTAACTAGACCCTCTGCTATTAAAGTATGTGTTGAGGTTGATTTATTATCCCAGCTTCCATCTACAATTGTGGTAGGAATTGGTAACAAGGTAGCAGAATATCCTATCGAATATGATGAATTTCCTACATACTGTACTCACTGTAGGATAATTGGTCATAGCCAGGTTAATTGCAACTTTCTACACCCATAATTGAAGAAAAAGAATGCTAATAAATCTGAAATCAATGAGCATAAGGAAAGAAAATATCCATTACATGTTGACACTCAAAAAGTCTTAGAAGTCCCTCCAAAAGGGAAACTAAACATAGAAGGATTCTCAAATCTATCTGTCTCACAAAAAGAGAAAGATTTTCAAACTCAAAAAATGACTGCAGGCTTTCAACAGGAAAATAATCTCAACTCTTTCAATGTTAGTCATAAGAAAAGAAATCCTCTTTTCTACTCTTTGGATGACATTTCTAAACCAATAACCACTTTTTTCTGGAGAAAAAAGAATCAACAATCAGAACTTTCTCTTATCAGGGAAGATTTAACTAAAAATAACATGGTCACAATATCAAATGCTTTTCAAACCTTAAATGACTTACAGGATGATCAGGAAGATGATGTTGTAGAAATATTCCATGAGTCTTTGGAAACACAGGAAGTTTTGGTGCACTCTACTTCGGATGATAGGTTAACACCATCAACAGCATGTTTGTCTATCTCTGAGGATGCACAAATAGGTCCCACGGAGCAAACTACCAACTCAGCAATCACTGTTGGAGATCAGGTTAGTGAATCTAACACATCCGATCTGATTTCTAAAGTAGAGCATATACTTCAGGTCAAGGTTAGCAACTCTGAACAGATATCTACTTTGGATAACATGGAAAATAGTAAGGGCAAGTCTGGTACCAAAAGTAAGAACTCTGGTAAGACACTTAGAAACCTAAGATCGTCACAAAAAGCAACCCCTACAGTTCTTAAATGATAAAACACACCATAATAGGGAACATATTAGTCTGGAATGTTAGAGGTTATGGAACATCACTAGATAGATTAAAAGCCCTAAAACTTAAGCATAAGATTGACATCTTATATTTAATAGAACCTTGGCATGATAAATAAAATTTAAATACTTTGATGCATGACCTTGGATACAAATATGCCCTTCCTACTCAGAGTGCTAAGATCTGGATCTTATGGAACCATGTTTTCAGTGTACTAAGTTTTATGGAGACAGATCAATTTCTACAAGTCAAAATTTCTGGTATTGCCAATTCTGTCAGCTGGAACTATTTTTTCATATATGCTAGTGTAAGTAGACAAAAGAGGGAGGCATTATGGAATGATTTACAGACTCCAACACATGATCCTTCCATTTATATTGGGGATTTTAATACGGTTGCTTCAGTATCTGAATATAAAGGAAGGAAATCAACACCAAAAAAAAGTATGAAACAGTTTAATGGATTTATAAATAATATGGACTTGCATGATATCCCTACAGTAGGAAACACATTCACTTGGAGCAATAATAGATTCAGGGATAAATGTAAAGATTTAATGTTTCAGAGACTAGATAGGGGCATTGCTAATTAAGACTGGTTGGAACTATTTCCCAATAGCTCTATACATGTGCTTAATAGAATGACTTCAGATCACTCCCCCTTATTTTTATCTGTTCAATCAGCTGAAGAACAAGTTCCTAGGCCTTTTAGATACCAAGAGATTTGGTCAAATAGACACGAATTTCTGGCTTTAGTAGTTTCAAACTGGAAACTAGTTTCTCCATTCTGTGGAATGCATAGTTTTGTTTTTAAACTAAAGAGGCTAAAGTTGGAAATTAAACAATGGAATAAATCACACTTTGGTAATGTCAATCAAAATTTGCTACTCTCTGAGAACAAAGTTAATGATCTGGAAATTTCTGTCCAGCAAACACAGGATGAATCAATCCTAGCTGAACTAATCAAATCAAAAGACATGCTAATGAGAGCTCAAAAAGAAAATAATATTTTCTTGAAGCAAAAGGCTAGGTTAAATTGGTTTAAATATGGGGATGCAAACACTAGTTACTTCCATCACTCCATTAGGGAAAGGAGAGCAAGATCTAGAATAAGTAAAATCAAGGATGGTAGTGGGAACTGGATATTAGAACCACAATTGATTAAAGAAGAAGGAGTGAGATTTTTTTGGGAATTACTTAATGAAGAGGAACCTCTAAAAATGGGAACTTATCTACATCATTTCCTAAAAGAAATTCCTAAAGTGATTACGGATCAGCATAATCTAAATCTTTTGTTACCCTTTAATATCCAGGAACTTAAATTTGCTGTATTTGACCTAAATAAATCTAGTGCTCCAGGACCTGATGGTTTTTCTGGTGCTTTTTACACTTCTTTCTGGGACACTATTAAGGATGATCTTCTAGATGCTGCGAATGATTTCCTAACTAGTGGTAATATCCCTAAGGCTATCTCTAGCACCTGGCTGACCTTAATCCCCAAAAAACCAATCCCAATCACCTTTTCAGACTTCAAACCCATTAGCCTATCTAATTTTGTGAATAAAGTTTTCTCAAAGATGTTAATGGAAAGGATTAAACCCCTAATAACATTAATTATATCCCCTGAGCAGAGTGCTTTCATAAAAGGTAGGGATATATCTGAAAATGTTATCCAAATGCAAGAGATGACCAGAATTCTGTCCAGAAAATCTAAGGCTTCTAATCTGATAGTTAAATTAGATATGCAAAAAGCTTTTGATAGGGTCTCATGGTCTTTCCTGAATTCAATCCTTCTCCAATTTGGTTTCCATGGTAAATTTGTGCATCGCATCATGCATAATATTGCTGCAGCTCACTTTTCAGTTTTAATAAATGGAATAACTTCAGGTTTTTTTGCATCCTCTAGGGGTATTAAACAGGGGGATCCACTTTCTCCCTTTCTATATAATATCTTGTCTGAAGCCTTCTCCAGAGGCTTAAAAAAACTGTTTAATATAGGATATTTGCAATATTTTTCTCTCCCAAGGCCCTGTTCCCCCATTTCCCATCTGATGTATGCTGATGATACAGCTGTCTTCTTGAACACTAATCATAACAATTTGAAAAGATTTAAAAACTTTCTGAGGGCATATGAGCAAACATCAGGTCAAAAGGTAAATTTTGCAAAATCTGAATTTTTCGTTGCTTCAAACACTTCAGTGGCAAGTGTTCAATCTGTATGTAGGATTTTAGGAATAGTGAAAGGCTCCTTCCCTTTTAAGTATTTAGGAATCCCTATCTTTCCAGGTCGTAATTTACAGGTCCACTATCATCCTATCTTGGAAAGAATGGAGAAATCTATTAATAATTGGAAGAATAGATGGCTAAGTACTGCAGGCAAGATCATACTGATTAACCACTGTTTTCTTTCAATTCCCACACACATGTTTGCGGTTTTAAGTCCCCCAAAGATAGTTTTTAAAAAAATGGAAAAACTAGCTTCTGGCCTTTTTTGGGGGAACTGTGATAACATAGAAAGAAAAAAGTGGAGATCCTGGAAAAGAATGAGCCTTCCTGTAGAGGAAAATGGAATAGGCTTCAGAGATCTAAATGCTATAGTAGATGCTTTTTCTTGTAAACTATGGTGGAAACTTCAAATAAACAATACTCAGTGGTCTGCTCATTTATGGTCACTCCCTGCATCTTACAAAAAATCTCACACATGGAATAGAATTTGTAAAATCACGGCCAAGGGTAACAGTCTCTCCAGAGTTATATATGGTATTGGAGAATGTTCTTTTTGGAATGCTAACTGGAAAGGTGATGGAGCTCTGTGCTATGAATGGCCCCATGAGGTGGATATCCCCTTCGTGGATATTTCCCTCAGGTCATTCATAATTAATAAAGCTTATATCCTTCCCAATCTGGAGCCTCACCTGGCTACCAATACACTTAATTTCTTGCAGGAAGTAAAACTGGCTCACTCTCATGCAGACAGGCTTGTCTGGACCCCAACATCGGATGGGAACTTTTCCATAAGCTCTGCATACAAAATAATCAGACAAAAAAGATTACCAATCAGACATCTTTACAAGGTTTGGTCCCCTTTCATTCCTGAAAAGATGTCTGTACTTATGTGGAGAGAACTTAATGGAATCCTTCCTTTTGATAATATTCTCTGTAGGTTTGGTTACTCTTTAGCTTCCAAATGTCCTCTATGCATAAACCATTCAGATTTTTTGGATCACTTTTTTAACTCCTGCCCTTCTTTTATTGCTATATGGCAAAGAGTTAGTAATCTGCTACAATTTCAACAATCATTTTTTGGAAACCTCGGGAGTAGATTTGATTTCTATCTCTCCTTTAGGGCTAATACTAAGATACAGGCAAATTTGATTACTGCTGCCCTATTAGTCACAACATGGTCTCTTTGGACCTACAGGAATAAAATCTTTTTCGACAATCTATCTTTCTCAATTGATGCATGTTTTCTGAACATTAAAGAACTGATATACTTAATTTTCTCAGATCATCAATTGAAAGGTAATATAGATAAGCATAAGGATTTGATCCAAGCAAGAATCATTCCAAAAATCCTTCCAAAAATGAAAAAATCGATTATTGCTGTCAGTTGGAATAAACCACTAAATGGTTACAAAATAAATACAGATGCTACATGGAAAATTGGTGGTCTATCTTCATCTGTTGTTATAGTTAGGAATTGGAAGGGTGAGGTGGTTAAAATGAGAGTTAACACTTTCCAATCCTTTTCCCCACTTCATGCCGAACTTTTAACCATTAAAAGTGGCTATGATTTGTGCTCAGAACTGGATCTTAATTGTTGTGTGATTGAGTCTGATTGTCTATTGGCTGTTAAAGGAATTCAGAATCTATTGCGCTGCCCGTGGAGATTTTACTCCATTTGCAGCAGTCTAAATTTAAAACATTTTACGTATCCAATCCAACACACTCCCAGGGAAGCTAATTCTGCTGCTGATTTCTTAGCAAAATTTGCCATGGAAAATAATTTACAAGGAGATTTACATATAGATAATGTTCCCATATTTCTTAGGGGTCTTTTTCTCCTTGATACCAATGGCTTTCCTGGTGTTCGAATTAGAACTCCATCGGACAATAATATGAATTAGGTTCTGCGATTTTGCTGGGGTATGTTTCTAATTTTGCTGATATCAAATTCTTCTAAAGGGCATCCTCTAGTTGATCATATAATCTCCTTCTTTACGGTTAGAATAGAAACTGCTGCCTTTTTTCTTCTTTGCTGTGCAGATCTGTTGCCGTAATGATGCAGCTACTTCCTCTTCTCCACTCATCTGATGGCGAAGGGAGAGTATAGGAGTTCCTGCTGATTGCTTGCACCACTCCCCTTTAGTCAAATCCACTGATTGCAACAATCCTTTTGCTACTCAGGAGGTCTACTGCAAATAATTTCTTCATTTCCATTCGGCTGCATACCATTGACAAACAGGGGTTTCGATCTCTCGATTCCCCGACCTGTTCGTGGTATTTCAGTCCGAAGGAATAATAGGATAGACCTCTGTTAGCACAACAATGTTCTCTAGTCTTTTTCTCTAGCTTTGAATTGGTGGAATCACCGCTTTTGGAAGGAAGTGCTCAATTGCTTCAAGAGCTTATTTCGGCTATTGGATTATCAATTGGATGATCTTTTGTAATGAATTCTTTTACGTTGCGCCTTTATGGCTTATTTCAATATGGTTAGGGGAGCCTAATATATTCCCCCTGTCTTCGGATGGTTAAATTAAAAAAAAGGCAATGTGTTATTGCTTTAAAATCATCATCGACTAAACCCTATTAAGTTTTTATTTCCGTAAAAAAATATGAATATCAAAATTCATGCTATTCTTTGTGGTTTAAAATATTGTTCTTATAACTCTTATCGTAGGGGTATAAGTGGAATTCTAAGAAAATGATGGACGATTACATTGGTGTATCCGTCCATGACCATAACACAACACTATTGTTGTTAATTGATGATTCGGTTGAGTGTATCTCCTATTTTTACCTTTCGATTTATCCTTTCTGGTGAAGCGCCTATGAGCAATACTTTTAAAATACACTGTTACTCTAAAAATCAAATTACGTTCAGTCCGAAAAGGAAGTTTTTGATTTGTAGCTAAAATTATACTATCCGAATGTAATAAAGAATCTTTGACTAATCAACATATAGTTCAAAAACTTCTTCTGAATGACACCTTGTGTACTTGTAACAAATATGCTACAATCCACTCTAGGCAATGTGCTATTGCTTCAAAAATCTTCATCGACAAAACCCTATTACATTTTCATATCCGTAAAAATCACGAATATAAAATTTCATACACATATTTGTGGTTTCAAATATTGATATTATAACTCTTGTCGTAGAGGTATAAGTGGAATACTAAGAAAAATGAAGGACGATTACACTGGTGTTTTCGTCTCTGACTATAACGGAACACAATTGTTGTCAATTGATGATTTAGATGATTGTATCTCCATTTTTACATTTCTATTTCTCTTTTCTGGTAAAGGTCCTATGTGCAAATTTTTTAAAAATACACTGTCAGTCCAAAAATTAAATTACTTTCAGTCCAAAATTTTTTTCTTCAAATCTGTAGCTGAAACTATACTCCTCGAGTGTAATAAAGAAACATAGACTAATCAACATATACTTCAACAACTTCTTTTGAATGACACCTTGTGTACTTGTAACTACTGTGCTACAATTCACTCGAGTTTATGTGCTCTCGCTTTAAAAATCTTCATCGACAGAAATTTGTTACATTTTTATTTCCATAAAAATCACGAATAAAACATTTCTTGCAACTCTTTATAGTTGAAAATATTGTTTTTATAACTCATATCGTAGGGGTATAAGTGGAAAACTAAGAAAAATCACGGATGATTACACTGGTGTATCCGTCTATGGCCATAACAGAACACTATTGTTGTCAATTTATGATTTGGTTGAGTGTATCTCCAGTTTTACATTTCTATTTCTCCTTTCTGGTGAAGGCCCTATGTGCAAAAATTCTAAAAATACATTGTCAGTCTAAAAATCAAATTACTATCAGTACGAAAAGAAAATTTCAAATCAGTAGATGAAATTATACTCTTCGAGTGTAATAAAGAAGCTTACACTTATCAACATATACGCCAACAACTTCTTCTGAATGACACCTTGTGTACTTGTAACTAGTGTGCTACAGTTCACTCTAGGCTATGTGCTATCGCTTAAAATTCTTCAACGAAAGAACCCTATTACATTTTTGTTTACGTAAAAAACACGAATATGAAATTTCATGCAATTCTTTGTGGTTGAAAATATTGTTCTTATAACACTTATTGTTGGGGTATAAGTGGAATACTAAGAAAAATGACAGACAATTATACTGGTGTACCCTCCTATGACCATAATGGAACACTATTATTGTCAATTGATGATTCGGTTGAGTGTATCTCCACTTTTACATTTATATTTCTCCTTTATGGTGAAGGTCCTATGTGCAAAAATTTTTAAAATACACTATCAGTCCAAAAATCAAATTACTATCAGTCCGAAAAGAAAGTTTCAAATCTGTAGCTGAAATTATACTCTTCGAGTGTAATAAAGAAGCTTAGACTAATCAACATATACTTCAACAACTTCTTCTGAATGACACCTTGTGTACTTGTAACTAGTGTGCTACAATTCACTCTAGGCTATGTGCTATCACTTTAAAAATCTTAATCGACAGAACCCTATTACATTTATATTTATGTAAAAAATACGAATATAAAATTTCATGTGATTCTTTGTGGTTGAAAATATTGTTCTTATAACTCTTATCATAGGGGTATAAGTGGAATACTAAGAAAAATGGTGGACTATTACACTGGTGTATCCGTCTATGACCATTACGGAACACTATTAGTGTCAATTGATGATTTGGTTAAGTGTATCTCCAGTTTTACAATTTGATTACTCCTTTCTAGTGAATGTCCTTTGTGCAAAATTTTTAAAAATACACTTTCAGTCAACCAATCAAATTACTTTCAGTTCGAAAAGAAAGTTTCAGATTCGTAGCTTAAATTATACTCTCCGAGTGTAATGAAGAAATATAGACTAAGCAACATATGCTTCAACAACTTCTTCCGAATGACACCATGTGTACTTGTACTTAGTGTGCTTCAATTCATTCTAGGCTATGTGCTATAGCTTTAAAAATATTCATCGACTAAACCCTATTACGTTTTTATTTCCGTAAAAAAACTAGAATATAAAATTTCATGCTATTCTTTGTAGTTGAAAACATTTTTCTTATAACTCTTATCGTAGGGTTATAAGTGGAATACTAAGAAAAATGACGGACGATTACACTGGTGTATCTTTCTATGACCATAACCGAACACTATTGTAATTCATGATTTGGTGAGTGTATCTCTAGTTTCACATTTTGATTTCTCTTTTCTGGTAAAGGTCCTATGTGTAAAATGTTTAAAATACACTATCAAATTACATTCAGTCCAAAAAGAAAGTTTCAAATCTGTAACTGAAATTATACTCTCTGAGTGTAATAAAGGAACTTAGACTAATCAACATATACTTCAACATCTTCTTCTGGATGACATCTTGTTTACTTGTAACTAGTGTGCTACAAATCACTCTAAGTTATGTGCTATTGATTTAAAAATCTTCATCGACAGAACCCTATTACATTTATATTTACATAAAAAACACAAATATAAAATTTCATGTGATTCTTTGTGGCTGAAAACATTATTCTTGTATCTCTTATCGTAGGGGTATAAGTGGAATACTAAGAAACATAACGGACGATTACACTGGTTTATCCGTCTGTGACCATAACAGAACACTATTGTTGTCAATTGATGATTCAGTATAGTGTATCTCCAGTTTTACATTTCGATTTATCCTTTCGGGTGATGGACCTATGTGCAAAAATTTTAAAAATACACTGTCTGTCCAACAATCAAATTACTTTCAGTCCAAAAAGAAAGTTTCAGATCCGTAGCTTAAATTATACTCTCCGAGTGTAATGAAGAAACTTATACTAATCAACATATATTTCAACAACTTCTTCCAAATGACACCCTGTGTACTTGTACTTAGTGTGCTACAATTCACTCTAGGCTATGTGCTACCACTTTAAAAATCTTCATCGTCGGAACTCTGTTACATTTTAATTTTTGTAAAAAAACACAAATATAAAATTTCATGCTATTATTTGTGGTTGAAAATATTGTTCTTATAACTCTTATTATAGGGGCATAAGTGAAATACTAAGAAAAATGACGGACAATTACACTGGTGTATCTGTCCATGACCATAAAGGAACAATATTGTTGTCAATTAATGATTCGGTTGTGTGTATCTCATGTTTCACATTTTGATTTCTCCTTTCTGTTGAAGGTCTTATGTGTAAAATTTTTACAAATACACTATCAGTCCAAAAATCAAATTACATTCAGTCCGAAAAGAAAGTTTCAAATCTGTAGTTGAAATTATACTCTTCGAGTGTAATATAGGACTTAGACTAATCAACATATACTTCAACAACTTCTTCTGAGTGACACCTTGTGTACTTGTAATTAGTGTGCAACAATTCACTCTAGGCTATGTGCTATCACTTTAAAAATCATCATCGACAGAACCCTACTACTTTTTATTTCCGTAAAAACACAATATGTTGTGAAAGGACATACATGCAAAATTTTAAAAAATACAATGTCAGTCCAAAATCATATATTGTTACGTCCGAAATGAAAGTTAGCTAAAATTATACTCTCCTAGTGTAATAAAGAAACTTAGACTAATCAGCATATAGTTCAACAACTTCTTCTGAATGACACCTTGTGTACTTGTAACTACTGTGCTACAATTCACTCTAGGCTATGTGCTATCACTTTAAAAATCTTCATCGACAAAACCCTATTCCTTTTTAATATCCGTAAAAAACACGATTAAAATCTCATGCGATTCTTTGTAGTTTAAAATATTGTTCTAATAACTCTTATCATAGGGGTATAAGTGGAATACTAAGAAAAATGACGGACGATTAAACTGGTGTATCTGTCCATGGCCATAACATAACACTATTGTTGTCAATTGATTATTTGGTTGAGTGTATCTACAGTTTCACACTTTTATTTCTCCTTTCTGGTGAAGGTCCTATGTGTAAAATTTTAAAAAATACACCGTCAGTCCAAAAATTAAATTACTTCAGTCCGAAAAGAAAGATTTAAATCTATAGCTGAAATTATACTCTTCAAGTGTAATTATGAAACTTAGACTTATCAACATATACTTCAATAACTTCTTCTTAATGACACCTTATGTACTTGTAATTAGTGTGCTACAATTCATTCTAGGCTATGTGCTATTGCTTTAAAAATCTTCATCGACAGAACCCTAATACATTTTTATTTACGTAAAAAACACGAATATAAAATTTCCTGCGATTCTTTTTGGTTGAAAATATTGTTCTTATAACTCTTATCATAGGGGTATAAGGGAAATACTAAGAAAAATGATGGATGATTACACTGGTGTATCCTTCTATGACCATAACGGAATACTATTGTTGTCAATTGGTGATTTGGTTAAGTGTATCTCCCATTTTATATTTTGATTTCTCCTTTCTGGTAAAGGTTCTACGTGATTTTTTTTTAAAACACACTGTCAGTCCAAAAATCGAGATTGAGAGCAACTGATGTACTGTTCCTATGTGCGATTTACGGTGCGATTAACACACATCACACTACTATTCCTTTCCTCAAGTTCGTCACCTCCATTTCTGTCTGCAACGGTCATATTACTGTGTCTTGGTAACCCTTTGGCTGTTGATCATGGCGTCGCCGACGCCTCCTCCACCCCCGGACCCTTCTCTCTCGAAGCCCCCGGTTATTCGAAGCTTCGTCCAAGCTCTCAATACAAAACAAGCCCCTCTCCTAGCGTCCCTCCCAGATACTCCAAACCTTCACCCGATAACAGAATTCAAGGGCAAGATTGCATACATACTCCCTCCTGAAGAAGGAGAAATCCTAGCTTCGCACTACCAGAACGCCCTCGTTGGAAAGTTCATCCGAGGGAAACCACATATGGATTCACTTCAACAGTCATTCAAATCAATAGGCTTTAAATCGAGATTTCAATTAGGCTCTATTGACTATCGACATGTTTTGATTCGATTTCAGGATAATGAAGACTACCAAAGGTGCTGGATGAAGGGTCAGTGGTCAATTCAAGGCTACACAATGAAAGTGCAGAAATGGACATCGGACTTCTCTCCGTCTGTGGAATCCTCCATTGTACCGGTTTGGGTAACTTTTCATAAACTACCAATCCATTTCTATAACAACTCTGCTATCATGGGTATAAGTAGTCAGGTAGGAAGGTTTCTTAAGATGGATGCTGCAACAATGGCATTATCCAGACCTTCAGCTATTAAAGTTTGCCTAGAAATTGACCTGTTAGCCCAGCTTCCTAAATCAATTATGGTAGGAATAGGAAACAAGGTTGCTGAATACCCAATAGAGTATGAGGACCTGCCTACATATTGTACTCATTGTAAAATAATTGGGCATAGCAACACAAACTGCAATTTTCTGCACCCCAACCTGAGGAAAGTAACTAGTAAGAAGATAGAGAATATTGCAAATAAGAACAATCTGAGATCAGATTCCCACCCAACAGAGGAAATAAACATTGAAGGTACATCTGCTCTTACAGTTTCACAAAAGGAAAATGATGTACAGAATCAAAAAATAATCACTGGATTCCAAAATGACAGTAACATTAACTTCTACAAGGTAAGTCATAAAAAACGTAATGGCCCATTTTACTCATTAGATGATATATCTAAGCCAATAACCACATCCATATGGAGAAAAAAGGACCACCAACTTGAACAAACATCCATACCTGAAAAGGAAACAAACATAAACACTGCAACAATTTCTAATGCCTTTCAATCCTTAGAAGATAGTGAGGAAGAGCAGGAAGGGGAGCTTGCAGAGATTTTTCATGAAACAGTCGAATCACAGGAAGCACCTCTTGCCATTATCTCTGATTTTTCTGCTAATAACATTATTTCCCCCGTGGCACAAAAAGACATAGCACAATTGGAGATTATAGAGCAAGCACAAACAGGTACTGCAGAGCATAGTACCAGCAACAAGGAAGGATTGAAAGAAACAACCACAACAACTCCTGATCTGAGCACTACGGAAAAGGAAGGTGAGCAGGCAAAGGTAAGTCCTTCAGATCACTTGTTATCTGGGATTATTGGTCATAGCAATGGAAAATCAGGAGAAAAAGGCAAAAACTCAGCAAAGACTAGTAGAAAACTTAGATCATCACAAAAAGCCAATCCCAAAATTTTTAAATGATAAAACACACCATAATAGGGAATGTACTGGTTTGGAATGTTAGAGGAGTTGGCACTTCAATTGACAGTCTTAAAATTTTGAAACTTAAACACAAGTTAGACATAATGTGTTTAATAGAACCATGGCAAGAAAATCAGAGGATCATAAAATTTAAAAATGAATTGGGATTTCACAATGCCTACTGTGCCCACAGTGCAAAAATCTGGTTATTTTGGAACCAGTCTTTTAGCATCTCTGTTCTAAGTGAGACTGATCAGTTTGTACAAGCTAATATAATTGACTCCTTATCTTCTCTGAGCTGGAACTGTGTATTTATCTATGCAAGTGTACATAGACAAATAAGAGAGTCATTGTGGAGTGATTTAATGGTAGCTAATCTTCCCCCTTCCATATATATTGGAGATTTCAACACTGTAGCTTCTGTATCAGAGTATAAAGGGAGAAAGTCAACCCCAAAAAAGAGTATGATGCAATTTAATAAATTTTTAAGTGACTTGGATTTGCATGATATACCTACGGTAGGTAATTCTTTTACATGGACCAATAATAGATATAAGGAAAGGTGCAAAGAGTTAATATTCCAAAGGTTAGACCGGGGAATTTGCTCATTAGATTGGTTTGATAAATTTCCTAACAGCTCAATCCATGTTCTTAATAGACTGTCTTTGGATCATGCTCCTCTCCCCTTATCAGTACAATCATCAGAGGAACAAGCCCCTAGACCTTTTAGATTTCAAGAGATGTGGACTGGTAGACAGGATTTTCTTAACTTAGTGGAATCTAACTGGAATCTGGACACTCCTTTCAGAGGGATGTATAGGTTAATAAATAAACTGAAAAGGCTGAAGATGGAAATAAAGCATTGGAATACAACCCACTTTGGCAACGTTGACCAGAATCTGTCACTATATGAGAATAAGGTTAATGACCTAGAAATCTCATTTCAACAAACCCCTACTGAATCTACCCTGACAGATTTGAATAAATCTAAACAACTTTTAATGAGGGCTCAAAAAGAGAAAATAATCTTTCTTAGGCAAAAAGCAAGGTTGAATTGGTTTAAATATGGTGATGCAAATACGAGTTATTTTCACCATTCAATAAGGGAAAGGAGGACTAAAACTAGAATTAGTAAGATTAGAGATGAGCAAGGAAATTGGACCTCTGATCCTACACAGATTAAAGAGGAGGCAGTGGGATATTATAAAGCTTTATTCAATGTGGAAGAACCTCAGATACAGGGAACTTATATGAGTCACTTTCTAGCTGAAATACCAAGAGTAATAACTGAACAAGAGAATAATTTACTGCTGGCTCCTTTCCTAATTCATGAGCTCAAGTTTGCAGTTTTTGGCCTAAACAAACATAGCTCCCCTGGACCTGATGGATACACTGGTTTTTTTTATACCACCTTCTGGGAAATTGTTAAATCAGATTTACTTGAAGCTGCAAATGATTTTCTAATAAGTGGAAACATCCCAAAGGCAATTTCCAGCACTTGGCTAGCTTTAATTCCAAAAAAACCAATACCTGTCACTTTTTCTGATTTCAGACCAATAAGCCTTTCTAATTTTGTGAACAAGGTTTTCTCTAAGATGATGATGGAAAGGATTAAGCCGTTTATGTCTCAACTTATATCCCCTGAACAAAGTGCTTTCATGAAAGGGAGGGATATTTCTGACAACATAATTTTGATGCAAGAAATGACCAGAATGTTAACAAGGAAATCACAGAAGCAGAACTTAATCATTAAATTAGATATGCAGAAGGCTTTTGATAGAGTCTCATGGTCTTTTCTTAACTCAATTCTCCTTAAATTTGGTTTCCATGGTATATTTGTTAACCGAATTATGCAGAACATAGGTTCAGCCCATTTCTCAGTGCTAATTAATAGAGTAGCTTCAGGTTTCTTTGCATCAAATAGAGGAATAAAACAGGGACATCCCCTTTCTCCATTTTTGTTCAATATCTTATCTGAGGCATTCTCCCGAGGACTTAAAAAACTGTTTAATTTGGGTTATTTGCAATTTTTCAGTTTACCTAAAACATGTCCACAGATTACTCATTTAATGTACGCTGATGATACTGCTGTTTTCTTTAGTGGAAATAAGAAATACCTGAAAAGATTTAAAAAATTTCTCTGTGCATATGAGCAAACATCAGGACAAAAAGTAAATTTTTCTAAATCTAACTTCTATGTATCTCCTAACACCTCAGTAGAAAGATCTCAGATTCTGAGTAGGAATTTAGGGATGGTTAGAGGAGTGTTTCCTTTTCAATATTTAGGGATCCCAATATTTACAGGAAGGAACACTCAGAGATACTACTACCCCATATTGGAGAGAATGGAAAAAAGCATTAATAACTGGAAAAACAGGTGGTTGAGTACTGGTGGTAAAATAATTCTAATAAACCATTATTTTCTTTCTATTCCAACTCACTTGTTTGCTGTACTAAGGCCTCCAAAGTCAGTTTTGAGGAAAATGGAAAGGATGGCTTCTGGATTGTTTTGGGGAGTTACTGATAGTACAGAGAACAGGAAAAAATGGAGAGCATGGAGAAAAATGAGTATTCCAGTACAAGAGAATGGAATAGGGTTTAGAAACATTCAAGCTATAGTTGATTCATTCTCCTGTAAGCTATGGTGGAAGCTTCAAATGAACACTACTCAATGGGCTCAGCATCTTTGGACATTACCTGATTCTTACAAGAACTCCCAGGTATGGAAGAGAATATGTAACATAACTGAAAAAACTAATAGTTTGACTAGAGTTATTCATGGAAAAGGAAAATGTTCCTTCTGGAACTCAAACTGGTCAGGGGAAGGAGCTTTATACTATAAATGGCCTGATGATGTGGAAATTCCTTTCCCTGAAATCACACTAAGCTCTTTCGTCCTGAACAAAGACTCTAATCTTCCTATTCTGGAGCCACACTTGGCTACCAATATAGTTTCAATTTTGCAGGAAGTATCCATCAGGAACTCACATGAGGACAGACTGATATGGACATCTTCGGTGGATGGAAACTTCTCAGTAAGCTCGGCCTATAAGATACTGAGGATGAGGGGAACAAGCATCAGACATCTTTAAAAGGTATGGGCAAATTACATACCTGTCAAAATGTCAGTACTAACTTGGAGAGCTTTGAATGGAATTCTGCCCTTTGAAAATGTTTTGTGTAAATTAGGTTTTTCACTAGCCTCTAAATTCCCTATATGCTCTAATCACTCAGACTCTATCAACCATTTCTTTAATTTCTGTTGTAAGGCTTCTGCAGTATGGAATAAAGTTAATTGCATGCTGAATCTGCACACACCTGAATTCAGGAGTTTTAGTCATTTAGTTGAATACTATCTCACCATTAGGGCAGGCTCTGTGATTCTGCATCATGTGTATACTGCTGCACTCATTGCCACTATTTGGTCTCTTTGGATTTATAGGAACAAAATACTCTATGATAATCATTCATTTTCTGTAGATGTATGCTTTCAGAATATAAAGGAACTGATTCACTTAATTTTTACTGCAAACCCATTGAAAGGCAATTTGGATAAGCATAAGAAATTAATACAGGCTGGAATCATCCCTCATATAACTCATAAGAAGAAGGAAATCACAGTTACTGCAGTTAGATGGGAAAAACCAACAAATGCTTATAAGATTAACACTGATGCATCATGGGTAAGTGGAGGAGACTCTTCTTGTGCAGTAATAGTTAGAGATTGGAGGGGAGATGTTAAACATATGAGAGTCAAAACTTTTAAATCAGATTCTCCTCTACATGCAGAGATGAAAGGCATTCTATTTGCATATCAGACATGTTTAGAACTTGATATTAAGGGTAGTATTATTGAGTCAGATTGCAAGCCTGAAGTTAAAGCAATCCATGATCCTTATTCTGGCTCATGGAGAGTTTTTTCTCTTAACTGTCAACTGAATTTGCTGCATAGAGACAACCCAATCAAATATGCTCCAAGGGAAGCTAATACTGTTGCTGACTTTTTGGCTAAATTTACAAGAGAGGAATCCCTAAATGGAGTTTTTAAAATGAGCAATGCCCCTTCTTTCCTTAAAGGTTTGATTATGCTAGATAAAAATGGTGTTCAGGGGGTAAGAATAAGAACAGCAAATGGTAACTCATATTACACATAGGATGGTTTTTGTTTCTGGCTATAATTCAAGGCACGCTATAATTGTTGTGGAACAGAGACTGCTGTTGTTTCTTTTTTCCGTTTTGCAGATTTCTTGCTCAGGAGAGAGGTCTGGGTACATCAGAGCATGAGGCTACATAATCGGTCTTTTCAGCAAAGGAATATAGGGGTGATGCACGGATAAGGGACATTGACTGATAAGGGTTTTGAATTTCATCTCCCTGACTATGTTCGTGTCCCTTAGTCCGTATGATCCCTCTTTACACTCTATATAGCGTAGTACATGTATACAAGCCGAATTAGTAGTATTCATATCTTGCTTCTTACTTTGGATCATCACAGGCATGATCTTGTACAGATGGAACTCTTTTGACATCACATGGGTAACTATATGGTTTGGGGAGCCAAATATATTCCCCCCATCTATTTGGATGGTTTAACTCAAAAAAAAAAGTCCAAAAATCAAATTACTTTCAGTCCGAAAAGAAAGTTTCAAATATGTAGCTGAAATTATACTCTTCGAGTGTAATAAAGAAACATACACTGATCAACATATACTTCAACAACTTCTTTTAAATGACACCTTGTGTACTGGTAACTAGGGGGCTCCATATCACTCTAGGCTATGTGCTATCACTCTAGGCTATGTGTTATCACTTTATAAATATTCAACGATAGAACCCTATTACATTTTTATTTCCGTTAAAAACACAAGAATGAAATTTCATATGATTCTTTGTGGTTGAAAATATTGTTCTTATAACTCTTATCATAGGGGTATAATGGGAATACTAAGAAAAATGACGGACAATTACACTGGTGTATCTGTCCATGACCATAACGGAACACTATTGTTGTCAATTGATGATTCGGTTAAGTGTATCTCCTGGTTTACATTTTGATTTCTCCTTCCTGGTGAAGGTCCTATATAAAAATATAGTTCTTATAACACTTATCATAGGGGTATAAGTGGAATACTAAGAAAAATGACGGATGATCATACTTGTTTGTCCCTCTATGACCATAACGGAACACTATTGTTTTCAATTGATGATTTGGTTGAGTGTATCTCCTATTTTACATTTCGATTTCTCCTTTCTGGTGAAGGTCCTATGTGCCAAATTTTTAAAAATACATTGTCTGTCCAAAAATCAAATTACTTTCTGTCCAAAGAAAGTTTTAGATCTATAGCTTAAATTATACTCTTCAAGTGTAATAAAGAAACTTAGATGAATCAACATATAGTTCAACAACTTCTTCCGAATGACACCCTATGTACTTGTAACTAGTGTGCTACAATTCACTCTATGTTATGTGCTATCGGTTTAAAAATCTTCATCGACAGAACCCTATTACATTTTTATGTCAGTAGAAAACACGAATATAAAATTTCATACAATTCTTTGTGATTGAAAATATTGTTCTTATAACTCTTATGGTGTATCTGTCCATGACCATGACGGAACGCTATTGTTGTCAATTGATGATTTGGTTAAGTGTATCTCCAGGTTTACATTTTGATTTCTCCTTTCTGGTGAAGGTCCAATGTGTACAACTTTTTAAAAACATTGTCAGTCCAAAATAAAATTACTTTCAGTCCGAAAAGAAAGTTTTAAATTTGTAGCTGAAATTACAGTCTTCGAGTGTAATAAAGAAACATAGACTTATCAACATATACTTTAACAACTTCTTTTAAATGACACCTTGTGTACTTGTAACTAGTGTGCTACAACTCACTCTAGGCTATGTGCTATTGCCTTTAAAACCTTCATGACAGAACCCTATTACATTTTTATTTGAGTAAAAAACACGAATATAAAATTTCATACAATTCTTTGTAGTTGAAAATATATTTCTTATAACTTTTATCGTATGGGTATAAGTGGAATACTAAGAAAAATGACGGACCATTACACTTTTTTATCCCTCCATGACCATAACGGAACGCTATTGTTGTCGATTGATGATTCAGTTGAGTGTATCTCCTATTTTCATTTCTATTTCTCCTTTCTGGTAAAGGTCCTATGTGCAAAATTTTAAAAATACACTTAGTCCAAAAATCAAATACTTTCAGTCCGAAGAGAAAGTTTCAGATCCATAGCTTAAATTATACTCTCCGAGTGTAATAAAGAAACTTAAACAAATCAACAAATATTTCAACAACTTCTTCTGAATGACACCCTATGTACTTGTAGTTATTGTGCTACAATTCACTCTAGGCTATGTGCTATCGCTTTAAAAATCTTCATCGATAGAACCCTATTACATTTCTATTATTGTAAAAAACATGAGTATGAAATTTCATATGATTCTTTTTGGTTGAAAATATTGTTCTTATGACTCTTATTGTAGGGGTATAATTGGAATACTAAGAAAAATGATAGACGATTACACTGGTGTATGTGTCCATAACCATACACTTTCAGTCCAAAAATCATATTACTTTCAGTCTGAAAAGAAATTTTCAGATCCGTAGCTTAAATTATACTCTCCGAGTGCAATAAAGAAACTTAGACTAATCAACATATACTTCAACAACTTCTTCTGAATGACACCCTGTGTACTTGTCACTAGTGTGCTACAATTCCCTCTGGGCTATGTGGTATCACTTTAAAAATCTTCATCGATAGAACCCTATTAAATTTTTATTTCCCTAAAAAAACACGAATATAAAATTTCATGCGATTCATTGTGGCTGAAAATATTGTTCTTATAACTCTTTGCGTAGGGGTATAAATGGAATACTAAGAAAAATGATGGGCAATTACAATAGTGTATCCGTCTATGACAATAACGAAACACTATTGTTGTCAATTGATGATTCGGTTAAGTGTATCTCCAGTTTTCCATTTCTATTTCTCCTTTCAGGTGAAGGTCTTATGTGCAAATTTTTTTAAAATAAACTGTCAGTCCAAAAAACAAATTACTTTCAGTCCAAAAAGTAAGTTTTAGATCTGGAGCTTTAATTATACTCTCCGAGTGTAAGAAAGAAACTTAGACTAATCAACATATACTTCAACAACTTCTTCCGAATGACACCATGTGTACTTATAACTAGTGTGCTATAATTCACTCTAGGCTATGTGCTACCGCTTTAAATATCTTAATCCACATAACCCTATTAAATTTTTATTTCCTTAAAAAATATGAATATAAAATTTCATACAATTCTTTGTGGTTGAAAATATTGTTCTTATAACTTTTATCGTAGGGGTATAAGTGGAATACTAAGAAAAATTACAGACTATTACTGAAGTGTATCCACCTATGACCATAACGGAACGCTATTGTGGTCAATTGATGATTCGGTTAAGTGTATCTCAAGTTTTATATTTTGATTTCTCCTTTGTGATGAAGGTCCCATGTGCAAAATTTTTAAAAATACACTGTCAGTCCAAAAATCAAATTACTTTCAGTCTGAAAAGAAAGTTTCAAATCTGTAGCTGAAATTATACTCTTCGAGTGTAATAAAGAAACGTAGACTACTCAACATATACTTCAACAACTTTGAATAACATCTTGTGTACTTGTAATTATTGTGCTACAATTCGCTCTAGGCTACGTGCTATCGCTTTAAAAATCTTCAATGACAGAACCCTATTACATTATTATTTCCTGTAAAAAACACGAATATGAAATTTCATACGATTCTTTCTGGTTGAAAATATTGTTCTTATAACTCTTATCGTAGGGGTATAAGTGGAATACTAAGAAAAATGACGAACGATTACACTGGTGTATCCGTCTATGACCATAACAGAAACACTATTGTTGTCAATTGATGATTCAGTTTGTATCTCCAGTTTTACATTTCTATTTCTCTTTTCATGTGAATGTTCTATGTGCAAAATTTTAAAAAAATACACTGTTAGTCCAAAAATCAAATTACTTTCAGTCCGAAAAAAAAGTTTAAAATCTGTAGGAGAAATTATACTCTTTGACTGTAATAAAAAAACTTAGACTAATCAAAATGTACTTCAACAAATTCTTCTGAATGACAGCTTGTGTACATGTAACAAGTGTGCTACAATTAACTCTAGGCTATGTGTTATCGCTTTAAAAATCTTCATCGACAAAACACTATTACATTTTTTTCCGTAAAAATCACGAATATAAAATTTCATGCGATTCTTTGTGGTTGAAAATATTGCTTTTATAGCTCTTTTCGTAGGGATATAAGTGGAATACTTAGAAAAAGGGCGGATCATTACACTGGTGTATCTATCTATGACCATAACGGAACACTATTCTTGTCAATTCATGATTTGGTTGAGTGTATCTTTAGTTTTACATTTCTATTTCTCCTTTCTGGTGAAGTTCCTATGTGAAAATTTTTTAAAATAGACTGTCAGTCCAAAAATCAAATTACTTTCAATCCAAAAAGAAAGTTTCAAATCAGTAGCTGAAATTATACTCTCCGAGTGTAATAAAGAAACATAAACTAATCAACATATACTTCAACAACTTCTTTTGAATGACACCTTGTGTACTTGTAACTAGTGTGCTACGATTCACTTGAGGCTATGTGCTATTGCTTTAAATATCTTCATCGACAGAACCCTATTACATTTTTATTTCCGTAAAAAACACGAATATGAAATTTCATACGATTCTTTCTGGTTGAAAATATTGTTCTTATAACCCTTATCGTTGGGATATAAGTGGAATACTAAGAAAAATTACTGACGATTACACTGGTGTATCCGTCTATGACCATAACAGACCACTATTGTTGTCAATTAATGATTCTGTTGAGTGTATCTCCAGTTTTACATTTCTATTTCTCATTTCTGGTGAAGGTCCTATGTGAAATTTTTTAAAAAATTCACTGTCAGTCCAAAAATCAAATTGCTTGCAGTCCAAAAAGAAAGTTTCAAATTTGTAGCTCAAATTATACTCTTCGAGTGTAATAATGAAACATAGACTAATCAACATATAATTAACCAACTCCTTTTGAATGACACCCCGTGTACTTGGAACTGGTGTGCTACAATTCACTCTAGGCTATGTGCTATTGCTTTAAAAATCTTCATCGACAGAACCCCTTCTTATTACATTTTTATTTTTGTAAAAAACACGAATATAAAATTTCATTCGATTCTTTGTGGTATAAAATATTATTCTTATAACTTTTATGTAGCATCTATTTGGTTGCTGATTTATTCAGTTTGGGCCGAGGACTTCTCTTGCTCATCGGATGCTTTTATGGATGGGTTTTGGTGTGAAACTTGGGAAAATTGCTTATAAAAATAGGCTGAAAGGCTTGCTTTATGAGGCTGAATTTTTTATTAAATTCAAGGTAGATCTTAGGAGTTTTCTTGTGCACCCGGGCTTATAATAGAGTGTTTTTCTAGGCTTATTCTTGAGTTGATTAATAATATATTGGAGTATATGCGTGTACCTACGGCTTCGATTCTCTTACCACCGGCTTGGGTAATTGGTGCGCATGGGAGTTCACCCTTTTTTTTTTCTAGAGATCGATCGAGTTCCGACAGTTGCTAGGGCTATTTTCTTTTTATCACACTGAGTCATACGTTTGCGTAGCGTGGACCACTCCCTGGCGCAGCCGGGTAATGGACATCACCCATTACTTGGGGATCTTCCAAGAAAGAGGATGGCCGTTGATGAGCACCACTTATGGAGAGTTTCACTTTTGAAGGCCTCGATGTTTTTTGGTAGAGGCAGTATCTAGTAGCTTGTGGTCCAGGGAGAATGTCCCCTGGACCGTAGCAGCGTTTCATTTGTTTTGTTTGTTGCACTTGGTTTGTTTCATTTGTGCCTCACTTTTGGAGGTTGTGAACACTTTGGAGCAGGCCGCCTACCCGTTTAGGCTCCCATCCGCGGTTCCCCTTTTGGGGTCGACATAATAATATTTACCTATTTCGTCGGAAAAATGAATGATAATGAATAGAGTTAAGTGCTAAAATATCTCACACTTTAGGTTGAAAGTGTCATTATAACCCTAAAAAATAATAACGTGCCAAAATAACCCAAACTTTATGATATATGTGTCAATTTAACCCTGGGCACTATTGAATTCAATTTTCATCTAGAGATTTGGCCGGATTTTAAGGAAATGATGATTTTACCCCTGAATTAAAAAAAGAAACAAAAACATTATTCTTTCTTCTTCGGCGCAACTTTTCTTCTATTCTTCTTTATATGTCAGCTCCCTTCGCCTAGTGACTCACCAAATTTCTTTTTCAAAATCGAAGTTCTGAGACTCCTGCTTTGTTTCTTCTACAGCTGAGCGTCTGAAATTCTTCTTCAAAACCTCCTTCTCGACTCGATTTCTGGGTTGTGGATTCAATTGCGATGCTCTCTTTCCATTGTGTGTGCCTTCTTGACTCCATTTTTGGGGTTTGTTGATTCAATTCCAATACTTTGTTTTCACTATGTGTTTTTGGGCTACGTGTTGGGCTGAGTGGCAAGAGTTGGTGGTGGAGAGAAGAAGGGAAAGCGGCTGGAGGTGGCGGGTGGTGGCGTACAGTGGTTGGGTTAGAGGGGGTTTTGAAGAAGAAGAAAATAGGTAAAATAAGTATTCAACTTATGGGGGTAAGGATATTTTCGTCATTTCAGGGTTGGTCAAAGGCCAATTCCTTCGGCCAATGCTAGAAATAGGCCAAAACCTTATAACCACGCATTTTATCATAAGCTTATGGTTATTTTAGCACTTTCTCATTTTAGAGGGTTATATTAGCACTTTCAGGGTAAAGGTAGATGTATAAAATCCCTAATAAATAAAACGTGACGTTGATTCTTTATTTCTGCAAGTGTTTTCCCAGGCCCACAACCTCCTCCCAACAAAACGCAACTTCTACTCCACACCCAGACAGCAGTTTGAAGCTACATGAGAACGGGGGAAAACAAGACAATGTTTGGTTCTTTAAAAAATCCTTATCAGCCATCACAAAAGAAGGAAATGAGCCCATCTTATCCATCAAATTCTTTTATTTTATTGTTTTTTTCTTCTCAAAGACATATATGCTGATCAAAAATTGATTGAGCAGAAAAAGGAGCAAGAACGACTAGTTTCAAGGCATAGAACTTCATTCTGGGGCTTGTGACAACATTCATTTTTGGGTTGCTGTTGGATTTGTCTAAGCACACTAGAAACATTGCGGCGAAACCAGTGGTACACAAGGTGGGGCTCTAGCTCTACCTGAATTGCCGGCCGTAGGTAGTAGTGGTGGAAGAAGGTCGCTTCCGGCGAGACACACGTCTTTCGGCGAGATTGCTCGGAGAAGAAGGCCGCTTCGTGGCCTTTTTTTTTTGCAAATGTACCACTAAAATGACGTCGTTTTATTTGTAGTAATGGCAAAAAAAACTAAAAATCAGGTTTAATATGGATTGGATTGGGCCATTTTCCCAATCCAATTTCAGATTGGCATATCTCCAATTACGGGAAGAGGCTCCAGCCACTGCCTCCCTCCAAGCTTCAGCCACTGTCTCCGCACCCTGACGCCGGATGCTGCCGCCGTCCCACCGCCTCAGCTAATGTCCATGTCACGGCCCACCACCGTCCAGCCCTCCACTCTCCACTGAACCACTGGTTCTCTTTATGCTAAGGTAATTTAATTTTAGGGTTTATTGTCTTTTTTATTTTTTTCCTTCAAAAATTAAATTTATGTGAACGTGATTTTTAGATTGGATGTCGAATTGAAGTTATATGGTTGTATGATTATTGAAATTCAGTTGAATTGCATATGTATAAATTATAAATTATAATTGTTAGATTTATTTTGTATGTGAAATTGTCATAATCGATTTATGGAATTAGGGATATTTGTTAAATTGAATTTAGATAAATATAATTTTATAGATTATTTGTTATCTCAGTTTGTTATTGTTTCATAACTCTTTTAGATTTTATAAGAATGAATCAATTTACATATTTTACCTATTTGATATTTAATAGGTTATGGATAAATTTTTAATTCGAAGTAGCGGATATTCATCTTTAAAGAGATCGAATGAGCCTAATGAACAAAAGCACAATGAAGAGGGTAGTAGTAGAAAACAATCTCATGTAAAATTCAATCGGAATGATGTTATAAGTGATCCCGAGCTACGTAAACCTATTGAAGAGATTGATGTTTCTATTAGAGATGAAGTGCTAAGAGAATATATATTAAGAGGTCCTTACCAACTTAAGAATCATACTTTTCCCAAGACAATGTTCAATGATGAATTTAGAAGTTTTCAAAAGGGTTGGTTTCAGCCTCCACTAAAATATTTTTCTGATTCCGCCAATGCTGCTAAGAAGAAAAATTTCTCGTCTACCAAAAACCAAAGATTGACTTCAACTGAGTCTAATGAAAGCTCAAAATGGTGACCACCCTTTCCAATACCTCTTTTTCATACACCTCCAATTTGAAGTTGGAACAATGATTTTCTGTTAAATTTGCAAGTAATTCTGTTATTTGGCCATCTTGAGAGCTATACATTTTGCTCATTCATGATATTGCAGAGTTCTTGATTTTACTATGGTGAAAATTTGAATGTTGGCTGCGGGTAGGGTGGTTCTGGAAAATGGACAACAAGATGGAGGACGCATTAGGGAAATGCGTCCTCTGGCTCATGAATTAATTTTTTTTTGGGCTAAAATAGTAGAGGACGCATTTTAAAAATGCGTCCTCATGCTCCTGAATAATTTTTTTTTGGTCTGAAAAAGTAGAGGACGCATTATAAAAATGCGTCCTCAGGCTCCTGAATAATTTTTTTTTGGTCTGAAATAGTAGAGGACGCATTTTAAAAATGCGTCCTCATGGAATTTTATTTTTTTCCCGCTAATTTAAGAGTAATTTTTTTTAGCATAAAAGTAATAGAGGACGCATTTTAAAAATGCGGCCTCATGTTGATGTAATATTTTTTTTGCTGAAAATACTTAAGTCAGCTTTTGCGCTCATGTGACGCATTTTTTTCCTAATGACATATACACCGTAAAAAACATCGTAAAACTGCAATACACAAATACATAACTTTTAATTCATATTACGTTCCTTTTCATTGTATCCTCAAGTATGTACATGTACTACACTCGGCCACTTTAACAACACTATATACATAAATATATACATATTTATATAAATATAAATATAAATATATAAATATAAAAATATATATATATAAATATTTATATATAAAAATATATATAAATAAATATAAATATAAATATAAATATAAATATATATATAAATATATAAATATATAAATAAAAAAAATATATATATAAATGTAAATAAATATATATACATATAAATATAAATATATACATATATATATATAAATAAATAAATATACATGTATAAATATAAATATAAATATAAATATAAATATAAATATAAATATATAGATATATATATATATATATAAATATATACATATATAAATATAAATATATACATATATAAAAATATAAATAAATAAATATATATAAATAAATATATACATATATATATATAAATATAAATATATACATATAAATAAATATAAATATATACATATAAATAAATATAAATATAAATATAAATATAAATAAAGATATATATATATGTACATATATATATAAATATAAATATAAATATATATATATAAATAAATATAAATAAAGATATATATAAATATAAATATATACATATATAAATATATACATATATAAATATATATAATTATAAATATATATAATTATAAATATAAATATAAATAAATATAAATATAAATATATACATATAAATAAATATAAATATAAATATAAATATAAATAAAGATATATATATGTACATATATATATAAATATAAATATAAATAAATATATATAAATAAATATAAATAAAGATATATATAAATATAAATATATACATATATAAATATATACATATATAAATATATATAATTATAAATATATATAATTATAAATATAAATATAAATAAAGATATATATATGTGTATATATATAAATATAAATATAAATATAAATATAAATATAAATAAAGATATATATAGATATAAATATAAATATATATATATATATAAATATAAATATATAAATATAAATATATAAATATATAAATATAAATATAAATCTAAATATAAATCTAAATCTAAATCTAAATCTAAATCTAAATCTAAATATAAATATATACATATATATAAATATAACTATAAATATAAATATAAATCTAAATAAAGATATATATAAATATAAATATAAATAAATACATATATAAAAATATATACATATATATAAATATAAATAAATATATATATATATGGATATATACATATATATAAAATATAAATATATACATATATATAAATATATACATAAAAGATATATAATATATACATAAATATATATATATAAATATATATATATATATATATATATATATATATAAAAGAAAGAATAGAAGAGGTTGAAAAATACGAGGGGAGCTGGGAGAGGGAATCGGAGGACGCATATTGTAAATGCGTCCTCTCCCTGCTGCTACTGACCGGAAGGAGAGGACGCATCAACAAAATGCGTCTTCTCGCCACCTCAGCGTGGCCTTATTCACGGAAAATAAAAATAGCAGTAGAATTATTTACGAAAAATTAAAAAAAAAGGTAGGAGAGGACGCATTTTCTACATGCGTCCTCCCTATTCTCTTCCGTTTGTGGCAATTGCATTGGTAGTTGCTCAGCCTTATTTTTGCTTAATAAACCTGAAGATGCTGCTACTGGTATTTATGCGGAACTTGTGCAAAGGTACTTTGTAACTACTACTAAAATATCTTTTGATTGACATCAGTGTTAAGAGTCCCGTCGACGACTATAATTTCTTCTCTAGTACTTGGATGTTATCGAGTTTACACGCATGCGGGTATATTACCATCTGCCTTTGCAAGCATTACATAACATGTGTTCTAGGAAATCTCCGTAGAGTCATTTCTGTCACCTCAATTGCAAAAGACTAACCACATAAAAAAAGGCTTCTGCACAGCAAGATCTCTCTCTCACACACACACACAGAGACACACACTTTTTTTTTTGTGTTGATCGTGGGCTTAATAAAAACGTTCATTTTTCCATGAAACATTGTTGTCTACTTTATATTGTATATCTGTTGCTAATAAGTAATACTTATGCAGCCAGCGTTCTCTTTTTAGACAATGGGAACACAGTGGGCAAGCTAAGATAGTTGTTACGTGCAAGAATCAGCAGGAAATGTAAGCACATGGTCTTTATCATATCCCCACTACATTGGAGTGTATTTGCTTACATCTATCAACCTGGAACTTAATGCATATATACGTGTCACTGAATGAGGGAACCATTGGAATTTTATCAGGAATAAGCTGAAAGAAGCAGCTGAGGAGATAGGTCTTCCAACTTTTGTTGTGACTGATGCTGGACGAACACAGGTCTGTACTTTGTAAAAACTGTTGGGACTATCACGTTATCCTGGTCACTTTCTGTAGTATGTAAGATGCATCAATGATTGCATTTGTTTGTACAATCATTCTGTTTTATTTCTTTCCTTATCAATGTGGTTATGCTTCGAAGTTTTTCATAGCAGTTAGTAATCAAGTCAAAAATCAAGATTTAAAGTTTGGATGTTTCAAAGTGGAAATACAGCCACATGTGTACTTTGAAATATTTTAGGTTCATAGACAGCAGACCTTAAAAGGTTCTGTACCATATGAAATTTGGTTTTACCTAATTAATTCAATAATTACTACCGTATTTTAACATAGCCCATCTAACCAATTATATTATAAAGTAAAGCATGAACACACGAGACATGGTTACGCAGTTCAGTGAAATCCACCTACATCTGTGGGGTCATGCCCAGTTCAAAATGTTCCACTAATCAGAAAATACAGTAAAATGTACACCATACAATATACTTATTTTAACTAATTATAACATGTGAATTCTGCAAGCTCCCCTTGCTACCGATCTGCCTTGATCAGACTCTCTCTGACCTCGAAACTCGTCGACGCTGGATCTCCTCCTCCCGAGGAGTTAAGGTATATGATTCTGAACTTGATCAACAGTTTAAGTTCTTGTTGTGTAGAAAATAAGGGTAATGATTGTATGTCTTTATTCATAAACTCAGGTTACATTATATATTTGTACAAGGTACCTATATAAGCTAGGAAAAGGTAATATAATATAATTACAATTACAAGCAATATTCTAATTCCTTAATACTCATCATCAAGTTGGAGCATGAGGATCAGAAATGTCCAACTTGCCAAGTAAGGAATGAAACTGGTTACGTCTGAGGGCCTCAGTGAACAAGTCTGCAGGTTGGTTTGACGCGGGGATATGCTGAGTAACAATAGTGCAGATTGAACAAGATCCCAAACAAAATGACAATCAACTTCAATGTGTTTTGTGTGTTCATGGAAAAATGGATTTGCCGCAATATGAAGAGCAGATTGACTGTCACAAAACATACGCATAGGAGAAGAGTGCGAAACCCCTAACTCCTTCAGTAAAGACTTAAGCCACAACAACTCAAAACAAGTAACTGCCATTGCAAGATACTTTGTTTCAGCAGAAGACCGAAAAATGCTAGGTTGCTTTTTAGTCTTCCTAGAAATCGGAGAATCACCTATCATTACAAAATAACCCAAAAGAGAACGTCGAGTAATCGAACATGCAGCCCAATCCGAATCACAGTAAGTAGTCAACTACAACGTACTACGAGAAGAAAGAAATAAACCCTGACCAGGATGGCTCTTCAGATATTGCAACAAACGAACAATAGCTTGCCAGTGAGGAACACAAGAAGACTTCATGAATTGCGCAAGGGTATAGACCGAATAACTAAGTTCAGGACTAGTAATAGTCAGATATATCAGTTGTCCAACCAGGTATCATACTTCTTCGGGTCATGGTAGGCTGGACCTTCAACACATGCCAAATCATGTTGCTCCATCGGAAAGTCAATCGGTTTAGAGGCAGATAAACCGGTGTCTGATAAAATATCCAAAGCATATTTCCTTTGCGAAAGAAACATCCCCTCCGGTCTTCTAGCAATCTCCATACCCAAAAAATACTTAAGAAGACCACCAAGGTCTTTCATGTGGAAACAAGAACTTAAGTATTTCTTGAACTCAGAGATGAGCGCAGAAGAACTACCAGCAATGATCAAATCATCCACATAAAGCAGAACATGCAAAGATACTGATCCACGTGAAAAGACAAACAAAGAGTAATTTGTCTTACACTGAACAAAACCAAATGCTCATAACGCCTGAGCCAATTTAGAAAACCAATTTCTAGGAGCCCGACGAAGACTATAAAGAGATTTCTGAAGGCGGTATACCTGACTATGGGGCACAACATAGCCGGGTGGGGGACGTATAAAAACCTCTTCATGCAAATTACCATGGAGGAAGGCATTATGGACATCCATCTGGTGCAATTCCCAACCATGAATGATTGCAATAGATAAGAATAAGTGAACAGAACTCATCTTTGCAACCGGAACAAATGTCCCAGTATAATCAATTCCTTCAATCCAACAATTCCCAAGAACCAATAGGCACGCCTTATGATGTTCAATAGTACCATCTGACCTGAACTTTGTCTGGTAGACCCATTTGCACCCAATTGCCTTATTATTCAGATACAGAGGAGCCAGAGTCCAAGTATGATTGCTCTCCAGCGCAGTAAGCTCTTCAGTCATAGTGTCTGGCCAATGACCATGCTGTGAAGCCTCAGAATAAGTAGTGGGATTTGCACTAGACTTTAGATCACCCAAAAATCTAGAATACATACTAGAAAATTTATCACAATTTACATAATCCTAAAGAGGATAAAGAACACCTAAGGATAGTGACGATTCATGAGTGAACGTAGATGGAATGGGGGGGTCTTCAGTAGTAAGAGCACAACCATAATTATCAAAATCATAATCTGCCAAATAAGAAGGCGGTCTGCGAGCACGAATACTCTGTCTGATAGGTGTCAACTCGGTAGCAATATCATCCAGAGCCGGAGATGCTGCAAAAGGTAACTGAGCCAGATAATCAGAGCTGGCGACATACAAGTTCAGAGATCGGGAAGACACCAGCGATGAGGGCTCGACGGCAACCAGCAGCGGCAGACTGGCAATGACTGACATGTGGTGGGCGGCGGAGACTAGCCGATGAAAACTTGTAGCAACTGACCGGTGGTGGTCAGCGGTGACTGACCGGCGGTAGATGGTGGTAACTGGCCAGCGGCGGACGGCGAGGAGAAGCCAGCGGTGGACGGCGGTATGAGAAAACTGTACGACTCCGGCAGCGGTTAGAAGGAGATCGGTGGTGATGTAGTGGTGCCGTCGGGTTCATCTGAAAGGATCAATGTCAAAGTTGCAGAATATGGGAACTGGTCTTTAAAAAAATTGACATCCCGACTGTTAACGATCACACAGGATTCCAAGTCAAAAAGGCGATAGCCTTTCTTTTCGACAGGATAACCAAGAAGCTGACAACGCTAACTTTTTGGGGCAAACTTGTCTTTATATCTGGGAACATGAGCAGCAAAACACAAGCAACCAAAAACTCTTACTGATGAGTAATTGGGAGCTTTACCATAAAGCAACTCAAAGGGAGTACGACCATTGAGATGATGTGTCGGTGTTCTGTTAATCAGGTAAGCAGCAGTAAGAACACATTCTCCCCAAAATTCAATAGGAAGACTGGCTTGAAACCGTAAAGCACGCGCCACATTGAGTAGATGGAGATGCTTTCTTTCAACTCGGCCATTCTGTTGCAGTGTGTCAACCATAGATGTTCTAAAGAGGATCCCAGATGCAGTAAAATGAGATCTCAAAGGCAAAAATTGAGTTTCGTTATCAGCCCAAACATATGGTTCAGCCCCACTGGTTCTTCACTAAGGCACTAAATTCTAAAATTCTAAAAGCTACTTCAGATTTAGCCACGAATAAGTAAACCCAAACAGCTTGGGAATAATCATCAACTATGGTCAAAAAATCAAATGCACCACTAGATGATTGTGTTTGATAAAGTTCCCAAACGTCACAATGAATTAATTAAAATAGTGCAGTAGCATTTGTAGATTTCAATGGAAAACTATATCTAGTCTGTTTTGCTCTATAACATATAGAGCAAGGAACAGAAGTCTTATTAGTGCCAAAATCAATAGGAGAAATAGAAGACAACACCGTGGAGGAAGGATGTCCAAAATGCTGATGCCATAAGTCAGAAGACGACACAGAAGAAACTGTTGGAAGAGACTACAGGATAGGAGAGTGATCACGAGTATCCAGCAGATGAAGCCAAAACACCCCTTCCCCATTCTGTTCACCCACGCCAATCACTTTCCTCATACTGATTGTCTGTAAAATACAATAATTTGCAGTGAACAAAGCTAGACATTTTAAGGCAGATAACAGTCTAGAACATTATAACAAGTTGCACCAAAAAGTAGGTATATATAACACATGAGTAAGAGTGACACCACCAAAGCAAATAGAAGAGTATTGAGTGGTGGATGACACAGATCCATCAGGCAGAACAATATTTACAGTATCAATAGCAGTAGTAAGATTAGTAAGAGAACCTTTTTGTCATCAGTCATGTGATATAAGGCTCCCCAATCAAGTATCTGTGGTAAAGTAGGCTTACCAGACTCATTGTCAGTGAGAGAGTTAAACTATTTAAATAAATGAATGGTCATGCTCCATTGGTCATCAGACAGAGCAGGGCCAAAGTTGGATCGGGTAGGGACACGGTCAGAGGAAGCCGCCACCATTACACCAGGCAGCGACACGGTGGCACCGGCGAACGTCGGTGGGAGAGGATGCGTCGCGGTAGCACCTCTGTGTACGGCAGCGGCGGCTGTAGGCCAAGGAACTAGTGATGGCTTCTTAGCAGTGCTGGTTTTCTCCTTCAACTCCTTGAACCATTCTGGTACACCAAAGATCTAGAAGCAAGTGTCCTTATCATGACCCTTGCGATGAAAATATATACAAACAAGATTCTTGTGGTCAGAAGCAGAAAGAACAACTAGCAAAGAACTTGTAGGTGGCAGGCATTGTGCAGCATATTCCATTAAGTTAGAAGAAGGCTCACGAGCTCAAATGAAAACTCTATGATTCTCCTCATGGATAACAAGGGCATACACTTTCATGACAGGTGGCATTGGATCAATGCTCATGATATGTGATCGCACAGTGTGAAAACCTTTGTCGAGACCAGAGATGAATTGGTAGATCAAATCCTTCTCCCTTTCTCGAAATCCCTCACAGAAATATTGCAATGGCACAGTGCCTTGGTTTCTTCAGAATCACAAACTAGAGGAGGCCGCATGCAGTGATAATCTGCAAACAACTTCTTCAGTTTGCTAAAGTAAATGTCGATGGGCTGACCATTCTGCCTGCAACTTTGAATAGCCTCTTACATTTGCAAAACCTTCATACCATCGCCAAGAATAAAACATGCCTTTAGGTCATCCCACAGTTCCTTAATTGTGGTAAACGAGCTTATAGAAGATCTCAATACCGGATCTAGGGTTTGTAAGATCCAGCAGACAAGAGTAGCACTAACCCCAGGCCAAATAGCAGCATCAGGATGACCATCCTGGGTTTAGTAATGGATCCATCAATGACCCTAATTTTGTTCTTGGCAAGGAATGCTCAGCACATCGCATCAGACCATTCAATATAATTTTCTTTATCTTTCAGCATGTTCGGCATAAGTTGTAAACCGGGACCATCACCAGAGCTAATAAAGTAAGGATCAGTCGACATACGACCAATAGGTAATGCAGACCAAGAGCCAGATTGCAATTGCAACTGCTTCAATTAGTTGCAATCACATCATAACCACTCATATCCTGAAGCTTCGGAACCTCAGGTGCAGCATTAATATGGGCATGTTCTTCGGAGGCAGACATAGTGTAAAATCAGGTACAGATAAGCAGCAGGTACAATAACCAGTGGCAGATCAGATCGACGGGACACATTGGCAAGTTTAACTAGCGGCGACATGTGAAGGTTGAAGAGTTGCGGCCGTATGGAAAAATCGGTGGCAGCGTGGACAGCAGCGACGCGTTAAAAGTGCATCGGCGGCGCATGGTGGATCAGCAGCGGTGCGTGTGGCAGATCTGGCGATGGTGGGAGCTCGGGATTTTAAGGCAGTGGAAAATTTTCTATTAAGGTTTCCGGATTTTAGGCTCTGATACCATGTAGAAAATAAGGGTAATCATTGTATATCTTTATTCATAAACTCAGGGTACATTATATAGTGGTACAAGATACCTATACAAGCTAGGAAAATGTAATAAAATATAATTACAATTACAAGAAATATTCTAATTCCTTAATATGTTGGAACACAGACGAATGACTCTGTAGTACCTCTCGAAAGATAAAAATATGTATGCAGATTTTTCTTCAATTAATCCGTCAGTGGCACAGCCATGATGTCCATCAATATATATATGATGAGCAGAATGAAATTCTCCACATTTGTCTTCAAAAGATTACGTTTCCAAATCTGCTTCTGAAGCATATCCAAATCTCATAAATAAATGAATTTTCCTTACTTGAATTATCCCATAATATTACATAAATTCAAATCCATAATTATAGGGATTTTCCATAATCCAATATTCTTCATTCACACGCCTAAAATAATATATTGTGAAATCTGCAATATTCCATAACTCAATATTTACGCAATATCTTCAACTGATTAAATTCTTTTACTCTTCACCTTTCTATTTGTTTCAACATGGAAAATCTTCTTACGCATGCAGTCTTGTGCAAATGTAATTCCTTCTGCACATAATATTCTGATTACAATCAAATCTCTTGGAGATAAGAATTACCAAATATAATCTCTTTAAGTAAGGAATTAGAATAACCATAACATCTTATCCATATCCTATCCATAACTGAATATTCCAATTCTGTAATATTAATCCAATCTCACATATATAGGAACTGATATATTCTCCAACTCAAATACAACTTGGGTCATCAACCTTTTCTTATTTCACCAAAATTCTTTCTTTGATGTTGCAACTCAATAATACTATATTTGCATAATTACCACAAATTTCCAATTAACCAAATATGGACTTTACAATCTCCCCCTTTGCCATTTTGTGGACCCACCAATCTTTTGAACTTTCAAAGCAGCAACTATGAAAATATATAGACATCAATAAACCACATATGGATGTTGGAACATGAGATGGAAAGACTTTTAACTCCCCCTGAATATCACAGCTCCAAATCATCAAGACTTCCACATCCATGTAGGAACATCAAATTCACATAAACTTCACAATCAGTACTTGGCTACCCAGAAAACTATGTTGGAACACAGGACCAACATAAACACATAAGTACTGAAATCCGAGAATATCCTAAAAATCCAGAAATCCAAAACCTTTTCCCCTTTGGGACCATACACATGTCAAATGCATTAGACATAGAAAATCAAAAATATATCCAATAACTGCAACTTGCCCTGAAGCAAATATTTGGCGTATGTTGGAACATAGCCATAGCAGAACCTTCAAATCTTTTCAGGAGCAGTTATATGTGCCTTATCTAATCTGACCTTTTCTGCCTCCAAAACCTCCATCTGAGTGGCTAGAGCTCTGAACTTTACATTAATGGCCGTAAAATTGACCTTCTTCTCATCAACATCATAAGTTGTAGCCTCAGAATTCCAGGGCAGATCATGCACCTGGTAGTCAAGCTAGATGCAGTAGCATTCACTTGAGTGGCCACTAAGAATGAATTCCTCCAGTAATTCCATGCTTCTCATGTAACCTCTGTTGTACCACTCAAAATCTGGATCAATGTTGCTTTCCATGGAATTTTTCTACAATCTCTCGATTGTACTTCTTGTAGATTGAGGCAGCAGTCTTGAGATCCAAATAGTTCAGGTAGGCTGTAAATCCACACTCCTCATATACACCCAGACCAGTTGTCCTTTCGGCTAAAATCCTCCCCTGACACACAATAGCATATCTCTCACGGTTGTCCGCATCAAAGAATAAAGAATTGAGTGCATCCTTGATTGAGGGAGATGTTCTTGAACGATGTCCTCCTTCTGATTTAATCTTCTTCTTGGTGACTATGCCTCTCCTTTCACTGATTCTGCAATCTGATCAGTAGTGCCTTCAATAATATGTTCATTTTGTGTTGGAACATCAGTCACCGATATTAGAAGATAGCAACTCTTAGCTTCACCCGCTTTCTCTGATGTTGGAACATCATATCCTTTCATTGCTTCATAATCAACACCTCTAGTCTGTATCGATGTTGGAACGTCACATGTTCAGCTTCCTTCACTCCATCTCCCACTATCTCAATGTCTCGTGTGGGAACATAGGCTTGTTCACCATTCAGCTCATGATCTTCTTCAGCCACATTTACTGATGTTTGAACATCAGAATCTCTAATCACACCAGGCTCATTTATTTCCATGTCCACTTCTTCTCTACATGTCTCCATACTCTATGTTGAAACATGGTCAACATCACTACCTTCCAACTCCTTATCATACTAAACTAGAATACCAGAAGAATTCATCTCTATTATCTATGCATCTCATTAGTCACCATAATGTCTTCAACACCAACTTCCCACATGTCCAACCACGCTTCCATTTTTTGTATTTTTTTTGTACAAAAAAATCACACAAAGCTTGAGAAAATAATAAATACCTCAAATTCGACAAACACCTAAGTGTTGTTTGAGGAGTTCAAAAATTGCAGTCCAAAGGCTTTGTGAAAATATTCGCAAGTAGTCCCGATGTTGGAACATCGTTAACCACCACTTCTTTCCTCTCAACCCGAATTATCCTTTGGGCTGCATGCAAGTGAGATTCCTTATGATCAGCATGAAATCTTGCAAATACTCTCACCATACACATCTCAATTTCAGCCTGCATCAAAGTCACAAAATCTTGTACCAAGGATGGCGAAGTAGGCCCAGAGATCATATCATCAACATAGCCTTCTTGAGGAAGTACATCAGCCTAACATTTTTTTATTATCATTACGTTTAAATTTCCCAAGTTCTTCTTACATCGCCCCAATCCAATACTTATCAAGTAGAGCCTCTTTGTAATTATTGGGTTCAATGAGGGAGAGAAAACATTGTAGACCAGCAAGTTCCCTTTAATTAACCCGAGGGATCGATCGAGTCATTCTTCTGTTTGATTCAGCCTACACTGAAGTTGGAACATGGGAGAGTTGTGGAGAGGACGGTGTTCCAACATCGCTAAAATTATATGAGTTATCAGCTTCATCTGTAAGATATACCTCATCTGATGTTCCAACATCGTTATGTCCCTGATAAGAGAAATCATCCGATGTTGGAACACGGTCACCCGTACGATCTAACTCATCATATTCAACACTTAAGCAGTTCACTTCTTGTTCCAACAAGTAACATTTGTCTGATGACCGAATACTAGTAAGCACTTTATTGCTGCCATGTTTCACTATGCACTTCTCCTCATGGAATTCTACGGTCATATTATCATCACACAACTGGCTGGTACTTAGGAGATTAGCCTTTAGATCTTCCACCAACTGAACACTAGTAAAGGTTGGAAATCTCTTTATCGACAGATCACCTTTTCCAACTACCCTGCTTTTCTTTCCATCGCCAAATATAATGAATCCACCATCATAGGGTTTGATGTTCTTTAGATACTTTTGAGATCCAGTCATATGTTGAGAACATCCACTATCAAGGTACTACAAATCCCTAGGGTGTGTAATAAAGGAAGTGTGAGCTACAAAGCACAATTTAGGGGTTTTGGGGATCCATACCTTTCTATCCATCCTTGATTGTTGCACTTGATCCATGTTGGAAAATGTTGCGGGCTGACGTCCATTCATAATATCTCTGAGAAGCTTAAAGCAACAATCCTCTGTGCGACCTTGATAGGTACAGTAACCACACATTAAGGCTTTTTGTGGCGTGTTTTGACAACTTTTCTCTTCATAACTTGAACCTTTGATTTGAATACTTCAATGCTGGTAGATGGTGTTTCATAGCCTATCCCTTGACCCATGGTGAGAATTTCATCCAATTTTACTTTTCCAGAATTTGATCTTTTAATAGTTGTCTTAGCAAATTCAACCTTTTTTGTCATCAAACTCAGATTTAATTCTAACACCTTAATTTTTTTTTTGAGTCCTTCCACAAGGGATGTCACCTCTCTTCCTTCTTCAGCTCAAAGGTTTTTCTCCCTTTTTAAGAGTATGTTAGCATCAACGACTTTCAGGCACATTTCATACATCTTTTCATAAGAAGCATAAACATCCTCTTCACTCAAAATCTTATCTTTGTCATCACTCGAGGAGTATTCTTCACATACCTTCTCGGTGTTGGAACATCATAATTCAGCAACCTGAACCATGTTGGAACATTGATCCACTTCTTCTTTTCCGATGTTGGAACATTTAGTACCAAGTTTTGAGTCTCCTTGAAGTTTTGCTCCAAAAGCCATATAATTGCTGATAAATTCCTCTTCATGGTTCTTCTTTTCTTCATATTCCCTCCATGAGGGTGCATATGATTTTCCAAGCTTCTTCCGAGTGTTGGAACATTCAGCCTGGATATGTCCATACCCTTCACATTCTCTGCATTGTATCCTTTCTGACTGCCTCAATTCGCCATTTTGATTTCTTGAGGATTACTTAGTGGTTTGCTCCATCCTTGATCCATAATTGTTTCCAAAGTCTTGAAATCGTGATCTGTTCCCATTAAACCTTTCATGAGATTTATTATTTACCATTTTCTTCGGCATCCTTGAGAAATTCTCTGTGATAAAAGAAAGTTCTTCATTTTCATCATCGCTATCCTCCTTCGTTGGATGTTCCAACATCATTTCATAGTTTTGTAGTGATCCCATTAACTCATCTAAAGTTATTCTGGCAACGTCCCTTACTTCTTCTATTGATGTTACTTTCATGGAAAATCTTTGGGGAAGTGATCTCAGCGTCTTCTTCACCAACTTTGACTCTTTATAAGTTTTTCCCAATTGATGTGTCATATTTGTGATGTCTCTGAGTCTTCCATTGAATACTGCAATTGTCTCATCTACTTCCATTTTCAGCTCTTCGAATTTTGTGGCCAACATTTGTAGCTTTGATTCACGTACACGACTTGTCCCCTCATGTACAGTTTGTAGAATATTTCATACTTTCTTTGCTTGTTGGAACATAGAGATGAGTTTGAAATGATCTTCATCTACTGCAGTAAAGATGACATTTATTGCTCTGGAGTTTGCCAAGCTGCCCATTTTTTCAACTGGTGTCCACGACTCTTTAGGCTTAATTATTAGCTCTTTAGAACTAGATTTTCCTCCTACAGAACTTCCAACAACAGGGGGTTTACATTCTATTTCAACATAGTACCAAGCCAATTCATCCAGTGAATTTATGAACACCCGCATGCGAGCCTTCCAATTGTGTTAATTCGTTCCTTCCAACAGTGGTGGCTGAGACACAAAAGCTCTTTCTCTGGTCGCCATTGGTAAAATCGGATCACACTTTCCTTGTCAAAACCAAGGTAAAACAAGTGACTTAGCTCTAATACTAATTGAAATTTGATTTTACCTAATGAATTCAATAATTACTACCGTTTTCCAACATAGTCTATCTAACCAAGTATGCAATAAATTAAAGCATGAACACACGAGACTTGGTTACGCAGTTCGGTGAAATCCACCTACATTTGCGGGGTCATGCCCAGTTCAGAATGAATCCACTAATCAGAAAGATACAGTAAAAAGTACACCATATAATATATTTATCTTAACTAATTATAACATGTGAATTCTGCAAGCCCCCCTTGCTACCGATTCGCCTTGATCAAACTCCCTCTGATCTCGAAACTCACCGACGCTGGATTTCCTCCTCCCGAGGAATTAAGGTATATGATTCTTAACTTGATCAACAGTTTAAGTTCATGTTGGAACACAGACGAATGGCTCTGTAGTACCTCTCGAAAGATAAAAATCCAGATACAGATTTTTCTTCAATTAATCTGTCAGTGGCACAGCTGTGATGTTCATCAATATATATATCATGAGCAAAATGGAATTCTCCACGTTTGTCTTCAAAAGATTACGTTTCCAAATTTGCTTATGAAGCATATCCAAATCCCATAAATAAAAGAATTTTCCTTATCTCAATTATCCAATAATATTACATAAATCCAAATCCATAATTATAGGGATTTTCCATAAATTCAATATGCTTCAATCACACGCCTAAAATAATATATTGCAAAATCTCCAATATTCCATAGTTCAATATTTACGCAATATCTTCAATTGATTAAATACTTTTACGCTTCACCTTTCCATTTGTTTCAACATGGAAAGTCTTCTTACGCATGCAGTCTTGTGCAAATGTAATTCCTTCTCCACATAATATTATGATTACAATCAAATCTTTTGGAGATAAGAATTACCAAATATAATCCCTTTACGTAAGGAATTAGAAAAACCATAATATCTCATCCATATCCTAACCATAACTGAATATTCCAATTCTATAACATTAATCCAATCCCACATATATAGGAACTGATATATTTTCCAACTCAAATACAACTTAGACGAGATGTATACTTCTTAGATTCAGTCTTCAACATTTTCTTATTTCACCAAAATTCTTTCTTTGATGTTGCAACTCAATAATACAATATTAGCATAGTTACCACAAATTGCCAATCAACCAAATCTGGACTTTACACCATCAACCATGACAAAACTTAATATTTTAGATGCAATGACAACTATTATTGATGAGTGGGTCTCTTGACAGGCGACATGTCCATAACCTTATGGACACGCCACTTATTTTTTACAATATATTTTGTATTTGTTAAAGGCAAAGTTTTGGGAAAGACGGTATTTCCATAGGCTTATAAAAATACGGAGTTTAATTAGAATAATAAAAGGTATAAGTTGCAATATTAAAATTTTATTATGCAACATGTAGTAGTAATAAAGTTTATAACCTAATTCATGCAACCCGGAAATTTTATCTTCGTGTCTTCTAATTTACATTTTAAACCTTGGTCCTTCCATTACTTATAGAAAAACCGTCTTTGAAGAGACGGACTCTTTGTTAAATTACATACAAAATTTAGAATTTATAAAAATATTTTTTCTATTATAATTTTTTATATTTTCCCTTCAAATACATAATATTACTTATTTTAACTTATAAAATTCAATATTTAAATTTCATAAAAAAAGCACAACATTTAAGATAAAAACTGGACTGTTCATAAATTTATGAAAATACCGACTTTCCCGAGACTTTCTCATTATTGAGTACCAAGTAAAAATTCGTCCGAAAAGAACTCGTATACGTAACTCCTTTCTCTCGTTGAGAGGTTTTGAATAGTAGTTTACTGCTTTTTAGGTACTACAAAATTCTGTTTCTTTTCTGCCCTGATAAGCTGCAGTTGATAATCTAGTCTTTATTTTGGGCTCAATCATGATCAAGCCGGATATAAAATTGCCACATGAAGCACAAATCAAAAGAATAAGTTTCAGGCATTTGTTACTTTTTATATAGTTATATATTGGGTCTCATTTGTGTCATTAAGTTAATGTTTTACACAGGTATCAACAGGGTCAAAGACAGTTCTTGTAATTGGGCCGGGTATGCTGGATTTCACATCATTTATTTACTCCTCTGCTCTTTGCAGCCCCTAGTTAATTGTTGAAATTCACAATCAAACATATTTGATTCCTGCTTATCAACTGTCTGTTGGTATTTTAAGAAACACAAGCTATTTAAGAATGATTGGATTTAAATAGTTGTGAGCTCGGGATGTTAAAACAAGTTTGGCGGTGCGGAGTGCACACTTGTATAAACTATCTACGAGCTTACAGTTCTGAGATATGTATTATAATTGTTGGCAAGACTAACATGTATTATCCTTTTTGTGGAAAGATGCATCATTGTAACTACATCCGTATTTATACATAATTATAACGGTGGCGGCATGCTCAACTTACTGCATTGTCATGTGGAAAACTGCACAATTCAGAGTTTATTAAAATTCTGATAACTACGGTACACTGGACGTGGAAAATGTAATCATTTACGTGAAAAGATGTGTTGTTTCAGAATTTATTTCTGACTACTAGGATACATCGTATGTGGAAAATATAATCAGTTGTGGAAAGATACATTGTATTACAATTGTATCAGAGTGGTGCATCCTAACCACGGTGGCCCATAACCCACATATTCCACAATGAGTAATATCTTTTCAAGACATCTTATAATTATATCAGGGTGGTGCATCATAAACGTGGTGACCTATAACCTACAAATTCCAGGATAGGTAGTGTCTTTTTGGAACATTTCCTATATAAACATGTGTATGCATGCACAGATACACAAGTTAAAATCTTAGAATTTTCAGACTTACTCAGTAACCAAAATACTGCACTCAAAGCTTTTCTCTTGTTTCAAGCCTAGATCAAGAGGGCATTTTTCGATTGTTTTATCCTCGAGGAGAATTCATGTAACCCAAGGCAGTAACTGGGTCGAATTACTCTTTAAGGAAAGTGTGTGTTAGCGCGACTCAAATTGATATCCAAGTTCCATTACACCAACATTTACCTGAATACAGTTTAATAAATGTACTTTTACTTCTCCCAAAAGCCAAATCGTCATTTCTCTTTTCCAGTGTTTCATAACATTCTTAAAGAGTAATTCCTTACCGTACGAGACATGGCAACTGTACGTGATATGACATCCAAGTTTGGGAAACTGGAGAAGTTTGAAGGCGTTGATTTCCGTAGATGGCAGAATAAGATGCATTTCCTCCTTACAACTCTGAAATTGGCATATGTTTTGTCTACTCCAATGACAGAACCAACAGATGATGAACCATTGGAAGAAACTCGTCGGAGGAACAAATGGGAAAATGATGACTACATCTATCATGGTCACATTTTGAATGGTATGTCTGACTCACTCTTTGATGTTTATCAAAATGTTGAATCTGCAAAGGAGTTAGAGAATTCCTTAGAGTCAAAATACATGGATGAGGATGCTTCTAGCAAGAAATTCCTTGTCAGTAATTTTATGAAATACAAGATGCCAGAATCTACGCCCGTTATGGAGCAATACAATGAATTACTCCGGACTTTAGGACAATTTGCACAACACAAACTGGGAATAGATGAATCAATTTTTGTGTCAAGTATAATCGACTAGATTCCACCTTCATGGAAGGATTTCAAGCAAATGCTTAAGCACAAAAAGGAAGAATTGTCTCTTGTTCAACTTGGAAGCCATTTGCGCATAGAGGAAACTCTAAGGGCACAGTAAAATGGCAAGTCCAAAGATAAAGAGACTGTGGGACTCTCTTCGGTTAATATGATGGAAGAGGGAGATAGTTCTAAGAAGAAAAGGGGGAAAAAGTGCCCATTTAACAACACAAGCAAAGAGTCCAACAAGAGGGCTAAGGGTGCATGTTAGATTTGTGGCAAGACTTGACTCTTCAAACGTGATTGTTGTATCAAGAAGAGCAAGAAAGGAGTGGCACCAAATCATTCTGGGCAAGGGTCTAAAGACCAAGGCCAAACTCCTCATCAAGGTCAGAATGTTAATTATGGTTTAAATTTGGTTGAGAATTATGTACCATTAATTTCTGAAGCATTTTATGTACATGATGATGAAATTGCTTGGTGGATAGATTCTGGAGCAACCAAACATGTTTGCAAGGGCCGTAGGTGGTTCAAGTTATATGAACCTGCTAACGATGGTTCCATTCTTCATATGGGATCCAGTCTACCGCCACTATTCTTGGTCGAGGAGATGTTGTGTTGGAATTTAGATCTGGGAAAAATCTTCATCTAAAAGATGTTCTACATGTACCTGAAATTAGAAAGAACTTAGTTTCTAGTAGTATATTGTCTAAGTGTGGCTATAAGCAAGTGTATGAATTTGATAAATTTATCTTATCAAAGTTTGGTGTGTTTGTAGGATTCAGATATTATTGTAATGGAATGTTTATGCTCAATATAAATAATATGTGTAGTTCTATTTACATATCTGCTCCAATGTTGATTTACCATCTTTATGGCATGCTAGACTAGGATATGTTCATTTCAAAAGTATGCTTGATATGTCTAATGATAGTTTGATTCCTGATTTTGATATAAATGTGAAAAAATGTAATATTTGCATGTTGAATAAAATTGTTAGACAAGCATTTAAAAGTGTTGAAAGAACTTCAAAATTGCTAGAACTCATACATAATGACTTGTGTGACTTGCATGCAACACCTTCTTTGGGGAGTAAAAAGTACTTAATAATATTCATTGATGATTATTCAAGATCTTGTTACATTTATTTGTTGCATTCCAAAGATGAGGCAATTGAGAAATTTAAGACTTTTAAAATTGAGGTTGAATTGCAAAAATCAATTTTGATTAAAAAGTTACGCACTAATAGAGGAGGTGAATATTATAATCCTTCTTTTTTTTAATCTTGTGGTATCATTCATGAGGTTACCTCTCCATATACACCGTAACAAAATAGTGTGGCAGAAAGGAAAAATAGGGTACTTAAAGAAATTGTTAATTCCATGTTATCCTATTCTAGATTGAGTGACGGATTTTGGGGTGAAGCCATGTTAACGGCTTGCTATTTATTAAACAGGGTTCCTAATAAACGGAACAAGATCACTCCATATGAGCTTTGGTATAAAAAGAAACCAAACTTGAATTATCTTCGAGTTTGGGGTTGTCGGACAGTTGTTAGACTTCCCAATCCCAAGAGAAAAACATTGGGGGAACGAGGTATTGATTGCATCTTTATTGGATATGCTATGCTTTCCAATGCTTATAGGTTCTATATTGCAGAATCTAATGATTTTATTTCGATTCACACCGTAATTGAATCAGCGGATGCTAACTTTGATGAAAATCCATTCACATCAGTACCAAGGCCAAGGGATTTAGTTCCTACTTCAAGTAGAACTATGGAGGAAGATGAAGTGTCTCATCAAGTCAAGTCACCTGAGCTTCGAAGGAGCAAGAGAGGTAGGATTGAGAAGTTTTTCGGTCCTGATTTCCAAATTTATTTGGTTGAAGGATCAAGAGATGATATAGGTTATCAATATTCGTATTGTTATCATATTGAAGAGGATCCTAAGACATTTAGTGAGGCTATGAAGTCTCGAGATGTTGCTTTCTGGAAAGAAGCGGTAAATGATGAGATGGATTCCATCATGGGTAATAATACGTGGGTTCTTTCTGATCTCTCGCGTGGTTGTAAACCCTTGGGTTGCAAGTGGATATTCAAAAGGAAGATAAAAGTCGATGGCTCTATTGACAAGTATAAAGCTAGATTGGTTATCCAAGCCTTTAGGCAAAGAGAATGTATTGATTATTTCGATACATATGCCCCAGTTGCTCGGATCTCCACTATTAGGTTGTTGATTGCATTAGCGGCCACTAAGAATCTAGTGATCCATCAAATGGATGTCAAAACTTCATTTTTGAATGAAGATCTAGAAGAGGAGGTTTACATGAAACAACCTGAAGGGTTTGTTATGCCTGGAAATGAGCATAAGGTTTGTAAACTTGTCAAATCATTGTATGGGCTAAAACAAGCACCTAATCAATGGCATCATAAGTTTGATGAGGTGTTTTATCAAATGGCTATGGGTTAAACCAATCTGACAAATGTTTGTATAGCAAATTTGATAGTTCTGGAAATGGAGTTATCATTTGTCTATATGTGGATGATATGCTGATTTTTGGCACAAATCAGATCCAAGTTGACCTTACGAAGGCATTCTTATCATCAATTTTTGACATGAAAGACACGGGGGGGCATATGTGATTCTTGGTATTAAGATCAAACAAGAGAATAAAAGAATTTCTCTGACACAATCTCATTACATTGAGAAAGTACTTAAGAAATTTAATTGTGAGAATTGTTCCCTGGTCAGCACTCCAATGGATTCAAGTATGAAGCTTATGCCTAATAAGGGTAAAGCGGTATCACAACTTGAGTACTCACAAGTAATTGGTTGCTTGATGTTTGCCATGGTAAGCACATGGTCGGACATTGCTTTTGCGGTTGGCAAATTGAGTAGGTACACAAGTAACCCCAACACACATCATTGGAAAGCAGTTAGGTGTGTACTTAAGTATCTAAAGAAAATCATGAATTATGGTTTGTGCTATGTTGGATTTCCTTCGGTTTTAGAAGGTTATTCAGATGCTAGTTGGATAGCAAATACAGAAGATCATTCTTCTACAACTGGCTGGGTATTCTTACTTGGCGGAGGTGTCATTTCATGGACTTCCTAAAAGAAAACTTGCATAACTAACTCCACTATGGAGTCAGAATTTATAGCTCTTGCAGCAGCAGGTAAGGAGGCAGAATGGTTATATAATCTCGTATATGAAATTCCGTTGTGGCCTATGCCGATTTCACCTATCTCTATTCATTATGATAGTACAAATAGTCTATCTAATGCTTATAGTAAAGTGTACAATGGAAAATCTAGACACTTGGGCGTTAGGCATAGCGCGATACGTGAGTTAATAACTCATGGTGTGATTTTAGTTGATTTTGTAAGATCTCAACACAATCTAGTAGATCACTTGACAAAGGGACTAGCTAGGGACTTGGTAAACAAGTCGGTGATCGGGATGGGTTTAAAGCCTATTTAAATTTCTGATTATGGGATACCCAATTTTGCTCGGATATGACATTGGAGTAAAATTCAATGTGGAAGGCCTATTGTTTGAGGTTGATACATAAGATTTCATATCCCGAAGGTAATATGTTTGGACCTGCATGTAAGTTAGGTTGAAGTTTATCTTCTTAATGGATCTTTTGACAAAGTACTTTTGCAGGAGTACGATTAAAGAGATTCACCTGTATGAAGAATGAAGTGTAGCCGCTTCAAGAAGCTCGGGCTTGGCTTTCTATGCACTCAGAATGGATAGGGATACATGGCTTATATAGTGTCAAGTTTTAGCTTATGAGATTTGTACTTGAACTTGTGTGTAGATTATCTTCAAGTGTTCAAATGGGTTGAATTAATCTTTAAAGACACCCCGATTCTCGAATATTTGAAATGTGTAATTTACTAAGGTGAAAATTCAATCTTCAAGATATTTTTATTTATGCACTTGTTTGGTTTGGTTATTGGATTTTTCGAATCAAAGATAATAATTAAATGGGGGAGGATTGTTGGTGTTTTAAGAAACACAAGCTATTTAAGTATGATTGGATTCGAATAGTTGTGAGCTCGGGATGTTAAAACAAGTTTGGTGGTGTGGAGTGCACACTTGTATAAACTATCTATGAGCTTACAGTTCTAGGATATGTATTAAAATTGTTGGCAAGACTAACATGTATTATCCTTTTTTTTAAAGATGCATCATTCTAACTACATCCGTATTTATACATAATTATAACGGTGGTGGTGTTAGTATCTGACTCCTTGATTGAAAGGATGAGGATGAACTAAGGATTGTGTACGGGATGCAGTGTTGCAGCATACTCAACTTAATGCATTGTCATGTGAAAAAATGCACAATTCGGAGTTTATTAAAATTCTGATAACTACGGTACACTGGATGTGAAAAATGTAATCATTTACGTGAAAAAAAAAGTGTTGTTTCAGAATTCATTTCTGACTACTAGGTGGCCTATAACCCACAGATTCCACGATGAGTAATATCTTTTTCAAGACATCTTATAATTATATCAGAATGGTGCATCATAAACATGGTGACCTATAACCTACAAATTTCATGATAGGTAGTGTCTTTTCGGAACATCTCCTATATAAACATGTGTATGCAAGCACCGATACATAAGTGAAAATCTTAGAATTTTCAGATTTACTCAGTAATCAAAATACTGCACTCAAAGCCTTTATCTTGTTCAAGCCTAGATCAAGAGGGTATTTTTTGATTGTTTTATCCTCGAGGAGAATTCGTATAACCCAAGGCAGTAACTGGGTCGAATTACTCTTTAAAGAAAATGTATGTTAACGCAACTCAAATCGATATCTAAGTTTCATTACACCAATATTTACCTGAATACAATTTTATAAGTTTACTTCTATTTCTCCCAAAAGCCAAATCATCATTTCTCTTTTCCTGTGTTTCATAACATTGCCATCTGAATTGACGCTTTAACTTTTCAAAAATGGTTGTAGAAAATAAATCATCCATAGATTCAGTTACCGGGAAACAGCGCCTACTATGATGATGACAGACCACTTTCATTAAACTGATGGATCCAGTTCATTGACTAGTTTAGAGTCAATCAATGAAATTTGCAGAGGTGGTATTCCATTCCAATGTTTCTTGGGTTTTCTTTTGTCTACAGAATTCTAGTATAAAGATAGCTATTTTTGTCTACTGAAGGATCAGTGAATTACAATTACAACCAATGGAAATTATACGAGAGATTCTCATTCCTTATATATTCTTTTTATTTGCATGCTAAACCAACTTGTATAGATATCCAATATGTTTCCTCTTACACCCACGGGTGTACCCAAGCGGTTGGGACATGAGTGAGATTGCCATTACCCCAGGTTCGATCCTCGGCAACGGCAGTGTGGGGAGTTCTTGCTTTGCAAGGCTCCCTTGTGCTCACCGAGGCAAGGCCGAGCCCATGGGTCCTGGCACTGGGCTACCGTGATTTACCTCTCATACGATGGCCTGGGTGTGGGCTGATATGGGCCCTGGGGGCGAGGGTATCGCCTTTTGCCAATATGTTTCCTCAATTTTCCCTTTACCTGCTAACTTCATTGCCATTGTAGTGCATTAATGTGCTAAGAGCATGTGCAATGCATGGGGTCGTATGCTAAGAGCATGTGCAATGCATGAGGTCGTATGCTAAGAGCATGTGCAATGCATGAGGTCGTATGCTAAGAGCATGTGCAATGCATGAGGTCGTATGCTAAGAGCATGTGCAATGCATGAGATCGTATGCTAAGAACATGTGTAATGAAGGTTAGGAGCATGTGCAATGCATGAGATCGTATGCTAAGAGCATGTGCAACGAAGGTTAGAAGAATTCTCATGCTTCACATTGAGACTCATAATGTGCTATAATGAGGGGATATGTTGAAACTTCATCATGAGGCTCAATACGTGGCATCAATGAGACTACAGAAGAGAAGTCTCCGAAAATTAGGTGGAAATCCATGCCATGTGTGCGTGCATAAAGTAACTCCAAAAATTAGGTGGAAATCCATGCCATGTGTGCGTGCATAAAGTAACCTATGTTTTCCCACTTGTTCCCCCACACGTCTTTTTCCTCTTTCTTTTTCAGTTGGTATATCTGGAAAGAATAGAGTAATACTCGTGCAACAATTAAAACTTCTCTCTCTAGAAATTTGAGAGCAACATTACCAAGAACAAGCATCCTTTTCTTTGATTATAAAACACACACCAATTCATTAATTTGATTGTCTAAGTACACTTCTTGCCAACTTATGAGCAAGAGAAACTTCAGCCCTATAGGCCTCATAAAACAAAACGGATGAGAAAGATTTCACGAGTTTCTAAATTAGACCCGTCAAATGGGTTAATTGGATAAATTCATTATCCAAACCCAATGGATAATTATCTAGTGGATCATTATTCAATTAACACATTTATTAATGTATCATAATGAATTGTGTCATAAATGGATTGGTCATTAAATGGATAACTCATTGGATAACCCATGAGATATTCATATGACCCAATGAGTTAAAATATAGGAAAAGTCTCAGGAAAAACGACATTTCTATAAGCTTATGGACAGTTTTCAGGGGCATTTGTCCTAAATATTGTAATTTTTTATAAAATTTAAATATTGTATTTTATAAGTTAAAACAAGTAATAATATGTATTTGAAGGTGAAAATATAAAAATATATGATATAAAAAAATATTTTTAAAAATTTTAAATTTTGTATGTAATTTAAGAAATGCAGTGTATAAGGTAAGAAATAAGTGGTCTATCCATAAGTTTATGGACAGACCGCCTATCAGGAGACCCTTGTCCAATAAGTCATTATATAATTAACCCAATAAGTTATCATTCAATATTTTCTTCTGATTTGGGTTATAAGTTATCATTATCCAATGAGATCGGACATTAAATGCTCATTAGTTTTTGGGATTGAGCGGGATGAGAATAATTGTGTTAATGAAAAATTTTGATCTTCATGGGTCCCATATTATGTTAACTCAATGAGAACCTAACAAATACCCAAAAAAATCCAATATTACTCAATTAAATGCATGTGTAATATTTAACATAAATATTCACTATAATTCACAAATTATACAAATTATAATTCACAAATTATTCGAGCTCAATCTCATACAATATTCGAGTTCGTACAGTATTCGATCTCGTACAATATTCGAACTCAATCTCGTACAGTATTCGATCTCGTACAATATTCGAACTCAATCTCGTACAGTATTCGAGTTCGTACAAAATTTGCACTCAATCTCGTATAGTATTCGAGTTCGTACAATATTCGAGTTCAATCTCGTACAGTATTCGAGTTCATACAGTATTTGAGTTCAATCTCGTACAATATTCGAGTTCGTACAGTATTCGAGTTCGTACAATATTCGAGTTCAATTTCGTACAGTGTTTGAGCTCAATCTCGTACAGTATTCGAGCTCAATCTCGTACAGTATTCGAGCTCGATCTCGTACAGTATTCGAGCTCAATCTCGTACAGTATTCGAGCTCAATCTCGTACAGTATTCGAGTTCGTACAATATTCAAGTTCGTACAGTATTTGAGCTCGAGCTCGATCCCAACTAATATTGTTCGTTAATTTTGTCGAGTTTACAAAGCCAGCATATTATATATTTTTTATGTTTATTAAATATAATATAATGTACATAACATTATATTACAAAATATAATAAATGATTATATATTAGGGGAAAATTAAATCATTCGTAATCAAACTTGTGCAAATTTAGTTATCTTGTGATATGAAATTATCCACGGGTCACCCATTACCCAACCCAACTCAACCACCCAAAATTATCCAACGGGTAATCCATTATCCAACCCAACTAAATCCAATAACTACAACCCAATTATATCCATTAACCCAATGAGTCATTATCCAATAAGTCTTATCCAATAAGTGAAAATAGTATATGGATAACGGTTATCCAATGGGTGACCCGATCCGTTTTACGGGCTAATTCCAAATGTCATTAACCTTTATTTCTACGTATGCTTGAAGGCTTTGTTTCTTCATCAGCAGCTGAACGGGGATTGATGAATCCATGGCTATCCAGATACTTTGAATTCCATTGCGTTGTGCAAACTCCATACATTTTAAAATCGCCAAACGCTCGGCCTTCAAAGGAGATGAGGCAGTGCACACCTGATAGTGTTATGAGAATTTCCTCAACTCCCATAACTTATCTAATTGTACCCAGCCTACAGCCGCAGTGCTGCTACAGCTGCATCAGCGGCAAAACAGCTAAACTGGCCCAGAAGAAGGAAGAGAATACCATCTCTGATTATATTTGGACTGGTTTCAACATCTTGTTGGTGTGGATTATTTTTTCTGCAAGCTCTTGAATCCCATCCCCCCGGATATCATGCAAATATGAAATACCATTGATTCATTTTGTTCGCCTCCTCGCATATTGTGATCGGATCATTCATTTAATCGATCTCCTTAGACTTCCAGATGATCCCATTTCTTTATTTCCAGATTGTCCATATGATACAAAAAAGACAAAGTAATATCCTCGTTTGCAGGAGCATTAAGAATCCACTCTGCCAACCAGTCTCTATATGGAAAAACTTGAGAAAAATCAAATCCCAGCCTGCTACATCTCCACACCTTCCTACTCATATCACATTGTGAAAACAAATGATGAATTGACTCTCTTTCTGACTGGCAAATCGGACAGAGTGGGCTAACATTCATTCCTCTTTTTCGAATTTCCTTTGTTATTGGTAAAGTTTTGTTAAGGATTCTCCAGATGATGAACTTGAATCTCGGAGGAAACTTGATATTCCACATCTTTTTCCAAGTCACAGGGCTGTTAGAATAAATCAGATTCTTGATTAGATTATAATTTATTATGATTAGACCTATTTCCTTATTACACCTCTATTGTACTCTCTCTATATATTCAGATATCAATAATACAATTTATTACGGTAAATCATTTTATCATGGTATCAGAGCAAGTTCTGATCCTAAATCCTAAAACCTAATTTTTATTTTTTGTTTGGTCGCCTCCTTTCTCTCTTTTCCGACCAAAAATCACCGCAAATTTCCGGCCATATTCCGGTGACGTCTCCGGCGAATTCATTGTCCTCAGTTCGCTCACGTCTCCGGCGAGCCTCCATCGGCGTTCTCTTCGACGTTCTTCATCATCAGCGGCCTCAGTGGACTTATTCGTCATCCCGGACTTCTTCGTCATCTCGGACTTCTTCGTCATCCCGGACTTCTTCGTCATCCCGGACTTCTTCGTCATCCCGGACTTCTTCGTCATCCCGGACTTCTTCGCCATCCCGGACTTCATCATCAACGGGCGAAGCTCCGGTCCTCCGGCGTCCTCTCAAGTCTCGGTTTTTCAGACTCAGTTTTCCAGCATTATCATCAGCGCAGTTTTCTGACCAGTTCTTGCCGGCAACGTCTTCTTCCAGCGGCGAAGTTTCCATCTTCGTTGGCATTCTCTTTTAGCGGCGCCGCTGACATCTTCATCAGCAACATCCGCTACCCGTCTTCCAGCCGCGGCGAGATCCACGCGTCGTCTTGCAGCGCGTGAAAGTCACGTGCCAGCTCAGCCGAAGAAGAACCTCCAGCGCATGAAAGTCACACGCGAGTTGACTCGCGAGGCAAAGCTGTTTCTCACGTACTTCAATTTATCGCGGGTTGAACCTGTTTCTCGCGAGTTGCTCAAATTCTCGCAAGTTGAGGCCCTTTCTCACGAGTTGCTTAAATTCTCATTAGCACCCAGTCAATTTCTGTGCGATTCGGTCTTTTGCTATGGTTTATTTGGGCCCTATATCTCGGGAAGATTGCTCTACTAATTGGATTGCTGACAAGGTGTTGTTTTAGGCCAGTTTGAATGGTCCCAACCGTCATTCTTCGTTGAATCACTGGATCGTTGATTCAGGTGCTACATCTCATATCACTGCTCGCACTAGCCATCTTGATAAGGTACAATGTTATCGTGGTTCTGATTCTATTCTTATTGGAATGGTGAATCATTATCTATTTCTCACATCGGCCAATGTTATTTATCTGGTTTCTCTGTTAATGATGTCCTTGTGGTCCCTAAGATTACTAGAAGTTTATTGTCCATAGTAAGCTTACTCATGATTTACCTGTCCGTGTTATATTTGATGCCAATGCATTCTCCATTAAGCACAAGTATACAGGGAAGATAATTGGTAAAGGCAGTAATAATTCAGGTCTTTATTTTCTTGAGACGGGTGATTCCAACTTTTTAGGCGAATTACGCTCTGGAAAGCTCCAGGCTTTGTTTGAGCAATGGCACTCTCACCTCAGTCATGTGTCTCATGATACTGTTCAGTTGTTAAGTCGACGTGGCTATATTACTGTAACTTCTGCTATGCCAGCATCTATTAGTTGCTCTCCTTGTTAGATGGCCAAGAGTAGTCGTTTACCTTTTTCCACTAGTGACAGGCGCGCTACTGGGTTGTTGGATAAGGTGCATTGTGATTTGTAGGGACCAGCCCCTGTCTTATCGGCAGGTGGTTTTTCTTATTATGCCATTTTCATCGATGACTTTTTGCGATTCACATGGTTTCTCTCGATGCGGTATAAGTCGGACTTCTATGACACATTTATCCAGTTTCAGAATTTGTTGAGACCCAGTTTTCTACTAGGGTTAAAATTTTTTAGACCGATGGTGGCACAGAGTTTACTAATCATCGACTTCAGGCTCACTTCATATCATGTGGCATTCATCATCAGATGTTATCACCTTATACACCTGCTCAGAATGGCCGAGCGGAGCGGAAGCATCGTCACATCACAGAGACCAGTCTTGCCATGCTTTTTCACTCTTCCGTGCCACACTGTTATTGGGTGGAAGCTTTCTCCTCTGCGGTTTACATCATTAACCGCCTGCCAAGTTCAGTTCTTGGTGGAAAATCACCTTTTGAGGTTGTTTTTGGTCATGTGCCTGACTATACACTCTTTCACTCATTTGGCTGTCGTGCTTTTCCATGTCTGTGTGCCACTGCTACTGATAAGTTTGCACAGCGATCCATTCCGTGTGTTTTTTTTGGCTACAACTCTCGTCACAAGGGCTTCCAGTGTCTCAACCCCACTTCTAGGCGTATCTATGTTTCTCGCCACGTTCGCTTTGATGAAACCTTATTCCCTCATGTCTCATCTTCCACGGACAATCGCTCTATTTCAGATCTGGAGATTTCATCATTTTTTGATGGAGCTGTTACTTCATCGATTGGGTCCACCACGCCTGTGCCTGTTCCAGGCGCCCCTCCTTCACCACCATCTTCCATCTGGATGGCCGACCCGAACCCAGCTCCTCGACCAACGGCCACCACACCTCAGCCACCGCCCATCACTCAGCCACCGTTTCAGCCACCGACCACCACGTCTTAGCCAGTGTCGGCCATCCTTTCTTTGATGACTTCCTACAGCCACTCTCTGGTTAGTGCATCTCGATCTTCCTCGGCGTCGTTAGCTGGTTCGACTCCTCTAGCTTCACCGCCCAGCTTTGTACCCATCGGATGACCACTCGGTCTTCTACTGTGCATTCAGCGCTGAGATTATTCGGATATTATTGCTCATGGTCTCACTACCGCACTTCTCTCTCAGACAGAGCCCACTGATTATCGCTCTGTCATTCAGGATCCAGCCTGGGTTTCAGCCATGGATGATGAGATGACCGCTCTTCATGGTCAGCATACTTGGGATTTGGTGCCTCGACCTTCGAATGTCAACATTGTTGGCTCCAAATGGCTCTATAGGCTCAAGTATCGACCCGATGGCACTATTGAGCGTCACAAAGCTAGACTTGTGGCGCGAGATTTCTCACAGATTTTGAGTTTTGATTTTGACCACACTTTCAGTCCTGTGGTCAAAGGCTCCACTGTTAGGACGGTTCTCGCTATAGCCACCATGTGTTATTAGCCACTTCATCGGTTAGATGTCAAAAACGCTTTCCTTAATGGTGTTCTTGATGTTCCAGTCTACATGAAGCAGCCCATTGGTTATCAGGATTTTGTCGATCCAGACTATGTTTGTCGCTTGCGAAAGGCCATTTATGGTCTTAGCAGGCTCCCCGAGCTTGGTTCTAACATTTCAGCAGTTATCTGACACAGCTTGGTTTTCAGTGCAGCTCAGCTGATACTTCTTTATTTGTCCTTTCAAGAGGGTCGTCGTTACTATACTTACTTGTGTATGTGGACGATATCATTCTTACAGGCAATGACTCGACTCTTCTTCGCCAGTTTATTGATCGGACACACAGAGAGTTTGCGATCAAGGATCTTGGTGCTCTTCATTACTTTCTTGGTCTTGAAGTTTTCGCCTACCTCCTCAGGGTTACTGCTTGGCCAAGCAAAGTATACTCGTGATATCTTGAATCGGGCCGGTATGTCTGACGGTTTCTACTCCATTTGTCGCTGGTTCTCAGCTTCACAACTCTACCAGTCCTCCATTCCGGGATCCTACACTTTATCGTTCTCTTGTTGGTTCTCTTCAGTATCTCACAATTTCTCGCCCGGATTTGGCATTCTCGGTCAACACGGTGAGTCAGTATCTTCAGGATCCCAGAGATGACCATTTTGCTGCTGTGACTCAGATTTTGCGGTATGTTCATGACACTCTTCATTTTGGTCTCATGTTTTATTCTGCTAGTACTCCTGATGTGTTAGGGTACTCTGATGCTGATTGGGCTCGATGTCTGGAGACTCGTTGGTCCACTTATGGTTATGAGGTTTTTCTTGGTGGGAATCTGGTTTCTTGGAGTGCCAAGAAACAGCCCACTATTTCTCACTTTAGCACTGAGTCTGAATACCGTGCTCTCGCCAACACTACCTCGGAAGTGGTATGACTCACTCATTTGCTTCGTGATCTTCGGGTTCCATTTTCTAGTTCTCCATTGTTGTTATGCGACAATAGTAGTGCTATCTTCTTGGCTCAGAATCCAGTGGTGCACAAGCCGGCGAAGCACATCGACATCGACTGCCATTTTGTTTGTGAGTTGGTGACATCCGAAAAGCTGCGCGTTGCTCATGTTCCGACTTCTCTTCAGATTGCAGACATTTTTACCAAGGGGCTCTCTCGTCCACTGTTTGAGTTCTTCAGGTCCAAGCTATGCATCGGCAAGCATCCGACTCTTCGCTTGAGGGGGGTGTTAGAATAAATCAGACTCCTGATTAGATTATGATTTATTATATTAGACCTCTTTCCTTATTACACCTCTATTGTACTCTCTCTATATTTTCAGATACCAATAATACAATTTATTACGGAAAATCATTCTATCAAGGGCTATAAAGGTTTGCTTGTCTAGAAGTCTGTGGAGACTGATTTTGCTCCAGAGCAAGAATTTCCTTATATCCAATCTTTACTATATAATCCCCTGAGCTAGAAGCAGACCAAAATAGTTTATCCTTATCATGTAATTCCCGAGTGCTTGGGAATATTAATCTGCAAAATTCTTCTCGCAACATGCTGTGGAAAAAGAGTTGAAACTAAAACCCTTATCCAGTTTCTATGAATGTCGATTAGATCTGCCCCTCTGAGGTTTACATGATTAGCCCAAGAATCAGGCTGTGCTAGAGGATTATGAACTCCTGGGATCCAGAAGAGAATACTTGGCTCCAAATAGCAGGCTGTTGATTAAAAAGTTTCAGGCTTGCTTTCGGGGGACCCCATATACTCAAATGCATTTCTTGTTGACAAATCTTTCACTAAGCTAGCGTGAAAAAGTTGAGACCAGTTTTGAAGATGCATCAAAATTGAGACCAAAATGTAGGGTCCCCCGAACATAGCGAAGAATCTGAGTGACAGCCAAAAAATAATCTTCCCGAGGGTCCTGAAGATACTGACTAACATAATTAATAGCAAATGCCAAGTGTGGATGAGTGATGGTTAGATACTGGAGAGCACAAACCAAAGAGCGATATAACGTCAATTTCTTGAACTCATACTGTTGTGAAGCTGAGGATTTGGCAGAAACGATGTAGAGACTGACACTGCATCTAACATACCAGCCCGAGAAAGAATATCTCGAGCATACTTCATCTGTCCTAAAAGGAGTCCCGAGGCAGTGGGCGTAACCTCCAAGCCAAGAAAGTAATGTAAGGCACCCAAATCTTTAATGGTAAACTCCCGATGGGTGCGATCAATGAACTGCCGAATAAGAGTGGAATCATTGCCAGTAAAAATGATATCATCAACATAGACCAAAAGATGCCACAATGACGAACCATGAGACAACACAAATAAAGAAGTATCAGAAAAACTGCAACGAAACCCAAGCTGCAAAAGATAAGCACTGAAATGCTGAGACCATGCTCGAGGTGCTTGCTTTAGACCATAAATGGCCTTCCGTAGATGGAAAACATAGTTAGGATGAGTGGGATCCTTATAAGCCAACAGTTTGCACAATAAAAACCGGAGAATCAAGAACACCGTTAAGAAAAGCATTCTTAACGTCCAACTGATGTAGAGACCAAGCATGCATAGTAGCAATAACAAGAACTGTTTGAACTGTAGAAGCTTGAACCACATGGCTGAAAGTATGGTCTAAGTCAAAACTAGGAATCCGAGAGAAACCCTGAGCAACCAAACGTTCCTTATGGCGATCAACGAACCATCAGGTTTGTACTTCAGCAGATAAACCCATTTGGACCCAACAATGTTGGCATCTAGAGGGTGCAGAACAAGATCCCAAGTATGCTGACTACGAGGAGCAGCCATCTCCTCATCCATGGAAGAAACCTAGGAAGGATCTTGTTTAGCGAAACGATAATCAGTCAGTTCTGTCCGAGCATGAAGAGCCGCAAGAAGACCGTGAGCATGAATATCTAAATAATCTCGGTATTGAATAACTGCAGTGGAAGAATGCGTAACCATGCGAGAAGCTGCAAAAGCCGAAATGGTAGAGCCGTGACCGGCCGTGGCCAATGTGAGAAGGAGTGGACCATCTGAGGCCGTGCGTGGGGGTGCGGGAAGGAGGCCCGTGGTCGAGGCGGGAAGGAGTGGACCAGCCGAGGCCAGGCGTGATGGGTTGGGAAGGAACAACACCACCGGGCGCGAGTTGGAATTGACCGTGGGCGTGCGAGAAGAAGATGGCCATGGCCGCATAGGAAGAAGGCACGTGACCATCTGTGGTCGAACAGGAAGAAGGCCTTTGGCCGTGCAGGAAGGGTGAGCTGGGACCGGCCGTGGGTAACCAGCCACGGCCGGGGCCATCTGGGACGCCCGTTACTGTCGAGCGTGGGCGCGAGCCATCATGGCTGGGTGCAGACATAGGCAAGAGACCACCGTGCTCGGGCACGGGCAATGAGCCACCATGGTTGGATTCAGGTCGAGACTGCTTATCATCAGGAAATCAAAATTGTGGTGAAGACAGAGCCGAGGCTGGTGGCGGCACCATCCCACGATCTGGATCAATAAAAGCAGAGACATCCAAATCTGAGGAGGGAGACCCAGTTCCTGAAGTCAGAGCCAGAGGAAAATAAGCCTCATCAAATTAAGCATGACGAGTAACATGAACCTTGCCAGTGGTAGGGTCGAGACACCGAAGCCCCTTATACTGTGAGCTATAACTAGGGGTGGGCATCGGTTTGGGTTCTTCGGTTTTCGGTCTATTCGGTTCGGGTTATTCGGTTTTTTTCTAAAAACTTCAAAACCGAATCCGACCCAAATAACTTAAATAACCGAAATTATCCGAACCGAATTTAAAATTCGGATTCGGTTTAAAACCGATTTTAATCGAATAAACCGATTTTACCCACAACAATTATGGGCCAAACCAAAATATTCATAAACATGTCAAATTTTAACTTTAAATTAACAAATTACGGCCCAATAATATGAAGCCAAATTATTTGTTAATTACGGCCCATCAGCAATCAAATGCTTTGCGCCTTTGCCTTGAAGAAACATTGGAGGAGGGATGGTATTTATAGGCAATTCTAATGCTAAGTCTCCTACACATTTCGATGTGGGACTAATATATAAGGCTAAGTCAAGCCTCTGCCTTGCTGCCTCCAATTCCAAACCATGTGTATTGTGTAGTACTTGGCTTCGGCTTCAGGCGCCTTCATGCCTAATAAAGTAATACCTTCACTTCACCTTTTCTTCCTTTTTTTTATTGAATTTATTATGAGTATATCTCTTGAAATACGGTCTTTCCATAAGTCATGGAAATATTATGGTTTAAAATGTAAATTAGAAGAAATGAAGATAAAATTTATGGGTTGAATGAATCGGGTTATAAACTTTATAACTACTACACGTTGCATAATAAAATTTTAATATTGCAACTAAGACATTTTACTTTGTATTATTATAATTAAACTCTATCTTTCCATAAGCCTACGGAATAATGGAAACACGGTATTTTCCAAGATTTTTCCATTTATTATTACATTATTTAATTTGAGGAGTATTTTGTGACTGAGGATTATTTAATACCGTTTGATCTCAAATCCTTTTTATTATTATTATCATATTAATTCGACTTATGTTTTTACCTTTTTCATACATGAAGAATGTGTTTATAATATATTTTGGCAAAGTCTTGGGAAAGACAGTCTTTCTATAGGTTTATGGAAAGACGGGATTTAATTAGAATAATAAAAGGTAAAAGGTCTTAGTTGCAATATTAAAATTTTAGTATGCAACATATAGTAGTTATAAATTTATAACCCGGTTCATGCAACCCAGAAATTTTATCTTCATTTTTTCTAATTTATAGTTTAAACCTTGGTCTTTCCATAACTTATGGAAAGACCGTTTTTCAAGAGACAGACTCATATATTTTTATGATTTCTTTCTCTTCTATTTATATAAGTAATTTAAATACATTTAGAGGGTGATACAAAAATTCCACTATTAAATCAACACAACGTCTTGTTTTAGACTGACAAATCATTATACAATATTATTTTATAATTGATATAACTAATAAGCTGATTTGATATTTGTTTTTATCTATTGCAACAAATTTCTTATAACTTTTAAAATGTATGGTAATGTATAAATAATTATAATTTGACCCTAATAGTTATTGAAACGAGATTTTTCATGATTAGTCTAACATTTAGATGGTCTAATAGGAGACGTTCTTCTAAATTAACTATGATATTTATATATTACTGTCTTCATCTCTTCACCAAGTAATCTCACCGTCTTCATCTCTTCACCAAATAATCTCTCCTGAGTCCATTGTAATTTGTTAATTTTTTAGAGCAGAGGGAAATGTCCATTGTTTGAGGAATGCTTTAGTGTAGTGAAAGTTTACTGTTGAAGAATCAATTATTCGTGCACCTTATCACTATGATTACTAAGAGCACTGTAGTTTAGATATGGATATTTATTGATTATAGTTAATGCTTTCCATTTACGTTCATGCCAAAAAGAATTTATAAGAATATATATACTTATATTTAAAATTTATAAGAAATTTAAACGAACTAATTTATTAAACTTGTTTATAATGAATATGGATTATAAAATACTTGAATATCAGTCTTTTGTCTATTTGATCCATTTAATGTTAAGATGTTTGGGGTAATTTTTTAAAATTTATAGATTAGTCCTCCCACTTATATTTACTTATAAATTTAGTTTTGTATTTTTAAATTTTATTTATTATTATATATATTTAATTTATTTATTTATTTACAATTCGGTATTCGGGTCGGTTTTCGGTTTGAGTTTCAATATCCAAAACCAAACCAAAAACCATATTCAAAATTCGGTTTATTCAATTCGGTTATCCAAAAACCGTATTTTAAATTCGGTTCGGGTTATTCGGATTCGGATAATTCGGTTTTTGGTTCGGTTTTCGGTTTTCAGTTTTTTTGCCCACCCCTAGCTATAACCAATAAAAATACATGGAATACTACGGGGAGATAGCTTATGATCAGCAAAGGGGAGAACAAAAGAAAAAACCCGACAACCAAAAGGATGAAAGTTACCATAGATAGGATCCCGCTGATAAAGAAGACCATAAGGGGTCGATCCCTGAAGAGCTGGAGTAGGAAAACAGTTGATAATGTAGACATCACTAGTGAACGCATCATCCCAATGGGAAATCGGAAGATGGGAGTGAAAAAGCATCGTGAGACCCATTTCAACAACATGGCGATGCTTGCATTCTACACGCCGATTCTATTCTGGAGTGGCCGGACAAGAAACCTGATGATGAATACCTTTTTCCACAAAGTGTGATCTGAGTCTGGTGTTCAAAAATTCAGTGCCACCATCACTTTGAAAGACTTTAATTTTAGCAGAAAATTGATCCTCAACAAGTGCCTCAAACTGCAAATAAGTGTCAACAAAATCTGATTTGCGACGAAGGGGGTGCAGCCAAGTGAATCTAAAAAAATCATCCACAAATAATGCATAATACGAAAAACCATTTGTAGATAAAACTGGGGAGAGATGACAGGCGCGGGCGGTCGTCGCGCCCGCGCGCCAAAAGATAATTTATAAGCCCTAAATGCTTACTTTCTACAGCTAGGTAGATAGTGGCAAATCGGGGTCGTCCAATGAGAAGAGGGATCTTCCTAAGCGTCTACGCACAAAATGGTTGATATACTAGGCTAGGAGTAAATATATATACACACACATAAAAGCAATGTAAAAGGGGGGGGGGTTGGTTGGTTGGTTGGTTCCTAAGTTAACAAAGATAACTAGCAACGTCAAGTGACTATGCTAATCATCAAACGAAACTAAAGAAAAGGGGTTTTAAACTACAAAGATAAAATGCCTTGGGGGCAACGGATATCCACTTCCACATCTAATGTAGTTCATCGAATCATTCACGCATTCCATCATATAGCATTCATGACCCAACGCTCACACACCCCATCTAGCAAGTACCACAACACACACACCACAAGGAGTTCTAAGTTCATGCTCGTGGATCTTCATGCAAAGGTGCTACGGAATTCGTCACGTTCCTACACCTAAGCAATTCAACCACACAAGCACTCCCTATGCTCAAACCACTCATGGCATACATGCAGTGAAACACACCGTCAAGAGTACATAAACGCCGAATAACAAATGCTTCAAGAATGAGTTTAAATCACCTAATCAATACTTCAACTACTTGTCGTGGAGACTGAACTCCTATCCTTCTTAGTTCGTAGTTTGCGAGAGTGAGTTCGACATCTCTCGTCAAACCTCACCAATGGCTCCCGAGTCGCGACCACGACTCAAGGTGCCATTGGTGGCATTTAGCACGAAGGACCAACAAGCTTGGCAATGCCTATGACCACTACACCGTGACTAGGCATTGAACCAATTCATGCAATTACACGAGATTGGATGAACGTGCAACGCACATTCATCCGCGAGCATATGACTCTCCCGTTTGCTACACAAACGAACATGACGAAGAGTTCAACATCAATCACATTCGCCTAGCACATTGTCAACACACTAACACAATCGAAAGCTCTAATTCATACTCTCACATTACTAACAAGAACAGGGGGGAAATTAACCCAAATCCCCCAAACCCTAGCTAGCAATTAATCCAAGCATTTCATATCATCAAGCTTTCAACAACATCAATGCAATCAACAATTAACATTCAAAGCACAATAAATGCACAATAGCAAAAACATTAAATAGATAGATAGAAATGAGTTCTTGCTACATAGATAGTGGAAGCTTCAATCCTTTGCTCCCAAGAACAAGAACTACTCTAGAACAACAACAAAAGACATAATTAAACTAAGAGAAAGCTAAGAAAAGAAAAGAAGAAGAAAAACCTAGGTTTGAGCCCAAAAACCAGAGAAAGGCGGGCTGAGCAAAACTGGAGAAGAAGAGGGAAAGAGATGGTATTTATAGTGCAAAGAAAATAAAGTTGATTTCTGGCCGCCTGATGGTCGCGACTCGCGACGGTGTTCGTCGCGAGTCGCGACGATGCCCCGGCTCGCGATGGTGTCGCGATGGTGTCGCGACGGGGTCGCGACGGCAGCCACCGTTTTGCATTATTTCTTTGTCTTCTTCATAGCCATCCCTCTCACTCTTCAAGTCTTCAACAGCTCCAAAATAGTCTTCAACGGCCTCCGGTCTTCATGTCTTCGAAGTGAGTATCCAAAAGTCTTCGAAAGTATAGTCTTCAATGTCTTCCGGTCTTCGTTGGTTCCGTGTTCTTCCCTTGTCACACAAAATCCACTTAAAAGAGGTAAAAGAATACAAAGTTTCTTTTACCTCTCCTAAGTGAATTTCAAGGTAAAACACAAGCTCTCGATAATAAAAGAGCACAAAAGTGATCCTAAATACTACTAAATAATGCGCCTAAAATGGACACATCAAGAGACCCCATAAATCACAATGTATTAAATCAAGAACATTGTCAGCACGTTTAGAGTTCTCAACAAAAGCCAATTGTTAAGCTTTCGCCATAACACAGGGGGCGCAGGTATGTGGTTTAGGAAACAAAGAAAAAACTGAAAGTAAACCAAACTAATGTAAACTAGTAATCACTGCACTAGGAACATGACCTAGGCATGTATGCCACAAATCATATGAAGCTCGACTCTTATTCTGCTATAAAGCTGAAACAAATGTTGCATCTCCCCGGTCTAAAATGTACAATCCATCCTCACTGTGCCCCCGACCCACGATGACCCTGGTTACTTTGTTCTGAATGACAAAATGTTGGTCATCAAATGTAATTAGAACACCCATATCTCTGGTTAACCGACTAATAGACAGTAAATTCTTAGTAATATTAGGCACAACCAAAATACCAGACAAATGCAAATTCTCAGAAACTTTAGAATCACCAATATGAGATATCATAACCAGATCACCATTACCAACAAGAACACGATATTTACCAGTATAAGGAATGAAACTGTCTAGGCCTGAGGTAGAAGTCGCCATATGACTGGTAGCGCCATAATCAAGGTACCAATCTGACAGACGAGAAGAAGTATAGGACTGCGGAGAAGAGTGATAATTTTCTGCCAAATGAGTGCTTGGCGAACGACCAATCTTTTCCTGCATCAGGTAACATGTCGCAGCATAGTGACCGAGCCGTCCACACCAGGAACAGTGAGGACGACCATGACCAGGGACCGAACCAGCCCCCTGAGAAATGGAAAAGGACTGCCGGCCACCGCTGCACCTCTCACCGAAGCGACTGCCGCAGCCATCGCGAGAAGGCCACGCATGGCCACCTCGAGTCGGAGTGTGATTCCACGCGCGACCAACTTGAGGTGCGTCGCTAGTCTGGAATGCGTTGGTCCTGCGGCTGGTCCTGAGTGTCCTATAAATTCATCAAAAAAGCCTCGTGGTTTTTGGCAAAGGAATGATTATCCGCATAAAGCGGGGTTGGAATAACATTAATCAAAGGAGCAGAAAAATCTTCATACTCTGGACTAAGAGCAGTCAAGAACCATACAATTTGATCAACATTTGAAACCAAATTACCCATGACAGACGGTTGTTCAAAAATCTCCTTAAATTTGAGATGAAGTTCATGAACAATACCAGACTTATGATTATCATGCACATCTGCGCGAAGACAAAGAATGGTGGATGTACTGCTATTCTGATAGATGAGAGCAACATTTTCCCAGATATCTTTGGAAGTGGCACAATCTGGGAGTTCCGCAACAACTTCAACAGTGAGAGAGGAAAACAGGAGACTGCAAAGACGTTGATCTTCATCAACCCATTGATCATACTCTTCTTGTGCTTTCAAATAAGCCTCCTAGAGATCAACTTTGCCACTGCCACGTGAAGGAGTTAAGACTGTGGCAGCAAAGGAGATAGGCTGCAATGGTGGCGGTGGTGGTGGGAGAATAGGATGAGGTTTAGTGCCATCAATAAAACCGTACAGACCTTGGGGACAGAGGACATAAACTGTTTGACGCTTCCAGAGAAGATAATTTGATGGAGTGAGTTTGATCTACATCATTTGGAGCAAAGTGTTGTAGGAGAGTTTTTCTTGAGCCATAGCTGGAGAGGAATGGAGCCGCGTGGATTAACAGGGGCGGAGCAACCGGAGAGGAGCCGCGTGGAGTCACTCTCACCGGAGAGGAGCTGCGTCGGAGAGAACCTCGGTGGAGAGGAGCTGCGGTGGGAGGCCACGCCGGAGAAGAGCGGAGAGGAACCGTGTGGAGCCATCGCGTGGAGTCACATGCGTTGGAGAGGAGTCACGCCGAGGAACCGCGGTGGAGAGGATCCACGGTGAAGGGGGGGGAGCCGCGTCGGAGAAGAGGACAACAGTAGGAAGAAGTTTTAGGTTTTTAGGTTTAAGATCAGAAGAGGCTCTGATACCATGAGAGAATGATTTGTCGTATTGAATTGTAATATTGATAACTGAATATATAGAGAGTACAATAGAGATGTAATAAGAAAAGAACTATAATAATTATAAATCATAATCTATCAGTAATATGATTTATCCTAACATGAACAACTTTTAGACCGAGACTTTCTTCATATATGGGTTTACAAAGGGTGTTCCAATTTTTCCAAATATCTTCTTGTTCTCTGATTTTCCTCCCCATATTTAAAACCTAGTTATTTCATCTAGTTTTGAGCAAATGGATTTAGGGAGTTTGTAAACTAACCTCACATAGTAGGCTACTGACTGCAATGCTGACTTTGCTAGTGTAACTCTACCATTAATGGATATTCCAGCCTGCTTCCACTTAGAGATCTTTCTTTGAAAATTATTAACCACATTTTCAAACAATCTCAGTTTTCTTGCTGTGCTCAGTAAGTTAACTCCCAAATACTTCTCAGGTAGTCCAGTCCTGTGAATATTAATAGCATAGGAAGCTCAAGTTCTCCACCACTGGGGTGTATTAGGACTAAGGAAAATGGCGGATTTCTTGAAACTAATACGCTGTCATGACAACTTCACATACGAGTCCAACCTTGGAGCAAAAAATCTGATGCTCTGTTCAGAATTTCCTAGAAAGATGATGCAATCATCAGCTACGTGAGGTCTGATATCCTTGGTCCATTAGAGCTAATCGAAAAACCCAATAGATGCCTATCCTAATCACTATCCATTGCAGAAGACAAAGCTTGTTGGCACAAGATGAAAAGATACAGAGATAACGGGCACCCTTGCCTAATCTCTCTTTTGGGTACAAAAGATTCAGACATCTTTCCATTGCTCACCGTAGTGTATGAAATAGTAGATATACATTGTATGACCATATGCAACCATGTGGGAAATCCATCTTTTGTAAAACGACCATTAATAAATCCCATGAAATTCTTTCATACGCCTTGTTCATGTCTAACTTAATTACTGAGTAGGAAACCCTTCCTTTTTTTCCCACTCTGTATGAAATGGGAGAGTTTATGGGCCATTAAGACGCTTTCTCCCATTTGTCTGCCGGGGACAAAGCCATTTTGATTTTCTGAGATTAGCTCTCTAATTACCTTCTTCAGCCTTATTTGAGGCAGCTTTGCAAAAATATTAATCGGATTCCTGTAATACTTTACATCAATCGGATTCCTTATCTTTGTTATGAAGACAACCAGTGAAGACAACCAATACCCAATTGAATATGAAGATCTGCCTACATATTGTTCACATTGTAAGATCACTGGACATAGCAACAATAGGTGTAACTTCCTGCACCCTGAACTAAGAAAAAAAATGGAGAAAAAGTTGCAAGGTATAGAACATAAGGTTGCTAAAGGGTTAGAATCTGTTCCTCAAAAAGACTTAATTAATCTAGAAGGCTCCTCTGCCTTAACAATATCACAAAAAGAAAAGGATGTCCAGGAACAAAAAATCAACTCAGAAGGAAATAGTGATCTAAACACTGATATTTTTACAATTAGCACTAAGAAAAAAGGCTCTCCATTCTATTCTCTTGATGACATTTCTAAGCCAATAACCACAACCTTTTGGAGGAAAAAAAGGATACACCCTGATCTTGTCCCAATTAAGGAAAATGCTGAAATAACAAACACAGTGTCAATTTCTAATGCTTTCCAAACATTAGATAACCTCGCTGAGGAGCAGGATGGTGAGATTGTAGAGATTCTTCATGAATCCTTGGAATCTCATGACATTCCAGTAATCATAAATTCTGATGATCAGATTAACATAAATACAGAATCAGGTTCATATATTGAGCCAGAAAAATTAGGAACTGATCAGGAAACATCCACTGTGTTGGTAACATGCCTGAGCCAGAGTCTTTATACCTCTGATCATAACACTTTAGTGGAGGATAACTTGAGGAATAAGGTAAATGATTCTGATCAAAGCCCTGCTATAGGGAAGAGTGAAAAAGAATCTGGTAAATCAGGGAACAAAGGAAAAAATTCTGCAAAGACTGGTAGGAACCTCAGATCTACACAAAAAGCCACCCCCAAAGTTTTTAAATGATTAAACACACAATTATAGGAAATATACTTGTTTGGAATGTTAGGGGAATTGGTACATCTGTGGATAGACTTAAGATCCTAAAAAGCAAGCATAAAATAGACATTATGTGCATAATAGAACCTTGGCAGGATAAACATAAACTACCAGAATTTAGACATACTCTTGGTTACAGATATGCTTATCCAGTTCAGCATGCAAAAATATGGATACTATGGAATCAAGCTTTCAGTATCTCAATCTTAGGTGAAACAGACCAATTTGTGAATGTTAAAATAACTGATTCTGTTTCTTCTTGCTCATGGAACTGCTTTTTCATTTATGCCAGTGTTCATAGGCAAATAAGGGAACTTTTATGGAATGATTTAAAAGGAAAGCAGGATAATCATACATTATATATAGGGGACTTTAACACTGTGACATCAGTAAATGAATATAAAGGAAGAAAGTCCACTCCTAAAAAAAGCATGAAGCAGTTTAATGATTTTCTTAGTTCTATGGACTTGCATGAAATCCAAACTGTGGGAAACTCCTTCACATGGAGTAACAACAGATATAAAGATAAATGTAAGGATCTAATTTTTCAAAGGTTAGATAGGGGAGTTGTTACTCTAGACTGGTTTGATCAATTTCCTAATAGCTCTATTCAGGTTTTAAATAGGATGTCCTCAGATCATGCTCCTCTTTTTCTTTCAGTTCAAATTGCTGAAGAACAAGCACCTAGGCCTTTTAGGTACCAGGAAATGTGGTCAAATAGACAGGAATTTCAGAAATTAGTAGTATCTAACTGGTCTTTAGTTACTCCTTTTAGTGGTATGTTCAGGTTAGTTGCTAAACTAAAGAGGCTAAAGTTGGAAATTAAAAATTGGAACAAATCACAGTTTGGTAATGTGGATCAAAATCTGGCCCAACAGGAAAATAGAGTTAATGATCTGGAAATTGCTTTTCAGCAAAACCAGGACCAACTTATCCTAGCAGAACTTAATAAATCTAAACAAATGTTGATGAGGGCTCAAAAAGAAAAAAATATATTCCTCAGGCAAAAGGCTAGGTTAAATTGGCTAAAATATGGTGATGCTAATACTAAATACTTTCATCATGCTATTAAGGAGAGGAGAGCAAAAGCCAGAATCTGCAAAATAAGAGATAATCATGGAAACTGGATTACTGATCCCACCCTGATAAAAGAGAAAGCTGTGAGATATTATAAAGAACTTCTGAATGAGGATGTTTCTCAAAAACAAGGAACTTATTTTCAACATTTCCTCAATGAGATTCCAAATGTGATAACAGATCAGGAAAATTTATCTCTTCTGTCTCCATTTATAATTCAGGAACTTCAAAGTGCAGTTTTTTATCTTAACAGAAATAGTTCCTCAGGTCCTGATGGTTTTTCTAGTTCTTTCTACACTAATTTTTGGGATACGATTAAGGATGATCTTCTAGATGCTGCAAATGACTTTTTAAGAACTGGAAATATTCCTAATGCAATCTCCAGCACTTGGTTATTTTTAATCCCCAAAAAACCTGTTCCAATAAACTTTACTGACTTTAGGCCAATAAGTCTCTCAAATTTTGTGAACAAGGTCTTCTCTAAGTTGCTAATGGACAGGATTAAACCTTATATGTCACAAATAATATCTCTGGAACAGAGTGCCTTCATGAAAGGGAGAGATATATCTGATAACACCATAATGATGCAGGAAATGACCAGATTACTCTCTAGGAAATCTAAAGCTTCAAATATTATTGTTAAGTTAGACATGCAGAAGGCTTTTGATAGGGTTTCCTGGTCTTTTCTTAATTCAATTCTTCTGAAATTCGGTTTTCATGGCATCTTTGTTCACAGGATTATGCAGAATATATCTTCAGCTCATTTTTCGGTGTTAATTAATGGAACAGTTTCAGGATTCTTTGCTTCTAATAGAGGAATCAAACAAGGAGATCCCCTATCTCCTTTTCTGTATAACATCCTTTCTGAGGCTTTCTCCCGTGGTTTAAAAAAACTTTTTAGTTTAGGCTATCTAAAATATTTTAGCTTGCCTAACAACTGTCCTCAGATTACTCATCTTATGTATGCGGATGATACGGCTGTTTTCCTTAATGGAAATAAAAAAAATTTGGACAGGTTTAAAAGGTTTCTCACAGCATATGAACAAACAACGGGCCAAAAAGTAAACTTTGCAAAATCTAACTTTTTTGTAGCTCACAATACCTCTGTGGACAGAGTACATGCTCTGAGCAGGAACTTAAGCATGATCAGAGGTAGTTTCCCTTTTATTTATCTAGGAATTCCCATTTTTCCAGGAAGGAATAAGCAGAGATATTATTACCCTATCTTAGAAAGAATGGAAAAAGCCATTAGTAATTGGAAGAATAGGTGGTTAAATACTTCAGGCAAAATCATTCTAATTAACCACTGTTTTCTTTCAATTCCTACTTATATGTTTTCAGTTCTGAATCCACCTAAAGAAATATTAAGGAAAATGGAGAATATGGCTTCTGGTTTTTTCTGGGGAGGTAGTGAGTACACAGAAAATAGGAAAAGATGGAGGTCATGGCTTAGAATGAGTTTCCCTGTCCAAGAGAATGGCACGGGATTCAGAGATTTACAAGCAACAGTTAATGCCTTCTCTTGCAAACTGTGGTGGAAGCTGCAAATGAATAACTCTCTTTGGGCACATAATTTATGGACACTGCCCGATTCCTATAAGAAATCTAATGTATGGAAAAGAATCTGTAAAATAACTGAATTAGCTAATGGTTTTTCAAAGGTTATTTATGGAAAAGGAGATTGTTCATTCTGGAATGCAAACTGGTCAGGAAAAGGTGCTCTGATTTATGAATGGCCCCAAGATGAGGAAGTTCCTTTCCCTGACATATCTCTCAATTATTTTATAATGAACAAAAACTCTTACCTGAATATCTTGGAGCCACACTTGGCTACCAGTACAATGCTAATCTTGCAGGATGCAAAAATCACTCACTTACATGAGGATAGGCTGATCTGGACTGTTTCAGTTGATGGTGAATTTAATACTGCCTCTGCTTATAAGATTTGCAGACAGAAAGGAGCAACTGTAAGACAATTACATAAGGTATGGTCACACTTTATTCCTGCAAAAATGGCTGTTTTAGTTTGGAGAGCACTTAATGGAATCTTACCTTTTGACAATATCCTCTGTAAGATAGGCTTTTCTCTAGCTTCAATATGCCCTATGTGTAGGAAGCATTCAGATTCTCTAAATCATTGTTTTAACTCATGTCCTTTTGCTATTGCAATCTGGAACAAAGTGAACTTACTTTTGCATATTAATCAATCAGTTTTTGGGAGCTTTAAGAACAGAATTGACTTCTATTTGTCTATCAGAGCTGAATCTTTGATCTGGTCCAACTTGATAATAGCATTTATAATGGTCACATCTTGGTCAATATGGACATATAGGAACAAGAAACTGTTTGAAAATCTATCTTTCTCTGTGGAAACATGTTTTCTGAATGTTAAAGATCAGGTTTACCAAATTTTTAATGCTAATCCACAAAAAGGTAATCTTGATAAACATAAGTATTTAATACAAAATGGAATCATTCCTGTCCCCCATCAGAAAAATAAGAAGTTGATCACAGCAGTAAGATGGGAAAAACCAACTGTTGGGTACAAACTCAACACAGATGCAACATGGAAACCTGATTGTGAGTCAACATGTGCGGTTATAATTAGGGACTGGAGGGGAGATGTGATTAAGTTAATAGTGAACCATTTTAATGTTGACTCACCTTTACATGCAGAACTTATTGGTATCCACTTTGCTTATCAATTAGGTTTAGAACTTGAACTATATTCTTTCACAATTGAGACAGATTGTCTTACTGCTGTTAAAGGAATTCAAAATCCAAAAGGAAGTCCCTGGAAAGTCTTCTCACTATGCAGCACCCTGAATGAATGGAATGAAGGAGCTCTGATTCATTATATCCCTAGGGAGGCTAACTTAGCAGCAGATTTTATGGCTAAACATGCTAAGGAAAAAAAACTATCTGGTGATCTAGATTTAGGAAATATACCTCCTTTTCTTAGAGGCCTGTTACTGTTGGATAAATCTGGGGTGCATGGAATCAGAATAGGAACCTAATAGTGCATAGCTAGTGGTTACAGTATTTATGGTAGGAGCTGATGTTTATACTATAAAATCTCTTTTCGACTGGATACTGCTCTCTATTGTTTGCTGTTTTTCAGATGAGGTGGCCATGAATATACACAGCTTAGGAAGGTTACAAACTGATCAGTGGAAATGGAAAAACAGCTTGTTAGGAAGGATTATATCTCAACTCAAAGAGAATCAAGCGAGGAAGATACATTGAGGCTTACTATCTGAGGCTTCTTCTCTAAGTTCTATGATATCATAGGAAATTTTACATTACAAAGACCCTTTTGTTTGGCAGGAACATTATCGACAAATAGGAGTCTCGTTTTTGTACGATTCTTCGACCTGTTTGTGATGTTTCTGTTTCAATTTTAGGGTACATTGGGGCTCTTTAAGCCATTTTTTGCTTTAGTGATGATATTCACATACCTATTAGATATAAGTGAACTTTACTTTGAATATACATTCCTTGGAATGACTGTTGGTTAATTATCAATGTAATGTAACAATTAGTGCCTGTTTGGCTCATTTTATCGGTTTGGGGAGCCAATATATTCCCCCCATCTTAGGATGGTTTAAATTAAAAAAAAACCAGTGTCTCGTTCCACTCCATATTCATTAATTGGCCTTCTTGTATTTGAAGAATGCATTGAAGAAGTGGGTTTTTTATGGCTTTCCAATGCTTCTGGAAGAAACCCGGTGGGAAGCCATCACTTTGTGAAGGGCCTTTCCAGAAAAGTTTTGCTTTCCTCAGACAGCCTGGTAGGAATGAAACTTAAGAATTCTTGTGAGCAGCAGTGATATTCTGGCATATAGATAAATGTCATCCTTAGTGTAAACCATTTTGAGTGTTACATTTCCCCTTGAATTTGTACTGGTTGAGAGATCCAATTTCCTTCCCCCATTTTTATTTTCACAATTCCCTTCGAAAGTGATTTTTTTGTGGCTCATTTGTGGAAGAAGCTTCATATCTTTTGAAGAAATTTTTCTTTCTGTCCTCCCCCATGAGATCCAATTAAAGTGCCCCATGATTAGATACAGATATGGGAAAATTAATCGCAAGTGATTGTTGGAAAATATTTTACCAAGATTTAGAAGCTAAGGGGCATCAAACAAGGGGCATCAAACAAGAGGATCAAACAAGGTGATCCTCTATCCCCCTTTCTCTTTAATATTTTTTCTGAACCTTTCTCCAGAAGTCTATCTTTTATTTTCATGAACAGTAGACTCAATTCCTATCAGCTTCCCTCTATCATTACACCTGCTTCACATTTGAGTTATGCTAATGACACTATCATATTCATGCAAGTTTCAAAATCTAGCCCGATAAGAATCAAAGCCTTCCTAGAAACCTTTGAACTTACCTCTGGCCAAAAAATAAATTATGAAAAATATGATTTCTATGCTAGTAAAAGAGCTACAACTGCAAAAATCAATCAGATTAGATCAATTCTAGGAATGAAGAAAGGGTCCTTTCCATTCAAATACCTGGGATGTCCAGTTTTCAAAGGTAGAACACTAAATCTTTATTTTGAACCTTTGCTGGAAGCTGTTAATAGGAAGCTTTTGAACTGGAAAAACAAATGGTTAAGCTTAGGAGGCAAAATGATTCTTATCCAATCCTGTTTATACTCCCTCCCCCAGCATATATGGTCTGTCCTAAAGCCCCCTAAGCAGATAATAAAATCACTGGAAAGGAAAATGATCTGATTCTTCTGGGGAGAAAAAGAGGGCAAACTGAATAAAGTATGGAGAAAATGGTCTGACCTTAGTGCACATAGATACCAGAACGGTTTAGGTTTTAGATCTATACAAGCAATAATTGACTCATGCTCTCTCAAATTGTGGTGGAAAGGCCAACAGGGCACCACCATGTGGGCTAAACTGATATGGTCACTACCCCAAACCCATAGGAAATCCCACACTTGGAAAAGGATATGTAATATTAATTCCTTTGCAGAAAACAATTCTTTCATTATGCATGGCAAAGGAAACTGCAACTTTTGGACTGCAAACTGGTGCCTTTAATTAACCGTGTTCCACCCCCAGTCCTCTCCCCACTTTTCTACTGCACCATAGCTGACTTCATCAGAGATAAAAACCAGATACTACCGCATATTTCACCCTATTTAGAACATGATACTTTGAATTTTTTGCAGGAGGCAGAGATTAGCATTGAAAGAGATGACAGAATGATATGGAAACTGGAAGAAACATGATTTTTCTCTTTCAGATCAGCCTACAAAGCCCTTACACAACAACCAGGTAATTTTCCAGCCACAAGACTTATCTGGAACCCTACACTGCAGAGAAAAATCTCTATTTTTTACATGGAAAATGCTAAACTCCCTCTTGCCTTTTGATGATGTCCTAATCAAATGTGGTTTTAGCCTAGCCTCGAAATGTCCAGCATGTAATCAATCTGATTCTATAGATAATTATTTCATCTCTTGTCATCTGGCTCAAACTGTATGGGATGATACTTCAGCTATCCTGGGTCATAACCTACATACCCTAGACAGTCTAACTGATAGATTTTTAGCTTACTGGAACAATAATGACCTGTCTAAAGTGCATAAAGATATCTGTAAGTTACTACCATCACATATTTGTTGGTCATTATGGAAAGCCAGGAATGATTTCCATTTTGATAACAAAAATTTCTCACCTGCTCAAATATGTAAACAAGTAAGAGATCTTATCTTTTTAACTTTCTCAGCTAAGCCTTCTTACTCTAACGTGTATTTAAATATGAGCTACCCCATTTCCTCACTAATCCCACCCCCTAAGCCTTCCATATCCATTGTTTACTGGAATAGGCCAGCACAGAACACCATAATTATAAATGTGGATGCTTCGTGGTCCTCAACCACTTCAACACTTGGTCTTATAGCTAGAGATTGGAATGGTAATCCATGCTTAATTCAATCCTTAATTACCACTGCTAAAACACCACCAGAAGTTGAAATGAAAGCTATCCAAGCTGCAGCTCAGATTCTCACTTATCTAGACCCTGGTTGTTTTTTCATAGTTGAATCAGATTCTATGCTTGCAGTAAACATGATTAACAATCCCAGAAGTGCCAAATGGTCCCTATATGCACTAGCCTTTCAAACACACTCTGAACTTAATCAGGTTACCCTTAGGCATATTTTCAGGGAATGTAATGCGGTTGCTGATGCAATTGCTAAGCATAGATCTACTCACCCTCATGAATCAAATCTAAACCTCTCTAACATTCCAGCATACATCAGAGGCCTCATTAATTTTGGATAGAAACCCCATTCCATACATTCGAACTCACAAACAAGCTACCAAGGACAATTGATACTGCTGATGCTTGTTATTCTTTTTTTTTCAGGTAACTTTGGAGAATCTATTAATATGTGGACAGATGATATACTGCTGATATGTTGATCTTATACTGCACTAGACTCAACATTTTGATGGCTGCATCCCAAGACAAAAACTACAGCAAGGCTCCTAAACTGACCCTTAAGACACTTATTACTACGATGCTCCAACTGAAGTTTCGGACTTGATGAACCCTAATTCTAAGGGAAAGTGTTTGTACCACAAGCACTTCACTTGCCAGTTAGACATTTTCAGAGTACTTGTGCATTTTGAAAGAAAGTTGCCTGGCCAAAGTAAGTGATTAACACAGGGGGTGGAGATCACCTACTTTGGAAATACAACTTTCATCTCTTCTCGCCTTTGTATATAGGCTACTAGCTTTTCCTCTAACCGAATCAATAAGCCACTAGTTTTTAGGTTATTCTTTTGGAGGCAACGAGGTTGCCCTATCAATGTATCTTCCAAACTAACGCTGTAATTATCTTGTTTCTTAATAGGTCTGGGGAACCTAATATATAACCCCCCACCTTAGGGTGGATTCATTTAAAAAAAAAGAAGCTAAGACTCTGTCTAATCTTTCAAGTATGAGATCACAACCTTTCCTACCATTGCTCCAAGTGAGCCAAACACCTTCTTGTCTGATTTCTGATACTTTTATGAGTGTTTAAGCAATCCTGGAAGGACATTGCATCTTGAGAATATACTAACGAACCACCAAATTTTTCTATTGCAGATAAAGTTTGATTCCAGTCTCCCACACACAGCAGCGGATGATTAAAACACTCTTGAAATGAGATGATTCATCCCAAACTTGTTATCTTCCTGATCTGTCAGGGCAGCCATAAACAAAAGTAGAGACCCATGGAGTATGTCTCTGATCCTTGATAGTAGTAATTGTCATATTAGGATTGCTTCCCACAATTCCTAATTCAACTTCATCTACCCAAAACAAAGATAGACCCCCTGATAAGCCTACAAGATTAACATACAAACTATTTTGGAAACAAGAAGTCTGCATCCTGGTGTTTAGCTTTCCATAAGAAAAAGTATCACTGGTTTATGCAGTTTGAGTAGCCTATCGAGGTAATTCTTGGACAGAGGTCGGTTGAAGCCTTTGCAATTCCAGCTTAATATCACCATGGCTGCTTGGGTGGTTGTGTTGGGATAACCACTGCAAGGCCCTTTGGAAGATCTGCCACTTCTGATGGAGGCTTCAACTGAGCTTCATCCGGAATAGGAAGAACATCATCATTAATCTGGACTACCTCTTTCGGCCTCTCTTTTCCCGCCCGATCAGTGTCTAGAATATCATACTTAGATATAGGCTTTGATATCTCCTGTGTGTTGCCACCTCCTGATCCTGAAAGAGCTCCTTTGTCCAGCCTGATGATTGTTAAAACTCTTCTGCATGTTCTTGATCCTCTTAGCCAGGCGGTCTTCTTCTTCCTTTATGATTGGACGATTTCTCTTTTTCATCTGTTCTTCTAGTCTAACTCTTTTGCTAGCTTCAGATTCTACTGGATCTGCTTTCCTCTTTCTATCCTCCTCTGCCATTCTCCATTTCTTCGACCCGCTCACATCTCTTGATCTGTAGCCTGTACAATTCTTTTTGTCCATGCATGCAGTGAAATAGATTGCAAACTTGGGAGGTCTCCATTAAGAAAATCAATTGCTTTTTGCAGTAAGGCCAAATTATTAGTACTAGTTTGATCTAGCTGGTGAGTGTCATGCATGTTGATTAGAGTGGCATTAATCATAATAAGAGCATCAAGCATAATAGGAGCATGGGTGAGTTGTGAAGTGGGAGTGAGAAAATTCCCAGCCATCTGCACTGCCTGAGGAATAAAGAGAAAATTCTATTAATATGGCTACAGTAGCCGGCGGTGGATGCTAAGGTGGAGAACACGTTCAGAGAATGCGTTCTCATGATTTTTTTGCGTGAGAATTGGAGGACGCATTTAATTAATGCGTCCTCATGCTTTTAATTTTTTTAATAGAAATTGGAGGACACATTTTGTGAATGCATCCTCACGAGGACTACTTTTTTAAAATTAGATTTTTAGAGGACGCATTTGGTGAATGTGTCATCATTTTCTTGGTTTTATCACCATCTTCCTCACTTCCTCCACCTCACTTCATCCCCCATTTGCTTCCTCCGCCATTTTCTTCCTCCACCGTCTCCTCTGTTGCTCAGGCCGCCATCGTAGCTCAGCTCACCGTCGTCCTCCCCCTTTGGTTGGTTTTCCAGTGAAGCTCTTGTTTATTTTTTGGTTTTTTTAGATCCGCTATGTTCGTTCTTTTTTTGTGCTTAATTGTTCTCCCCTTTGTAGTTCCGACATCTAGCTGCTTGTTTGTTTCCTGAAGAGGATGACATTGGACCACCGTTGATTGACTTTCGAGAGGTGAGGTAGGGATTCGAGAGGAGGTGAGGTAGGGTTTCGAGAGGAGGTGAGGTAGGGTTTCGAGAGGTGAGGTAGGGTTTCGAGAGGTGGTGGTGAGGTTCGAGAGGTAGTGGTGACCATCAGGGTTTCGAGAGGTGAGGTAGGGTTCGAGAGGACGGCGGCGGCGGTACCAAATTCTGGCCGTGATGGAGCGGAACTTCGATTTCCAGTGTCCTCTAAAATTTCGGCAAGAAAATAAAACACACAATAATTTTAAAAAAAATTATAACACTAAGGACGCATTCAAAGAATGCATCCTCTAAAAATTCTGCGGAAAAAAAACACCATGAGGACGCGTTCAGAGAATGCATTCTCCATCTTGGTTTCCAACTTTCAGAAGATGCACAATTGCATCCAAACTTGCGGGATCATGCACCCAAAAACAAAGCACTCAAGGAATAAACTGATTTTGTTGACTAAAATTATATGATGAAGTATGGCCAGGGACCTGAAACATAGAATCCAAAAGCCCCTCTTGTTGTGATATACCCAAAAATGACAAGGCCTCCTATATATGAACATGAGGTGGAGCATGAATCTGTGGTACGGGAGACCACACATCTAACTCTTCTATAAGAATTCCTCTAGTCTGTCCCTCAGTGGCCATATTTGTCACCTGCATGAGGTTGTCAAAATTATCTATATTTCCTGTCACATGTGAAAGATTAAACCATTGTGCAGCTTCATGCTCCATAAAACGTGCATTTCTTCCTCCCTGCGCCGAAGACTCCCTATTAAAAAGTTACCAGAATTTGCATCATAGTTCATCAGATTTTGAGAGTTGTTGTGCCCCATCTCCATTGCGCTCGACCAACCTCCTCATTTCGAGATAGTATTAGTTAGAGAAGATTTGTGACAATGAAAGGCAAACCTTCATCAGCGGTGACTATGAAACGAAATCCATTCTTGATAGCCTGGGCATCTGCATGGAAAGTATTCCATTGCTCATCCAAAAATGCCATTGGAAGTCTTGAGTTTAAATACTCTAGTATGCATGGGTCCTTATGGCGTCTGAGTACATAGATGCCCCCTCATCAATAACAATGTGAACACCGCGAGCTGCAAAATGTCTCATGATCAAGTTATTCATGAAATTTTCCAGATCTTGGTCATCTACAATGTTACACCTGGAGAAGGGATGACTGATATCGCCATATTGCTTACAGAAATTCATTACTTTCTCATAGGCACAGAGAACCTAGTATTGATGCTCATCTTGCAGCTCAACAAAAAAGAAAGGAATCAGTGGCTGAGTTGGATGAATCCAAACTCTGGCTTTCAAATACTGAGCATTGAGGTTAGGATGAAAAGAAGTAGCATTGACTCTTTCCACCTCCCCTATCACGCCAGCCGGTTCTTCCCCAGCAATCTAGTTCAAAAGATCAGTAGATAAGTTGAAAAGCCAAACCCATACCAGAATCCTTGTTACCTGGATGCTGGCCAATGGTTATGCTTCCGCCCATCTTCTGAGGCAGAGTAAATGTTGAAAGATATATCTCACATTGGTCTCTTACAAGGATAATGACTTATATATAAGGTCTTGGGTCACCTCCACTTAGTACCAATTGATTTTAAGATGGATGCCCAAGATACTTTGAAATTTAGTATGGTATCAGAGCCCAAGTTGGATTTATTAGGTTGATGTGTGGATCCCTTTTAATTTGGCCCGATATGGGTCGTGGAGTGTTTCTACGTTGGCACATGATGGGGCGTGTTGAAAGATATATTCCACATCGATCTCTTACAAGGATAATGACTTATATATAAATATTTCCACGTTAGCACGTGAGGGGGCGTGTTGAAAAATATACCCCACATCAGTCTTTTACAAGATAAAGACTTATATATAAAATCTTGGGTCACCTCCACTTAATAACAATTGGTTTTAAGATGTAAACTCGAGATACTTTAAAATTTAACAGTAAGCCACCATCCACCTTGTACGGACCATTATGAAGAATGGCTAACATTTCAACCTCAGTCTCAAACCCTAGTACTAGAAACTTGTCATGCATGTGGACTATCCATGCCACAGACCCTAATTATTCCTAAAATACAACTTTATTTTTTGATTGGAGAAGTCCCTATCATCAATCCAATATGCTAGAAACCTAAAGTGTATCGTTTGCTCCTGAAATAGTGCATGATCTTCACAAACCCTCAATCGTCCACTCCTTCTTGAAACTCTAAAATCGGGACCGTTGAATGGGTTGACCCCTGAGATTGGTCCAACAAGTATCCTCCTTAGACTGGTCATCATGTGTCATCATGTAGATGGTTCTGCATGTGGTCCATATCTCTGGATCAGAATCAGGCATAAACCATTATAAATTTTGATGTTGAAGAGATTAGGTGAGGGAACTTTAGGCAAACTACTTTAGAGAATTTTAAATTCAAGAGATATTCATTGAATATTTTAATTGGTAATTTAGTGAATATATTTGGAAACAAAAATCTTTCCTTGTAGGAACATCCAGATTAGCATATATACGTCAATCAGATCTTACGTAGAAAGGACATAATATTATGGTATTTGTGATTTATGGAAATCAAAATATTCTGCTATATGATAGGCGATTGGAAGAAGCATAGTTGATTTTTGGAAAATTCCTACAAATATGGTATTGAGATTATCGAATATATGGGAAATATTGTGATAAGGAAAATTTATTTATTTATGGGATTTGGATATGTTTCAAGAACCAGATAAGGAATAGGAACATTATGGAGATAATCATGGAGAGTTTTGATCTACTCATGGCTTTAAAAGGGGACACCATGACTGCATTCAATGCATGAATTGAACAGAGAAAATCTGCACACAGATTTTCATTCTTTCGAGAGAATTGCAAAGAGCCGGAATTCTATGTTCCAACATACGTGACTTAATCCCTTGGTAGAAGGAAATCCAGTTTCAACGAGTTTCGAGGTCAGAGGGAGTCTGATCAAGGTGGATCGGTAGCTAGGGGAGCTAGCAGAACTCACACGTTTTATTAGTAAAGATAAGTATTTTGTATAGTGTACTTTGTACTGTATCTTTCTGATTAGTGGATTCATTCAGAACTCGGCCAGGCCCCGCAGATGTAGGTGAATTTCACCGAACTGCGTAACCAAGTGTTGTGTCTTTAATGCTTTACATTATTGCATACTTGATTAGATAGGTTATGTTGGAACATACTAGTAATAATTAAGAGAATTCGGTAAAACCAAATTTCATTTGGTATCAGAGATTGGTCACTTATTTTTCCCTTGGTTGTGGAAAAGAAAGTGTGATCCGATTTTATCATGATAATCAAAGAAGGAGCTTCGGTGTCTCGACCACCTCTGCTGGAAAGCAACAACTACAATTATTGGAAAGCACGCATGAGAGTTTTCATCAACTCACTGGATAAACTTGCCTGGTACTATGTTAAAAATGAGTGGAATCACCCTAAACTCAAAGACAAATATACTTGGACTTGATGACCTCAAGGCGTCTCTGAAGAATTCAAAGGCACTAAAGTTTCACTGTGGTTGATGAAAACCAGTTCAAACCCATCTCTACATGTCATCAAGCCAAGAAAGCATGGGATATTCTACAAACTGTTCATGAAGGAACTAGTCGAGTTTGAGAATCTAAACTACAGATGTTGGCTACTAAGTTTGAGTAACTCAAGATGGAGGAAGATGATACTATTGCTATATTCAACAGAAAACTCAGGGACATCTTCAATATGGCGTATCAACTTGGAAAATTCTACAAAGAGGCTAAATTGGTGAAAAAGACCTTGAGATCACTTCCCAAAAGGTTTGCGATGAAGGTTGCAGCAATAGAAGAAGCAAGAGATGTAGCTACCATGAGTCTAGATGAATTAATGGGATCGTTACATACGTATGAAATGACATTCTAGCCGGCTACAAAAAGAGTTAAAAAGGAGTTGGCATTCAAAACATCCTCATCAAAGGATAATCACGAATCCAATAGTGATGATGAGCTTGACAAACTTACACTTATCACAAAAAACTTCTCAAGAATGCTGAAGAAAGTAGTAAACACGAAATCTCAGGAAGGGTATGGTGGAAATAGACGGAGGCCACAAGAATTTGGAGGCAATTGTGAGACGAGATTTGAACAAGAAAATCAGCAGTTCTCTAGAAATCAATGTGGTGAACCACACCATCCATGACAAATTCAATGCAGGAATGTGAAGGATTGATATGTCCATTTATGTGCATAATTTAGTACTATTTTGGGTCACTTTTGTGCTCTTTTATTATCAAGAGCTTGTGTTTTACCTTGAAATTCTCTTAGGAGGGGTAAGAGCAAATTTACGCTCTTTTACCTCTTCTAAGTGGATTTTGCGTGACAAGGGAAGAACACGGAGGTAATAAAGATCGGAGGCCATTGAAGATCACATTTTCGAAGACTTTTGAAGATTTGCTTCGAAGACAAGAAGACTGGAGGCCATTGTAGACCATTTTTGGAGACATTGAAGACTTGAAAAATGAGAGGAACTGTTATTAAGTTGATTGTATACCACAAGAAGAAGAAAAGGAAACAAGGAAAAATTCTGGCACCCGTCGTGAGTCGCGATGGCCTATTCGCGATGGGCTTCTCGTGAGTCACGGTCAACGGGTGGCAAGAATTTCACCTTAGCCTTTTTGTACTATAAATAACACTCTCTTTCCTCTCATTCATAATCTTCTTCATCTGCATTTTGGTACTGTTTAAAACCCTATTCTCTTCCATTTTCATCTTTGAATTTTCTTGTTGTATGTTTGGTTGTTTAGCATTAATTAGTATGAACTCTTATAGCTAAACCTAGTTCTTGGGAGCAATTGACTAAGGCTTCCAAGCCCATGTCTTGAGAACAATTTGTAGCCTATTACTATTATGCATTTATGGAGCATTGAATGTGTTTTTTAATGTCATTAATGTTATTTAAAGCTTAAGTGTATGAAGTACTTGTATGATATACTTGTTAGGGTTTGCGGAAATGGGTTGATTTCCCCTTTTCTTGTTACGAATCCAAGAGTATGATTTAGAGATTTTGATTGTGTTGATGGATTGATAATTGCTAGATGAATATGATAATGTTAAACTCTTTGTTATGTTTTTTGCTTGTAGAAAATGAGAGAAGTCTATGAATGTCGATCGTTCTTGACTAATTTGTGTAAATGCATGAATTGGTTAAATGCTTAGACACGGTGTAGTGTTTATAAGTGTTGCTGAGCTTGTTGATTCTTTGTGCTAAATGCCATCAATGGGATACCTTGAGCCGTGTTTTGACTACGGGAGTCATTGGTGAGGTTTGACAAGAGATGTTGAATTCACTCTTGCAAATTACTATCTAAGAAGGATAGAAGTTTAGTCTTCACAACAAGTAGTGAAAGTAGTAAATAGGTTGCATGTTTAATGATGGATAAGAGGCTTGGAAGTGGAAGTCAATTGCGCCCAAGGTTCCGTTAATTTTTTTTTTCATCGCATCTTTAGTTGTATTGCATGATTAGCATAGTTCTCTTACTTTTCTAGTTGTTGTTTTTCTATTTGATAACTTAGGATCAAACCAACCAAACACCCCCCCTTGTTTACATGCTTATATATATATATCTATATATGTACATGCCTAGTATGTTTTCTCCTATATATGTTTAAATACTTGAAAAGATCCCTCTTCTCGTGGATGACCCTGACTTGCCACTATCTACTTAATTGTAGATAGGAAGCATTAGGGCTTAAAAGTATTAACTTTAAGAGGTACGATGATGACCTCCCAAATTTTGGCACCGCTGCCGGGAAAGAGGTGTTTATTTTTAAGTGTTTGGGCATATTATGTGTGATTATATGCTATTTGTAAATATTTGTTAGTTTGCTTTTTCTTTGATTTCTTAGTGGATTTGCCATTTTCACTTGGCTTGGAGACGTATTGTTCGAGTTCTTGGTGTATGGTTCGTATGCAATCCTCTTCACAAGAACCCCTACACTACGATCCCGAGTTGGAGTTGAATTTGAGATGGGCTAGGAGGCTTTCTTTGGAAATTGTGAATAACATCCCTCATAGTGACCATTTTATGGATACATCTTCCTCAATGGAACATCAAATCGAGCACGAAGATGAGCATCCGAGAGGGGAACCTCACCATCCTCCCCTCCAAGGGCGAGCCCCTCCTCTCCACCAAAGAGAAATCCCTTTGGGGAAACCTTTATTGAGAGACATCATGGCTCCCAACTTTGATCAACAACCGATGTGCATCGAGTATCCCGTGGTTGGACCGAACGGGCACTTTAAGCTAAAGATCGGGTTCATCAACATGCTATCCGTCTTTCTTGGTAGGCAAGGGGAGAGTTCCAACAAACACCTCACCAAGTTTCACTTCTTGTGTGGTGGTATGGTCCCCCATGGAGTGGATGAAGATTTCTATACGTTGAAGGCATTCCCATTCACACTGAGGGATGGTGAAAGAGATTGGCTCCATTACCTACCGCCCAAGAGCATCAAGAGTTGGCTTGATATAAAAGTGAAGTTTCTAGCCAAATACTTCCCAGCCTCTAGATTCACCGCCTTGAAGAAGGATATAAGCAACATCCTCCAATGGCACGAAGAATCCCTCTTCGACTATTGGGAGAGGTTCAAGAAGCTTCTTACAAGTTGCACTTATCACGGTTATTCAGAGGGGGATTTGGTTTATTACTTCTACAATAGCCTCCTTGATGAAGATCAAAGGTTGGTGAGAAGTTCTTGTGGTGGTACCCTTGGGAACAAAACATCCTCCGAGGCCATGCAATTATAAGAAGAGCTAGCGGACGAATCAAGCAACTTTAGCTCAAGGGTTAATTTGAGAAGGAAGAATCCAATGCCCGCAAGTGACTCTTCAAATAGTGGAAAGCTTGAGGATCAAGTCTTGGCCCTTACATCCATGGTGAAATCTTTGATGACAAAGCCCGAAAATTAGCCACATGTTAAATCATGTGAAATTTGTTACTTGGCGCATCCTACGGACACTTGCCCCACTTTGCAAGAGGATTATGTTGAAGAGGTAAGTGCCATGGGCTATCAAGGGAATCAAGGCTACCAAGGATATCAAGGTGGGTAAGGCTACCAAGGTAACCAAGGCTACCAAGGCTATCAAGGGTACCAAAACCGCTCATACAATTTGGGAAATCGTGATAACCCAAACCTCCGGTATGGAAACCCTCAAGGAAGCCAAAATCCTCAACCATATCAGCCTCCTCAACACCAATATAGGCCACCTCAACAACAATTCCAAAGGCTCCAAGATAAACCCCGAGACCAAGGGGAGAGCTCGGGGCTAACAAAAGATGAGGTGATGCAAGCCATTCATCGGTTGGGCATGTGTGCAGAGAAAAGCAAGAAATTCCAAGATGAAGCCAAAGTAAGCATCAAGAAATTGGAAACCTAAGTGATCCAAATAGCTTAAGTGGTGAATCAGATGGAGGCCCGAGAAAAAGGAAAACTTCCCTCCCAACCAGAAATCAATCCTTGACAAAATGTGAGTGCAATCTCATTGAGAAGTGAAAGGGAAGTGAAAGAGCCCCAAGCAAGGCTTGTTGTTGAGCAGAAGGTTGAGAAAGAAGAAGATCATGAGAAGAAGACAGAAGAGTTGGCTGAGGAAAGCCAAGGAGAAGAAACAGAGGTGGAGACATTTGTGCCAAAACAGGGATCAAATCCCAAAACCTCATCCCCACCTCACAAGAAATAAAGAGGGGCGGAGATCCCTATCTATGTGCCGGAACCACCGTTATCGGAGGCAGTAAAAGATAAGAGGACGAAGCAGGACACCAAGGATATCTACGAAGTCTTTCGTAGATGCGAGGTAAATATCCCACTCTTAACTGCTCTAAATCAAATACCTAGGTATGTTAAATTTCTTAAAGAATTGTGTACCATTAATACGAACCAACAATTGAAGAGTAAAAAAAAGTTTGTGAAGAGTGAATTTGTCTCCGCCGTATTTGATAATGAGATGCCCCCTAAATGTGATAATCCGGGGATGTTTGCAATCCCTTGTGAGATAGGAGGCAAACGTGTTAACAAGGCCATGTTAGACTTATGTGCTTCAATCAATGTGATCCCATATTCCATGTATGCAAGTCTAAATCTGGGCACTTTACACAAAACCGGGGTTGTTATCCAACTAGCCGATTACTCTAGCATATACCCGAAAGGTATTGTGAGGGATGTGTTGGTGAAAGTGGATTCTTTAACATTCCCCACTGACTTTTATGTTCTTGAGATGTGAGGTGACAGTAGCTCTAACCTATCCTTTTAGGAAGGCCATTTCTAAAGACTTCAAGGACCATAATTAATGTGCATAAAGGAACATTGACCATGGAATTTAAGGGGCTGAGGGTAGAATTTGACACTAATAATTCTATTGATCACCCTAGTAGATATCATTCTTGCCAAACTGTTCATGTTATTAATGATGAAGGGCAAGATGAAATTGAGCTCAGAAATGGTAGTTCCTTAAATGTTGCCATAGATGATGTTTTGAGTGATAATTTGATTTCAAATGTTGTTAGTACTAACTTGAAGGAAAGCAACGGCGAATGCACTCTTGGGAGCGCAACATCCAACCCATTTTGTGTGTTCGCGGGTAAGCCAGTAAGGGTGTTTTTCCCTACTTCTCTTGAGAAGACTTCGGTGGAAGAGTGCAAACCACCACTGAAAGCTCTTAAATGTTCATCCCTTGGAGAAGGAGAACTACCCCCGAATGCCTACGTGCTTGAGATCACAATGGAATAAAAAGGTGAGTTGTTGGAGATGTTAAGGGAACATGAAGAAACCCTAAGCTACTTGAAGGAGGTTTTGTTAGGGGACAATGCGAATCCCGATTGTTTTGACCCTGACCGAGGAAAAGGGACCGATAATCTCAGTTCGTTTTGTGAGTAAAACCCAAGGAAAGGGAGTAAGTCATGCTGACAACGTTAAATAAACTTTGTTTTGATCATCTAGATCGTCATTCGTGACTTTTTGTTGATGTTGTTTGGTTTTGAATTTTATCATTAAGTTTCATTGTTTTTCTTTATGCTTTTCACGGGTTGTTTTTTCCATGATTTTGTAGCAATTTTGAAGCCAAGGCATTGGACTTTTGAAGGAAAAAATGCTTGGAGTCAAGAAGGAAATACTTGGACAAGAGAAGGAATCTAAAATTTTTTTCTAAGTACCAGGGTAGTTGCCCATCGCGAGTCACGACCACATCGTCGCGAGTCGGAATCTGAATTTTTTTTCTAAGTACCAGGTTAGTAGCCAGTCGCGAGTCACGACCACATCGTCGTGAGTCACGACGGGCTCAGTAATTTAGGGTGAAATTTTAGCTCTCAGATGTCACTTTCCCCGAGTCACGATGACCTCGCGAGTCCTCGGCACGAGTCACGATGGCATCACGAGGGATTCATCGTGAGGTGTGACCAGATCAAGGATTTTGGCTAAAAATGAGGGTCTCGGCCAAAACTTTCCGTGAGTGCGATGGCCTCACGATGGCCTCGTCGCGACTCACGATGGAATGGTCGCGAGTCGCGATGTACTCTGAAATCTTGTGTTGAAATGGAGGTCTCAGCCTCCACTTTTCGCGAGCCACGATGGCCTTATGAGGTCCTCATCATGAGTTCTCGAGACCAGTCCTCGGGAGCTTGAGGTAGAAAGCCCTCGACTCGAGCAGAACTTGAATGTCCATCACCCTCTCGAGGCGAGTCCTTAAGACCAGCCTTCGAGACATACCCTCGAGACCTCGAAGCCCTGAACCCTCGACTTGAGCAGAACCATAAAATCCATCACATTCTCCAGGCCAGCCCTTCGAGACATCACCACCTCGAGATCTCGAAGCCCTAAGCTCTCAAATCGAGCAGAACCATTAAATTTATCACCCTATCGAGGCCAGCCCTTCAAGACATCACCCCCTCGAGACCTCGAGGTAGCAAGGCCTTGAATCGAGCCGAACCAAAAAGTTTATCACCCTATCGAGGCCAGCCCTTCAAGACATCACCCCCTCGAGACCTTGAGGTAGCAGGCCTCAACTCGAGCCAAACTTGAAGTTCATCATCCTCTCGAGGCCAGCTCTCGAGACTAGCCTCTCGAGACCTCGAAGCCGCGAGCCCTCAAGGTGTCATCTTTCATCCTCGAGCCTAGCTTCTCGAGACCTCGAACCCCTAGCTCTCGAAGTGTCATCTTTCACCCTCGAGCCTAGCCTCTCGAGACCTTGAAGCTGAGAGCCCTCGAAGTGTTATCTTTCATCCTCGAGCCTAGCCAGAGCTAATTCCCCTCGAGACCCACGAACCCATCGCGAGTTGCGACGGGCCCATCGCGAGTGTAGACGAACCCGTCATGAGTGTAGACGAACCCATCGCGAGTGTAGGAATCTGTAGTAAAAAGATGGGCTAAACCCCATTTTCCCACAAACATATCCACAATCCACCGCTACTCTTTCATCTTCTCTCGCTCATCTTCACCATTCTCAACATGTCCTCCACCAAGCTCCGTCGCTCTCTACCACTCACGACCACCACTCCATACCCCATCCTTTCTTCCCAACCTCCACCAACAATAAAAAAACATTGAAGAACACAAACCCTAGAATTTGGGGGTTTTATCACTTTGAGCAATTCAATTTTGAATTGATTGTAGGCTTTCTCTTTTCTTCTTCCTACGCATCTTGGTGGTACATTTCTTCACTTTATTGAGCTTGAATTGTGATGACGAATGTCTACTTTATTTTATTTTATGGATATTGTGTAGATTATGCGTGATGCCTTAGAAAATTGAATTGTTGGATAGTGGTTGATTTTGGTGAATAAATTGTACATGCAATTCAATTTGATGGGTATTGTGTGCATATTTTGTGGTTGCGGTTTGGATTGTATTGTGCTTGTTTGAGTTGGGATTGTGTACATTTGTGTTGATGTGGCTGAGAATAGATTGTGACTTATGTTAGATAGGAGGCATGTTGGCCCTTGATTCAACATAGTTGTTATTTGGATAAAATGTTATTGTGCTTTGCAATGTTATTTTGCTTAGGGTAGTTTAGCCATGGAACGTGAATGTTGACATTGTGAATATACTAAAAGTTGCTAAGCTAGTTGAGCACAAATGTGGTTTTCAGATATAGCATATTGATTTCAACTATGAGAGAACCTCATGGATTTGAGAATATGGGCTTGTTGGATATAGTATGGATTGCATATGCAATTGTGATTAGGACTTGAACTAGTTAACTTGATTTTTTATTCGGCTTGTGATGATTGACTAGTTTAAGGTTGAGTATGAATTTTCAATATTTCATATACATATATTCCTGTGCGTTTGACTTATTTGTTGTGATTGTTAGATATGACCCCCAAGAAGAGACCAAGGGCTCCCCCCGAGGTGGGCGCATTGCCACTCCACCTCCGCCTCCTCTACCGGCTCCAGAATCCAGCGATGTACCTCTCCCTCCAGATAGGTACATGGGTTTGACCCGAATCACCGGGTCCTATGCAAAAATGTGGGAGGCCCTAAAGAAGTGCCAACTCAAGGAGACAAGATTTGTCGATGTGCTCACATTAGATGCTCTCGACCTCACCCAGCCTGTCAGATGCCCCCTCGCAAAAGGGGGAATGGAAGGGTTTATGAGTAGGAGCGCGTCCTCTTACCGGAGATACACACTGGAATTCTTGTCCATGATCCGTATAAGCAGCATGAGAGGTGACAAACCCTGCGAGAGATATATTTCTTTTCACTTAGATGATATATCTAGGAAAATAACTGTCTCACATATTGAAGAGGCCTTTGGATTTGACACCGTAGAGATACGGGCCAGGTTGGACCCATAGGCCCAGGAGCGATCAATTGAGGATGACATGCACTTTTGGAATGTCATCAACATGAGGCTGAATAATTCCCATGATAAGAGTAGCGCCATCATCCACTCTGCACCACCTGTTGGCTGGCACAGTACTTTGCTCCTGAGCCGACGAATGTGCCAGACAATGACATTCACTTTCTATGGTACTTAGCGAGTGAGGGGCCAGGATACGGGCTATGGGAAAAATTGTGGATGAAGAGAATCATGGAGGTGGTAGGAAAACCCAAGGGGAAGATCATGGTCGGAGGCATGATAGGCCTTTTAGCAGAGTACATTGGATTGTTTCCTCCAACTGACTTTCCAAGATAGGGAGGCGCACGTCATATCTTATCACCGTTGAGAGGCCAAATAGATTTGAGAAGCTCAGTACCACATGGACCACGGGGCTCTTCCATTGGTTGTATGGTACAAGGATGGTCACATTCATGGCACTTCCTCAGCCGAGCAAGACGAAGCTGGAATTTGACACACCTCTGGGAGACTTGACGATTTCACCGGACTCCTCATGTAGAGATGATTTCCAGTGTGAGCTCCGCGACCTTGGCCCAACTCCTGTCCAGCGTGATGGTAGCACTCTACCTCCCTCTAAGCGATAGCAGTAGCAACACTTCCAGTAGCACTCCACGCAGCCTCCACCAGAGACAGAGCCCATGTAGGAGGGCGATGTGCCACCTCACTATTCCCAGCCTTCACCGAACTTCTATGAGCAGATGATGTAGACTATGCATCATGGATTCTGCCGACAGGACAGCATGATATTGGAGCACAATGTATTTGTCTCCCAGACCTTGATTGACATGGACGAGGAAATTGACCACTTGTCAGCTCGCATCCATGGGATGCAGTCCCAGGCAGGTGGTATCTCAGTCCCAAACTGGGAGTGGAGAGGCGGAGAGTGAGGAGGCAGAGGGGCACAGAATGGCTGGCACAGTAGCAACAATGCTACTTTGGCGGTGACCCTTATTCATCACAACATTAATTTTGTGAGCACCACATCTTTACCATTTCCATACTTAGCTTTGTACGTTTTTCCTCTATTGCCTACATTGAGGGCAATGTAGTGTTCTAAGTATGGGGAGAAGTATCTACTACTTTGAGGTGATTGGGATTGGAGACACTTTTGCATAACTCTTTTGTTTTGTTTTAGATATTTTCTCCCTTTTGTTTGGGATTTTTTTCTTTTGATGTACTTGGATAATGTTGGCTTTGATACTTTTCTTAGCCTTAGCATTTGGAAAGCACTTTGCTAATTTTTGGATTGGAGACACGTGAAAAATTTTAAAAAATAATTAAAAAAATAAAAAGAATCCGCTAAGTTGAAAACCCAAGAGGGCAGCTTAGGCAACATTGGGGGCCCAGATAGGTTAAAAACCTCCTAGGCAAAAATGAGAGGCTAAATGTGCAAAAAAAAAGGTGAGATGTGAGCCAAAGAAACATGATGTGTGGCTAGGATGAAAACGCGAAAGGGCTCCTAGGAAAAATGAGAGAAAATAAGAGAAATTGAAAAACGTTAAGTGTTCACTCATTTGCCAGCGTTAGAGTCATGAGGTTGCGGTGATCATACGGATGGATCGGGTAGCTTGATATCTTGAGGACCTTTTGGGAGTGAAAAATTTAGCGGAAGAAAACGAAGTAAGTTATGAAATTCTTGATCGTTAATATGCTTCATTTTTAGGTTGATATATTGATATAAAGTGGAGCATGTGTTTTGAACCTTATACATGTCTTTAGCTTCACCTTGTATCATTGGATTTGAGATTATCAATTCGGGATTTGGAGATGTTTTAGGGATATCAATGAATTGAGGGGTAGATATGGTTTGGGTAGATTTAGGAATAGGGGTTGTGGGAAACTTCTCATTTGACCTTAACATTGGGATGTGTGATATTGAGAGTTTTGTGAGGTATTGATTTGGGGGAATAATAGTTAGGATGTGGATACATCATTTCCTTCGTATGCTTGGATTTTTTATTGCCCGAGGGCGAGTAAGGTTTAAGTGTGGGGAGGTTTGATATGTCCATTTTATGTGCATAATTTAGTACTATTTTGGGTCACTTTTGTGCTCTATTATTATCAAGAGCTTGTGTTTTACCTTGAAATTCTCTTAGGAGGGGTAAGAGCAACTTTACGCTCTTTTACCTCTTCTAAGTGGATTTTGCATGACAAGGGAAGAACATAGAGGCAATCAAGACCAGACGCCATTGAAGATCATATTTTCGAAGACTTTTGAAAACTTGCTTCAAAGACATGAAGACCGGAGGCAATGGAACATCATTTTTGGAGACATTGAAGGCTTGAAAAATGAGGGGAATTGCTATGAAGATGATTGTATACCACAAGAAGAAGAAAAGGAAACAAGATAAAATTTTGGCACCCATCGCGAGTCGCGACGAGCTCATCGCGAGTCGCGAGCTCGTCACGACTCGCGACCAACGGGTGGCCATAATTTCACCTTATCCTTTTTGTACTATAAATAACACTCTCTTTCCTCTCATTTAGAATCTTCTTCATCTGCATTTTGGTACTGTTTAGAACCCTATTCTCTTCCATTTTCATCTTTGAATTTTCTTGTTTTATGTTTGGTTGTTTAGAATTAATTAGTATGAACTCTTGTAGGTAAACCTAGTTCTTGGGAGCAATTGACTAAGGCTTCCAAGCCCATGTCTTGAGAACAATTTGTAGCCTATTTAATACTCTTACTATTATGCATTTATGGAGCATTGAATGTGTTTGTTAATGTCATTAATGTTATCGAAAGATTGAGTATATGAAGTACTTGTATGATATGCTTGTTAGGGTTTGGGGAAATGGATTGATTTCCCCTTTCTTGATAGGAATCCAAGAGTATGATTTAGAGCTTTTGATTGTGTTGATTGATTGATAATTGCTAGATGAATATGATAATGTTGAACTCTTTGTCATGTTTTTTTCTTGTAGCAAATGAGAGAAGTCTATGAATGTCGATCGTTCTTGACTAATCTTGTGTAAATGCATGAATCGGTTAAATGCTTAGACACGGTGTAGTGTTTATAAGTGTTGCCGAGCTTGTTGATTCTTCTTGTTAAATGCAATCAATGGGATACCTTAAGTCGTGTTTCTACTATGGGAGTCATTGGTGAGGTTTGACAGGAGATGTCGAATTTACTCTTGCAAACTACTATCTAAGAAGGATAGAAGTTTAGTCTTCACAACAAGTAGTGAAAGTAGTAAATAGGTTACATGGTTAATGATGGATAAGAGGTTTGGAAGTGAAAATCAATTGTGCCCAAGGTTCCGTTAATTGTTGTTTTCAATGCATCTTTTGTTGTATTGCATAGTTCTCTTGCTTTGCTAGTTGTTGTTTTTCAATTTGATAACTTAGGATATAACCAACCAAACCCCCCTTATTTACATACTTTTATGTATATCTATATATGTACATGCCTAGTATGTTTTCTCCTATATATGTTTAAATACTTGAAAATATCCCTCTTCTCATGGACGACCCCGACTTGCCATTATCTTCCTAATTGTAGATAGGAAGCATTAGGGCTTAAAAGTATTAAATTTGAGAGGTACGACAACGACCTCCTAAGGATATGGACATATTCAGGCTGAATGTGAAAATACCCAAAAAAAGCAAGGAAAATCATGTGGCACCTCATTGAGTGAAGATGAAGAGGGCGACAAAAGCGAAGAGGAACTCACAAGTAACTATGTGGCATTTGCAGCAAAAATTCATGATGCAATAGATGATGGATGTTCCAATATATCAGATAGAAATGAAGCCTTATGTTCCAACATAGACTCGTATGAAGTATCCAAAGATGAAGATGATGGACTCGCTATATGTGATGAAGAGATCTACAACACTTATGAAAAGATATATGCTATGTGGCTCCATGTAGTTGACACAAAAAAAGAACTGAAGGAAGAAAAAATGCAGTTGACGGAAGTAGAAAAAGAATTGCGTGTGGAAGTTGTTGAACTTAAAAAAGGACAATGAAGATTTGAATGAAAAGGTAATGTTAGCAACCAAGAGAGCTGAGACTTCTAAAGCAGTAATTTCTAAGCTAAGCTCCGGAAAAGCAAAACTTGATGATGACATGGGAAAGAACTTTGGAGATCGACATAGAATTGGGTATTACAACCCACTCAAAAACACAATCACACTCAAGCCTGAGATACAAGTGATACTTAAGAGTCCAGTAACTCTCAAGACAAAGCTTCGAGAGGTAAAGAGAAAGTTTGGCAAGCCTCGTCAAAGGAAACCTCTCGTCTGCAGCTACTGTTCATATCAAGGTCACTCAGAGGAACAATGCCAGAAATTGATCAGAGACCTAATGGTAGGACGTCAACTCTTGGTTTGTTCCAACATAGGCGAAGTCCAGAAAACAAAAATGGTCAGAAAGGTATGGTTTGTCAAACGTTCTAGTGCATGCCTTGTTGCACATAATTTTCTTATACCATATTACAGAGATTCGTGGTACTTTGATAGCAGCTGCTCTCGCCACAAGACTAGCACTCAAGAATTCCTCACAAATATCACACCATACGATGGCATTATGTTACGTTTGGTGATGGAAAGAAGAGTAGAGTGGTTGGAAAAGGTGAACTACAGATTGAAGGATTTCTAGTATTCACTAGTGTGCTGTTTGTTGAAGACTTGAAGGCCAATCCGCTGAGTATAAGCTAATTGTGTGATGACAATATGACTGTGGAATTTCACAAAGACAAATGCATAGTGAAGCACGGAGAAGCCAAGGTTCTTTCTGGCATATGATCATCAGATAATTGCTATTTGCTGGAATAGGAAGTACGGTGTATGATCTCAAAACAGGATGAAGGATTTCTGTGGCACAGGAAGCTCGGTCACATCAATTACAAAACCTTGGTGAAAGTTGCAAATGCAAAGGCTGTACAAGGTATGCCTACCTTAACAAGCAAGGGCGGAATTGTGTGCAGACCATGTTAACAAGGTAAACAAATTCGATCTCCCCACTCTTCAGTTCAATATATAACCACCTCAAGAAATTTGAAATTATTGCATATGGATTTGATGGGTCCGGTCAATACACCTAGTATAGATGGAAAAAAGTATATCGTTGTATGTGTTGATGATTTTTCCAGATTTACATGGGTAGCTTTTCTAAAAGAAAAATTAGATACGATAGAAGTATTTAGAAGTCCTGTGATAAAGTTACAGACTGAAAAAGGAACTCCAGTTGGGAAGATTGTTCGAATTCGTAGTGATCATGGTAGAGAATTTGAAAATTCTCAATTCAGTGGCTTCTGTGATGAGCTCGGGATTCAACATGAGTTTTCTGCACCAATCCCTCTTAAGTAGAATGGTGTGGTAGAATGGAAAAATAGAACCTTGTAGGAGATGGCTCAAGTTATGTTGGCCGAGAAAGAAATTCACAAAAAATGGTGGGTAGAAGCTATTAACACAGCTTGCTATACAATTAATCGAGTATATTTGTGTCCATTCACCAGCAAAACATCCTACAAGATTTGGAAGGGTAGGAAACCAAATGTATCATACTTTCATGTGTTTGGAAGCTAGTGCTAAATCCTCAGAGACAGAGAGCAATTGGAAAAATTCAATTATCGTAGCGATATTGGAATCTTTCTTGGTTATTCTGTGAAGATTCGGGCTTATCGTGTTTATAACTATCGGACAAACACACTCATAGAGTCTATATTGTGGATGATTCTAAAGAAGTACAAAAGTCAGATGTCGTAGAAGATGAACCTAGTAATACTCATGTTCCAACACAGCCTCATCAACCTGATAAGGCAGATCCATCACATGTTGGAACATCTAAGAAAACTGATGCTGAACCAGTTGAAACTGAGCATGATCATCCCCCACTGACGTATCCTATGTTCCAACACAGGATCAACATGAATCAATGGCACGGAGTACTCGATCAATTCCTAGGGTGGATTGCAGAAAGTTGGCAGGATTACAATGCTTCATCTCTCTCATTGAACCAAAGAATTACAAGGAGGCATTACTGGACGAATACTGGATTGCTGCAATGCAAGAAGAACTAGGCCAGTTTGCAAGAAATGATGTATGGTATCTCACTCATCGTCCTAAAGGTTTAAATGTCATCGGCACAAAGTGGATTTTCAAGAATAAATCTGATGTTGACGGACATATTACTTGAAACAAAGCTAGACTGGTAGCTCAAGGATATACACAAGTTGAAAGTGTTGACTTCGATGAGACATTCGCACCAGGTTCCAGGTTAGAGTTTGAATTTTACTTGCTATTGCCTACCCTATGAACTTTACTTTGTATCAAATGGATATCAAGAGTTCGTTTCTAAATGGTGTGGTAAATGAACAAGTTTATGTGGAACAACCTAAAGGATTGAAGATCCTCATCACCCTCATCATGTGTATTGCCTCAAGAAGGCTTTATATGGCTTAAAGCAAGCACCAATGGCATGGTATAACGACTTACTAACTTTCTTCTTAAGAAAGGTTATCGTCGAGGGGGAGTAGATCGCACTTTATTTGCATTTGAAAAGGCATAAAAAATTCGTATTGCTCAAATTTTCGGCTCTACTTCACCATCTATGGTACATGATTTTGTCACAGTTATGCAAGCTGAATTTGAAATGAGCATGGTTGGAGAGCTCACATACTTTCTAGGACTGCAAGTTAAGCAAAGAAAATATGGCATGTTCATAAATCAGAGTAAGTATGCATTAAATCTAGTAAAGAGATTTGGTTTAAGCAATGACCAAGCAGTTCGAACACCTATGGGGGTTTCTGACAAACTGGTCAAAGATGAGAAAGGAGTCGCAGTTGATCAAAAGTTATACAGGGGAATGAATGGGAGTCTATTGTAATTAACAGCAAGTAGACCAGATATATGTCTCAGTGTAGGGATATGTGCAAGATTTCAGGCTGATCCAAAGGAGTCTCATCTCACTGCAGACAAAAGAGTTATTCGATATGTAAGTGGGACTTTTGAGTATGGTGTCTGGTATTCTAAGAATCAAGAGTCCGATTTAATTGGGTACAATGATCCTGATTGGGCTGGTAATGCTGATGATCGAAAGAGCACTACAGGTGGATATTTCTTTTTTGGCACAAATCTAGTTTCTTGGTATAGTAAGAAACAAAATTCGATCTCTTTGTCTACTGCGGAAGCTGAATATCTTGCTGCTGGAGGTTGTTGTGCACAATTTTTATGGATGAAGCAAATGATGAACGACTATGGAATTAATCAAAGCTCTTTAAAGATTTTGTGTGACAACACAAGTGCTATTGATATTTCAAAAAATCCAGTCCAGCACTCTCGAACTAAGCATATTGACATAAGACACAAGGCATCATTTTATTAGAGATCTTGTTGAATGGAAGGAAGTTGTGGTAGTCTATGTTCCAACACACAAGCAATTTACTGATATCTTTACAAAGCCATTGGACACTGCCACTTTTGAAAGTCTCAGACAACACTTAAGTGCTTGTCAAATTTGAGGTAATTCTTGCCTTTATTTAACTGTAAATGTTTTTTTATTTCTGTTCAGAAAATTAGAAAAACAAAAAAAATATAAAGAATAAAAATTTCTACAAAAATAGAAACTGCATATTTATGGTATGTTGGTAGTTGGTATGTATTGAGTTAATGTCTTGAGTTGACTAGAGAGGAAAGAAGCATCATTGCTCATCTCGGAAAATAAAATGTTTTTGCGAAAAACGAGGAAGTGAAGTGAAGAGCTTGTGTTGGTTTCAAAGTTGTCTAAATCTCTCCAGATCTCTCTCTTTTTGGCCACTCTCCCACTCCTCTTGATTTCTTTCGGATTCTTGTTGCCAAACTCCTCCAAGATGTTCTCCTACGAAATTAATCATTACCAAAAGATGGCTTCAAAACCCAATTCTCCCACGGTCGAAAAAGAAAATCAAGAAACTCCTCAATCTCCGAAGGATGAAAATGTCAAGCAAAGGGAAAAGAACGTAGAGGCTGGTGGTGACAAACATGATGAACATTCCAGAGGCAAAGGGAAAGGTCCCTATCAGAAGGTAACGGGTCCTGATCCTCCTACTCTCAAAATTCTTGGAATGGAATTTAATAGTGTGGATGAGATTTTTGAATGGATTCAGGCAAATAGAGGTATTGTGGATTTGTGTCAACTTAAGAGTATAGAGGGAGAGTTCTTGAAAGTGAATGTCAAGGAATTAGTATCTGGTGATATTGGTAACCTATGGGATATTGAGAATTATAAAGTTAATTTTCTGAGGGGGAGATATGAAGTCTACAGAGGGAAGGATAGGTTTCTTGTTTATTAATCTATTCCTTGCCTGAGTTGTGTTAGAATTAAGGACATAAGTGATGATGGGGCAGCATGACTAAAAGTGGTTAAGTCTACGGACATGATGCATGTAGGATTATTTTATTCTAAGGCTGCTTAGAGAATGGAGGAACTGAGAAAACTAGTAATAATAGAAGTTTCTGATAATGAAGAAGAAGACAAGGTTGGCTATGTTCCAACATAGAATGTAGATTCTGAAAATATTAAGGAGATGGAGATTGATGATGAATACATGAGAGGTGAAGACCAGTTTGAGGAAACCGGTGATGGTGATGTTGATGTGGACAAACACCAGACTGGAGGACCTATTTCGAGACAAGGTGAACCAGATAAAGACTAGTATGTTGGAACACAGACTGCTGAAGAAGAAGGGGCTGGAGATACTGAGTATGTTCCAACACGGAAGCAACATGAGTTGAACTACTCCAGTGATAAGGTATTAGACGAGTTCTTACAAACTTTCAGGGGAAAGAGAAAGGTGGCTGCTACTGAGGATTCCTTACCAATAAAAAAGGCCAAGAAAACTCAGACAACTCCCAAGAAGAAAGTGGTGCCACCTCTGCCTGTAAGTGAAGCACTGCCATTTTCTTATTTTGATATAAACTGTGAAGAAAAGGGAGAAGTGTTTGCAGAGAGGAAGGTGATTTCTGAGAGACCCGTATACCTAGATGCATACATGCCAAGTAGGTTTTCTAATTTTTTTGGAATTAATCGGAATGAAAAGACTGCCACTGTACAACTTCATTACAATAGACAGGTAGTCATTGAAGTGTACTTCAATTTGATGGCTAGAAATTTAGAGGCCGATTCCCCTTGGTTTGAGAGGGTTTATGTAAGGGGGAAGGTTATTGACTTCTCAGCTGCCAGGATAAATAGGGTTTTGGGGCTGCCTACTCCAGAATTTGAGGGAGTGTTTTCAGATGATCTAGGAGTGTCGGATGATCAAATTCTAGAGGCAGTCTCAGGAGGATACAAAACCAAATGGCCTGAAACTGGATATTCACAAGCTTCTTATCTGTCATCAAGATTCTTTAGTCTGTATCAGGTAGCGGTAAATTGCTAGATGCCATCCTTGAACATTACTGCCTTGACTAGAGAAATGGCTAAACTGTTGTACTATATTGGAACACACGTATCAATAAAACTTAGGTTGTTCATACAGCAGAATCTAGCAAGGCAATCTATTGCCCCAAAGGCGAAACATGCTATTGTGTATCCCTGCTTAATTTCTGCATTGGCTAAGAGTGCCAATGTGAAGGGGATGGCGAAAGATGTGATCATCGATACGGAGTTCCTACGGCCTAACAAGAAGACCTTTAGCATGAGGCACGTGCATGATTTTCCTTGGAACCTTGAAGGCTCTACTTCTGCAGCTGCTGAAAAGACAACAAAATTGGTGGTACTGAATGCAAGGTTGGGGGTGATAGCAATCCAAATGGAGGCACTAGAAGCAGAGAAAGCTAAACTTGAGGTGGAGAAAGCACAGCTGGAGGCCTAGAATGCTGTTCCTGAATGGGGATGATTTTCTGATGTATCTATGTTCCAACATAGATCTAGTACATACAGGGGGATCCCGCTTTCTGTTTATGTCAATTGTTTTTGGTTTATTTGCCTTTGGCATATTCATGGCCTCATGGGGAGAATATTTTGGTGATTTGAATGACTGTAATCTAATTATTATTTTGTGGTATTCTGGAATTATGGTATTCGGTTGGTATTGTTTTATATCAGATTCAGTAAATTGCATATGTTCCAACATAGGTGGAGTTTGTAAAGACCTGTGTGTTTGATTACAAGTTTTTCATCGTGATATTAATGTCCAAAATGGTTGGGTCCACAAAATGCCAAAGGGGGAGATTGTAAAGTCAAGTGGTATTCATTGAATATTTTAATTGGTAATTTTGTGAACATATTTGGAAACAAAAATAAAATCTTTCCATGTTGGAACATGCAGATTAGTATATATACACCAATCAGATCTTACACAGAAAGGATAGAATATTATAGTATTTGTGATTTATGGAAACAGAATATTCTGCTATATGATAGGCGATTGGAAGAAGCATGGTTGGTTTATGGAAAATCCCTACAAATATGGTATTGAGATTATTGAATATATGGGAGATATCGTGATAAGGAAAATTCATTTATTTATGGGATTTGGATATGCTTCAAGAACCAGTTAAGGAATAGGAATATCATGGAGATAATCACGGAGAGTTCCGATATGCTAATGACTTTAAAATGGGACACAATAGCTGCATTCAATACATGAATTATATAGAGAAAGTTTGCACACAGATTTTCATTCTTTCGAGAGAATTGCAAAGAGTCAGAATTCTATGTTCCAACATACGTGACCTGCTATTCAAAGTTCAGAATCATATTCCTTAATTCCTCGGGAGGAGGAGATCCAACGTCGATGAGTTTCGAGGTTAGAGGGAGTATGATCAAGGGGGATCGATAGCTAGGGGAGCTAGCAGAATTCGCACATTTTATTAGTAAAGATAAGTATTTTGTATGGTGTACTTTGTACTGTATCTTTCTGATTAATGGATACTGGGCCAGGCCCCGCAAATGTAGGTGTATTTCATCGAACTGCGTAACTAAGTGTTGTGTCTTTAATACTTTACTTTATTGCATACCTGGTTAGATAGGTTATGTTGGAACATATTAGCAATAATTACGAGAATTCGGTAAAACCATATTTCAAGAATGATCTCCAAGACTAGGAGAAAATGTTTTTTGGCTTTTGGTTTAAAGAGTTTTTTAAGGCAGTTGCATTTCTTCTTATCTGATCTTGGAAACCTGCAATTCCCGATTTATCATTGTGAAGCACGCGGAAAGCCCTTGGAATTCCTTATTCTTTTAACAGTAGGTCTCCTGACAGGTGGCCTGTCCATAAGCTTACGGACAGGGAGGGGCCTCTTTGCAAATAATGCAAACTTAAAAAACAATCACGCAAAGAACAAAAACACAATCTCACACACAAACACATAGTACTATCTTCTTTTTCTCCGAAAAGCTCTCAACAGTTCACCGGTACATTTTTTTATCTTCTCGTCGGTGCATTTTTTATCTTCTCATCAACGACTCCTTTCCAATGTACTTCGACAACAACAACTAGTGCGATTCTGACTCTTTTTGTTCTCTGGAATCCTCTGAACGTCGATCAATTCTTCTTCACCAGTCCGCCGGCATGTTTCCAATTCCTCTTGTCCAATCCGTTCACGGTGCCTTTTCGATGTCCTCTGACAACAACAACTACTGTGATTCTGACAGAATTGAGCAACCAAATCTGTCACTAGATCTTACTGAAGCAGATGATAATTTAGCTGCTTTAATCGTAAAAACTACTGGTATCGAATTGGAATCTGCAAGAGAAAACACTATTCTAAATGCCAGGATTCAACTTCAAACAGATGAAATTCAGTTCAAGAAGCTAAATTACTACTCAATTCCTATGAAGGTATGATTTTCTCTCATCAGACTGAAATTCTATTGTTCAAATGCAATCGATATGAATATAATTGTTTTTTAAACTTCTGGACATTGAAATTCGACTGATATGGACATGTATGAACCTGTGGAAACATTAGCAACATAAACTGCATGTTGCACAGAAATTTCATATAATTTATGCATTGTTAAACTTAAATCACTTACAGGTTACAAATAAACATGCATTAGATTAAAATGAACAAAACACAGAAAATGCATTTGTCAATTTTAACTTTTGACAAACTTGTGTGTTGTTCAGATTATATCATGTACAAAATATACTACACTTTGCATATGTTACATTACAAGTAGTATTTGTTATGCTTATCAGAACAGAGCTTACATTAGAAATTGTATTCTTTATTATTACAGGTACAGATTTTCCAATTTAAATGAAATTAATGCCACTGAAAATCTCACCGGCGTAAAAGAAAAAATGTTGGAAGCACTTCATGCTCTGTAAAAGAAGCATGCAAATGTTTTTGGTTTCAGTTACAGGTTAGACTGCCAACGTTAAAACAGCAAAAGCCAGATTCGTGAAAAGTACTACAAGTGCTCTGCTGGAGGCCAATTGAAAAGATTAAAAACCGGCACTACCAGCCCCGTTTCTTGCATGGATAATGAAAATCATTCTTAAAAGAAGAAGAAGAGGAAGAGAAATGATCTGATTACAAAAACAGGATGCCTAGCTAAAACTAAAGTGAAGCTAGAGCAGGATTATTACATCGTGGCACACCACAATATCAAACACAATCATGAGTTAACAAGACCAGCCTGGCAATATCTTAGTGGGAGTGAATGGAGGATTACAGAAGACAAAGGAAAGACCATCACAATAATGGAACAAGCAGGTTTAAGACCTACTGTAGGATATAAATACATGTATTTGAAGCGGGTTGAGAAGAAAATCTAGGACATACGATGAAAGAACACCTCAACTTAGTGTGTTGACTTTGGATGAAAGAAACAGAAAGTGGAGATGCTCTGAAACTTGTTGACACACTCAAGGAAATCAATGACAAGGATAAAGATTTCTTCTTCAAAGTCAAGTTTGACGAGGAAACAAAACTATCAACAGTGTTTTGGAGGGATTCAATGATGCTGGAAGACTACAAGCTCTACGGAGATGTCACTATATTTGACACTACTTACGTAACAAACAAGTATAGATTGATTTGTGTGCCAATAGTTGGAATCAACAATCACTGGAACATAACAATGTTTGCTTGTGCTTTTATAGCAAATGACTTGGCTGATACTATTGTGTGGCTCCTCAACACTTTCAAGAAATCAATGGAAAGAAGGGAACCTGTCACAATATTCACAAATCAAGATCCTGCAATGGGCAAAGCAATAAATGAGGTATGTGAAAATTTGTAGCTCATAGTTCTGAGCACTGAATATGCACTGTTAGACATTGCACCTCTTACCTTACAGTATGCATTACATATCTTAAAAGCTGCACTTGTTACTTTCGAAATCATGTTTCCTGAAAATGATGCAGCTACAAAAATTCCATTTCTTAGACCTTAAATTGAGTAGGGAATGTTAGCTTGTGCACTTATCATCTTACAATATGTATACTAATCAACTTACATTTCTTGTTACAACTTCTAGGTCTTCCAAAACACAAAACACAGGTTGTGCTTATGACATATAAAACAAAATGCAATACAACATTATGGGAGATTAAAGAAAGATGAATCCTTCAAAAGCAATCTAGAATACTGTATGAAAAGATGTCGTAATCCAACAGAATTTGAAGAAAAATGAACCTCCATGACCGCCAACAGAATTTGAAGAAAAATGAACCTCCATGATGGCCACTGTATGAAAAGATGTCGTAATCCAACAGAATTTCCTTCGCTCTCAGGATATTTCACCTTCATTCCATCATAGAAATACCTGTAAAGTACATCCTCAAAAGGTGGACAAAAAAGGCCAAAATAGAAGTTTGGGACAGGATTCTTGGCCAAGAAAGCAACAATTGGAAAGTATCAATGACATAGTTTCATGGAGGAACCATATGTCCAGCAGATTCTACAATCTGATTCTAAAGAGCGAAGGAAACTCAGAAGCTAGAAGCGCTCTTCAAGAGATGTTTGACACCTGCTCAATAAGAGTAGAAGACTTGTTGGCATAAAAAACAAATGCCATTGAACAATCAACCACAAGTAGCCAAAGCAACTAAACCATAACAAGTGCACCTAAGATACTGGATCCAGCCCAAGTGAAGACAAAAGGAAGAGGAAAAGGCTAAAATCATGCAAGGAAAAGAAAAAACCAAGGAAAAAAACTACTGAATTCAGCACAAAAACCCCAGATGTGAAGACACTGTAAAGAGTAGCATTGTTTAGGATACAAGTTGCATTTGTTTACCTATATATTGTATTTGTTTTTCAGGATCATACTGTATGCCTAATATTTTTATTTACCTAAGATTTTTATACATTCAATAACATACTGTATTTTTTAGCTTACAACTATAAATTATCAAATTATAACTTGCATTTGTTTTGCTTGCCCAAGTACCAACCTTTATTTCATAAAATGTTATTGATATGGAAACAATAACTACAAACTAACTGATATATGATTACTTTGCTTACAATATAATTTATTAATCTATGAATTGCATTTGTTTTCCTATAAGCTCAGAAACCCAACACAATTAACCACATAACATTACTAAAATGTAACTTGGTCTTAATAAACATACAAATATTACTTCTGAACATTCAACATGCACTTGTTTTCCTAAAAGGGACTTGTATTATATTTCACATAATTTTAGTGATACGAAAATCACTGAATGCATGTATAACTTCTTATCTTACACATGTAGTTTATTAACCTATCAATTGCATTTGTTTTCCTATAAGCTCAGAAAATCAACACAATCAACCACATCAAATAATTCAAAAATCAACTTGGAATTAAAAGCATACAATTAGTACTTCTTCAAACTAAACATGCATTTGTTTTATAAAACCTTCAACCTTACAAACAAATCCTAAAACAGCGTCTCAAATGCGCTCAACATATCACCCACAAAACAATCAGTAACAAATCATCCAAATACACCTTCAACCTTAAAAACAACTCCTAAAACAGAGTCTCAATTGTGCTTAACATACCACCAACAAACCAATCAGTCACAAAACAAGTTGAATACAAATCATCCAAAAACAATTCAAAGATGCTAAAGCTACAAATCTTCGAGTCCTTCAATCCCAAGGGAGAATGAAGGAATCATAGAACGAGTTTTCCTCATGTATTCTTCAACTATCTTATCAACCCACTCATGTGTCCTTGGGTCTTCCACAATTTCTTGTGTTGTCTTGACATGAACAGGATCCTCATTTGCCGTGGTTGTGCCTTCTTCCTGTGGTTCTGATTAAGGTTGTGGCTGTGGTTGCGGGTGTGGTCGCACAATCGGACTAGCATTTACCCTCTCCAGGTTTTGAACCAACACGCGTGTAATGACCTCTATGTCTCGTTTGAAAACGAGGCAAGCCCTATTCAGAGGCTGACAGAGAAGAACAAATATCAGTCCAATAAAAAAATCAGAAACTGTTTAAAAATGAAATATGAACTACAAACTGCATTAGATTAACTAACACCTGCATTAGATTAACTAACACCTGCATTAGTTTTAAAACAACATGCACTAGTTTTTAAAAAAATGTAAAAAAATGATATAAAAAATACTTGCATTGCTAGTAGCTTTGTCAATGTCTTCATTGCTCAACATGCCATTAGGTATTCGATACGAAATAAATCCTGACTCCTGAGAAATACCATCACATGCAGCGGTAGGTGTTTGAAGCCCCTCGTGGCCAATATTTTCATTATGAGTTCCCTCTGATTGCTGTTGGCTACTTCTTTTATCTTTAACCCTCCCATCCTTTGTCAAAGGAAAACCAGCCTCTACCATAACCCCTTTATCATAACCCATTTTTCCAGATAATGAGCCCCATCAAGCAAAGATTTATTCGACCAATGCATGCATAAGGGCATTCTAGTAGGGTCAGGCTGACCTCTAAAAGGAAACCTATAAATATAAGCCAACAACAATACAAACACACAACCGCCAACACAAGACACGTCCCTTTTACCTTAATCAGATTTCAAGCTCCTAACACCCTCACAAAGATGATCAAGTACTAATCCACATCAATCAAGACTCTTAATGGTCCCACCATTCTCTAAAGCACTAAACAGCTTAAAATCAACCAAGTTTCTGGTAGTTGGCGCCAAGAAAGTACACATGACATACATAACAAAAAATCTCTTAAAGCGCTCACCACCATCACTTAGTTTACCTAGCTCCTCAAAAAGATTAACATGAGAAATATTACCGTATTTATCAACACCTTACTCTTCTATCCATTTATTCCTAATGTCTACATCTCTTGACAAACCCCTCCTATTGTTCCTAACCAAACCAACTGCACAGCCTGGAATCCTAGGAATACAGAATCTATCAAACACATCATCAAGTGTAATGATGTACCTTGAGCTAGATATTTCTTGCACACAGCCAACAAGTTCAAACATAGAACAAAAAAAATAAGAAGTCAGCATAGAACAATTTGTAGTCAGCATAAAACAATATGAAATCAGCCCACATAATCAAACATGTCAACCAGCCAAGGCACAATTCCAAAAGGAATGGACGAGATGTCAAACACAAGAAGACTACCAAAACCTATATCTTCCACATCAATATTTTGGGCGGGAGTGAGCGAGGCAACCAACGATTTCAGCTTCGAATGACAACAGCTGGTTGAGAATTTCTTAGCAAACCTTAAATAAAATAAAATATGAAAATTGTAAGTTTATTTGAGACTGTGAATAACAAATAAACACTGAATCTTAGTAAATGCATCATCTTATGAATTAAGTACAGTTTATAACATATTAAAATACACTTACGTGTTACCCTCCTCATCAGTACGTTTAAACACCTGCTTCTTCTGACGGTTGCATTGCTGTTTCGCATCTCCTTCTTCACCAGCAACCATTATTCTTGACCCTGAAGCTTCACCAGCAGTACTGTCTGCTTTCCTCTTCAAACCAGTTTTTTTGCTACTTTAACACCTTTCTTCACCTTCTCAGCATACTACTTCAAAACTCCACCAGATTTCTTCGCCTTTACAGCACCTTTCTTCACAACAACTTTTTTAGTCTTTGTCTTCATCGCCTTCTCAGCAGGCGACTTTGCAGCAAGTTCTTCTGCGTTCCTTTTATTCTGTCCAGTAGAGGTCTCACATTGTTTACCCTTCTCCTTGCTCAAAATAAGAGGAGACGACCTCTCATTCTCTCCTTCAAATGAGACCACCACAGTAGGTCGAGTTTCAACACTCTCACCCACTCCACATCAGCTTCACCACCCTAACTCTCCCTCTCACACGCAGCCGCAATGACTTGTGCCACCTCCACCTTTGCAACTGCATCCAAAATCCACCAATTTTCATTAACATAGTCTCTAATATTACTGTCCATCCATGGACCCACCTTCACCATTATTCTCAACATCCTTAGAACAACCTTCACCGGCAGGTTCCCTAAAAAATTCAGTCTCTTTCCTATTCAAATAAGTATCATTCTCATTAAAATATGCCTCAACTTCAGCATCAATATTTGCTAATGCATCCTTCCCCTCAGCAGACCTAATAACTTCACCATCAATTTGTTTTGAACCATCCTTCCCCTCAACACCATCAACACCCTTAGCACAATCAACACCCTCAACACCACCACCTTTAACACCAACATTAGCATCAACCCCTTCAACACCAGAATTAACATCACTAATCATCAAATCCAAAACGTCCCTAATATCTTTCTTCACTACCTTAGAACCCCCAGCTTCATCAACACCAGCTACTTCTCTACTCATTTGAACAACATTATTTAGTAGTGTGTCATAGTTAAATTCTTGACTTGATCCACCTTCACCCACAACTGATACACCTTCACCATCTTTCAGCTGCTTAACACCCACATTCATCCATTTCTTATTTCCCAACTTAGGAACGATAGGAACTGAAATCTGTGGAGTAGCACCACCACCAATTATGGCGGACCTACGTGCCAATACAACTACTACACAAAAAAATGAAAAACAAAAAACTGTATAAGCACATATTAAAAAACACAAACATAATCACACAAATCAAATGCAACATGTAAAGAAAAAACCTCCAGAAGCATAAGACCGCTGAACCTTCGTCAGCTCGTCTTGAAGAGAAGATCCATCTTTCTTTTTAGATTTTCTAACAACCTTCTTAGAAGCTAAACAATATAACATATTTGAATAAGTAAATTTTTAATAAGCAAATAAGTAAATAAATATACAGAAAAATTACAATCACCTTCTTCTATCTCAGGTTCTTGACGTTGAATAGTATCATCACCTCCTTCAGGAACATCTAAAAATAATCATATACCACACAGTAAGAAACTAATACATAAAGCATACAAAAAAATGCAAGTTGTAATAAAAAAATGCATGCATACTCTGACAGCCAATAAACAACCTAATCTGGGAAAACAATAGTATAACTAACTAATGCATAGGCTATACTAATATAAGCAACTTGTAATGAAACAAATGCATACATAGTCGGACAGTCAATAAGCAACATTGTAACACCCCCAAACCCCAACACAAGTATCAGGTTGGGTTTGAGTGTGCTACCGAAAGGGCCAGTATTAAGAGCAATTAAAGTTTATGTGGAAGCATCTTAAGTAATTTAAAAATCTAATTTACTATTTCAGTGAAAAGGATTTATTACAAATGTCAAACAAAAATTTCTCCTAACTGTTACAGTATCAAAGTTCAGATTAAAATTCAAATAGCACGGATCTTTCCCAAAAGAAGTAAAGACATCAATCACTTTTCTCTTACTGTTCTTCTTCACCTGAAAAAGGGTTGTTTAACTAGGGTAAGCTCCTTGCTTAGTGAGGTTCCATCGCAAGTATTTACCCAGTTGATTTTTAGTGATCACTGAATAACAATTAACAATTAACAACTAGCCACGTATGTCCTAGCACACAGTAAAAAGGATACGGGTGGTTAATGCCGAGTTGCCTCCAAGGGCCTATATGGAAACTATGACTACATACAGGACATAACCCAGTCAGTGATGCCCGAAGGCTATCAGTTTAGAATTCACTTTCCCATTCATATCAGTGTTTAGTTACGAGCTCATATCAGTTAGGTGGTTATGCTAGCATACCAAACTCCATGTGTAGCTGGTCTAATCGAATGGACCGGTCAGTACCATTCCCCACCGAGTTCGACCAAACTACAATTGCATCGGGGCCCCTAAAATTCACAGACAGGTAATCAGGTAGCAGGTAATTCAAGTTTAACACAGCAAGATAAAGTACAAGACAGTTATCAGAGCAGTATATGATTCAAGTTTGACATGGCAAGATAAAGTACAAGGCGGTCTTTCACAGAAAATATCAGAGCAGTTCAAGAGTTCAGTTTCACGATAATCTAGTATAGTATGATACAATACACACTTATTCAACAATCAGTAAATACTATAATTTGAGTGTAACAATCATATCTCTCTCATAGCTTGAGTATTGAGTAGAAATGTTCAAGTATCAGATTTCAAGTACCGGGGTTCGAGCACATGAGTTCAAGTACAGGGGTTCGAGTACTTACAGTTCTAGTAGTTGGGTAGAAGGTTTGAGCAAAGAATTCGAGAGGAGAAGATTCAAGTGGTATGGGTATCAGGTGGTACTGGTTGGAGTGTTAAGTCGTACCAGTTCGAGTGGTGAGGTTCAGTTGGAGAGATTCTAAAGGTACGGGTTCAGTTGGTGAGGTTCGAGAGGTAAGGTTCTACTGGCACTAGTTTGAGAGGTAAAGGTTTCAGTAGTACTAGTTTGAGGGGTAAGGTTCGAGGGGTACAGTTCGAGAGGTAACGGTTCTAGTGGCACTAGTTCGAGAGGTAAAGTTTTCAGTAGTACTAGTTTGAGGGGTAAGGTTCGAGGGATACAGTTCGAGAGGTAATGGTTCTAGTGGCACTAGTTCGAGAGGTAAATGTTTCAGTAGTACTGTTTCAAGAGATACAGTTCGAGAGGTAACAGTTTTGGTGATAGTAGTTCGAGAGGTACAGGTTCGAGAGGTGAGTTCAGGAGGGACAATTCGGGTGGTACAGTTCGAGGGATACAGTTTTGAGGGTACGTTTTGGGAGGTATAGTTCGAGAGGTAATGGTTTGGGATACAGTTTTGAGAGGTAAAGTTTCAGGGTACTAGTTCGAGGGGTAAAGGTTTTAGGGTACTAATTCGAGGGGTAAAGGTTTCCGGGAACTAGTTCGAGGGTAAATGTTTCAGGGTACTAGTTCAAGGGGTAAAGGTTTTAGGGAACTAATTCATGGGGTAAAGGTTTCAGGGAACTGGTTCGAGGGGTAAAGGATTCAGGGAACTAGTTCGAGGGGTAAAGGTTTTAGGGACACATGCGCGAGTGGTAAAGGTTACTTGGAACTAGTTTGAAGGATACAGGTTTCCAGTGGCAGTTCGAGGGGTGAAGTTTTCAGTAGAGTTCAAGAGGTGATGGTTTCAGTAGGGGTTCCAGAGGTAGAGTCATGGAAGGGGTTTAAGAGGTAGTGTTTTGGCAGGGGTTCGAGAGGTAGAGCTTCAACAGGGGTTCGAGAGGTGAAATTTCAGCAGGGGTTCGATAGGTAGAGGGTTTAGTTCGAGAGAGTTAGGTTTCTGATGGCATTATATATATATATATATATATGTAAACATAAACTCAGATTTTAACTCAATTCATGCTAGGGCGATGCAACACTCACCTTAGTTAAACTTGGCTTGACAACCGTCGCTTCTACTTCACTGCTTAACCTTCTAAATTTTGGCACTCAAAGTGTCTTAAGGCTGTAAGTTTTGGGGAGGATATCACTGATATTTATACTAAGTAAAATATAGGGTTCTGACACCTACCCAACCTAAAATTTATCCTGTAGACCTCAAGCCTACTTGCCCAAAATTACTTTGGACAAACTCCTTCATGTCCGCCATTCATTCCCTTCCCGGTAATACCACTTGCTCCAAAAAATTACTTTGGATAATTTTTCACATCCGTTGCCAGCTTTTCTTCATGGTAATTTTCTTGCATTTAATTATTCCTTTGCTCATTTATTTGCTTATTATTACTATTGGCATATACTATACATATATGTATGTATAATTATGTATATTTTCTTCTTGGTAATTTCTCTTTCTTATTTATTTATTTACTTATTGTTGTTAGTATTATTTATATTTATATATATATATATATATATTTGTTTTATTTGTCTATATACATATATATATATATTTCAGAAAATTAAAGGAAAGATTGGAATATTTGATAAAATTTAATTATTACATGTTCTCTAATTCCTATTTCGGTAGGGGTTTCCACTTCGTCCCAAAAGAGGGGTGTCCAACACTTCCTTCCATAGAGTATTTCATATGGGGCCATACCAATGGACGAATGATAACTATTGTTATAAGCAAATTCTACCAAAGGTAAATGAGTGTCCCAACTTCCCCCGAAATCCATAACACAGCTTCGAAGCATGTCCTCCAAGGTTTGAATTGTCCTCTCCGACTACCCGTCTGTTTGTGTATGGGCACTTGTACTAAAGTTCAATTTGGTTCCCAAAGTTCTTTGCAGTTGCCTCCAAAAATGGGAAGTGAATTTTGGGTCCCTATCGGATACGATAGTTATCGACACCCCATGCAATCTTACGATTTCCCGGATGTAGAGGACAGTCAGTCTTTCCAAGGAGTATTTAACATTGATCGGTAGGAAATGAGCTGACTTGGCCAACCTATCAACCACCACCCATATTGCATCAAAATTCTTCGGTGTGGGGGGTAATCCTGTCACAAAGTCCATCGTGATGCAATCCCACTTCCATTCGGGAATCTCCAATGGTTGTAACAACCCCGATGTCTTCTGATGCTCGGCATTGACCTGCTGGCACATTAAACAACATGCTACATATTCTGCTATGTTCCTTCTCATATTATCCCAATAGTACTGCTGTTTCAGGTCTCGGTACATTTTGGTCCCCCCTGGGTGTACCGTATACTTGGATCGGTGAGCTTCTTCCAACACTCTTTGGGTGATTGCTGAATTTTGGGGTAGACAAAGCCTACCTCTACAGGTCAGCATTCCTTCAATGTTTACTTCAAAGTCCGGTAACTTCCCTTCAGCAATAAGCTTTTTCTTCTTCACCAATGATTCATCCGACTCTTAAGCCTCCTTGATCTCTGTGGGTAAAATTATTTGTACCCTTAGATTGGAAAATACAAGTCGGTCAGGTTTAGTCTCACATTCCCAATTCTCTGCCTGTGATAACATCTCTGTCTCCTTTATCTAGATATGCGCCAAATTCACATTCCATCTTAACGCGTCTGCCACCACATTCGCCTTGCTAGGATGATAATTGATTACACAGTCATAATCCCCCAAAAATTCCATCTACCGGCGTTGGAGCATATTCAGGTCCTTTTGGGAAAACAGGTACTTCAGGTTCATATGATCTGACATCACTTCAAACTTGACCCCATATAAGTAATGTTGCTACTTCTTTAAAGAAAACACCACCGCGGCTAGTTCTAGGTCATGGGTGGGGTAATTCTTTTCATAAAGTTTCAACTTCCGAGATGCACTAGCAATCACGTGGCCCCTTTGCATCAATACGCACCCTAGACCATCTCCCAAAGCATCAGTATATACAATGAACCCATCATTTCCCTCAGGTAGGGCAAGGATTGGGGCAGTGGTCAGACGCGTCTTCAATTCTTGAAAAATGGATTCAGTCTTTTCATTCCATTCGTACTTAACTCCCTTCAGAGTTAAGCAGAATAAAGGGGATGTTAGCTTAGAGATGTCTTTCATGAAACGCCGATAATATCCTGCCAGTCCAAGAAAGCTCCGTACTTCTGTACTATTGTTCGACACCCTTCAGTTTAGAATTGTCTTGATTTAGAGGGACCCACGGATATTCCTTCCTCACTAATCACGTGCCCCAAAAATTTCACTTGACTTAGCCAGAATTCACATTTGCTAAACTTGGCATACAACTTGTGCTCCTTCAGTAGTTGTAATACCTTCTTTAAATGCCCTTCATGCTCCTGCTGAGATTTGGAATAGACCAGGATGTCATCAATGAAGATGACAACAAACTCGTCTAGGTATGGCCGAAATACTCGATGCATGAGATCCATAAACACCGCTGTTGCATTGGTTACTCTAAATGGCATTACCAGGAATTCATAATGACCATATCGAGTATTGAAAGCTATCTTGGGTATGTTCTCCCTCTTCACTCGTAACTGGTGGTACCCTTGTCCTAAATTCAGTTTGGAAAATATGACTGCCCCTTGGATTTGATCAAACAACTCCTCAATAATGGGAAGAGGGTATTTATTCTTAATTGTCACATTGTTTAAGCCTTGATAATTGATAAAAATCAGAAGAGTGCCATCATTCTTCTTACCAAACAATATCAGGGCTCCCCAAGGAGAGGTATTTGGTTGAACGAATCCTCGAGCTAATAAGTCTTTGAGTTGTAGCTTTAACTCCTGTAGCTCTAGCGGCGCCATATAATAAGGGGTTTGAGAAATAGGTGCGGCTCCTGGTACTAGATCAATAGTAAATTCAGTCTCCCTTTCAGGAGGTAAACTTACTAGTTCCTCTGGAAATACCTCGGGAAAGTCTTGGACCATAGTTATATCTTCTCCCTTTAACTGGTCCACTGGCTTATTCAAGATATAAGCCAATATTCCAGTTGCTCCCTTAAAAATCATTCGTCGAGCTTTGACTCCCACCACAAGCAATGAGGAGGATCTCTTCCTTCCCACATCTAATTTAATTGGAAGTTCCCCGGGTCGACACAGCTTTACTTCCTTCATATGACAACTTAACTGGGCGTGATTTTTAGCAAGCCAATCCATGCCAAGTATCACCTCATATCCCTTTAAAGGTAAAGCAATTATGTTTATGGTCAATTCCCAACATCCCACATTTACCTCATAGTTTTTACACACATGTCCAATTAGTATTTTAATATCGTTTGTGGGAGTGCTAACTTCCAATTTATAGGGTAAGTCCTCTATTTTCTCTTCCATATTCTCAAGAAATAAGTAACTAGCAAAAGAATGAGAAGCACCAGGATCAATCTAAACTTTAGCTATTTTACCCAGGATAGGAAGGGTACCTTCAATGACCTCGGTCGAAAACGGGGCTTCACTATCTTCCATCGCGTATACACGAGCCTGTACTTTTTGTTGACTGCCCCTACTTACTCCTCCTTTCTGAGCAAGTTTGGTGACCAATGCCTGGGATCCCATGGGTTGAGACAAGTGACTCGGCTTAGCTTATGAGCATTCAGATATCCTATGTTCAGAACTTCCACACCGTAAACACTTGTTTGCCCTCATCCATCAATCCTGCTCATCATGGCCTCCCTTTCAATAGTACGTGCAATGCACTTGAGTTGTTCCTCTCGAGGTAATGCTTGAGCTCCTTGTCGTGGTCGAGGGATAGGATGTGTCTCTCATAGGGACTTTGTTTTTCTCCAAGTTTACTCCATGTGGGCCGGGGATGTATACTGATTGGGACCTCACATTTGTCCTTCTTGATTGGTGTATGGCTCGTATGACATTCTTGCTTTCCTCCACTCTACAAGCGGATTCGATGGCTGCGGCGTAACTGTTCTAATAGGTTGGGGCTAGGGCATCCTTCAATTTCAGGCTTAACCCTTGGATAAATCTCCTCTTGCGTTCCTCATCAGTCGAGACCATCTTCTCCGCAAATTTAGAGAGTCATGAAAAATCCGCCTCATATTCTATTACACTTATCAGTCCTTGTTTCAAGTTTATGAACTCCACTTCTTTCCTTTCGATAACTAGAGGTGGAATGAACTTCTTCTTAAATTCATTTTCAAAATTCTCCCAGGTTCTGGAAGTTTCCTCCATGTCTCACTTCCTTTGTATTATGTTCCACCAATATAGGGCGGTGCCTTCTAATTGGAATATAGCTAAATTCACCTTTAGTCCATCCACATATCCTAAGGCTCGAAAGGTTCGGGCCATTGTTTCAATCCAATTTTCGGTAACTTCATCATCTGGGCCGCCATTGAACCTGGGTAGATGAAACTTCTGGAATCGTTCCAAGGCCACATCCTCTGTCTTCGGCCTATGACTTCGATCCTTGAACGGAGATCGAGCTCGATTGTCTTTCTCTATCATGCGGCTCAAAATTTGGGTAACCTGACTTGCGAATAATTCCATCTCAACGGTTGAGGGATTCTATCCCGCGGGTGAGTTCGAACTTTCTCCTTGTTCCCTTTCCATTGTCCTATGCTCAATAAGTTAGTTCCATGGATTGAACCAATCCTCATTTGGTTACCTAACCAAAAGAATATAATTCAAAAAATATTTGTATAACATCACAAATTTTTTTTACAGTAGTTATAGCTTAATTATAAGATATTTTCAATATTTGTATAGTCCTCTAGCATCGTCTTTCGACATAAAAAATTAGGACTCACTTCCTGTTCTAATACCTATCTTACAAACGGTTGTAAGTTTCCCCCCAAAACATCAGCTTCCAATTTTAATCAACTCTCGAATCCATGGTGGAGTCACCTACTTCTTCTTGCTCAACTCCAGGGTACGCTCGGTCTATTAAATTGTCCCACAATGTGGCAAGAGCTTGCTCCATCGTGCCTCGAGTCTCTCTAATATGCCTCCAACATGATTTTGTTGGTTGTCGACGATAGGCGGTCAGACCTCACTGTAGTTCTTGGGCCTTTACCAGGGCTAAGTCTACTTGTCGAAAGACTTTTTATCGCTCTGCATCCCATTGGACAAGCTCACTACTTCTTTGATTCCTCAGTCGATTATTTTCAATGATCGCCATATTCGCCCTTGTCTCCTCTGTGTTAACACGCAGATATTGCTCCCACATTGCATCTCTTGTTAATTGTTCTTGGGTCTCGAGGCTAAGGACCCTTCCCATCAATTCTGCCTGTTCCATGACTAACGCATGCACAATCCAATTTGGGTAAGCGTGAGTTTCTACCCATTGAGGATTGTTTATTATTTCCGCCCAAGGAAGAAACGTTTCTGGGAATGCTCCGTAATGTCTTTTCACCTCAATAATTTCTTGAAAGGCATTGCTTGCAATCTATATGTTATTATCCATCTATCAACATAACAAACTTATTAGCTTGATAATTTATACACAACTAACCCCCCTTACTTTATTCATAGTTCATTTAGTCTCCTCTAGAATCTTTTATTAAGGTAAGTATGAATTTGACTTTACTTAGTTTGAGAAGGCTCTGATACCACATCTGTAACACCCCCAAACCCCAACACAAGTATCAGGTCGGGTTTGAGCGTGCTACCGAAAGGGCCACTATTAACGAGCAATTAAAGTTTATACGGAAGTATTTTAAGTATTTTAAGTAATTTAAAAACCTAATTTACTATTACAGTGAAAGGGATTTATTACAAATGTCAAACAAAAATTTCTCCTAACTGTTACAGTATCAAAGTTCACATTAAAATTCATATAGCCTGTATCTTTCCCAAAACAAGTAAAGACATCAAGCACTTTTCTCTTATTGTTCTTCTTCACCTGAAAATGGTTGTTTAACTAGGGCAAGCTCCTTGCTTAGTGAGGTTCCATCGCTAGTATTTACCTAGTTGAGTTTTAGTGATCACAGAATAACAATTAACAATTAACAACTAGTCACGTATGTCCTAGCACACAGTAAAAAGGATACAGGTGGTTAGTGCCAAGTTGCCTCTAAGTGCCTATATGGCAACTATGACTAACATACACGATATAACCCAGTTCAGTGATGCCTGAAGGCTATCAGTTCAGAATTCACTTTCCCATTCACGCCAGTGTTCAGTTACGAGCTCATATCAGTCAGGTGGTTATGCTAGCATACCAAACTCCACGTGTAGCCGGTCTAATCAAACGGTCCAGTTAGTACCATTCCCCACTGAGTTAGACCAAACTACAATCGCATCGGGGCCCTCAAAATTCACAGATAGGTAATCAGGTAGGAGGCAATTCAAGTTTGACATGGCAAGATAAAGTACTAGCTAGTTATCAGAGTAGTATATAATTCAAGTTTGACACGGCAAGATAAAGTACAAGCCTGGACCTCTCGAGGGTTAAGACCTGGACCTCTCGAGGGCTGAGTGTCCATCCTCTTTGAGGTCTGAGATCTTAAACCCTTGAAGAGTTGAGAGCTGGAGCCGTTGAGGGTTTAGAGCTGGACCGCTTCAAGGGCTGAAGACTCATCCCCTCGAGGGCTGAAGACTCACCCATTCGAGGGTTGAACGTTCACCCCTTCGAGGACTGAAGGCTCACACCTTCGACATCTGAAACCTCACCCCTTCGAGGGCTCCCTTCGGGAGCTGAAGCCTCACCCCTTCGAGGGCTAAAGATCCACCCCTTCAAGGGATGAAGCCTCACCCCTTTAAGGGCTGAAGCCTCACCCCTTTAAGGGCTGAAGATCCACCCCTTCGAAGGCTGAGCAATCACCCCTTCGAGGGCTGAAGGCTCACCCCTTCGAGGGCTGAAGGTTCACCCCTTTGAGGGCTGAAGGCTCACCCCTTCGAGGGCTGAAGGCTCACCCCTTCGAGGGCTGAAGATCCACCCCTTCGAGGGCTGAAGATCCACCCCTTCGAGGGCTGAAGAATCACCTCTTCGAAGGCTGAAGAATTCTCCCTTCGAGGGCTGAAGCCTCACCCCTTCAAGGGTTGAAGATCCACCCCTTCAAGGGCTGTAGGCTCACCTCTTCGAGGGCTGAAGAATCATCGGTTCGAGGGCCGAAGCCACACCCCTTCAAGAGATGAAAGCTCACCCCTTCGATGGCTGAAGCTACACCCCTTTGAGGTCTGAAGGCTTACCCCTTCGAGGGCTGGAGGCTCACCCCTTCGAGGGCTGGAGACTCACCCCTTCGAGGGCTAGAGGCTCACCCCTACGAGGGCTGAAGGGGTGGCCAAAACGATGTCATTTTCACCGATCACCTCGTAGCACATGCAGCTGCACATGGAGGCACCGTAACTTTTTACAAATGAGATTCACAAAAGGGCAAAAGTGATGCCCAAAAGGACATTATTTTGGGCGGCCACTTGAGAGCACATAGATGGGCACACATTTGGCTCTGCTGGGAAATGACCACTGTGCCCATGACGACAGTTGACACAAGCATGTCGTCTCCAAGTATTCCTTTTATATAGTAACCAGATAACAAGCAGGAAACTATCTTGGTTCATCTCTTCTGTAGCAGACTTCTACCTTCTACACAAAAGCAGGTCCTCTTTATAACATACCATCTGTAAAATATGAATGGTTGATTTTATTGATCATAACTGGGTAAAATACAAAGGCCACACTAAGTACAAATGGAATTGACTTCTAACTATACAAGAAAGAACATTCACAGAACGTAAAAAAATATCTCCTTAACACTCATCTTCCAGTTGGAACATGTGGATAAAAAATATCCAACTTGCCAAGAAGAGTCTGAAACGTCTGTCGTCCAAGAGCTTTAGTGAAAAAAATCACAGGTTGACTAGAAGTACGAATATGATAAGTAGCAAATTCACCAGACTATACCAAATCATGAACAAAATGACAGTCAATCTCAAAGTGTTTTGTGCGTTCATAAAACACAGGGATTGGCTGCAATATGACGAGTTGTGTGACTATCACAGTATAAACGCATAGGAGAAGAGTGTCCTACGCCCAAAGACCAGAGAAGTGGTTTAAGCCAAAGCAACTTACAACAGGCAACGATCATAGCACGATACTTTGATTCAGCCGAAGACTGAGAAACAGTATGATGCTTCTTCGTCTCCCAAGAAATATGATACTCGCCAAGCATAACTGATATGCATCATATTACATGCGGTAGCCAACGCATTCAGCATAATAATTGGCATGTTTTACTTGTTGGATTGCTAGCTTTAGTTTGGTTTACATGACAAAGGGTTTAGACAATAATTTTTGGTTTTCTTATCAAAATCTCGAGTTTTGTGGACTTAATTGATACCAATGGACACCTTGTATCCACAGTCACCTAGATCTTCCTTTGTGATCTCATTAGTAGGTTGGTCGTGGGTATTTTTCATCGTCTTTGTATAGAAGGTCATTTGCAAGAACGGTAGAAGATATTGAAGGCCATTTGTAAGAATGGTAGTAGATTGAAGGCCACAGACTTTAAAGCATGGTAGTAGATGTATTGAGCCCAAGAAAAGCAGATTCGATGTTCAAAGAGGCCAAGGAAGAAACAGAGTAGTTGTTTTCGAGAATTGCACAAAGTTCTGAGAAAGATCCTAGAAGAATCAGCCCTTAAGGGTGGCACGATTGGATTCGTCTTCTTGAGTTCTATAATCGATTGCAAGAACTCTCAAATCGGACCAACGGGTTATCCGTAGTGGAGCAAACAAGTCAGCCATCCAAACCAGTCATAGGAGCACGGACTGCACATGGCCAACACGAGGCTAGACCAAGTACAACCTGTACCATGCAACACAGCCTATGTCAGGGGTCTTTGGCACAAGCCGTTCCAACCAACATGGGCTATGTCAACCTCCAGTTCGGACCGTGCCAATCCCTGCTAGCAGTGTTCCACATGTCTTCTTTTTACCTCGACAAAGACCGTGCCAGATGCTATGGCTGCTAGGTTCTTTGGCCTATTTTGGGCCTATTTTTAAGCCCAATCCCCTATTACTATATGTATCGACCTTTGTCTATTAGGGTTGATGTTCTAGATCTGATTTTAGAGTTTTAAATTAAGGTAAAGGGATAAAGGAGCTCCTCATCTAGAATTTCCTCTTTTCATTTTTTTATCCACATGTTTTCTTTTCACCATGGCACAGACCGTGCCAGATGCTACCCCCTATGCCGTTTGCGACTGCTAGGTTCTTTGGCCTATTTTGGGCCTATTTTTAGGTTCAATCCCCTATTACTATATGTATGCACCTTTGTATATTATGATTGATGTTCTAGATCAGATTGTAGAGTTTTAAAGTAAGGTAAAGAGAGATATGAGCTCCTCATCTAGAATTTCCTCTTTTTATTTTGGCTTTGCCCAAAGGCATTAAATCCAATGAAATATTCAAGTTAAATGCGTAGGGAGTAGTTTAATAGCTTGGGGATAATATTTGTATTCATGTTTTGATTTATGTTTTGTGAGATTCCTTAAATCTACCTATTTCTATGTGTTTTTGATATTATGTTGGCTTGCTCTTGAATTTTTATGAATCCCATGAATGATACACTACATTAGCACACACTATACTATACATTCATGTTGGTGCACAATTGATACCCCCCAGAGAAGAGAAACGTGGATGTAATATGTGTAGCGGGTCTGATCCAAGTAAGTGTGTGCACGTAGGTATTCTGAGTTTGTCGTTACGATGATAGCACACCAGTCTTAGCTGGAGAGTTGGTCCAAAGGGTTACGGGTAGAGATAAAATTTTCTAGAAAAACTAGTGTTTATTGACCCTAGTGCCATCGATAAGGTGCATATTCCCCTTTGTCTCTTTAGGCTTACGGATAGAGCATTCATGGTGTAGTGCCCGGGATGTAATTGTACGAGGGGAGAAACAAATCTGCGTAATGGCATGGCTATTGATGCACTCTCCTATTTATGGAGGCGGTGCCGATGGAAGATTGCAAGAGCACCCTACGTGATGGGTATGGGGAAGTTTAGTGCCAAAATATGGAGGTTTTATGTGCTTATATTTGACAGCCACACACAAATGAATGCAGTTATTCACAATGGTCTGAGAACAGTGGCAGGAGGGTTACTGGCTTTGAATAATTGGGACCCTGAGATGGTATTTTCACATATGTGTGTTACTCACGTAATACTGTGGATCAGAATTTTTGACCTCCCTCCAGATTCCCTCCTCCCGGAGACTCTGGCTGAATACACCACTGTAGTTGGAACAACAAAAGCATTGATCTTTGGGGGAGTATCATCAATGGAATCTGCAGATTATGCCAATGTTTGCTTCTGAGCACCTATACACCAACCTCTAGTTTTGGGTTTTTACTTTGTACTAAGAAGGGGAGAGGTGCTGTGGATAGCCACTGGATATGAAAGAGTGCACAAAATATGCAAAATATTCGGTGGGATAGGCCACACTATGTCCTGATGCCAGTTCCAAGATGATACTATGCTCAATTATTTTATTGCACAAAGATTTGCAGCCTTAATTCAAGAACTGGGAGTAGAAATTTTCAGGGATAACACAGATCATTTATTCTCGACGTTAATGAGGGTGCACCAGAATCTTCTAGCCACAAGGTTCACGAGAATCCCCAAGGACTTACTCAGAAATAGTGAGCAAAGATTTCGAGGTGAAGGGAATGACATCCCTGATGGGTTTCAGTACCAGGAGGATATAGCTCTATGTCTTCCTAATGCCGACCCAAAAAATATGGGACATGATCCAGACTTTCCGAGCTGTCAAATGAATGAGCAGGCGTAGTCGGGAAAAGTGCCAAAACAACGAGATGGACAAAGAGAGGATGGCAGCAACTCTTTATCACTAAAGCATTACTCAGACTTTGATATGTTCATTGGGTCAATACCAGAGGAGGAAACAACATGATTACCCGTGAAATGCACCCAAAACAATACAGAGGTAAACTCACATCAATTATTGATTAATTCTTACGCCACCTTTGAGAATGAGGATGTGGAATAACAGGAGGAAGATGTAGGAGCACAAGCCAGAAATACTATGTTGAAGGTCTCAAGCCTGGTTGAACAAAATGGTTCAAATGCTAGCATGTCAATTGTAGAAAAAAAAGAAGTTTGCCGGATGACGTGGCTAGGGATACTGATGAAATTATCTGACATTGGAAACAATCAATGAGGATGAGAGGCTTATTCGGCACCCTAACAGGGTTCCAACCCAATTAATTGGTGCTATCCTAGAGAGGCTACAAGAGAAGATCGCCAAGTCAATTCAAAAGATTGAGCAAATCCGCAGAAAGCAAAAGAAAGATAGAGTTGTCATGATACAATCTATGCCTTCAATCCTAGTGATGATTCAGACCCTAAAGAGGAACCCACTCCGCAAGAAGCAACACACGTGGGAAGTCAATATTAATGATTAACATTCATTGAGGGGTCCTTCATTGGAGGAAGTTTTGTAGAGAGACATTTAAGGGAAAGGGAAAAGGCAAAGGGACGAGTACTTGAATGAGAGGAAAAGGAAAAAAGCAGGACATAAAAAAATAGGTGTTGCTATATCACGCCCTGTATTTTACTAGGTTACACCCTAATACCTATATACGTGTATAATACTAATTTTAAAATTTCAAAATAAAACAAAAAACAAATTTCCTTTCCTTGCAAAGTCACTGCCAGCGCCACCACCACTGCCACTACCGGTGCCACTAGCCCAACCCCATCGTTTCCCATCCAAAACTAGCCACCTTCGTCCCCAGCTCCACCTTCGACGACGCCGACGATGCTTCACCAACGTTCCCAGCTATCTACCGTAGCCCGCCCCTAGCAAAACCCTAGCGAGAGTCGGAAAAGGAGAAGAAGAGCTGGAGAAGGAGAATCGAAGAAGGTGCACATGACCTGCAAAGCACCGTCGGCCGCCATCCTCCACCTCCGGCGAAGTTACCGCCGACCGTCGTCCTCTACCTCCGGCGAAGTCACAGCCGGCCGCCATCCTCCACCGCTGGAAAACACCTCCAGTGGTCGTGGTTTGTGTTTAAAATTAAATTTTATTTAATATTAATTTTAACTTATTTTAATTATTGAAATTATATTAAAAATAAAAATTATATTCAATAGTATAAGTACAAGGCGTAATCAGGTAAAATACGGGCATGATATAGTGATTCACAAAAAATATGATTGTAGGATTAGATGGAATTGAAGGCCATGGAGAGCGTTCAACATAATGGGAAATGGTGCAAGTGGATGGTGGCAGACAACTGGGAAAATAGAGGGCTCTGACAGACATGACAGACCAAATGGTGAGGGCACTATAAATTGATCTATGTTAGGAATTATGAAATACTCATTAGCAATAAGCTAGATTTGTAATAATTAATTATATCACTATTTATTTACCAAAGGAGAATACTGTGTCATTACCCCCAAATTCTACTATATACCCCCTTAGAGGATGAAGAAAAATGCACCTATCCTTCTCTCATTTCTCACTTCTTCTCATCTTATCTTCTTCTCTATCTTATCTTCTTCTCTATTCTATCCTTCTTACTTCTCACATCAAGCCCTTTGCTAATTTCTCAATAAATTAGTGCAAAATTAGTAAAAATTACAACACGTTATCAGCACGATCTCTCTCCATCTTCATTGAGTAAGTTATTTTCTAAAAGTTGTAAGAATTTTGTGATAATAAATCAAAATAGTTGGTGAAGTTGATCTATGCATTGACTACATAGATCAACTTCACATAAGTGTCCAACAACTATGACTTAAAGTTTTTTCCTCATCCAGGACACTCTTAATCAGGACCATTATGTTTGGCTCAATTTTCAAATAAATCTCAACGTACTAGAATGTCTAATAATAATAATAATAATAATAATGATAATAACCAGTCACGGTAGAAATGATGTGATGTATAATAATTAACTTTCTAACTTCGTGACATCATTAACCTTCTAACTACATAACACTACTAACTTTCTAACTACATAACACCATATTATTATACACATGAGACTTTGCCGCCTTATGGTAATGTGATGTGATTTATTAATATTCTAACTACATAACACCACATTACTATACACAGGAGGCTTTGCCGCCTTATGGTAATGTGATGTGATTTATTAACTTTCTAACTACATAACACCATATTACTATACACAGGAGGCTTTGCCGCCTTATGGTAATGTGATGTAATTTATTAACTTTCTAAATGCATAACACCATATTTCTATACACAGGAAACTCTGCCACCTTATAGTAAAATGGTGTGATCTACATCTAACTAATCTTTAACTTCTTTATTTTAATATTTCTATGATTAATTATGTATCTAATATATTTGTCTATTTATCTGATGATGTTACATTGCTAATCTAATCTTAACATTTAACTACAATTAATTAATATAACAGTTATAAACGACTATATTTTTAGCGGTAATATAACGGCTATATTTTACACTATAAATACAAAACATCAAATGATACAAAACCACATCCTCTCTTCTACCTCATATTTTTGCTAAATTTACTGATAAAATGTCTAGACTAATATTTATCTATGTTGCTGTAATTATTTTAGTATTACATGCTACAATTCTCACCGTAGAAGTTTCACCAGAGGATTTTCATTTTTCTTCATTGATGATCGGAATCATGTATTACTCTTTATTTTTTTCAATCATTATAGACATCTATATTTTGAATTAAATCTAATGAACTTTTTTACTTTACCTATTAGTTATTATCATGTCAAACCTTGTGAAGCTTGAATTCAGTCCACTCGACATCAGTGGAAACAACTATATACCATGGATGATAGACGTTGAGATGCACTTGGAATCAATGAACCTCCTTGAGACAATCCAAGAGGGGAATAACTCATCAAGGATGGACAAGGCAAGATCTTTAATCTTCCTTCGTCGACACCTTGATGGGAGTCTCAAAAATGAATATTTCACTATGAAAGATCCAGTGGAGCTGTGCAAAAATTTGAAAGAAAGATACGATCACACAAGAGATATGATGCTCCCCATATACCGTGATGACTAGAACAATCTACGGTTCCATGACTATAAGAAAGTCTGGACTATAATTCTGCAATGTACACAGCAGTAACCACTTGACATACTGTGGGGTTACAATAACTGACAATGAAATGTTGGAAAAGACTTTTTCTACTCTCCACACATCAAATATTACCTTGCAAAAACAATATCATGTGCGGGATTCTAAAAGATATTCTGAACTAATTGCTTGTCTGCTCATTGCGGAAAAGAATAATGATTTGCTGATCAAGAATCATCAATCTCGCCCGACTGGATCAACAGTGTTTTCTGAAGAAAACGCTGTTAACTCTGACAAACCTGATCGCAAAAATTATTTTCAGGGTCAAGAGAGAGGTCGAGGTTTTGATCGTGGTCGTGGTCATGGTTACAGACGTGATCGATGTGGTTACAATTTGTCCTATAAGTCCCGTAAATACTACCACAAGAAGTATCAATATGAGAGGAGCCATGAAAGTACCCATAAAAAGGGAAAAGACGCCAGTTCATCAAAGGGATCTAGAACCTCTTGTCTCAGATGTGGTGGCAAAGGACATTGGTCAAGAGTCTGCAGAGTCCCAAAGCACTTATGCAAACTCTACCAAGAGTCCATAAAAGGAAAGGGGGAGGAGGCAAACTTCAATGAATCCACTCATCCTGAAGCTTCTGGTTTCAATGATGATTTCATGGACATATGTTTTCACTGAGCAGCCAAGTGGTGGAAACTAAAAGGACAATTGCATAACTATTATTGGGAATGAAGCTAGATGGTATGATGTTTGTTTGTATATCTTATATATATATATATAAATGGTTTATTTAAAGTTAGCGACTTTCAAATTAATTATCTTTCTTATCAAATTTGTTTTGTTTTTAATTAAAGAGGTGAAATGGATAAAGCTAATCGTGAAGCCAACCAAAGGATTAAACATGAAGAAATTTGCATACTCGATTGTGGAACAATGCACACTATATTAAAGGATAAAAGGTTTTTCTCAAAGGTAAACACAGCACAGACCATTGTGAATACAATATCGGGTCCTGTAGATCTGATTGAAAGAGTTGGCGAGGCAAACTTTACATGGCCAAATGGCACAATGTTTACAATAAATAATGTTTTATTTTCGCCAAAGTCCAAAAGGAATTTATTGAGTTTCAATGATATATATTCTCATAGATTTGATACTCAGTCTGTACCTAAAGATACCATGAAATATATGCTCCTCATTGTGTATAAATCTGGAAGGAAATGCATACTTGAGAAACTACGAATGCTCCATACTGGATTGCATTACACATATATAAATGCAGTAGAATCAAATAATGTAGTGATTAAAACCTTCAATATTTACCATATGGCATGCTCGGCTGGGCCGTCCTTGTTCAACTATGATACGGAGAATTATTGAAAGCACACATGGACATCCATTGAAGGACCAGAAGATCCCTCATGCAAAAACCTTTCTATGTAAGGCCTGTTCCCTTGGAAAGCTAATCATAAAACCTTCACCGGGAAAGGTTGAAACAAAATCACCAGCTTTTCTTGAACGTATTCAAGGTGATATATGTGGACCTATCTATCCACCATGTGGACCATTTTGTTACTTCATGGTATTGATAGATGCTTCTAGCAAATGGTCACAAGTATGTGTGTTATCAACTCGAAATATGACATTTGCTAAATTACTTGCTGAGATAATCAAATTGCGATCTTAATTTCAAGACCATACGATTAAGAAAATTAGACTTGAAAATTCCGATGAATTCACATCCCAGACTTTCAATGATTATAGTATGTCACTTGGGATTGTTGTTGAGCATCATTTTGCTCATGTGCACACACAAAATGGTCTGGCTGAATCACTAATCAAACGTCTTCAACTCATTGCTAGACCATTAATAATGAGAACAATGCTCCCTACTTCAGTATAAGGTTATGCAATATTACATGTTATAGCATTGATTCGCATCAGGCCAAGCGCATATCATAAATACTCCCCACTACAACTTGCATCAGGCCAAGAACCACATATATCCCATCTAAGGGTTTTTGGTTACACTATTTATGTGCGTATTGTACCACCGCAAAGAACAAAGATGGGACCACATAGAAGTCTTGGCATTTATGTAGGCTTTGAAAGTCCATATATTGTTAGATACCTTGAACCCCTAACTGGGAATAGTTGTATAACTCATTTTGCTGATTGCCATTTTGCTGAAGAAAAATTTCAAACATTAGAGGGAGAAAGAAAACAGCTGGAAAGGAATATTACCTGGCATGTACCAACATTATTGCATATTGATCCTTATACAAAAAAATGTGATGGAAAACTCCAAAGGATTTTGTATATGAAAGATATAAAAAATCAACTTCTTGATGTATTTAAAGACACAAAGTGAGTGGCTAAATCTCACATCTCAACTGAGAATACTCCTGCTCAAATTGAAATCCCAAAAGGGCAAATTGAAAACAATTTCACTCATGAAATCACGACACGCCTGAAGCGTGGAAGACCACTCGGTTCCAAAGTTAAAATCCTCGTAAAAGAAAAGGATTAGAGAAATAAGATGACCCTAAAATGGAGGAATGTATTCTTGTAGAAATACGAAACGAGGAAAATCAAGAAATTTTGATTAATTATGCCAATACGAGTACAAGGTGGAACCGAAATGAAGAAATCGATAATGCATTCTCTTACAATTTGGCATGCGATGTTATGGACAAAAATAATGGAGATCCCGAAGCACGGTCTATTACCGAGTATAAAAATAGACACGATTGGACTGAATGGAAAAAGGCCATTGAAGCTGAGTTAGACTCGCTTAACCGGTGCAAATTTTTGGGCCTATAGTACTCACCCCTTAAGATGTGAGACCTCTTGGATACAAATGGGTTTTTGTGCGAAAAAGAAATGAGAAAAACAAAACTGTGAGATACACGGCTAGACTCGTTGCACAAGGTTTTTCTCAAAGGCCCAGAATTGATTTTGAGGAAACATATTCCCCGGTCATGGATGGAAGTACATTCTGATTCCTTATCAGTTTAGCAGTTCATGAGAAACTTAATATGCACCTTATGGATGTTACTGCATACTTATACGGATCACTTGATGCTGACATTTACATGAGGATCCCTGAATGATTCAAAATGCACGAAGCATTAAATTCAAAACCTAGAGAAAGATATTCAATCAAATTACAAAGATCTTTATTTGGGTTAAAGCAATCTGGACACATGTGGTACAACTGACTAAGCAAATATCTGTCACAAAAGGGGTATGTCAATGACCCTCTTTGTCCCTGTGTTTTCATCAAGAAAACAACATCCGGGTGTGTGATTATTGTTGTCTATGTTGATGATTTGAATATCATTGGGACCAATGAAGAAATTCTGGAAGTAATCTCTTACTTAAAGAAGGAGTTCGAAATGAAAGACCTTGGGAAAATAAAATATTGTCTTGGTTTGCAGATTGAGCACTTGCAAAGTGTGATACTTGTGCATCAATCAAATTACATGAAAAATGTGTTAAAGAGATTCAATATGGATAAATCAAATCCATTGAGTACCCCAATGGTCGTAAGATCCCTTAATTTAGAAAAGGATCCATTTTGTCCATGTAAGAAATCTGAACAGGTTCTTGGTCCAGAAGTACCATATTTCAGTACAATTGGTGCACTTATGCATCTCGCTAATTGTACTCGACCTAATATAGCTTTTACTTTTAATTTATTAGCGAGGTTTATTTCATCTCCTACCAAAAGACACTGGAACGGAATCAAACATGTGTTTCGTTACCTTGAAGGGACAATTGATTTGGGATTATTTTATTCCAACACTACGGAACCAGTTTTTGTTGGCTATGCATATGCAGGTTACTAGTCAGATCTACACAAAGGGATATCTCAAACTGGGTATGTGTTTACTCGTGGAGAGACTGCGATTTCTTGGCATTCACAGAAACAAACATTCACCACAACATTATCAAATCATGTTGAGGTTATTGCATTGCACGAAGAAAATTGAGAGTGTGTGTGGTTGAGATCCATGATGCGACATATCAGAATCACAAGTGGTCTCCTATCAAATGATAATCACATCACACTTTATGAAGATAATGTCGCGTGTGTTAATCAAATGAAGGAAGGGTGCATCAAAGCGACAGAACAAAGCACATTCCTCCGAAGTTCTTTTCATTTACTCAAGAGCTGGAAGAGAGTAATATTATCAATATCTAATATATCTGTTCCTGTGAAAACTCAGCATATCTCCTCACAAAGGCTCTCCCCACTTCAATGTTCAGAAAACATGCTCATGACATCGGAATGCAAAGACTACAAAATTTATGAAGAAATCACCAATGTCAACATGGGTGGAGCTATACGTGGTTGTACTCTTTTCCCTTACTGTGGTTTTTATCCCATTGGATTTTTCCAAGTAAGATTTTTAATGAGGCAGCATGAATACGTAATTATTGAAATAATCATTCCAGTGGGAGTGTTAGGAATAATGAAATGCTTATTAGCAATAAGCTAGATTTGTGATAGTTAATTATATCACTATTTATTTACGAAAGGGGAATACTATGTCATTACCCCCAAATTCTACTATAAATAGACCCATAGAGGATGAAGAAAATGCACCTCTCAGTCTCTCATTTCTCACTTCTTCTCATGTTATCTTCTTTTCTCCATCTTATCTTGTTATCTATTTGCTCTTTCTTACTTCCCACATCAAATCATTTGCTAATTTCTTAATAAATTAGTGTAAAATTAGTAAAAATCACATCAATCTACACAATATTTTAATTATGCCAACATGCCTTATGGTCAATGAACTAACATAGGCACATGTCAAAATTAAATTAATAGACCCTTGCATGTGAGCCACCTACACACTAACCTTCTTTCAGCCCAAACAAACCCACTTGATACTCAAAAGGGCGAAGACCACCTACACAGTTCTACTTATCAAAACCTAATACCCAAGCCAGAGTCAACATTAAAGAACCAGATGAAATAGGGAATTCAACCACAACAGAAGTACATCTCATAAACATACCAATCCATAATATCTCACCTTTACAAGTAAAAAATAACCCAGCCCGTACCATGGTGCACATCCCACATGATACATTCCAACCACACCACACCATATCATTTTAGCCCATAACATAGGAAATCAAGACCCAAATCATCATCAACACCGAGCCCAATCCTTACTACGCCAAAATATAATCGTGACCCAAACCTAAAGAAAACTTACCATGGAGACAGAGACGATATCGTTCTGCTCAATGGCTAGCAACAGTAATGGCAGAGCTGCACCTAAAGACCACTCACACCCAGCCATCATCAACGACACCCAAACCTAGCTTGACATCGCACCCCTTCAAGCATCATAAATTAGGGTAAGTCTCAGGAAAGGCGACATGTCCATAAGCTTAGGGACAGGCCAGAGACTATTTTGCAAAATGGGGTTCAATTTGTAATTATGAAAAATTAACCTTTCAATTGTATTATAACCCTAGTTCCTCTTTATTTTTGTAGCTCTTCTTCTTCTCTCTGTGTCGCAGATCTCTTCTTTCTCCGATAAATTTCCTTTGAATCTTCTACGCCTCCTCCGTATTCTCTTCTTTCCCTCACCTTTGCCCAAAAATGTAGTCTTTTTTTCTATACGGTTTTTTATTCTCTCTGTTGTAGCCGAGAGATATACTTCTGCGGCCTGGGGTTTCCCAGTGCGTTGCAGACGGACAAAGGGAGGGACAAGTTTGCATCCCAAGTTTTTTCAGATTGAGGAGTTTGTGAAGGATCCTTGACTGCTCAAGGTCGATGCCAACGTCACCATCCAGGTTAGAGTCCCTAAGGCCTTCCTATGCTAAATCGACCATTCTGTACAAAATCCCTGTAACAAAAGTGTAAAATATGTTGTATGTATAGACATGAGATTGTATCCAGTTGTTTGTTGTGCTATTGTGGAGAATTGATGAAATATATCTTCAAAATTGGTGCGGTAAGGTAGATGTGTGTACTCGCAAAAAAGGAAGGTTGATTGCATTAGCTTCAATTACCACTCTTGCTCCATGTGAGATTTGATTGCAGCCGAGTTCCATTATAATACATATCAACATATGGAAATGTTCAAGCTCTATAGGCAACCTAATCTTCTATCGAATTGGTTTGTTATTTTTGTCAGATTTACTAGGTAATTTTTTGTGATTGTAGCATGTAACTAATTTTTTGTTGATTTTTTTTTGTAATTTTTTATCCTTCAGCTGTTATACTGAATTGTATTGTTTTACTTTTTTTCTTCTTCTTCCAATTCATTGTTCATCATGAATTACGAGGTGCATTCGTTTACTTATATGTTGCAGTTGTTATTATCCAATGTGTATCTGTTAGTTGTACTATGAATGACTCATTTTTTCCCATTTGTTGTTGATTGTTTGTTTTGAATGATGAGGCACATCGGTTTACTTACATGTTGCATCTGTTAGTATTCAGCGTGTACTAGTTAGTTGTACTGTCTATACCCTTTTGAATAATGAGTTGCATCTGTTTACTTATATGTTGCATCTGTTAGTATATCGTATGTACTTGTAAGTTGTGTTGTGTATGACTATATTTTTTAAAAAAAATTGATGTTGGTTGTTCATTTTGAATTAAGAACTGCATCTGTTTACTTATATATTGCAGCTATTATTATCCAACGTGTACCTATTAGTTGTAGTGTGAATGACCTTTTTTTCTTCTCTTTTTTGCTGATTTTTCATTTTGAATTCTGAGCTGCATTTGTTTACTTATATGTTGAACCTGTTAGTATTCAATGTGTACTTGTTAGTTGTACTGTCTATGACCTTTTGTTTTCATATGTTGTTAGTTGTACGTTTTGAATTCTTAGTTGCATCTGTTTACTTATATATTGCACATGTTAGTATTCAGTGTGCACTTGTTAGTTGTACTGCCTATGATCCTTTGCTTTCATTTGTTGTTAGTTGTACATTTTGAATAACGAGTTGCATTTGTTTACTTATATGTTGCATCTGTTAGTATCTCGTATGTAGTTGTTAGCTGTGTTGTGTATGACTTTTTCTAAAGTTGTTGGTTGTTCATTTTGAATTAAGAACTGCATCTGTTTACTTATGTATTTCATTTGTTAGAATCCAATATGTACTTGTTAGTTTCATTGTGTTTGACTTTTACTTTCATTGTTTGATTATTGTTTGTTTTTAATTATAAATTGTACTTGTTTGCTTATATGTTGCACATGTAAATATCCAATGTGTATGACTGTTTGCAGGAGTTGGATCTAAAATTTTTTCAGTTTTAACTTTTAAGGAATCAGGCAACATTGAACATTGGACTCCACAAGACGTTCCGACACGAGGATGATTCATATGAAAATGACACTGAACTTTTAAGGAATCATATGCGTGCTTTTATGTAAACAATACATGTTATAAGGTAATTAATGCAGAGTTAATATGACAATGTTAAATTGTCAAATTTTAGTCTCCTTTGTGTGTGTAAACTATAACATATACTAGTTGTAGACTAACATATTCATATTTTAACAAAACAGAAACGATTCATAACTCAACTTATAAGTAATATACTAGAAAAGTTTCAAAATTCATATTCAAAACTTTTATAACAAGTACATATTTTTATACAAGAGTGGGTCTCCTGACAGGCGGCCTGTCCATAAGCTTATGGACAGACCACTTATTTCTTACCTTATACACTGCATTTCTTAAATTACATACAAAATTTGAAAATTTTGAAAATTTTTTATATCATATATTTTTATATTTTCACATTCAAATACATATTATTACTTGTTTTAACTTATAAAATGCAATTTAAATTTTATAAAAAATTATAACATATAAGGAAAATGCCCCTGAGGACTGTCCATAAGCTTATGGAAACGCCGCCTTTCCTGAGACTTTCCCTTTATACAAACAATACAATTTGTAAGGTAACATGTGCATAGTATATACAAAAATTTTCAGGAACATTTATTTGGTTTTTTGAATATTTGCCACATGTTTTTTACATGTTCATAGCAGCAGAATTCATACATCTAGAAGTTTCAACAACAATATCCAAACTTCCAAATACGCAACATCTTTTGGATCCCTGGATGAGGATCATCCAAGTGTTCTTGGCGTCGGAGCTTCCTCCAGCATTGTATTCATAATCAGCAACATGAGCTTCCTCTTCTTGTGCCTCCTTGGTTTCCTTAGGCTCCCTGTAGAAGAATAGATCAACTTGCAAACACACAAACACATCATTTTAGGGTCCGTTCATCAACACCAGAAGCAACAACTTAACAAATAGATCCATTTTTAATAATAAACTTGGTTCCAATTACTTGCATGATATTAAATAACAATAACGTCCACACAAATATAAAAACCTGCGTGAATGTGTAAGAAAAGAGAACTAAAAAAATTCAACATATTGAGTATTGGCAGTAGACGCTTAGCATAAAGGTAAAATGTAGAAGTTGATACAACAATGATTTCGAAAGAAAGCTCACAAAGACAGATTCCAATATATGCCGGAATGATTAAATTACCAAGGGAGGTGCACATGCAAAGCATGTTATTTCACCAGGAACAAGCAATTGTATGTGACCTGAAGCTGCATTCTCAGATACAAAAATCCTTGTGAGACCCTCAAAATGTATCAGGTTTCAGATAATGATAGGAATGTATCTGATAAAGTGAGCATTAGAAATTATAATAAAGATAAGAAGTTTCAATAATTTCAGATGACAAGACTTTAAGCTGCAAAGTCAATATAAGTACACAGATTATATTTCATAAAGAAAGGAAATAACTTTTATGTCGTACGACTTCGAATGATCTACTTTAACATCCTTAACACATGACCTCCAGCATATTGTCAATGCAAAACAAGGTGGTAACAAAAACTACTTTTGCAAGCATGCAACAGGTGGCATTCTCAACAGCCTGCCTAAGACCCCAAAGATGCTGGCATGTAAATGATATTCAGAAAGATGCAGTCACAGATGCTAAACAAAAACATATTGCTATGTATAAAACATATTATTTGAACAAACTTACCAGATTCCATCCAAGTTTGGTTTAGTACATTGCAAGCCTGCAATTCATGTACAATTTTAGTTATAATACAAAGAAACTTTGACTTCACTAGCAAAGATCACAACTTCTTCAGATTAATATGCATGCAAGTAAATGATGTAAACTTAGACCAAGCTGAAAAGGTAGTAATAGTATCACCTGATTCACTACCATCCTTGCCTCATAGTTATCTGCACAACCTAAAACAAGATCAACTCCAGTGCCTTCTTTGTTTGGGTTGAACGACTTATTTTTTAGGCTTGAAATAAAATTTTCAAAGCCTTGGACAGTTGTTACATTCATTGTATAACTCTGAAATAAATGGAACCAGTAAGTACCACAAACTAGCACGAAATATACAGAACAATTCAATCAAATGGAAAGGTAACATGTTAGCATCAAGTATGTCGGAAGCAAAGCATGTATAGAACAGTATGGTTAATATATGAGCGCTGGCATTTGTACTACATATTTCTTCTTAAAACACATTGTAAGAGGACATGACAGTTACAATTACAGCTTTAGAGTTTAACATTTACTACTACCTTTTTGAAGGCAGAGCCCTATCATGGAGAAAGCCTGCAATAACCAAATAGTCAACCAAATAGCAGGATTGTTATCAATGCAGACTCGAATTCGAACAAATGAAGACTTGGACTAGTCGAATGCAACATCATAACTAAATATCAATAAGTATGACAACTGAAAAACATCCCTTCTGCTACAAGGCCTTCAAATTGAATTGTTTCGTATCAAACAACTCTAAAATTTGAATCATCTTTATGGTTCCTGTTTTTTTATGCTCAATCACAGCCAAACGAGTCCTGTTTTGTAAAATAACAGAAATGCTGCTAAAATGAGACAAAGTTTACCATTTGACTTGGAGATTCAACTGAATATTCAAATCGACAAATGAAAGCAGAACAAATTAAGGCCTGCAAAATTGAACATGAGCATACTTAACCAACAACAAAAGAAACACAATCCCAATAGAAATTAAATCTGTTAGCTTACAAGTGACTAAAAAAACATAGCATTTTGAGCAGGTTTGCAAGTTCGTCTAAACTTCTAGATGAACCATAGCATATTCTGGGCAATCTAGGTTCAGGTTTCATCAAAATGCAAGAGGCACAAAAGAACCGTGCAATTCAAACAGACACAACATCAAACACCTGAAGTGCATGGACATTTCCCTACATTTCCACACCAAATTCCAAGAATTGAGAATATGAAAGGCAATAAACCAACCTGTTGCTCTGGGATTAAACCATTTTTTGCCGGTCGCAAACACGATCCCATGCTCATACAAGCATACCTATATTGTTTATTCTCTCCCTCCAGAACTTTCAATCTGCCGGGAGGGAGCGAGGTGGCGGATGGGTGCTTCAGGGGTATAATCTTGACGCTCCGGGAGTGTTGGAAATGGAGCTGGCGGTGGAAGAGAAGGAATCGGCTTCGGCAACACCCAAGTTCTGAATCAGCAGTGCTTTGGGGAGAATGAAGAAATGTAATTAACCCGGAACCTTATGACCCGAAAGTTAGATGGATCTATGCGCGAATTTTATTAATATATTCATTAATTGCAGATTAGTCCCTGGCCTGTCATATGCTTATCGACAGTCCGGTATCAGAGACTCACTCCATAAATTAATTCAACAATGGAGGCACACAAGGTCAGCTCTAATGCGGCAACAATCGAGGAGACAATAATGGTAGGCTCACATTATGTGGCAAGGCCGGAAACAAGGCAACAAAGTGGCGGCAGAGACGATGTTAATATAGAGGAAGCTGGACAGGAGGCACTGGTGGCCAGAAAGCACAGCGCCGGGAATGGAAACAGACTTCGCGGCGGACCCCCTCAACCAGGAGTATTCCGGAAGCGTTCTCAAGCCTAGTGATCACAAATAACACACCTCACCAATCGTCGGCGCTCCTCAAATCCCAGCCCACCCACAAACCCTTGGCATCACGTCAATCTGATCAAGAAGCGTCGGTCGATGAAGAGGTATGCCACATTGAGGCAGATGCAAAATATGTGGAGCCGGAGAACCAATTAATTGCTGGCGGCGGAAGGGAGGCTTTGAGTTTGAGTGAATATGCAGGAATAATGGAGGAAGAAGGAATAGGCAATAGGTAACCCCCAACTTCAGAAAAGAATGAGGGTGTGCTCCACACCCTTCATTATTGAAATTGATCCTGCGTCAAAGTTAAAGAAAACCACTATGTTTGAAGAATACGTCATGGGCTCGTACATCAATAATTACAATGTGCAGGCAAGCTCAAGTAAAATGGTGGGGTATAGGCCATTTTCGGGTACTAGAGCAAGGCTTGTACCATCAAAATCCACCATTTCTTTAAATGGATGCTGCCTTTCTATTTCCAAAGATAGTCCATGCAGGCCCAAGTGGCACAACAAACATACACTTGCAGGAGGAAGAACCAACGAAAATAGTGGCCGAAGAGGAACGTAGTGCAAAAAAGTTTACCACCAATCAAAATTAAGTTTTGAGTTAGGCAATGGAGGAATTTATGCCACTAGCAGGGAACCCGAGAGATAAGAAGAAGAAAAATCGTCAGTTTGAATTGGGAGACATTGCATTCTACGAAAGAACACAACACAATGTGGCTGATGAAGAACAATTGCATAAGGTATTGGAATAGTGTCGTTCAGTCAAATGTGCATTTTCCACAATATAGTTAGAGGATTAATTGGGCAGATAATTAATTTAGTTATTTTGAGTGATCAAAATATTTAGCTGGGAACCACTTTCGATCTTCTAGCATCAACTATATTAGACTTGCAGCTTATTATGACAGAACCTATAAGGTCACACACAATGCATGTAATCGGATATAGGAAATAATTATTGGGCTAGGAGCCCAAATAGTGATAATATGAGAAATGAGTTTAGAACTCATTAAGTCCAACTAGGCTATGCCCATAATGACTTGGATAAGGATTTCTAGGATTAATGACTATCATGTATAAACATTTTTTTTAAAAACGTTCAGCAAAACAATATTAGAACCCTGCCCGTCTGTGGAGAAACCGAAATAATTCTACCATTCTCATAAAATCAACCTCGCTGTAAAAGAGAAGGAGGAAGACGCAATTGTCTTTGCTTGCTGATATTTTCTAAGCTAACAACGGTGTAAACGGTTTGATCATGCTATGTGGATACGTATAGAGAAATCACATATGGGATTCTCGTCTCCGTGGTTGATGGAATATGACGATAAAGCACACTTCAAAGGTAATATAAACTCTTAGATAGATTCGAATTAATTACATACATGAGATCCTAGATCGATAAGATGCTAGAAACATGTGTTTCCTAATGCATTTAGCACATCTTTTAGTAGCTTTTGTACGGTAGATTGCTAGGTTGAAGTGGGTTCACATGACAAGGGGTTTGGATGGCCATTGTTGGTTTTCTTATCTAAACTTCCTCGTCTTGAAGATTATTTAGATCTAATGGATATTATGTCCTTACGAGCATCTAGATTCTATTTTGTGAGCTTATTTGTAGATTGCTCGTAAGCACTTCACAATAGCTTAATGAAGGCCATTCGCAAGAATGGTAAAAGATAGTTGAAGGTCATTTGCAAAAATGGTAGTAGACCGAAGGCCATGTGCTAACACGTCGTAGTAGATGGGATGCACCGTCAAATTCTAGAAATAATATAATACTGGCACGACCTGTGCCAAATAAGTAGCTTTAGAGACTAAATCCTGATGTGGGCCATGTTCTTTTGCACGGCATGTGCCTCCATATGGTGAAGTCCCAAACCCCCAGTCTGTGGCCCACGACCTATTGTACGGCCGCACCATCAAAAGCTAAAGGCGATATCTCTAGATGGCAACCTGCATGCTTTTGCAAGGGTCACGCTGCTCAAACTGCCAATGATGTGCTTCATTATGTGTGCGTTAGTCGTTGCATTCGGTGTAAAATTGGTTCATTTTATATGTTGGATTGCTAGTATTAGTTGAGTTTACGTGACAAAGGGTTTAGACGGCCATATATGTTGTTTTGTCCAAATCCCGTGTTTTGTAGACTTAATTGGTACTAATGGATACCTCGTATCCACGGGCACCTAGATATTCCCTTGTGATCATCCTTAGTAGGTCGCTCGTGGGTAATTTTTATCACATTCTATCTTGAAAGTTGTTCACAAGTACAACAGAAGATGTCGAAAGTCATTCACATTAGAATGGTAGTAGATAATGGCCACAGATATTACATTATGGTAGTAGAAGGATAGAGCCAAAGATAGGTGGCATTGAAGTTCAAAGAGGCTAAAGAAGAAATGAGGAATCATGGTCCGAGAGTTGCACCAAATTCTGGGAACGATCCAAGAAGATTCAGCCTTAAAGGTTGGTTCCATTAGGTTTGTCTCCTCAAAAACCATAAAATCGACTACAACAACTCTCAAAATGGATAACAGTTCATCCGTAGCGGAGCAAAGAAGTTTAGACGAGCGAGGCATCAACGGGTCAGCGCAGACTGCTCATGGTCAGCACCAAACAAGGCACCAGCGACCCGCTCCATACCATACGGCCCGCGCCAAGGGTCTCTGGCACGAGAAGTGCCAAAACTCGGAACGGGCCGCGTGCTCAAGTGCCCATTTTCACTCCAAAATGGCTAAGTATGGGCGTGAACCATCCCGTTTTACACGGTACGTGCTGTTCCAAGTACAATATGTCAATACCAACCAGCTGGATGTAAAGAATTAAGTGGCCTGCGCCAAAACACCTAGCAAAATGAGGATTCTGATGATGGCCTGTGCCAAATGACATGCAGCATGGATCAAAAGTGCAATAACGACTCTCCTGACGACGGGCCGTGCTAGACGATGCAGACTGCGCCCATCATAGCCCGCACTAGATTTCACGCCTGCACCAGCATTGCAAACGACCCATGCTAGATTGTGCACCCCATGCATGACCTGGCGCCCCGCGTTGGTACGAGCCATATCAGCAGCACGAACCGTGCCGTCCGCAGTGGTCTGTTCCAGTGGCGGCTGACTAGGGTTTTGACATTTTTTGGCCTATTTTGGCCTATTTTTTACCCAATTCCCTAATACTATAAATAGAGCCTTAATCTACTAGGTTTTAGAGGCTTTTGGATACTTTAGATCATATTTTTTATTTTGAGAGAGCAACTTAGAGAGAATAGCACTCCCTCTTCTCTCTTGGTTCTTTCTCTCTTTCCTTTTTATTTTTCTTTTATCCTAAGATGTGGAATTCAATAAAATACTTCAATTCTATTTCTAGGGAGTACTTTCTATACCTTGTGATAATTGTATTCATGTGTCAATTAATTCTTTTGTGAGATTCTAGTTCATCCTAAATTATGCGCTTATGATATTATGATAGCTTGTTCTTGAATGTTGAATGATACACTCCATGAGCCCACACTCTAGTCAACATGAATGTTGGTGCATATATTGATACCCCCTGGGGAAGAGAAAGTTTGATGTGATATGGGTAGAAGGGTTCGGGTCAACATGAGTGTGTGCACGTAGGTCTTTTCTGAGTTTTACTATTAAGATGATAGCACACCCGCATTAGTTGAAGAGTTGGCCCAAAGGGTTGTGAGCAGAGATAGAAAAAAGTAGTAAGATAGGGTTGTAAGAGGTCATAGGGTTATCGGTAAGGTGCCTACCTCCCTTTGCCTCATTTATAGGCCTTGGGAGTAAAGCATCTGGGTGTAGTGCCCAGGACGTAATCGTACGGGGAAGAAACAGACCTACAACAATGGTTAGACCTTGTTGTACTCCCCTAATTACGGAGGTGGTGCCGATTGAAGATTGCAAGAGTGCCCTACGTCCCTACATGAAAGGTATGGGGGAGTTCTGACCATCGACCACTTGTTTGCTTCTTGAATCTCCTTACTTGCAAAACTTATCCCTAAAGCGATTCCGGGAGAAAAGGTTCAATGATCAAGTCAGCTTTCTTTCAAGAATTGGAATTTCTTCTGATAGTAATGCTTACCTTAGCTCTTCAAGATCTTGTTGTATTTATAGGCTAATCTAGTTGTAATTCCTTACTTTTGGGGGTTAAGATCGTGGCCATACCATGATCACCACGTTTTTCATTCATGGCCTTTGTGTTCGTTGCTTATTCCATATATCTTGGCCCACGTATTCTGCAATAAATAGAAGCTCCACATCTAGCCGATCCCTGTCTTAGGCTGAAATATGTTCGTCTCATTGTGGGATAACATTGGGCTGGGCCTAGAGGCCATCAGTCTCTTGATTGATGGGTCATATATAGACCATAAGCCCCCTAGCCATGAAGAATAAAAGAAACAGAGTAATGGTGTGGCTTTGTTGTTTAAATGCGAACAAATGTTGCTTGTACACAGGCCGTTCATCATTTAATACTCCGTTCATCAGCATTATGGATTGACGTTAGTTTTATGGCTGTATCTCTATCCTCATTTTTTCTTCAAATTTGAATATTTGAACTTTGAACTCCTCATGGTAAGGCTATTTTAGCGATGATTTTGTTTCTAAAACTCGAGATTCTCTCCTCATTCTTCGGTATTCCAGTCCATATTTTCCTAACGTTTGTTTTCATTTTACCTATTAAATGAGGAATTTGAAACGAATAATTAAATGTTGCCCTTAATCAATGTGTTGTCTTTTCATCTACCATTGTTGTCTCGATATAAGCAAAAGGTACTTTGCTTTTTGTGTCAGATTATCATCATCACCTTTCTCTGAACTGGTTGTCTTCCTCAATCTTGTCATGTATTGATGTTATTTAAGTATCTTTTCTCACTTTCATTTCAGTTTTTCTCCTCTGTTGCTCAAGCTTTCGTCCTCTCCGAGCTTCCCTAGGTTTTCTGCATATCACCTTCCTTCATCCTCTTCAAGAGTAAGTTTTGTTCTTAAATTAATTTCCAATTCCTTTGCATCATATTCTGGATATGATATGTTGGAGTTTTTTCTCATTTTGTAGTAATTTCGGTGGTTGTGTCTAACTATTTTCTGGTCATCTTCTCCGGCTTATTTTCTGTGAAACTTTATTCTACAAAACTTGTGTCCTCGGTGTTTGACCCTAATGAAGGTTTTTACTTCCAACTCTAGGACCATATGTCCTACTCTAACCGTGTTTAGTTTCCCGTAGAAGATGCTTCCTCCGATGGGGATTCCGGTCATGCCACCGGATCCTCCACCATAAACAATATTCTGACTGGTTCATATGTAAATGATTTAAAGAATTATTTCCCTTTCCTCACTTCTTTTAAGCTTCGATCGTCTGTAAATTATGAATGCATTCAAACTCTTCCACCTGGCTATATTTCCTGTTATTTAGCCTACATGAGCTTTGGCCTTTATTTCCCTCTCCCTACACGTGTGATTGAACTCCTTCGTTCGTATAAGGTTGTGTTGTCCTAGTTTCATCCCAAAGGCATTACTATCATAATAGGGTTTCTTCGGGTGTGTGAAAAAGTGAACATTCCTTTCACTCTTGATTTGTTTCGCAACTTCTATCACCTAAAAAAAGTGAAAAACACTGCAGACAAATTTAATTTCTATCCTGTGATTCCTGGGGTTGAGCTTGTAAGTGGTTCCTCTAGTAATGTTGGTAATTGGCATACAAGACACTTTTTTATAAAAGCAAAACAAGCTCATGAAGTTGTTGTACCTTCTTGGAACTACAAGGTTCCTAAGTTTAAGCTTCCTGGTCTGAGAGTCCTTTTTACCGAAGAGACGGAGATCTAGGCCATGCTTCATGTGCATAAACAACATCTTTGCCACGCTGACTCTAATGCTGAAAGTGTTTTATTTTCTTTTGTTTTGATGTGTTTGATCGATACTCTTTCATATTTTGACGAACTGTTATTCTATTCATTTTTTACGTGTGTTTGTTTTGATCGATGGTGTTTGTTTTGTTTTAGATATAGACTTATCTAAAGGTGAGGTTAACCTATCAATCTTTGAAGGAAAAGATGAGGAGGTAGATGTGGTTGGTGTTCGGACCGATAATGCTGCTGGGAGTAGCACCGCGCCCAAGGGTGCGAACATTACGGGCCCTGGTGATAATGGTAACAGTATTGAAGGAGTGGAGAAAAGTGGTATTCGCCATGGTAATGTGCCAAAGGAGAAAAAGAATAAGAGGGGTAGGAGCAGTGGGCCTTCAGGGCATTTTGTCCCCCCTTGAAAAATGGGTGTGTTAACCAAACTGGTTCGTAGATTTTTCCTCGAACTAAGAATCCATTGGCGGGGGGGGGGGGGGGGGGTGATCTCTGATATCCTTTCTAATCTTTCTTTACCTGACATGCTAGTTGTGGTAAATCTACAACCGAACATTAATAGACATCATTATAGCTTGATCTCTTATTTTGTAAAATCCTGAATAACTTCATCCCACGTGTTGTTGACTTATAAGGTTGGTGAAGGTCTTCAAATTATGAGTGGACAGTTGTCCAACCATTCTCTTGTTGATGAGTCACTATTGGAGAAGTACAAAGCATATGAAACCAAATGTGTAACACTAGAGAGTTTGCTTAAAGCCACTGAGGAGAAGGCGAGGGCTGATGAGGAAAAAGTGAGCGCGGCTGAGGAGTGTGCTCGAGATGCAGGGGTGGAGGCGACTCAGCTTCGTTCTGAGTTAAAGGAAATGTGTACCAATGGGCCTCCATCACCTCAATACTCCCAAGTGCTGGTAGATCGACTCTGCAAGACCAAGTTGTTCTACAAATATTTTGAGAATATTTCCAAATATGCTGGCACCGTTAGATACTGCGAGGCTGTGAAGAATCAAAAGTAATTGGAATCCCACTTGTAATCTTAAGAGTTTGCATTCTCTGAAGAAGTGCACTGATACCCTGGAGAAGAAGAGGGAAAATCTTAAGAAAATCTTTATCCAAAAGATTGCTGACAGGGGACATCCATATGCCTTGCTCTCGCATCTTGTAAGCCTTCCAAGTCTTCCTTCTGTAGCTAAGCTGAAGGAGTGTGAGGTGGATTATTTCAAAGATATTCCATTTAAGCCTAACACTAATGCTCCAACTCCTAACCCTGATGCCAGTGTGGCTAGTGAGGTTAATGCAATCATTGAAACTCTCATCTAGCAGCTCGGCGAGGAGAAATCAAATTAGTAACTAAGCCAAGATGCCGCTGCAATCGTTGTTCAGTCTACGCCTAACTCTAACTCCAAAGTTAGTTGATTCTTAGCATATTTTTCTTTTTGGATTTTGGATTGTAAACCTAAAACAATATTTTGATGTGTGTCTGTACTATTTGTGTGACTTTAGGTATGAAATTTGATCTATTTTTCCAGTTCTCTTCTTTCTCATCGCCCTTATTTATGTGCAGGGCTTCAATATTTTGGTTGATCATAAATTCTTGAAAAGCCTTGACTTTATGGGATGTAATGATCCTCTTTGTGAACCTATTAGCTTGCTTTGTGCCACTCGATCCTTCACCAAAGAGAGTGAAGAGGTTGTTTCTTCTGATCTATTTTTGCGTATGGAATCGCTTCATTTATGCATTGGGTGGAAACTTCCTACTTCATCTTTATCTCCCTCTTTTTCTACAAGTTGTCCTTATAGTAAGCTCATTCCTGATAGGTATAATGTTGAATCGCTTTGCAAGGACATTGTTCGTGGTTTAGTTGATCTTGAATCTGCTGGGAAGTACTTACGATCACTTAATCTCCCTTTCCTTGTTCAAGAGTGGACGCTATGTTTAGGTATTCTTTTGAAGTATATGCTTATGGTAGCAGTGAACTTTAAAAGAAGTGGAATACGACCGTGAAGGATAGCCAGGATGTTTTGTGTAATTTACGTAGGATTTTAAGCGAGCAGAACAGTCTTATTCATCGACAACAGTTGAACATGGTGAAAATGCTCCGCCAACAAGTACAAGCTAGAGAATATGGCATGAGTAAGACTCGTGAGGCCCATCAGAAAACATTGATCATTGATAAACAATGTACCCATATTGATGATCTTCTGGGTAAGTTGGAGAAAAAGTAGGATGAGTGTGATCACTTATCAATTTCTGCTCTTGGTTGGCAGGCAAAGTTTGATGAGAAGTTTGCTATAAGCACATAGTTGTGTAGTGACAATGATGATTTTGCACCGAGTGCAACCAAATTGATAGATATATGCATCAACTTGAGCAAGCTTGTGTTGAATATAAAATAAAAACTCCAAGCTCTCCCTTCATCATCTCAAAGGGCTACTGGTTATAGAGATGTGATTTGCACCATTTCGCATGCTTTAACCAATGCATTTGACATTGTTTTTAGTTACTTTTGGTTGGCGGTTTGGCGATATTAGTTGAGTTTACATAACAAGGGGTTTAGATAACCGTGTTCGGTTTTCAATTCTAAATCCCACGTTTTGTATACTTAATTAGTGATTCTTGACACATCATGTTCATGGGCTCCTTGGTCTTCATTTTGAGTACCTTTAGTAGGTCACCCGTGAATGCTATTTGTTACATTACATTATTGCAAATGCTGTTTGTCTTTAACTGTAGAAGATTTGAAGGCTATTCACATTTGGATGGTAAATATAAAGACTACAAACATTAATGTATGGTAGAAGTAGATTGAATCCAAAGATAGGAAGCTTTAGAGTTCAAGACGGCCAAAGGAGAAAATAGTGAATCGTGGTCCGAGGAGTGTTGCCTTAGTCTGGGAACAATCCAGGAAGAATTAGCCTTCAAGGCTGGTTCCACTGGATTTATCTTCTTAAGTAATATGAAATCGACTACAAGAACACTCGATTCGGACTAAGAGTTCACCCGTAGCAAGCAAACGAAGTTTATCCGACAAAGCACCGACTGTCGGTCACGGACCACCCATGGTCAAGCACAGAAGCCCGTGACAAAGTACATGGCCCACACTATACAAGAGTTCCAGGGGTTCTGTGAAAACCTGCATGAGACCTTCACGAGGCAAAAATACCGGGCCGTGACAAAGACTGCAGACTGTGGAGCTTGGAGATGGAGAGTTGAAAATTTTGGCTAAGCATGGAGCCAGTCTATGAAAACCTTCACAAACCGTGAGAACCATGCTGAGAAAGACCAAAAGCTGCTCGCAATCCGTGAAAACCTTCACGGGCTGTGACAAAAGTTCTGAGAAAAGACCATGAGCTGCTCGCAGTCCGTGAAAACCTTCATGGACCATGGGAAATCTCTAAGCAAAAACTGTGTGCTGCTTTCGATCCATGAAAACCTTCATGGGCTGTAGTACAAACCTAACTTTATGGCTCGCGCCAGATCTCGCGTCTCGTAGCTATGAACATTCATGGACTGTGGCATTCGTGCCGGTCCGTGAAACCTTGGCGGCTGACATAGGATTTTGTTACTTTTGGCCTATTTTAGGTCTATTTTTAGGCCCAATCTCCTACTACTATATATAAGACCCTAGTCTACTCATTCAAGGAGGTTGGAACATATTTTGGATCATATTTGGAGAGAAGGAAGGAATTCCCTTTGTGGATTTTGTAATCTTTTCTTTTCTCTTTGCTTTGTCCCAAAGATGTGGAATTCAAATTCATATTTGAATTCCATGTCTAGGGAGTAGTTAGATTAGCTTAGGATTCATTTTGGTACTTATTATGTTCTAAATGCTTATTGAGATTCATTAGATTCATCCTATCTTTGTGCTTATGATATTATTGTGATTGTTCTTGAATGTTGTAAATGCATGGATACTATACCACATATAAGCACATAATTTGGGCTATATTCATGTATGGTGCAATTATTGATGCCACTTTGGGAAGAGAAACCTGGATGTTAGAATGGGTAGGAGAGAACGCATCTGCGTGAGTTTGTGCACGGAGAATTCGAGAATGCTCTGACTTATTTTCCATTGTACTAGTGTTAGCTGAATTTATAACTATTTTCTGAGAGGTTGTAGGTAGAGATAGCTAATAGTAGCAAGATAGGTGTTGTGTTGAAATCCTAGTATCACAGATAAGGTGCCTACGATCCTTGGACCTAGCGTATATAGGACCCGGGAGGAGTAGTTGTATTCATTGTGGAATCCCAGGATGTAATAGCACGGGGGAGAAACAAACCTACAACGATGTTTAGACCTCGTTGTACTCCCCTTATTACAATGGCAATGCCTATGGAAGGTTGTGAGTGCACCCACCGTGACAGGGATGGGGAAGTGTATGCCATCGGGCACACCACGTGTTGTGAACACACTGATAGGTCTTTTGTAAGTCTTTATGTGAATGAAACAAGGGTTGAAGCATTAGAACTACCATGTTTCTAAATGATTCCCAAATTCTTAGTATAAATAGTTTACTTGTTTGTTAATTTCATGCTTTATAGTTGTTAATTGAAAATTCCACCCCCCCCAATTGCATGTTTACATTACTAGTTATTCCTTTCACTCGTGCGGATTGATGACCCACAGGAGGTTGTGTTTCTAACTAGTACTTGAGCCCTATCATCCTTGTGGACAAACCCAAGGCTTGTCACTTACTACACCTTGGTAGCTTAGCAGTGAGAATGGGTGCAGAATTATAAATCTCTATCTTTGACCCATAAGCCCTCTGCCCAGGTTAATTAGCTACAATTAACAACCCCGGGTGGAGGCGAGTTAAATTTTGGCGCTGTTGTAGGAGACGATTTTCAATTCAAGTATTAGTTGAGCAGACGTGTTAGTAGAGTAGTTAGTAGTATGTTTTATTGTTTTTCTTTTGTTTGTTTTATTTGGCGCGAGTTGAGTTTTGGTTATAGTTTTCTTGTTTCTTTGATTATTTTTTTGTTATTGTGATATTGGAAGGATAGTGTGACCCTAGTTTATGGTACATACTCGTACCACAAATCTAGGTGTTTTGTATTCTCTAACTTTCCACAGGTAATCAAAGAAGAAGGAGAAAGAGAACTAGATCTGAGGCTCAACCTAGGGGTTTGAATTTTAGGGAAACATTGCACAAGATGGTAGAAGATAACCGCACTTTGAGAGAGCTTATGGCCACGAACTGAGAGAACCAACCCTTATGTGTCACATTCCTACCTTTGCCTCCGAATGTAACTTGTAAGCTGAAGTGGGATGATACATTGCCTTCCTACTTTCCACGGTATGGTGGGAGAGGATCTGAACAAACATTTGTTGGAATTCCATTTGGTATACACGAATATGAAGCCGGTGGGAGTGTTGGGAGATGATTACAACTTGAGAGCATTCTCCTTTTGACTACAAGATGTAGCAAAGGATTGGTTGTATTATTTGCCACCAGGGTGCATTGGTTCGTGGATGGATATGAAGTGGAAATTTTTATAAAAATATTTTCCACCATCTAAGTCGGCCGGATTGAAGAAGAAATTGTCCATTATTACTCAAGTAGCGATCAAGAGCCTATAGGATTATTGGGAGAAATTCAAGAGACTCCTAGCTAGTTTCCCCTACCACCTCTTCAAGGAAGGAGATTTGGTCTATTATTTCTTTTAAGGCCTTTATGACAAAGACATGATGATGGTAAATGCAGCTTGCAACAGTTCTATAGCCAATATGAGTCTGATCAATGCGATGGAACTTTTTGAAGAGATGGCCAATGTGATGAGGCAATTTGGTACAATGTCTAGGGTTAAGGTCTTGGATGAACCCGCACACACACCAAAGTTGGAGGAGCAGGTCCAAGCTCTAGCATCTATGATGAAAGAGCTTTTGCGAGGAAATGTGCACCAAGTCAAAAGGTGTGGGGTTTCTAACCTCAACCACCATTTCAAAAAAATTCTCGAGGTCGTTGGTAATACACAAGAAGTGAACGATGTGGACTACAATAATTAGGAGAGATCTCAATCTGCTAGGGGTCAACAACAATGGTTCCGAGGGAACCAAGGCAAAGCAAGACTGGACCCTATGCAAATACATTCAATCCGAGGTATAGAGATCACCCTAATTTCTTATGGAGGGATGACAATCAACCTCAAGGATATAGGGGTGGATAAGCACCACCGCACCACCGTAACCCTATCCTAGGGGTGAAGGTCTATCCAACAATCATACCACACTTTACAAGTTGGATAGGGAAGAGATCTTGGAAGCCATTGGGCAATTGGGGAAGAAACATGAGATCTTTGCATAAATGACTAGGAGGGAAATTGAAGACCTTGGTACTAGAGCCTTCTCAAGTATCAAGAACCTTGAGATTCAAGTTGGACAACTCACCACCTTGGTGAGCCAACTTGAAGCGATAGAGTCCGACAAACTACCTTTCCAACCGGAGGTCAATCCAAGGAATGTGAGTGCACTCAAGATAAGGAGTGGGAAAGAAGTTCTCAAGACTGAGAAGAAGGTGACACAAGAGGATGACAAGTTAGTGGATGCCACTAAACTATATTTTGAAGAAGAAGAGATAGTTGTCAATGAAGCACCCTCCAAGGAGCTTCCACCACCCCAGGCACAATTTGCTATTCCGGTTCCATTTCCAAGTGCTTTGAGGGGAAAGCCGAAGGTGGAGACAAATAAAGCCAACATTCAGAAAGTCTTTGAAAAAGTGGAGATATATATCCCTATCTTGGAATTGATTGACAATATGCCTTCATATGCTAAATAATTTAAAGGTGCATGTACTACGAAAAGGCGTAAACCACTTAAAAAGTTAGGGAAGCTAAAAATTGGGGAAGTCATCATTTTGAATCATTAAAATTTTCCTAATGAATGTGATGACCCCGGAAGTTTTCTATCCCAATTTCTTTAGGTGGATCACTTGTTGAACATGCCATGATAGATTTAGGAGATTCTATCAATGTGATTCCATTTAGTATATTTGAATCTTGAAATTGGTGAACTTAAAGAAACTATAGTGATTGTGCAACTCACCGATCATTCCCAAGCTAGCACTCGAGGGCTAGTGAAGAATGTGATGGTGCAAGTAGGCAAGTTGGTTTTTTCGACAGACTTTTTTGTCCTAGACGTAGCGCATGATGGAAGCGCAACCCCAATCTTTTTGGGGGAGACCTTTTCTAAAACATTCTAGGACTAAAAATTCTAGGACTGACAAGTGCTACAAAGGAAAGGATGGCTCGTTGTGGAGACCTCTCCACAACAACGTCATAGTGGGCGGAGTCGCCGATGGAGATTCCAAGGACCTACCGGTAAGTGCTTCAAATTAGAATGCGTGAAGAGTAAATAAGTCGTGATGACAACAATAAATATACTTGGTTATTTTGTTTTCTTTTTTGGAGTAGTGACTTGGTGGATTTTGCATGTCTTGCTTGAAATAAAGAATCGCTTGAATGAAATTCTTGCTTGATTTGAAAATCTAGATGTGAAAATGTGTGATTATGGTAGATGGAATGGATTTTTATGGGCGACTTAGTTTTCTTTCAAAAGTTGAAAAAGAAACTAAGGGATAGTGAAAAATCTGGGGTTTGCTTCGTTACAGTTCTTGTCATGAAGATAGGTCTCATGCCACGATGATGGTCACGAGACTCTGTCTTGTGAAGATGGAAAACTGGGCAAAAAAATTGTTTTGTCAAATTTCAATTTCCCATCCCTCAACTATAAGGAAGTTTGAATTTCAAATTAAAAATGCATTTTTGATTCAACAAGTGAGATTTCCTATTCCCTTAGGATTTTTTATGCAAATAGTACTTCTCACATTAATTGATTGTACTATTTATTCCCTAATTTGAAATTTCATCTTTATCTAAATTATACCTCTCTCTTTTTCACCTATGCTGAAATTTTATTCTCATGGTACAATTCTCCACCTAATTTAATTATCTACGCATACTTTCTTCACAAGAAACACTCACTCACACACACACTTTGGTGAGCTAGAAAAAAGTGAAGGTTTTCTTCCAAAAATTAGCAATTTTTGCTTCTTCTTGTGTGGATCTTACACCTCTTGGCTTCACATTTCGGGTAACCCTTTGATCTCTTTGTATATATGCTTGATTGACATTGTGGTGTTGTTATGAAAAGCATGATTTTTTTAATAATTGTGTGTTATTGTGATGTTGTTTGGGTTTGTGTGTCCAATCTTGTGATAGTGAAATTATGGGAGTCTTGAATGTGCTAATTGACACATCTTCATTTGTTGGGTGATTAGAATGAGTATGAATCTTGTTTGCATGAATCTATTGATGGGTTGGAGAAAAGCATACATGAAGTTGTTGGTTGATGAGGAATATTCTTGTTTTATATGGTCTTTGTGCTTATACCATCATGCTTTGAATGTTTGGTCTTTTTTGGACAATGTTCTTTGTTGGATGACATCATGGGCCATGCATTGTTTATTATCGCATTACCATTATTCTCTTTCATTGTGTTAGGATGCCTTCGAAAAGGGGTATTTCGGAGAAAGAGAAGTGTTCATGGGGTGAGAAACGGAAGAAGCCTGTGAAAGATGCAAACCTTAAATCAGCAACTCCCGTTCCTTGCAACCTCAAGTCTATGACTGATGAGTTTATGGGTTTGACCAATATTATTGGGACTGCAGCCCGGAGATGGAGGAACTTGAGGGAACCAACAAGGAGTATTTTGGAAAATGGTTTTGCTTGCAAGAGCACCTTAATGGCTCTAGGCTTACTTGAACCAATGGCCTATCTTTTGGGCCGGGTAGGCCTAAAAGGTTATCTCGACGTGCACTCAAAGACCTACATAAGGTGTACCTTAGAGTTTCTAGCCACAATTTGGAAGGTCATAGACGAGGAGGGTTGCAAGGCGATTAAGTTAAACTTGGGTGACAAGGAGTACCAAATAACTTATAGAAAGGCGGCACTAGTTTTTGGGTGGAAGACCGGCCTGGACATTCCATATATTCATCGCCAAAGAATTCCATTCTCCCTTGGGAATTTTTGGAGATAAATAACCAAGACAGACAGGAAGAATCTGAGCAAGAGCGTGGCTATAGTCCACCCGACAATATGTTATGTTCATAAAATCCTTTCTATGGGCGTTTTATGCCACAGTGAATTGACGCATTGTCTGGGCTCCGATGTACACCTTCTTTGGGCGATAACATTGGAGAGGAACATTTACCCGGACTTGGTTAGTGTTTTTGTTCAAGAATAGTTATGGGAGAGCAGAAGAATGGGAAGATTCCTATGGGAGGCATGGTTGGCCTCTTGGCGCAACATTTTGGACATCCTATCTTGCATCAAGCGTTAGCCAATATGGGTAGGTTGGGATCGACCTACACAATTGAGAAATTATCTAAGGCATTCATGGTGGGAACCAAAACTTTGGAGGATAGATTTGTTTGGCTTTATGGTGGAGCATCTACTTGTAAATTCATGGTTCTTCTGCAACCGGAGTGTATCTCTATCATCCTTGATACGAGCCTAGATGACTTGTTCATTGAACCCGATCCACTATTCGAGAAGGACTTTTATAGAGTATTGGCCAACCCGGAGATAGACCTAGAAGAGGCCAAAGTAGAGACATCTTCGAGAGCACTTTTGAGCCGATCTTATCTTTCCACGGGCATTATGGATCAACTACACCTACTTGGGGAGCAAATCTCAAGTTCTTCCCAAGTTCTTCAAGGGATAGTTCAAGCTATTGGAGGAGTGAAGGCACAAGTTGAGAAGCTAAACACGAGGGTGGATTGCCTTGAGGCCACAATCCAAGAAATAAGATTCATTGAGAGGTGTTTCACTAGCCACGAGGAGGCCGACCCTTCGGGGCTGGAAGCGTAAGTATTACCAATCCCCCTACTTCACCTTTGATTTGACATGATAATGCATAAGGGACTATGCATTGTTTAAGTGTGGGGGAAGGGATTAGTGAGCACTTAGGAATTCTCATTCATGGATTTCTTCATGCATGCATGCTTTGTTTGTTTTTCATGGTAGATTTTTTGTTAACTGTTATTGGGATACTTTTGGAAGATTTTGGTGGTTTGCATGCTATGTTTGGATTCTAGTTTGCATGTGGAATGTGGCTTTAGGATTTGGTGGTGTATTGGTATGTTGCTTATCTTTTGTAGTATGAAGCTCACTTTTGGGGAAATTTGTACTACACCAAAAAAATTGAAAAAATTGGAAAAATTGAAAAAATTGAAAAATTGAAAAAATTGAAAAAATTTGAAAAAATTAAAAAAATTAAAACCTAGACAAGTCAAAAACCCAAAGAGCGACTTGGGAAACATTGGGAAAAGCCTGGATAGGTCAACAGGCCTAAGTAAAAGTGAGAGGTTTGGCTTGGCTAGTTTTACGAGTCTAGGCAAAAGTGAAAGGCCATGTGAAAAAAGGTGAGAGGTGAGCATGTTTTTTGGGATAAAGATAGGATGAACACTCGAAAGGGCTCCTAGTCAAAATGAGAGAAATTGAGAGAAATGTTTTTAAAAAGAAATAAGAAACTAGGTTGACAATACATTAGACTCCTTGGTTGTAACTAGGTTGAGAATCTTGAGTTGTGACAATTTTCACCTTCTTGGGGAAACTAGTGTAGCTTGGGAATACGTTGAATGCATTGGCTATTTTTGCATGCTTCATTCCACTTGAACATTTTTCTTTGATTTTATTTACTCGAGGACGAGTAAAGGTTTAAGTGTGGGGAGTCTGATCTGCACCATTTTGCATGCTTTAACCAACGCATTTGACATAGTGTTTAGTTACTTTTGGTTGGCGGTTTGGCGATATTAGTTTAGTTTACATAACAAGGGGTTTGGACAACCATGTTTGGATTTCTATTCTAAATCCCGCATTTTGTATACTTAATTAGTGATCCTTGACATATAGTGTTCACGGGATCCTTGGTCTTCATTTTGAGTACTTTTAGTAGGTCGCCTATGAATCCTATTTGTTACGTTACATTCTTGCGAATACCATTTGTCTTTAACGGTAGAAGATTTAAAGGTTATTCACATTTTCATGGTAGTAGATAAAGGCCACTAACATCAATGCGTGTTAGAATGAGATTGAAGCCAAAGATAGACGGCTTTGGAGTTTAAGAGGGCCAAAGGAGAAAATGGTGAATTGTGGTCCGAGGAGTGTTGCCTTAGTCCGGGAACTATCCAGGAAGAATTATCCTTCAAGTTGAGTTTCATTGGGTTTGTCTTCTCAAGTACTATAAAATTAACTACAAGAACTCCCAATTTGGACTAACGATTCACCCAAAGCAAGCAAACGAAGTTTAGATGATGAAGCATCGGCGGCCGGTCACGGACTTCCCATGGTCAAGCATCAGAGGCCCATGACAAAGTACACGGCCCGTACCACACAAAAGTACCAGGGGTTCCATGAAGACCTACCCGAAACCTTCAAGAGGCAAAGGCGCGGAATCGTTACAAAGATCGCAGACCGTGGAGCTTGGAGATGGAGAGTTGTAGAGTTTGGCTATTTATGGAGCTTGTCTGAGAAAACCTTCACAAACCGTGAGAATAGTGCTAAGCAAGACCAGAAGATGTTTCTTTACTAACCCCCACCCCCCCAATTGCATGTTTACATTACTGGTTGTTCCTTTCACTCGTGCGGATGGACGACCCTCACAAGGTTGTGTTTCTAACTATTACTTGAGCCCTAGAATCATTATCGACAAACCTGGGGCTTGCCGCTTACTACCCCTTAGTAGCTTAGCAGTGAGAACGGATGCAGAATTATAAATCTCTATCTTTGACCCATAAGCCCTTCGCCCGGGTCAATTAGCTACAATTAATGACCCCGGGTGGAGGCAGGTCAAGATGTTACAATGGAATTTGGTGGTCAGAGGATTAACTTGTATGCGTCTATTTGATTGCACATCCAGTCCCTGTAAAAGAAAATATAGGACTTGAGAGCTTAGATGAAAAGGTATGACAAAACCGCTAATGTTATGAGTATGCAATTGGATCGCAAAGAGTTTGGCCCCATCACTGACTTCAAGGCGTACTATACTAAATACCTTAAGCACATGGAGAAAAGAGGTTTTATACACCATTTCGCCCATTTTCACATGAAGTGGCGTTACGAGCATATGGTTAGTGAAGTAGAGGCCGTTGAAGAGAATTAGCGTAGGGCTGAGCATTCTCATTGCAAAGTAGAGTGTGGTTGCCACTGTGGTGGATTGTCATCTTCTGGATCTTTGCGAGCCTCAATGCATAGATAGATCTGTTATTTTCAACCACTTACCCTTTCTTGTAATGTTTTAATAAGTTTTCTTATGGCTTTGAGAATCTTGCATCTTTATTGTTGCTGAATTAGCTATCATCTGCCCCCTTTAATTATGTGCATTTTTGTTGGGGGGGGGTCAGAAGTTGTGAAGCTTCCAGATCCATGACTTACTTTAGTCGCATTTTCGTAGGCATATCTATTTTGTAGCAACGTTTATTGCTTACTTTGTTTGGAATATGTAATGTGCAAAGCTGCAAGATATATTGCTTGCTTTTGTCGCTATATTGAGGCATGTTTTCCTAATAGCAAGATCCATAGCTTGCGATTATGTATATGGAAAAGTTACAAGATCTAAAGCTGGCAAGGATCGCAAGTTGTGCAAGATCTATAGCTTGTAATTGTTTTATTTGCAAAGTTGCAAGATCTAAAGCTTGCAAGGATCGCTAGCTGTGTAAGATCTATGGCTTGCAATTGTTTGATTTGCAAAGTTGCAAGATCCAAAGCTTATAAGCATTAGTAATTGTGTAAAATTTGTAGCTTGATGTTTTCCAAACTGCTTGACTTGAAAAATCTGGCTGTTTTGATCGTAACATAGTATGAAGAAATTTTTTTTATCGTGTATATTTAAAGATTGAGAAATGTGATCGTGGTCCAGCAAGATGATTTTTTGTATTGATAATATATTTCTGCAATAATGTCACATCGGAGACAATGGAAAAAAATCAACCAAGGATAATATTGTGGCATCTATAGAGTTGGATGTTCACTACCTCCTCCTTTAAATCTAGACATAAAAATTCCCTAAGTTGATCACATGCCACGTGTTCGGAACACTAGTACCATCCAGCCTTTCTAACTCGTAGCTATTGGACTTGTGAGCTTTTGTGCCCTTGTAGGGTCCTTCCCACTTTGGGCATACCTTTCCTCACTCTTTGATGTGTCCATTTTATGTGCATAGTTTTAGTACTTTTTGGGATCACTTTTGTGCTCTTTTGTTATCAAGATCTTGTGTTTTACCTTGAAATTCTCTTAGGAGAGGTAAGAGTGACTTTACGCTCCTTTACCTTTACAAAGTGGATTTTGCATGACAAAGAAAGAACATGGAGACTTGAAGATTAGAGGCCGTTGAAGATCACCTAATGAAGACTTTGAATACTTCCTTCAAAGATTTAAAGATTTGAAGAATGAGAGGAATTATTGTGAAGGAGAGTTCTTGCTACAAGAAGAAGAAAAGAAGACAAGATTCTTTTCTGGCTCCCGTCGTGAGTTGAGACAAACCCGTCGTGAGTTGCGATGCATGGGTGGCCAGAACAAATCCTTATCCCTTTGTACTATAAATAGCATTTTTCTTTCCTCTCTTTCATTTATCTTCAAGAGCCCGACTTTGGAACTATTCAAACCCTAGTTTTCCACCATTTTTATGTTTGATTTCTCTTGTTTTATGTTTGGTTTGTTATCATTAATTAGTATGAACTCTAGTAGCTAAATATAGTTTTTGGGAGCAATTGATTGAAGCTTCCAAACTTATGTGGTGAGATTCTCTATTTGCTCATTTATGAACATTTATTGGAGAGCATTTATTATGACATTAATGTTGTGATTTGCCTCATTTAAATGTTTGTATGATTGAAGTGTTAGGGTGTTAGGGTGTTAGGAATTTGTAAATTTCTTAGCTCATTTAACATGAAATCCAAGTGCATTGGTTTAGAACTTCTTGTGTAGAATGTGTGATGATTCTTGCTAGATAAGTATGTTAATGTGGATTGTTCTCATATTTATCTTATAGATGCAAAGAAAGGTTGAACCTTGAATGTTAGCCAAGTATATGCTTTGTTTGGTTAAATGATTATGTCTTTGGTAGAAGGCTTGTTGTTATCAAACCTATGGTTCTTTGTGTGAAATGCCATTGATGAAATACCTCTATGGTGTTGTTTGCCTAGGGTGATTATAAATGAGGTTTGCAAATGGTCATTGTTTGTCTTTCCGAATTACTATTAAGAAGGAATGAATGTTGATCTTAGAATGAGAAGTGATAACATTTCCCATAGAAAATAAATGTAACTGAATGAGTGAATGAATCTATTATCTATACGAAGTTTGGAAGGGGAAGACTCCGTTAATTATTGATTTAATCATCTATTTAGTTGTTGTTGCATGATTAGCATAGTTCTCTTGCTTTGCTAGTTGTTTTCTTTCAATTTTATAACTTAGGACCAAAAGCCAACAACCCCCCCACCCCTTTTTACATGCTTTCATATGTATTTATATATATGCCTAGTATTTTTTCCGCTCTATATGTTTGAACACTTGGAAAGATCTCTCTTCTCGTGGACGACCACTACTTGTCATTATCTACTTAATTATAGACAGGAAGCATTAGGGCTTTAAAATATAACTTTGAGAGGTGCGACGATGACCTCCCAAATTTTGGCACTGCTGCCAGGGAAGAGGCATTTATTTTTAAGTGTTTGGGCATATTATGTGTGATTATGTGCTATTTGTAAATATTTGTTAGTTTTCTTTTTTTATATCTCAGTTGACTTGCCATTTTTTCTTGGCTCGGAGACATATTGTTCGAGTTCTTGGTGTATGGTTTGTACGCGATCCTTTTCACAAGAACCCCTACACTACAACCCCAAGTTAGATTAGAATTTGAGATGGGCTAGGAGGATTTCCTTGGAAAGTGTTAATAACGCCCCTCCTAGTTACCATTTTGTGGATACTTCTACTTCTATGGAGAATCAACACGAGCATGAAGATAAGCATCTGAGAGGAAGTCCTCAACATCCTTCTCTGCAAGGGAGGGCTACTCCTCTCCAAGGAAGGAAGATTCCTTTGGGGCAAGCCTTGTTGAGGGACATTATGGCTCCCAACCTTGATCAACAATAGATGTGCATTGAGTATCCTTTGGTTGGACCGAATGGGCACTTTGAGCTCAAGACTGGGTTTATAAACACACTACCTATCTTTCTTGGTAGGCAAGGGGAAAATGCCAACAAGCATCTCATCGATTTCCATTTTTTGTGTGGTGGTACGGTCCCCCACAAAGTAGATGAAGAATTTTACTAGTTGAAGGCATTCTCATTCACATTGAGGGATGGTGCAAGGGATTGGCTCCACTACCTACCACCCAAGAGCATCAAAAGTTGGCTTGACATAAAGATGAAATTTCTATCCAAGAACTTCCCGGCCTCGAAGTCTGCCGCTTTGAAGAATGACATAAGCAACATCCTCCAATGGCATGAAGATTTTCTTTTTTACTATTGGGAGGGGTTTAGGAATCTTCTCGCAAGTTGTCCTTACCAGGACTATTTAGAGGGAGACTTGGTCTACTATTTCTACAATGATCTTCTTGGTGAGGACCAAAGACTAGTGAGGAGTTCTTGTGGTGGTACCTTTGGGAACAAGACTAGGAGATAGCGGAGGAGTCAAGGAACTTTAGCTCGAGGGTCAATTTGAGAAGAAGAAATCCAATTCCCACAAGTGACCTTTCTAATAGTGAAAAGCCTGTGTACCAAGTCTCAGACCTTGCTTATTTGGTGAAATCCTTGATAACTAAGCCCAACAATGTGCCACATGTTAAATCCTGTGAAATTTGTTTATAGCATATCCTACGGACACTTGCCCTACTTTGTAAGATGATTATGTCGAGGAGGTGAGTGGCATAGGGTATCAAGGTGGTAAAGGCTATTAAGGAAACCAAGGCTAGAAAGGCTACCAAGGTTATCAAGGGTACCAAAACCGGCCATACAATTTGGGTAATTGTGATAACTTTAACCTTAGGTACGGAAACCCTCAAGGAGGTCAAAACCCTCAGCCGTATCGACCTCCTAATAAAAAATATAGGTCACCTCAACAACAATATCAAAGGTTTCAAGACAAGCCCCGTGATCAAGATGAGAGCTCAGGTTTGACAAAAGATGAGGTGATGCGAGTCATTCACTGGTTGAGCATGTGCGTGGAGAAAGGTGAAAATTCCAAGATGAAGCCAAGGCGAGCATCAAGAACTTGGAAACTCAAGTGACCCAAATAGCTCAAGTGGTGAATCGCATGGAGGCCCGGGAAAAAGGAAAACTTCCTTCCCAACCGAAGATCAATATGTGCTAAAATGCTAGTGCTATCACTTTGAGAAGTGGTAAAGAGGTTAGATGCCCCCCGGTGATGAAGTTGTTGAAGGTGAACCTAGAAGGCTTGAAATTTTTGAGAAAGAGGTTGAAGGAGAGACTGAGAATTTGGCCAAGGAGCAAGCATGGAAGGAGAAAGAGAAGGAAGAAGAGATCATCGTTGAGAAATCAACCTCCATTCCCAAACCTTCATCCCCTCCTCACAAGAAGGCAAAGGTGGTGTAAATTCCTCCATGTGTGCCAGAACCACCGTTCCCGGAAGCTTTGAAGGATAAACGGAGGAAGGAGTCCAACAAGGATATCTACGAAGTCTTTCGTAGGTGTGAGGTTAATACCCCTCTCTTGAATGCTATTGAACAAATTCCTAGCTGTGATAGTTTTTTAAAGGAATTATGTGTTGTAAATAGGAAACAAATAACAAAGAATAAGCTTTAAAATGGGTAAAATGAACATGTCTCCGCTTTGTGCCAAAGGAAGTTATCCCCTAAATGTAGCGATCCCAGCATGTTCACAATCTCTTGCATGATAGGGATTACACATTTTGAAAAAGCAATGCTTGACCTAGGTGTATCAATAAATGTGATTCCTTACTCTTTGTATGAAAGCCTCAATCTTGGTACTTTGCACAAAACCAAGGTGGTGATCCAATTAGCTGATCATTCTAGTGCACACACTAAGGGTATCGTCGAGGATGTGTTGGTTAGGGTGGGTTCATTAATATTCCCCACGGATTTTTATGTCCTCGACATGGAACATGATAAACATGTCGCCCCAATCTTATTGGAAAGGCCATTTTTGAAGACTTCTAAGACCATCATTGATGTGCATAATGGTACCCTCACCATGTAATTTGATGGGATTAAAGTAGAATTTAACATAAATGACTCTATGAAGTATCCTCTTGAAGAATATTCTTGACATGCTATTGATATTGTTGACGATGTTGTCCAAATGTTTTTGAATTGAATGGTGATGATTCCCTATTAGTTTCTTTGTAAAATGATGTTGAAGATGCATGTCTTGTATATTCCATGAGTACTAACTTGAAGGAAAACATTGAGGAGTTAAGAATTCTTGAGGAAGTGGTACCAAGTCCTACTCCTCTAGTTTTAGAGGGACCCAAAGAACTAGAATTCCTTCTGTCACTTGTGATAGCTACGGTGATAGAGCTTAAACCGTTTCTAAGTAACCTCAAATATGCATTTCTTGGGGAATGGGAGACGCTCCCAGCTATACTTTCAAGCAAACTTACCCAAGAACAAGAGGAAAAGTTGATGGTGAAGTTACGTGAGAATAAGGAAGTAATTGGATGGATTATTGCCGATATCAAAGGCATAAGTCCATCCACTTGCATGCATAGAATTTTGTTGGAGGAAGATGTGAGACCCATGTGACAACCCCAACGCCAGTTAAACCCACCTATGATGGAGGTGGTAAAGGAGGAAATCCTCAAGTTGCTCCAAGCGGGTATGATCTATCCAATCTCGGATAGCAAGTGGGTGAGTTCAACTCAAGTAGTATCCAAGAAGATTGGAGTGACGGTGGTAAAAAAATGAGAAAGGAAAAATGGTGCCCACCCAAGTCCGAAATGGGTGGTGTGTTTGCATTGATTACCGGAGGCTAAATGCAGAGACTCAGACAGATCACTTTCTATTACCATTCATTGATCAAATGATCAAGAGGCTAGCATTTCACCTATTTTATTTCTTTTTGGATGGATACTCGGGATACTTTCAAGTGGTCATTTCACCGAAAGATATGAAAAGACAACCTTCACATTCCCCTTTGGTACGTTTGCTTACCGACGTATGCCTTTTAGGATTTGTAATGCCCCACTATTTTCCAAAGGTGTACAGTAAGTATTTTCTCATAACTTTTTGAAACATAGTTGAGGTATTCAAAGATGATTTCACCGTTAATGGTAATTCTTTTGACAATTTTTTAGCAAATTTAGCACAAGTTCTTAAACGTTGCATTGATACTAATCTTGCGTTAAATTCTGAGAAGTGTCATTTTATGGTAGAGCAAGGATTTTTCTTAGGCCATGTTGTCTCCTCTAAGAGTATTGAGGTTGACAAGGTAAAGATAGACATGATTCAAACTTTTCCTTATCCTACTAATGTACGCGAAGTGCGCTATTTTCTTGGCCATGTAGGATTTTACTGCCGGTTCATCAAGGACTTTTCAAAGATAGAATCTCCTTTATGAAAGTTGTTACAAAAGGAGGTGGAATTTGTGATGGATGATGGTTGTAAAGGGGCCTTCGATACATTGAAGGAAAGGTTAGTCTTAGCCCCTATCATACAACCCCCGAATTGGTCTTTGCTTTTTGAGATCATTTGCAATGCTAGCAATTACGTCGTTGGAGTGGTACTTGGTCAAAGGGTGAGGAGAGCGCCTCACTCCATCTAGTCCGCATCCATGTCTCTCAATGAGTCCTAAAGAAACTACTCCACCAACTAAAAAGAGTTGCTAGCGGTGGTATTTTCTTTGGAAAACTTTTGATCTTACTTGTGTGGCACCCACTTTTGCAACAATACCATAGAGGCACTTCTAAAGAAATATGACGTTACTCACAAGACATCCACACCCTATCACCCTTATGCCAATGGCCAAACCGAAGTTTCCAATAGAGAATCAAGTCCGTCCTTGAGAAAACTGTTAACCCTAACCAAAAGGATTGGAGTTCTCGGCTAAATGAAACCTTGTGGGCATAAAGGAAGGCTTACAAGACACCGATCGGCATGTCACCTTACCGGTTAGTGTTTGGTATGCCATGTCACTTACCGGTGGAAATTCAACACAAAGCTTATTGGGTGGTCAAAGAATTCAACTTTGATATAGATGGGGCCGGGTTGCATAGGAAGCTACAATTTCAAGAACTAGATGAGATCCAAAGGGAGTCCTATGAGAATGCTAAAATCTATAAGGAGAAGACAAGGGTGTGGCATGACAAGATGATCATTAGAGAGGAATTTGATGTGGGTCAAAAGGTCCTCCTATTTCAATCCTGCTTTCGTCTATTTCCCTGTAAGTTGATGTCTCGATGGATCGGTCCTTTTGAGGTGGTGAAGGTATTCCTGCATGGTGCGGTAGAAATCCTAGATCGAGCTAAGTCTAATACATTCGAGTTCAATGGACAATGTTTGAAACCTTACCACGAGAGTTATGTGCCAGAAAAGGGAGAGGATGTTGATTTCCTTGATGTGGTTTGTGAGTAAGCTCCAAGAAAGGGGAGTGAGTCATGCCGATAACATTTAATAAGTTTTATTTTGATCATTCGGATCGTCATTTGTGACTTTCCGTTGATGTTGTTTGGTTTTGAGTTTTTGTCATTAGTTTCATTATTTTGCTTTATGCTTTTCACGGTTTTTTTCCATGATTTTGTAGCAATTTGAACCCAAGGCATTGGATGGATGAAGGGAGAAATACTTGGATTCATGAAGGAAAAGCTTGGGCAATGGCTACCCGTCGCGAGTCACGACCACCTCGTTGCGAGTCGCGATGGGATCAAAACATTGACCCAATTTTGGAGCCCTCGGGCTCAACTTTTTGTGAGACATGATGGCCCATTGCAAGTCACAATGATCGTGACCAAATCAAAAACATTTTGCAAAATTTATCCCTCACACCTCCACTTTTCGTGACTCGTGACATTCACATCACGAGTCATGATGATCCATCGCGAGCCATGATGGACTAGTCACGACCCTTGCTTTGACCAGAGGTGAAGGTTGACCTACCCATCGCGAGTCACGGCCACCAAGTAGGCTACCCGTTACGAGTCGCTACCACCTCGCTGCGAGTCGCGACGAGATAAAAAAATTGACCCAATTTTGGAGCCCTCAGGCTCAACTTTTTGTGAGTCACGATGGCCCATTGCAAGTCGCAATGATCGCAACCAACTCAAAAACATTTTGACAAATTTCTCTCCACTTTTTGCGACTCGCGACAGTCACATCGCGAGTCGTGACGATCCATCGCGAGCCGTGATGGACTGGTCGCGAGTTGCAAACCTTGCTTTGACCAGAGGTGATGGTTGACCTACCCATCACAAGTCACGATGAGTGTACAAAACTGTTTTAAATAACAAGCAGAGCACTCATTTATGCACAAATCTTTTCTTCCCATCAAAACCTCTTCTTCTTCCCATTATCTCCTTCATCTTCTCTGCTAATTTCCATCAATCCCAACTACCAAACCACCAAAAACCCATTGCACACCCATAACCCATCATCCCTAGCCTCTTAATCCTCCACAAACACCCACAAATCAACCAAATTTGTGAAAATTACGAAACCCTAGTTTTTGGGGATTTCACAAATTTGGGCAAATTAGGGTCAAAGTAGTTTTGGGCTTCATTGTTTCATTCCCCTACACGCACTATTGGTATGATTCCTCAATTTTGAACACTTGAATTGTGAATTGTGTGTAGTTTAATTTTTGTGAAAATTGTGCATTTTGTGAATGATGATATATTGTGTATGTTATGATAGTTCTTCACAATTTGCACCTTGAATTGAAAATATCTTTTGTAGATCATTATGTTGGATATTTTACTATGGTAAATATGGGTGATGCTTTGTCATTTAGCATTGACTAGGACTTGTGCATAATGTGCTTATGATTTGGTTTGATGGACATCTTAGCTATCGAGTGTTGATTAATACATAATGGATTGAATTGATTCTATACATATGAGATTTTGGATATGGGATAGCATTGTGCTCATGTTGATTGTGTTGATTTTCTCATGTTGGTGTTGTGCTCGCATTGTGTTTATATTGTTGCTTTGGTTGAGAATTTGGTTGTGGCTTGTACTAGAGATTAGGCATATTGGCTTAATTAAACATAGTTGATATTTGTATGCAATGTATCATGCTAGACGTAGTTTAGCTATGGCACTTGAATGTTAACGTTATGAACGTACTAATGGTAGCTAAACTAGTTAGGCATGACTCTAATTATAGGATTAGCATATTCAATGTTTAACTATATGACAACCTAATGGACTTGAAATTGTGGGCATGTTGAATGTGACATGGATTGTATATGTAATTATGGTTAAGACTTGAACTAGTTAGCTTGGACTTGATTTAGTTTGTGATGTTCGCTAAACTAGTTTGAGATGGAGTGTGATTTTGTGATATTGCATGTATGTATATTCTTGTGCGTTTGACTTGTTTGCTCTGGTTGTTAGATATAGCCTCGACCAAGAGACCTAGGGCTCCTCCACGAGGTGAGCGCACCGCCGCTCCACCTCCACCTCTGTCGCCGGCTCCGAACCCAAACCCTCTACCTCTATCTCCTGATAGGTACATGGGTTTGACTCAGATTATTGGGCCCCATATGGAGATGTGGGATGCCTTGGTCAACCACCAGCTAAAGGAGACAAGCTTTGTTAATGTGCCCACACTAGACACTCTTGGGTTAACCCAGCTAGTCCGATGCCTCCTTGTTAAAGGAGGGTTGGAGGGTTGGAGGATTTCATGGGCAAGAGTGCCCCCTCCTACCGGAGATACACATTAGAGTTCCTATCCACGGTCAGGATATTCACCATGAGGGATGATCAGCCATGCAAGAGGTAAATCACTTTCCACTTAGATGATATACCCCAAGAGATGACCGTCTCGCAGGTTGAGGAAGCCATTGGATGGGACACGGCTGAGATCCGGGTGAGATTGGACCCACAGGCTCAGGACCGATCAATTGAGAACAACATGCATTTTTGGAGTGTCATTAACATGAGAACGAAGAACTCTCATGACAAGACGACAAGAGTAGTGTCATCATCCATCCTGCACTCCATTATGTGCACAGACTTTTGGGAAACACAATGTTTTGCTCAGTGGAACCGATAAATTTTCCAGACAATGACATTCCTTTCTTACGGCACTTGACTAGTGAGGGGTTAGGATACGAGTAATGGACTGAGTTGTGGATGAAAAGGGTCGTAGAGGTGGCTGGGAAGCCAAAGGGGGGATTATTGTCGGAGGCATGATCGGCCTCTTAGCGGAGCACCTAGGATTGGTCCCACCGGCTGATTTTCTGCACTTGGGGAGGCACACTTCCTACCTCATCACTGCAGAGAGGATGGTGCAATTTGAGATGCTTGTCACCACATGAACTTTGGTGGTATTTCACTGGTTATATGGCACCAGGAGGTCACCTTCATGGCACTTCCTCAGTCCAACAAGACTAAGTTGGAGTTTGATACACCCTTGGCAGACCTGACGATTTCACCCGACTCCTCGTGTATGGAGGAATTTCAGCACGATCTCAATGACCTCAGTCCATTCCATGTTTAGCGCGGTAATGGTAGCTTGCCTTTGACTGAACAACAACATCAACATTCTCTACAGCCTCCACCAGAGACCCAGCCTATGCAGGAGGATTATATGCCACCTCACTACTCCCAGCCTCTATCTGACTTCTACGAGCGTATGATGCAGACTATGCAGGATAGATTTTGCCTCTAGGACAGCATAATAATAGAGCACAATGTTTTTGTCTCCTAGAGCTTGATAGACATGGATGACGAGATTGACCATCTATCAGCTCACATTCGTGAGATGCAATCCCAGTCAGGTGGTGCCTTGGAGCCATGATCCTGGAGTCGAGAGGCATGGAGCAAGGAGGCAATGGAACATGGATTGGCTAGCTAGTTATCAATAGCGTTATTTTGGTGATGGTTCTTCATCCTCACAAGCATTATTTTGGTGATGGTTCTTCATCCTCACAGCAGTGATTGTGAGCATTACATTATTACCCTTTCCATACTTCGCTTTGTACGTTTTTCCCTATTTTGTTTACATTGAGGGTAATGTAGCATTTTAAGTGTGGGGAGGGGTATTTACTGATTTCATTGCTTGGTTTGGGGATGTTTTTCTAGACTTGATGCTTTTGGGATATTTTTCGCTTTGTTTTGGATATTTCCCCCCCTTTGTTTTGGGGATGCTTTCCTTTTGATGTACTTAGATGATGTTAGCTTTGATATTTTTCTTAGCCTTTACATTTGGAAAGCACTTTGCTACTTTTGATTGGAATAACATTAAAAATTTTATTAAAAAATATAGAAAATTAAAAAGAACAAAAATAAAAAGAATCCTGTTAAGTTGAAAACCCGAGAGGGCATCTTAGGTTACATTTGGGCCCCAGATAGGTCCATAACCCAAAAGAGTGACCTAGGTAAAAATGAGAGGCTAAATGTGCGGAAAAAGGTGAGATGTGAGCCAAAGAAATATGATGTGTGACTAGGATGAAAACCTAAAAGAGCTTCTAGGCAAAATGAGCGAATGAGAGAAAAAGGAAAATAATATTATGTGCACTCATTTGCAAGCATTGGAGTCATAAGGTTGTGGTGGTCATATGGATGGATCGGGTAGCTTGACATCTTGAGACCTCTTGGGATTGGGAAATTTAGCGGGGAAAATGAAGTAAGTTATGAAATTCTTGATTGTTGATAAACTTGATGATATATTGGTATAAAGTGGAGTATGTGTTTGAACTTTATGCATGCTTTTAGCTTCACCTTGTACAATTGGATTTGGGATTGTCAATTTGGGATTTGGAGATGTTTTAGGGATATCAATGAATTGATAGGTTGATATGGTTTGGGTAGATTTAGGAATGGGAGTTGTGGGCAACTTCTTATTTGATCTTAATGTTGGGATGTGTTACATTGAGATTTTCGTGAGGTATTGACTTGGGGGAATAGTAGTTAGGATGTGGATACGCCAATTCCTTCATGTGCTTGGATCTTTTCTTACTCGAAGGCGAGTAAGGTTTAAGTGCGGGGAGGTTTGGTGTGTCCGTTTTATGTGAATATTTTAGTATTTCTTGGGATACCTTTTGTGCTCTTTTGTTATCAAGATCTTGTGTTTTACCTTGAAATTCTCTTAGGAGTGATAAAAGCGACTTTACGCTCTTTTACCTTTTCTAAGTGGATTTTGTGTGACAAAGGAAGAACATGGAGACTTGAAGACCGGAGGCCGTTGAAGATCACATAATGAAGACTTTGAAGACTATCTTAAAATATTTGAAGACTTGAAGAATGAGAGGAATTATTATGAAGAAGAGTTCTTGCTACAAGAAGAAGAAAAGAATACAAGGTTCTATTCTGGGCTGAAGTGCACAGCCCTGCAGTCGAAAAATATGCACATTAGACTTATTAGAGGGTCTCATTGGCTAATTTTTAGGTATAATTCCGGCTGCTGGAGCTTAATATTTTTTCGTATCCTTTGCATCACTCTTCCTACGAGCTTGGGCATTTGCAAACAAACCGATCTCGGGAAAATGGTGTTACCTGCTGGGACTTAGATTCACAGTTATGGAGAAAACCTGTGCAGCAGTCATAGCAGTACTTTCAGGTTCAGTTATGAAAGTAAAGTTTTTTCCCTCGGAGCGAGGGGTTAGGCAGGTAGTATGGGCCCTCAGACTTCCATACCTTTGCCAGTTCGATTTTTTTTCTTCTTTATTTTTTCAAGCGCCCAGAACCGTCGTGACTTGCGATGGGCCAGTCGCGACCTGTCGCGGCCCGTCGCGAGTCGCGATGCACGGGTGGCCAGACCACAACCTTATCCCTTTGTACTATAAATAGCATTTTCCTTTCCTCTCTTTCATTCATATTCAAGAGCCCGGCTTTGGAACTATTCAAACCCTAGTTTTCCACCATTTTCATCTTTGATTTCTTTTGTTTTATGTTTGGTTTGTTAGCATTAATTAGTATTAACTCTAGAAGCTAAATGTAGTTCTTTGGAGCAATTGATTGAAGCTTCCAAACTGAAGTGGTGAGATTCTCTATTTTCTCATTTATGAACATTTACTGGAGAGCATTTATTATGCATTAATGTTATGTTTTGCCTCATTTAATGTTTGTATGATTGAAGTGTTAGGGTGTTAGGAATTTACAAATTTCTTAGCTCATTTAACATGAAATCCAAGTACATTGATTTAGAACTTCTTGTGTATAATGTGTGATGATTCTTGGTAGATAAGTATGTTAATGTGGATTGTTCTCATATTTATCTTATAGATGCAAAGAAAGGTTGAACCTTGAATGTTAGCCTAGTAAATGTTTTGTTTGGTTAAATGACTGTCTTTGGTAGAAGGCTTGTTGTTATCAAACCTATGGTTATTCGTGTGAAATGCCATTGATGAAATACCTATATGGTGTTGTTTGCCTAGGGTGATCATTAATGAGGTTTGCAAATGGTCGATGTTTGTCTTTGCAAATTACTATTAAGAAGGAATGAATGTTGATCTTGGAATGAGAAATGATAACATTTTCCATAGACAATAAATGTAACTGAATGAGTGAATGAATCTATAATCTATAGGAAGTTTGGAAGTGGGAGTCAATTTCCCCCAAGGCTCCTTTAATTGTTGATTTAATCATTTGTTTCATGATTAGCATAGTTCTCTTTCTTTGCTAGTTGTTGTCTTTCAATTTTATAACTTAGAACCAAAAACCAACCAACCCCCCCCCCCCTCCTTCCTCTTTACATGCTTTCATATGTATCTATATATATCTATGCCTAGTATGTTTTCTGCTCTATATGTTTAAATACTTAGAAAGATCCCTTTTCTCGTGGATGACCCCGACTTGAAATTATCTACTTAATTGTAGATAGGAATCACTAGGAAAAAATATAACTTTGAGAGGTACGGCGATGACCTCCCACTTTTCTTCTAGACTAGCTTCATTCTTTCTTAGCACTAGGTCGTCTATCTGAAATTATGTTTCCTTCACTTTCTGATTGTAAGCTTTCGTCATCCTTTCCTTGTACTTAGCTTATGTGATAGTTTCCAAATCCCTTTCTCTTCCAGTTTTTCCAGTTCCAACGTTATCAGATCCGGGTTGTCTTTCTCCTTGTAATCGGCTAATCGCATATTCGGAGGATTGAATTTCCAATTTCCATTGGTATAACTACTCTGTGACCATAAACCAGACTATACAGTTTTTTCCCTATTGGTTCTCGAAAAGTTGTTCTATACGACCATAGGGTATTTGGTAATTCATCTACCATCCATCCGCTTCTAGATTCCTTGAATGATAGCCCTTTTCGTTACCTCCACTTGGCCACTGGCTTGAGGGTGCGCTACAAAGGTAAAATTCAGGAGAATTTCGAGCTTGAAACACCAATCCATGAATACATCGCTTGTGAACTGCGTACCATTATCTGTTACAATGGTATGTGGCACCCCGAAAATACATACTATGTTTTGCCACACAAATTTCTTAGTGCCTTCAAATGTGACTCACCCTAATGGTTTTGCCTCCACCCACTTTGTAAAGTACTCGATTGCTAGAACTAGGAATTTGGCATTGCTATCGCCGCTTGGGAATGGTCCGACTAAGTCAATTTCCCATTTATCAAATAGCCAATCTCCATATACTCCTGTCAAAGGTGCTTGTGGCTTATGCGATAGCGAAGCATTCATTTGGCAAATTTTACATTTAAGCACGAAGTTGTACGTGTCATTGAACATAGTCGGCCAGTAGTATCCAACTCGAATGATCTTCTTTGCTATCGTTCTCGCTCCTTGATACATTCTACATAGCCCTTCATGAACCTCATTTAAAATTTTTGTCGCTTGTGCTGGTTCTACGCATTTTATCCACGGAGACAGAAATCCATTCATGTACAAGGTTCCCCCTTGGTAGGTGTAATTCCTAGAACGTAACTCCAATTTCCTAGTCTACACCTTATCTTCAGGAAGTGTTCCTTTTCCAAATAAATATGTTAGTGGTGTCGTCCAGTTTACTTCATTTGTTTGAACTGCCGACAAAATAGTTGACACCGTGCTTCTGACTGGAATGACTTCTACCACCACATCTCCATGTTCGCTGAGAGAGTCAGCCCCTTCTATCGCTAGCTTTCTTAGTGCATCCACCTTTGTATTTTTGCTTCGTAGTACATGATGTATGTCAAAGTACACAAGCTGGGCTATGAGCTGTTGAACTTTCCTCAAGTATTACACAACCTGTTCTTCTCATACTTCATAGTCTCCTCGTACTTGCTAGACCACAATTAGCGAATCACTAGACACTCGAACACTCTTAACCTTCAATCTGATTGTAAGGTCTAGTCCACAGATCAAGGCCTCATATTTTTCTTTGTTATTGGTAAGCAGGAAATTGAAGCATAGTGAGACTCTTTTTTCACCTCCGTATGGGTTTACGAATAGCAATCATGCCCCACATCCTTCTCTGCTGGATGCACCATCAACAAACAATGTCCATGCCACTTCTTCCCATTTTAATTTGCCTTTATCGATTCTCAGGTTCTGATACATGCTCGCCCTTTACACTTCTTCACTGGTCATATCTGAAATGAAGTCTGCTAATGCTTGTGTTTTGATTGTTGTTCGTGGTTGGAATTGAATCTTAAATTGGCCTAATTCCAGGGCCCACTTTGTTAGTTTTCCTGATGATTCGATCTTGTTGAGGATGCTCTGAATTGGAAAACTAGGGTAGACCATGATGCGATGGCCTTGGAAATACATTTGCAGTCTTCCTGCTAGGTATACCAAGGCCATGGTTAATTTTTCAACTGGCATATATATTTTTTCTGCACTCTGCAATATCCTTCTAATGTAGTAAATTGGTACATGTTTCTAGTCTTCAAGGAAAACCAAGACAGAGCTGACTACGTTCTACGAGATCACCAAGTACAAGTATAAAATTTCTCCAGGGTTAAGAGATTTCAGGGTTGGCAGTTTTAGAAGCTATTCCTTCAAACCATCATAAGATGTCTAACAATCTACATTTCAGCTAAACTTCTTGGCCTTTCTTAAAAATTTGAATGGTGGAAAGTGCTTCTCCGCCGCTTTTGAGACGAACATGCTAAGCGATGCTAGTAACCCCATTAGAATTTGTATTTGTTTGATCGTTTGTGGCTGGGGAAGATTGACTATGTCCTGGACTTTCTATGGGTTGGTTCGATACCCTTTGAGGACACCCTGCACCCTAAAAGTTTTCCTGCACCTACTCCAAATCCGTATTTCTTGGGGTTTAGCTTCATCCCTATGGCACGTAAAGTGTCCAAAGTATCTTGTAAATCGGCAGCAAAGCTATCCACTTTCATGTTCTTAATAACCATGTCATCGACATATACTTTCACGTTTCACCCTATTTGGTTACGAAATGCGTTCTCGACTACTCTTTGGTACGGTGATCCTGCATTCTTCAATCCTAAAGGAATTTTTACTTAACAAAATGTTCCAAAGCTCGTTATAAAAGTTGTTTTCTTTGCATCTTCTGGATTCATCAATATCTAGTGGTATCCTTAGTATGCATCTAAAAATGCTAGCACCTCGTACCCTGAAATGGGTTCAACTAGTTGATCGATATTTTGTAAAGTATAAAAATCCTATAGGCATGCCTTGTTTAAATTCGTAAAGTTAATACACATCCTCTAGCCTGCATCTGACTTTCTTACCATGACTGGTTTCGCTAGCCACTTTGGATATATGACCTTTTTTTTATTATGCCAGCTTGAAGTAGTGTTGTAACTTCTTCTTCGATTGCTTTCTGCCTATCGCTAGCTAAGAAATGCTTCTTTTGTTTGACTGGCTTGACCGCATCACTAATATTCAAAGATTGGGTAGCAATGTTTGGGTCTACTCCTCCCATGTTCTGAATGTTCCATGCGAAAGTTTCCCTGTGATTTTGCATAATGTCTATAATTCTTCTCTTATCCTCGTTTAGAAGCCGTTTTCCTACTCTTACGCACTTTGAGCTATCTTTGTCATCCAAGCTTACTAGCCATGTTTCTTCTCCTAGGTCCGCTGTTGAACCTGGTTTTTGTAATGATCCCTCATTTGTGATTGCATTAACCATGTTTTCCTTCTCTCCCATTTTTCCCGCCTTCATTGTGATGACCATGCATTTCCTCGTTGTTTGTTAATTTCCTCTTATAGTTGCAATTTTAGCCGGAGTTGGGAATTTCATGACAAGGTGGTAAGGAGACCATATTGCTTTTGCTCTGTTCATCCATGGTCTTCCTACGATAGCATTGAATGTGCTTGGAGCGTCCATGACCACGAAGTCGCACATGATGGTTCAATTTCTTCCACTTTCCCCAATAGTGACTGGTAGCTGTATACTGCCTAAAAGAGTTTCTGCTCGGCCTATGAATCCAACTAGCAAGGATGTTAGTTTCTTGAGATCAATTTTCTTGAAGCCCAGCCTGTCGAAGCAGTTGACAAATAGTATTTTGACAAATACTCTGTGTACAGTATCATTTCCTATTTTTGCAATGATTACCATGGGGTCGTTGTGGGGCAAAGCGTTAGGCACTGCACCCTCTTTGTTAAAGGTGATTGCCTCATTCGAGTGGAGTCTTTTGTCAACCTTTTCCTGTGGTGGAGAATATCTTTCCCTAGTCTTCCATTATTGTTAGACAATGACTCCGTAGATCCATGTATCGATAAAATGATTGTTTCTAGTACTCTGTCACTTGCCTCATCCCTGCAATCAACTGTCGTGGTCATCTTTAGATTTTTTTTGGCAGTGTGGATATCATCCTTGACTCCTCGCTGAGGTGTTTGCTGTTTTGCTAGAGTCACCAAACTGGCTTCCCCTTTCTTTCTATATTGGCCTAATAAGCCATTCCTTAAATTTTCCTAAATTTTCCTTCTTAGTTCTTTGCAATAATCAATATCATAACCCATGATCTTTGTGGAAAGCACAATAAAACTCCCTGGACCTTTATTCTGGCAGTCCTAGCATAGGTACTGGTTCTTGAAATAGCTCCTTGTTCACTTTCCATATTTGTTTCCTTGTCATTATCATAGGTGTATCTTGAAATGGTGTAGCTTGTGAACCTGACTCTCTTCCTTTAAAGGGGATGTTTCTTTTTCCCTTCTTCATAAATCCATTCTGCAAATCCTCTGTTGTTCGCTTTTTGCCTTATTCATGCTCTATCTTGTGGTTATTGGCTTTCTCTATTCGCACATAATGTTCAATCATCTTTTCCCTTCAATTTTCAGGCATATTCTTCGTCATTTTTTTGTAGAACTCTCCTAATCACATGCCTCCTATGAACGCTCCTAATGATGATTGGAATGACAAGTTGCGAACCTGTAAAAATTTTGTAACGAAGCGATTGTGATACTCTGCGAGGTTTTCATCACTTCTCTGATAGAAGTGACCAAAAAATAAGTCTAACAGTTGTGCCCAAGATTTGATACTTCCATTCGGAAGGTCTTCGTACCAGGTTAGCGTTGTTCCTAACAAATAGATGGGGAATGCCTTGCAAACCAATTCAATGTTCGCATCACGAAATCTCATGCTATTTATGTATGAATGTAGGAACTCATTTGGATCTGTGGTCCCATCGTAAATTTTAACGTGCAAGGGAAGTTTGAAGTTCTTTGGCATCTTAAAATCTCTCAGATGTGGTTCTAGAGGTGATTTCTCTGCATCATCTTCTGTGACAATATCCAAAAATTCTTCTTTGTAATTGAGGTTATCACACTCTTGGTTTAACCTTTTTTCCATTTTTGTAGATTTTTGCTTGAGCGTTTTTAAAAAATATCGTAAAGACATTCTCTGTTCGCCTCTAAGAATGCCGCGAATACCCTTTTTTCCTTGTCCTTGTTATTGTTCTGTGATTCTGCTTCCTCTTCTTCCACTTATTTTCTTCATTACTATGGTCTTTTTCCCTGTGAGGGATGTTATCCTGATGAAGATGCGGTCTCAATCACGTCCAAGTGTCTGTTCTCGTGACTGATGATTATGGATTTTTTTCACACCTGGTGAACACCACTGTTTATGTGAATGAGCCTAATGCGACAAAAATTTTGATCCTTACTGATGGAGACAAAATGATATGGTGGTCCTTTCAGGTAAACCGCTTGGCTGCTTCTTGAATCTTCTTACCTGCAAAAATTATCCTAGAAACGATTCCATGAAAAAAGCTTCGACGATCAAGTTATCTTTCTTTCAAGAATTGGAATTTATCTCGATAGTAATGCTTACCTTAGCTCTTCAAGAGCTTGTTGTATTTATAGTCTAACCTAGTTGCAGTTCCTTGATTTTAGGGATTAAGATCATGGGCATATCACGATCACCGTGTTCAGCATCTGTGGTCTTCATGTTCGTTGCTTATTTTGTATATCTCGACCCACGTATTCTGCCATGAACAGAAGCTCCACATCTAGATGATCCATGTCTTGGGATGAAACATGTTCGTCTCACTGTGGGATAACATTGGGCTTGGCCTAACGGCCATCAGCATCTTGATCACTGGGCCATATATACACCAACTCGCATTTTATTTTTCATGCCCTTAGTTATTAATTGAAAAAACCAACCCCACCCCCCATTTTACCATACTATCTATTCCTAGCAACACTTATGGATTGACAACCCGGGCATCATAGTGTTTAATTGAATATTAGGCCCTGGCATCTCTGTGGACAAACCCAGGGCTTGCCACTAACTACCCCATAGGTAGCATAGCATTGATTTGGGTGCAGAATATAAATTTAAATTTGACTTCTTTGACTTCCAATGCCTTCACTCAGGTTAAATTTAGTTATGACTTAACGACCCAGAGTGGAGGCGTGTCAAATTTTGGCACCGCTGCCGGGGATGCTAATCATTCTAATTGTTAATAAGCATAACACATTAGTTGAGTAGTTAGTATTTTTTTATCTTATTTTTATTTTGTTTGTTATCCTTTGCATGATGCATGAAAAAGAAATTGAAAAGGAAATTTTTGAAAATTTCCAAAATCAAATATTCCTCGATATTGAAACCCTACATGCCATATCCTGTCTAAATAATCGAAATTGTGATACTATTCCTGTTGAGCATGCTTCTTCTAATTTGAACGGGGATATTTACGTCAGAATCTCATGACTAATGTACAGTGGGGGAAGAATCGGGCCAAGGAATTAAAAACTCCTAAGTCTCTTCCGACCTCTAAACTCAACAAACATATATCCACCCTAGAGAAAGATGGGTTTGTTTGGTTCATCGCTCCAAAGGTAAAAGGTAAATCGAGAATGATGTGGCGACCGTCTATTGTTATGTGGTCACTGGTAGTGTTAAAGATGGTGATTCCGGTGACCAACCGATCCAGTCTTCTGATTTCAAAAATTGAGGGGAAAATAAGTCGTGAAGGTGACAATAAAAGAAAGGTGCTTTTATTGAACTAGGAGATTTTTCAAAGTTTTTAAAATTGTAGGGGTGAGTTTGATTTTTTATGGTAATGTTTAGGAAGTTTTAGTCACCAATTTTGTTCGGAACAGTACTATTCATGGTTTTTAGTGTTTTAGGATGCATGTACGGAGAAAATAGTCCTTGGAACGGATGAAGGCCTAAAGCCTAGTTTTGGGATTTGGTAGGCTGTACCAAATGATACGAGTTTTGTCAATGCTCATCGGCACGAGGCTGACTTAGCCAATACAAGGGCCTCATGCCACACAACACAGACTGTGTCAGAGCTAGTCAGCACGAGGCTGACATGGCTGACACGAGAGCATGGAGAATGTTTCCAGCACGAGCCATATCGACGCCTACATGAGGCTGGAACATGCCTGGCACAAATGGATACGAGTTGGCATGAGGCCACATGTACGCATGGATCGTGCCAAAGGATCTGTGTTGCCCACCCTCCTAAGACAATGAAAGCCTAGCCTACCCTCTATTTAACTGCCACACTCCAACATTTCACCCCACCAGCACCATTTTTTTCTCCCTTTCCCACACTAGCATCCTCTCCTCCCTTTTCTTACAAAAATTCTATCCCTTTCCTCTCTCTCTTTTGACCATAAATCCCTCATTTTTCATCTGATTTACCCCTACCATATATCAAAATTTTCATCTTCCCGAGATCTATCCATCCCACTAGATTTTAGCCCCAGGAAGTTCAGAAATATTTCCAGTTTATTCGAAGAAGCTTTGGCTGCAGGTCAAGTTTTTGCCAGAAAACTCAATTTTTATCCATTCCGAGCGTTAGAGTTGCTTTAACTCTACCTAGGAGGGGTGCTGTAAATTCCAAGAGTAGAGATTTCACCACACTCACCATTTGAGGTATTGTGGCCAAACTGTACTCTTATTTGGAGGGGTTGAATTAGTGTATTTTCCGTGGGATTGTGTTTGAATGCTTGAGGATTTTTGGTGATTAGTGTGTTGCTAGATTATTTGGAGGATACTGATCTATGTTGGGGATGGTTGGAGAAATTTTCCATATTTTATCTGTGCTAGTTGCTATACTTTTGTGTACATCATACCTCATAGACAGAGGGAGAGGGGAGAGGCTAGTGCCTATATGGGGTTGACTACCCTTACTTAGGAGCATAAGACAGGGTGGGGATATTTGATGGACCACCCTATTCTGGAGACAAAGTTTGTAGACGAAGAGACCCTCAAGGGTCTTAAACTCTACAAACCTATCAGGATCCTACTGGGTGGGATTGGTATGAAGAACTTCACCACCGTGTCCACCCCCACCTACACCAAATATACCCTAGAGTTTTTAGCCACTGTTAGGAAGTTGCAAAACAGACAAGGGGGATGTTATATCAGATTCCATTTGGGAGATGAATAATGTACCTTGACTTATTCCCAGTTGGGGGATATCTTCAAATGACTCCCTACACTACGACCCCGAGTTAGAGTTGAATTTGAGACGGGCTAGGAGGCTTTCTTTGGAAAGTGTGAATAACACCCCTCCTAGTGACCATTTTGTGGATACATCTTCCTCTATGGAACATCAAATTGAGCACGAAGATGAGCATCCTCCTCTCCACCAAAGAGAGATTCCTTTGGGGCAAGCTTTGCTAAGAGACATCATGGCCCCCAACCTCGATCAACAACCAATGTGTATTGAGTATCCCGTGGTTGGACCGAATAGGCACTTTGAGCTAAAGATCGGGTTCATCAACATGCTACCCATCTTCCTTGGTAGGCAAGGGGAGAATTCCAACAAACACCTAACCGAGTTCCACTTTTTGTGTGGTGGTACAGTCAATGGAGATTTCTCCAAGTTGAAGGCATTCCCGTTCACACTAAGGGATGGTGCAAGAGATTGGCTCCACTACCTACCGCCCAAGAGCATTAAGAGTTTGCTTGATATGAAAACTAAGTTTCTAGCCAAATACTTTCCAGCCTAGAGATCCACCGCCTTGAAAAAGAACATAAGCAACATCCTCGAAGGGCATGAAGAATCTCTCTTCGACCATTAGGAGAGGTTCAAGAAGCTTCTTGCGAGTTTCCCTTATCACGGTTGTTCGGAGGGGGATTTGGTTCATTACTTCTACAATAGCCTTCTTAATGAAGATCAAAGATTGGTAAGGAGTTCTTGTGGTGGCACCCTTGTAAACAAAACATCCTCCAAAGCTATGCAATTGTATGAAGAGCTAGCGGAGGAGTCGAGAAACTTTAGCTCAAAGGCCAATTTGAGAAGGAGAAATCCAATGCCCGCAAGTGATTCTTCAAATAGTGGAAAGCTTGAGGATCAAATCTCGGCCCTTGTATCTATGGTCAAATCATTGATCACGAAGCCTACGAATGTGCCACATGTTAAATCATGTGAAATTTGTTACTTGGCGCATCCTACGGACACTTGCCTCACTTTACAAGAGGATTATGTTGAAGAGGTAAGTGCCATGGGCTATCAAGGGAACCAAGGCTATCAAGGTGGGCAAGGCTACCAAGGTAACCAAGGCTAACAAGGTTATCAAGGGTACCAAAACCAGCCGTACAATTTAGGAAATCGTGATAACCCGAACCTCCGGTATGGAAACCCTCAAGGAAGTCAAAACCCTCAACCATATCGGTCTCCTAAAATATAATATAGGCCACCTCAACAACAATTTCAAAGGCTCCAAGACAAACCCCGAGACCAAGGGGGGAGCTCAGGGCTAACAAAAAATGAGGTGATGCAAGCCATTCACCGGTTGGACATGAACGCGGAAAAAAAATGAGAAATTCCAAGATGAAGCCAAGGTGAGTATCAAGAACTTGGAAACTCAAGTGAGCTATATAGCTCAAGTGGTGAATCAGATGGAAGCCCGGGAAAAGGGTAAGCTACCCTCCCAATCGGAGATCAACCCTCGACAAAATGCAAGTGCTATCACTTTGAGAAGTGGTAAAGAGGTTGACTCTCCCACAGTTGGTGAAGTTGTTGTGGATGAACCTAGGAAGCTTGAAATGCTTGAGAAAGAAGGGAAAGAGGAGAACGAATAGGAAGCCAAGGAGCAAGCAAGGAAGGGAAAGGGGAAAGAAGAGGAGATCACCGTTGAGAAATCAACCTCCATTTCTGAACCTTCATCCCCCCCCTCACAAGAAGTCAAGAGTAGTGGAGATTCCTCCATATGTGCCGGAGCCACCGTTCCCGGAAGCTCTAAAAGACAAAAGGAGGAAGGAATCCAACAAGGACATCTACGAAGTCTTTCATAGGTGTGAGGTAAATATCCCTCTTTTGAATGCGATTGAACAAATTCCTAGCTATGAAAATTTTTTGAAAGAATTGTGTGTAGTAAATAGAAAACAAAGAACGAAGAAAAAGCTTTAAAATGGGAGAAGTGAACATGTCTCCGCTTTGTGCCAAAGGGAGTTACCCCCTAAATGTAGCGACCTCGGCATGTTCACGATCCCTTGCATGATAGGAAATACGCATTTTGAAAAAACAATGCTTGACTTAGGTGCATCGATAAATATGATTCCTTATTCTTTGTATGAAAGCCCCAATCTTGGTACTTTGCACAAAACTGGGGTGGTGATCTAACTGGCCGATCATTCTAGTGCGTACCCTAAGGGTATCGTCGAGGATGTGTTGGTGAGGGTGGATTCCTTAATATTTCCTGCGGATTTTTATGTCCTGGACATGGAGCATGATAAACATGCCTCCCCAATCTTGTTGGGGAGGCCATTTTTAAAGACCTCTAGGACCATCATTGATGTGCATAACGGTACCCTCACCATGGAATTTGATGGTATTAAAGTAGAATTTAGCATAAATGACTCTATGAAGTATCCTCTTGAAGAGTATTCTTGCCATGCTATTGATTTTGTTGACAATGTAGTGTAAGATATTTTTTAATTGAGTGGTGATAATTCCTTGTTATTTTCTTTGGAAAATGATGTTGATAAAGCATATCTTGTGTATTCCACGAGTACTAACTTGAAGGAAAGCATTGAGGAGTTAAGCATTCTTGAGGAAGTAGTGCAAAGTCCCGACCCTATAGTCTTAGAGGAACCCGAAGAACCAGAATTCCTCCCATCACTTGTGAAGGCTCCGGTGATTAAGCTTAAACCGTTTCCAAGTGACCTCAAGTACTCATTTCTTGGGGAAGAGGAGACGCTTCCAGTTATCATTTCAAGCAAGCTCACCAAGGAGCAAGAAGAAAAGTTGATGGTGGTGTTGCAGGAGAACAAAGAAGCAATTGGGTGGACTATTGCTGACATCAAAGGCATAAGTCCATCCACTTGCATGCATAGAATCTTGTTGTAAGAAGATGCAAGACCCGTCCGGCAACCCCAACGCCATTTAAACCCACCGATGATGGAGGTGCGAAGGCAAAAATCCTCAAGTTACTCCAAGCGGGCATGATCTATCCAATCTCGGATAGCAAGTGGGTGAGTCCAACTTAAGTGGTACCCAAGAAGAGTGGGGTGATGGTGGTCGAAAATGAGAAGGGAGAAATGGTGCACACCAGAGTTAAAAATGGGTGGCGTGTTTGCATTGACTACCGGAGGCTAAATGCGAAAACCCAAAAGGATCACTTCCCGTTGCCATTCATAGATCAAATGCTTGAGAGGTTAGCAAGCCACCCCTTCTATTTCTTTTTGGATGGGTACTTGGGGTATTTTCAATTGGCTATCGCCCTGAAAGGCCAAGAAAAGACCATCTTCACGTTCCCCTTTGGTACGTTTGCTTACTGGCGCATGCCTTTCGGGTTATGTAGCACCCCCGTAACTTTCCAAAGGTGTATGGTAAGCATTTTCTCAGAATTTTTTGAAAATTTTGTCGAGGTATTCATGGATGATTTCACCATTCATGGTAATTCTTTTTACAACTGTTTAGCAAATTTGGCACAAGTTCTTAAACGGTGTATTGATACTAATCTTGTGTTAAATTATGAGAAGTGTCATTTTATGGTAGAGCAAGGTATTGTTTTAGGCCATGTTGTCTCCTCTAATGGTATTGAGGTTGACAAGGCAAAGATAGACACAATTCAAACTTTGCCTTATCCTACTAATGTGCGTGAAGTGCACTTTTTTCTTGGCCATTCAGGATTCTATCGCCAATTCATCAAGGACTTCTCGAAGATAGCATCCCCTTTATGCAAGCTGTTGCAAAAAGAGGTGAAAATTGTGATGAAAGAGGCCTTCGATACATTAAAAGGAAGGTTAGTTTCAACCCCTATAATACAACCCCCAGATTGGTCGTTGCCTTTTGAGATTATGTGCGATGCTAGTGATTATGTCGTTGGAGTGGTGCTTGGTCAAAGGGTGGGGAGAGCGCCTCACGCCATCTACTACGCATCCATGTCTCTCAATGAAGCCCAAAGAAACTATTCCACCATCGAAAAGGAGTTGCTAGCAGTGGTATTTTCTTTGGAAAAATTTTGATCTTACTTGTTTGGTACAAAAGTTATTGTATACACTGACCATGTAGCGCTTCGTCATTTAATGACGAAGAAAGGGGCCAAGCCAAGATTGATTAGGTGGATCCTACTCCTGAGTGAATTTGAGTAGAGGTACAAGACAAGAAAGGCGCGGATAACCTTGTGGCTGATCACCTAGGCCGGTTGACACCCTGCCAGGATAGTGAGGTAAATTTATTAATGAAGGAGCAATTACGGGAAGAGTTCCCCGATGAACAATTGTTCTCTATCAGGGACCTCTAATCATGGTATGCCGACATTGTGAACTTTCTTGTCTCTGGTAAATTTCCTCCTCACTTTTCTAAAGCACAAAAAGATAAGCTAAAGAGCGATGCTAAATATTATGTGTGGGATGATCCCTTTTTGTGGAAGCATTGTGCAGACCAAGTTGTTAGGAGATGCATCCCCGATAATGAAGTGCATTCAATTCTCACTTTTTGTCATTCTCATGCATGTGGGGGTCATTTTGGAGCTAAAATGACTGCTAGAAAAGTCTTGGAAAGTGGTTTTTATTGGCCTACTTTGAATAAGCATGCATACATATTTTGTAAGGCTTGTGACAAGTGTCAAAGAGTAGGAAATATCTCATCTGGAAATGAGATGCCCTAAAAAGCTATGCTATATTGTGAAATCTTTGATGTTTGGGGTATTGACTTCATGGGACCTTTCCCTAGTTCTTAAGGATTTACATACATTCTTCTTGCCGTTGATTATGTGTCGAAGTGGGTTGAAGCAAAACCCACTAGGACTGACGATTCTAAAGTGGTTGCAGAATTCCTGAAAGATAACATCTTTTCTAGGTTTGGGGTACCCCTAGCCTTGATTAGTGACACGACACCCATTTTTGCAATCGGACCATAGTGGAACTCTTGAATAAGTATGGCATCACTCACAAGACATCCACCGCCTATCACCCGGAAACCAACGGGCAAGCCAAAGTTTCCAATCGGGAAATCAAGTCTATCCTTCAAAAGACGGTTAACCCTAACCGGAAGGATTGGAGTTTTTGGTTGAATTATGCCTTCTGGGTGTATAGGACGGCTTACAGGACACCAATCAGTATGTCACCATACCGGTTAGTGTTTGGTAAGCCCTATCATCTACAGGTGGAAATTCAACATAAGGCTTACTGGGCGGTCAAAGAATTCAATCTTGATATAGACGACGCTGACTTGCATAGGAAGTTACAATTGGATGAACTGGATGAGATCCGGAGGGAGTCCTATGAGAACGCCGAAATCTATAAAGAGAAAATAAAGGTGTGGCACGACAAGATGCATTAGGAAGAATTTTGACGTTGGTCAAAAGGTACTCCTATTCCAATCTCGCCTTTGCCTATTCCCAGGTAAGTTGAGGTCCCGATGGATCGGTCCTTTTGAAGTGGTTAAGGTATTCCCGCATGGCGCGGTGGAGATTCTAGATCGAGCTAAGTCCAATACATTCAAGGTTAATGGACAACATTTGAAACCTTACCATGAGATTTTGTGCCGGAAAAAGGAGAGGACGTTGATCTCCTCGATCCGGTTTGTGAGTAAAACTCAAGAAAAAGGAGTAATTCGTGCCGACGATGTTAAATAAACTTGGTTTTGATCATCCGGATCGTCATTAGTGACTTTTCGTTGATGTTGTTTGGTTTGGATTTTATCATTAAGTTTCATTGTTTTTCTTTACGCTTTTCACGGGTTGTTTTTTCTATGATTTTTTAGTAATTTTGAAGCCAAGGCATTGGACTTTTGAAGGGAGAAAGGCTTGGAGTCAAGAAGGAAAAACTTAGACAAGAGAAGGAATCAGAAAAATTTTCACGATGGCCTCGCGAGGGCCTTGTTGCGAATCGCGACCAAATCAGGGATTTTGGCTAAAAAATGGAGGTATCGACCTCCACTTTCCACGAGTCACGATGGTCTCGCAAGGGGCCTCGTCACGACTCGCGACGAAGTGGTCGCGAGTTGTGATGTACTCAAAAATCTTGTGTTAATGGAGGTCTCGGCCTCCACTTTTCGTGAGCCACGATGGCCTCGCGAGGGCCTCGTCATGAATTACAATGGAGTGATCACGAGTCGCAATGTACTCAGAAATCTTGTGTTAAAATGGAGGTCTCAGCCTCCACTTTTTGTGAGCCACGATGGCCTTGCAAGGGCCTCGTTATGAGCCCTCGATACATAACCCCTCGAGACCTCGAGGAAGCAAGCCCTTGACTCGAGCCAAACCTGAAAGTCCATCATCCCCTCGATATCTCAAAGCCCTAAACCCTTGACTTGAGCAGAACATGAAATTCCATCATTCTCTTGAGGCCAGTTCTCGAGACCAGCCCTTCGAGACATCAGCCCCTCTAGACCTCGAAGCCCTAAACCCTTGACTCAAGCTAAACTTGAAAGTTCATCATTCTCTTGAGTCCAGTTCTCGAGATTAGCCCTTCAAGACATCATTGCCTTAAGACCTCGAGGCCGCAAGCCCTCGACTCGAGCCGAACCAGAAAGTCTATCACCTTCTCGAGACCATCCCTTCGAGATATCACCACCTCGAGACCTTGAGGCAGCAAGCCCTCGACTCGAGCCGAACCAGAAAGTCCATCACCCTCTTGAGGCCAATTCTCGAGACATCATTCCCTTGAGACCTAGAGGAGAAAGCCCTTGACTCAAGTCGAACCATATAGTCCATTACCCTCTCGAGACCAGTCCTCGAGACATCACCACCTCGGGTCCTCGAGGCCGCAAGCCCTCGACTCGGGTCACGAGCCAAACCTCTTGAGTCTTCGAAGCCTCGAGCCCTTGAGGTGTCATCTTTTATCCTTGACCTTAGCCTCTCGAGACCTCGAAGCCACGAGCCCTTGAGGTGTCATCTTTCATCCTCGAGCCTAGACTCTCGAGACCTCGAAGCCGCGAGCCCTTGAGGTGTCACCTTTCATCCTCGAGCCTAGCCAGACCCAACGCCTCTCGAGACCACCCATCGCGGGTCGCAACGGTCATACAAATCTGCTTTAAATGATGGGCTAAATCCTTTTTGCCACAAACGCATCCACAATCCACCACTGCTCTTCGTCTTCTCCCGCTTATCTTCACCGCCCTCAACCTTTCTTCCACCAAACCACCGCCGCTCGCCGCCACTCACAACCACCACTCCATACCCCCATCCTTTGTTCCTAATCTCCAACAACAAATTGCCATAAAATCTTTGAAGAACACAAACCCTAGAATTTGGGGGTTTGTGACTTTGGGAAATTCAATTTCGAATTGATTGTGGGCTCCCTCCTTTCTTCTTTCTATGCATCTTGGTGGTACATTTCTTCACTTTATTAAGCTTCAATTGTGATTACGAATGTATACTCTATTTTTTTTGGATATTGTGTAGATTATGTGTGATGCCTTAGGAAATTTAATTGTTGGATCTCGGTTGATTTTGGTGAATAAATTGTGCTTCCAATTTAATTTGATGGGTATTGTGTGCATATTTTATGGTTGCGGTTTGGATTTTATTGTGCTTGTTTGAGTTCGGATTGTGTGCATTTGGCTGAGAATAGATTGTGACTTATGCTAGATAGGAGGCATGTTGGCCCTTGATTAAACATAGTTGTTACTTGGATGAAATGTAATTGCGCTTTGCAGTGTTATGTTGCTTAGGGTAGTTTAGCCATGGGATGTGAATGTTGACATTGTGAATGTACTAATGGTGGCTAAACTAGTTGAGCACAACTGTGGTTTTGAGACATAGCATATTAATTTCAACTATGTGAGAACTTCATGGACTTGAGAATATGGGCTTGGTGGACATAAGATGGATTGTATATGAAATTGTGATTAGGACTTGAACTAGTTGACTTGATTTTGATTTGGCTTGTGATGATAAACTAGTTCAAGGTTGAGTATGAATTTGCAATATTAGATATACACATATTCCTGTGCGTTTGATTTGTTTGATGTGGTTGTTAGATATGACCCCCACAAGAGACCTAGGGCTCCCTCCAGAGGCAGGCGCACCGTCGCTCTACCTCCGCCTCCTCCACTGGCTCTGGAATCAAGACCTGTACCTCCCCCTCTGGATAGGTACATAGGTTTGACCCGGATCACCGGGTCCTATGCGAAAAGGTGGGAGGCCCCGGAGAGGGGCTAACTCAAGGAGATAAGCTTTTTCGACATGCCCACATTAGATGCTCTCGGGCTCACTCAGCCAGTCAGATGCCTCCTCGTAAAAGGGGGAATGGAAGGTTATGAGTAGGATCGCGCTGTCTTACCGGAGGTACACGCTGGAGTTCTTGTCCACAGTCCATATGGGCACCATGAGAGGTGATCAACCATACGAGAGGTACATTTCTTTTCACTTAGATGATATATCTAGGCAAATGACCGTCTCGCAGATTGAGGAGGCTTTTGGATTTAACACCGCGAAGATACGTGCTAGGCTGGACCCATAGACCCATGAGCGATCGATTGAGTATGACATACACTTTTGGAATGTCATCAACATGAGGCCGAAGAAATCCCATGATAAGAGTAGTGGCATTATCCACCCTGCACTCCGTTATAATCACCGGTTGTTGGCTGGCACAGTACTTTGTTCCACGGAGCCGATGAATGTGCCAGAAAATGACATTCACTTTCTATAGCACTTAACGAGTGAGGGACCATGATATGGGCTGTGGGCAGAATTGTGGATATAGAGAATCATGGAGGTGGCAGGAAAGCCCAAGGGGAAGATCATGGTCGGAGGTATGATAGGCCTTTTAGCAGAGTACTTGGGATTGGTTCCTCCGGCTGACTTTCCGTGCTTAGGGAGGCGCACGTCCTATCTTATCACTGCTGAGAGGTTAGTTAAATTTGAGATGCTCAGTGCCACACGGACCACAGGGCTCTTCCATTGGTTGTATGGTGCGAGGAAGGTCACATTCATGGCACTTCCTCAGCCCAACAAGATGAAGTTGGAATTTGACACACCTCTAGGAGACTTGGCGATTTCACCGGACTCCTCATGTAAGGATGATTTCCAGTGCGAGCTCCGAAACCTGTGCCCAACTTCTGTCCAGCGTGATGATAGCAGTCTACCTCCCACTGAGCGACAGCAGGAGCAACACTCCCAGCAGCCTCCACCAGAGACAGAGCCGATGCAGGAGGATGATGTGCCACCTCACTATTCCCATCCTCCACTGGAATTCTACGAGCGGATGATGCAGACTATACAGGATGGATTCCACCGCCAGGACAGCATGATATTGGAGCATAATGTATTTGTCTCCCAGACCTTGATTGACATGGATGAGGAGATTGACCACTTGTCAGCTCGCATCCAAGAGATGCAGTCCCAGGCAGGTGGTGTCTCAGGCCCCGATCCGGGAGCGGAGAGGCAGAGAGCTAGGAGGCAGAGGAGCACGAAGTGGCTAGCACAGTATCAGTAGCGGTATTTTGGCGGTGGCCCTTCTTCATCACAATAGTGATTTTGTGAGCACCATATCTTTACCCTTTCCATACTTCACTTTGTACGTTTTTGCCCTATTGTCTACATTGAGGGCAATGTAGTGTTCTAAGTATGGGGAGGGGTGTCTACTTTGAGAGGATTGGGATTGAAGACACTTTTGCATAACTCTTTTGATTGGTTTTGGATATTTTTCCCTTTTCTGTTGGGATGTTTTTCTTTTGATATACTTGGATAATATTGGCTTTGATACTTTTCTTAGCCTTAACATTTGGAAAGCACTTTGCTACTTTTTGGATTGGAGACGTGAAAAATTTGAAAAAAAATGAAAAAGAAAAAAATGAAAAAATAAAAAGAATCCTGCTAAGTTGAAAACCCGAGAGGACAACTTAGGCAACATTGAGGGCTCAGATAGGTCGAAAACCCAAAAACGGCGACCTAGGCAAAACTGAGAGGCTAAATTGCGGAAAAATGTGAGATATGAGCCAAAGAAACATGGTGTGTGACTAGGATGAAAACCCGAAAAGGCTCCTAGTCAAAATGAGAGAAAACGAGAGAAATTGAAAAATGTTAAGTGTTCACTCATTTGCTGACGTTGGAGTCATAAAGTTGCGGTGACCATACGGATGGATCGGGTAGCTTGACATTTCGAGGACCTTTTGGGAGTAGAAAATTTAGCGGGAGAAGACGAAGTAAGTTATGAAATTCTTGATCGTTAATATGCTTCGTTTTTAGGTTGATATATTGATATAAAGTGGAGCATGTGTTTTGAACCTTATACACTTACTAATGAAGAACTTTATACTGGAGCTCTTTAGCTTCACCTTGTATCATTGGATTTGGGATTATCAATTCAGGATTTGGAGATGTTTTAGGGATATCAATGAATTGATGGGTTGATATGGTTTAGGTATATTTAGGAATAGGGGTTGTGGGAAACTTCTCATTTGACCTTGACATTGGGATGTGTGATAATGAGAGTTTTGTGAGGTATTAATTTGGGGGAATAGTAATTAGGATGTGGATACGTCATTTCCTTCGTATGCATGAATCTTTTATTACTCGAGGGCGAGTAAGGTTTAAGTGTGGGAAGGTTTGATATGTCCATTTTATATGCATAATTTAATACGTTTTGGGTCACTTTTGTGCTCTTTTATTATCAAGAGCTTGTATTTTACCTTGAAATTTTCTTAGGAGGGGTAAGAGCAACTTTACGCTCTTTTACCTCTTCTAAGTGGATTTTGCGTGACAAGGGAAGAACATGGAGGCATAAAGACCGGAGGCCATTGAAGATAACATTTTCGAAGACTTTTTGAAGACTTGCTTCGAAGACATGAAGACCGGAGGCCATTGAAGACCATTTTTGGAGACATTGAAGACTTGAAAAATGAGAGTAATTGCTATGAAGATGAATGTGTACCACAACAAGAAGAAAAGGAAACAAGACAAAATTCTGGCACCAATCGCGAGTCACGATGATCTCGTCGCGAGTCGCGACGACCCCGTCGTGATTCGCGACCAACGGGTGGCCAGAATTTCACCTTATCCTTTTTGTACTATAAATAGTACTCTCTTTTCTCTCATTCACATCTTCTTCATCTGCATTTTTGTTACTGTTTAGAACCCTATTTTCTTCCATTTTCATCTTTGAATTGTTTCGTATTATGTTTTGTTGTTTAGCATTAATTAGTATGAACTCTTGTAGTTAAATCTAGTTCTTGGGAGCAATTGATTGAAGCTTCCAAGCTTATGTAGTAAGATTTTATGTTTGCTCATTTATAAACATTTATTGAAGAGCCTTTATTATGCCATTAATGTTGTGGTTTACCTCATTTATGACATGGGTTGTTTGAGTATCTGAAATGTTTGTAAGATTGAAATGTTAGGGTGTTAGGAAAGTTGCAAATTTCTTAACTCATTTGATATGGAAATCCAAGAGCATGGATTTAGAACTTCTTGTGTATAATGTGGGGGTAATTCTTGCTAGATGAGTATGTTAATTTGGTTTGTTCTCATATTTGTCATATAGATGCAAAGAAAGATTGAACCTTGAATGTTGTTTGTTCTAAGTTTAATCTAATGAATGCTTTGTTTGGTTAAATGACTATGTCTTTGTTAGAAGGCTTGTTATTATCAAACCTATGGTCCTTTGGGTGAAATGCCATTGATAAAACACCCCTATGATGTTGTTTGTGTAGGGTGATCATCAATGAGGTTTGCAAATGGTTGTTGTTTGTCTTTGTAAATGGTTGTTGTTTGTCTTTGCAAACTACTCTTAAGGAGGAATGAATGTTGATCTTTGAATGAGTAGTGATAACATTCCCCATAGACTAAATGTAATTGAATGAATAAATGAATCAATGAGCTATATGAAGTTTGGAAGTGGAAATCGATTGTCCCCAAGGCTCCGTTAATTATCATTTACATCGTATCTTTAGTTGTATTGCATGATTAGCATATTTCTCTTGCTTTGCTAGTTGTATTTCAATTTGATAACTTAGGATTAAACCAACCAACCCCCCTTGTTTACATGCTATTATATATATATATATATATCTATGTATGTATATGCCTAGTATGTCTTCTCCTATATATGTTTAAACACTTCAAAAGATCTCTCTTCTCGTGGACGACCCCGGCTTGCTATTATCTACTTTATTGTAGATAGGAAGCATTAGGGCTTAAAAGTATTAACTTTGAGAGGTACGACGACGACCTCCCAGTTAAATATATGTACACATCTCGTATCGCGTAAAATATTTCACAAAATATTTTAAATTAATATACACAACAAATTACTCGGTATGATTTTGTTATAAACAACAAAAATCCAATAAACATCCAAAATAATTCTTTTCAAACCAACCAAAGCACAATTTCGACATAACTGCGCAAGTATTATGTCTGAATTACTTGTATTCAAATTTTGGAATTATTTTTGCACAAATTGAAGCATGCAATTTATCATGCAATTTCCGAACAAGCTTTAGAATATAAGCATGTAATTATCTCATGCTGTTTTTTCCGGAAAAGCAAGTAATTTAGGATTCTAAGCATGCAAATTTACACAAATTAGGCATGCAATTATAGCTATTTTGTCAAGTTATACACAACATGTAATTTCACGGGACATAAGGCATAACTGCATCTTTACATGTAACTTGTAAGGCATGATTCAACAAATCAATGCATGCGGTTTTTGAATCAATATAAGTCAACAAAAGATCAGTCGTTTCAAGACTGTTGGACATATATTGATAATATAATGTGAGAGTCAAATAATTAAAATTGAACGAGCAATTTACATATGCAAGAATAATATACTTTTATTAATTATTCAGGCATATAATCCTTAAGCTTAAATTACGACTAATTAAAGCAATACATGGGAGAAATAAATCACGTTTCAAGCAATAACATATTGATGGAGCCACAAGTAAACTCGTTGCCCTTGAAACGAATGAGTTCCATCGTGGACATCGTTCCCTAGGATAAAACTATCGAAGGTAACAATTAGCGCGTAAGAGTTACCTCGAATTCACGCAAGGCCCAAAAGACTATCAACTCGACAGAGCAACGGATGGAAACTTCGAGAAAGACAGAAAGAAGACTCAAGTTTAGAATATTAAGGGACTTGAGAAATGGTGCGAGTTTTTTGATTGATTTAGATGCTCTATTTATACTGCTCTACGAGACCCTAATCATGGAAACGTGATATTTTGATTTTATGTGACTAGAGAAGAATATTCTCCAATCACTAACTCACCAAATCCGAGACATTCCATGAATACTCGAATCCAATCAGATGAAAATGGAAGAAATATTTGCACAAATATTCTTCATCTTATTAAACATGGTAAACCGCGTATTCATTTAGGACAAGATATCTCACAAAATATGGAAGTATTTCGTTCTTATTTCTTAAGAATTACACACAAACAATTCCATATATACCATGTGGTTCGGCCTTCTAGAGACTTCCACGCAATCCTTACGCGTTTTAGACAGTCCAGAGAAATATCATTCTGGGCCAATTTCTGTCCATTTTTCCTATTACAAGTGTGACACTTTGAGCATCCATATCTCATTCACCCTTGATCCGTTTTGAAAGTTTAAATAGTCAATTGTATATTGCTCGATAAAGAGAACCCAAAAATGACATCTACTAACCCAAAATCTGTTTGGGTCCCACTCAAAACAAAGCCAAAAAAGTTGACGAATTTCAACATTTTAACCATCATTTTCCAATATGTTCCACTTTTAGCCAGTTGTTTTAGATTGGATTTGTCAAATTGTATACGGTATCTAAGTTTCCTATCAAAAGATTTTTAGTAACTAAGCTATGAGATTCTTTTTGTGAGCTGGCTTATCGTTCATCTGCGGTGGTTCTGATATCTTTCCTTTAAGGACCAAATTGAGTTATGATGTTGGCGTTAGTGATCTCGAGCCTTGGACTGCCAGACTGTTCCCTTCCAGACAGTTTGGTTACATTGTGTTGATAATTTTAGCGGGGATCATGGATCGCGAGGGTCGTAGAAAGGGTGTTGGTGGTAAAGTGTTCAGCTTCTTTTCTACTAGAAATAAGATCAGTTTGGTTGGATGCGCGACACATCAATGCTCTGTGCTTTTCAATTCTGTTTAAGTTGCCGATGGGAAGTTTTGCAGCTATGTGCGTAGGGAATGGTCACTGTGTTCTTGTAATGTTTTACTGTCTAATTTTTCTTTAGTGAATTCTTTTCATTTGGATTTATTATGGATTGATGAACAACCATGTTCTCCATTGACTTTAATATTTGAAAGTTTTTCCTATGCAGTGCCAATATATCCTATATCATGGAATTTATTTTATCAAGAAATTAATCACACTTTTATTATATTTTTAATTAAAAAATATTTATAGAATGTAATCTTTGGCCTTTAATTACACTTTTTTTGCTACAATTTTTTTTTTATAATTAAAGGACATCCCACCGCACGTTGCGTGGTATTTTTCATTAGTTTTTTTTAGTTAAGATATAATATTTACATCTCAAATTTAAATTGCAAACAAAAAAATTAATATTTAAGGATCATCTAAGAACTGAAAAGTTGTCATAATAACAACATAGTAATGGAATGACCAGCAAGTAAAAGTTATAAAGAAAACAAGAGATGACAAAATCAATGTTCTCCGTGAAATCAACCACAATGTGCCTCAACAACTCAATCTCATCATTCGCGAAAACATTCTAATTCGGATTTAACTTTCTGAAATTTAACAATCAGATGCAGAACTTATTTATCCGTAAAGGTCAATCCCTGCTGAATCAACTTCAACAAATCCACATTATCCTTCAACGTTTGACAATGGAAATCGTTTGTTTCAAATTTTCCTATGAGCAGTAATGGTATGAAGTATAAAAGCAAGCTAAGAACTTAATATGTAACTGAATTCAAAGAGATTTCTACTCTACTTGTTTACGATCAAGTAGTTCAGACTTTTTTTGGTATCATCCAAGAATACTACTCTGTCTTAGAAAAAGGTGCATGCTATTCTTCTACCTCACATACTAACTTTCCACGACGAATAAGTAGAGAGTAAGTAGAAGAAAAGAAAACATAACACATATTTTAGGTGTTGTGCTCCCTTTGTGCATCTCTATTTGCATTTAAACTTTTTTTACACTAGTCTCTATCAAAATTTAATTACATATTTGAATAGATGTACTCCCTCTGTCCTAGCTAAACTTGTAAAAAATCTTTTTCATGATCTCCAGTAAAACATGTTTGACTGTAAACATGTATAGCTAAGGACAATAATGACACATAAAAATTCGATATTAGAAACTACATATTATGACAAATCTAACCATATCTCATATAATAAAATTATTATTCATATATGTATTCAAATATGTGGTCAAAGTTCGACTAGTTTGATTAAAAAAAAATTCTATGTAGATTTGACTGGGACGGAGGGAGTATGAACAATAATACTATCTTATATAATACTATTCAATTCGTTGTAACAAGTAGTTTCCAAATATCAACTTTTTATTTGTCGTTATAATACATAGTAAAAATATTAACTGTCAAACATGTTTCTTGAACAACGTACTAATGATTACAGTGCAATTAGAGGTGGAATGGAGGGAGTACATCACAGCTTAAAAAAAAGTTATATCATGTACAAAGTAGACTCTGATTAAAGCTTTCAAGGAGCACTTTTCAGTTGCACTTTAACGTGAATCTGCATGCTAGCTATTGCTTGCAAACTTTAGAGATAAATGATAACCTGTATCTTGAATCCATGGGAGAATGATCCGCATTCAGCTGATCAGTCGGGCTCTGAAGAACCTAAAGGTGGAAGAACAAGATATGAGGCATTCCATCTTTGAAAGACGTACTTCTGCCCCTCATTATCTCTTCTTTCCCCTTCCCCGAAAATTCGTGGAATATCCTGCCATTTCCATCAATATCCATGTCCATTTCAAGCGCGCAAAAAAGGAACTATAAGATGACACTTCTTTTCTTGCATATATGCAACTTTGTCAGCATGTAAAGAACAAAGAAAGAAAAAGACCTTAGTTAGCTCACCATATATTTGTTTCCACAAGTAATAATACAGTTGTAGGTAGCATATAACCTTGTCATAATGACTTGACATTGCATGCTGCCAATCCGCATGGAAGAATTTCTTATTCTTGGAGAGAGGTATGGACTTCCTATCCTCCTAACGTGCGTCTTCCTTTTCTTTTTCTTCTTTTCCTTGTGTACAGGATTCTTTTAGATCTTGCCCGTCGAATTCAATGTACCTATCATACATTCTAAGGCTTAGATTGTGTCCTACCCTATTTTTATAAATTTTAAGGTATAATATTCTTACTCTTTCTAGCAGTAAGAAGATACCGATGAACCCTTTATCTTGTCAGTATCATTCGCTCTCTTAGAGCTGCTGGGGTAGGAGGAGGATATTTCGAAATTCCTGTAAGCAATAAAAGCAGAGGGTAACCAACTGGGAATTAGCCCAGTGGCCAGGGCTTATGCCCGCCCTAGGAGCCTCACTTTGTATGAGTTTCGAATCCGTTTTGGGGCAGTTTCTGGGATTCAGTCTCCAATTACACCGTGCTAGGTGTAGGAGCCTCACTTTGTATGAGTTGTGTGGGAGTCTCACCCCACCTTTGTGTGAGACACATGAAAGCCTCACCCCCACACGGGATGTATTAATAAGAAAAAGTCCGGCTATTTGTTTCAAAAAAGAAAAAAAGAAAAAAAAAAGCAGAGGGTAGAAGTAGTGGTAGCACGAGAAAAAATCTATCATAGCCTGGAATCTCATCCAGCATATCGTGAGACCAAAAAATATTTCCTTTTCTTTTTGGAGAGAAAAAAAATCCCTTATTGATAGTTTCCAGCAGTTTAAAACAAAATAAATAGAGTCAAAATTGTTTAGTTATACATAATCAACGTCATTACCAGTTGTTCCGAACTGTAGAATAATGCCACCTGGCTTCTCTGACTATAATTCTTGAAAGCTAGATGCTACTACTTCCTAAGCGCAAGTTTATTGCAACAAAGACCAAGTTCAAGTGCTCCCTCAGGGAGGGAGTCATTGAAGTAGCGTAGAGTGGTCATGCCTACTGTTAAGTCAATGCAACACTGGATTTTCTGGTTTGCTTTGCTGCTCCTCAAAACTCTAAACGGAGTTGCAATGTTACACAGGTAAATCATAATTCTGATTTTGATTCCTGGTCTTCTTAACCAATTGTTGAACTTTTTGGTTCTGGTGGTGGCGCAGCTTGATCTTGAGGACTGATATGTTCACCTAAGATTTTTGAAGTGTATTATGTCTTGCTTCCATATCAAGATCTGACCACTCGGCCACAATTCTACTTGCGCTCTATGTTTCACGACAGACCAGATCATATCAAATGTTTAAACAAGGTGAACAATATAACATACAAAGGGTACAACTAATAATCACCTGAAGCTTTGGTACTTTAGTCTGTGGATTGTTGCAGATATCTATCGTTTTTGCCTTTGCTTTAGATGCATTACCACACCGCGACTCGCACCTAAGCCATTTCTGTGGTAGTGAAAAGAGGGCGCCGAATGCTGAGCATAGTTTGGAAGGTCCTGAGGGATAATGGGAACATTGTTAGGTTAAGCAACATATGGTGGGAACACAGACAAAGCTGATTGCAGATACCTATACTTGCCTGATCGAGGTTGGAAAGACTGTTTGGATCCTTGCTAAGGGTTTCATATAACACTCTTAACTGATCTCCAGCAGCAGTTTCTCGGAACTTTGCAAGATCAACAACGTAAAGATCACTACAAGAGGAACAAATGTATCAATTGCAGCATTATTTTAAAGATATCTTACATCTATAGCACGAAGCGGAAGTGCACTCATTACCTAATATGATACGGTCTTCCTCGTAAATGTTCTTTCCATAAAACCCTGTTAAAAAAATTCAGAAAACAGAGAATGATCTCGTCAGGATTGGACATCAAAATGTGAAAAAGTAACATCCAAGGATCGGAGTATTAACAATGAGTTAGAAAAGTATTCATCCACCTGTTTCTAGAAACTAAAGCCATCCATATCTTTGTTGTTATCGCAAAAAGGCGTGTAAGCAAGTGGTGGTCCTTTCAAATCCATGTCATAGAGTTCTCCCATGTCAGTCCTGACAACCTGGTCTGCATCTACAAATATAACATGCAGGTGGAATATGACAAGGGTTTTCAGCCATTAGAGACAGAAGCAAGTCAGTAATCTAAAAACGACAAATTTTAACCCGAGCAGAAGGATGAATTATTATTCAAACGGCACATTCTAATTATGTGCCACGTAAGTATTAACTCGCCTTTTCCAGAGCAAGAGGGAAAATGACATCAAGGAATAGAATCTTGTAAGCCCATATGATTCTCTGTTTCTCTTTCTGTTTGTGTAGCCATGTTGGCCATTTGTAAGTAATTAGTTCGTAATCAAAACCATAATCTTGTGTCATGTGTGGGATTACATCCTGCAAATTAAGGCAAAAGGAATGACATAAACAATTTGACCACGGATATTAGACAGCTCAAATGTGCAAATTGAACCTTGTAAAGAGATGTTGAAAGGGAGGAAAGAAGAAAGTTGATACAGAACCTTGAATTGGGGAGAAAGGTAGTTCTTTATATACCAGAACTTAACAGGTTTGTTAGTAGTCTTCAGGACACTGATGATCATGATTTTCAGAAAGCGCTCATATCTGTAGAAGCCAAATTAAAAGGGTTAATGAGCAATGAAATTCCACCCAACCAGCAAGGATGGTATTAGTTGATACAAAAAGAGAGAAGATGCATAATAACATTTGTGGAGGTAAATTACATTAATAGCCAATTGAGGTCCTTTTTAAAAATAATAAGTAAATTTTTTTTAGTACGAAGCAAATGTGTCCTCGAAAAGTTCATATAAAATGAATCTATACACTGAAACAGTTTCGAATGCAGTCACTGAAACAAAGGAGTATAAAAGCTACAGCAGATGGAACTTACAAGTGTCCTGAAGCAACATAAAATATGTTGATTATTTTCCCATGGCGACCAGGTCTCCCACTGTCCTAAAGAAAGGCACATAACATCAATTACTCCTACATAAGTAAAAAGAAGAGTAAACACATACTAAAAAGTAACAAGGTACATATAAGTACATTGGCCCAACACCTATTTCCCAATCAGTATTTAATATTGGTTGCTAGATCAATAATAAATACGTGTACCCCTTTAGTGCGGTCAATCTTCTTAGAATGATAACCCCCAAAAATCAATCCAGAAGCCCTTTGAGTATATTTGAGTTCTTCCTACAAGGTTAAGAAATGGAGATAATCTAAGTGACAAGTCCAGCCAGTCCAAATACTCCATTGGGACGAATGAAAACTGAGACAAACAAACAGATACACGGATACAAAATAAGCTCCCCACTATTCCTTTCCATGTCGAGTGACTCCCATCTTCAGAAGAAACTAGTAGTTTCTCATTTTCCTTTCCCTTTTTCTTGACCACTTCTAGGTACACTGGTTTACCACACAAATCATTTATCGTGATTCTCCTTGACAAAGATCCACTTCCATCGCTATCTTCTTTCATGTTATAGAGCTCCGAGCTTCTACCCGGAGCAAGTTGCGAGTACAAAACTCCAGGAGAGACTTTCATTTGCCAACAACCAAGGTTGGCCATGACCAGTGTTTGAACCAAGTGAGGAGAAGTTTTTGTTCCAAGTATTAGTTGAAGGCCTTGTAGAGGTTCGTGATCTTTCTCTTAGCAGTGACCTGGATACAAAATGATCACATATAGCATTAGGATCTATTTAATAGAAGAACTGCTACACCTTAATTCTAATGTGGATGAATTGTCACCTGTAAGAATGAAAGCCTCGGGTTCAAACACAGCTTGCAGTGTTCTTTCATCACCCAGGTTCTCAAACAGTATGTTGTCCAGGACATGGCTAAAAATTCCAAAAAAAAAAAAAAACCATTTGCAGTATTGTTCATATCAGTATTGTACAACAGCTGCAAATCAGCATTCAGTGATCTGAATATTGCATCATAAAATAGCAGAAGTAAACATACACAGCAATAACAGGTTCAACAAGCCAACGCTCTGGAACATCAAGATTCATTGTAATTTGTAAGTGTTTTAGACAGGGGCATTTGCAACAAAAAAAAAAAAAAAACTTTAGGGTCATATACAACATCATCTGTAATCATTCTAAGCTTAAGTGCTCTTCAAAAGTACATCCAGATCACAGATAAGCACGAAGGTTTATCAGTTCAGAGGAAAACTGATCACAGATATGGCACAAAGGAATTATAAGTACAGAGGAAGCAGATATATTATTTAACTTCTCATAAATAGAACTGGTATAGGCTATTGATTCCACAGAATTGTGATTGATATATTAATCCTCTCCAAGTCTTGTAATGGGCTCTTGCCAGTCCTTAAATTTTGGCTATTAATCGCGAGAACATATCAACACCACAAATACGAAACAAGTATAGTGTGAACCATTTTTAAAACACTTTCAGTTTAATTTTTTACGATGACCAAAAAATTGATCTTACAATGGTCAAAATGAAGTGCAGCAGCAGGGCTGTTATGTTTTAACTGTAAGATAAAATCTAGCTAGGTCACCCACCTACTCCCTCTCTCCAAACAATTACCCTGTTTGTAACTGCTAGTCAATAGCAGGCTGACACAGCATAATCTTGTTTAACAAAAACTCAATATAGATAACAGCATAATCTTGTGTCATATCAAGCTCAGAATAGATAGCCCTCTTCATAAATGAAAAAGAAAACAGCCACAACTCTGCTCATTATATTGTTTCAAACTCACAGCTGTTCTGTGTATATTTTCACAACGAAATAAATACCTGATAGTTAGATATGATCTTCTGCCTATACTCCCGGATAAGATCTAAGGTTCTACAAAAGTACAAACTATTGGCATTTTGTAAGTACCTGATCTGAATGTCGCGAAGACTTCCCTTACTCTCACCATCCACGTACTCCTCAGCATCCGTCATCTACACTCAAGTATCACAAAACAAATCAAAATAGCATTCGCCAGCAACACTCATGTATCACTAAAGAAATAAGACAAATTAATTGATGATAGTAATTTTAAACATGAGGTAGTAGTTGATTGTTTCAAAAACCATACCTGCAAATTTATGTAAGAGTCCACAGAGACAAGTAACCTATAAGTTAACACATATAAGAAAATTTAATTCCAACAAAATCTTGTATTCTGATCAGATTGTGGTGTTCTCTCAATCACCAGATAAACTAAAAATACCTTTGAACTTCATCCCCACTTCCGTTTCACAATCATGGGAGATATGAATTTATAACAAGATGAGCCTGATATAACCACAACTAGACCAAATCGACAACAGTTATTAGTGTTCATGATATGTGTGCTCACAACCGAAACAATGTTGGAAAAATTGGCGATTTCAACAGCTCAACAATCAATGATGTAAAGCATTCTTTCTCAAAACCCAAACTTCAATCCCAACCGGCTAATCAACTGAAAATACTGAATCCTAAAAAGAAAGCAATGCAATATAAAATCGCTTGAGATGCTTACCCTAGGCGAACTTCTCCTAGTGGGAAATTCACCAAATTGAGAGCCACCGCCTGCGCCGGACTATCAACAACGACCACCAATCTCGTATATTAACGGAAAGGCGCAGAAACAGGCACCTTCAGGAGCTAACGGTGGGACTTCACAGCGGCGGAAAGCGTCGGAGCGAGCTTGATAAAAGAAGTGAGGGAGAAGAGCGGAATCGAACATCGGTACCGTGGTGAAGAAAGCGTCAATGTTGAAACCATCCAAAGAAAATCAGTACCGTTTTCGCAATTTAGGAAAGTCAAAATGACATAATTGGTTGAAGAACCATCGAAGCAAAAAATTTCTATTATAGGGTATTTGAGACTATGGTCATGGTATTTTCAAGAAATAAATATGGGACTGGGATGGGTGGTTTGTTGAGGTGGTCGGACAAAGAAGAAGCATGGTGGTGGTAATGGGACTGTGGAGCGGTGACAGTGGCAACGACGTTAGGAAGAAAAAAGTCAACAAAAACAACTATCAAATCAACTCTTTACCAAAAATATTGATGCCAACGTTGTTCATGGGTCATAATGATTAAATTTATCAAATCAATGTTGGTTATATGAACACTTTCAAATTAGATCATAATAGGAAATATTTTAAAACAGGGGCCACTATCCTAAGATTTGTGTAGTTTTGATAAAGCTAATATATTGATAGGTAGAATCACAAACTTAACAATATCAATTTACATGTAATTTGTTTAATGGAGATTCGAGTACAACATTGTAGTAAATGTTCATTCGTTGTTAACTACTTAATTTCGCATCCAACTGAATATTCAAATTAAGACTTTGACTTAGTTGTCCTATTTTTTTATGAATTGTTTTCAACTAACTGCTACACTAGTGGAATTAGGGATCATTAAATACAATCATTAGGGATGGCAGTGGCTATTAGGGATGACAGTGGGATAGGGCGGGGTGGGTGTATATTATGGTAACTCCATATTTATGCTCACCTAAAATTTTTCATACCCATACCTATCTCATCACCCTGGCGGGTACAACATTAAAATGCACCCCCACCTCATCGAGTATTATATAAAATACACCTCGTTCATCCCTCACTTGGGTTTCTCAACCCACTTCAAACCTATTGCACTCACCCCACTTATATTTTCAAAAAAGCCTAGAACCGTTTTATTATAATAGATTTGATATTAAAAATTTTCAAAATATTTTTTAAGAAAAGATTTTATGTAAGATATGTGAATTATGGATAAATAATAATTTATTATAAATTAAATTAGTGGGTATATAGCGGGTTTAGTGGGGGTGGTGCGGGGATAAAGCAGAATGCTAACTAATGTCCATGTCAGACCCACTACCTATGGCGGATATCATTTTCATATCCATATCCACCCCACCCCCATCAAAACTAACTCCATGTCCACCCTATTAGGCGGATGCACGACCTTCACCAAAACCCGCCTCACTGTCATCCCAAGGTTCAATCATATCACAGAAGAAAATTTCCAGGCGTGTTCTTTAACTACACATTTAATCACATGCAACGATTAAAGTATCTTTAATTGAGATCCTAATTTAGTTCCGATTTTGGAACCTGTATTGGAAAAAAAACTGCCAAAAATCGATATTGGTTTCCAACAGCCTTCAACGAAACAAATTTGCAAATCATCAACACATTGACATCCTCAAACCTCACAAAAAAATAAAATTAAAACCTCAAAAATATAACAAAGAAAATCTCAAAAAGAAAACCTCAAAGAAAAAAAGACGACGGAGGCGCATGGTGGCATCTGTTGATGCGTATGGTGGTGACAGTGACAAATGCGCATAGTGGCGATGGTGACATATGCGTACGATGGCGATGGAGCTAAGGTGTACCCCAAAAATGGGGCTCACGTGGGCAAATGCATACAGTGGCAACGAGGCTGACGAAGGTGGAAACATGCGATGGCAATAAGCGTGAGGAGTTATGGAAACGTGAGGTAGAGGCAGGGATGACGAGAGTGGAGATGTGTCATGGTGACAATCAAAGGGTGTGGATTTAGGGTTTAGGTTGTGAAGAATACAAGGAGGATACGAGCAGATGGAGGCTGCCATTTTCTAGAATAACATAAGAGAAAAAATTAATGGAAAGAAGTAAAGGCCTAAAGCTTAAAAAATTAGACCAAAATAATCTAATAAAAATACTCCACTAAAATAAATTCTATAATAAATTAATATTTACTTTGATCTGGACTGTGATGTGTCCATTTTAGGCGCATTATTTAGTAGTATTTATGATCACTTTTGTGCTCTTTTATTATCGAGAGCTTGTGTTTTACCTTGAAATTCACTTAGGAGAGGTAAAAGCAACTTTGTACTCTTTTACCTCTTTTAAGTGGATTTTGTGTGACAAGGGAAGAACACGGAACCAACGAAGACCGGAAGACATTGAAGACTATACTTTCGAAGACTTTTGGATACTCACTTCGAAGACATGAAGACCGGAGGCCGTTGAAGACCATTTTGGAGCTGTTGAAGACTTGAAGAGTGAGAGGGATGGCTATGAAGAAGACAAAGAAACAATGCAAAACTGTGGCTGCCGTCGCGACCCCGTCGCGACACCATCGCGATCCCGTCGCGACACCGTCGCGAGTCGCGACGAACACCGTCGCGAGTCGCGACCATCGGGCGGCCAGAAATCAACTTTATTTTCTTTGCACTATAAATACCATCTCTTTCCCTCTTCTTCTCCAGCTTTTCCAGCCCGCCTTTCTTTGGTTTTTGGGCTCAAACCTAGGTTTTTCTTCTTCTTTTCTTTTCTTAGCTTTCTCTTAGTTTGATTATGTCTTTTGTTGTTGTTATAGAGTAGTTCTTGTTCTTGGGAGCAAGGGATTGAAGCTTCCACTATCTATGTAGCAAGAATTTATTTCTATCTATCTATTTGATGTTTTTGCTATTGTGCATTTATTGTGCTTTGAATGTTAATTGTTGATTGCATTGATGTTGTTGAGAGCTTGATGATATGAATGCTTGTATCAATTGCTAGCTAGGGTTTGGGGGACTTGGGTTAATTTCCCCCCTGTTCTTGTTAGTAATGTGAGAGTGTGAATTAGAGCTTTCGATTGTGTTAGTGTGTTGACAATGTGCTAGGCGAATGTGATTGATGTCGAACTCTTCGTCATGTTCGTTTGTGTAGCAAACGAGAGAGTCATATGCTCGCGGATGAATGTGCGTTGCACGTTCATCCAATCTCGTGTAATTGCATGAATTGGTTCAATGCCTAGTCATGGTGTAGTGGTCATAGGCATTGCCAAGCTTGTTGGTCCTTCGTGCTAAATGCCACCAATGGCACCTTGAGTCGTGGTCGCGACTCGGGAGCCATTGGTGAGGTTTGACGAGAGATGTCGAACTCACTCTCGCAAACTACGAACTAAGAAGGATAGGAGTTTAGTCTCCACGACAAGTAGTTGAAGTATTGAATAGGTGATTTAAACTCATTCCTGAAGCATTTGTTGTTTGGCGTTTATGTATTCTTGACGGTGTGTTTCACTGCATGTGTGCCATGAGTAGTTTGAGCATAGGGAGTGCTTGTGTGGTTGAATTGCTTAGGTGTAGGAACGTGACGAATTCCGTAGCACCTTTGCATGAAGATCTACGAGCATGAACTTAGAACTCCTTGTGGTGTGTGTGTTGTGGTACTTGCTAGATGGGGTGTGTGAGCGTTGGGTCATGAATGCTATATGATAGAATGTGTGAATGATTCGATGAATTACATTAGATGTGGAAGTGGATATCCGTTGCCCCCAAGTCATTTTATCTTTGTAGTTTAAAACCCTTTTCTTAGTTTTGTTTGATGATTAGCATAGTCACTTGACGTTGCTAGTTATCTTGTCTTTTTACTTTCGTAACTTAGGAATCAACCAACCAACCCCCCCCCCCCCTTTACTTGCTTTTAAGTGTGTGTAAATATAGTTACTCCTAGCCTAGTATATCAACCATTTGTGTGCTTAGACGCTTAGGAAGATCCCTCTTCTCTTTGGACGACCCCGATTTGCCACTATCTACCTAGCTGTAGAAAGTAAGCACTGAGGGCTTATAAATTATCTTTTGGCGCGCGGGCGCGACGACCGCCCGCGCTTGTCAGACTGCCAGCCTAATTTTTGTCTTCATCTTTTATATATGTATTGGCAGGAAATAAATGTGGTTACATGCATACATGCAACGTGTTACACTCACATTATTCTAATAATTATTATTATATTGTATCCGAGATAATTTTTACACTATATTTATAGTCTAAAATTTACAGAAAACTATAAGGAAGTTAAATTCCAAAAAGGAAACTTGAACTAGGACTTACGTTATACTTTGGAATACTATAAACCGTAACGGCTTGAGATACATGTAAAATATTTTCTTCCACTTCACGATTAGATTGTGTGGGGTATTACAACTTATCACTGATTTATAAATTAGTTTACTACACATTCAAACTATGTAAACAAAATTCTTCATACATTAATCAGCAATTCTATTAATTTGCAAAATGCATAGAAATTCCATTCATAGTTAATAAGGACTCCAAGTTTCATTAATTCCCAAAGCAGATCATCAATTATATTTAGCAGTATATTAATACACAATAGCACATGACGGTGGCCGCGGCGGTTATTATTGAAATGTTTACGGGAGGGGCGGCGACGATGGCACGGGAGCCAGAGGTGGTGACTTAAAGTGATGTGGGGGGATCAAGAACAACGTACGGTCTGGGATGTTGTGTTGGGGTGCTGGAGGACTGGGAAGACCGCCCCTCAACTTCCTGTTTGGTACAACGTTATGTTCAGCTACTGCCGCTACCGTTGGCTGAATCGCCTCCGAGACCGCCAGCTGAAGAGCCAGTAGAAGAAGAAGAAGAAAAGAGATGCTTATCAGTTTCATTTCCATCTTACTGTTTGCTTAGAAATGAAATATGAAGGTTGAGCTTGTTTTTCTTTTATATAGAGGGGTGAGAAGTATCTAGTGAACAAGTAGTGTTTGAGAGATTGTGAGGATGTAGAAAGTAGTTGTGGTCATTTATTGTGAAACTTAAAGTATAATTTGAAACGGTTGAGCACAATACTTGTGAGCTGTGAAAGGTTGGAAAATTAATCCCATGCACACATAAAGATGACAAAAAAAGAAAGTATGAAAAGTAAGGATTGTGAGGATGTAGAAAGTAGTTGTGCTCATTTATTGTGAAACTTAAAATATTATTTAAAATGGTTGAGCACAATACCTTTGGAATGTGAAATGTTGGAAAATTAATCTCCATACCCAGATAAAGATGACAAAAAAGAAAGCAAGAAAAGTATAACACGGAATTTAAGGTGATTCACTGAGCGTGTTGGAATTATATCACGAATTGTTTTATTCAAATGGATCAGACAAATTACAAGATGTGTGGAATTATATCACGCATGACCACCTGACCAGATTACAAATTCAGAAGGGATTATATTTTCACACTTTTTGAAGAATTCTCTAACTTTTCCTCTATTTATAAGAGTTCAAGTCCAATTCTTGAAGTTTTCAATTCAAAAATCAAACTCTTGAATTCCTCAATTCATGAACCAACCACTGTGAGCATCTCCAATCAAGGGGTCAATTCGAAAAAAAATAATAATTTACACTCATCAAATTTGTAGACACTCAAACCAAAAACGCATCACCAATGTAATAATTACTTCAAGACACCAATCTACGTGTTATAATAAATTGTTATGGGTGGGAATTTTCTAGAAACAAGGACTATATAAAGAAAATTTGTTATAATAAACTTAAATTGAGTTACAAAGTTCGGAGTAGAACTTTATGAAAAGAAATCCAATGGATTACTCTTTAGGTATTGAACTGATGTGTCCATTTTATGTGCATAATTTAGTACTTTTTGGAATCACTTTTGTGTTCTTTTATTATTAAGAACTTGTGTTTTACCTTGAAATTCTCTTAGGAGAGGTAAGAGCGACTTTACGCTCTTTTACCTCTTCTAAGTGGATTTGCGTGACAAAGGAAGGACATGGAGGCTTGAAGATCGGAGGCCATAGAAGATCATCTTTTGAAGACTTTCTTCAAAGATTTGAAGACTTGAAGAATAAGAGGGATTATTGTGAAGAAGAGTGCTTGCTACAAGAAGAAGAAAATAATACAAGGGTAAGTTCTGGTGCCCGTCGCGAGTCGTGACGCACAGGTGACCATAACCTAACCTTATCCTTTATGTATTATAAATAGAATTCTCTTTCCTCTCATTCATAACTTCTTCTCCACCCGAATTTGGTACTATTCTAACCCTGGTTTTGCACCATTTTCATCTTTGATTTCTCTTTTTTTTAATGTTTGGTTTGTTAGCATTAATTAGTATTAACTCTAGTAGCTAAATCTAGTTCTTGGGAGCAATTTATTGAATCTTCCAAACTTGTGTGGTGAGATTCTCTATTTGCTCATTTATGAACATTTATTGGAGATAATTTATTATGCCATTAATGTTGTGTTTTGCCTCATTTATACCATGAATTGTTTGAATATATGAAATACGTGTATGATTGAAGTGTTAGGGTGTTAGGAAAGTTGCAAATTTCTTAGCTCATTAGACATGAAAACCAAAAGCTTTTTTTTAGAACTTCTTGTGTATAATGTGTGGCGATTCTTGCTAGATAAGTATGTTAATGCTGATTGTTCTCATATTTATCCCATAGATGCAAAGAAAGGTTGAACCTTGAATGTGGTTTGTTCAAGGAATCGAACGTACTAGTGAATTATCTAAATGTATGATTAGAGATATAATATTAGCTATGGGAAGACCAAAACCAGTTTTATCTCCCTCGATTTTTCTAGATAGCATGGATTAATATTCGAGCATCACAAATATTAAGATTAGGGGATAATCGATTCTTGATACACCTATTTAGAGCAAAAATATGGCTAGTTGCTTCCGTGATCTTTGCTGGACAACTTATTGCATTCAAATGGATTCATCATGTACCGAGAAATTTTCAGATTCTATGGTTTACCATCCACAGCAGGTGCAGTTTGGAGTCGTGGCCGCAAAAATTCTTTCTAAGTACTAGGTGGGCTGCGACGGGCTCAGAAAATGTTGCCAAATTTTGAGCCCTTGGGCTCCACTTTTTGCTAGCCATGATGGCCATGTCACGAGTCGCGATAAACCATCGCGAGCTGCAATGGTTTGGTCACGATCGTGACCAAATCAGAAGAATTTTGTTGAAAAATGAACCCTCGGGCATCACTTTTCACTACTCGCGATAGTCATATCGCGAGTCACGATGTATTGGTTGCTAGTCGTGACGAGGGCTTTAACCGGAGGTGCTTGTTGACCTACCTGTCGTGAGTCGTGATGAACATATCGCGAGTCACAATGGGCGTACTGAACTGCTTTTAAAAAATGGGCAGAACCAAAATTTAAAACCCATCTCCACCTTTTTCCCTTCATCTTCTCCACCGCTCCACCACTTTCTGGCCACCACTCACCACCGCTTCACTCTAAAATCAACTCTACACCAATCATCAATCCATCTTACCAAATGTCTACCCATACATCGGCCTAGTTTGTTGAAGAACACAAAACCCTAGAATTTAGGGGTTTTGTGATTTTTAGCAATCCGAATTTAAATTGGTTGTGGGCTTAGTTCCTTCTTCATCCTAAGCATCTAAGTGGTACATTTCTTCACTTTCTTGAGGTTCAATTGTTATTATGTTGTGTAATCTATTTTATGGGACATTGTGTGGATTATGTGTGATGACTTAGGGATTTAGATTGTTGGAACATTGTAGATTCTTGTGAATATATTGTGC